>CM060909.1:742403718-743677051 GCA_030737875.1 Allium sativum | reverse complement strand
TTTCGCAATGGAGACACTTTGACAAAGACCATGTCCCCAACTTCAAACTCAAGATCCGTCCTTCTCTTGTCCGCATAAGATTTTTGCCTATCCTGCGCTGCTTTCATCCTTCTTCGAATCAAGTCAATCTTCTTAGAAGTCTCCCTAACCATATCAGGCCCAAGCAAAACCTTATCCGTAGATTCCCACCAACATGTAGGTGATCGACAAGGCCTTCCATAGAGAGCTTCGAAAGGAGCCATACCAATACTGGACCGAAAGCTATTATTATATGCGAACTCCACCAATGGAAGATGCTCTTCCCATGTACCTCCAAAATCTAAGATACAAAGCCTCAAAAGGTCTTCTAGGACACGATTCACCCTCTCAGTCTGGCCGTCCATCTGAGGATGATATGCGGTGCTCAGACACAATTGAGTCCCCACTGCTTCTTGCAAACTTTTCCAGAACTCGCTAGTGAAGATAGGATCTCGATCACTCACTATGCTAGAGGGTACCCCATGCAATCGAACTATCTCTCGAAGATATACTGAAGCTAGCCATGGAGCAGTCCTCTTGCTTTTCACAGGTATGAAATGGGCGCTTTTAGTAAGTCTGTCTACCACAACCCAAATTCCCGTATTACCCTTTCTTGATCTGGGTAACCCGTCAATAAAATCCATCGAGACGCTATCCCACTTCCATTGCGGAACCTCCAATGGGTGAAGCAACCCACCAGGTTTCTTTTGCTCCGCCTTCACTTGTTGGCACACCAAGCATCGAGCGACATACTCGGCCACATCTTTCTTCATACCGGCCCAGAAGAAAACCCTCTTCATGTCTTGGTACATCTTGTCCCCACCGGGATGAATGGTCATCCTAGAACGGTGTGCATCATCAAGAATAACCTTCCTCAAACCCTCGTCTTGCGGTACACAAAGTTTACCGTCTCTACGCAAGCACCCCCTATTGTCTAGGGTGTACCTACTCAAATGGCTGGACGACTCCCCCCTTATGAGCTTCTCCACCAACTCAACCAACTGTGGGTCGTCCCTCTGTGCTTCCCCAATCCGCCCCAAAAGAGTAGGTCTGACCTCCAAGGATGCTAGCAAACCGGGTACATAATCAATGGAAGGTCTGAAATCAAACATCGAGATAAATTCCAAGCTTCGTTGTTCCACGAACAATGGACTCAAGGATAACCTTTTTCTGCTCAAGGCGTCCGCCACCACGTTACCCTTGTCAGGGGTATACGCTATCTCGAAATCATAGGATGCTAAGAACTCCATCCACCTTTGCTGTCTCAAATTCAAATCCTTCTGAGAAAACAAGTACTTCAATGATTTGTGGTCAGTGAACAATTCGAATCTCCCACCAACAAGATAATGGCGCCAAATCTTAAGCGCAAAAACAATAGCGGCCAACTCTAAATCATGGGTAGGGTAGTTTTTCTCATGCGCTCTCAACTGCCTTCCACCATAGGCTATTACCCTTCCCTCTTGCATTAAGACTGCGCCAAGTCCTGTCCCACAAGCATCGGTATAAACAACAAATGGCTTGCTCCCATCTGGCAACACTAAAACTGGAGCAGTGGTTAAAGCTCTCTTTAACCGTCGGAACGCATCATCACAATCTACGTCCCATGCGAAAACAAGATTCTTCTTCGTTAAGCGGGTTAATGGGGCTGATATCTTCGCGAAGTCTTTGATAAACTTCCTATAATAACCCGCCAACCCTAAGAAACTTCTTACTTCGGTAGCATTCTTCGGAACCTTCCAATCCTGAATTGACACTACCTTCGCGGGATCCACAGCTATCCCTTCCTTGGAGACCACGTGCCCCAAGAACCGCACCTCCTTCCTCCAGAAGTGACATTTAGAGAATTTAGCCTTAAGGCTATGTGCTCGAAGAGTCTTCAATACCTCCCCAAGATGTAGGGCATGCTCTTCTTCACTCTTAGAAAATACTAAGATATCATCCACAAAGACCACCACGAACTTATTAAGGAACTCCCTGAACACCCTACTCATCAAATCAACAAAATATGCAGGGGCGTTCGTCAACCCAAATGGCATCACCAGCCACTCATAGAAACCATCCGGAGTCCTAAAGGCAGTCTTGTCTATGCTATCCTCAGCCACCCTCAACTGATGAAACCCCGTGGCCAAGTCCAATTGAGAAAATACTGAAGCGCCAACCAACTGATCGAAAAGATCATCAATCCTCGGCAATGGGTGTCTATTCTTCTTTGTGAGCTTGTTGAGTTCTCTATAGTCTACACAAAGTCTGAGGGACCCATCCGCCTTCGTAGCAAATACTACTGGAGCACCCCACTCCGATATACTCCGTCTTATGAACCCCTTCTCAAGCAACTCCCTTACTTGCTTATGGAGTTCCCTCCTCTCACGAGGAGCCATGTGGGGGCACTGGTAAAGATACAGGTTTAGCATTATCCACCAGATATATTCGGAAGTCAATCTCCCGCTTCGGAGGTAAGCCCTTCACCTCCTCAAACACATCCGAGTATTCCCGGACCACTCTAACAGATTGCAAACTCTCGACCGAAGCATCAAGCGATTCAAGATAACTTAGCATAAAAGAATCCATGGGATTACAAGAGATCTCGAGAGTGCTACCCAAGCGGGTCATGAGCCTAACAACTCTCCTTTCGCAATCAAGAACGGCACCATTACTGGATAACCAGTCCATGCCCAAAATCAATCCATAGCTCGTGAAGCCCAAAACAAAAGCATCACATCTAAACTCAACGCTAAGTATAGAAATCTTCAAACCCAAACATATCATGGACAAATATGTGGAGCCCCCAATTGGGTTTGAAACAACCAAGGGATCATCTACCAGACTGGTGTCTAGGTGCAGTGACTCAACTAATGATGATGAGATAAACGAATGCGATGCGCCAGAATCAAACAATGTACGGACAGGATGATCAAATAGAAAAACCAGACTTTCAACGGAAATAGTTCTACCTCTTTCCTGAATTGGTGGAACCGCGAGAGCCTGTACTTGCCCCCTAGCCTGACCCGGTGCCATAAGAGCTTGCACCTGTCCTCCTGAGGTAGACCCCGTCCTTTGCCCCTTCTTAGGACAGTCTTTCACTAGATGCCCTGCTTCACCACAGTGGAAGCAGCCAGTCTTCTTCTTCTTGCGACAATCCTTGCTTAGGTGGCCAGGTGTCCCATAATTGAAACACTTCTTCTTCTTGCCCTTGCCACCGTTGCCTTTCCCACCTTTATTTTGCTGTTGTTGCTGAGGTCTCTTTTGATCTCCCTTCTTCTCGGGTGCCTTATTAGCATTAGGACCCTTCTCTTCTTCATGCATGAGTGCCATGTCAACTAGCTTCTCGAAGGTGGCCCCCATAGGGATATGAGTCATAGCCAACCCATGCATCGGTTCATTCAAGCCTTTCACGAACCTCAAAGCCTTCTTCTCCGGTGTATTCACCATGTCTAGGCCAAACCTTGCCAATTGATTAAACTTGTTGACATATTCCTTCACTGAGAGATTTCCTTGCTTTAGAGTCAAAAATCTTTCCATATACAAGTTTTCCTCCGCCCTTGAGAGAAACTTTGCCACAAATCTTTGCCTAAAATCCGCCCAAGAGTCAATGGGGCGTTCTCCATTAGTGACCTCCCACCAGAATGAGGCCTCTCCCTTCATTAACCAAGCAGCTAACTTGACTTTCTTTCCTTCTTCCATCTCAAAGATATCTATCAACTCTTCCACCTCCTTAAGCCAATCTCAAGCCTCCACAAAAGTTTCAGATCCTTGAAAAGGTTTCCCTCCCATAGCTTTAAATTCCTTGCAAGTCTTAGCAAAAGTATCCGTGCGAGGAGGAGGGGGATGAGGAAGATCGGGTGCTACGGTTGGTGGAGGAACATTTGTTGGACCCGCAGTGGTGGCCCTAGCCTCCATCAATCTCCTATACCATACTGGTACCGTCACACCCTCCGGAAAGTTAAGATCCTCAGCCATGCTGAAACGAAAAAGGAAAAATTCAAAACGGAGAATTCGAAGGATATAGATATGGCTATTGGGGATTATGCTTTTCTTTCAAAAACTTTTCTCTTTAAAGACATGTTTTTGAAAATATCTCTTCCAAAAATGTTTTAGAAAAAATAGTTTTCTAAAAATTTTATCTGTTCTGGTAACCTTTGCTCTGATACCACGTGTAACACCCCACTCCCGCTATGATCACTCACTAAGGGAATGCCATAGCATCGGTGGAGTATTTTAGTGATTATAGAACAGGAAAATTACAACAAGACAGATATAAATAGTACTTGAAATTTAAAACATCATCTCATAACAGCGGAAGTAAACATGTCTGGTTACATCATAAAACCACAATAAAAGTCAAGTACAATATCCATCAAAATAAAGAAGTACATAATCCCACTCTCTCATACAATAGCCAGGACAAAAGAAAAGATAACTGGGTAATTGGAGCTTTACATCTATCCAAGCTCCTAAAGACTGGAACAGCAATCCGATCAAGCTCCACTACTGCTAGGATCCACCGTAGGACCTGAGGGTTGGGAAAAAAGATAAAAACAACGGGGTCAGACATAAGTCTGAGCGAGTCCTATAACTTTAACAATACAATCATTAAAGTAACCAGAGAAGACATAAACTTGACATACGGTAATGTCTGGGGATGAATGGCTACACTAAGCAGCTTGGTAGACTTAGGATAAACTAAGATAACTGTAAAGACGCACTTACCCACCCAAGGATAATTACTACACTGCACCACACCATTCATTCCTACTTAAAGGTTGATCCCTCCCAAGGACTTAGAAAATTTACCCAGTAGTTTCGTGTACCCCTAGCCCACTACATAGGTGCCGTCTGCCCCTATCTCCACTAGGTGTACCCACTACTCCCAAGCGATCGGCTCCCTACCGTAGATACCCGTGCTGGTCCCACAATGGGGTGTATCATTCCCCAAAGTGGCAACCTGATAATATCAACGGTGCACGGCTTTATATCTACACGATGCAACAACGACTTACCAACCAGCCCGGGTCCACACACGCATATGAAACCCGTTGATCCTGCGTTGCCACCGCTAACCCGTTTTGGCCTCTTATAGTCAAGCCCAATATGCGTGTCCCGTCACTCGACTAGAGTCGAGCCCACAAAGATACGTTTGTGATATTGGTTGAAATGGGCCCCCACAAGCTACCCACCTAAGCTTGTCATTTCTAGTGTATACCACTTAACCCTTTAATCATGTTTTAATTACATGTTCCACTTTGGTTAAGTATTCTAATCGTATTTTCTATTGCCACCCAAGGCAACCACTAGATTTCCTCATGCCACCCAAGGCACCCACTTAACCCCTCATGTCCCACTACATGCTAATATGGTTAAGTGTCTCTTAATTAATTAAGACCGTGATCTCCCATAAAGACCTCCCACATTAGACTGGCTGTTATGACCGCCTGGTTAAGCCGGTAGGGTCCGGGCAGTCTTACGTCATAACAGAGTCTAACCTCGTGTCTTTACTTTAATCACGTATTTAATTTATGGCTAAGACCTCTCACATTGGGCTGACATTTGTAGCAACTGGTTAAGCCGGTAGGGTCCGGGCAGTTTTACACTACAAATGAGTCCAACCTCGTGTCTTAGTCGGTTAATTACACCTAATTAATCACCCCCATATTAATTATCCCTAATTAATATCAAGTTTTTCATAACATGGGTAGACCTAACTCAATAGGTAAATTCCCATGGGGTAGACCTAACTCAATAGGTAAATTCCCACTTATGTTAATTTATTTTTATGGTATGCTTAATCATACCCAATCATACTTTTATTAACATATTTATTAACCCCATCGTTCCCCATGTAAATCGTTCTCATTTCATGACATAATAAAGGGAAGATCCATCACAAATATCATGGGTTTAACCAAATCTTAGCATATAACTTTGTCATAGGTTAAGAGGATGTCAACTTGCATATATGAGCATATATTAACCCAACTACATTTAACCCAAACTTGCATATTATCATACACATGACTTGCATAACATGTTGCATATGAACTTGCATATTATCATACACATATCTTGCATAACATGTTGAACTTGCATATAAGCATTCTCATAACTTGCATAACATGTTAAACATGCATTTAAGCATACACATAACTTGCATAAGCATTCACATTCTTGCATAAGCATTCACATACTTGCATAAGTATGCATAACTTGCATATCATGTTAAACTTGCATTTAAGCATATACATAACTTGCATATGAACTTGCATAACAACCTACACATAACTTACATAACATCATACACATAACTTGCATATGAACTTGCATAACTCACTTGTTAAACATGCATAAACCCACTTATTAAATATGCATGAACCCACTTATTAAACATGCATAAACCCACTTGTTAAACATGCATAAACCAACTTATTAAACATGCATAAACCCACTTATTAAATATGCATAAACATAGGAAAACATAGAGTAGCATATCATTACAAATGATTCAAACTCACTAATCCGCATTTAAGACCATAAGTCTCATTACACCTAATCTACTTACTTTAGCAATTGATGTTAAAGTGATAGAAACTCACCAAAACCAAGATTAGCAAACTTATGAAGTAGAACTAGTTGCTAAATATGAAGAAGATGATGATTAGAGGTTGATTAGCTTGCAACTTCCTTCATAAACTAGTGGAGGCTCCTCTCAAGTTTGATTTTGGCGGCATGAGGCCATCATTTCTATTTTTAGTATGGATTAGGGTAGGTTTAGGGTGTATTTATAGATTAGGTGAGTGTTTTAGGCCCTTAGATTAACCCTAGGTTAGATTAGGTCCGTTAGATTTAGGAAATCTCTAGAACCCAGCCCAAGACTCAACCAAAAACCAGATCTGGTGCACCCAGATCAACAGGGCCGACACCCTGTGTCGACACCCCTGTCGACAGGGCTGTCGACACCCCTGTCGACATGCCTGTCGACACCCCTGTCGACATGCCTGTCGACACCCCTGTCGACATGCCTGTCGACACGGGGCTAGGCGGGAACTTTCCCGCCACCTCCGCTTTTGGCTCCAATTATGTTTTAGAACTGAATTTTAAATCTGTTTTTAATTTTGAATTTTCTGAAAACTTCTTTGGGCCTTAACTGGGTCATACGGACTCCGATTTACAAAATTTCGGACTCTATTCTGCGTATTTTTCCGAGACGAACGCAATGGCACAGCCCGTTTCCCCTGATTCAGATTTTAGAATTTAATTCTTCCCTGATTTATATTATAATAAGTTATTTCAACATACGGGGTGTTACAAAGATGAACATCAAGGCCAATTAATTCTTGCCTTGTAGACTCGTTTCTGGCCACACAACAAAAGGATTTATTTTATTTTGAATTTGTTTTAAAACCTATGTCCTTTAATTAAAACACCTCATGATTCCGGACTCCTCTCTGAACCTCACAACTGACAGTCTTAGGGTTATCCTTATATTTGAACACACCAGGACATGCTACGAAGTCTAATTTTATCATATGAAGGAGATATTAATTTAAATCAATATAAATTAATTTTAACACAATTAATTTCCTCGATAATAAATTTATATTATTATTTCAATTCAAACAGAATTCCCTTTTGATTATCTGAACTGTATTAAATTCAGTTTTAAATTTGAATTCAATTAACTTCGAATTTGATAACTTAATATAAAAATTGATTTATATTATCTACTCAATATTTAAATCCATATTAAATATTTAAAATTTACCGACGAAATATCAGGGTCATTACAGTACCTATCATTATTGAGGTTAAATTGGATCTGTTACTAGTTGGACATCATTATGTAGATCTTATCATGCCTATTATGACATCCTATTATGTTAGAATCAGTTCTATCATTTCATGTTCACCAGATCTGTTCTTATATGTCCATCTTATCAATATGCCACTATATGTTTATGTCAATTTTTGTTAGTATAATCATTTCTATCATCTTCCCTTCATCCCTTCTCTTTTATTTTATATAGCCAGGCTACTTTCGAGCCTAGGCATGCCACTGAAACATGCGAATGCGTTAAATGGGGAACGAGGGGAAAAACATTGAAATTGGGAATAACTTGACAATTGGGAATTCGGCATAACTTGAATAATGTTTATGAATATGAATTTAGGGCATATAATTCATTATGAACATATTTGGGGAAAAGGGGCATGACAACCTATAACGACATAGGTAAAATTGGCTGATAATGAAATGTCTAGGATTATAGTAATTAAAACTGTAATTGCGCCTAGACACGAGGTTAAATCACACTTGTGGTGGAAGTCTGGCCGGAACAGCCTGGCATATCCAACGACCACAAGCGGTGAATCTAATGTGAGGGGTCTAGGTGCACAAATACGGGATGTGCTGAGACATGAGGTTAAGCCCAACTTGTGAAAGAAGTCTGCCCGGAACCGACCGACATATCCAGCATCCACAAGTGGCAGGCTTAATGTAAGGTGTCTAGCACATTATAACCATAAATGGACATGGTAATGAATTGGAATACTTAACCTAGTTGAATCCATAGGGATTGCGTGAAAATGAACTTGAATATAGGTTAAGTAAACTTGGTTGAAACAGTGGGTGGGTTAAGTAAATATGGGTAGGTTGGGTAATATTTATATATGGGCCCACAAACTTAACCGGTTGGGGTTATATAATTAAAGACACCGTTAGGTAAGCATAACCTGTATAAATGATGGGGTTATGTAATTAAAGACACCAATAGGTATACATAACCTGTGGAAATCCTAGTAGGGATACAAGACAAGGGGAAGATCTTGTATCATCTTATGTGTGGGACCCGTTTCAGTCAGTAACCCATAGAATAGTATCAGACGAGTACTTCGTCCTAGGTCAGAGTTGGGACACACTTACTGGGTTGATTGTAAGAGATCCAAATGTGATGGACGGTGTAGGCGGCACAAACCGACCGAGACATGTGCGTGTGTGTTCGGGTAGAAGGGGATAAGACGACTGTGACACCAGTATATATGGTTGTGCACATCAACGAAGGGTTGCCACTTTAGGAAGTGATACCTCCTACTGTGGGGCCGGCACATGGTATCTATGGAGTAGGGAGCCGATCGATTAGGGTCGTAGTTAGGGTATATCTAGACGTATGCCTAAGTCTACCATCTTAGGGTTGTTGGGATCATCTCATTCTGGTTATACTAGTATCGGTGCAGAGAATCAGAGTAATCATTAGGGAAGCGTATACCCTCTATCATGTTTACCTTGTCACACTTGCCTTTTGGGATATTATCTCTCTTATCCACTTTATATGCCTGCCATGATACTTTTACTTATTTACTTGCTAAAAGTTACTGGACTCGCTAGAATTTATGTCTGACTCTTATTGTTTCCTCTTCTTTCTTCCGTTCCCCCCAGGTTCTCAGGGAGGGAATACTCAAGCTTGATCAGGATTCTGCTATCATTTTGCCTGAGTTGCTTAGATGTATTCCTCAAGCTCTTATCTTTGCTACTATGGCTATGTTTCTTTTTGGAAATTTTTCTTCTTTTATTTTGTACTATGATATTATAAGTGCAAGACATAAGTTTTTATGATGTACTGGTTCTTATGTAATTCAGACATATGAGTTTTGAACCACAATGCTTTATGATTAATAAATGTTTTTAATTCCGCTGCTATTTTATATCTGTCTTGTAATGTTTTTGTTTCTATTTACCTATAATGCTTCACGAAACTTAATGCATTCTCTAAATGAGTGACATTAACGGACGTGGGGTGTCACACTTGGTATCAGAGTTGAAGGTTACCAGATTAGACAAAAGATTTTGAAAATTATTTTCAAAAAGGTTTTTAAAGAAAGCATTTTCAAAAAGAAAAGTCTATTTTGAAAAACATATTCCCGGAAGCCATATGTACTATCTTTCGATCCTTTGTATGAATCTCTTTCCTTTTCTTTTCAACATGTCTGGGGAACCTAATATTCCAGAGGGCGTTACGATACCGGGCTGGTTCTGTAGGTATCTAGAGGCCACAACGCATGCCGGTGGCCTAGCTGACGTTCCTCCCCCAGCTGCACCCGTCGTTCCTCCTCCTCCTCTTCCAAGAGCAGATAATTTCACCAAGATCTACAAAGATTTATGTGCCATGGGAGGGAAGCCATTCCGTGGAACCGAAACATTCGTAGAGGCAAGGAATTGGATTAAGTAGAAAGTGGACTTGTTTGGAATTTTCGAAGCAGAAGATAGAAGGAAGATTCAGTTAGCTGCCTGGCTTCTGAAAGATGAAGCTTCATTCTAGTGAGAAGTTACCCAAGTTGGGCGTCCGATGGAGACTAGACAGAGGTTTGAAATGAAGTTTCTTTCTCAAGCCGAGAAAAGTATGCAAATGGAGAGGTTCTTGGCGCTCAAACAAGGAAACATGACTGTTAAAGAATATGTGAACAAATTCAATCAGCTAGCAAGGTTTGGAATGGAATTGGTAGATACTCCACATAAGAAAGCTTTGTGGTTTGCTAAGGGGCTGAATGAACCCCTTCCCGGGTTAGCTATGTCCAACATTCCAATAGGAGCAACTTTTGAAAGGCTCGCTGATATAGCCTTGATGCACGAAGAAGACAAAGGAGAAAAGAAGGAAGTTAAGGCTAAGGAAACAACGAAAAACAAGAAAGTATGGCACAAGAAAGGACAGCAACAGAAGAAGGGCGAAAAGAACGAGAAGGGTAAGGATAAGGAAAAGTGCCATAGATGCGAATGAGAGGGTCACTTGGTAAGGGACTACAAAAGAAGGAAGAATTCTTGCTTCAATTGTAGGGAGGTTAGACACTTTGCTAAGGAGTGCCCAAAGAAACAGAGACAAGGTCAAAGGGCAGGAGATTCTGGAGGGCAGGTGCATGCTCTCGTGACCAGTGCTCCGGATAGAGGTAGGAAAATTTGCTTGGAAGGTTTGATTTCTCTTTCCAGTCATCCTATTAGAACTCTTTTTTATTTTGGCGCTTCACATTCATTTATATCTAGTTCTGTGGTTGAGTCTCTGCACCTAAATACTAGTATGGTAGTGGATCCCGTAGTTGTCTCAAACCCCATTGGTGGTTCGGCTTATTTGTCTATAATTTGTCGGGGTTTGAGAATATCTGTCTTAGGCATCGAATTTGAGTGCGATGCATATGTGCTCGGTTTTATGGGCTACGGTTTGATTCTAGGGATGGATTGGCTAACCATGTATGGTGCCATTCTAGATTGTGAGAAGAGGGTCGTTAGACTTTTGACTTGCCATGGGAGGACCCTCGAGATTTCTTATAACCCGCAAGCGTCTGTCATGCTTAGTTTCCTAGAGTCTCTAGATGCATCTATTGATGATTTGCAATATGTTCCAGTTGTCCGTGATTATTCTGATGTTTTTGATGAGGTACGAAGCTTACCTCCGAGGCGCTAGGTCGATTTTCTTATATATTTAGTGGATAATGTAAAGCCAGTTACATTGCCTGTGCGCCATATGGCTCCAAGGGAAAGGAGGGAGCTTAGCAAGCAAGTAGGGAGCTACTTGAGAAATGGTTTATTAGGCAAAGCATATCTAAATAGGGTGCTCCAGTTGTACTCGCGACTAAGGCGGATGGTTCGCTTCGCTTGTTTGTGGACTACAGAGAGTTGAACAAACTCACTAAGAAGAATAGGCACCCACTTCTGAGGATAGATGACTTGTTTTACCAGCTTGTTGGGGCATCAGTATTCTCTCAGTTAGACTTGGCCATGGGGTTTCATCAGTTGAGGGTGGCTGAGGACAGTACAGATAAGACCGCTTTTAGGACAACAGATGGTTTCTTTGAATGACTCGTTATGCCTTTTGGGTGAGTAGGGTGTTTCGGGAGTTTCTAAATAAATTTGTCATGGTCTTTGTTGATGACATCTTGATCTTCCCAGAGAACAAAGAAGAGCAGGTCCAACATTTGAGAAAAGTTTTGAAAACTCTCTGTGTGCATCAGTTTAAGGCAAAGTTCTCCAAATGCCATTTTTGGAGAAAAGAGGTGAGATTTCTATGGCATGTGGTTTCCAGAGATGGGATAGCAGCAAATCCCGCAAAGATAGTTGCAGTTCAAGATTGGCAAATTTCGAAGAATGCAACGGAGGTGAGAAGCTTCCTTGGATTGGCAGGCTATTATAGGAAGTTCATTTGGGACTTCACAAAGATATTGGCCCCACTCACCAGGCTGATGAAGAAGAATTTGGTGTTTTCATGGGATATAGATTGTGTTGTTGCTTTCCAACGATTGACGAGGGCTCTAACAACAGCCCCAGTCTTGACCTTGCCCGATGGGAACAAAGTATTTACAGTATACACCGATGCATATGGTACAGGGCTTGGTGTGGTTCTGATGCAAGAGGGGAGGGTAGTATGTTATGGAGGTAGACAGCTAAGGGTTCATGAAAAGAACTACCCTACCCACGACTTAGATCTAGCTGCCATAGTGTTCACGCTTAAGATGTGGCGTCATTATTTACTTGGAGAAAAGTTCGAGTTGTACACCTATCATAAATCTCTCAAGTACTTGTTCTCGTAGAAGGATCTTGATTTAAGGCAACAAAGGTGGATGGAGTTCCTAGCTTCTTATGATTTTGAGATTGCTTATACTCGTGGCAAGGGTAATGTGGTGGCAGACGCACTGAGTAGGAAGAGGATGGCCTTAAGTCCTCTGTTTGTGGAAAGTAAAAGCTTGGAGTTCATATCGACTTTTGATTTTAGACCCTGCACCGAATTTTTGCCTGGTTGTTTGCATCATTAGAGATACGACCTACTCTTATGGATCAGATAGGAGCTCCACAGCAAGATGATCCACAGATTTCAGACATCTTGGATAGACTCAGTAAAGGGAGACATCTAATCATCTCAATAGTTATTCCATTGACGATAAAGGGTGGTTGCGACGAGATGAAAGGATTTTTGCTCCCCAAACTGGAAGTTTGTTAAAGGCAATCCTAGAGGTAGCCCAACATTCTAAGATAACTATTCATCCAGGCGGTGATAAGATGTATAGGGATATAAAGCGGGTTTTCTTTTGGGCTGGGATGAAGAAGGATGTGGAAGAATTTGTTTCTCAATGTTTGGCTTGTCAGCAAGTCAAAGCTGAGCAAAAGAAGCCCGGTGGTTTACTTCATCCTTGGGAGGTTCCACAGTGGAAGTGGGAAAGCGTCTCTATGGATTCCATAGATGGTTTGCCTAGGTCAAAGAAAGGCAACACGAGTATTTAGGTTGTGGTGGATAGACTTACTAAGAGTGCTCATTTCATCCTAATTAAGAGTAAGAGTACGGCAACATGGTTGGCAGCAATTTACGTTCATGAGATAGTCTGTCTTCATGGAGTACCTTCCAGTATCGTGAGTGATCGTGACCCCATTTTCACCAGTGAATTTTGGAGATGCTTGCAAGAAGCATTAAGTACACAGTTTTGTTTGAGCACCTCTTATCATCTGCAGAACGATGGACAGACGGAGAGGGTGAACTGAGTTCTAGAAGATCTTTTGAGGGTTTGTATCCTGGACTTTGGAGGGACCTGGGAAGAGCATCTTCCTTTGGTATAGTTTGCCTACAACAACAGTTGTCAAGCAAGCATTGGTATGGCACCCTTCGAAGCATTATACGGACGACCCTGTAGATCACTAATTTGTTGGTGGGAATCTTGGACCAGATATGGTTAGGGAAACATCTGAGAAGGTTGATCTTATTAGACGACGAATGAAGATCACTCAAGATATGCAGAAATCCTACGCTGATAAGAGAAGGACTGACATTGAATTTGAAGTAGGAGATATGGTTTTCGTTAAAGTGTCATCTTTGAGGAATGTGGTTTGCTTCGGATCTATAGGGAAATTGGCACCAAGATTTGTAGGGCTATTTCCCATAACAGAAAGGATTGGCCAAATGGCCTGCAGAGTAAAGCTACCGGAGAGACTATCTGGAGTTCATGATGCTTTCCACATTTCTCATTTGCGAAAGTGCTTGCATGATACAGTAGAAGTAGTTGAGCCGAGTATATTGGCGGAAGTAGAGGTGGAATGGGAGGCGACAGTTAGGCGAGTTCCTTCTCGTATTCTTGGATCAGAAGTTAAGAAGTTACACAATAGAGAAGTCAAATTGATGAAGGTTCGGTGGGGAGATAACCCAAAGGATGCGACTGGGGAGACCGAAGACAATGTTCGTGCTTTGTACCCTTTTCTTTTCGAGGGTATGTTCATAACTCCTTTTTCCAAAGTTTTATCTATGCTTGTTGCTATCATTTAAGTATGTCCTATCGATCGAATCTTCAACCTTTAGGTAGGAATCCCATGGATGTAAACATGTGTCTGAGACATGTTATGTTTGATGGATGCAAGTGGATGTAAGTGTTTGCTGGTGGTTGCTCGTGGATGCATATACACACACATTAGGCACTACATCGGCCCAATCACTCTCATACTGCATATGGATGTATGTGCATTTTCCATCTTTTAATGGATGGAAATGGATGTATCATCTTATGGATGTTGCATTGGGACGGATGATTGTGCACCATATAGAACTTACATGTTATAATAGGATTATTGCATACGTGTTGGATTTATGGCACTAACATACATTGCATTAAGAAGGTCGACTGGATCAGCAGACCACCTGATCTTCGCATTAGTATTGGGACATATACACACACCTTTGCATATGTTCATATAAGCATTAGAAGTCTTTAAGGACAATGGATGCCTGTGATTGGTGGATTAGTAGATGGGTGATGGATGGTAGGATATACATTCTTCTTAACTTGGAGATTTTGGGGGCAAAATCCTTTGAGTAGGGGAGAATGTAACACCCCGTAATTTTAACAACACTAAAGAGGAAAAATTGAATAATAATTAATTCAATATTCAGAATTAAGGTAAGCGAACTACACTATTGTGTCCGTCTCGAGATTCTGGTCAAGATAGGCATTTGGTTTGCATAAAACGGACACCGTATGAAGAAGTTATGAAGGTTTGAAGTTTGTATATGCGCAAGAGAATTATATGTATAATTAATTCAGAAAATCAGAAATACGTTCGAAATCAAAATTTCAAAGAGCGGCAAAATTCCCGCTTGAGGGTTGTCGACCCCTCAAGGGGGGTTGACCCCCCTGGGGAAGACGCGGAAATTAGGGTTTGGGGGCTGGCAGCTATAAATATGGCTCCATTTCTCTTGCTTTCTACACTGAAAAATAATGGAGGACCAGATGCTGTCGGTGCCCAGACTGAATCAAACCTTTTCCTTCTTCTGCAATCAAGTTAATCAAGTTATTCAAGTGTAGATATATGTTCAACCTCTGCTATTCTTCTTCTATCTTTCTAGATCCAAACACTGTGAGTTTAAGTAACTTTTACATTTAAATAATTAAAAAGTAAAACATGATATGACTGTAATTTGGATCTATGCCTGTGACTGCTTGAATCATGTAATAACCCGGAAAATACGAGCCAATTTAAAAATTTTAAATTGATTATTTCAAAGCAATTTGAACCACTGAAATAGAATATTTCAATAAAATAGTAAGTTAAGAATAGTAAGTCAGTTTGAAAATTTGAATTCGAACTTTGACCGACTGTGCAGGGTGGAAAATATAACGGATTTTAGTGAGACCAAAAATATTTAAGTCTGTTAGTCAATACCTTTCTAACGAATCTGAAAAATCGAAGTTTCATAACGGGAATCAAAAGTTATGGCCGAATGAATTTTCAGAAGAGTCGGTATATGGAATATATAGGCCTGGAAAATTGATATTTTGCATATTGCCTCGGAATTCGACGAAACCACTTTTGTTGGGTCCGGGATGTCAAACTATTGCTAGGTTTCAAATTTCATAATTTTTCGAATCAATATGTGAGCGTGGCAAAAGGAAACGCGTTTGACCAGTTTTTGTTGAATTTAATCGACTGGAAATTGGCCATTTTTCAAACGGTCTCAGAATTCGACGAAACTAGTTTTGTTAGGACCGTATCGTCAATACGAAACTAGAAAATATTTTTCTGGAATTTTTCTAGTTAGTATGTGACCCCGGTAATTTGAAATGTACGTTTAAAATTCAATATAAGGATTTAAATGTAAATTCAACGGAAACTGATTGTAACGATCAAATCAGCTTACGATACATATCCCATTGTGTTCGGAATGGGGGTAAAACGCTATGGACGACAGACGGTAGGCCTCGTTTCGAGGTCGTATGTAAAAGTCAACCTTTTTGCAAAAATTAAATAATTAAATAAAAAAATATTATTCCCTCCTTTTCTTCTGCTTGCCCCCCCCCCCCCCCCCCCCCCCCCCGATTCATTTACCAGAAACGAAATAAAAAAAAAACCTAAATCAAATCGAGCCGCCGCCCCCTCAAGACCTCGACGCCGACGAAGACATCATCGCCGCCGCCCCCCTCCGTCCGACCTCCTCCTCCCAGCGCCTTCACCTCGAACCCCTCGCGACGCGAATCGAAGCAGCCCCCCTACCTCGACGCCGACACCACCGAGCACCACCACCACGAAGCCGCCGACGCCTCCTTCTTCTTCCCTCCCCTTCGCAGGCTACGGTGAGCATTTAGTTTATTTTATTTTTATTTTTATTTTTGTTTTGTTAAAAACTGATTTTTTTTAAATAATAAAAACTGATTTTTTTTTAAGATATTAAAACTGAATTTTTAAGAATTTTAAAACGGAATTTTTAAGAATTTAAAAACTGATTTTTTTTAAGATTTAAAAACTGAATTTTTAAAGATATATAAACTGATTTTTTTAGAATTTAAAAACTAATTTTTTTAAGATCTAAAAACTGAATTTTTAAAGATATATAAACTGATTTTTTTAGAATTTAAAAACTAATTTTTTTAAGATCTAAAAACTGAATTTTTAAAGATTTAAAACTGTTTTTTTTTTAAGATGTAAAAACTAATTTGATCAAGAATATTAAAAACTGTTTTTTTTTAAGATGCAAAAACTGATTTTTAAAAAGATGCAAAAACTGATTTTTAAAAAGATGCAAAAACTGGATTTTTAAAGGAAATAAAAACTGATTTTATTTTAAGGTTTGAAAAAGAAGGGTTTAAACTTTGAAATAGAAAAAAAAGGTTTAATCTTTTAAAAGGAAAAAGATTTGAACTTGCAAAAATAAAGATCATATTTTTAAAAAGAGAAAAGACGGAATTTTTGTTAAGTAGAAGAAGTAAGATATGATTCTTATATTTTTAAAGCAATAAAAATATAATTTTTACATCATAGGATTATTAAAAATATAATCTTTGTTTTTAGAATATGATCTTTATATATTGAATAACATAGTAAAAATTCGATTTTTACCTATGTAGAAAATACGGGCAACGAAAGCGACAAGAACGCGAAATAGGCGAAGATTTCTATAAAGGAAGAGTCGTGTTATTGGATAGCTATCGGTGAGAATTTCTCACTCTTCAATTTCTTTTTATATATATATATATATGTGTGTGGAAATAAAAGTGAATTGCTATATATAAATATTTATATATATATATATACGCCACCTCGTCCAAAAACCATGGACGATATTTATTGGTTGAAATTGTTGTGAAAAATGGTTGACGACAAATTGTTGTTTGGGATTGTTTGTGGTTGATATTGAATTGATTGTGGTTGAAAAATACCCGTTTGTGATTGGAAAATATTTGGTTGAAACCACATAGGATTAGTTTGTGGAAATGAAATAAATATAAACATGCCGCCTGCGTGCGAATTAGATGCATGATCCCCATTGTCAAAAACCGCGAGGTTTTAAGGTAGAGCGAGGAGCCGTACTAGGGACGGTGCCGGTTTTAACTACCCTGCCGTTATGCTGCCGAAATTTTGAATAATCTTTGTGTGTTAGAATTATTTTCATATGTTGAAATTATTTGCATGCATAGAAATTAAAGCCATATATTGAAACTATGTCCATGTGTGGAAATATTCATGTGTTGAAAAGTGTTGTGTAAAAATAAAATTCATTCGTGAATGAATGAAGTGTATAAACAATAAAAATCATATTTTATATATATATATATATGAAGTATGAAAAATATTCGCCTTATATAAATAATTTCAATCATAAAAATCCCATCTTTCTAATATGAACAACATAAATAAATTGTCCATGTGTGGAAATACTCATTTGTTGAGAAGTGTGTGTAGTGGAAAGGTTCATGTGTTGAATAAAAAGATTGAACGATAAAAATTACATTTTTATTGAAACTATGAAGTGTTGAAACCATACATTGGTTGAATAAATATTTTAAACGATAAAAATATCATTTTTATCATATGTGTGACATGCTAAAGAGATGCGGACGTTGAAATAAATATTTGTGATAGAAGTATTAATTTTAACATGCATAGGAATTAAATAAAATAGTCGTGTGTTGAAATCTATTTTAGTTCGCCAAAATTATCATCTTTTGAAATATGAAGTGTTAAGAATATCCACTTGTTCAAATAAACGTGCATGAGTTGAAATATACATTAACTAGCTAATGATATGATTTTAGCCTATGCATGCGATATTAGAATGAATGGTGTTTTTAAACCAAAGCAAATCAAATATGAAGTTGAATAGAAAATGATAAATGTTAGAAATTGTATATATGTGCATGCATATCTATTGAACAGGTTAAAGCAAAAAGGGGCAAGAGAAGAGGAATAAAATTTTGTGCCCGACAAATAGGTACACATTTACTGTTTTGTTTGGGTGATGATTTTATGAGCCTGTTGGCTAGCCGCTTGGCTTTTTCTTTTTCTTTTTGAGATTAGAAGGACCGGGAACGCTATTTGCGATTTCCCGATGCTCCCGGTGCAGGGGAGGTTATGGCGAAATTTTCCAAAATTTTAAGGTGTTAGAAAAATATTTGAAGTGAAAACGATATGGAAATCATTGAATGAACTATATTTATATAAATATATAAATATAAATATAATTAAAACGAAACGTGGCCGTGCAGTTCATATTTTGAAACCGTGATTTCAAATGATTAGTGCGGAAGATCCGACCATTGGATTTTCCCGAAACCTCAACCGTTGGGTTCGCCTTGGAGATATCTTTCCAACGGCACCAACTTTGTGAAGATCCGACGGTTGGATTGTCTGGAATGTTTAATTCAAAATTAGTGAAAAACAGCGCCAGAAACGATTATATTTATATATATATATAAATATAATTAAATTAAATCGAATAACGACGCTGCAGTTCGTAAATTGAAATCGTAACTTCAAATGGTTAGTGTGGAAGATCCGACCGTCGGATTTTCCCAAAACTGGAACTGTTGGATTCGTTTTGAAAAGACCTTCCTAATGGTGTAAAATTTGTGAAGATCCAACGGTTAGATTTTCCTATATGTGTAAAACAAAATTAGTGGAAAGCAGCGCCAGTGCATCGACACGACCTAAAACGTCGTTTAATTAAATATGGCCGTTTTAAATTAAATAAAATTGGCGATATATCGTTATTAAGTGCTATAGACGATATAGAGTGAAAATAAACCAATTTTGTTGTGGTTGCTTGATATGTGATGGCTGAATGTATTTGACGTGAAAATTATAACTAAATAACTGAAATGTGAATGTTGAATAGTTCAACCCTGTGATTAATTGGTTTGAAAATCTAAATATACGTGGGTTATTTGAAAAGGCCGAGTTTATATCATTTCAAATAATCGATCGACATTGAGAAGTCGAAGAGTCGAAGACGACTGAAGACCGACGATCTCCACGTTGGATGGATGGGCGCTACTGACGCTCGGGATTGGAGTAGCTACCATGAAGGAATTGAAGTAGTAGCCGTCCAAACATATTGTTGATTGTACGGATATGCGAGGAATTGGTGCCTCCGGTTTCGTTCAGACCCAGAACGGACTTGTAAATGGACTGTGTGTCTGACATTGGATTTTGTTCTGTGTTGATTGATCTCTGTTAAATATATATCTGTTTGGCGGCTGAGAATTTATTCTCTTGCTTAACGCCCTTCTCTGAGACGTACGAGCTTAGAGGTTATGTATTGACAGAAATCAGTCGCATGGAGTGGATTGCCTGTGTGGCACGCCTAAGTGGCATATGATCAAGGCTTCTGTTGCAAAGAAAAGTCTTGTGGTTGATGTTCAAAGCATGGTCTGTGTGACATAGCTTTGTGTATAACATGAATTCGCGAGCCTCACACCCCGGTATGAGTCAAAAACGGGAGAAGGACCCAAGGAGTGCATGACATTTCTTTCTAGCTATAGTGGTGTCAGTGACCTCCCAGCCCTGACATTTATATCTACTTTTCACCTGTGTGGTTGTTGGAATGCGAGGCGCCTCGATTATAGGTCTGTAAGGACCGGGAAACGTGTGTTCAGTAATTGCCAATCCTCAAAAGTAAGAGAGGACCGGCCTTGGAGGATCCAGGGGATTGCTGTGTGCGGTCCCGAGGCATTTGCTAGAGTGTCTCGAACGGAGAGGAGCTTGCCCCTTGCCTCGACTCATGAAGGAATCCAATTTCCAATACGAAATTTGCGGATGTGATTGTATTACTAGTACGGCGACATAGTAGATGGTAGCTATGCCGCCTAGGATTGATATTTATGATTGAATTTGCTTTTGAAACATATATGCACTAGTAATAATATCAAACACCCTTGTTTAATTCGTATGAAGCATCTTTGGCCATTATAAGGTAAAAACTCTATCCTCCGGCTTGCGTTGCATTGTGTGATGGGACCTGAGTCTTATAATGGCTTCATTTTATAAAAAGCATTGCGTTGATTTAATTGTTTGTTTTATTTCATGCACTAGCACTCATTGGAGTAAACCCGTTCCGCGAAAGTGGCGTGGTCCTTTGATTTGCCTTATTATTGTTGTTAATAAGTTGAATAGATTTCTCATACCAGTCCCATGACTGACTCGTAGTTTGTTTCACCTTGCAAACTCGGGTGCCCTTATTTTCACACGGGCAGCCTAGTTACAGGTTTCTGACGCACCTTTTGGCTCATGGCGAGGCTTGACTACACTGTGCTGACTTGGATTTTCTCCGCCATTATTGTATCTATATTATGATTCCGCCATTGGCGATGTAGACTGATATTCCTTTTGTGAACTCTTTATGTATGATTCCGCCTCAGGCGATGGTGACTGATTATGTATCATTATGCACTAAGTTGTATCCTGTACTGTGCTTCTCTGATGTGATGTTATCTATATGATTCCGCTGTCATATGTGTGTAAATTATTCTATTTTCTGTTTATGCTATTATCTGTGATCTGCTAATGATGATTAATGTGTTATATTCCAATGATTATCCTTAACACCGTGTCACGGGGTTTTGGGATCGTCACAAATCATATCAGATCTGTAATAACTTGTGAACTTATGATATTGTAGCATAATTATGACTTGAACCTTAACCTTTATTATGTCAGATCTACCTTTAATTTTAGATTTAATTCACTATTTAGATCGCCTTGTACTTATCACGTTTGTGGTTAAATTGGATCTACTACTAGTTGGACATTATTGTTTAGATCTTTCCATGCCTATTATGGCATACCTATTATGTTAGAATACGTTATATCATTTCATGTTCACCAGATCTGTTCTTATATGTCCATCTTATCAATATGCTACTATATGTTTATGTCAATTTTTGTTAGTATAATTAATTTTATCATCTTCCTTTCATCCTTTCTCTTTTATTTTATATAGCCAGGCTACTTTCGAGCCTAGGCATGCCGCTGAAATATGCGAACGCGCTAAACAAGAAATAAGGGGAAAAACATTGAAATTGGGCATAACTTGAAAATGGGGAATTTGGCACAACTTGAATAATGTTTATGAATATGAATTTAGGGCATATAATTCATTATGAACATATTTGGGGAAAAGGGGCATGACAATGTATAACGACAAAGGTAAAATTGGATGATAATGAAATGACTAGGATTACAGTAGTTAGAAACTGTAACTGCACCTAGACACGAGGTTAGATCACGCTTATGGTGGAAGTCCGCCCGGAACTGCCCGGCATATCCAGTGACCACAAGTGGTGAATCTATTGTGAGGGGTCTAGGTGCACAAATACGAGACGTGCTGAGACACGAGGTTAAGCCCGACTTGTGGAAGAAGTCTGCCCGGAACCGATCGGCATATCCAGCATCCACAAGTGGCAGGCTTAGTGTGAGGAGTCCAGCACATTATAACCATAAATGGACATGGTAATGAATTGGAATACTTAACCTAGTTGAATCCATAGGGATTGTGTGAACATGAACTTGAATAGGGGTTAAGTAAACTTGGTTGAAACAGTGGGTGGGTTAAGTAAATCTGGGTAGTGTGGGTAATATTTATATATATGCCCACAAACTTAACCGGTTGGGGTTATGTAATTAAAAACACTGTTAGGTAAGCATAACCTATAGAAATGATGGGGTTATGTAATTGAAGCCACCAATAGGTATACATAACCTGTGGAAATCCTAGTGGGGATACAAGACAAGGGGGAGAGCTTGTATCATCTTGTGTGTGGGACCCGTTTCAGTCAGTAACCCGTAGAATAGTATCAGACTAGTACTCCGTCCTAGGTCGGAGTTGGGAAATGCTTACTGTCCTGATTGTAAGAGATCCAAACGTGAAGGACGGTATGGGCGGCGAAAACCGATCGGGACATGTGCGTGCTTGTTCGGGTAGAAGGGGATAAGACGACCGTGACACCAGTAGATATGGTTGTGCACATCAACAAAGGGTTGCCACTTTAGGAAGTGATACCTCCTACTGTGGGGCTGGCACGGGATATCTACGGAGTAGGGAGCCGATCGATTAGGGTAGTAGTTAGGGTACATCTAGACGTATTCCTAAGCCTACCATCTTATAGTTGTTGGGATCATCTCATTCTTGTTATACTAGTATCGGTGCAGATAATCAGAGTAATCATTCGGGAAGCGTATACCCTCTATCATGTTTACCTTGTCACACACCTGCCTTTTGTGATATTATCTCTTTTATCCACTTTATATGCCTATCATGATACTTTTACTTATTTATTTGCTAAAAGTAACTGGACTCGGAAGACTTTATGTCTGATCCTTTTTGTTTCCTCTTCTTTCTTCCGTTCCTCCCCCCCCCCCTCCCGGGTTCTCAGGGAGGGAATCTCAAGCTTGATCAGGATTCTGCTATCATTTTGCTGAAGCTGCTTAGAAGTATTGCTCAAGATCCTATCTTTGCTACAATGGCTATGTATTTTTAGGGAATTTTTCTTCTTTTATTTTGTACTTTGATATTATATGTGCAAGATAGAAGTTTTTATGGCGTACTGGTTTTTATGTAATTCAGACATATGATGTTTTAAACCACGATGCTTTATGATTAATAAAAGTTTTTAATTCCGCTGCTATTTTATATCTGTCTTATAATGCTTCTGTTTCTGTTTAACTATAACGCTTTGTGAAACTTAATGCATTCTCTTAATGAGTGACATTAACGGACGTGGGGTGTCACAAATTTCTTAATTACTGTAAATTTTCCATCCAATTTAGGCATATCTATTCTTGCAAATTTTACTGTAATTCTATTTACAACCTTTGGCATAATAATATTCTTAAGAAAATATTCAGGGTTATCATAAACTCCACAATTACAGCATTTACAGTAATTTCCTATTTAGACGAATGTTTAATGGAAACAGGCTTATATGACATAAATGTTCTCCGCAAATTTAACCCCGTTTACCACAATTATTCGCAATGTCATTGTAACTTGATTCACAGCATCCAATTAACGTGCTCTTAAGATGGTTCTACATACAACAGTAATCATTTTAATATGTCCTAAACAGTTTTAATACTCATTTTTCCACAAATATCAACTGTTTAGTAGATTAATTATAATAGGGAACACAAACGATAAATATATCGTTATTTAAAATGGTATAATTTAGATCGACTCACCTAACAGCTTTCTAATCCATGAATCTGATCCATATTTCTCATTCCATGGCCTTTCTAACTGAATTTATAATCCAAATAACCATGGATTCACAAATATGATACTAAAGAAGAGGAAAAAGAGAAAAAACCTATATAAACCAAATTCAAAGACTTACCTCTCGCTGATCAGAATTATGAACACCCATTCGTAAATATATATGTATACATATTCTTTTCCTCCAGATTTTGAATCAAAATTTCTTAAAACTAATTATTCTACTTTATGAGGAGATTTGAGAAGGAAGAAGAATGGCAGAGCCTAGGCAACATCTCAGAAAATATGAGATTTAGACTAGGCTCTACTATTATATATATAGGTGTATAAGAAAGTATGAATCGTCGTATTTAATCCCTTAAAATCCGAGCTGCACACATCACTAATTACACGCCAAAAATACACATTTAAAATGCTTGGGTCGACCCACCTACCCCTGGGTCGACCTACCTACCACTTGGGTCGACCCAACCCTTGCATGGGTAGACCCAAGCCTTGGTTGGGTCCTTCCTTCGATCATTTCGCGTGTTGTCTCCCATTTGAATAATTTTGAATTATATTTATATGTAAGCCTCTTATATATATACAAACTTCTAAGGTTTATAGCTTATTCATACGTTGTCCGTTTTACGCAAACTTGGGGTCTATCTGAACCAAAATTCCGAGATGAATGCACCGGTAAAGACAGTTTCACTCAATTCTAAATATTTAATTAATTTATTACCAATTTATTATCTTTAGGCATGGTTATAGTGTATCAAATTTTGAGGTATTACTTTCTCCCATCCTTAGGAAATTCCGTCCCCGAAATTCGCAAAGGATGAAATAATGTTATGCCTCGTATATAGCAACCAATTGGTGTTCACCCAGTTTTTTTCAACCATCTGTGTACTTGTGCAAAGCGTTACCTATACAAAAGTATGAATATAATGAATGCCTAAACGGTACCTCCAATGTGAATGCAAATTTCTCTTGAAAATCTTTTGAAAACATGATGCACAAGCCCTAAATATAGTGGCACTTTCTACATGAATGCAATATTTTGAAAATCGAAATACCATTTTCATCCAATTTTCCCACACTCTTACAAAGCAAGAATGTAGTTCATCCAATTTTTGCATCCAAAACCCTACCAAACAAATTTAAATTTGCGAATTAAAGAAAAAAAAAATTTCGAATTCAATTTCTTACATTATAAAAAGTTAGAAAATGGAAAACTTGACATCTCCCATTTTTCTTTTATGTACCTTTTCTCTCTGTACTTGGATTTTATGCAACTATTATATAAAGATTTCCTATCTTCCTATCCAAGCACAGTTCACATAAGAAAATTTTCTCTGTTATTTTTTTCTTTTCATCTTAATTAGGTAAAAACCATTTTTATTCTCATTTCTCAAACTTTTTTTTCCATTTTTCTCAACTGTCATGTTTGTTGCTTTACTGGATTTGTTTTTTTCATTTTAGTTATGCCACTACTCTTTCCTTAGCTTATTTAACTTAATCCACTGATCTAAGTTTAATTTTTAAATAAGTCTTCTAATTATTCAACTAAAACAGGAAAACAAGCACTCTACACAACTACTACCAAGGGTTAGGTAACCTATGAGCATGCCCCCTCCTGCAAAGAAAAGTCCAACCCAAAGGATCTAAAAACTTACTTATCCTTTACCATTTAGTAGCCACCACTTGTCCTTCCTGTGTACTAACAGTCTTTTCCAAGCAATAAGCTAGGTTCTACAATGCTTATGCATTCTGTGGGAACTTACCATTATTTCAAAACAGTCTTTGATATTTACTTCATAGCCTCTAAAATATTCTATTTTCCCTAGGTATTAATCCTTTACCTACTTCATGATTTACAAAAAAACATGGTTTGGCTTTATCATTTCATTTTTCTTCCAAAAATTAAAAGTGTCAAAACTTTATTTTTCCACGTTAAAACTCTCCTTTGCCAAACCATAAAAATGCCATCCTAAAAAAATGCAATCATTTTTTTATAACAAAATTGCAACCTTTTCCAGAAATTTCACAAGAAATCACCCAAAAGCTTTTAAAATTCCAAGTTCTTAAAAGTTAACAATGGGGTTAGACTCAAAGTGATTTTCCAACTTACTTAGACTTTCCAAGATATTCCCACAAAGTCATTTCTCTCAAATGTACATATTCCTAATCCATTTTCCTCTTTTACTCTTTCCTAATTTATAAGGCTCTACTACCAAACCCACTAATCTGAAATATCATCATTTCATACGCTAACATATGGGATACAACTTTTTCAATACAAGAATATTGTACACTTTCACCCAAACCAGCTAAGGGTCTTAAATTTCCATAATCATTCCTTTAGTGTACGTAACTGATATCCCAACTCTTTCCATATTTTTCTCTTCCTATTTAGTGGGTTGCCTTGATGGATCTAAGTGTATATATATATATATATATATAAAATATTTTTATTTTTAAAAGTACAAATACGTTCACTCACTATCTATACAGGAATCCTGAACCTAAGCGTTGATACTAGATGTAACAACCCGAATTCCGACAGACCGATTTTCTTTTCAAAAATCCCAATCTGCTGAAATCTGAGTTGGCATATCTAGTATGTTGCAGAAAAGACAGAGATATAAAATATATCAGAGCTCAGAAAACATCTCACATCAGAATGGAATGAATTGTAATATAATCAAATATAGCCTTACCAAGGTAATAATACTGACTAACCAATATCCAAAGCTATCATATCTCTGCCACAAACCTAACCTGCGAGTGTGTTATGAGGAGTGGGTCAGAACACAAGTTCCGATGACTGGACTAAATTACATAATCTGAAATAACCCTACATATACTGTTCAGTTATTTTACTTATTTATTAGGTTGCTTGGGTTAACAGTACTCAAGGCTTTGCACTCACGTCGTACCCACCTACCTCTCAGTAGATTAACCTAATATAACATATATTTGGCTACCCCCAATATGAAGGTACCTCCCATGGTACCCTTCTCGCATGGTCTACACCTAGTGATTGTAAAAATTATCATTCTACGTTCCCAACATGCATAGTTATTGCCGTCAAATAATGGTAGTATAGCAATAGACAGGCTCTCTACAAATGAACTAGTAATAATATTAATATGTACGGTGTTGGCAGCCATTTGAAAATTTTCAAAAAATAGATTATGAAAATTTTGAAATTCAACGCTCATGCCAAATGAGAGGAATGCGAATTACGGATCTTAAGGCTGAATTAACATTAGAGAGGGGATGAATAGTGTTTATTGAATTATATGAATTTGTTGAAATAAAAAACAAATAGATGCAATTCAAAAACACAAATAATCACAAATTCAAACATAGATGTAAAAAAATGAAAAGCAGTAAAGGAAAGAACACACCGGAATTTTATATTGGTTTGAAGTTGCCCTACATCCAGTCCCACATAATTTCTTGTACTGATTTCTTTTCAAATATATTTCTGAGATTACAACCCTCGTTTTCAAGGCCATAAGATACACCCTTCCCATTTTATGAGTACAGTAAGACTCCATTGATTTACCATGCTACAATCACACCTAATTGAATTTTGCAGGCTGCAATCACAATTAACTGATTTATCATCCATAGTCACACCATTTCAAGTTGCTTTTGATTGATAAAGAGATTTGATATAAAGGTGTTGATTACAAATGATCCTATAACTGTGAATAGCACTGAGATCTTTGAGAGAGAGTGATAGAGAAATGGTTTTAAAAAAATGTTAAAATATAATTTTTGAGATTGAGGCTAAAACATACAAAAAGATGATTTGATGATAAATATTTAAATTAAGAGTAATATATTTAAATTAAGAAGTTATTTGAAATTAAGGCCAAATAATTTAGGAAATAGTTTTAAATTTGAAACTAATATATTCAAACCAGGAGAGATGATTTAAAAGACATTGGAAAAATTGTTTAAAATATATGACATGCTATTTTTAAATGTTCATGAATTCCATTCAACAGTTAAAATCAGAATAGAGATTGTGTTATCATGAAATTTTAACATAAATCTAAACTCTATTACTTATCTTGATGTCTTAAATTCTTGATTTCTTGAAATTTTGAAACTCATGAGTCTTCAGTCTTGGTTTCTTCAATCTTGATTGTTTAAAATGTACAGTCTTCATTCTTTAGTACCTACATGTATACGTATACACACACACACACACACACACACATATATATATATATAACCTGTGCTTTTATCTGAACAAGAATGTTAGTATTTATATTTTATAACAAGTCCTAAGGTTGTTGTCGTTGAAGTCATAATCTCAAGAACTAACAGTGTTAACATCACTTCTTCTAGATTATAGTTTCTCATGGATTAAACAACACGGTGTTTTAACTTTTAATTATCTGTTTCGATTCTATTTTTGCATTATACATTACTATAATAATTAACAAAATAGGGTGATATGGAGAAAAATGAATCTATGTTAAATCTATTCATGCACCGGGTCTTTTAACACACAACAGAAAGTATAAGAGGATTTTCACTTAGATGACTGTTTAAATCAGGATAACAGGTTTTAAGGACATCACTTCTAGAAAATTTGTTTTAAGGACAACTTACACAAAAAATGATAAAAAAAAATTCATTTTCAAATATGCAGAAAATATGATAAATAAATTTATCTTCTTTTATGTAACTTAAAAAGAAAACTCATTTTACAAAAAAAAGGTCTTTAAAACTAATTATTTAGAAGTGTTGTTCTTAAAACTTATTATCATGAAATGAGAAGCCATTTAACCTAATTTTAACTATAATAAACTAGTATCTTTATTAATAAGTGTCTTGAAAGCGCAAACTTTTGGTCCAACTGCGATCTTTTAAAAATACGTTACATACCTTTAGTTTTATACACCATTTAATAAATGGATCTAACAATTGAAGACCTATATGAATTCAAACTGCATTTCTACCATATCAATGAATCTTAATATCATTTAAAAACATGGTCTACCAAATACACATTCATTACATCATATGAACTAACAATAAAAATAAAAATAAAAATTAATAAAAAATTATATATTGCAGCTTAGAAATAAAAATTCAAGCTAATTACATATGATTTCAACACAAAAAATATAATTTACCGATCATTTTTTTGAACGTTCTAAACATATACAGTTTCAAAAATCATAATTCATACACAAAGCATGTATCTGATCGCGCACAAAACATTTTCCATAACGTTTGCACAAAAAGTACTTTGCATACACCATCGCTATTATAGAATCACCTTTATTTTTACGTTTATCATCCTTCCATTTTGAAAGTCAAATTTACTTACATAAATCAAGAACTTCCTAAGCAAAATTGAGCTTAAAAGAAACAAAATGAAAATCTATGACATTATAACCACTTTTAAAAAGTATACATTCTGAATGTCATCAAACTTAGCTTTAATTAAAAAAATAGATATCTTTAAATCAGATGATTAGCTGTGAAACTTGTCTTAAGTTGTATTTCGTTTTTATAAATTTCATAATAAATGTAAAGGTTAGATGGGTAATAAGTAAAAGAAAAAAAGCGGTTCATAAAAAAGTAACTATTTCATAATTAAAAGAAGGGTAATTTAATTGTATAATTTTTAGTTGACAAATAGCATATGTTTGGATATGAATATCATTTGATTAAATTTATATCGTTTTCATCTTTATTTTAACTTTCCACATATTTCCTGATAGGAAAATTGTATTCACTTGTTGGTCATTCATTATAGATCTAGTGGCATGGTGTGACGACCACCCATAACCCCCGCACTAAACAAGAGGAATAATGCATTGAAGGGTGTGCCGGGTAGCTATGGACGAT
Organism: Allium sativum; assembly: GCA_030737875.1. NCBI lineage: Eukaryota > Viridiplantae > Streptophyta > Magnoliopsida > Asparagales > Amaryllidaceae > Allium > Allium sativum. The sequence goes on along the minus strand of CM060909.1, from coordinate 743,647,175 downwards.
CATCGGAGTAGGTAAACAACATCGAAACCTGTCGTAGAACTCATGCGTATGGATAAAATATAATAGAACATATATAACAGGTAATAGTAATGAGGCATCATATAGCAAACTTTAGAAAACTTTCTCAACATCATGAAAGGTTATCCAACTGATACCAAAGTTTGTACATAAGTCCTCACTACAACACTCATAGAACACTCCAACAATGGAAAAAATAGAAATACTAGATTGTAATGAAACTGGTACGCCGGCCTCCTGCTCCCCTCTACACAGCAGCATCGTCCTCGCCAATAACCTGTAACCTGCTACTTAGTCTGCCCATCCACAACTGGATGAGAAGCCCAAGGTAATAAGAGGAGACATAAAACCTTGAGTCAGACAATAGTCTTAGTGAGCGATAAAACAGCTAACAAACTTAAACAATAAAGTATATGAGAAGGGATAGATGAACATACCAATCTACCAACAACACCAGAGAAGAACTCAACCTTATCTTCCCCACATCGAACAGTGATAACCTTTACTTTTAGCAATTCAACCATTCATCCATGGAAACCAGACAACCCATTCAATCATGGTAAAACACTCAAAACATCCAAATTATATGTTTCTCATGTAAACCATCCTAATCGAAATTAACATCCCTCAAGCACAAGCCCCAAAGGCCTAACCAGTATCAGACAAGCACCCAAGGAACATCTCCTTCGACGTTGGACAACCTACATGAGACGGTACAAGAAGAACAACCAATCATCCATGACTGACTTTGGCTATCACTGCCAATCCTACTTTGAAACCATCGTTAATCGTATGATGGCCATCCTTGCCATATGTCAAGGGCTAATGGTAACCCCGGTTCTAACATAAACTCCATATGTCCAACCTTGACAATGTCCAACCTTGACAACTAGGCCTTTCTACAAGACCCAGGGTACTCGACCTAGAACCGGTCTTTTAGACGTCTCTAGTGTAACCTTGCTTCGAGCCTGCTAGAACTTACGACAACGATAATCTCTCGGCCTTCGCATCTCTAGTCATCCAACACGACGACTTTTCATAGCTCAAGCAACCTTCTCGAGAAACCATTATGCACCAACTCACGACCTTTCAGTTGCCACCTCATTCGCTGTTCTACACTGATCAACGAGCACCTTCCAACACTTCGAATACTCCCACTTTTATTCTTCTTGAAGTTACACCATCACCGATCCAATTACATCACTGCGCCGCGTCTAGGGTTCGGGGGTTTTCTCCCGAAAAATATATTTTTCAAGCTCTTTTCTTCAAATCCAAGTCGTACCCAAAAAACGTACTTTTTTAGAAAATGACCCTATTGGAAACAAACCATAGCATCATTTATCAACCACAGTGTTTACAAGCGCTGCTAAAAACATGACCGATCAGCCCCTTCTGACCGACCCGACCCAGTCCCTTCCTTACTTCAAACTCGACCGACCCAATCCGATCACCCCCTCTGGAACATGACCAACCCGATCCGGCTACCTCAACATGACCGACCCGATCCGGTCACCAACATGACTATCCCGATCCGGTCACCCCTTCATCACCTCAACTTCTGAACTGACCCGACTCATCTTGAATGGACCGACCCGACCAGACATTGCCCGACCCGACCAGCTCCACTGACCGACCCGTTCTGACTTGTCCTCCACGACATGATTTGAGACCGACCCGACTCACTTATGGCCGACCCGATCCACTTCCTACACATCTCCAATTCTATTCCGATTTCGACAAAAACTTCATCAAACGACGAATCCGACGAAACCGACTCAACCAAAGTCATCAAACACAATCATAAACATGTCATAACATTGCTAATAACATGAATATGATGACTACCACAAAAATGACGTAAATATCACCTAAAACCATTAAAATGAACATATAATCAAAATAAGAGATCTAACTAACATAAACATGTGAAATGACATGAAATTAACGGGTAAAACTTGCTAAATTAGATCATAGGGTAATGCGTATGAGGATAGACATATAATAATGTGAATCGATGGTGAAACATTCCAATTTGATGAGAAACATGCACAAACACTCACCTACTTCATTGCATTCATGTAAGAGATGTAAATCACTCACCGATTTGCCAAAACAAGCTAAAATCAATGAAATAGGAATCCGGACAGTAAGCACCTCGTACCAATCACCTTGATCCAATGAACTCTTGCTTTAATTGATGTAGATCTAGTCTTTAGTGGTGTAGATCTATGATTTCCCTCCTAGGATTTGGATTTTTAATGGTGGAAAGGTGTTAGAGGAAGGAGGAGCACAAGGCCACCCAATGAGGAAATGAAAAACTAAACCATTTCCCATATCCCTCATCCCCTATTTATACCCTCCCATCAGCCCACTAGTGGGCCTCTCCAATTCAGTCCATTATGGCTTACCAAATCTAGAAAACCAACTAAAAAACCTTAAAACAACAATTTCTCCAAAACCGCTAAGCCAAACCTTTAATGTAACCATTCTACGGAAAGGCAACCATCAATTCCTTTCCAATGGCACATGTCTCACCCTCTGATTTGACCTGAGTCAAAAGTTATGCCCTTTACAAGAATGGCAGGGGCAAAATGGTCACAAACCAAATCGGTAAAAATTATGTACATGTCTCACATCCCCATAAGTAACATATCAAAAGATAAGAATGATCCAACCCTTAGGAAATAAAATAAAAATATTTTACGATCTTTCGATATGTAAAATGCGGGCTGTTACATTCTCCCCCCTTAAGAATTTCGCCATCGAAATTCCAAGTAAACATAAGTAACCATAATAATTCTGCATGCCTATCATCCATGAGAAGCCAATTCTGTCACCCAAACTAGCAACCATCAAGCCATGCATCCATAGCCTTATCCTAGCACGCGGAATTCTATCAAAAAACAACAAGATACAACGACATAACAAAGATACGATTAAAGGGTCCTACCGACGAAGAGTTCTGGATGAGTCACCTTCATACTCTCTTCCGTCTCCCATGTACAATCGTCGCCATCTTCACTCCATTGTACCTTGACTAGCTTAACCATCTTCCTCCTAAGTTGTTTCGTGTCATTCCCCACAACATGAAGTGGCTTACGAGGTTTTGCAACTGCAGTTTCAACTTCTAGGTCATCGTACTACTCTAAAGTACCCCCACGTTCGAATCATGCACAAACTTCGGTAGAAACGACACATGGAACACATTATGCACACTTAACACCATCTCGAGTAACTCCAATCTATATGCAAGTCTTCCAATTCGCTCGACTATCGGAAATGGTCCAACGAATCTAGGAGCTAACTTTCCTTTACTTACGAATTGAAGCACATGCTTCAACGACGAAATCTTCACGAAAACCATATCGCCTACGTCGAATTCCGAATCTTTTCGACGCTTATAAGCATAACTCTTCTAACGATCTTGGGCCGCTTTCATTCGTTGTCGAACAATCTCAATGCAATCCAAGGTCTTTCTAATCATCTCTGGCCCAAGTACCAACTTATCTCCAGTTTTTAGCCAACATGCAGGAGAATTGCACAGTCACCTATACAATGCCTCATATGGTGCCATCCCAATGCTAGACTGGTAGCTATTATTATACGCAAACTCAACTAGATGTAGATGGTCTACCCACGATCCTCCAAAATCCAACACATAAGCTCTTAGGAGATCTTCCAAAACTCGATTGAGCCTCTCGGTTTGACTATCAGTTTGGGGACGATAAGCCGTACTTAAGCACAATTCGGTTCCCAAAGCTTCTTGCAAACTTTTCTAAAATCCTCTCGTAAATAATGGATCCCGGTCACTAACTATACTCTTTGAGACACCATGGAATCGAACTATCCATTTTACATAAAGTTCATCTAATTTCGACGCCATCCTAGTCGATTTGATAGGAATGAACCTTGCTCTTTTGGTCAAACGGTCTACAATGACCTAAATCCCTTCATTCCCTGCCCTGGTTCTAGGTTGTCCATCGATTGAATCCATCGATACTTGCTCCCACTTCCACGTAGGAACTTCCAATGGCTGCAGCAAACCACACATTTTCTTCAGTTCAGCTTTCACTAACTGACAGTTCATGCATTTGGAAATGAATTTTCCAATATCTCTCTTCATCCCCTCCCAGTAGTAGACTCGCTTCATGTCCTGATGCATCTTATTACCACTGGGATGAATTGTCAACTTTGAGGGATGACATTCTCTCAAAACCTCATCTCTCAATCCATCAGTATCAGAAAAAACTAACCGTCCTTGCCTTCGAAGACAACCTTCTCGATCGACTTCGAATTCTTTATTCTCCAGTTCTTGCCTCTGGATAAACTCGACAAGCTTAACATCTTGCTTTTGGCTTTCGCCAATTCTTTCGATAAGTGTAGGTCTTATCGACAAGCTTGCCAACAATTCAGGTTCTAACTCACACCTTGTCCTAAAATCGAACCTTGCCAAATACTCAAGGCTCTTCCATTCCGAAAACATCTCTCCCAAACTTGCGTGTCTTCAGCTCAACGCATCTACAACTGCATTACCTTTGCCAGGAGTATAGGCTATATCAAAATCACATGATACCAGAAACTCTAACCATCGTTGCTGCCGAAGATTCAAATCCTTTTGGGAGAAAAGATACTTCAATGACTTGTGATCCGTAAACAACTCGATCAAACTCCCAATAGGTAATGTATCCACATCTTCAAAGCAAAAACAATTGCCGCAACCTCTAGGTCATGAGTTGGGTAATTTCTCTCATGCGGCTTCAGCTGTCGACTCTCGTAGGCCACAACCTTATCCTTCTGCATTAGCACTGCTCCAAGCCAAGTACCACATGCATCAGTGTATACCACCATCTCTTCATTCCCACTCGGAATGGTCAACACAGGTGCACTCATCAATCTCTCCTTCAGGATTCTGAATGCTTGTTCGCACTTTGCATCCCATATGAACATTTGGTTCTTCTTCGTCAATCCTGTTAACGGTGCAGCTACCTTAGAGAAATCCTTGATAAACCGTCGGTAATAACTGACCAACCTAAGGAAACTTCGAACGTTCGTCGCATTCTTAGGTCTATCCCAGTCCTGGATTGTTGCTACTTTAGCCGGGTCAACCGATATCCCATTTCCAGAAACAACATGGCCTAAGAACCTCACTTCACTCTTCCAGAAGTGACACTTGGAAACTTAGCCTTCAGCTGATGCTTTCGCAAGATCTCCAACACAACTCTGAAATGTGTCTTATGTTCTTCCTCATTCCGAGAGTAAACCAGAATATCATCCATGAACACAAGCATGAACTGTTTCAACTGATCTCTGAACACTCTATTCATAAGATCCACGAAATACACTGGTGTGTTAGTCAACCCGAATGGCATTACCAACCATTCGATGAAATCGGATGGTGTCCTAAAAGCAGTCTTGGCACACTATCCTTAGCCACCCTCAACTGGTGAAATCACGTTGCCAAATCCATCTGAGAAAACACTTTGGCTTTGTGAAGCTGACCGAACAAGTCATCTATCCTTGGCAACGGATACTTGTTCTTCTTTGTCACCTTGTTCAGCTCACGATAGTCCACACACAATCTTAACGAGCCATCCGCCTTGGTTGCAAATACGACCGATGCACCCCATTCGGATACACTCCTCTAAATGAATCCTTTTCCCAAAAGGTGTTTAACTTGCACCTCCAACTCTCACTGTTCCTTAGGCACCATCCGCCTAAGAGGCATAATGATTGGTCTAGCACCTTCGACCAAATCGATCCTAAACTCGATCTCACGATGCGGCGGCAACCCTTTGACCTCGTCAAAGACATCTACATACTCATTAGCGATCAGAACTGATGACAGGTCTTCTTGTAGAATCCCAAGCGAATATAGATAACTCACGAAGACCCCGTCTTCGTGCTTACATCTAATCAACACCTTTCACCCTTCCACATCCTCGACCCTCACCTCTAGCTTCTCGCAATTCATCCTTGCCGCATACCTCTTGAGCCAATCCATGCCCAAGATGATCCCATACCCAGCGAAGTTAAGAACAAAACAACCACACACAAAAGAGCAACCATGACTCGACAACACTAGACCACAACAAATCATGCACAAACTGGACGAACCCCCAACTGGATTAGTCACGATCAATGGTCTATCACAAATCTCGAATTCCAAACCCAAGCAACACACAAGCTCATTGCAAATGAATGGATGCGATGCTGCAGTATCAAAAAACACACGAACTGAAACCCCATTAACAGAAAGAGTACCTTGCACCATGACACCCTTTCCCTTATCCTTTGCAGTAGGAGCTCTTGAAGAAGTTGGCATGGCTTCCAAAGCATATTCCTTCACAACCTTCTTGCCCTTAGCTGATTTTGGATAGTCTTTCTTCTCATGCCCAGGCTTTCCACACTTGAAGCACTTCTTCTCAAGTTTGGGGTTCTTGCACTCACTAGCAAAATGGCCTTTATGTAGGTAGTTAAAGCAAACCACCTCACTCTTAGGCTTCTTTTGGTCGTTCTTCCCTTTCTATTGTTGTTGCTTCCTCTTCTTATTATTATCACCCTATTGTGGCTTCTGTTCTTCCTTAGGTACAACAACAGACATCTTCTTAGGAAACAGACTTTCATGCCTCAAAGCCTACTCGACGATCTTCTCAAAGTTGTCATCGAGGTAATCCACAAGCTGGTCCCCAAAATATTCATTCAACCCCAAGACAAACTTATTGTTCTTTTCACTACAACAAAAACACCATATTACAACTTTAATTTTACAACTGTGCGAAAAACACAGTTGTAATAAATGCTTTTTTACAACTGTGCAAAAAACACTGTTGTAGTAAATGTGTTTTATAACTGTCAGCTCTCTAAAGTTGTAATAAACATATATATCACAACTTTTCATTTTATTAGTTGTAATAGATTCCTATTACAAACTTCATGTTTATAATATATTTAATAACTAATTATATTGATATTTAATAATAATAATTAATAATAAACTTGGGAATTAATAATATTTATCAATTATTATTAAATAATTAATAGTTAATAAGTAGTAATTTATTTTTAATAGTTAATATATGTTAACTACTTATTAATTAATTAATAGTAACATAAGCTTTTAATAAGTATTCCTCTCGATTATAATTAACAACTTTTTTATTTTGTCACTTGTAATACATTCCTATTACAACTTTTTATTTGTAAGTTGTAATAGAGACTTATTAAATATTAATAATGACTAATATTTAATAATATTAGTATTTAAGAATAATTAATATTCAGTGAGAACTTTACAAATTAATAATTACTTTTAAATAATTAATAAATAGCGGTTATTTTTTAATAATTACTATTATGTATAGAATAGTTTATAACTAGTAACATATACATAATAATTAATTTTTAATATTCAATTATAACTATGTAGAAATGAGTAATAATTAATAATCGTCATTTTTTGGCAAGGCAATAATAGCTATATTTAATAAGTAATATCGAGTATTTTAATAAAAGATAGCTCTAAAGAATTCCATATTATATTTTATATATGTTTTTACTTATCAATTTTGAACAGTGAAAAAAAACCTTTCACGTTAATTCTTGCGAAAGAATAAAATCCAGGTGGAATACCAAAAATTTGGCTCCAAAATATCTGTCGTATTGTATTTTACTCCTATGTGTGGGCCAACCACTTCGGTACTCTAACCTAAATCAATTTCGTCTCCTTCGATCTCTAAATCCGCTATTTATTTTTCCTTTGCTCCTATTTCCAATTCCATCACCATGGTTTCCATCATCGTCCTCAGTATTCGCCCCTCCCTCACATGCTCATTCGATCTGCTATCGGGTTTATTTTCTCTGATTGATCTGATGAAAGTTTCCATCCTGTTATCGGGTTTCGGGTTTCGGGCTTATCTCAGAACCAAGCACTCCGGCCATTTTGGATCCACTTCTGGTAAAAAGGCAAATCTAGCCATTTCTAAGGTCGTTTAGTGTAACACCCCGAATTTTCTGAGAATATTAAAATTAACAAATTCAAGAACACTTAATTTTCAGAAGAAGAATTAAGTGAAATGGATTGCGCTATTACGTTCGTCTCAAAATTTTGGTCAAGATAGACATTTGGTTTGCATAAAACGGATACCTTATGAAGAAGTTATTAAGCCTTGAAGTTTGTATGCATATGAGATATATATATATATATATATAGATATAGATATATATAAAAATTAAATAAATAAATATGAAAAAAATTTCAAAACAACGAATCAGGAGGGGGAATAATCGAACCGACCCATTTTTGAGGTCGACCGGAGCTCCGCTGTGTCGACTAGGGGTTGATTCAGGGTGTTTGGCTGTCAATCCGTGGGCCGATTCTCTCTAAGGCAGATGTGGCATTTGATTGGTTCTAATGGACTCCTTACTGAGTCATTAGGGCTGATGTGGCTATTCTATCTTGTCTGAATGGCTTTGATTTGCTCTAGGTTAATCTGACGGTTCCTATTAAATCAAACTTCTATATAAGCAACCTAATACCTCAACCCTAAATCATATTAAAAATCAAACCAAGAGCCGTCATGCTGCCATCGGACAACCTCGAGTAGCCGCCGTTCAACTTGAAGAAAATTAAAAGAGACAAACCAAATCAAATCAAAATTAAACTAAAACAACGATTGTCTACATCAAAGGCAAGCATTTCAACTTCAGAATACAGATTCCAGAAATCAAGATTGTCTTTTGTAAGTGTAGTTATCTTTTAGATGTAAATAAATTTAAGACGTGATTTGATATAAAGTGAAAAATAGAATTATACCATGTGGTATAATATTGATGATGCTAATTCATGTTTGTTTCTTGTGATGATTTTATCATGAATTGTCTTGGAATGTTTGTGGCTTATTGGACCTGGTGTTGGATCTATTAAAGATTGAGAATGAAACAATCAATATCATATGCAAGATATATGTTTCATGTTAAGATCTACATATATATGTTTATGTGATTAATGCAAGTTGTATGTATTATGTTAGATCCAAGTCAAGATCTACACACACACACACACACACACATATATATATATATATATATATATATTCATAAGCTTTATGTTAGATCCATATGCCTATATATATGTTCATATGCAAGTTACAAGTTTTATGTTGGATCCATGTCAAGATCTATCTAGGTTCATATGATTAATGCAAGTTATATGTTTTATGATAGATCCAAGTCACGATCTAATTATACATATGTTCATATGCAAGTTACATGTTAGATCCAAAACTAGATCTATATTTATATGCATATTTGTAAAGTGGACTTATGCAAGTTCACCTTGTTAGATCTAGTTCACACCTATATGTTAATGTTAAAATTATACATGCCTTGGGATTGGACATGTCATGATTATGTCATATGCTAGTTTATAATTGAGGTTATGTTCACACATGCCTAAATCTACATATTAACATGTTTTAGGCTTATGATTATCTAAGTCTAAATTATATGCAAGTTCATGTGACATGTTAGATTATATGAATAAAGTTTTATACAAAATTTACATGTTTGGTTGAATCTATATTATGCATGTTCCCTTCTTTACCTCTTGTTTATAAATTGGGCTAATATGCGGGCCCAATGACTTTATGTGATTAATACGAACGAATAAACAGGGGTAACATTGGGATAATTATTAAATCAAAACATGTTAACAATGTAGGTGGGCCCAAAACCATGTAAATGGTTAAGGCCATGAATGGTATAATTTATACCATTAGTCTTGAACATAATTAAAATATGTGACATGAAACACTTGTAGAAAATTCACATATATAAAATGTAAAAGATGAATATGCCTAACCCGAGGTTAGACTGAGTTATGGTGTAAACCTGCCCGGAACCGACCGGCACATCCAGTAACCACAACAATACCTGTCTAATGTGAGAGGTTAGTGCATCAAGCCCAGAAAGACCCGAGGTTAGACTAAGTTGTGGTGTAAAACCGCCCGGAACCGACCAGCACATCCAGTAACCACAACAATACCTCTCTAATGTGAGTGGTTGGTGCTTTAATTAATTAATTGATTAATTAATTAATTAAACCTCATGAAAAATCAAGCTAGAAATGGTGAGTTTAAGTAATTAAGGGAACACTTAACCAACTTAACATGTTAACAAGACAAGGTTGGTGGGGTTAAGTAATTGAGGAAACACTTAACCAACTTAACATGTTAACTAGACAAGATTGATAGGGGTTAAGTCAAACCAAGGACACTTAGCCAATTTAGCATGTTGACTAGAAAAACCCTAGTAACGGGGACCCGTTTCAGCAGTAACCCACATGGATGTATCAAGGTACCCTGAACTAGGCAGGGTGGGGCACGATTACTGGGCTGAATATAAGCAGTCAAAAAGGGCGGTGGTTAGGTGCGTCAGTGTAGGTTCCGACGGAGTATGGGCGTGCACGGGCTCTGGAGTGGAAAAAGCAGGCTCTAGGCACCAGGCGTACACTTGTGCATCTTTGAATTGTGTCAGGGTTGCCATTATAGGACTTGATATACCCTATACAGGAACCCGTACAAGTACTTAAAAATCACGTGGGGCTGCATGACACCTGGAATACATGAATGCGAGTAAGAGCCGATCAATACATGAATGGGATCACTTTATCATGAACATACATTGCTAGTTAAACAACTCTTAGTGGGTGCAGAGAAGTAAAAGTGGGTGCGAGAGCCAAATCTAGTTAAATCTTACTTTACCTCGTTTTAGGACTACCCTATCCTTGTGGTATCATTCTAAGTTCAGTTTATTCATGTCATAGTCTTTTACTTGTTACATGCTATTAAATAACTGGGCTTACCAGACTTATGTCTGACCCATTTTCCTTTCGCTTCTTTTCTTCTGTTCCCCCCTCCCCTAGGTCTGCAAGGAGGAAACACTTCTGCTTAGCCCAGGTTAGCCAAAGCTTGAAGACCGTAGATGTAAGGCTTGGACTTTCCTTTTTGAGCTATGGCTATGGTCAAGCACTTATTGGGGATTTATGTCATTTTATTTTCAGTATTGGTTCTTTATGTTTTCAAGACAGATGAAAAGTTGTAATAATTTGGAAGGTTGAAACAGTTGTTGAATTATTGTGTTGAACAAGTATTTATGAAATAATATTGATCTTTCTCCGCTGCATAAATTTTCTGTCTTGTAATTTATTAGTATCTTGTACCTTAAAACGCTCTACCGAAGTTAAGTCATTCCCTTTGAGAGTGACCTTAACGGAGGTGGGGTGTTACCCTTGGTATCAGAGCTAAAGGTTACCAGATCGGATAAAAATTTTGAATAGATAAATGATGTCATTTTGCAAAATGTTTTCCAGTAATTCAAAGATGCCATTTTCTGTTTTTTATTTGAAAACAAATCATTTTTCAACAAAGAGTGTATTGTTTAAATTAAGGCTTAAAATTTGAACTATTTTTCAAAAAGAAGTCATAAAGAAGCATTTTCAAGAAAACGTGTTAATTTAAAAAGGCATAATCCCCAAAGCCATATGCACTATCTTTCTATCCTTCGTTTTGAATCTTTCCTTTTTGTTTCAGCATGTCTGGGGATCTTAACCTTCCAGAGGGTGTACCGATACCTGGCTGGTTCAGGAGATACCTAGAAGCTAGGGCCAATGACGCGGGCCCAGCAGACATTCCTCCTCCCCCTGCTGCTCCTCCTCCTCCTCCGAGAGGAAATGCTTTCTCAAAGATCTATAGAGACTTTAGATCCATGGGTGGAAAAGACTTTAAGCGGAGCGAATCATTTGTGGAAGCTAGAAACTGGCTCAAGGAGACTAAGGACTTATTCGTTATCTTTGAAGTAGATGAGAGGCAGAAACTACAGTTGGTGGTGTGGTTGCTCAAAGACGAGGCCTCCTTCTGGTGGGAAGTCACTAATGCTGAAAGACCGATAGAGACTTGGGAGGACTTCAGGGCGAGATTTGAAATGAAGTTCCTCTCACAAGCTTAGCAGAGTCTACAAATGGAGAAGTTCCTATCACTTAAACAGGGCAGCTTGTCGGTCAAAGAATACGTTAATAAATTCAACCAGCTTGCTCGATTTGGACTGGAGTTAGTAAACACTCCATACAAGAAGGCTCTCCGCTTTGCCAAAGGACTGAATGAGCCACTACAATGTTTGGCAATGTCCCATATACCTATGGGAGCGACTTACGAGAGACTGGTGGACATGGCTCTGTTGCAAGAGGAGAACAAAGATGGCAAGAAGGAGGTAAAGAAGGAAGAGCCTCAAAACAAGAAAGGAAATGGATCTCAGAACAAGAAGACGGACCCCAAGAAAGGCGGGAAGGATAATGAACCCCGTAAGAAGATGAAGTGCAATTTCTGTGGGATACCTGGACACTTAGCTAGGGACTGTAGAAAGAAAAAGAGGAAATTTGGCGCTTGTTTCCAGTGCGGGGATACTGGACACTTGTCTAAGCACTGCCCAAAAAAGCAAGGGCAGGGATAGAGGACTGGATCATCTTCTGGAGGGCAGGTTCATGCTCTCGTTGCACCTCTGCAGGAACGAGGTAGACATATTTCTATTGAGAGTTAAGTTTATCTGTTTGATAATCCTGTTCGTACTCTCTTTGATTCTGGCGCATCGCACTCTTTTATATCTACTGCTTTAGTTGAATCTCTGCACCTAGACACCCATATAGTAGAGGATCCCTTGGTTGTTTCAAATCCAACTGGGGGCTCAGTTTATTTGTCAATGATTTGTTTGGATTTAGAAATCTCTATTTTAAGTGTTGGGTTTAAATATAATGCTTATGTTTTGGGCTTCACGGGATATGGGCTGATTCTAGGCATGGACTGACTATCCAGTAATGGTGTCGTCCTCGATTGTGAAAAGAGAGTGGTTAGACTCATGACTCGCCTCAGTAATACTCTCGAAATCTCTTGTAATCCCATGAATTCTGTTATGCTAATTTATCTAGAATCTCTTGATGCGTCTGTTGAGAATTTGCAGTCTGTTAGAGTGGTTCGTGAATACTCGGATGTGTTTGAAAAGGTAAAGGGCTTACCTCTGAAGCGGGAGATAGACTTCCGCATATACTTTGTTGACAATGCAAAACCAGTTGCTTTATCTGTTAGACACATGGCTCCAAGGGAGAGAAAAGAACTTAGCAAGCAAGTTAAAGAGCTGTTTGAAAAGGGGTTCATAAGACGGAGTATTTCTGAATGGGGTGCTCCAGAAGTGTTCGCGACCAAAGCCGATGGTTCACTCCGCCTATGCGTGGATTATAGGGAGCTGAACAAGCTGACCAAGAAGAATAGGCACCCACTCCCAAGAATTGACGATCTGTTTGATCAGCTCGTAGGTGCATCCATTTTCTCCCAATTAGATCTGGCTACCGGGTTTCATCAGCTAAGAGTGGCTGAGGATAGCATTGACAAGACCGCATTTAGGACCCCGGATGGTTTCTTCGAGTGGCTTGTCATGCCTTTCGGCTTGACAAATGCACCTTCTTATTTCATGGACTTGATGAGCAGGGTGTTCCGGGAATTCCTCAATAAGTTTGTGTTGGTCTTTGTGGACGATATTTTGATCTTCTCGAAGAGTGAGGAAGAGCATGCTCAGCACTTAAGGGAAGTCATGGATACTCTCCGTGCACATCAGTTGAAAGCCAAATTCTCCAAATGCCATTTCTGGAGAGAAGAAGTTAGATTCCTTGGACATGTGGTGTCCAAAGAGGGGTTAGCCGTGGACCCGGCAAAAGTGGTTGTTGTGCAAGATTGGAAGATTCCACGAAACACAACTGAAGTCCGAAGCTTTCTCGGGCTAGCAGGATTTTACCGGAATTTCATCAAAGACTTTGCGAAAATCTCAACTCCACTTACAAGGTTGACGAAGAAGAACCTAGTTTTCGCTTGGGATTTGGATTGCGATATTGCTTTCCAACGCTTGAAAAGGGCTCTAACAAAAGCCCCAGTTCTGACATTGCCTGATGGGAGCAAGATGTTTATCGTATACACGAATGCATGCGGTATAAGATTAGGCGCTGTCTTGATGCAAGAAGGGAAGGTAGTAGCTTATGGTGGAAGTGCTAACATGAGTCTGCGGAAGTGGTGGAACCAAAGATACTCGAAGAGGTAGAAGTGGAACGAGAAGCAACAGTGAGAAGAATCCCAACTCGTATCTTGGGAACGGAAGTCAAAAAGCTACGCAACCGTGAAGTCAAGCTTGTTAAAGTACAATGGAGTGACAATGAAGAAGACGCGACTTGGGAGACCGAAAGCAAGATACGCACAGCCTACCCTTATCTTTTTGTAGGTACATCTTTGATCTCTCCTTTATCATAAGTTTATTTATGCTTAGTAATCTTCTCGGTCCTATTTCTTGATCCTTATTAGAAATCAATGGATGTAAACATGTATTTGAAACATTTTATGGTTGATGGTTGCAAAGTGGTTGCTAGTGATTGCTCGTGGATGCATATGCACATACACATTAGGTTCTAGATCGGCTCAATCACTTTCATATTGCATTTGCATATGAACGCATGAAATTGTATGTGGATTGAAACTTGATGTGTTATCATATGGACGTTGCATTTGTTTGAATGATTGTGCACTCATGTAGAATTATGAATAGGAAAAATTGCATACACAATGGACTCATGGCACTCTCATGATTCACATTAAGGAGGTCAACTGGATCAGTAGACCGCCTGATTTTGCACTAGATAAGAGACATATACACACACTTTGCATATGTTCATATGGAATTAGAAGTCTCTTAAGGACAACGGATGCTCGTGGATGATGGATGAGTAGATGGATGATTGGATGTTAAGATGCATTCTTCTTAACTTGAAGATTTCAGGGACGAAATCCTTTAATAAGGGGAGAATGTAACACCCCGAATTTTCTGAGAATATTAAAATTAACAAATTCAAGAACACTTAATTTTCAAAAGAAGAATTAAGTGAAATGGGTTGCGCTATTATGTTCATCTCAAAATTTTGGTCAAGATAGACATTTGGTTTGCATAAAACGGATACCTTATGAAGAAGTTATTAAGCCTTGAAGTTTGTATGCATATGAGAAAAAAATATATATATATATATATATAAAAATTAAATAAATAAATATACAAAAAAGTTCAAAACAGCGAATCGGAAAGGGGAATAACCGAGCCGACCCATTTTTGAGGTCGACCCAAGCTCCGCTGGGTCGACTAATGGTTGATTCAGGGTGTTTGGCTGTCAACCCGTGGGCCGATTCGCTCTAAGGAAGATGTGGCATCTGATTGGTTCTGATGGACTCCTTGCTGAGTCATTAGGGCTGATGTGGCTATTTTATCTTGTCTGAATGGCTTTGATTTGCTCTAGGTTAATCTGACGGTTCCTACTAAATCAAACTTCTATATAAGCAACCTAATACCTCAACCCTAAATCATATTAAAAATCAAACCAAGAGCCGTCATGCTTCCATTGGACAACCTCGAGTAGCCGCCGTTCAACTTGAAGAAAATTAAAAGAGACAAACCAAATCAAATCAAAATCAAAATTAAACTAAAACAACGATTGTCTACATCAAATGCGAGCATTTCAACTTCAGAATACAGATTCCAGAAATCAAGTTTGTCTCTTGTAAGTGTAGTTATCTTTTAGATGTAAATAAATTTAAGACGTGATTTGATATAAAGTGAAAAATAGAATTATACCATGTTGTATAATATTGATGATGCTAATTCATGATTGTTTCTTGTGATGATTTTATCATGAATTGTCTTGGAATGTTTGTGGCTTATTGGACTTGGTGTTGGATCTATTAAAGATTGAGAATGAAACTATCAATATCATATGCAAGTTATATGTTTCATGTTAAGATCTACATATATATGTTTAAATGATTAATGCAAGTTGTATGTATTATGTTAGATCCAAGTCAAGATCTACACACACACACATATAAACACACACACACACACACACACACACACACACACACACATATATATATATATATATTCATATGCTTTATGTTAGATCCATATGCCTATATATATGTTCATATGCAAGTTACAAGTTTTATGTTGGATCCTTGTCAAGATCTATCCTGGTTCAAATGATTAATGCAAGTTATATGTTTTATGATAGATCCAAGTCACGATCTAATTATACATATGTTCATATGCAAAATACATGTTAGATCCAAAACCAGATCTATATTTATATGTATGTTTGTAAAGTGGACTTATGCAAGTTCACCTTGTTAGATCTAGTTTACAACTATATGTTAATGTTAAAATTATACATGCCTTGGGATTGGACATGTCATGATTATGTCATATGCTAGTTTATAATTGAGGTTATGTTCACACATGCCTAGATCTACATATTAACATGTTTTAGGCTTATGATTATCTAAGTCTAAATTATATGCAAGTTCATGTGACATGTTAAATTATATGAATAAAGTTTTATGCAAAATTTACATGTTTGGTTGAATCTATATTGTGCATGTTCCCTTCTTTACCTCTTGTTTATAAATTGGGCAAATATGCGGGCCTAATGACTTTATGTGATTAATATGAACGAACAAACGGGGGTAACGTTGGGATAATTATTAAATCAAAACATGTTAATAATGTAGGTGGGCCCAAAACCACGTAAATGGTTAAGGCCATGAATGGTATAATTTATACCATTAGTCTTGAACATAATTAAAATATGTGACATGAAACACTTGTAGAAAATTCACATATATAAAATGTAAAAGATGAATATGCCTAACCCGAGGTTAGACTGAGTTATGGCGTAAACCTGCCCGGAACCGACCGGCACATCCAGTAACCACAACAATACCTGTTTAATGTGAGAGGTTAGTGCATCAAGCCGAGAAAGACCCGAGGTTAGACTGAGTTCTTGTGTAAAACTGCCCGGAACCGACTGGCACATCCAGTAACCACAACAATACCTATTTAATGTGAGTGGTTGGTGCTTTAATTAATTAATTAATTAAAGCTCATGAACAATCAAGCTAGAAATGGTGAGGTTAAGTAATTAAGGGAACACTTAACCAACTTAATATGTTAACAAGACAAGATTGGTGGGGTTAAGTAATTGAGGAAACACTTAACCAACTTAACATGTTAACTAGACAAGATTGATAGGGGTTAAGTCAAACCAAGGACACTTAACCAATTTAGCATGTTGACTAGAAAAACCCTAGTAATGGGGACCCGTTTCAGCAATAACCCACATGCATGTATCAAGGTACCCTGTACTAAGCTGGGTGGGGCAAGATTACTGGGCTGAATATAAGCGGTCAAAAATGGGCGGTGGTTAGGTGCGTCATTGTAGGTTCCGACGGAGTACGGGAGTGCATGGGCTCCGGAGTGGAAAAAGTAGGCACTGGGCACCAGGCATACACTTGTGCATCTTCGAATCGTGTCAGGGTTTCCATTATAGGACCTGATACACCCTATACTGGAACCAGCACAAGTACTTAAAAATCACGTGGGGCCGCATGACACCGGGAATACATGAATGCGAGTAGGAGCCGATCAATACATGAATGGGATCACTTTATCATGAACATACATTGCTAGTTAAACAGCCCTTAGTGGGTGCATAGAAGTAAAAGTCGGTGCGATAGCCAAATCTAGTTTAAATCTTACTTTACCTCGTTTTAGGACTACCCTATCCTTGTAGTATCATTCTAAGTTCAGTTTATTTATGTCATAGTCTTTCTTTTACTTGTTTACATGCTATTAAATAACTGGGCTTACCAGACTTATGTCTGACCCATTTTCCTTTCGCTTCTTTTCTTCTGTTCCCCCCCAAGGTCCACAAGGAGGAAACACTTCTGCTTAGTTCAGGTTAGCCAAAGCTTGAAGACCGTAGATGTAAGGCTTGGACTTTCCTTTTTGAGCTATGGCTATGGTCAAGCACTTATTGGGGATTTATGTCATTTTATTTTCTGTATTGGTTCTTTATGTTTTCAAGACAGATGAAAAGTTGTAATAATTTGGAAAGTTGAAACAGTTGTTGAATTGTTGTGTTGAACAGGTATTTATGAAATAATATTGATCTTTTTCCACTGCATAAATTTTCTGTCTTGTAATTTATTAGTATCTTGTACCTTAAAACGCTCCACCGAAGTTAAGGCGTTCCCTTTGAGAGTGACCATAACAGAGGTGAGGTGTTACATTTAGCATGTTATTATGGATAATAATGTTTTAGTTATGTATCAACTATGTTCTCGTGTCATATCTCTTTCTTATTGGGATCTGTCTTTCTTTAAAAAAAAAAAAATCTTTTACATTTTCAACACCCAACTCTTTTTGAAATAGAATTTTTGATTGGAAATTACGAACTGTTTTGTTTTATTGTGGTGAGTACTAATCAACATGGTAAGGAAAATTGTATAGTGTAATAAAATGAAATGTTTCCATTTTTAATTTTACTATTAATCATGAAAAAAGGTATATATGTCAATGAATTTGACTGCATCTCTACTGCTTTGTTTGAATCGGATTTTGGAATCTACTAGGATTGTATATGTCAATGAATTATACTGAATCTGATGTTTGTTTAATTGGGTATTTGGAAATTGGAATTTACTAGGAAAGCATGAAAATGAATATGTCAATGAATTATACACTTTACATGTTTCGATATTCTCAAGGAATTGCCAAACAAAAAGACTCAAACTTTTCATTAACAAAACAAAAACCTAATACGCCAGTAAGTAATAAATTTCGGACCAAGATAATAGAAACAGATGGTACTGAGCGAGTACCCATGTTCACTTTGAGCTAGTTTCAAATGTAATTCCGCAATTCTAAGCGTTTTGGATTAATCAAAAATACACAGATCAAACAGAAACGGTAAACTACAAAAGTATGTACGCACGCTGTACTTGTATTAAAGTGATGTGCAGAATGTTGTATCCTTTTCATCATAATTTCTTAACCAGATGCTTCTAATAATGACAATCCAGCCAAGCTATATGTGGATCACACCTACAAATCCAATTCCACTCTATAATTGATTAATATTTCATTATTTCAACTTGTAATGATGACCTCGCCTCTCCTTATCTTTTTTTTGTTTTGTGTTTCCCCTAAAACCAGATGTATCTAGACAGCCTTTACATGTACTTTTCCGAATAGAGTAAGGTTATACTGAGTAACGCACAAATACAAACTAATAATAAAATTCACTTATGTTGAAGATCTACCTTTGGACTTTTGATATCAGGTTAAGAATGTTGATTGATACACCGTTGTAGCCAAAGAACTTGAATCTATCACAATGAATTATAGGTTTGAATCCATGTTGCGAGGTAAAATTAACATATATGTATCGATGTACAAAATTTAGTTACAGAATGTATTTTCACTTAAATGTCTTAACTTTCAGCTGTAAGACTGTAGTTACCATTTTACTGTAGACATTACTTAACCCAACTACTGAAATGAATTGGATGATACAGCATTTCAGTTGTTTCCCAAACTCTGAAGTAGGCATGGTATGGAAACAACTTGGGATAGTCAGTAGTTGGAAAAGAAACAGGATCATGCTTTAACAAAATAGACATAAAATGTGTATTATAAATAATTGTTCTGGTATATACCAAAATATATCGCATGTGTTGGTCTGTTTAAATGTTAACATTACGTTATATTTGATACTCTAGCTAATATACTAGTGTTTCTGTTAAGTCTAGCTAATATACTAGTGTTTCTGTTAACTCAAATATGTTTTAAATATAATTAAAGAAAAAAAGATCGGTCTAATAGTCTTTTCGAGAGGGCATAAGAAACATGATTCCATTATTTTAAAGCTGGGCTACCATCTACTATGAAATACATTCAATTCACCTTGTAAGAATCGTCGAATCAGCAGCCTTATAGTGTTCTGGTGTTTAAATTTTATATTTAAGGATTTCAGGTGTATAACTTCAGTTTTATTTTTATCTTTGTGACAATTCCGAGTTATCTGTTGCAGCTCCACTACATGGTTTCACTTTCTGGTTTGATGTTGAATTCAGAGGCCATTCTTCTAACAACCATGTAAATGTTTCAAGTCCGACTAATAAAAGAGTCAAGTCTGATGAGGCTATCGTGCTTTCAACTGCACTTGAAGATGACCCAACACATTGGCAGCAAGTACGCCATATTCTTTTGTTACTTTTTGAAAATAAAATATTAATTTCATTAGAACTGCTAATAAAATTGGCAAAAGTTTCATCTGAAGCTAAAGATGATATGCAAACCAAAATAAGGTAATTCCATAACCTCGGTTTAGCCTTACTTTTAGATTTCTTTGTAAAAAAATTTGCAGACCTTGCAATAAAGTTTTGAAATGAATTAGAAGGCACCCTGATGGCTAGCAGAGATTTGAAATTCTTAAGTGCAGCAATGACCCGTTGTTTATTCTTTAGCGGGTTGTTGCTTCTGCTTTTAAACAACAAAGGTAGCCTATCAATTTGCTGGAGGGTACTTGCGGTATTTCAACACTGTACAATATAAATGAACAACATGTACACCTAGTATAGATGAAAATAAATCACAGTCTGCTTATTTTATTTTGTTTACTGATCATTTGTGACTTCTTTACAATGACAGGAAGATGTAAGGTTGATGCATGATATAGGTTTGGCTGCCTACTGATTCTCAATATCTTGGTCTCGACTTATTCCTGGTAAAATAATCACTTGGTTTCATTTTCATTTGGAAAAAAATAGTAAACATTAACATCAAAAATCAATAGTAATAAATATGCTTTTTGCAGATGGAAGAGGGACTGTAAATCCCAAAGGTTTACGATGCTACAAACGATCTGATTGATGCACTTGTTAGCTATGGTATTAACAGTTGAAATTTTCCAGTAATCCAGTCTCTTTGAAATTTGTAAATTAGAATAAGAGATTTCAATACTTGCAGGTATTGAGCCTCATGTTACATTGTATCACTTTGATCTTCCACAAGCATTACAAGTTGAGTATGAAGGTCTCACAAGCCAAAGGATCATGTAAATTTCCAATTCTTATAAAAATCGTAGCATTTGTTAAAGATTTTTAATTATTGTTCGTAATACAACGATGTTGTCTAAATCTTATTATTTGTAATACTGAATATTTGAGTATTTTAATAAATTAGTTTGCAAATAACTGTAATATCGGATTTGCTTATGGAGTATTGCTATATTTAGTGTATTGTTCTTTTCATTCGCAAAAGATGTTTATTTTTTTTTTAAAATCGAAATGTCAATCACAATGGTGCATAACAGTTGTAGTAGATTTTATTACAACAGTGCATAACTGTTGTAATAAAGTTTATTACAACGGTGGAAAAAAGTTGTAAAATATACATATTACAACGATGTTGCAACAGTGCAAAAAAGTTGTAAAAAATATTAGTCTATTACAACTTCTTAATACACGACGGTTTGCCCACCTTGTAAAATGTATATTACAACGGTGTTCCACCTTTGTAATAGGGTCATTTTGTTGTAGTGTTTGATAAGGAGTATCCACATATGAAGGAGCATACTTTGACAAAGCCTCGAAGTCAGAAATATGGTCAAGAACTAGCCGACCATTTTGCTTAAGTTCAACGAATCTCTTAAACAGAATAGACTTTTGCACGGTGGAGGTAAACTTCGCTTCAAAATTAGCTTGGAATAGCTCCTATGAAATATCCTCCTCAGGGATCTTAAGGGTGACAGATTTCCACCAGTCCATTGCTCTGCCCTCTAACCGCCTTGATGCAAGCTTTCCTTTTGTTGCATCATCAATGCCCAAGTCCTTGAAGATCCAAACACAAGTATCCATCCACCTCTGGACTTCTTCAACTGGTTCAGTGCCCTAGAATTGTTTTCCTCCCAATGAAGAAAAGTCTTTGCATAGCTTTGCAAATTCTACAATTCTAGGCACTGGAACTCCAACATCAACCGTAGCCGCCACTAGAGCGCGAACCCTATTCATGATCGTTGCCGCCATGGCCTCGAACATGGCTGGGTAGTCTGATTCGCCTCTATTTCCCCTCCAATATTATCTTCCCTAGCAGCGTGTCTTGATGGTCATCTATTCATTCTAAATCTGCAATTTAGAGTAATTAGCCACTTCCCAGAAAAACTGCTAAAGAGATACAACCACTACTACCATATATGCTAATATATATAGTAAGCATCCAACTAAAATCTACAAGTACGTCTCTCTTACGTGATTACATATTTAAACTTTGGCTAAAATCGTTAACCAGAGCTCTGATACCAAATGTGATGACTTCCCATAACCCCCATACTAAACAAGAGGAATAATGCGTTGAAGGGTGTATCGGGCAGCTATGGACGATCATGAAAGGTTATCCAACTGATACCAAAGTTTGTACATAAGTCCTCACTACAACACTCATAGAGCACTCAAACAGCAGAAACAGAAATACAAGATAGTAATAAAACTAGTACACCAGCCTCCTGCTTGCCTCCGCACAGCAGCATCGTCCTCACTAATCACCTGTAACCTGCTACTTATTCTGCCCATTCACAACTGGATGAACATCCCAAGGTAATAAGAGGAGTCATAAAACGTTGGGTCAGACAACAGTCTAAGTGAGCGATAAAACAGCTAACAAACTTCAACAATAAAGTATACGAGAAAGGATAGATGAACATACTAATCTACCCACAATACCAGAGAAGAACTCAACCTTATCTTCCCCACATCGGACAGTGATAGCCTTTACTTTTAACAATTCAACCACTCATCCATGGAAACTAGACCACCCATACAATCATGGTAAAACACTCAAAACATCCAAATTATGTGTATCTCATGTAAACCATCCTAATCGAAATTAACATCCCTCAATCACAAGCCCCAAAGGCCTAAACCAATATCAGACAAGCACCCAAGGAACATCTCCTTCGACGTTGGACAACCTACATGAGACGGTACAAGCAGAACAACCAATCATCCATGACTGACTCTGGCTATCACTGCCAATCTTGCTTTGAAACCATTGTTAATCGTATGACGGTCAACCTTGCCATATGTCAATAGCTAATGGTAACCCCAGCTCTAGCATAAACTCCATATGTCCAACCCTGACAATGTCTAACCTTGACAACTAGGCCTTTCTGCAAGACCCAGGGTACTCGACCTACAACCGGTCTTTTAGACGTCTCTAGTGTACCCTTTCTTCGAGCTTGCTGGAACTTACGACAACGATAATCTCTCAACCTTCGCAACTCTAGTCATCCAACCCGATGACTTTTCATAGCTCAAGAAACCTTCTCGAGCAACCATTATCCACCAACTCACGACCTTTGAGTTGTCACCTCATTCGCCGTTCTACACCGATCAACGAACACCTTCCAACACTTCGAATATTCCCACTTTTATTGTTCTCGAAGTTACACCATCATCGATCCAATTACATCACTGTGTCGTGGCTAGGGTTCCGGGGTTTGCCCCCAAAAATATTTTTTTCAAGCTCTTTTCTTCAAATCCAAGTCGTACCCGAAAAACGTACTTTTTCAGAAAATAACCCTATTGTAAACATACCATAGCATCATCACTATCAACCACAACATTTAAAAGTGCTACTAAAAACATGACCGATCAACCCCTTCAGACCGACCCGACCCAGACTAGGCCGACTTGACCCAGTCCCTTCTTGACTTCAAACTCGACCGACCCGATCCGATCACCCCCTCTGGAGCATGACCGACCCGATCCGGCTACCTCAACATGACTGACCCAATCTGGTCACCAACATGACCGACCCGATCCGGTCACCCCTTCATCACCTCAACTTTTGAACCGACCCGACTCATCTTGAATGGATCGACCCGACCAGACATTGCCCGACCCGACCAGCTCCACCGACCAATCCGTTTTGACTTGTTCTCCACGACAAGTTTTGAGACCGACTCAACCCAATTATGGCCGGCCCGATCCATTTCCTAGACATCTCCAATTCTATTCCGATTTCGACCAAAACTTCATCAAACGACGAAACCGACTCAACCAAAGTCATCAAACACAATCATAAACATGTCTTAACATTACTAACAACATGAATATGACGATTACCACAAAAATGATGTAAATATCACCTAAAACCATTAAAATGAACATATGAACAAAATAAGAGATTTAACTAACATAAACATGTGGAATGACATGAAATTAACGGGTAAAACTTGCTAAATTAGATCAGAGGGTGATGCATATGAGGATAGGCATATAATAGTGTGAATCTATGGTGAAACATTCCAATTTGATGAGAAACATGCACAAACACTCACATACTTCATTGCATTCATGTGAGAGATGTAAATCACTCACCGATTTGCCAAAATAAGCAAAAATCAATGAAATAGGAATCCTGACAGCAAGCACCTCACACCAATCACCTTGATCTGATGAACTCTTGCTTTAATTGATGTAGATCTAGTCTCCAGTGGTGTAGATCTATGATTTCTCTCCTTGGATTGGATTTTTAATGGTGGAAAGGTGTTAGAGAAAGGAGTAGCACAAGGCCACCCAATGTGGAAATGAAAAACTAAACCATTTCCCATATCCCTCACCCCCTATTTATACAGCCCACTAATGGGCCTCTTCAGTTCAGTCCATTATGGCTTACGAAATCTGGACAACTAACTGAAAAACCTTAAAACAGCGATTTCTCCCAAACTGCTAAGCCAAGTTTTTAATGTAACCACTCTACGGAAAGGCAACCATCAATTCCTTTCCAATAGAATAAGTCTCACCCTCTAATTTGACCTGAGTCAAAAGTGATGCCCTGTACAAGACTGACAGGGGCAAAATGGTCACAAACAAAATTGGTAAAAATTATGGAAATGTCTCACATCCCCATAAGCAACATATCAAAAGATAAGAATGATCCAACCCTTAGGGAATAAAATAAAAATATTTTACGATCTTTCGATGCGGGCTGTAACACATGGCGAGGCGAACGAATTGGATTTCACATATGATCAGACCTAAAATATACTGGGGGCAACCAACGTGTACTTTTTCATGTGGTTGACGTTGACTTTCAAGCTCAGTTGAGGCACTCAAAGACCTGTCGAATGATTGCCCACTCCACCCAAGAGCGCTTATGTCATATGGGAACTAACAGACAATCCTTATGATTTTGATATCCGGAAAAAAAGTAACAATCAAAGTCCAGGTTGGTTGGTGAGCCTAGTATTAGGATACTATCTAGCTTGGTTCGGAGAGCACTTGTTAGGTTAAAGATTTGTTTTTTTGCAAATTGCAACGGCCTAAATGTTGAACTATTGACCCTACTTGTTCATATGGGTGTTCACCCCAAAGTGTTCCCCCATTTTTGGTTAGTAGCCCCCTCCCTAAAAAAACGAAAAAAAAAGTATACCCATAAAATTAGTAAGTAGCCCCCCTTATTTCCAACTCTACCTCTCCATTTATGTAACTCCTCATTTTCTAGGTCTTAGGATTTTGAACACAATTCATTTCGAATGCCATTAATTTCGAACGAAAGACAATAAATTATCGCACTCTAGAATTTTGATTGAAGAAGGAAAAACAAGGTAATCTTAATTTTTAATTTAGAGTTCATGAAGTTAGAGTTTTTGATTTGGCTTTTGAATTTAGGGTGGGATCGACTTTGAACACAGATCGAAATTTTGTACTGATGTTTGGGGTAATTCAGTTGTGAACAATGTTTTCTAATTCAGTGGGTTTTTATCGTTAGAGAATTGGTTTTTATTTGAATGATCTAGGTTACCACGCATTGGAAAAACGTGGAAAAATGATTAACCATGATGAATACGTATGTGGAAATAATTTCATCCGCGTGCAAATCCTCCGTGGTTATCAAATTTTCCATGTAAAGAGTATCCATTGTTACTTAAAATTGGGAGTTCACCACGTATGCCTCTTCCGAGGGAAAAATGTTAACCACGTAGTCATTCCCCGAGGAATTTAAATTGTCCTCGTGTTTGTCATGTGTATTTTTTTATACCACATATACAGTGTTCGTGGTAACCTGTAATTTTAAAAAAATGTGACGATGAAACTAAATTAACTCGATGTTTGCTATTTATTTTTAGATGCCTCCTCATAAACAAATGACTGCTTTTGAAAGAAAAGGGAGATCGGAGAAGGGAGCCGAAGGCACAAGTGTAGACATGACTATGGATAGGGATGATGAGCAGCGCTATGAAGACGATGAACAATACACAATTGCAGTACGTCAAATTGAAGATCGCCAAGAAGAAGAAGAGCAGCAAGATGAAGAAGAGGGAGACTACAGGGATGAGGAACATAGAGATGGTTCACAAAGTGATATTGGAGAAGAAGAAGAAGAAGAGGGTACGGGTGATAGTTCATAGGGTAAAGCTGAAGAAGCTGTAAACAAGAAAGGATGACCAAGAACCAATGGTGTGATCAGAGAGTTCGATACTCATGTTGCTTCCATGATATGGATTGACCATTACGCGGCTAATAATTATAAGTAATTGAATTTTAATTATTTCATTTTTCAAATTACAAATTTATTTGTGTAGGAATGAGCGCCGCTTACATGTGTCAACCATGCACAAAATGTATCGGAATGGAAGATTAAGGATAATGTTATTAGATTTAAAGTCATCATTGAGTTGTCAGGATCATACCCCATTGTTAACACTTGCTACAAGAGTGTTAACAAGTATTTGATATCGGCTTTAATGGTATCCAGAGACTAATACTTTCCATTTGCCATTCGGTGAGATGACAATTAATTTTGATGATGTAGCATCTCTATTACACATTCCGATTGAAGGAAAACTGGTATAGAGAAGGTCATATAACATGGAGCAAGCGTTTAGCATTATTTCAAAGTATCTTAGAACTTCTATAGAAGTATCTAGGATGGAAATGAATGACCAGGTTGGTTATAAACTAGGTTTGTCTACGTTATATGATGTATTGAAGATGTGAGCGGTGAGTGGACAGATCGAGCTATTACGCGTGACGCTCGCATGTATTTGTTATTTTTGCTTGGCAGTGCGTTGTTTGCTGATAAAAGCAAGACTCATGTGCACATTTCCCTTCTAGATCCACTTAAACACTTGGACGTTGTAACATATACTCATGGGGTTCAGTAGCACTAGCTTTTCTCTACAAGCAGCTTGGATTAGCAACTTGCATGGGAGTGAAACAAGTAGACGGATTTCTTTATTTACTTGAGTCATGGATATTTGATCATTTTCCATGCTTCCATCCATCAACAAATCTATACTATGAGAATTCACCCCGTGCTACTCGATGGAATCTGTCTATAGATTGTGGCGCTTGACTAGTCGATCTACGTATATTCCTCGATAACATTCAAGTTGAACAGGTAAATATCTTCATTTATTATATAATTAATAATATTAACGACACTATCATCCATTTAGAGTTAATGATTTTTTTATCCTTGTTTTTTTGGATGACAATATAATCCATTCCATCCTATATCTTAGTATAGTGGTTGCATTCTCTGCTTGAACGTTGTAGAGCGGTATTATCCTGACAGAGTACTTCGATAGTTCGGCAAAGTTCAGAACATTCCCTCGGCCCTTATTCCTCCTGTAGCATCAAACGCACGTCGAAGTACAACTTCTACGGCATACACTCTGGTGTGTTATCCATTTTTGGAAAGTGTACAGGAGAATTGGTACAATCATGTTGTTAAAACCCGAAATCCCCATTTCAGGAAATCACGGATTGTACTGAGGACAAGACGAATCGGAACACAAACAGAAGAACATTTCATTGTTTATTACAACAATTTACATCAGAATACAAGAATATAATAGAGTATAAATAAATATTACACATTTACTAAACATCAGAGATTTACAAGTTACAATACATCGCAGCGGAAAATAATACAAAACACAACTGAAAGGAATATACGGATACAGGGCTTTCCGAATATCATTCCAGCTGTAAACCAGGATCCTGTGAATATAAATCTGCAAAACCAAAACTACTAGCAGCCTGTGTGGAAATAGGGGCACCCAGAGTTTAGGTTAAAACAATAAACTCCAGGTCAGTCATGTGACTAGTGTGAGAACTAAAACAGTTATTAATCTTTATTTTAAAGTTAGGTAAATCAAGGGACCACGCCGTATAACACGGAACGGGTTTCCTCCTAAGAATACCTGTGCATAAAACAACAGCGCAATGCTAAATAAAGAACAATGAAGCTATTATAAGACCCAGGTCCCATCACACAATGCAACACAAGCCGGAGGATAGGGTTTTACCTTATAATAGCCAAAGAATGCTTGATACGCTAAATTTCATCTTTTATTATTATTATAAGTGTATAGTGTCAAAACAATTTCAATCATAAATATCAATCATAGACAGCATGGGTACCATATATCACGTTGCCATACTAGTTCTACAATCAAAACCGCAAAGTCACGTATTGGAAGTTGGGTTTTCCGTCAGTGAACCGAGGCAAGGGATCGTCCTCACCGCTTCGAGACTGTCTAGCCCGAGCCTCAGAAACAGCCGCAACTGCCCCATGGATCGTCAGGGCCGGTCCACCGATGTGGATTATAATGCCTGAACATTGCGTTTTCCCGCCCTTTGGGGGTGTAAATGAGCCAAATGACTCCATCGGCTCCACATAGTCACCTATATATCCGAGGCGCCTCGCAATCCAACAACCACACAGGTGAAAATAATATAAATGTCAGGGCTGGTAGGTCACTGACACCACCCTAGCTAGAAAGAAACGCATGCCCTCCCTGATGTCATTTCCCGTTTTTGGTTCACAACCGGGGTGTGAGGCTCGGAATTAACGCTACACAATGCTGTGCCACACAGGCTGTACTTTGATCATCAACCACAAGACTTTGCTTTTCAACAGAAGCCTTGATCATTTCCATCTTGGCATGCCACACAGGAAAACCACTCCATGCAACCGATATCCATCAATCACACAGAATGATATCCAATGTCAGTCACACAGTCCCTTTACAAGTCCGTTCTGGGTCTGAACGAAACCGGAGGCACCTTGTACCTCGCATATCAATCGATCTCCAAGTACGTCTGGACGATCACTAACTGATTCCCTCCTCTTGGGTGTACAGCCCAATCAAGATCATCAGTAATCATCCAAACGATGTGAAGACCTCCGGTCTTCGACCACCGACTTCATCCTCGACACATCGTCGAATCAGCAACTTGCATGTGGAAGCATATCTTCTTCAAAAGTTAAAAAAATAAAGGGTATAAACCTTACTATATAGTAAACAGTTCAAAATGAACACATTCGACAATCCAAATTTTCAAATGAAACCCACGAATAAATTTAAACTAAGCACATGAACTATATGTGAATGAAAATCATAATTCAGTAATTGGCGCAACGTTATTGGAAAGGCACAGTCCGGGTTAAAGATTGTCAGACTCTTGTAAAATAGTAACAGGAGAAAAGAGACTACAAGTAGCAATAGAACATTTTGTTTTGTTAATCATCTTCTGACGTAGCCATTATTTCACATCGGTAAATGTATGGTCATCATGGAATCAATCCTCTTTCAAAAAATATAGTCCAATAAATGTAATCAAACAAAAGTTAACACAATCTAGATCAATAATCAGAAGCAACCATACCTCAGATTAATCAAGCATGGGCAAACATTACATTACAATTCTAAGCTTTGTGACTTATATGCAGAGTGAACTGCAGTATATCTAAGAAGATTTCGGTATTATCCACAAAAGCAATTTGTGAGTTGAAAAAATGCAAATAAAAAAGAGTGACATACAAAATAAAAACGAAGAAGCTAAATTTTTTTATACAAATCTGAAAACGACATCATTGAGCAGAACTTAATATACCTGCCATTGTCATGGATCGATCATTGGTGACCCTGTTGAAATGAGAGAATGGCAAGTGAAGCAATTTATGAACAGAAGAAAGTATCCACTGTTTATTAGGACGAGTCTGAGTGAATTGGAGAGATGGCTTAGGTTTATGGCTGATAGAATCGGAGATGGTCGATTTATGGGATGCTCGATTGAATCAGAGATGACAAGCTTTCTAGAGCTCCTGGAGTGAGAGCGAATCGAAAATTTTAGGGTTTTAGGGAAAAGTCGGGCCTGGATGGAAGTAACGAAATGAAATTTTATTTTCGTGGCCTTATGTTTTATTTTGTCCCACGCTTCTTTTTTGTTTTCGCCTCTCAATTTCGCGTTCTCAATGGGCTGCATTAATATAGCGGAATATGTTTATATATAGCACAACTTATTTGTAACTTTCATTGCTTATTATGTATAGCACAATTTGTGTGCTATTATCTTTTATTTAATTA
Organism: Allium sativum; assembly: GCA_030737875.1. NCBI lineage: Eukaryota > Viridiplantae > Streptophyta > Magnoliopsida > Asparagales > Amaryllidaceae > Allium > Allium sativum. The sequence continues at coordinate 743,616,805 of CM060909.1, read as the reverse complement.
TTTTATTATAGCAGATTAACATAATGCCATGACAGAAAGCTATGTATTCCATGTTTTCTTGTAGTGGTAATAACCCCGAAGGCCGAAACCAACATCAGATCAATACCCAGGAAACCATTCAACTTAACTAATCTCCAGTTAATTTCTGATTTTCTTAACTCCGTTGGGTCTAAGAACGATATTATTAAAGATACCATTCACGACAACCCAAATTCACATTCCATTAACGATGGAATCTTCATGGAAAACAAATCGATATATATAATCGATATAAACTTCCATAACCGAATAACAATATAAATGGAATAACGGCAAAGCCTTTTAAATTCCAGATATATTAGCAGTCTTCCTCCACAGAAATTCACTTCGTTTATTGTAACACCCCGTATTTTCTATTAACGTTATAATAACGAATCCGAGAATACTTAATTTAAAATGTGAGAATTAAGGGAAACGGGCTATGCCATTGTGTTCGTCTCGGAATTCTGATTGAGATAGAGTCCGAGTTTGCGTGAATTGGACTTCATATGAAGAAGTTATGGCTGTTAGAAGATTCATAAATTCGAATAAATTCAAACAGTTCGAAAATGAGTTCAAAATTCAAATAGAAGCCAGAAGCGGGCCGGACGGGAAAATTCCCGCCCAGGCAGGTCGACCAGAGGGTCGACCCTAGTGTCGAACTCCCCCCTTGAGGTCGACCTGGGGGTCGACCCTAGTGTCGACCTCCCTCCTTGAGGTCGACCTGGCCCCCGGCCAGATCTGAAATTTGAATGATTTCTGACTCGCTGCTGAGTCACTAGGGTTTCTGGATGGGCCTGATCAGGTCTGAGTGGAAGTGATTATCCCTAGGTTCATCTGACGGCTATAATCAAACTGAAATTCTATATAAACAACTCAATGCCTAACATAAAAACATACAAAAAAATAAACCTAGAACTGAAATGCCGTCAATGGAGGATTTGGAGTAGCCGTCACCCTTTTCAATTCAAAAGACGAGTTAAAAAGCTACATCTAAAATCAAACTACAACTAGTTTAATTCAACGATCTTCATCAAAGGCGCGCATCTCCAATTTCAAAATTCAGATTTCAGAACGCAAGAATTTCTTTTAGTTTGTAAGTTAGTTGTTAAGCAGATTTAAACATTCCTTTCGACTGAATCATGACATGTTGTAATTGGAATATAGTACGATGCTTATGTATGAGATTTGATTCTCGTCTATCTTAAAATATCGTTGTAATTAATCTTGTCTATATGTTTGTGGCAATGAACATGTTGTATATTTCATGTCTATATGCTTATGGCGATGAACATGTTGTATATTTCATGTCTATATGTTTGGGTGATGCATAACATTATACGTTACTACGATTGAGTAAAGAACTTATTATGCCAACAAAATGGTGAAACATGTCATGTTGTAATTTGGTGGTTATTTGCAAGTTTAGGATCTAAATCACATGTTTACATGTTATATTTACATTTATAAATATTTAGAACTATGCCAAGTTGAATCTATTTATGCTAGTGGAATTGTAGTCCTCTTATGTTGTTAACATCATGCTAAATTTTGATAAGAAATGATTATGATAGCTTTCTTATGTTTTGACATACATAAGATTATATGCCAAGTTGTGGGTTGAAACTATGATTATATGTTAAACTTTCATGCTAGATCTTTGTTGAGTTTACATGACCATTAGATTCAACTTAGTCACAAGTTCACCTTTACCCAAGTGATTAAAGTTAATGATATACATTTATGCCAAGTTACATGTGATAAGTTTAATGTATGCTATTTTATGTTTATGTCATGTTCTTTGTTTATTACCCCTTTTGTTTATGGGTTTGGGCTAATTTTCTAGCCCAACATTTTATGTGATTTACGCATACGTTCCACGGGGGTAGCGATGGGAAATATGAAAATTCATGGCAAAGATTTGTTCATTAAATGGTATATTTGATATACCATTTATGTTGAGAAAAATCACAGGATAAATATGTCGTGATTAAATTTAATTCACATAAAGAAATTTGACATATATAGAAAAATATGAATTTAGAAAAGATGTATATGCCTAACCTGAGATTAGACTGAGTTGTGGTGTAAATCTGCCAGGAACCGACCAGCATATCCAGTGACCACAACAAGACCTGTCTAATGTGGGTGGTTAGTGCATCAAGCCCAAAAAGAACCCGAGGTTAGACTGAGTTGTGGTGTAAATCTGCCCGGAACCGACCGGCATATCCAGTGACCACAACAAGACCTGTCTAATGTGAGTGGTTGTTGCTTTAATAAATTAAAGCAAAGTCAGGACTGGTAGGGTTAAGTAAATTAGGAAAACACTTAACCGATTCAACATGTTAACTAAAACGAATGTGCTGGGTTAGGTAAACTTGGGCACTTAACCAAATAAACATGTTGATTAGAAAACCCTAGCAATGGAGACCCATTTCAGCAGTAACCCACATAGATGTATCATGGTACCCTGAACTAGGCAGGGTGGGGCACGATTACTGAGCTGGACTATAAGCGGTCAAAACGTCTTCGGTTGGTGGGCCAGTGTAGGTTCCGGAGGAGTATGTGCGTGCATGTACTCCGGAGTGGAAAAATCAGGCACTAGGCATCAGTAGTGTACACTGTGCATCTTGAATCGTGTCAGGTTGCCACCAGAGGGATTGATACACCCCATGGTGGGACCGGCACAGGTGACTACAATCAAGCACGGTCGAAGGACACAGGACTTGAATACATGCGAGTAGGAGCTGATCACTAAGGGGATCATTTGTTGTAAACACGTAGGCTGGTTGAACCAATGGTTAAGTAGGTGCAGAGGCTATAGTAATGGGTGCGATCATACATCCCTCTTATCTTATATTAGGGTATTGTCCTATATTCTGTTATCACTGTCATGATCCCTTTCCTTGTTTAAATACTAGTAACCACTGAACTTACCAGACTTATTGTCTAACCCATTTTCTTTCGTCTTCTTTTCTTCCGTTCCCCCCCTCCCCCCCCCCCCCCCCGCCCTCAGGTCCACAGGGAGGAAATACTCCAGCTTAACCAGACTCTTTACAAGCTTGAAGAAAGTAGATGTATGACTTGGACTCACTTGCTTTGGCTATGGCTTTGGATATGATCCTTGGGAATTTATGCATTTTTACTTTTTGGTTTATGCTTCTTTATTAAATAATCAAGACAAAAATTATGGTGTAATGTTTTGAAGTTGTTTTTGAGACAATTTTGATGTAATGCTTTTGTATTAAACTACTATGAAATAAATGTTTGAATTCTGCTGCTTAAATTTATCTATCTTGTAAATTTTTCTGTGCCTTGTACCTATAACCTTCCACCAAAGTTAAGGCATTCGCTTTGTGAGTGACCTTAACGGAGGTGGGGTGTTTCACTTGGTATCAGAGCAAAGGTTTACCAGATCAGATAAGAATTTTTGAAAACTATTTTTCTAAAAGAAATATAAAGAAGCATTTTACAAGGAAAAGTGTTGTTTTAAATTTAAAAAAGGCAGAATCCCCAAAGCCATATGCACTATCTTTCTATCCTTCATTTTGAATATTTTCTTTTTCCATTTCAGCATGTCTGGGAATCTTAACCTTCCAGAGGGTGTGCCAATACCTGGCTGGTTCAGGAGGTACCTAGAGGCTAGGGCCAAAGATGCAGGCCCAGCAGATATTCCTCCTCCAGCTGCAGCGGTTCCTCCTCCTCCTCGTGAAAATGCTTTCTCAAAGATCTGTAGAGATTTTAGGGCCATGGATGGAAAGGATTTCAAGGGAACTGAATCATTCATAGAAGCGAGGAATTGGCTCAAAGAAACTTAGGATCTATTAGTTATCTTCGAGGTGGACGATAGGCAAAAGGTACAGTTGGTAGTATGGTTGCTCAAAGGCGAAGCTTCCTGTTGGTGGGAAGTCACCAACGTTGAAAGACCTGTTGACACATGGATGGATTTCAGGATAAGGTTTGAGATGAAATTCCTCTCACAAGTTGAACGAAGTCTACAACTGGAAAAGTTCTTATCTCTTAAGCAAGGAAGTATGACTGTCAAGGAGTACGTTAATCAATTCAATCAGATGGCCCGATTTGGACTGGACTTAGTGAATACTCCTCATAAGAAGGCTCTCCATTTTGTCGAGGGATTGAATGAGCCACTTCACAGCTTAGCTATGACCCATATACCTATGGGGGCTACTTACGAGAGGTTAGTGGACATGGCACTCTTACATGAGGAAGACAAGGGCAAGAATGAGGCAAAAGCAGAAGTGCCTCAAGATAAGAAGGGGGAAGGATCGCAGAACAAGAAGGCTGATTCAAAGAAAGGCGGGAAGAACAGCAAACCCCGTGAAAAGAGAAAGTGTAATTTCTGTGGCATTCCCGGGCATCTGGTCAAAGACTGCAGGAAGAAGAAAAGAAAGATGGGTGGCTGTTTCCACTGTGGTGAGACAGGACACATGGCTAGGGCATGCCCAAAGAAGCAAGAGCAGGGAGCTGGACCTTCATTTGGAGGACAAGTTCACGCTCTCACGGCACCTCCGCATGAACGAGGTAAAAATATTTCTATCGAAAGTTTAGTGTATTTTTTGATCATCCTGTTCGTACATTGTTTGATTCTGGCGCATCGTACTCATTTGTATCCGCTGATTTAGTTGAATCTCTGCACCTAGACACTAGTTTAGTAGAGGATCCCTTGGTTGTTTCAAATCCAATTGGGGGCTCAGCTTATTTGTCAATGGTTTGTTTGGGTTTGAAAATATCTATTCTAATCATTGAGTTTAGATACAATGCCTTTGTTTTGGGCTTCACGGGCTATGGGTTGATTCTAGGCATGGACTGGCTATCTAGTAATGGTGCCATCCTCGATTGGGAAAAGAGAGTGGTTAGACTCATGACTCGCCTCAGTAACACTCTCGAAATTTCTTGTAATCCCATGAACTCCGTCATGCTTAGTTATCTAGAATCACTTGATGCATCTATTGAGAACTTACAGTCTGTGAGAATAGTCCGTGAATACTCGGATGTGTTTGAAGAGGTAAAGGGCTTACCTCCGAAGTGGGAGATAGACTTCCGCATATACCTTGTTGATAATGCAAAGCCTATTGCTTTACCCGTTAGGCACATGGCCCCAAGGGAGAGAAAGGAGCTCAGCAAACAAATCAAAGAGCTGCTTGAAAAGGGGTTCATAAGATGGAGTATTTCTGAATGGGGTGCTACGGTAGTGTTCGCAACCAAAGCAGATGGTTCGCTTCGCCTGTGCGTTGATTATAGGGAGCTAAACAAGTTGACTAAGAAGAATAGGCACCCACTCCCAAGAATAGATGATTTGTTCGATCAGCTTGTAGGTGCATCGGTTTTCTCCTAATTAGATTTAGCTACCGGGATTCATCAACTAAAAGTGGCTGAAGACAGCATTGATAAGACCGCATTCAGAACTCCCGATGGTTTCTTCGAGTGGCTTGTCATGCCCTTCGGCTTGACAAATGCACCCGCTTACTTCGTGGATTTAATGAGCAGGGTGTTCCGAGAGTTCCTCAATAAGTTCGTGGTGGTCTTCGTAGATGATATTTTGATCTTCTCAAAGAATGAGGAAGAGCATGCTCAACATCTAAAAGAAGTCATGGATACTCTCCATGCACATCAGTTGAAGGCGAAATTCTCCAAATGCCATTTCTGGAGAGAAGAAGTTAGGTTCCTTGGACATGTGGTGTCCAAAGAGGGGATAGCTGTGGACCCCGCAAAAGTGGTTGCTGTGCAAGATTGGAAGGTTCCTCGAAACGCAACCGAAGTCCTAAGCTTTCTCGAGCTACCAAGCTTTTATCGAAAGTTCATCAAAGATTTTGCAAAAATCTCAGCTCCACTAACAAGATTGACAAAGAAGAACCTAGCTTTCAATTGAGATTTGGATTACGATATTGCTTTCCAACGTTTGAAAAGAGCTCTAACAATAGCCCCAGTTCTGACATTGCCTAATGGAAGCAAGATGTTTAAAGTATACACCGATGCATGCAGAACATGACTAGGCATTGATCTGATGCAAGAAGGGAAGGTAGTGGCTTATGGGGGAAGGCAATCGAAAGTACATGAGAAAAACTGCCCAACCCACGACCTAGAGTTGGCAGCCATCATTTTTGCGCTTAAGTCTTGGCGCCATTATCTCTTAGGTGAGAAATTTCAACTGTATACTGACCATAAATCATTGAAATACCTATTCTCGCAGAAGGATCTCAATTTGAGCCAGCAAAGATGGATGGAGTTTCTTGCCTCGTACGATTTTGAGATTTCCTACACTCCTGGCAAGGGCAATGCAGTAGCAGACGCCTTGAGTAGAAAGAAACTGACCTTAAGCCCTCTCTTTGTGGAAAGGCAAAGACTGGAGTTCATAGCAAGCTTTAACTTCAGACCCTCCTCTGACTTTGTGCCTGGCTTGCTAGCAACGTTAGAAGTGCGACCAACTCTATTAGACTCAATCGGAGTCGCGCAAAGAGAAGACCCTCAGCTAGCCGAAGTGATGGACAAATTAATTAAGGGTGAGACTTCCAGTCACCTCAATAGATACTCCTTTGATGCCAAGGGCTGGTTTAGACGAGATGAAAGACTATGTGTCCCACAAGCAAGGGGCTTAGTAAAGGCGGTTCTGGAAAAGGCACACCATTCCAAATTGACCATACACCCAGGCGGAGACAAAATGTATAAAGACATCAAAAGAGTTTTCTTTTAGAATGGCATAAAGAAAGACGTAGCTAAATTTGTTTCTAAGTGTCTTATATGCCAACAAGTCAAGGCAGAGCAGAAGAAGCCTGGTGGTCTTCTTCATCCTCTAGAGGTCCCACAGTGGAAATGGGATAGCATCTCGATGGACTTTATAGATGGGTTGCCTAGGTCAAGAAGGGGCAATACTAGCATTTGGGTTATAGTGGACAGGCTCACAAAAAGCGCCCACTTTATACATGTCAAGAGTAGAAGGACTGCCTCATCTCTAGCATCCATATATCTTAAGGAGATAGTTCGACTCCATGGGATACCCTCCAGCATATTGAGTGATCGAGACCCTATTTTCACGAGCGAGTTTTGGAAGAGTCTACAAGAGGCTGTAGGCACATAGTTATGCTTAAGCACGGCCTATCACCCTCAAACCGATGGCCAAACAGAAAGAGTCAACCGAGTATTAGAAGACCTCTTGAGGTTATGCATTATTGACTTCGGAGGAACTTGGGAGGATCATCTACCTTTGGTGGAATTCGCTTACAACAATAGCTACCAAGCCACCGTAGGCATGGCACCTTTCAAAGCTTTATATGGAAGGTCGTGTAGGTCACCAACTTGCTGGTGGGAGTCCAAAAACAAGCTTATACTTGGACCATACATGATTAGGGAGACTTCAGAGAAAGTAAACTTAATACAAAGAAGAATGTAGACTGCCCAAGATAGACAGAAGTCCTACGCAAACAAAAGAAGAACTGACCTGAGTTCGAAGTTGGAGACAAGGTGTTCCTTAAAGTATCTCCTTTGAGGAACGTCGTTCGCTTTGGATCCACAGGAAAGCTAGCACCATGATTTGTAGGGCCGTTCCCTATCATCGAGAAAATTGGGAAGATTGCTTATAGGGTATAACTTCCTGAAAGATTGGCCGGGATTCATAATGTCTTTCATGTTTCTCGCCTGCGAAAATGCTTACACGAGTCTGCGGAAGTGGTAGAACCAAGTATGCTAGAGGAAGTCAAAGTTGAACGAGAAGTAACGGTGAGGAGAGTTCCAACCCGTATCTTGGGAACAAAGGTCAAAAAGCTACGCAACCGTGAAGTTAAGCTCGTCAAAGTTCAATGGAGCGACACCAAGGAAGACGCGACTTGGGAAACTGAGGACAGAATACGCGCAACCTACCCTTTTCTTTTTGAGGGTACATCTTTAATCTCTTTTCCTCAAGTTTATACTTGTATCTATCTTTTTAGGTATATCTCCTCGATCCTATCCTTTATCCTTAGGTAGGAACCCATTTGGATGTAAACAAGTAATTGAAACATGTTATGATTTATGGTTGCAAGTGGTTGCAAATGGTTGCTAGTGGATGCATATACACACACACTAGGTATTAGATCGGCTCAGTCACTTCCATATTGCATATGCATATATGTATTGTTTTATGGATTAATACTTGATGTGTTATCATATGGACGTTGCATTTGTATGAATGGTTGTGCACTCATGTAAGAAATTTTGAGTAGGAAAAATTGCATTCATAATGGACTCATGGCACTGACATAATTTGCATTGAGGAGGTCAACTGAATTAGTAGACCGCCTGATTTTTGCATTAGATAAGGACATATACACACACAATGCATATTATCATGAAGCATTAGGAATCTTTTAAGGACAATGGACGCATGTGTTTGATGGTTGAGTAGATGGGTGTTTGGATGGTAGGATATAAGTTCTTCTCGACTTGAAGATTTCGGGGATGAAATCCTAAAAGGAGGGGAGAATGTAACACCCCGTATTTTCTATTAACGTTATAATAACGAATCCTAGAATACTTAATTTAAAATGTGAGAATTAAGGGAAACGGGCTATGCCATTGTGTTCGTCTCGGAATTCTGGTTGAGATAAAGTCCGAGTTTGCGTGAATTGGACTTCGTATGAAGAAGTTATGGCTGTTAGAAGTTTCAGAAATTCGAATAAATTCAAACAGTTCGAAAACGAGTTCAAATTTCAAACAGAAGCCAGAAGCGGGCTGGGCGGGAAAATTCCCGCCCAGGTAGGTCGACTAGGGGGTCGACCCTAGCGTCGACCTCCCCCCTTGAGGTTGACCTGGGGGTCGACCTTAGGGTCGACCTGGGGGTCGACCTAGCCCCCGGTCAGATCTGAAATTTGAACGATTTCTGACTCGCTGTTGAGTCACTAGGGTTTCTGGATGGGCCTGATCAGGTCTGAGTGGCTGTGATTAACCCTAGGTTCATCTGACGGCTATAATTAAACTGAAATTCTATATAAACAACACAATGCCTAACCTAAAAACATACGGAAAAATAAACCTAGAACTGAAATGCCGTCAATGGAGGATTTGGAGTAGCCGTCACCGTTTTCAATTCAAAAGACGAGTTAAAAAGCTACATCTAAAATCAAACTACAACTAGTTTAATTCAACGATCTTCATCAAAGGCGCGCATCTCCAATTTCAAAATTCAGATTTTAGAACGCAAGAATTTCTTTTAGTTTGTAAGTTAGTTGTTACGCAGATTTAAACATTCCTTTCGACTGAATCATGACATGTTGTAATTGGAATATAGTACGATGCTTATGTATGAGATTTGATTCTCGTCTATCTTAAAATATCGTTGTAATTAATCATGTCTATATGTTTGTGGCGATGAGCATGTTGTATATTTCATGTCTATATGCTTATGGCGATGAACATGTTGTATATTTCATGTCTATATGTTTGGGTGATGCATAACATTATATGTTATTACGATTGAGTAAAGAACTTATTATGCCAACAAAATGGTGAAACATGTCATGTTGTAATTTGGTGGTTATTTGCAAGTTTAGGATCTAAATCACATGTTTACATGTTAGATTTACATTTATAAATATTTAGAACTATGCCAAGTTGAATCTATTTATGCTAGTGGAATTGTAGTCCTCTTCTGTTGTTAACATCATGCTAAATTTTGATAATAAAATGATTATGATAGCTTTCTTATGTTTTGACATACATAAGATTATATGCCAAGTTGTGGATTGAAACTATGATTATATGTTAAACTTTCATGCTAGATCTTTGTCGAGTTTACATGACCATTAGATTCAACTTAGTCATAAGTTCACCTTTACCCAAGTGATTAAAGTTAATGATATACATCTATGCCAAGTTACATGTGATAAGTTTAATGTATGCTATTTTATGTTTATGTCATGTTCTTTGTTTATTACCCTTTTTGTTTATGGGTTTGGGCTAATTTGCTAGCCTAACATTTTATGTGATTTACGCATACGTTCCACGGGGGTAGCGATGGGAAATATGAAAATTCATGGCATATATTTGTTCATTAAATGGTATATTTGATATACCATTTATGTTGAGCAAAATCACAGGATATTTATGTCGTGATTAAATTAAATTTAATTCACATAAAGAAATTTGACATATATAGAAAAATATGAATTTAGAAAAGACGTATATGCCTAACCTAAGGTTAGACTGAGTTGTGGTGTAAATCTGCCCGGAACCGACCGGCATATCCAGTGACCACAACACGACCTGTCTAATGTGGGTGGTTAGTGCATCAAGCCCAAAAGGAACCCGAGGTTAGACTGAGTTGTGGTGTAAATCTTCCCGGAACCGACCGGCATATCCAGTGACCACAACAAGACCTGTCTAATGTGAGTGGTAGGTGCTTTAATAAATTAAAGCAAAGTCAGAACTGGTAGGGTTAAGTAATTAGGAAAACACTTAGCCGATTCAACATGTTAACTAAAACGAATGGGCTGGGTTAGGTAAACTTGGACACTTAACCAAATAAACATGTTGATTAGAAAACCCTAGTAACGGAGACCCATTTCAGCAGTAACCCACATAGATGTATCATGGTACCCTGAACTAGGCAGGGTGGGGCACGATTACTGGGCTGAACTATAAGCGGTCAAAACGTCGGCGGTTGGTGGGCTAGTGTAGGTTCCGGCGGAGTATGGGCGTGCACGTACTCCGGAGTGGAAAAATCAGGCACTGGGCATCAGTAGTGTACACTGTGCATCTTGAATCGTGTCGGGTTGCCACCAGAGGGACTGATACACCCCATGGTGGGACCAGCACAGGTGACTACAATCAAGCGGGGCTGAAGGACACAGGACTTGAATACATGCGAGTAGGAGCTCATCACTAAGGGGATCGTTTGTTGTAAACACGTGGGCTGGTTGAACCAATGGTTAAGTAGGTGCAGAGGCTATAGTAATGGGTGCGATCACACGTCCCTCTTATCTTATATTAGGGCATTATCCTATATTCTGTTATCACTATCATGATTCCTTTCCTTGTTTAAATACTAGTAACCACTGAACTTACCAGAATTATTGTCTAACCCGTTTTCTTTCGTCTTCTTTTCTTCCGTTCCCCCCCTATCAGGCCCGCAGAGAGGAAATACTCCAGCTTAATCAGACTCTTTACAAGCTTGAAGAAAGTAGATGTATGACTTGGACTCACTTGCATTGGCTATGGCTTTGGATATGATCCTTGGGGATTTATGCATTTTTACTTTTTGGTTTATGCTTCTTTATTGAATAATCAAGACAAAAATTATGGTGTAATGTTTTGAAGTTGTTTTTGAGACAAATTTGATGTAATGCTTATGTATTAAACTACATATGAAATAAATGTTTGAATTCCGCTGCTTAAATTTATCTGTCTTGTAAATTTTTCTGTGCCTTGTACCTATAACCCTCCACCAAAGTTAAGGCATTCCCTTTGTGAGTGACCTTAACAGAGGTGGGGTGTTTCAATTATTACCAAATCGAATTCCATTCCATTCCAATTTATTTTATTAAATTGGAAAACTTTACTTTGGAAAATCTCCTTTAAATCTTATCCAAAAGATTTATAAATTCCAAATCACATTTCATTGCACATCGGTTAAAGAACGATTGTCATTAAAACACAGTTCACGATAAACCCAATTCACATTCCATTAATTATCGGATTAAAGAACAAGTGTTATTTAAAACACCGCTCACGATAAACCCAAAAATCAATTTCAATTCAATTGCAATTAAATATCATTTAAGTGGTATACTTCATTAAATCAAAATGAAAAGATTTAATCTTTTTCTCAACTGGGTTTAAGAACAATGTTAATAAAGACACCATTCACGACAAACCCAAATCCCATTTGATATTAAATACAAGGCTCTGAATAGAAAATATATCGGCTTATATTCAATATCAAATTCTACGACCAACAAATATCGTATAGGAAATAACGATATAAATATATCTTTCAAATTTCCATAACAATATCTGTATAATCACGAAATCCAACATCGAAATATTTCAAAGACAATTTCGATTCAAATCCATTCTAATTCAATTATTGGAAATTCTGATTACTTTCAAAACCCTTTCAAATCCAATTTATTTATTTCAAAAACAAATGGATTATAATTCTAGTTCAAAACTAGTTCATTTCGATAAAAAATTATTTTTATCTTTTCAAATATAGAATTTTTCAGCCCAATTCTTTCCAAATCATTTCTTATGATTTTACACAAATTATTGCAATTTTTAATAATTTTATCAAGGCCCATACAGTCGATTTCCATCAACGGCCATCGAACTGCACTTACAGCGACCTTTTCCAAATTTAATTTGGATATAATTCCAAATCCAACCGTTAGATTTCTAATTCCATGTATTCGCTAGAAAGCTCTTTTCGATACGAACTCAACGGTTCCAGTTTTAGGAGAATCCGATGGTCGGATCTCCCGTAATATCCATTTGAAGTCAATGGTTGAAATTCGCCAACTACCGCAGCGCGGCGTGTTCTATTCAGGCCATTATATTATATATATAATATATATAATATATATTTCATCGATTTCCATTTAAAACGTATTTAATAAATCGTTTTAAATTCGTTTTCAAAACGATTTCAACTTTATATTCAATTTCAAATCAAAGTTGAATATTCCATATCACCGATATATAAATGATAATATTTTCAAAACATTAGATTTTGAAATCAATTCCTTCTCGCTATTCATTATAAAAATGAATAAAATCGATATAAATATCGTTCACGTTCAAATGGCGTCAATCTAATCGACACGGTTATATATATTCAAATATATTCGTGTCCATCCCAAATCGGACATCAAAACCAAATTTTGATTCTTTTCTGAATATTATTTGAAAAATATTCATTCTTTCTGAACTGGAATCATACAAAGTCAATTACCATAAAATGTGATTTATATGGATTTTATACACACACGTACACTACAACAATCAAATACAGTCAACCATCACCCAAAGTGCATTCTACACTGCATAAGCATCAAATATAAATATTTAACGCTTATAGCAGCCTGTCAATCAATCGATTGACATACAACTAATTATTGGGATTAGTGTACGTCCAATATCATCCGAACACCCGTGTGGGGTTTCAAACAATCAAACACAGATTTTATTTGTGCAGTTGGGTGATGTGTAAAATTTATCGTCCCAATCAATATCATTCAAATATGTGTACATAAACAAATCGTCCGATTTGTTTATAAATATTTATTTTATATACACGTTAAAAAATATATTTTTAACTATAAAATATTTTCAACTATAAAATATTTTATTCCATTCCACTTCACACAATCAACTTTCACAACACATTAATTAAACAAACAAGTCATCCATGGTCTGTGGACAACGGGTGTCGGGTGCTGCTAAGCACCGTCTACATCCTAGTATATATTTCAACTATAAAATAAATTAAAAGTGAGGAGTTCTCACCTTTGGGTTCCACTCCGCCATTCTTTATTTCTGAAAGGTTCGGATTTTGTTTTGATTACCGTCGCTTCCATCGCAATCTATTTTACTCTGTTCACAGTAAAAATCACATTTTTATTATTCAGTTTTATATATAAAAATCATATTTTTACATCACTACTTCGTATATAAAAATCCAATTTTTATATTCGTCTCTTCATGATAAAAATCATATTTTTATCACTCTATTACATATATATAAATCGTATTTTTATTTCAAATCTAAATTTATAAAAATCGAATTTTTACTTCAAATCTAAATATATAAAAATCAAATTTTTACTTCAAATCTAAATATATAAAAATCAATTTTTTACTTCATCGAAATCCATATCTTTAAATACTGTGTTATTACATAAATAATCAGATTTTTAAAATGCCCCCTTTTTCGTGTTAAAACTAAAAATTAAAATCGATGTTAATTATACAATGAAACTCACCTTCTTCTCTTTCCTTTTGTTTTGTTGTTTTGCTTTTTTTTCTTTCTGCAGGGGGGCCCACGGTTGGAGGACCGGCGCCGTCATCTGGAGGTCGCGGTAGGGGTTGGCCGTGCCTGCTCGGTGGTGGCGGACCTTGAGGTTGGTGTGGCGGTTTCAGAGGATTGTGGGGAGGTTACGGGTTTAATCAAGGTTGAGATGGAGGAGGGGCGAAGGGGGAAGAGGAGGGACTGGCGGGGATGTTGGTGGGGGCAGCATAGATCATCGAGCGGCAGAGGAGGATGTCGATTTGGTGGAACGGGATTTCCTCTATCATGTTTTTTTTTGTTCGTGCGTTGACTGGTAAGGAAGGGAGAGAAGGGTGGGATATTATATAGTTTTATTTAATTATTATTTTATTTCTCCTAAAAAGTAACTTTTTAATTCGAACCCAAAATCGAACCCACCGACTGTCGCCCCTAGCTAATTACCCCCATTCCGAACACAATGGGATATGTTTCGTAGGCTGATTCGACTATTTCGATCAGTTTCCGTCAAAATCAAAATATAAATCTATATACTGAATTTGAATGCACATTTCAATTTACCGGGGCCACATACTGACTCTAAAAATTCCCGAAAAATATTTCCAAGCTTCGTATTGACGATACAGTCCTAACTAAACTAATTTCGTCAAATTTTGAGATCGTTTGAAAAATGTCCATTTTCTGGTCGATCCAAATTGACAGAAACTGTTAAAACACGTTTCACTTCGCCACGCTCACATATTGATTCAGAAAATTACGATTTTTGGAATCTAGCAATAATTTGATATTCCGGTTCCAACAAAAGTGGTTTCGTCGAATACAGAGGTCGTTTGCAAAATGGCTATTTTTAAGGGCCAAAATTCCATAGCAACTATTCTGAATTTTCAATTGGACATAACTTTTTATTCCCGCTATGAAATTTCAATTTTTCGGATTCGTTGGAAAGATATTTTCAAATAGATTCTAATATTTTTGGTTTCGCTAAAATCTGGTTTATTTTGAATCCTGTGCATTCATTTGAAATTTGAAATCGAATTTTTGAACTACCGCGCCATTTTCAATTCCTTTTATAATTAAAATAAAATATTTATATTCTAACGTCGATTCAAATAAATATATACGTTCTAATTCTAGTCAAAATAAATTTCTCATCATTATTATTTAAAATAAATCATTTTAAATATTCAAAATTCACAAAAATTGCCAAAATAAAAATTTTAAATTGGCTCAGATTTCCGGGTTATTACAATCTCCCTCACTTAAAACTTTTCGTCCCCGAAAAGGAACGAAGCTGAAAGTTGTTTACTAATCAACTCAACTTTCATTATTTTCATTACGGCTTAAGTTCTTCAACTTTCCAGTTTGTAAGAACTTTTCAAAAATTTGGCTAACACCCTAAATTTTCGAAAAATTTCGCCATAACCTCCCCTGCACGGGAGCACCAGGAAAATCCCGAAATTGCCATACAGGCCTCTCCAATCCAAAAAAAAAAGAAACAGCCAATCGGCTCATAAAATCATCCAAACCCAAGAAATTTGTAAACATGTACCTATTTGTCGGGCAAACAATTTTATTCCTCTGCTCTAGCCTCCTTGCTATGACCTGTTCAATGTAAGTACATGTATATGCATGCAAATGCGACTAATTTTCTATACAACTCTCTATTTGGTTCAATTTGGCTAAAGGTTCAACATTTAATTAATCGAACAATAATCAAACAACACAATCAGCAATCAATTAGTTGATTATCATTTCAAATTCATAACATTAATATATAGTCAAAAATCACATTTTTGGTGCCAAATCACAACAATAAGCCCTATCTAGTTTTGGTTCTCACACCAGTCAATTGGAAATATATAGAAATCCTACTTTCGAAACTCGAACATGAATGTTGATGATGATGCATCATCATCAGGATTATCCCCGGGCGACTAGAGTGTGATTCTATATCTATCTAGTATATTCGAGGCTTCAAATACACGTGGATCAGACATATATTAAAATAACTATATACTTGATTGTCCAAATTCAATATAAACATAATATTCAAATACGAATAATTGATTTGAATTTTCAAATAAAAATTTGTTTTCATTTTAAAAAAATATACTCTTCACACTCGTTCTAGGATATTACTGATCCCATCTCTAACGAGTCATCCTCGTTGGATATTACTAATCCAATCTCTAATGAATTCTTTCATTTGGTTCTAACGTGTCTTGTTCTCCGAGCTTTGTAAACCAAAGCTCCGATACCAAGCTGTTAAAACCCGAAATCCCCCTTTCAGGAAATCACGGATTGTACTGAGGACAAGACGAATCGGAACACAAACAGAAGAACATTTCATTGTTTATTACAACAATTTACATCAGAATACAATAATATAATAGAGTATAAATAAATATTACAAATTTACTAAACATAAGAGATTTACAAGTTACAATACATCGCAGCAGAAAATAATACAAAACACAACTAAAAGGAATATACAGATACAGAGCTTTCTGAATATCATTCCAGCTGTAAACCAGGATCCTGTGAATATAAATCTGCAAAACCAAAACTACTAGCTGCCCGTGTGGAAATAGGGGCACCCAGAGTTTAGGTTAAAACAATAAACTCCAGGTCAGTCATGTGACTAGTGTGAGAACTGAAACAGTTATTAATCTTTATTTTAAAGTTAGGTAAATCAAGGGACCACGCCGTATAACACGGAACGGGTTTCCTCCCAAGAATACCAGTGTATAAAACAAAAGCGCTATGCTAAATAAAGAACAATGAAGCTATTATAAGACACAAGTCCCATCACACAATGCAACACAAGCCGGAGGATAAGGTTTTACCTTATAATAGCCAAAGAATGCTTGATACGCTAAATTTCATCTTTTATTATCACTATAAGTGTATAGTGTCAAACAATTTCAATCATAAATATCAATCATAGACGGGATGGGTATCATATATCACGTCGCCATACTAGTTCTATAATCAAAACCGCAAAGTCATGTATTGGAAGTTGGTTTTTCCGTCTGTGAACCGAGGCAAGGGATCGTCCTCACCGCTTCGAGACTGTCTAGCCCGAGCCTCAGGAACAGCCGCAACTGCCCCATGGATCGTCAGGGCCGGTCCACCGATGTGGATTATAATGCCTGAACACTGCATTTCCCCGCCCTTTGGGGCGTAAATGAGCCAAATGACTCCATCGGCTCCACATAGTCACCGATATATCTGAGGCGCCTCGCAATCCAACAGCCACACAGGTGAAAATAATATAAATGTCAGGGCTGGTAGGTCACTGACACCACCATAGCTAGGAAGAAACGCATGCCCTCCCTGATGTCCTCTCCCGTTTCTGGTTCACAACCGAGGTGTGAGGCTCGCGAATTAAAGCTACACAAAGTTGTGCCACACAGGCTGTGATTTGATCATCAACCACAAGACTCTGCTTTTCAATAGAAGCCTTAATCATTTTCATCTTAGCATGCCATATAGGCAAACCACTCCATGCAACCGATATCCATCAATCACACAGAATGATATCCAATGTCAGACACACGGTCCATTTACAAGTCCGTTCTGGGTCTGAACGAAACTGGAGTCACCTTGTACCTCGCATATCCATCGATCTCCAAGTACGTCTGGATGATCACCAACTGATTCCCTCCTCTTGGGTGCATAGCCTAATCAAGATCATCAGTAATTATCCAAACGATGTGAAGACCTCCGGTCTTTGACCACCGTCTTCATCCTCGACACATTGTCGAATCAGTTATTCAGAATGGGATAAACCCGGTCTTTCTGAATAACTCGCGTATATAATAAACAAGTGTTACACAAACACAACATACGCCTCATTCCAATTCAGAATATTCTTTTATTCAAATATTCTTATACTTTGGGAAAGGTTCCCATTAATTTTATCAAAGATAAATTCTTTAAATTTATTCTTTAATCTTCTTTCGGATTTCAATTTAAACCAAATTATGGTTTATCCAAACTAGTCGGGATTAGTGAACCTTACCGAAGTAATCACTTGTTAAATTTCCCAACCCCAACCTATTCATCCCATGAAGTAAAACTGGTCATACTTCATATCTAACACCACGGTGTTATCGATAAATTCTATTACCATTTCACGTTCAAATCTAATTAAAGATTTAACTATCGCCTGGAGCAAAACTGGTGATACCCCATTCTCGATCATTTCAATCTAATTAAAGATTCATTAAAACTCCACTTGGTTTTAATCTTCCCAAAAACCAATTTCAATGATTGTTTAACTTGGGAAATCACATCCTGTTTTTAACTGGGTTAAAGAACCAATGTCATTTAAAATACGGTTCACGATAAACCCAAAATCACATTCTATTCCATCAGCCTTTAATCGAAAATTAGCAAGTGAACAATTCCCTAAGTAATTAACCCGAAGGCCGAAACCAACATGTGACGATCCCAAAACCCCGTACGACGGTATTAAGGATAATCATTGGAATATAACACATTAATCATCATTAGCAGAGTACAGATAATAGCATAAGCAGGAAATATAATAATTTACACAAATATGATAGCGGAATCATATATATCACAACATCAGAGAGCACAGTGCAGGATACAACTTAGTGCTTAAAAGTACATAATCAGTCTACATCGCCAGAGGCGGAACATATACATAGAGAGTACATAAACGAAACATCAGTCTACATCTCCAGAGGCGGAATCATATACATATATAATAATGGCGGAAAAATCAATAGTCAACACTGTGTAGTCAAGCCTCGCCATGAACCAAAAGATGCACCTCTGCTGCGGTGCCAAGCCAAAATACACCAGCTACCTGATACTAGGCTGCCCTGTGAATATAAGGGCACACGAGTTTGCAAGGTGAAAAAAACTACGAGTCATTCATGGGACTGGTATGAGAAATCTACTTAACTAATTAAACAACAATAATAAGGAAAATCAAAGGACCACGCCACTTTCACGGAACGGGTTTACTCCAATGATTGCTAGTGCATGAAATAAAGTAAATTATTAAATCATCGCAATGCTTTTTATAAAAATGAAGCCATTATAAGACTCAGGTCCCATCACACAATGCAACGCAAGTCGGAGGATAGAGTTTTACCTTATAATGACCAAGAAATGCTTCATACGAATAAAACAAAAGTGTTTGATATTATTACTAGTGCATATATGTTTCAAAAGCAATTTCAATCATAAATATCAATCATAGATGGCATGGGTACCATATATCATGTCGCCATACTAGTAATACAATCAAATCCGCAATTTCGTATTGGAAATTGGATTCCATCATGATTCGAGGCAAGGGGCAAGCTCCTCTCCGTTCGAGACACTCTAGCAAATGACTCAGGACCACACACAGCGATCCTTGGATCTTCAGGGCCAGTCCTCTCTTGCTTTTGAGGATTGGCAATTTCTGAACACACGTTTCCCGGTCCTTACAGACCTATAGCCGAGGCGCCTCGCATTCCAACAACCACACAGGTGAAAAGTGTATATAAATGTCAGGGCTGGTAAGTCACTGACACCACTGTAGCTAGAAAGAAACGTCGTGTTCTCCCTGCAGTCACTATCCCGTTTTTGACTCATTCCGAGGTGTGAAGCTCGCTAATCAACACTATACACAATGCTACGCCAAATAGGCCATGCTTTTATCATCAACCACAAGACTTTGCTTTGCAACAGAAGCCTTGATCATATGTCACTTAGGCGTGCCACACAGGCAATTCACTCCATGCGACTGATTTCCATCGATATATAACCTCTGAGCTCGTACATCTCAGAGAAGGGCGTTAAGCAAGAGAATAAATTCTCCGCCGCCAAACAGATATATATTTAATAGAGATCAATCAGCACAGAACAAAATCCAATGTCAGACACACAATCCATTTACAAGTTCGTTCTGGGTTTGAACCAAGCCGGAGGCACTATATTCCTCGCATATTCGTACAATCAACAATATGTCCGGACGGCTACCACTTCAGCTCCTTCAAGGTAGCTACTCCAATCATGAGCATCAGTAGCGCACATCCATCCAATGTGAAGATCATCGGTCTTTTCAAATCAATTCTTCACATGGTTAAATTATTCACGTATATTTCAAATCAATCATGAGCATCAGTAGCTACTCCAATCATGAGGATTAACTCGGCCTTTTCAAATAATCCACGTATATTTAGAATTTCAAATCAATTCTTCACATGGTTAAATTATTCAACATTCACATTTCAGTTCCTTAGTATAATTTTCATGTCAAACACATTCAACCATCAAATATCAAGAAAACCAAGCAGAATCGGTTTATTTCCATTCTATATCATCTATAATATTTTATATCGATATATCGCCATTTTTATTTATTTAAAAATGACCGTATTTAATTAAACGATGTTTCATGTCGTGCCGAGGCACTGGCACTGTTTTTCCCCAAATTCGTTTTACACATATCTGAAAATCTAACCGTTGGATCTTAACAAAGTTTATATCGTTGGAAAGATCTCTCAAAAGCGAACCCAATGGTTCCAGTTTCGTCAAAATCCGATGGTCGGATCTTTGGTGTAATCTCTTAAAATTACGATTTCAAAACGCGAACTGCACGGCTTCGATTCTTTTTAATTTAATTGATATATATATATAATTCTTTCGGTGATTTCTATATCGTTTTCACTTCAAATAATTCACTAACGCCTTTAAATTTTGGAAAATTTCGCCATAACCTCCTTTGTACGGGAAGGGTTGGGAAAATTCCCAAACAGCCACACGGGCGTCTCATCTCAAAAAGAAAAAGAAAAAGCAAAGCGGCTAGCCAAGCGGCTAGCCAATCGGCTCATAAAATCATCACCCAAGCAAAACAGTAAACATGTACCTATTTGTCGGGCACACAATTTTATTCCTCTTCTCTAGTCTTTTTGCTATAATGTGTTCAATAAATATGCATGTACATGTGTGCAATTCTAATCACTTATCAATTTTCAGTTCAGTTTCATATTTGATTCTATTTGGTTTTACGTTACCATTCGTTCCAATGTTGCATACATAAGCTGAAAATCACATTATTAGCCAACTGATGAATATTTCCAACTCATGAATATTTGTTTGAACAAGTGGTTATTTTAACACTTCATAATTCACTTAAAAATGATATTTTCAGCGAACTAAAATATATTTCAACACATGACTATTTTATTTAGTTCCTATACATGTTAAAAATAATATTCATAGCAAACAGATATTTATTTCAACACTTGTATATTTTTAGCAAATCATATACATGACAAAAATGGTACTTGTAACACCCCACACCCGCTAAGGTCACTCACTAGGGGAATGCCTTAACTTCGGTGGAGTATTTTATGTGAATATAGAACAGAAAAATTACAACAAGACAGATATAAGTAATACTTGAAATTTAAAACATCATTTCATTGCAGCAGAAGGTAAACATGTTTGGTTACATATCAAAAACCAACAAGAGTCAAGTACAAAATATCCATCTCGTTAAAACATAAGTACATAATCCCACTACATACTAATAGCCATAATAGAAAAGATAACCGAGCTTTACTTCAAGAGTCCAAGCTCCAAAAGATAGATAAAGCAATCTGATCAAAGCCCACTAGTGCTAGGCCCACTCTGATAATCTGAGGGTTGGGGAAAAAGATAAAAACAACGGGGTCAGACATAAGTCTGAGTGAGCCCTATAACTTTAACAATACAATCATTAAAGTAATTAGGGTATGATATAAACCCGGTACGGTACAATTGGGGATAAATGACTACACTAAGCAGCAACCTAGACTTTGGATGAACTAAGATAACGGTAAAGAAGCGCCTATCCACCCAAGGATATATACTACACTGCACCACACCAGATCTACCCACCCAAGGGTAATTCCTAACTTAAAGATTGATCCCACTAAGTGTACTTAGTAATCTTAATAGTAGTCTCGTGTACCCCTAGCTGACTACATAGGTGCCGTCTGCCCCTATCTCCACTAGGTGTACCCATTACTCCCATTCGATCGGCTCCCTAACGTAGATACCCGTGCTGGCCCCACAGTGGGGTGTATCACTCCCCAAAGTGGCAACCCGATACAACCAATGGTGCACGGCTTATACCTACATGATGCAACAACGTCTTACCTACCAGCCCGGGTCCACACACGCATATGAAACCCGTTGGACTTGCGTTGCCACCGCTAACCCGTTTTTGGCCTCTTATAGTCAAGCCCAGTACGCATGTCCCGTCCTCGACATGGGTCGAGCCCAATAAGATACATATGGGTTACTGGTTGAAATGGGCCCCTACAAGCTACCCACCTAAGCTTGTCCCTTCTAGTGTATCCCACTTAACCCTTTTTAATAATCATGCCCACTTACATGTTTAAAGTTTGGTTAAGTCATCTAATCATATTTCAATTACCACTCAAGGCACCCATTAGATTTCCACATGCCACCCAAGGCACTTACTTGATTTCCACATGCCACCTAAGGCACTTACTTGATTTCCACATGCCACCCAAGGCACTTACTTAACCCTTTAATCATGTTTAATTACATGTTCCACTTTGGTTAAGTATTCTAATCTTATCTTCTATTGCCACCCAAGGCAACCACTAGATCTTCCCCATGCCACCCAAGGCACTTACTTAACCTTTTAATCATGTTTAATTACATGTTCCACTTTGGTTAAGTATTCTAATCGTATTTTCTATTGCCACCCAAGGCAACCACTAGATTTTTCCACATGCCACTCAAGGCACCTACTTAACCCCTCATGTCCCTCTACATGCTAATATGGTTAAGTGTTTCTTAATTGATTAAGACCGTAACCTTTGTAAAGACCTCTCACATTAGACTATCTTTTATGGCAGCTGGATTTGCCGGTCGTGTCCGGGCAGCCTTACGCCATAACCGAGTCTAACATCGTGTCTTTACACTTGTCACGTATTTAGTTTATGCCTAAGACCTCTCACATTGGGCCAATCATTTGTAGTCGCTGGATTTGCCGGTCGGTTCCGGGTAGTCTTATGCTACAAAAGGGTCCAACCTCGTGTCTTAGTCGATTAATTACACCTAATTAATCACCCCCATATTTTGAATTAATTTTCCCTAATTAATTCCAATTTAATGATGTACATAATTGACTCAATTATGTCCATCCACTTTATGGTATGCATAATCATACCAACTTCACACCATTTTATTAACATGAATGTTAACCCCATCGTTCCCCACGTAATTCGCTAACATGACATAAAAGGGAAGATTCATCACAAATGCAATGGGTTCAACTTGCATAACATTAGCATCAACATGGGTTTTAAAGGTGTCAACATGCATATATGACCATGGCATCAAACCCAACTAGCATAAATAATCAACCCAAACTTGCATGAATCACATATGTCATAAAGAGGTTAACTTGCATAAGTTACTTATGTCATACAAAGGGGTAAACTTGCATATGTATGCATATCATACAAAGGTGTAAACTTGCACATGTTACTTGCATATAATCAAACACCAAACTTGCATAACATGTCATATATGAACTTGCATATAATCAAACACCAAACTTGCATAACATATCATATATGAACTTGCATATATTCATACACCAAACTTGCATAACATATCATATATGAACTTGCATATAATCATATACCAAACTTGCATAACATATCATATATGAACTTGCATATAATCATACACCAAACTTGCATAACATGGTGTCATAATGGATCAATGTTTATCATAGCGATTTGCATAACTAGCATCATGAACACATAGCCTAAAACTTGCATAACTTGCATAACATCATGATCACACAGCATATGACTTGCATAACTTGCATAACATCATGAACATATAGCATATGACTTGCATAACTTGCATAACATCATGAACACATAGCATATGACTTGCATAACTTGCATAACACATAGCATATGACTTGCATAACTTGCATAACATCATGAACACATAGCATATGATAACATAACTTGCATTGATCCACATTCATAGCCATAACCTCATTATATCCTATCATAATCATTTCAACAATTGGTCATTAAGGCTATAGTACTCACAATTGTTGATTAGCAATCCTAAGAAGAAGATTAAGTTGCTAAAGTTGAGTTGATTTGAGAAGCTATCTTCCTCTTTAATTTGATGGAGGCTCCTTCAAGTTGCATTTTGACGGCATAACGACGTTGTATCTTTTTTTAGTATGAATTAGGGTAGTCTTAGGGTGTATTTATAGATTAGTTAAGTGTTTTAGGCCATTAGATTAACCCTAAATCAGATTAGAGCCATCAGATCTCGTCACTAACCACCAAGCACAGCCCAAAAGCCAAAATGGTGCACCCAGGTCACACAGACCGACAGGGAGTGTCGACCCATGGGTCGACCCCTTGGGGGGAGGGGTCGACACCCATGTCTCTTCTGAAACTTGAAATTTTCCTGCCTCTTCTGAAACTTGAAATTTTTATATTTAAATCTGTTTTAAATTTTTCTGAA
The DNA here is from genome assembly GCA_030737875.1 of Allium sativum. NCBI lineage: Eukaryota > Viridiplantae > Streptophyta > Magnoliopsida > Asparagales > Amaryllidaceae > Allium > Allium sativum. The sequence continues at coordinate 743,592,243 of CM060909.1, read as the reverse complement.
AACTTCTTCGGGCCTTAACTGGGTCATACGGACTCCGATTTTCGAAAACTCGGACTCTATTTCGCGTATTTTTCCGAGACGAACGTAATGGCATAGCCCGTTTCCCCTTATTCAGATTTTAAAATTTAATTCTGCCCTGTTTTATATTATAGCAAGTTATTCAACATACGAGGTGTTACATTCTCCCCTACTTAAAGGATTTCGTCCCCGAAATCTCTAAGTCAAGAAGAACGTATCCTACCAACCAAACAACCATCTACTCAAACCATCAAACACTGGCATCCATTGTCCTTAAAGTTTCTAATGCTGTATGAACATATGCAAAAAGTGTGTGTATATGTCCGTATACTAATGCAAAATTAGGCGGTCTACTGATTCAGTCGACCTCCTTAATGCAAACCATGATAGTGCCATGCATCCAATATGTATGCGAAAGAACCCTATCTACACATACTATTTCTACATGTGTGCACAATCATACACCAAAATGCATCATCCATACGATAACACAACCATGATACATCCATTAATATAGCTACCTACACACAGTTATATGCAATATGCAATATGAAGTGACTGAGCCGATCTAGTGTCTAAAGTGTGTGTATATGCATCCACGAGCAACCACTAGCAACCACTTGCATCCACACGCATCCATCAAACATAACATGTCTCAAACACATGTTTCAACCATAGGTTTACCCTATCTAAAGGTCAAAGGTACTAATGAGAGGACATACTAAAGATAAGATAAGTACTAGACAAATGATAAAGGAGAAGTTAAAAGACATACCCTCAAAAAGGAATGGGTACAGTGAACGCATCTTCGCTTCTGTCTCCCAAGTAGCATTGCTCTCATCCTCTCCCCATTGCACTTTGACTAGTCGAACCTCTCTGTTTCTTAACTTCCTAATCTCTGACCCAAGGATGCGGGTAGGAGCTCGTCGAATAGTCGCATCACGCTCTACCTCCACTTCTCTAAGCAAGCTCGGCTCTACCACCTCTGCGGTCTCATGTAGGCACTTCCTCAAATGTGACACATGGAATATGTCATGTACCCCACTAAGTCTCTCGGGTAGATCCACTTTATATGCCATCCGTCCAATCCTTTCCTTAATAGGGAACGGTCCCACAAATCTTGGTGTTAACTTCCCAACGGACCCAAAGCGAACAACATTCCGTAATGGAGATACTTTAACAAAGACCATGTCCCCAACATCAACTCAAGATCCGTCCTCCTCTTATCCGCGTAAGATTTCTTCCTATCTTGCGCTGCTTTCATCCTTCTTCGAATCAAATCAATCTTTTCCGAAGTCTCTCTAACCATATCAGGCCCAAGCAAGATCTTATCCGTACATTCCCACCAACATGTAGGTGATCGACAAGGCCTTCCATAAAGAGCTTCGAAAGGAGCTATACCAATACTAGACTGAAAGCTGTTATTATACGCAAACTCCACCAATGGAAGATGCTCTTCCCATGTACCTCCAAAATCTAAGATACATAGCCTCAAAAGGTCTTCCAGAACACGATTCACCCTCTCGGTCTGGCCGTCCGTCTGAGGATGATATGCGGTGCTCAAACACAACTGAGTCCCTACCGCCTCTTGCAAACTCTTCCAAAACTCGCTAATGAAGATAGGATCTCGATCGCTCACTATGCTAGAAGGTACACCATGCAACCGAACTATTTCTCGAAGGTAAACTGAAGCTATCCATGGAGCAGTCCTCTTACTCTTCACGGGTATGAAAAGGGCGCTCTTAGTAAGTCTGTCTACCACAACCCAAATTCCCGTATTACCCTTCCTCGATCTCGGTAACCCATCAATAAAATCCATCGAGACGCTATCCCACTTCCATTGCGGAACTTCCAATGGGTGAAGCAACCCACCGGGTTTCTTTTGCTCCGCTTTCACTTGTTGGCACACCAAGCATCTAGCGACATACTCGGCCACATCTTTCTTCATACCGGCCCAAAAGAAAACTCGCTTCATGTCTTGGTACATCTTGTCCCCACCGGGATGAATGGTCATCTTTGAACGATGCACATCATCAAGTATAGCCTTCCTCAAACCCTCATCTTGCGGTACACAAAGTCTACCGTCTCTACGTAAGCACCCCATATCGTCGAGGGTGTACCTACTCAAATGGCTGGACGACTCCCCCCTTATGAGCCTCTCTAACAACTCAACCAAATGTGGGTCGTCCCGCTGTACCTCGCCAAGCCGTCCCAAAAGAGTAGGTCTGACCTCTAAGGATGCTAGCAAACCGGGTACAAAGTCAACGGAAGGTATAAAATCAAACATCGAGATAAATTCCAAGCTTCGTCGTCCCACGAACAATGGACTCAAGGACAACCTTTTTCTGCTTAAGGTGTCCGCCACCACGTTACCCTTGCCAGGGGTATACGCTATCTCGAAATCATAGGATGCTAAGAACTCCATCCACCTTTGTTGTCTTAAGACTATGCGCTCGAAGAGTCTCCAACACTTCCCTAAGATATAGGGCATGCTTTTCTCCACTTTTAGAGAAAACCAGGATATTCTCCCATGCAAAATCGTCACAACTATCCATCTCTCACGCAGACCATCCTAGTCGAACTCGACATCCACCAAGTGCAAGCCCCAAAGGCCTAAACCAATATCAGACAAACACCCAAGGGATACCTCCTTCGAATTCAGACGACCTACATGAGATGATACTAGTAAAAACGGCTAAATAATTAAGCACTCGTCCACTCTGGATGTCCTTGCCAGTCTCACTCCAAAACCACCGTTGATCAAATAACTGGCTTTGCTTAACCTATTAAGCACATACGAAAACTTATTTCGCTCTTAGAAAAGACCAAGATGTCATCCACAAAGACCACTACGAAGTTATTTAGGTACTCCCTGAACACCCTACTCATCAAATCAACAAAGTATGCGGGGGCGTTCGTCAAACCAAATGGCATCACAAGCCACTCATAGAAACCATCCGGAGTCCTAAAGGCAGTCTTCTCTATACTATCCTCAGCCACTCCCAACTGATGAAACCCCGTGGCCAAATCCAACTGCGAAAACACTGAGGCGCCAACCAACTGATCAAAGAGATCATCAATCCTCGGCAATGGGTGTCTATTCTTCTTTATGAGCTTGTTGAGTTCTCTATAGTCTACACAAAGTCTGAGGGCCCATCCGCCTTCGTGGCAAAAACTACTGGAGCACCCCACTCCGATATACTTCGTCTTATGAACCCCTTCTCAAGCAACTCCCCTACTTGCTTATGGAGTTCCCTCCTCTCACGAGGAGCCATGTGGCGCACTGGCAAAGATACCGGTTTAGCATTGTCTACCAGGTATATTCGGAAGTCAATCTCCCGCTTCGGAGGTAAGCCCTTCACCTCCTCAAACACATCCGAGTACTCCCGGACTACTCTAACAGATTGCAAACTCTCGACCGAAGTGTCAAGCGATTCAAGATAACTTAGCATAACAGAATCCATGGGATTACAAGAGATCTTGAGAGTATTACCCAAGAGGGTCATGAGCCTAACAACTCTCCTTTCACAATCAAGAACGACACCATTACTGGATAACCAGTCCATGCCCAAAATCAACCCATAGCCCGTGAAGCCCAAAACAAAAGCATCACATCTAAACTCAACGCTAAGTATAGAAATCTTCAAACCCAAACATATCATGGACAAATAAGTGGAGCCCCCAATTGGGTTTGAAACAACCAAGGGATCATCTACTAGACTGGTGTCTAAGTGCAGTGACTCAACTAACGAATGCGATGCACCAGAGTCGAATAAAGTTTGAACAGGATGCTCGAGAGAACCAAATTTCAACCTAGACGGTCCTACCCCCATCAGGTATACCAGCCGTGAGGGAATACATCTACCCTCCAGAAGATCCTGTACTTTGTCCTTACCTCTTTGGACAATCCTAATAAGGTGTCCTATTTCTCCAAAACAACTAGCCTTCTCCTTCACATTCTCCTTTCGTGACTTCCCACCACGATGAGGTTTCGTCCTTTATTTACCTAATAGCTATTTGAACCTTCCTCCCTCGTCCATCTTAAAGGTACCCACAAGCCCTCCACCTCCTTGGACTAACTTCTTAGCCCGACAAACGTCTTAGTCCCTTGAAGTGGTCCTTCCGTCCTTCATACAGAAGTCCTTATTTATCTTAAAAAGACATCTATATGCGGAGGGGAAATTCAAAAAGAGAAAGAGGAAGAAATTCAAAACGGAGAATCGAAGGAAGGATATATGGCTCTTGGGGATTATGTTCTTTTCTTTCAAAAACTTTTCTCTTAAAAGACATGTTTTTGAAAATACTTCTTCCAAAAATGTTTTTAGAAAAATAGTTTTCTAAAAAATTTATCTGTTCTGGTAACTTGGCTCTGATACCACGTGTAACACCCCACACCCGCTAAGGTCACTCACTAGGGGAATGCCTTAACTTCGGTGGAGTATTTTATGTGAATATAGAAAAGAAAATTTACAACAAGACAGATATAAGTAATACTTGAAATTTAAAACATCATTTCATTGCAGCAGAAGGTAAACATGTTTGGTTACATATCAAAAACCAACAAGAGTCAAGTACAAAATATCCATCTTGTTAAAACATAAGTACATAATCCCACTACATACTAATAGCCATAATAGAAAAGATAACCGAGCTTTACTTCAAGAGTCCAAGCTCCAAAAGATAGATAAAGCAATCTGATCAAAGCCCACTAGTGCTAGGCCCACTCTGATAACCTGAGGGTTGGGAAAAAAGATAAAAACAACGGGGTCAGACATAAGTCTGAGTGAGCCCTATAACTTTAACAATACAATCATTAAAGTAATTAGGGTATGATATAAACCCGGTACGGTACAATTGTGGATAAATGACTACACTAAGCAGCCAACTAGACTTAGGATGAACTAAGATAACGGTAAAGACGCGCCTATCCACCCAAGGATATATACTACACTGCACCACACCAGATCTACCCACCCAAGGGTAATTCCTAACTTAAAGATTGATCCCACTAAGTGTACTTAGTAATCTTAATAGTAGTCTCGTGTACCCCTAGCTGACTACATAGGTGCCGTCTGCCCCTATCTCCACTAGGTGTACCCACTACTCCCATTCGATCGGCTCCCTAACGTAGATACCCGTGCTGGCCCCACAGTGGGGTGTATCACTCCCCAAAGTGGCAACCCGATACAACCAATGGTGCACGGCTTATACCTACACGATGCAACAACGTCTTACCTACCAGCACGGGTCCACACACGCATATGAAACCCGTTGGACTTGCGTTGCCATTGCTAACCCGTTTTTGGCCTCTTATAGTCAAGCCCAGTACGCGTGTCCCGTCCTCGACATGGGTCGAGCCCAATAAGATACATATGGGTTACTGGTTGAAATGGGCCCCCACAAGCTACCCACCTAAGCTTGTCCCTTCTAGTGTATCCCACTTAACCCTTTTTAATAATCATGCCCACTTACATGTTTAAAGTTTGGTTAAGTCATCTAATCATATTTCAATTGCCACTCAAGGCACCCATTAGATTTCCACATGCTACCCAAGGTACTTACTTGATTTCCACATGCCACCTAAGGCACTTACTTGATTTCCACATGCCACCCAAGGCACTTACTTAACCCTTTAATCATGTTTAATTACATGTTCCACTTTGGTTAAGTATTCTAATCTTATCTTCTATTGCCACCCAAGGCAACCACTAGATCTTCCCCATGCCACCCAAGGCACTTACTTAACCCTTTAATCATGTTTAATTACATGTTCCACTTTGGTTAAGTATTCTAATCGTATTTTCTATTGCAACCCAAGGCAACCACTAGATTTTTCCACATGCCACCCAAGGCACCCACTTAACCCCTCATGTCCCTCTACATGCTAATATGGTTAAGTGTTTCTTAATTGATTAAGACCGTAACCTTTGTAAAGACCTCTCACATTAGACTATCTTTTATGGCAGCTGGATTTGCCGGTCGGGTCCGGGCAGCCTTACGCCATAACCGAGTCTAACCTCGTGTCTTTACACTTGTCACGTATTTAGTTTATGCCTAAGACCTCTCACATTGGGCCAATCATTTGTAGCCGCTGGATTTGCCGGTCGGTTCCGGGTAGTCTTATGCTACAAAAAGGTCCAACCTCGTGTCTTAGTCGATTAATTACACCTAATTAATCACCCCTATATTTTGAATTAATTTTCCCTAATTAATTCCAATTTAATGATGTACATAATTGACTCAATTATGTCCATCCACTTTATGGTATGCATAATCATACCAACTTCACACCATTTTATTAACATGAATGTTAACCCCATCGTTCCCCACGTAATTCGCTAACATGACATAAAAGGGAAGATTCATCACAAATACAATGGGTTCAACTTGCATAAAATTAGCATCAACATGGGTTTTAAAGGTGTCAACATGCATATATGACCATGGCATCAAACCCAACTAGCATAAATAATCAACCCAAACTTGCATGAATCACGTATGTCATAAAGAGGTTAACTTGCATAAGTTACTTATGTCATACAAAGGGGTAAACTTGCATATGTATGCATATCATACAAAGGTGTAAACTTGCACATGTCACTTGCATATAATCAAACACCAAACTTGCATAACATGTCATATATGAACTTGCATATAATCAAACACCAAACTTGCATAACATATCATATATGAACTTGCATATAATCATACACCAAACTTGCATAACATATCATATATGAACTTGCATATCATCATATACCAAACTTGCATAACATATCATATATGAACTTGCATATAATCATACACCAAACTTGCATAACATGGTGTCATAATGGATCAATGTTTATCATAGCGATTTGCATAACTAGCATCATGAACACATAGCCTAAAACTTGCATAACTTGCATAACATCATGATCACATAGCATATGACTTGCATAACTTGCATAACATCATGAACATATAGCATATGACTTGCATAACTTGCATAACTTGCATAACATCATGAACACATAGCATATGACTTGCATAACTTGCATAACACATAGCATATGACTTGCATAACTTGCATAACATCATGAACACATAGCATATGATAACATAACTTGCATTGATCCACATTCATAGCCATAACCTCATTATATCCTATCATAATCATTTCAACAATTGGTCATTAAGGCTATAGTACTCACAATTTGTTGATTAGCACTCCTAAGAAGAAGATTAAGTTGCTAAAGTTGAGTTGATTTGAGAAGCTATCTTCCTCTTTAATTTGATGGAGGCTCCTTCAAGTTGCATTTTGACGGCATAACGACGTTGTATCTATTTTTAGTATGAATTAGGGTAGTCTAAGGGTGTATTTATAGATTAGTTAAGTGTTTTAGGCCATAAGATTAACCCTTAATCAGATTAGAGCCATCAGATCTCGTCACTAGCCACCAAGCACAGCCCAAAAGCCAAAATGGTGCACCCAGGTCACACAGACCGACAGGGGGGGTCGACCCCTGGGTCGACCCTTGGGGGGGTCGACACCCATGTCGACCCCTGGGTCGACTCCCTCAGTCTGGCGGGAATTTTCCCGCCTCTTCTGAAACTTGAAATTTTTATATTTAAATCTGTTTTGAATTTTTCTGAAAACTTCTTCGGGCCTTAACTGGGTCATACGGACTCCGATTTTCGAAAACTCGGACTCTATTTCGCGTATTTTTCCGAGACGAATGTAATGGCATAACCCGTTTCCCCTAATTCAGATTTTAAAATTTAATTCTGCCCTGTTTTATATTATAGCAAGTTATTCAACATACGGGGTGTTACAGTATTTGTATCATCAAAAATATTTATTCAACGCATGAATGTTTTTAACACTTCATATTCTCAATAAAAATGTAATTTTTATTTTTCGATCTTTTTATTCAACACACGAACCTTTTTCAACACATGAACTTCTCAACACATGAGCATTTCCACACATGGATATTTTATATAGTTCGTACATATAAGAAAGATGTAATTTTTATTGTTGAAACAATTTATTTAAAACACGAATATTTTACATACTTCATATATATAATAAAAATGTGATTTTTATTGTTAAAACAATTTATTTATTCAACACATGAAATTATTTTTCAACACATGAGCATTATTTACTTCATACTTATATTAAAGATGTTATTTTTATCGTTTAAAGAATTTGTTCTATACATGAATATATTTTTCAACACATGAATATGGTCCCAACACATGATTTTAGTTTCAACACATGACTTTAGTTTCAACACATGAATATGGTTTCAACACATGAAAAAGGTTTCAACACATGAAAATAATTTCAACATATGAATATGGTTTCAACACATGAAAAAGGTTTCAACACATGAAAATAATTTCAACATATGAAAATAATTATAACACATGAATATTATTGAAAATTTCGGCAGCATAACGGCAGGGTAGTTAAAACCGGCACCGTCCCGAGTACGGCTCCTCGCTCTACCTTAAAACCTCGCGATTTTTGACAATGGGGATTTCATACATCTAATTCGCACGCAGTCGAGTATGATTTTCTTTTCCACAATTTATTTCAATTACAAATGGGTATTTTTCAACCACAACCAAACAATATCAACCACAAACAATCCTATCAACCATTCGCATTATTCATCAAATTTTTCACGCCAATTCACAATCAATAAATATCGTCCATGGTTTGTGGACAAGGGGAGTATATATATATATATATATATATATATATATATATTCGTATATAAATATATTTTATTTCCATTCCAACACACATATCATTTATACAATGCATGTATAATTCATACTTCGCTCATATAACTTATACAACGCACGTACATGAGGCATACAACACGTACATAATTTATATTTCGCTTATATAATTTATATGTCACATTTCAATTCACATTTCAGTTTAGAAATCTCACTTTGGTTTGTCGCTTTGCTAAAAATCGTAGCGTGCTCAGAAAAATCCCCGGACACTTCTAGAATATAGAGAGCGTCGTTGCGGTCACGATGTTTCTGTTTCATCGAATTTCGTTAACACACGATAAAGATACGATTTTTCAAAGTTTGCAACACTTAAAAGTATTATTATCTATTCAAAATGGCCAAAGCCGTTACCTGCCTTATTTCTTCGAAACTAGGTTTCGATTTTTAGGTAAATCCGTAGGGCTTGGACAGGATCGGCTGCACCACCTGGAAGGGTTCAGAACGGCACTCTAGCAGAGGTAGATGGGGTCCACTTCGACGCAGGGAGGAGGGCGGGGCGGCGCTTCAAAGTTCGGAACTTCCAAGGCGTGGATCTCGAGGTAGGAGCGATGAGACGGGGTCTAACCGGTATTGATTTGAAGAGGAAGGAGGGAGCTTTAAAAAGTTGAACTGGGGGTGGGGCTAATGGTGGCTGTGGCGGTCGGAAAATAGCCAGGAAGGGGGAAGTATCGTGCGTCGTCGAGAGCAGAGGAGGGTCGGGGGTTTCTGATGTTTTTTTTAATTTTAAATTATGATGGAATTTTCTGATTGGCCGATGCTTTATTAAAATTTTAAAATAGTGTTTCTCCAAACGAATACCAATCCAAACCCAATGACTATCGCCCCTAGCTAAATACCCCTATCCCGAACACAATGGGATATGTTTCGTAGGCCAGTTCGACTGTTACAGTCAGTTATTCTTCAAATTAAAATATAAAACATTCAATATTCATTTGAACGTACATTTCAATTTGCTAGGGCCACAAACTGATTCGAAAAATTCCAGAAAAATAAATCTAGCTATGTTTTGATGCTACAGTCCCAACAAAACTAGTTTCGTCGAATTCTGAGACCGTTTGAAAAATGGCCATTTTCTGGTCGATCTAATTTAACAAAAATTGACCAAACACATTTTCTTTTGCCACGCTCACATACTAGCTTCAAAAATTATGAAATTTGAAACCTAGCAATAATTTGACATCCCGGATCCAACAAAAGTGGTTTCCTCGAATTCCGAGGTCGTTTGCAAAATGTCTATTTTCAAGGGCTACATATTCTCTATAGCGACCTTTCTGAAAATTCATTTGGCCATAACTTTTGATTTCCGCTATGAAACTTCGATTTTTTAGATTCGTTTGAAAGATATTCATAAACAGATTTAAATATTTTTGGTTTCACTAAAATCCGTTTTATTTTGCACCCGGTACAGTCAGTCAAAGTTTGAATTCAAATTTTCAAACTGCCGCACTATTTCTAACTCATTATTTTATTGAAATATTCTATTTCAATTGTTTAAATTTCTTTAAAATAACCAATTTAAAATTTTTAAATTGGCTCGTATTTTCCGGGTTGTTACACAACATCAGATCAATACCCAGGAAACCATTCAACTTAACTAATCTCCAGTTAGTTTCTGATTTTCTTAACTCAGTTGGTTCTAAGAACGGTATTATTAAAGATACCATTCACGACAACCCAAATTCACATTCCATTAACGATGGAATCTTCATGGAAAAAAAATCGATATATATATAATCGATATAAACTTCCATATCCGATTAACAATATAAATGGAATAATGGCAAAGCCTTTTAAATTCCAGATATATTAGCAGTCTACCTCCACAGAAATTCACTTTGATTTTTACCAAATCGAATTCCATTCCATTCCAATTTATTTTATTAAATTGGAAAACTTTACTTTGGAAAATCTCCTTTAAATCTTATCAAAAAGATTTATAAATTCCAAATCACATTTCACTGTAAATCGAGTTAAAGAACAAATGTCGTTAAAACACAGTTCACGATAAACCCAATTCACATTCCATTAATTATCGGGTTAAAGAACAAGTGTTATTTAAAACACCGTTCACGATAAACCCAAAAATCAATTTCAATTCAATTCCAATTAAATATCATTTAATTGGTATACTTCATTAAATCTAAAAAAAAGATTTAATCTTGTTCTCAAATGGTTTTAAGAACAGTGTTAATGAAGACACCATTCACGACAAACCCAAATCCCATTTGATATTAAATACAAGGCTCTGAATAGAAAATATATCGGCTTATATTCAATATCAAATTCCAAGACCAACAAATATCGTATTGGAAATAACGAAATAAATATATCTTTCAAATTTCCATAACAATATCTGTATAATCACGAAATCCATCATCGAAATATTCCAAAGACAATTTCGATTCAAATCCATTCCAATTCAATTATTGGAAATTCTGGTTACTTTTAAAACCCTTTGAAATCCAATTTATTTATTTCAAAAATAAATGGATTATAATTCTAGTTCAAAACTAGTTCATTTCGATAAAAATCTATTTTTATCTTTTCAAATATGGATTTTTTCACCTTAATTCTTTCCAAATCATTTCTTATGATTCTACACAAATTATTGCTATTTTTAATAATTTTTTCAAGGCCCGTACAGTCGATTTCCATCAACGGCCATCGAACTGCACTTACAACGACCTTTTTCAAATTTGATTTGGACATAATTCCAATTCCAACCGTTAGATTTCTAATTCCTTGTAATCATTAGAAAGCTCTTTTCGATACGAACCCAACGGTTCTTATTTTAGGAGAATACGACGGTCGGATCTCCTGCAATATCCATTCGAAGTCAATGGTCGAAATTCGCGAACTGCCGCAGCGCGGCGCGTTCTATTCAGGCCATTGTATTATATATATATATATATATATATATATATATAAGATATATATATATAATATATATTTCATCGATTTCCATTTAGAACATATTTAATAAATCGTTTTAAATTCGTTTTCAAAACGATTTCAACTTTATATTCAATTTCAAATCAAAGTTGAATATTCCATGTAACCAATATATAAATGATAATATTTTCAAAACAATAGATTTTGAAATTAATTCCTTCTCGATATTCATTATAAAAATGAATAAAATCAATATAAATATCGTTCACGTTCAAATGGCGTCAATCTAATCGACACAGTTATATATATTTAAATATATTCGTGTCCATCCCAAATCGGACATCAAAACCAAATTTTGATTCTTTTCTGAATATTATTTGAAAAATATTTGTTATTTTAAAATAATCATTATTTTAAAATATTCATTCTTTCTGAACTGGAATCAGACACAGTCAATTACCATACAATGTGATTTATATGGATTTCATACACACACATACACTACAACAATCAAACACAGTCAACCATCACCCAAAGTGCATTCTACACTGCATAAGCATCAAATATAAATATTTAACGCTTATAGCAGCCTATCAATCATCGATCGACATACAGCTAATTATTGGGATTAGTGTACGTCCAATATCATCCCAACACCGGTGTGGGGTTTCAAACAATCAAACACATATTTTATTTGTGTAGTTGGACGATGTGTAAAATTTATCATCTCAATCAATATCATTCAAATATGTGTACATAAACAAATTGTCCGATTTGTTTATAAATATTTATTTTATATACACGTTAAAAATTATATTTTTAACTATAAAATATTTTCAACTATAAAATATTTTATTCCATTCCACTTCACACAATTAACTTTCACAACACATCAATTAAACAAACAAGTCATCCATGGTCTGTGGACAATGGGTGTCGGGTGTTGCTGAGCACCGTCTACATCCTAGTATATATTTCAACTAGAAAATAAATTAAAAGTGAGGAGTTCTCACCTTTGGGTTCCACTCCGCCATTCTTTATTTCTGAAAGGTTCAGATTTTGTTTTGATTACCGTCGCTTCAATCGCAATCTATTTTACTCTGTTCACAGTAAAAATCACATTTTTATTATTCAGTTTTATATATAAAAATCATATTTTTTACATCGCTACTTCGTATATAAAAATCCAATTTTTATATTCTTCTCTTCATGATAAAAATCATATTTTTATCACTCTATTACATATATATATAAATCGTATTTTTATTTCAAATCTAAATATATAAAAATCGAATTTTTACTTCAAATCTAAATATATAAAAATCAAATTTTTACTTCAAATCTAAATATATAAAAATCAAATTTTTACTTCATCAAAATCCATATCTTTAAATACTGTGTTATTACATAAATAATCAGATTTTTAAAATTCCCCCTATTTCATGTTAAAACTGAAAATTAAAATCGATGTTAATTATACAAAGAAACTCACCTTCTTCTCTTTCTTTTTGTTTTGTTGTTTTGCTTTTTTTTCTGCAGGGGGGCCCACAGCAGGAAGACTGGCGCCGTCATCTGGAGGTCACGGCAGGGGTTGGCCGCGCCTGCTCGGTGGTGGCGGACCCTGGGGTTGGCGTGGCAGTTTCAGAGGATTGGGGGGAGGTTATGGGTTTAATCGAGGTTGAGATGAAGGAGGGGCGAAGGGGGTAGAGGAGGGACTGGCGATGGTGGGGATGCTAGTGGGGGCGGCATAGATCATCGAGCGACGGAGGGGGATGTCGATTTAGGGGAACGGGATTTCCTCCGTCGTGTTTTTTTTTTGTTCGTGCGTTGACTGGTAAGGAAGAGAGAGTAGGGATAGGTATTATATAGTTTTATTTAACTATTATTTTATTTCTCCTAAAAAGTAACTTTTTATTTCGAACCCAAAATTGAACCCACCGGGTGTCGCTGCCAGCTAATTACCCCCATTCCGAACACAATGGGATATGTTTCGTAGGCTGATTCGGTTGTTTCGATCAGTTTCCGTCAAAATCAAAATATAAATATATATACTAAATTTGAACGCACATTTCAATTTACCGGGGTCACATACAGACTCTAAAAATTCCCAAAAAAATATTTTCTAGCTTCGTATTAACGATACAGTCCTAACAAAACTAATTTCGTCAAATTCTGAGATCGTTTGAAAAATGGCCATTTTCTGGTCGATCCAAATTGAAAGAAACTGTTAAAACATGTTTCACTTCGCCACGCTCACATATTGATTCGAAAAATTATGATTTTTGGAATCTAGCAATAATTTGACATTCCGATTCCAAAAAAAGTGGTTTCATCGAAAACAGAGGTCGTTTGCAAAATGGCTATTTTTAAGGGCCAAAATTCCATAAGCGACTATTATGAATTTTCAATTGGACATAACATTTTATTCCCTCTATGAAATGTCAATTTTTCGGATTCGTTGGAATTATATTTTCAAATAGATTCTAATATTTTTGGTTTCGCTAAAATCCGGTATATTTTGAATCCTATACATTCATTTGAAATTTGAAATCGAATTTTCGAACTACCGCGCCATTTTCAATTCCTTTTATAATTAAAATAAAATATTTATAGTCTAACGTCAATTCAAATAAATTTATACGTTATAATTCTATTCAAAATAAATTTCTCATCGTTATTATTTAAAATAAATCATTTTAAATATTCAAAATTCACTAAAATTGCCAAAATAAAAATTTTAAATTGGCTCAGATTTCCGGGTTATTACACATGTGAATGCAGAAGGGCGTAGATCTGTACCACTCTATCATTCTATCTTGAGTTACACTGATGATTATATGGAGTGGTATAGGGAACATAGTGTCTTGCGGGTCCATTATCCACTACATCTACAAGATAATGTAGTGATTGGAGCCCCACATTTCCAGCCCACCTACAATCAGTTGTACTCGGTATGTTTAATTTTAGATTACTATGTATTATCATTCTGTACTATGCTTGTATTCAATTCAAATTCTTTTTTTCAGACCCTTCATGATGTGCATGGCTTATTGAATGAAACTAACCCTCAAGTTGCTAATGCTAGAGTTGATGTTGGATGCTACTTTAGGCCTCAAGTTTAGATAGTTTACTAGCTTTAGTTTGAAGAACATGTATTTTGGATGTGGTTTGTAATTTAATGACTTTTCTATTTTATTTTGGAAGGACATGGTTGTATGAGGTATTTTGAATTGGATATGGTTTGTTACTTTAATTGATGTAATTGATATGGTTATGGCTTGTATGATGTTTTTTTTAACATTCTATTTTGCTGTATTTTGGAAGAACACGTATTTTCTAGGTTTCAATTCTGTTATCCTGTGTTCCAGTATTTTTTTAACATTCTGTTGTCACCACGCTCTGTATAAACATGGTCAAACACAAAACCACAAAGGCTTCCTTCGTGGATGATAAAGGATCCTAAAAGGAAAACATCGTGGTAAGTTGAATAACCGCGGAGTAGTTATACTTGGTTTCTTTCGAAACCACAGAAAAAAAATTACAAAATATTTTTGCGGTTTCGGGAATTCTGCTCACTCTGTAATTACGTGGTAATGAAACTAACCACATTGTATTCTTATGCGGTTACTAAAAAATCCACATTGAAATTCTTCGTGGTTTGTTGTAATACCACGTTTGCGTACTTCGTGGTCATACCGTATTCCACGATTTACATATCGATATGTCCATAGAGAGTAAAAAAAATATTGACCAAAGTTTAAACACACAAATCAAACTCCAAATATTTCCATTTAATAATTTTGAGTTCAAATACACTTCCACACTTTGCAATTTCAAGTTGTACACTTAAATTAACAAAACATAGAATTCAACATGCGAAGTTAAATTTAAAAAAAAATGATCAACTTTGCTTCCAATTTGCATATGCATCTCTATCATCCCAAGCTTGCCTTCTATCGGTGTAAATATACTCCCAACTGCTTGCATATGTATCATGAGTCGTGAAACATTTTGAATAAATTGGTGGAACCGGGTGCTTAGGCTCCACTTTTACCTACGATGACATGAGTTATAAAAAGTAATGAATGTGAAACTAAATTTTGTACTAACCTAAAAGACATATACCTGAACAAAATGATATTGAATAACAAAATCTATAACAATTTCCATGTGTTGTACTAGGGGAGGCACCTTCCCTTTCAATGGAGGTATTGTCATCATAAGTCTTTCACTAATGCTAAATATGACGACGTTATAACTAGTTGCAATAATATAACCTACATCGGATTTTGGCATCTGTGAAAACCCGAATTCCAACAAACCGATTTTTTTTTAAATTCTAATCTATAGAAACTCGTGTTGGTTTGCTCTGGTATCCTGTAGAAAAACAAAGACATAAATTATGTCAGAGCTCAGAAAATATCTCATAGTGGAATGGATAAAATATAATCGAATCAAAGTATAGCCTTATCGTATTAATAATACTGCCTAACCAATATCCAAAGCTATCATGTCTCTGCCACAAATCTAACCTGTGAGTATGTTATGAGGAGGGGGTCAGAACACAAGTTCTGGTGCCTGCATTTAAGCTATACACTTTGGATAATCTTTCATATACCATCCAATCACATTTTCTTATTTATTCGGTTAATTGGGTTAACATCACTCAAGGTATACACACACGTCGTACCCATTTACTTCCTAGTGGACTAACCTAATACAATATATATGTAGCTACCCCCAATATTAAGGTACACCCCATCGTGCCCCACTCACACAGTCTCCACCGTAAAACCACTGAAATATATGCAGTTCCCTCATCCTACGCCGGAGTGACATACGGATCTATATATAACAATGTTATGTTCCGCATATATCTGTCAATTCTATGCTACGTGAGCGTACGGACTGCCACCTTTGATCGAATCAGATTTCATACCAGAGTAATGCCCTCAAGTCTACGATACACCACCCAGAGCAGACATGCATGTATCTAGAGTTTCCCATGTATATTTCGTCAATTGTAGCTCGATGCCTTACCCGCACGTCCTCTAATGTGCACCGAGTTCCGTGGCTGGGCGATACAAGAAACATGGAACTCGGTCGGGAGCTTTTCCATATCTGTACAGGCTCGCCTTTAAAAGCCTCAAAATACAGATATTCCTAGGGTCTGTTTTTCATTGGTTATGGCCCCACCTCGGCCCCTCCCTCAACTAGCAAAGACTACAAGAGCTAAGCGACATGCCCCTAACAACAAACAATCTAAACATCCAGTTGGGGTCTCCCCTCAACCATAGTACCTCGATATTGAAAGGTGAATGGTCAATTCGATTTAGCTGTAGTCTTTTCGCATCCCACTTTCTGCCGATGACGGGTATCCGACGATCTACTATCCTTGTTGGTCGTGACCCTCTGTCTCCCCATTGAGGCGACCGCTGAATCACCCTGGTATCAGCTTGTCGCAGCATTCTGACCACAAAGCAACTTTTGCAGTCAAGGCCCACCCACCATGTAGATACGCGCAGATCCAACCTATGAAAGCACAGCTTAAACATATGCCGCCACACAAAAGACTATAAGGAGCATCTTACGTACCTCAGGAAGCCGCGTGCTTCCCCTTCCAGTCCTTCGGAGCCGACAGAATAATCAGACGAACGTGCGCTCCCCTCTCGCCTTATGACACCACGATAATCTACCCCGTTGGGTTATTCACCCTCACATGTGCAGACTGGTCCAAGCGCCTCACTTTAATACGTTATTAGACCCTATGTCTAAACATTCTTTTATGCACTTGATTTATCTCATCGGGTTTCCATTTAACTTGATTACCATCTCAACTTTTTATTCAGGCTACCAAGTTCTTTCTAGCCCCTTATATCTCTAAGGAATGGGCCCCACTCGCTTATTAATTTCAATCATATAACTTAACCCATTTAAGTTTATTAAGAAGCCCACAACATGTTATTCTCTAGATTGTGATCCAAGGCCTGTAATCCACAATCCCTTTATATTCTTGTTTGATTCAAGGTTACAATAACATGTTCTATTTAATACGTAATTAAGTATGTCTCAATTTACATGTTTTCTGTCTAACATGTCACTTATCATTTATGATTAAATATAACTTATTTCATTTCATAAGTTTGCCTCACCCTTTACTATTTAATCATAATTCCGTCTTACATTGTCACTACAACTTATCGTTGTTTACTTATTAACTTAGTTCCCTTAACTAAGGTTCATTGATAAGTCTCCTTTCCATTTATTACAACCTATGTTATAATTTTGTCTTGTCCCTAGGACAAGCCTAAACATGTTATTCTTATCAACAGATTTCGGACTTCCAAGTTTACAGATTACTTAATTTATAATTAAGTACAACTTCTTACATTTCATAAATTTTCCCCCTTTTCTCGACTTATTACAAACAACTAGTTTCAGGCTTCCCCGTTTACTAATTACTTAATTTAAAATTAAGTTCCACTTATTTCATTTCACAAGTTATCACGTTTCCTTACTAGTTTATTATAACCTAGTTATAATCTTCACTTGTCCCTAGGACAAGTCTACCTATTATACGATATTCTCATTAATGTAATTTATTTATAATAGGTTATTATCATTTCCCGTTTATTCCCATTTCCTTTTACTATTGTAATCATCTTTCATTCAATTCCATTCATTTCCATTAATTACAATTAATTCCATTTATCAATCCTGCCATTTACATATATTTATATATGTTTATGCACTGGACCTCTCACATTAAGCCCACACCTGGGGATGCTGGGTTTGTCGGGCGGTTCTGGGAAGTCTTCTTCCACAAGTTGACTTAACCTCGTGTCTTAGCACCGTTACATGTTTTATTTATGCACTTAGACCCCTCACATTAGATTTACCACTTGTGGATGCTGGATGTGTCGGGCGGTTCCGGGCAGACTTCTACCACAAGTGTAATCTAACTTCATGTCTAAGCGCGGTTACAGTTTCTTATTACTGTAAATTTTCTATATAATCTAGGCATGTCTATTCTTTCAAATTTCCACTTTAATTTACATGTCATTATATTTTGCTTATTTTGTGTTATATGTGCTTTCTAACATATAATCAATTCTATCCTAACATGTAATCAATTAATCAAATAATTGTTCAAATTTCATAGTAACATGTGACCGCCAAATCATGTAATTATTCTAACTTAACATGTAATTTTCTCAATTTCTACCGTTAATGGTCCAGATGCATAAATGTCACAAGTTAACATGGAATTGAAACAACAGTAACTGCTACGCATATTTTGACAAGTTTATCTTTCAACATATAAATTTTTCCACATATTACTATCTTAGCATATTAATATTCCAACATGTCATATTTGTTACTTTAATCCTTTTAACATATGTTTAAACATTTCAATATATCATATTTAAACATGTCATAATAACATTTCAATACTTTGGATTATTCTAGCAAATTCACATTATACGATAATGGGGAATGTTAAATGATAATATATCATTATCAAAAATGATATAACTTAAATCCACTCACCTTATTTGCTTTCCAAATTCGGGATCTGGTCCAAATCAAGCATTCCATGGTTTTCCCCTAATTGGATTCAGAACCTAACAACCATGGATTCACAATTTTTACTAAAAGAAAAAGGGAAGAAGGAGGAAGAAAATTGAATCGACCAGATCAAGAAAAATTACCTCACTTCGCATTTGATTCTGAACACCTTCTTATTAGCGTCAATTCTTTTCCTCCAAATATTGATTTAGAATTTTTTTCTACATTAACAATCTTAATTTTCTGAAGAGATTTGAGGAGGAAGAAGAAAGGCAGAGTATGGATGTTGTCTCAGAGAGTGTGAGCTTTATTTAGGCTAGGCTCTGCTAGCCTATTTATAGATGTTCAGGATCTTATCGTACACGCAGCGCTGAGTAAGCATTGAACATAGTAAAGAAAGCGGTCTAGATACAGGGGTGTCCAGATATAGCGTTGAGTCATCATTGAGCAGTTTTGGCGCAGAAATTTAAATTTCAAATGTTTGAATTTTCTGGAATTTATTTAACTATTATATTCACATATAATTTTCTTATACATATACAATTCTTCTAACGATCATTGTACACGTATATATACATATATACACACAATTTTCGTTTCGTTTTCAAAATTCAAATGGTGTTGCACCGTTATTTGATTCTTGCCATATTTTATTGACTGTAGCCTTATCTTGAATTTTATCTTTTATATACATATATTTCTACATATATATATTCTTATATATATATAAATATATTTTCTTTATTTCCTTATATGTACGTTCTTTATCCTTTCAAAATTTGAATTTGTATGCGTACATATATTTGTATGTTCAGTTGGCCCTCTCTAAAACAAAGATAAAAATTATGTCGTCGCAGAGATTCAAAACTTCGACCTCTATGTTACATATCCAATGCCTTAACCAACTGAGCATTGTTTCCTTTTGTTAATAAGTTTAGAAACAATGGTAGTCATTATTCTCCTTCTCTTACCTTATTTTTATGTTTTGCTACCACACTTCATTTAAAGGTATCCCTTTCATCTTAAATCAATTTTCTGCAATCCATAGGTCTAAACTGATCAAAAAATTGCCACGAACGCAATGACGCTAATCCCGTGGCCAAACTCTAGAAGCTCTTCAATTTTTCTTTTCTTTTTAAAATATGCATTTTAATTGCATTGCATTTTCTTTATTTCTCCTTTGTTATTAATGCATAGTCAGTGCATTCAACATATTTACACTGCATGCAACCTATCCTTTCTTTTTCTATGCATACATTACATTTTTATTTGAATTAATATTTTCTTCTTTTAAATATATATGTCAATGCATATATATACACATATACATTGTTTAATTATTTAATTGTTACAGAATGAGGGGTGTTACATTCTCTCACCCTTAGGAAATTTCATCCCCGAAATTTGATAAGGGTAAAAGAAATTAATTAACCCCTCGCATAATGTACATCCATTGTGTATGCATCCAATTTTTGCAAACATTGTGCACTTGTGCAAAGTGAAATACAACATAATAATACATATATGCCTAAGCGGTACCTCCTATATGTATGCAAATTTTCAAAAATCCTTTAAAAACATGATTCTCACATCCTAAATATACTGCCAGTTCTACATGAATGCAATATTATGAAAATCAAAAATGATTTTTCATCCAAATTTTCCCACTCTTACTGAGTAAGAGCGTAGTTCATCCAATATTTTGCATCCAAAACCCTACCAAGCAACTTTATCTTTCGAATTTCAGAAAAATCAAATTTTCTAAATTCGATTTCTTATGTTGAAAAAAGGTGGAAAACGGAAAACTTCACATCTTCCATTTTTCCTTTTCAACCTTTTTCCAACGGTACTTGGGATTTTATGAAACTATTTATAAAGATTCCCCTATTTTCCTGTCGAAGCACAGCCCCCATAAGAAAATTTTCTTTATTACATATTCTCTTTTTCAACTTATCTTGGAAATTTTTCTTATTCATCTTTTCTTATAATTTTTACCATTTTTCTTTAACTGTCATGTTTGTTTCTTTACTGAATTTGCATTTTCCTTTTTAGTTATGCAATTACTCATCCCTTAGATTATTTAATCATCTGATCTAAGTTTAGTTTTCAAATAAGCCTTTTAGTCTTTCAACTAAAACAGGAACCGGACGCTCTGCACAGCTACTATTGAGGGCTAAGAATCTTGGGACTATGTCCCCCTTAGAAAGAAAAGTCCAAACCATGGGATCCAGAATAGGTTTAGGTGTTACCCTAACTACCCAACAAGAACAAAATAACAGAACGATCCCAATAGAAATACAATAACGGGTTGTACATCTAACATGAAAATTAGCAACATGGTCTAAACACTTACTTTTCCTTTACTATCTAGTAGTCACTACTAGTCCTTGCTGTGTACCAACAATTCTTTCAAGAAACACCCTAGGCTTTTCAATTCTTACACATTCTACGGGAACTTACTATTATTCCAAGATAATTTTCGCTATTTTTTTTATAGCCACAAATTTTTTTTACCCCGACTTTCCTAGGCTCTAATTCTTACCTACTCGACACTTTTTAAAACACGGTTTGGCGTTTTCATTTCAATTTTCTTCCAAAAATTAAAAGTGTCAAAACTTTATTTTCCTTATCAAAACTTACTTTTGCCAAACCATAAGACATGTCATCTTAAAAAAATGTAAATCATCATCATTCATCATTTTTTTTCCAAATCACAAAAACAGGAGTAGACAAGGACAACTAATTCTCAATCATGCTTACGACTGGTTCTTACCTAAAAGGTCGATTCAGTCTCTTACTACAAGATGATGACTACAAGATGCAAACATCTACTCTACTCTTAATTTCTACAACTTATTTTGTCCACCCAACAAATTATCTTGTTAAAATAATTTATCAAAAAGGATTATCATAAGAATAGAGACTTCAAAACTTCCTTTATTAAAAATTCTTGTTATGAAATATAACAAGAAAACTAGCGAGCTATACATGCTCTATAATATGTACCTTTTACTGAGAGAATTTTATTTTGGACAAAATTTTCGCAAGAAATTACTATTCACAAAATATACCCTATTTTACTTCAAAACACAATATGTAATTCTTTACATATTTTAAAACTAAAACTTTTAAGATTAAAACTTGAAAACACCATGAACCGTTTTCCCAAAACTTTTACAATTTCAAGTTCTTAAAAGTTAACAATGGGGTTAGACTCAAAGCGGGTTTCCAATCTTTCTAAGCTTTCCTAATCACTCGCACAAAGTCAATTCTCTCAACTATATATATTCCTAATCCATTTTTCTCTCTTTAACCTTTTCCGATTTATAAGGTTTTACTACCAAGCCTACTAATATGAAATATCAACATATGGGATCCTCCTTCTCTTATTTCAAAATATATTGTACACTTTCCACCCAAATTACCTAAGGGTCTCAGATTTCCATATTTATTCCTTAAGTTTACAAAACAGTCATCCCAATTCTTACCATATTATACTCTTTCTACTTAGTGGGTTCCTATATGGATCTAGGTGTATATATAATATATTTATATTTTTAAAAATACAAATACGTCCACTCACTATCTGTGCAGGAATCCTAAACCTAAGCTATGATACCAGATGTGACAACCCGAATTCCAACAGACCGTTTTTTTTAATATTCTAATCTATCGAAACTCATGTTGCTTTGTTTTGGTATCCTGCAGAAAGACAGAGACATAAAATATATCAGCACTCAGAAAATATCTCACAGCAGAAGGGATAAAATAACCAAAGTGTAGCCTTACCGTATTAATAATACCACCTAACCAGTATCCAAAGCTATCATGTCTCTGCCACAAATCTAACCTGCGAGTATGTTATGAGGAGGAGGTCAGAATACAAGTTCTGGTGACTGGATTTAAACAATACACTTTAGATAATCCTACATATATCATTCAATCACATTTTCTTATTTATTAGGTTACTTGAGTTAACAGCACTCAAGGCTTACACACACGTCGTACCCATTTACTTTCTAGTGGATTAACCTAATACAGTATATATGTAGCTACCCCCAATATTAAGGTACACCCCATGGTGCCCCACTCGCATAGTCTCCACCATAATACCACTGAAATATACGCAGTCCCTCATCCTACACTGAAGTGACGTACGGATCTATATATAACAATGGTATGTTCCGCATATATCTATCATTTCTTTGCTACGTAAGTGTACGGACTGCCACATTTGATTGAATCAGATTTCGTACTAGAGTAATGCCCTCAAGTCTACGATACACCACCCAGAGCAGACATTCATGTATCTAGAATTTCCCACATACGTATCGTCAAATGTAGCTCGATGACTTAACCGCACATCCTCTAATGTGCACCGAGTTTCGTGGCAGGGCGATACAAGAAACACAGAACTCGGTTGGGAGCTTTCCCACATCTGTACAGGCCCTCCTTTAAGAGCCTCAAAATACAGATATTCCTAGGGTCTATTTTTCATGGTGGCTATGGCCCCACCTCGGCCCCTTCCTCAACTAGTAAAGACTAAAAGAGCTAAGCGAGATGCCCCTAATAACAAACAATCTAAACATCCAGTTGGCGTCTCCCCTCAACCACCGTACCTCGATAGTGAAAGGTGAATGGTTTATTGGGTTTAGCTCTAGTCTTTTCGCATCCCACTTACGGCCAATGACGGGTATCCGACAATCTACTATCCTTATTGGTCGAGACCATCTGCCTCCCCGTTGAGGCGACTACCGAATCACCCTAGTGTCACCTCGTCACAACATTATAACTGCAAAGCTACTTTTGCAGTCAAGACCCACCCACCCGGTAGTTAGCGCAGACCCAACCTCTGAGAGCACAGCCTAAACATCTACCGCCACACAAAGAGCTACCAGGAGCACCTTACGTACCTTAGGAAGTCGCGTGCTTCCCCTTCCAGTCCTTCGGAGCCAACAGAATAATCATATGAACGTGCGCTCCCCTTATGTCTTATGACACCATGATGATCTAACCCCTTGGGTTATTCACCCTCAAATGTGTGGTCTGGTCCAAGCGCCTCACTTTAATATGTTATTAGACCATATGTCTAAACATTCTTTTATGCACTAGATTTTCCTCATCAGGTTTCCATTTAACTTGGTTCTCATCTCAACTTTTTATTCAGGTTACCAAGTTCTTTCTAGCCCCTTATATCTCTAAGGAATGGGCCCCACTCGCTTATTAATTTCAATCATATAACTTAACCCATTTAAGTTTATTAATAAGCCCACAACATGTTATTCTGTAGATTGTGATCCAAGGCCTGTAATCCACAATCCCTTTATATTCTTGTTTGATTCAAGGTTACAACAACATGTTCTACTTAATACGTAATTAAGTATGTCTCAATTTACATGTTTTCATTCTAACATGTCACTTATCATTTACGATTAAATATAACTTATTTCATTTCATAAGTTCGCCTCACCCTTTCCTATTTAATCATAATTTCGTCTTACATTGTCACTACAACTTATCGTTGTTTATTATTAGCTTAATTCTCTTAACTAAGGTTCGTTGATAAGTCTCCTTTCCATTTATTACAACCTATGTTATAATTTTCTCTTGTCCCTAGGACAAGCCTAAACATGTTATACTTATTTATAGATTTCGGACTTCCAAGTTTACAGATTACTTAATTTATAATTAAGTACAACTTCTTACATTTCATAAATTTTCCCCCTTTTCTCTACTTATTAAAAACAACTGGTTTCAGGCTTCCCCGTTTACTGATTACTTAATTTACAATTAAGTGCCACTTATCTAATTTCACCAGTTATCTCATTTCCTTACTAGTTTATTATAACCTAAGTTATAGTCTTCACTTGTCCCTAGGACAAGTCTACCTATTATACAATATTCTTATTAATGTAATTTATTTATGATAATTTATTATCATTCGCCGTTTATTCCCATTTCCTTTTATTGTTGTAATCATCTTTCATTCAATTCCATTAATTACAATTAATGCCATTTATCAATCCCGCCATTTACATATATTTATATATGTTTATGCACTGGACCTCTCACATTAAGCCTACACTTGTGGATGATGGATTTGTCGGGCGGTTCCGGGAAGACTTCTTCCACAAGTTGACTTAACCTCGTGTGTTAGCACCGTTACATGTTTTATTTATGCACTTAGACCCCTCATATTAGATTTACCACTTGTGGATGTTGGATGTGCTGGGCGGTTCCGGGCAGACTTCTATCACAAGTGTAATCTAACCTCGTGTCTAAGCGCGGATACAGTTTCTTATTACTGTAAATTTTATATATAATCTAGGCATGTCTATTCTTTCAAATTTCCACTGTAATTTACATGCCATCATATTATGCTTATTTTATTTCATATGTTCTTTCTAACGTATAATCAATTTTATCCTAACATGTAATCAATTAATCAGATAATTGTTCAAATTTAACAGTAACATGTGACCGCCAAATCACGTAATTATTCTAACTTAACATGTAATTTTCTCAATTTCTACCGTTAGTGGTCCAGGTACATAAATATCACAAGTTAACATAGAATTGAAACAACAGTAACCCCTATGCATATTTTGACAAATTTATCTTTCAACATATAAATTTTCCCACATATTAGTATCTAGCATATTAATATTCTGTAATAACCCGGAAAATCTGGGCCAGTTTAAAATTTTTATTTTGGCAATTTTAGCGAATTTTGAGTATTTAAAATGAATTATTTTAAATAATATCAATGAGAAAATTTATTTTGAATATAATAGAACGTATATATTATATACGTCGTCGTTAGAATATAAATAATTTATTTATATATATAAAAGGAATCGAAAATGGCGCGGTAGTTCGATAATTCGATTTCAAACTTCAATTGAATGTACCGGGTGCAAAATAAACCGGATTTTAGTGAAACCAAAAATAATGGGATCAAATTGTGAATATCTTTCCAACGAATCTGAAAAATCAAAATTTCATAGCAGGAATCAAAAGATATGTCCAGTTGAAAATTCTGAATAGTCATTATGAAATTCAGGCCCTTAAAAATGGAAATTTTGCAAACGACCTCGGATTTCGACGAAACCACTTTTGTTGGATCCGCAGTGTCAAATTATTGCTAGATTCCAAATTTCATAATTTTTCGAATCAATATGTGAGCGTGGCAAAGGAAAACGCGTTTGACCAATTTCAGTTGATTTTAATCGACTGGAAAATGGCCATTTTTCCAACGGTCTCAGAATTCGACGAAACTAGTTTTGTTAGGACCGTATCGTCAATACGAAGCTAGAAAATATTTTTCTGGGATTTTTCTAGTTAGTATGTGACACCGGTAAAATGAAATGCGCGTTCAAATTCAATATATAGAGTTATATGTTGATTTTAACGGAAACTGATTGTAACAGTCGAATCAGCCTATGATACATATCCCATTGTGTTCGGAATGGCGGTAAAACGTTATAGACGACAGGCGGTGGGCCTCGTTTCGAGGTCGTATATGAAAGTCAACTTTTTGCAAAATAAAATAAATAAAAATATTAATATGTATTTACACTTAAACCCCTACCCTTCCTTTTATTCTCCTTCTCCCCGCCCCCTTCAGAAAAATCGAACAGAAAAAAAAAAGCCATCACCGCTGTGCCCTAGCTCCCCATCGCCCCGTCGCCTGAGACTGCCACCCCTCCCATCAACGGAGCGCCGCCACCCACGTAAGCCGCGAGCCCCAATCTCGAACCCCCCCCCCCTTTTTCTTCGTCTGGAACCCGAAACCACCGCACCCCCCCTTGAAGCCGCCCCACCTCCTTCCTCCACCTCCTCCCCTCTTCTTCTTACCCGAGCACCCACCCTCGAGCCACCCGAAGCCCCCCCGACGGTGGTGAATCCCCCCCCCCTCCTCGAAGTCGAATCGCGACGAAGAACCCCCCCTGTAAGTTTTTTTTGTGTTTTATTTTTATTTTTTTTATTTAATTAATTTGTTTAGTTAAAGCAAAATCAGTTTTCATTATCATAGTAAATAAAGACATGATTTTTATTTATTTCAAAGACATGATTTTTACCTTATCAAAGTTGCGATTTTTATTATAACAAAGATTAGATTTTTTATTATTGAAAAGGCGAAAACTTTATTTTTGGAAAGGCGAAATCTTTATATGAAGAATAGCGTGATAAAAATATAATCTTTACTATATGAACATCGATGTGAAAATATAATTTTTATCTATATGATAGCGGTATAAAAATTCGATTTTTATATATTTAATAGCATAGTAAAAATTCGATTTTTATATATTGAATAGCATAGTAAAAATTCAATTTTTATATATTGAATAGCATAGTAAAAATTCGATTTTTATATATTGAATAGCATAGTAAAAATTCGATTTCTATATATTGAATAGCATAGTAAAAATTCGATTTTTATATATTGAATAGCGAAGAAAAAATTCGATTTTTATATATTGAATAGCGAAGTAAAAATTCGATTTCTATATATGTAGTGGCTACGGGCGAAGAAAGTGATAAGAGACGAGAACAGTGAAAATTTCCTGCATTAGAAGTGTCGTGAAGTTGGATACCTATTTGTGAGAATTTCTCACTCTTCAATTTCTATTTCTAGTTATATATATATATACTAGGATGCAGACGGTGTTTAGTAGCACCCGATACAATCGTCCACAGAGCATGGACTTGTTTGTTTGATTGCAAAAATTAGTTAGAGTATTTGATTGAAAATTTGTTTGTTTGATGAAATGAAATTGGATTGATTGATGTGTGAATGGCGTGGGCCTTCACTAGACCGGGGATAAGGCTAGGCCTTGTCCCGTTTCTAGTATCGTGCCGTTATGCCGCCGAAATTTTCTAAAATATGTTAGAAAAATAAAAATATCATTTTATTGAATAAATGAACTGAATAGAACATTCATAAGTTAAATAAAATATTTTATCGTTAAAAATATAGTTTTAACGTGGAAGTGAATAAAATAAAATATTCATTTACAAACCGGACGGTTTGTTTATGTACACCTATTTGAATGACATTGATTGGGACGATAAATTTTACACATCGCCCAACTGCACAAATAAAATCTGTGTTTGATTGTTTGAAACTCCACACGGGTGTTGGGATGAAATTTGAAGTTCACTCATCCTGATTGATTAAATATGTCGATCGATTGATTGACAGGCTGTTATAAGCGTTAGATATCTATATTTGATGCTTATACAGTGTAGTGCACTTTGGTTGATGGTTGATTATTTTTCAATGCTATTATATACGTGTGATGTATGAAAATCCATATAATTAACATTATATGGTAATTGATTGGGCCTCATTCCCATTTAGAAAATAAAGGATATTATAATATAAATGTTCATGTGTTGACTGTACTCACCCGTTGAGATTAGTCATGTGTTGAACGAAATATTTTAAATATTAACGAATATTTTGGTAATAGGAATATTTGAAAACGAAATATTTGAAAATAGAAATATATGAAGCCGTGTTGATTAGATTGACGCCATTTTGACGTGAACGATATTTATATCGATTTTATTCATTTTAAAACGAATATTGAAAAGTGATTTCGAAATCGAATATTTTAAAATGAAATTTGAATTTGAATCAAATAGAAAACAAAACGAATTTGATTTCAATTGAATAGCAAACGAAACGAATTCGAATTGAATAGAATAGATAACGAATTCGAATTGAATCGAATAGAAAACCAATTTGAATTGAATCGAATAGAAAACCAATTTGAATTGAATCGAATAGAAAACCAATTTGAATTGAATCGAATAGAAAACGACTTTGGAATTGAAATGAATTGAAAACGAATTCAAATTGAATTGAAATTTGAATTGAATAGAAATGAATTTTAAAACGAATTTATAAAGAAGAATTCAATTTTGATTTGAATTGAAATGGAAGTTGAAATTGCTTTTGAAACGAATTTAAAACTATTTATATAATTCGTTTTAAATAGAAATCGACGAAATATATAATATATATATATATATATTATATATATAATGGCCTGAATAGAACGCGCCGCGCCGCGGCAGTTCGTGAATTTCGACCATTTATTTCAAACGGACATTACGGGAGATCCGACCGTCGGATTCTCCTAAAACCGGAACCGTTGGGTTCGTATCGAAAAGAGCTTTCTAATGAATGTTAGAAATTTGAAATCTAACGGTTGGATTTGGAGATACGTCCAAATCAAATTCGAAAAAGGTCGTTGTAAGTGCAGTTCGATGGCCGTTGATGGAAATCGACTGTACGGGCCTTGATAAAATTATTAAAAATAGTAATAATTTGTGTAAAATCATAAGAAAGGATTTGAGAAGAATTGGGATGAAAAACTCCATATTTGAAAAGATAAAAATAGATTTTTATCGAAATGAACTAGTTTTGAACTAGAATTATAATTCTATTTATTTTAAATAAATAAATTGAATTTGAAATGGTTTTGAAAATAACCAGAATTTCCAATGATTGCATTGGAATGGATTTGAATCGAAATGGTCTTCGGAATATTTCGATGTTAAATTTTGTGATTATACAGATGTTGTTATGGAAATTTGAAAGATATAGATATATATATCGTTATTTCCAATACGATATTTGTTGGTCATAGAATTTGATATTGAATATAAGCCGTGATATTTTCTATTCAGAGCCTTGTGTTTAATATCAAATGTGATTTGGGTTTGTCGTGAATGGTGTCTTCATTAACACTGTTCTCGAACCCAGTTGAGAAAAGATTGAATCTTTTTATTTAGATTTAATGAAGAGTACCAATTAAATAATATTTAATTGGAATAGAATTGATATTGATTTTTGGGTTTATCGTGAACAGCGTTTTAAACAACACTCGTTCTTTAACCCGATAATTAATGGAATGTGATTTTGGGTTTATCGTGAACCGTGTTTTAAATGACACTCATTCTTTAACCCAGTTAACGATTAAAACTAAGTGGAGTTTTGATGAATCTTTAATTAGATTGAAATGACCGAGAATGGAGTATCACCAGTTTTGCTCCAGGCGATAGTTAAATCTTTAATTAGATTTGAACGTGAAATGGTAATTGAATTTACCGATAACACCGTGGTGTTAGATATGTAGTACTACCAGTTTTACTTCATGGGATGAATAGGTTGGGATTGGGAAATTAAAACCAATGATTACTTCGGTAAGGTTCGTTAATCCCGACTAGTTGAATCGAAATTCAAAAGATGATTAAAGAATAAATTCAAGGAATTTATCTTGGATAAAATTAATGGGAACCTTCCCCTATGAATGTGAAATTTAGAAACTAACTGCCGGTTAGCCAAGCAGAATGGTTTTCTGGATATTGATCTGATGTTGGTTTCGGCCTTCGGGGTTAATATTTGGGGAATTATTCTCTTGATTAATTTACGGTTAGTGACTGATGAATTGGAATGAGGCGTATGTTGTGTTTGTGTAACACTTATTTAAAATATACGTGAGTTATTCGGGAAGACTGGGTTTATCCCATTCTGAATAACTGATACGACGATAAGTCGAAGATGAAGACGGTGGTCGAAGACCGGAAGTCTTCACGTCGTTTGGGTGATTACTGATGATCTTGATTGGGCTGTACACCCAAGAAGATGGAAACAGTTGGTGATCGGCCAGACGTACTTGGAGATCGATGGATATGTGGGGTACCAGGTGCCTCCGGTTTCGTTCAGACCCAGAACGAACTTGTAAATGGAATGTGTGTCTGACATTGGATTTTAGTCCGTGTGATTGATCTCTATTAAATATATATTTGTTTGGCGGCGGAGAATTTATTATCTTGCTTAACGCCCTTCTCTGAGACGTACGAGCTCAGAGGTTATATATTGATGGATATCAAACGCATGGAGTGAATTGCCTGTGTGGCATGCCTAAGTGGCAATTGATCGAGGCTTCTGTTGAAAAGCAAAGTCTTGTGGTGATGATCAAAGCATAGCCTGTGTGGCACAGCTTTGTGTAACGTGAATTCGCGAGCCTCGCACCCCGGTTGTGAACCAAAAACGGGAGAGGACCTCAGGGAGGGCATGCGTTTCTTTCTAGCTAGGGTGGTGTCAGTGACCTACCAGCCCTGACATTTATATACTTTTCACCTGTGTGGTTGTTGCTGTTGCAAGGCGCCTCGGTTTGATCGGACGATCCGGGTCCGATGGAGTCATTTTTTGGCTCATTTACGCCCCAAAGGGCGGAGAGACGTAGTGTTCAGGCATAATAATCCACATCGGTGGACCGGCCCTGACGATCCAAGGCTTGTCTGCGCGCTTGCCTGAGACTCGGGCTAGACAGTCTCGAATCGGTAGAGGACGATCCCTGGCCTCGGTTCATAGATGGAAATCCAATTTCCAAATACGTAACTTTGCGGTTTTATTTGAGAACCTATATATGGCGACATAGTGGCATGGGACGCTCATGTCGCCTATGATTGATATTTATGATTTGAAGTTGTTTTATACACTATGCACTTATAATAGTATCAAATGATTTGTTTTAAACGTATCAAGCATTCTTGGCTATTATAAGGTAAAAACCCTATCCTCCGGCTTGCGTTGCATTGTGTGATGGGAACTGGGTCTTATAATAGCTTCATTTTCCTTTATTTAGCATTGCGCTGTTGGTTTTATGCACTGGTATTCTTGGGAGGAAACCCGTTCCGTGTTATACGGCGTGGTCCCTTGATTTACCTAACTTTAAAAATAAAGATTAACTGTTTTAGTTCTCACACCAGTCACATGACTGACCTGGAGTTTATTGTTTTGACCTAAACTCTGGGTGCCCCTATTTTGACACGGGCAGCTAGTAGTTTTGGTTTTGTAGATTTATGTTCACAGGATCCTGGTTTACAGCTGGAAGGATATCCGGAAAGCTTTGTATCCGTATATCTCCTTCAGTTGTGTATTGTATTATTTTCCGCTGCTATGTATTTAAATGTAATTTAAATCTCTGATATTTCTGTGTAATATTCATTTATACTCTGTATATTCCTGTAATCTGATGCATTGTTGTAATATACAGTGAAATGTTCTTCCGTCTGCGTTTTTCTGTGGCTTGTTCTCGAACTATCCGTGCTTTCCTCACCAGGGAAGTTACGGGTTTTCACATATTCCAACATGTCATATTCGTTACTTTAATCCTTTTAACATATGTTTAAACATTTCAACATATCATATTTAAACATGTCATAATAACATTTCAATACTTTCAATTATTCTCGCAAATTCACATTATACGATAACGGGGAATGTTAAACGATAATATATCATTATCAAAAATGATATAACTTAAATCCACTCACCTTATTTTATTTCCAAATCCTGGATCTGGTCTAAATCTAGCATTCCATGGTTTCCCCTAATTGGATTCAGAACCTTACAACCATGGATTCATAATTTTTACTAAAAGAAAAAGGGAAGAAGGAGGAAGAAAATTGAATAGACCAGATCTAGAAAATTACCTCACTTCGCATTTGAGTCTGAACACATTTTTATTAGCGTCAATTCTTTTCCTCCAAATCTTGATTTAGAATTTTTTTCTAAACTATCAATCTTAAATTTCTAAAGAGATTTGAGGAGGAAGAATAAAGACAGAGTATAGATGTTGTCTCAGAGAATGTGAGATTTATTTAGGCTATGCTCTGCTAGCCTATTTATAGGTGTTTAGGATCTTATCGTACACGCAGCGCTGAGTCAGCATTGGACATGGTTAAGAAAACGGTCCAGATACAGGGGTATCCAGATATAGCACTGAGTCAGCATTGAGCAGTTTTGGTGTAGAAATTTGAATTTTGAATGTTTGAATTTTCTGGAATTTATTTAGCTGTTATATTCACATGTAATTTTCTTATACATATACGATTCTTCTAATGATCATTTGACGCGTATATATGTACATATATACGCACAATTTTCGTTCCGTTTTCAAAATTCAAATGGTGTTGCACCGTTATTTGATTCTTGCAATATTTCATTGACTGTAGCCTTATCTTGAATTTTATCTTTTATATACATATATTTCTGCGCATATATATATATATATATATATATATATTCTTACATATATTTTCTTTATTTCCTTATATTTAAGTTCTTTATCTTTTTAAATTTTGAATTTGTATGCACACATATATTTGTATGTTCAGTTTGCCCTCTCTAAAACAAAGATAAAAATTATGTCGTTGCCATGATTCGAAGCCTCAACCTTTATGTTACATATCCAATGCCTTAACCAACTAAGCTATGTTTCCTTTTGTGAATAAATTTAGAAACAATGGTAGTCATTGTTCTCCTTCTCTTACCTTATATTCATGTTTTGCTACCACACTTCATTTAAAGGTATCTCTTTCATCTTAAATAAGTTTTCAGCAATCCATAGGTCTTAATTGACTAAAAAAATGCCATGAACGCAATGACGCTAATCCCGTGGCCAAATTCTAGAAGCTCTTCAATTTTTCTTTTCTTTTTAAAATATGCATTTTTATTGCATTGCATTTTCTTTATTTCTCTTTTGTTATTAATGCATAATCAGTTAATGCAACATATTTACACTGCATGCAACCTATCCTTTCTTTTTCTATGCATACATTACATTTTTATTTGCATTAATATTTTCTTCTTTTAAAATATATGTCAATGCATATATATACACACATACATTGTTTAATTATTTAATTGTTATAGAATGAGGGGTGTTACAACATCCACTTCTCAATCGCTGCAAATCCTTTATCTTCATGCATTAGACTTTTGAGAAGGCTTGTGCTTCTGTCATGCTCTATGAACACGCGTTCATTCAAACTTTGATTTTCATGCAATTCTTCGCATAACTCTCTCCTAATTTGACCCCAACTTGATTCTTCCAAACCAAGCAAAGCGACCACACATCTATACCCACAGTTATCGTCCGACCAGACATCAATAATACCAGTAACAAAAAGCTTCCACTTCGACGGTTTTTGATGCAAATAAGTTCTCATGCCTTTGTTTATTTCTTCAAACTGTTAAAAAATATGATATCTCGTATGCCACGGGGTGTAATGACCCGCATTAGCAGATGTATTATAATTTATTTATTTAATTATATAAATGGTAATTTAAAAGGATTTAATGGTCGTGGAATTAAATAATGGTAAATATTTAATTAAAATAATAAATTAAATAATATATTTAATTCAGTAATAATAAAAAATAGTGAAATTCACAGTATGGTGTAATATGGGTTATTTAAAATATATATATCAGTTAGGAGTTGAATTATATTAGCAAATATATTTAAACGACAATAGTTTGAACGTGGAATTTTATTATAATTAAAATCAAGCTTGAAATGGTGCTGCAGTTCGTAATTTGGCGATTCGAACTTCAACTGAATGTACAGGATTCGTTTTAAGCCGGATTTCTGTGAAACAAGAAACGTGTGGAGCTGGTGGAGTATATCTTTCTAGTGGAAGAGAAAAATCGGGATTTCGTCATGTAGATTTTGATTTACGTCCAAATAAAATTCTAGAAAAGTCACTGTGGAATTCCTTTATAATTTATAAAGGAATTATTTATATTTTAAAAAAAGGAATTTCAATATAAATCGAATATCGGGTTGACCCCGAAGTGAATATCGAGTTAGAAATTCATATAGGAATATTCTAGAGCTGTATGGTATTCCACTGTAAATATATACGATAATATTAATTTATTAATATTTTATTTAATTATATTTAAATATATTTATATATTTAAATGGGTCATTCAGAGCTTAAAAAATAGCCAGTTTTGCAAATGAAGTCGGAATTCGACGAAACTAATTTTGTTGGATCCGCAATGTCAAATTATTGTTAGATGTCAAGTTTCATGATTTTTAGAGTCAGTATGTGGCCGTACGGATTTTTAGAGTGAAAAACAGTCAGTATTTTGAAGGTTAAAAATATGCTGTATGAGCAAACAGAGTCGGAATTCGACGAAACCAGTTTCGTTTGGACCGTAATGTCGAACTCTAGCTGCATATCAATTTTCGTGATTTTTGGGTATCATGAGTGATCAAGGAATTTTTAAAGACGATTACAAACAAGCGTTGTAATTAAAATGAATATAATAATTGGATATTAAAATATCTAAATCTACTATAAATAGGGCTTAACTCCTTCGAAACCTAGAAATTCATTTTCTGTGGTCAAAAAGGTAGCCACCTCCGTTCTTCCTCTAGAACGTGAAAATTCCCATTTCATAAATCAAACAGAAATGGAAATAAATTTCCTAAATTGGCTAAACTTATATTTTTGAGTTCCTCGGGGGATTCTCTACGTTGTTATATGGGTTTCGGTGAGTTCGACGTCCCTTTTGGGAGTACTGGGTTTCAACAACGCATCTAGGGTTCGGAATATTTTCGAAATGGAGAAATACTGGGTCAATTCGATGCTGCTTTTCGATTCATTGGAGGAAGTAGATTGTGTATGCTGAATTTTGGGGTAAACACTGAATAATGATGTCGATCGAAATTGTGGAAGCTCGAACAGCTCCTGTCGAACGCGAGTTCTGTTCTGAACAAAGGAATGTCGAGTTTCTTTATATGGTGATGATTGTGTAGAGAAACTTAAGGGGAATTCAAAGAATATTTTTGTTTTGGAAATCATTTGGAGATAAGGGGGGCGATGGTTTCAAAGAATTGCGAATGGTGAAGGAGTACAGCAGCTCGCGTTCGATCCTGGAGAAAGAAGAGTTGGTGCGGGCCAGAAGGATGTGGGTTCACGTTCATAAATGGATGGACGGGCTTAAATTCTTGGTAAGGCCCAAATGAAAAAGGAAACTTAAGTAATGGAAATCTTGTTTTTTTTTATTTTATTTTAAGTAAGAAGGTGAATGAGGGAAGTAAGCGGGAGGATGTCACGGTGTTTAGTTTCCAGTAAGATGATACTGTTTAATTTCGTGTGCGGATGAGTTTGGGCCGGCAGTAAATGGGTATGGCCCATTGAAATATAAAGATCGTATGGACGGTGGCTACACCATGGGACTGACTGGGAGTGGATTGGAGCTCGGTTGAATTTATGGCGAAATAAACTGTTTGATTCAGATCAAATAAACAGTTTATCGTTCTTTAAAGATGAACTGCAAATGTGAGTAAATCTCATTAACTCTGAACAGTTTATAATTTCATGTTGTATTTTTAGAACTGTTAGAAATTGTCTGATTGACTGTGTTTTGACTGATTGATTGAACTGCTAGTCAGTTAGTTGAATTTCTATATTGATTCTGCTTAACAGAATATATCATATGGAACTGAAAGTGATGTTATCTATATTGTTTAACATCAGTGATGCAAGGAAACAGGTTGGAGGAATCCAACTGGATTCCTCAACAGTTATTTTATTGTTTTCATATATTGTGATATATGATGTGATATATAATCTGTTGTCGATTATGTGTGTTTGGACGATATTGATCATCGTGATTTGATATGTTGAATACCATAACATACCGAAATGTTGATAAGGGAATATTTTCAAAGTGATATTTGAAATAAAATATTTATAAATGGAATATTTATAAATAAGAAATATTTATAAATTGGAATATTTTTAAATAGGAGATATTTAGAAAAAGGGAAAACGTTATAAAAAGGAAACTGTTATAAGAAGGAAATCATTTTTAAAGTGGAGTACCGTTACTAAAAGTAAATCTTTAAAATGAATAAATGTTGTTAAAAAGGAAATCTTTATAAAGCGAATAAAGGAGTTAAATCGAATATGGTATTCGAATGGAGTTAAATCGAATATGGTATTCGAAAGTAGTAAATCGAATTAGTTATTCGAAAGGAGTTAAATCGAATATTATATTCGAAAGTAGTAAATCGAATTAGTTATTCGAAAGGGGTTAGTCCAGTCAGTTGAATAGAGTAATCGAATATTTGTTATTCGAATAAGGGTTAAAAAGTTAGAGTTAAATCAGTTGGAGTTAATCGATTAGAGTTAAAGCAAAAAGGAGTTAATCGAATATATAGTTTATCGAATAGAATAAAAGGAGTTAATCGAATATATAGTTTATTGAATAGAATAAAAGGAGTTAATCGAATATATAATTTATTCGAATAGAATAAAAAGAGTTAATCGAATATATAGTTTATTCGAATAGAATAAAGGAGTTAATCTAATATATAGTTTATTCGAATAGAATAAAGGATTTAATCGAATATATAGTTTATTCAAATAGAATTAAAAGGGTTATCGAATATAGTTTATTCGATAGGAGTTAAGTGAATAGAGTTAGAGTTAAATCAAAAGAGTTAAGTGAATAGAATAAATTGAAATAGAGTTATCGAATATACCTTATCGAAGGAAAGAATTTTCGAATAGAAAAGATTTGAAAGAGAGTTACGTTAGGAAGTTTGTTAAAGAATTAGAAGGGTGAACTTTGTCTATTTCAAGGTTAGAAACATTGTTCAGTTAACGTTTGAGAGGTAGTTATACCCGAACTTGATTGACTTCATTTTTAACTAAGGAATAGTTAAGGTTCGGCAGTAAAGGAAATGGTTTGAGTTGGCATCGCGATGGTTTGTTTAAACATCTGTCTATGTCCAATGAAGGAGCATTGGAAATGTTTTCCAAATAAGAAACCAGAAATGTTTTCTAATAAAGAAAACAAGAAATGGAAATGTTTTCTATTGTTAATAACATATATTTTCTAAATTTAGAAAATAAGAAATATTGAATATAGGGAAACAGGAGATAAGTAAATTAAGGAAATAAAGAGATAAATGTTGAATGATGTTTGATCGATATAAATTTCCATTTGGAAATAATATCGTTGTTTGCACACCTGTTTTTCTTTGATAGTTAAATCACAGACTATCGAAGTTTTGACCATTTTAACGTTGTTAATATGGAGAGACCGGTTGGATTATTATCCAAAGAACCACTCTGTATTGGCATAAGCATTGCAAATCATATATGCTAAAGGAAATTGAAGACGGATTATGCAAGGGCTATCCTGTTTACAGAATAGTGCCCTCGGTTCATCCTGTTCCTGGTTGACTTGTATGGACGGATGTCTGACAAAGTATTTCCAGATGATCACGTGTATTGATTTCTCCAACCGTACCAAGAGTGGAAGCGGCGAAGGAAACTTCTTTTAGCTAACACATAATGTATGGTTGAGGACATCAATCGGTGATTTGATGGATTTGACGCTGTGGCATTCAAAGTGAATCTGGTGTGATGATAAAGCGTAGCTTCTAGCCTCATCATCCGGTAAATGACAGAAATCGGGCAGGCAGCATGGCTAAGTCGGTCGCACCGAAGTAGGGTGTATAATCACCTGATCTAGAGTTTCATTTACTTCTAAAATCTATTGTTGATGCTGTCCCATTCGGGAAACGGTTGCTGATCCCAACCGTTGGTGATATACATTCGATACACTCAAGCGAAATGAGTGGTCGGTCATGTGTGGCCGGGTTGCAAGATGTTCTTGTTGAACCCAGTGTATTCCTCTCTAGAGATACACTAGAGAAAGGTGGTTCCATACCTTGTCATAGTTGGAAATCCATTACCCAATACGTGCTTGCGGTTTTGATTGTATACTATATTTGTAGAACGTGAGATGAAAGCGTTTCTGCTAGATGATTATTATATTGTGTTGATAGACATTATTATAATATCAAAAGGTTTTTGATATAAAGATATTTGGATTCTCATAAGGGAAAAACCTATTCCGTTATACGGCGTGGTCTTATGAGATATCGATTACCTACTTGAACTGTTTTTAAACTGTTTTACTCATACCAGTCCCATGACTGACCCAGAGTTTATTTTGTTGTTTTCCCTAAACTCTTGGGTGCCTAATTTTGTACGGGCAGTCAAGTAGTCAGGATTTAAATATATGCTGGAAGATCTTGAAGCAGGAGGCTTCAGGATGATATAACTATAGTTTATATTCCGCTGTGTTGTAAGTGCTGTACTCTGATAATGATATGTATATTCAAGTACAGATTTGTATTTCAAAGTTATTTTATGAAATATATTTATTCGTTCCACTGTGAGATTCGTGTTACTCTGATGTTGTGTTCTTCTTCTTCTTCTATTCTAAGTTTCTATCTTATCTTTCCTCACCCTCTAATTTCTTTCATTAATGATCGATATTTTTCGATGTTTGGTTAGTCGTCATCGAGTTTATGGCGATAACCAAAGTCGTCAAAATCCCGGGTCATTACAGTTGGTATCAGAGCTTAAGTTAAGTGAATTACCTTGGCTCTGTGTCGTGACTCGGTAGAGATAGGGTTAGTAATACCCTAGATTGAGTTTGAGTGTATATATACGAGTGAACGTATTTGTATTTGATATAAAATTGTTTTATATTGTGGAGATTCATTGGTTGAGTCGTTTATGAGTTCTGGTCGATCAGTTTGATCAACTGTATCGGTAGGAGTTACTAAACACTCGAATACGATGGGTCGGCACGGTATGTTTTGAAAAGAGGGTAAATTAAAATAAGTTTACCCAAGGTATATCTCGATATAGAGAAGATATATATATATATATATCAAAATTATAATATAATGGATATATTGGTTGTTTTTATAATCGAGTAAGATTATAAATAAAATGGTTATGTAAATAACCAATCGGAATTCATATAAGTGAAATACGTGAAATCAGATGAGTTGAATATGAAATTTTAACCAGAAATGGAATTTAAAACTCTGGAGAATTGGATAAGTGTTTGTAAATAGATTTGGATTAAAAATAAGGAAAATTTAAGATCCTGGGAGATTTTAAATTGTTTTACAAGCAGTGTGAACTATATTTTGAAATGAATTTCAAAGTGGAAATATTTAGAAATGGTTTTATAGTATTGAACTCACTTCGATCGCTGGAAAATCGATTCCGATGATGACATCTGCATCATCAGTATTCATTTTCGAGTTGTAAGTGACGAATTACTACCAGAGATACTGTTTTGAATTTGTTTTGGGAAAGACAAGTTGTGTTGAATTTCAAATGGGATTTATAATATAGAATTTGAATTTTTAAATAGATTTGAAATATTAACTTGTTTTAAAAGAAATAAAACGAGAAGTTCCTTTATAAACGAAGTTTATAAATAGTTCTTTTATAAATGAAGTTTATAAATGAAGTGAAAAGAATTATCATTGGATAATTCAGAAATAAAAATACAAGTGTGAAATTGAAAGGGAAATCTATTTTCCCAAAGGTAGAAATATCGATTTCAAAAGGAATTGAAATCGAGACTTATGTAAAGAATGAATAAAGAAAGTTTGAAAAGGAATTTGAATAAAGGAAGTTCAAACATAGAATGCAAATAAGAAAATTCAAAGGGGATTTGAATATAGAAAATTCAAAGGGGATTTGAATATAGAAATTCAAATGAGATTTGAATAAAGAAGATTTATAGTATAGAATTGAATATAGAATTCATGTAGAGTAATAATGAAATTTGAATATAGAATTCAAATAGTTTGAAATGAAATTTGAATATAGAATTCAAATAGTTTGAAATGAAATTTGAATATATAATTCAAATAGATTGAAATGGAATTTGTAATTAGAATTTCAAAATAGAATTTGAAATAGGAATTCGAATATAGAATTCAAATAGAGTTGAAATGGGAATTGGAATATATAATTCAATGGAGTTTGAAAATATAGGATTTGAATATATAGAATTTGAATATAGAAATTCAAATGGGATTAGTGATACAAAATTTGAATAGATATTGAATAGAATTAACTAAGTCGAAGAGGAATTAGTTAATCGAGGTTGAATTTGAAGTCGAACTTTGAAAGGTGAATTTTGTAAATGTATATTCGAAATCGAATATAGAACTTAAATTTAAAGTTTGGATTCAAATTAGTTTATAAGTAAGTTAAATTTATATTTGAACATGTCATGTTCAAATATAAAAGAGAAATAGACTAAAGAGTTAATTAACAAATTAATTAATGAATTGAGTTAAAACTATCAGGTATAGTTAAAATCGATTGGGCAAGTATAAATATACATGAGATAGGTATGGCTAAGGTATGAAGGTATATAAATAGAATGCTCGACGAAAAGGTATGTATTTAATTCATATATGAGATTTTATGCGCCGTATCGGCTAGCCGCTTGGCTTTTTCTTTTTCTTTTGGATTGGTGGGGGCCATGGGAGGCTATTTGAAATATCCCGATGCTCCTGGTACAAAGGAGGTTATGGCGAATTTTTCCAGGAATTTAACGAGTTAGAATATTTTTAAGATAATTTGATAGTTAGAAATCAACGTATCGATATATATAGAAGTCAATAAGGAAACGAACTTAGAAATAGAATAGTAAAATCAAAAAGGAAGACTAAGAATAAAATCTAGTAAGAATAGAAAGAGGAAGCGTATACGTGTTTAAAAGTGAATAAGTAGTTGTATGGTATTGATTATTCGAGTAAGTAGTCATATCTGTTTTGATGTTATAAATATTATTCAGTCAAGGTCTGAGAGGTATTTATACCCCAACTTGATTGATTTCATTATTAACAAATAAATAGTGAGATTTCAGGCTCGAAGATCAATGTTGAATAAGAGTTAGTTGAATATAGTATTTGGGTTGTCGTAACGATGTTTTACACAACATCCGTTTTAACCAAAATAAGTGTAAGCTTGGAAATATAATAAATAATATTTCCTATAGAAATAAACGAGATCGTAAAAGAGATAAGTAATTGGAATATTTCCCAATTATAAATAGCATATATTTTCTAAAGTTTAGAAAATAAAGGAAGGCGATATTCGGAAATGTTTTCCAAATAACATAAAAGGCCAATATGGTTATTGAAAATATTTGGTTAACAAATATTGATAAAGAAATAGAGAAGTGATTTAACTAAGGGAATATTAATTAAGGGCTCAGTGACATGTTCGCAAGGAAAATTTGATTTTTTGAAAAGAGTAAACTGTTAAAAACTCCCAGGGAAGGACTGTTTGAATTAAAAACAAATTTAACAGAAATTTGTGAAAGCAGATTTGAATTAAAGTAAAGTCAGTAAAGTGGTAACTGAGATTGAATTAGAATGATATCAAGACAAATTGGATCGTGAGATTCAAATTTGAAGTGTAATGTGATAATCAAGTTAAGAGTTGGGAATCGAGAAGAAACTCGAGTTGAAATGATATTTGGCTCGGATATAAGCGAATGGTTGTGTTGTAGATAAAAGCAGATTGGAATTGGAT
This sequence comes from Allium sativum, assembly GCA_030737875.1. Lineage (NCBI taxonomy): Eukaryota > Viridiplantae > Streptophyta > Magnoliopsida > Asparagales > Amaryllidaceae > Allium > Allium sativum. Next base: position 743,549,706 of record CM060909.1, on the reverse strand, counting down.
TGGGATAACCCTTGTATCCGCTGAATGGATAACAGGTGGAAAGAATATAATGATATGCCAACAAAAGGTACAAGTTTATATTTCATATTGGATATAAGATTTTTGAGCCGAATTGGCAAGCCGCTTGGCTGTTTGATTTTCTTTTGGGATGGAGATGGCCCAGAGAGACAAGTTGGAGTTTGAACTATTAACCAGTACAAAGGAGGTGCTAGCGAAATTTTTCAAAAAGTTAAGACGTTAGAAAATTTTCAAGATTTTTGAAAATTTTCGTTGATAAGAATTAATTAACAATTTAATTGAAACTAAAATTGGTTCAGTTGAAACTGAAGTTAAGAAGTGAACAAATATGTTCTAACCAGTCGATAGAGTCATCCTCTACCTTTTAGCAATTTCGAGGACGAAATTATTTTAAGTGGGAAAGATTGTAATGACCCGCATTGGCAGAGGTATTATAATTAATTTATTTAATTATATAAATGGTGATTTAAAAGGATTTAATGGTCGTGGAATTAAATAGTGGTAAATATTTAATTAAAATAATAAATTAAATAATATATTTAATTCAGTAATAATCAAAAATAGTGAAATTCACAATATGGTGTAATTTGGGTTATTTAAAATATATATATCAGTTAGGAGTTGAATTATATTAGCAAACATATTTAAACGACGACAGTTTGAACGTGGAATTTTATTATAATTAAAATCGAGCTTGAAATGGTGCTACAGTTCGTAATTTGGCGATTCAAACTTCAACTGAATGTACAGGATTCGTTTTAAGCCGGATTTCTGTGAAACAAAAAATGTGTGGAGCTCGTGGAGTATACCTTTTTAGTGGAAGAGAAAAATCACGATTTCGTCATGTAGATTTTGATTTACGTCCAAATCAAATTTTAGAAAAGTCGCTGTGGAATTCCTTTATAATTTATAAAGGAATTATTTATATTTTAAAAAAAGGAATTTCAATATAAATCGAATATCGGGTTAACCCCGAAGTGAATATCGAGTTAGAAATTCATATAGAAATATTCTAGAGCCGTATGGTATTCCACTGTGAATATATACGATAATATTAATTTATTAATATTTTATTTAATTATATTTAAATATATTAATATATTTAAATTGGTCATTCAGAGCTTTAAAAATAGCCAGTTTTGCAAACGAAGTCGGAATTTGATGAAACTAATTTTGTTGGATCCGCAATATCAAATTATTGTTAGATGTCAAGTTTCGTGATTTTTAGAGTCAGTATGTGGCCGTACGGATTTTTAGAGTGAAAAACAGTTAGTATTTTGAAGGTTAAAAATATGTTGTATGAGCAAACGGAGTCGGAATTCAACGAAACCAGTTTCGTTGGGACCGTAATGTCGAACTCTAGCTGCATGTCAATTTTCGTGATTTTTGGGTATCATGAGTGATCACAGGAATTTTTAAAGACGATTACAAACAAGCGTTGTAATTAAAATGAATATAATAATTGGATATTTAAATATCTAAATCTACTATAAATTGGGCTTAACTCGTTCTAAACCTAGAAATTCATTTTCTGCGGTCAAAAAGGTAGTCGCCTCCGTTCTTCCTCTAGAACGTGAAAATTCCCATTTCATAAATCAAACAGAAATGGAAATAAATTTCCTAAATTGGTGAAACTTATATTTTTGAGTTCCTCAGGGGATTCTCTACGTTGCTATATGGGTTTCGGTGAGTTCGACGTCCCTTTTGGGAGTGTTGGGTTTCAACAGCGCATCTAGGGTTCGGAATATTTTCGAAATGGAGAAATACTGGGTCAATTCGATGCTGCTTTTCGATTCATTGGAGGAAGTGGATTGTGTATGCTGAATTTTGGGGTAAACACTGAATAATGATGTCGATCGAAATTGTGGAAGCTCGAACAGCTCCTGTCGAACGCGAGTTCTGTTCTGAACAAAGGAATGTCGAGTTTCTTTATATGGTGATGATTGTGTAGAGAAACTTAAGGGGAATTCAAAGAAGATTTTTGTTTTGAAAATCATTTGGAGATAGGGGGGGCGATGGTTTCAAAGAATTGCGAATGGTGAAGGAGTACAGCAGCTCGCGTTCGATCCTGGAGGAAGAAGAGTTGGTGCGGGCCAGAAGGATGTGGGTTCACGTTCATAAATGGATGGACGGGCTTAAATTCTTGGTAAGGCCCAAATGAAAAAGGAAACTTAAGTAATGGAATTCTTGTTTTATTTTATTTTATTTTAAGTAAGAAGGTGAATGAGGGAAGTAAGCGAGAGGATGTCACGGTGTTTAGTTTCCAGGAAGATGATACTGTTTAATTTCGTGTGCGGATGAGTTTGGGTCGGCGGTAAATGGGTATGGCCCATTGAAATATGAAGATCGTATGGACGATGGCTACACCATGGGACTGACTGGGAGTGGATTGGAGCTCGGTTGAATTTATGGCGAAATAAACTGTTTGATTCAGATCAAATAAACAGTTTATCGTTCTTTAACGATGAACTGCAAATGTGAGTAAATCTCACTAACTCTGAACAGTTTATAATTTCATGTTGTATTTTTAGAACTATTAGAAATTGTCTGATTGACTGTGTGTTGACTGATTGATTGAACTGCTAGTCAGTTAGTTGAATTTCTTTATTGATTCTGCTTAACAGAATATATCATATGGAACTGAAGTGATGTTATCTATATTGTTTAACATCTGTGATGCAGGGAAATAGGTTGGAGGAATCCAACTGGATTCCTCAACAGTTAATTTATTGTTTTCATATATTGTGATATATGATGTGATATATAATCTGTTGTCGATTATGTGTGTTTGGACGATATTGATCATCGTGATTTGATATGTTGAATACCATAACATACCGAAATGTTGATAAGGGAATATTTTCAAAGTGATATTTGAAATAAAATATTTATAAATAAGAAATATTTATAAATTGGAATATTTTTAAATAGGAGATATTTAGAAAAAGGGAAAACGTTATAAAAAGGAAACTGTTATAAGAAGGAAATCATTTTTAAAGTGGAGAACCGTTACTAAAAGTAAATCTTTAAAATGAATAAATGTTGTTAAAAAGGAAATCTTTATAAAGCGAATAAAGGAGTTAAATCGAATATGGTATTCGAAAGGAGTTAAATCGAATATGGTATTCGAAAGTAGTAAATCGAATTAGTTATTCGAAAGGAGTTAAATCGAATATGGTATTCGAAAGTAGTAAATCGAATTAGTTATTCGAAAGGGGTTAGTCGAGTCAGTTGAATAGAGTAATTGAATATTTGTTATTCGAGTAAGAGTTAATCAGTTAGAGTTAAACCAGTTGGAGTTAATCGATTAGAGTTAAAGCAAAAAGGAGTTAATCGAATATATAGTTTATCGAATTGAATAAAAGGAGTTAAATCGAATATATAGTTTATCGAATAGAATAAAAGGAGTTAATCGAATATATAATTTATTCGAATAGAATAAAAAGAGTTAATCGAATATATAGTTTATTCGAATAGAATAAAGGAGTTAATCGAATATATAGTTTATTCGAATAGAATAAAGGATTTAATCGAATATATAGTTTATTCAAGTAGAATTAAAAGGGTTATCGAATATAGTTTATTCGATAGGAGTTAAGTGAATAGAGTTAGAGTTAAATCAAAAGAGTTAAGTGAATAGAATAAATTGAAATAGAGTTATCGAATATACCTTATCGAAGGAAAGAATTTTCGAATAGAAAAGATTTGAAAGAGAGTTACGTTAGGAAGTTTGTTAAAGAATTAGAAGGGTGAACTTTGTCTATTTCAAGGTTAGAAATGTTGTTCAGTTAAGGTCTGAGAGGTTGTTATACCCCAACTTGATTGACTTCATTTTTCACTAAGGAATAGTTAATGTTCGGAAGTAAAGGAAATGGTTTGAGTTGGCATCGCGATGGTTTGTTTAAACTTCTCTCTAAGTCCAATGAAGGAGCTTTGGAAATGTTTTCCAAATAAGAAACCAGAAATGTTTTCTAATAAAGAAAACAAGAAATGGAAATGTTTTCCATTGTTAATAATGTATATTTTCTAAATTTAGAAAATAAGAAATATTGAATATAGGGAAACAGGAGATAAGAAAATTAAGGAAATAAAGAGATAAATATTGAATGATGTTTGATCGATATAAATTTCCATTTGGAAATAATATCGTTGTTTGCACACCTGTTTTTCTTTGATAGTTAAATCACAGACTATTGAAGTTTCACTACAACAAAATGAGACTTAGATAGCAAAAGTAAATAGCGTTTGTTCCAATTCTCTTCAAATGTAATAGGGCGGATAATATCGAACACTATATGAAAATGATTTTCACGCAGGATCTAAAATTATTCGGAGCGAAAAATAAAAGTCCGTGCTTTTTCCCATCCCTTCAGAAAAACAGTCCTTTTCTTTCTTTTCCTCTTTATCGCCTCCAAAAGAGAGTCAAGATCCTAAAATCCCAAATTTTGACGTTGAATCACAGAATCCCAAACCTGTGATTATCAAATCCCAAACCTGCGATTATCAAATCCCAAACCTATGATTTTGAAATTACGATTTGTTTTTTTATATTTTATTTTAAATTCGCAATTGCGATTTAGATTTCGGAGGGCAATTCTGGTGATGAGAGTTGGTTTTGCAAGTGGAACTTGCTGAATTGCAGAATTCGTCATGGGTTAATTTCAGGTTGTACTTGCGGGTACATGTGAGGGTGATTTTCTGGTGAACAGAGATGGTTGTTTGCTTCTGTTTTGTGCATGCTAAGTGGAAAAGAAGCTAGATTCAGGATGTAGAAAGTGATAACTTTGATATGTCGGTGGTAGTGGAGCAGTTTTACTTCTGTTAGGTCAGGATTTGATCCTTTCACAACACAAATTGGGGTAGTGTTCTTCATTTTTGTTTCAATCTTTATTTTTCACTGAAGTTGCTCTAACTTGTAAACTTGACATATTCTGTATATTATATGATTACGAGAGATATTTGAGTTCATTATATGAATGGAAAGTTATATCCTAAGATGATTATCTACTTGTTTTATTCAAACTGCAGGGAGTGATTCCAATTCCAAAGCAGATCAATTATTTCAGAGATATACTAACAAGCTTGATAATATAGTTGGAATGGAGAGAAGAGCAGATGTCATCAAGAAAGCTATTTTCATTATCAGTGCTGGAACAAAAGTTTGGTGAATGCCTGAATACAAACTATATAGTCTGAAATTCCTTTTTTTCCCCAATTTTTTTAGGCTGCTATTGTTCATTAATGTGTTGATAGCAGGCAATGAACTGAAGTTTACCGTAAAATATACTGACTTCTAACAATCACGCATGTTACCATAAAATGATTCAGCATCTTTCATTAGCAACTATCACTAGAAAGCAAATATTACTAAAAGATAATATTTCTACATACTCGAAGGTACCAATATTAATTCCATATGAATACATAATCACGGATGATACTGTCGTCACTATGAAATCCGAACATTTTCTAGTGGGTAGGTCGTACACTTTAGCATATTACTTATTATTAATGTATGGAATTTCTAATTTAAATCTATATTGAAATGAAAGTAATAAACCTCCAATATCAACTAAATGAACCATCCTCAAAGTCTCTTCAACGTCAACCATCAATGAAATAATAGACATAACCATGCAATCTTCCTTATTTCTACTATCAATGGAAAACTCAATATTTTTGTTTGTACCTAACATATTGGTTGGATTTTAAAATGGGTGATTGACAAAGAATTGACAGTCCATTTGGTATAACTTGAATTCTATTCTTTCCTGATTATTTTGCAAACATTATTAGTCTCACATATGGAGATGGGAAGAATATCATCACTTGAACCATGTTCCTGCTAATGAAAAGCTTTTTTTTAGGCTTATGCCTCCTCAGTTCTCTACTTCTTTGGTAACGTCATCTTGCCTTCGTTTATATTTTTCACCCTTGACGCAATTCCTTGCATTAAAATCATATGTTGCCATGTTTAAGTTTTAACTATGATGTTGATGCAAAAAATACCAACTAAGTTCATGAAGCATGTGGCCGGAGAAATTTCTAAAAACATTCAGTTAAAGGATCCTAATGGAATTTTATGGCATGTCAGTTTAGTGAAAAATGAAACTGGTGTGTTCTTTTAGAATGGTTGGAAAGATTTTTATGTTGCTCATGGCTTGAAGAACGACGGTCTCCTGATCTTTAAGTATGCCAGAGACTCCTTTTTTGAAGCCAATATTTCAAAATCAAGTGGTTGTGAGAAGGCAAATTCTTTCTGTCTTAGAGATTAAGAACTTGTTTAACAAGAGAAGGGTAATCACCTTATTGAACGCCTCTTAGAAAGTAAGCATTATGCTCAAAAAAATTTTGATCAATATGCAAGAATATTCTATATTTAGTGATATTTCATTATTATCTGTTATTGTCCATAAAAGTAAGAAATGTCTACCTTATACATGTGTATCAAAACTATGACAACATTTGAATGTTTTAGGCATATGATTTTATGTTTGATGGAAAGAGTGGTGAAGGACAAATAATTCTTTTTGTTAAATTCATAGGAGATAATGTTTGTGATATTAAGATTAGAGGATAGTTTTTATAGATAATTAGAAACAAGGAATTAATGTAAAATGAACATGATAAACGTTGGAGATGGTGATCTAGATATTTGTTTCTATATTTAGTGTTTTTATAACCAGCTCCAAATCAAGGTACGAACACAAATCTATTGTATGTATGATTGAACAGAAACTATATATTTATCTTTCATCCCATCCGCTCTCAAACCAATTACTACTTACACTTATCTTTCAAGCCAAATTTTAACACTTTAGCCCCTCTTCCTTATTTAAGAATATGCAAAATATCATATATACCCTCCAAATGTCCTTAATGTTAAAATTTCTAATGTCATATCGATAGGAACAAATATCAATTGTCTTTAGCTTATTTAATTTATTCCTCATTCTCCTTCCAAGCATGCTACACCAACAAATACTCTGTAATTTCACTTTTCCACATCCTGGAATAGTTTCTATTAAAATTTTGATATGTTCAACTATTATTTTAGTTTGTTTGCTTTATCTCTCAACAAATTATTTATTGTATGAACAATTAATCCACTCTTCCCTTTTCCCATTACCATTGAAATTTCAATTCATTGTGGCCATCTTCAGAATATTATTTTTTTGTAGTGGTAGTTGGGTAGTCATATTTCTAGTTTTCATTTCCTATTGTTTGTGGTCCTGTGTATTGATTGGATTTGGTCGTATGTTACTATGTATGTCAAATGATAATGCCCTGTGTGGTACTAGTCAGAGGTTGATTGTAAGTTGTATATTTTGATTTGTTCACCCTACCTGGTGTTTCATACATTGTAGTAGATAGGCGTCCGACCTATCTCCTGGTTCTAAAATGTATTTTTTACTTGTAATAAAATTAGATGAACCATACTATAAAAAAATGTAGATAGGGAAGACAGTTTCGTTTTTATTGTAGGCAGCGGAATCTGAAATGGAAGAGTGCAAATTGGTAGCTTGACATTTTTACCTTTTTTTAACCTTACCATGGAGCATTTTTATCTGTCTTAAAATAAATGAAAATAGCCATGTCTATAAATCAAGAAAGTTGATTATTGATGTCATCGACTAATATTAGATAAGTTTGTTTTCCCTTTTAATCAAATTTAGAATTTTGAAACTGTGAATTACAATGATCTATCAACAACTCTTGATTTCAGTTTTGACGGAAATGCACTTGAAATTATGAAGCATCCTATTGCATTTTAAATTGTTGCTTTTTGCCTCTAGAATCTAAGCAATGATCACAAGACCAATGTTAAGGTGATAACGATTTTCGCTTGTAGCTTGAGGTTTGAAGTTAGAAGGATCGTCGATAAAGTAATATTTGTATGTAATTTACATTTAATTAGTTTCTTTTGCAGCTGTTATACTCTGAGCCTGGAAATGGTTTTTGGAAATAAAAGGCTGATATTGCATTGAGACGGTGCAGGATAAGTAGAGCGACTGTCAGGTACAAACTCTTCCTTATAAACATGAGTTAAATAAGTTTTACATGTATGCTTCATTTATACAATTTGTTAACCCCATGTGACTACTGTACGACATGTAGACAATAAAGGAAAGGCTGTCGTGGCACAGGTTTAATTAGTTAATCAACAATTTGGGCTAAGAAATATTTAACTCCATTCTTTTTTACAGTTTTTCATATATCAAGATGAGGAAATTTGAATAACATGAAAGGACATAAAAATGAAGTTTATCCCCCCCCCCCCCCCCCCCCAATTAATCATAGAGGACATGAAGGTGGGATGCAAAAAATCGTAATCGACATACCAACCCCTTTGTTGTTTAAAAATATATACATGGATGTTTATCCAATCAGTACATATGCAATGCCCTGTTATATGTTAGCGCAAACGATATACAAAACAACAGGATTTTGACAAATCTGAAGGATGCACTAACTGTAACAGCAACAAGTAAACCGATAAACATTGAAAGAGGAATATAGAAGTTTTCTGTGATGGTGTTAACTTACTTCATCAGTACGGCTGCAAGATAAGCATCTACTTATTCACCATAGCATTGTTCCACCATGTCAGTTTATTTATAGTTTGTTTAACTTAATTTAGGTCATGTTTTCGTATTCAACTTGTGCCTGATTTTAAGATTGTACTCAAGTAAATTTATGATTGATTTATGAATAAAACTATCATTTTAGCCCCTTTCTTTAAATAGCTTAAGATTTCTCCTCGCTATCTTACCACAAGCAGCCTACATATCATTGATGCATGATTACTGATTTCCAACATTTACAACTGTTTAATGTAGTATATACATGGCGGAGAACATCTAGCTGTTGGTCAGAAACAACCTATATATAATATATACTACCTACATGTATTGGTATGCCAATCATGCTATTGGCACAGCAGTTTTTATTGTTTACAAAGATCATTTAATTTTTATAGTTTTCATGTATCTTATTTCAAACAAATGGTTTAAAATAAAAATTCAAAAAAACTGCAATAAAGAATTAATGTATCTCATTTAATGAAATAAAAATCGTCATAAGTTTTGCCATTAACTGTTTATATGTTGTAATGATCATAACCGTTTATAATGTTTTCTCATTTAATGAGGAAAACAACTTTTCCCATTTAGTGAAATAAAAATCCCAAAACCGTTTTTAATGAAATAAAAATCATGTATTATGATTTTATTTCATTAAAATCATCATAAGTTTTGCCAATAAATGTTTTTATCTCTTTTAATGAAATAAAAGTCCCAAAAAAATGAAATAGGGAATTAATATATCTCATTTAATGAAATAAAAAAACTAAGAATTTTTCAGTTTTGCCATTATCTGTTTTTATGTATCTTATTTCAAGCAAAGGATTTAAAATAAAAATTCATTTTCCTCTTCAAGAAGTTAGAAAACAAAGGGTATAATTTTTATAGTTTTTATGTATTCCATTTAATGTAGTATTTAAAACTCATCGTCCTGATATTGGAACAAAGGATATACTTGAAGGTTATGTATGGCTGAGAGATCGTTTATCCACAATGCAATGATCCTTGGAAAAGTTATGACTATTTTACAAATGCAGCAAAGATATCCATGCATTTGTGGTTTATTGTTTTTTTTAAAACTTTAATAAAAATAGAAACAAAAATAGAGCTATATAAAAATAAATGAAGGATTAATATGTTGAAATGCAGGTATAATGGAGGCGGTTGTAGCTTGAAGGTAATAATAATGGAATGTTGGTATAATGATTTAATGAAATAAAATCATTATTCTCATTTAATGAAAATAACATGTTTTCTCATTTAATGAAAAACATGTTTTTAATGAAAATAACATGTTTTCTCATTTAATGAAAAACATGTTTTTAATGAAAATAACATGTTTTCTCATTTAATGAAATAAAACAGGATTTTATTGTTGTTTTCTAACTTCTTAGTACATATTTTTATTGTTTAGGAAATCCTAACTTCTTGAGAAGGAAAACGAATTTTTGGGGAGTAATGACCATGCAGAAGATGAAATCTCTGAACACCCAGTAAACAAGCAATCTGAAATAAAGAAAACATGAATTGTTTCTTATAGAATGATACTTAAATGCTAAGGGCAAAACTGTAGAAAAGACGAGAACTGTTTTAATATCTGGAAAAAAAACTGCCAACAGGAAGCAAAATGTAGAATCTAAAACTGAGTTTGCCACTGTTTCAGCAACAATTAAAGATTACATGAATATGAGGACCTGGTTTCTAGGAAAACTATGGTCAACTCTTCTGTCTCTATTGGTAATAGTTTTGACTTACTGTAATTAGAGGAGATTGAAGTTACTAAGGATGTAGATAATGCTTCTTCAGAGATGGAGAATCAAAGTTTTATTGGTTTTAATGCTCTGAATGACAAAGAGGTTGGTGTTACTGAGAAAACTAAACAGGTTAATAGTGGAGATGGAAAGGATAGTAAAACAAATGGAGTTAACAATATTGCTTAACCTATTTCTCTAGTTGCAGATTTTATCCTACAAAACAAAGAGGACGTGAATACTACAGTTGAAGGTGGGCCAACAAATGATTTAGCAGTCTTCCACAATTCGGTTTTGGGTGAAGCATTGAAGCTCGTCAGGTTCTGCCTTTAAACTCTGACTTAAATGTATTATGTACTGAACATTAAATTACTCTCTTTGTTAAACCATTATGTTTAAACCCTTATGTCTTTAAACCCTTACATTTGGTATGCCTTTAATCCCTTATGTTACTACTACCCCATCCTGTTACTCCCAGCCTTTAAATTTTAATCACTCAAAATTATTGCTATTTATGAAATCAAAGGAAATTTAAAATGTAAACATACATAAGTTTATAACAAGTGATTAACCTGTTTTATGATTAAAAATGATTCAAATATTAGTTACTTAACCCATTGGAGTTTACATTACCCTAGAAAATAGTTATTTGTACAGAATTATATTTATAGAGAGACTGAATATTTATACGTATAAACATTTTCAGTTTTAAACAAATGAATTAGATTGTATCAAATGATCGAATTAATTGTTTAGATTATGATGTAAACCGTAAATTAATTGTTTAGAATTATATCATTGGTTTTTGCTTTCTTGCTTCTCCTATTCCAAATTTAGAAACCACTGCCAATACGTGTATTTCCGTTGGTTATGAGTTATGTATGTATAATCTAAGAGCGCATGTTAATGTTAGTAAAATCACTCAAATACTCTTTTGAATTTCATCTATTATTTTGAAAATAGGGATGTATCTTATAAAAAAAAATTAAAAGGGATATAAAACATTTTTTAAATTCTAATAAACATTTTCATTTTTTAAAGCTATTTTGCTTTAAGTCGTTTTTAGAAATCAGTCTTAAATAAATTTATAAAAGTTAATTAAGTACCAAAAAAAGTTAACTGTGTTTTGTAAAATTTATAATAATGATGATGATGATGATTAATTTAGTTTATAATAATAATAGTAATAAATTATCAATTATTAACTAAGTTTATATAAAATTAATAATAATAAAATAATATCACTAAATTAAATGAGTTTTGTAAACAATAATAATAAATTAACTAAATTTTATAAAAATTAACTAAGATACATAAAAATTTGACTCAACTATTAATTTTATAAAAATTAATTGTAATTTAAAATGTTTACGAGGACGGATTTTAACTGGTGAATGAGGGCTTTCAATGCACCTTCCTGTCTTGACGATGGTGCCGCGTTGGAGGCCATTGTAGGTGGTCTTGTTCAGTAATTTTGCTTTGTATTTAGAAGTTGTTGCATGTTTGAATACTAAATAGCTGCAATCCCTTGTATAAGTGTATCATATTTTATGTCATAGTGATATTTTTTCTTCTTCTTCTTTAGGCTTCTTTTACTTTGAGAATTTATGAGATAAAAAATACTAATATCCTCTCTGTTTAAATTGACATTAACAGGGCCACTATTGTTGATGTTAAGGAGAAAATATCACAAGTAAAGCAAGATTTGATCTACCGTTTGTCTTCTTTGTAAGTAACTTGCTGATGGAAAAATTGTATGATATATTAACATGAAGAATTGATAAAACAACGTGTATGAAATATTACATTTGAATATGTAAAGAGTTGTTATAATGATGTGTACGGAGTACTACGTTTTGATATATAAAAAGTTATTTGAGTGATATGTATGAAATATCATGTTGCAATTTATACATTTGTTGTCTGTGAAAATATGTTGTGTGCACATATACATACTAATACAATAATAAATAAAATCTATAAATTGATATTATAAGCAATAGCGTTTCAAAAACGCTATTAAATAAAAAACGCTATAGAAACAATCATTGGAAATGCTTAACTAAATAAACGCTATAGAAATATAAATTAAACGCTATAGAAACATGAAGACAAACGCTATAAAAAGTAAGTATGGGATGATATATTATATAGCGTTTTTGTTTGATGGCAAACATTAAACGCTATAGAAAATGAGTTTTCATAGCGTTTCTTTTCTGATATTTAAAACAGAAGGTCTAACATAGCATGTCGTTACATGGCGTTCTCTGAAACGCTATGTTAGCATACAATAGCGTTTTTCAAATGCTATGAAAAGCCTGTAATGTTGTAGTGTTTTGACCATTTAAACGTTGTTAATATGGAGAGACCGGTTGGATTATTATCCAAAGAACCACTCTGTATTGGCATAAGCATTGCGAATCATATATGCCAAAGGAAATTGAAGACCGAGTTATGCAAGGGCTATCCTGTTTACAGAATAGTGCCTTCGGTTCATCCTGTTCCTGGACGACTTGTATAGACGGATGTCTGACAAAGTATTTCCAGACGATCACGTATATTGATTTCTCCAACCGTACCAAGAGTGGAAGCGGAGAAGGAAACTTCTTTTAGCTAACACATAATGTACGGTTGAGGACTTAAATCGGTGATTTGATGGATTTGACGTTGTGGCATTCAAAGTGAATCTGGTGTGATGATAAAGCGAAGCTTCTAGCCTCATCATCCGGTAAATGACAGAAATCGAGCAGGCAGCATGGCTAAGTCGGTCGCACCGAAGTAGGGTGTATAATCACCTGATCTAGAGTTTCATTTACTTCTAAAATCTATTGTTGATGCTGTCCCATTCGGGAAACGGTTGCTGATCCCAACCGTTGGTGATATACATTCGATACACTCAAGCGAAATGAGTGGTTGGTCATGTGTGGCCGGGTTGCAAGATGTTCTTGTTGAACCCAGTGTATTCCTCTCTAGAGATACACTAGCAAAAGGTGGTTCCATACCTTGTCATAGTTGGAAATCCATTACCCAATACGTGCTTGCGGTTTTGATTGTATACTATATATGTAGAACGTGAGATGAAAGCATTTCTGTAACATCCCATATTTTATGTATATTTAATTTTCAATTTTTAAATAAATAAAATGGATTAATTTTGGGGAAAATCAAATTTTGTTGATTTTGATGATAATAATTATTGAATTGAGCATATATAAATGTTGTAATGTGAAATTTAATATTTTATAACAAATAAAGTTTGGATTGTCTAAGTTAAAATAGGAATATAAACTTTATTTGATAAATTCTGAAATTTTGAGTTGATATTACAATTGTTAAGGATAATTCGAGTCCATTTATTTATAATTGAAATTTAAAAATTTAATTGATTTAATGGTGGAATTTTAAGTCGTTAATTTATAACTGAAATTTCAATCAAGATTCAAATAATCAAATTATGATTTGAAAATGTGTGAAACTTATTTGTATAAATTATTTAAGTTATAGTTTGATTTAAATTTGAATTCAATGAATATTTAATTTGAATTTAAAATGGTTAATCGAATAATTGAATAATTAATTAACTAATGATGAAAATTTAACTGTTTTGGCGACTGTCTCGGAATTCAACGAAACTGGCGCCATCAGAACCGGAACGGTAAATTATTGTAGAGTTTCAATCTGCGTTAAAATCCGACTTACCGTTTGGTCGTACGAGAGAAATTGTGAACGAGATCAATGTAAATGGATAATTGAGTGCTTTAACATTTGGGCCTTCTCTAATTATATAAATTAAGTCCATCTTCACCTCACCAGCTCATTTTCACTTTCACGTATACTTTTTCTCTACCTACTCTTTCTTTAATGGCTGGAAACTTCAAAAGAAAAAAAAACCCTAGAAAATAAAATACAGCTTCAAAATCAAAACTTCTCAGAAGCCTATCATATTATATACCGAATCGAAGAGCTCGACGAGACAAACATACGGGTGGCCTCAGATTCGACATGCAGTGGAGGGAGTAGTCGGAATTTGCGGTCAAAGTCCCTGATTTTTCGAAACTCTAGCATGTAATTAGGGGTTTTCAATTCGGGATCTAATCGAGGATTTGGACTTCTGGGTATCGAAGAGATTTGTGTCTGGAGCTGACTGCAAGTAGTTGGAGGATCTATCATGAGGTAGATCATCAGAATTTGGTGGTTTAGGGTTTTAAAACCGTTTCGTTCATCAGTTCGCCGGCGGCCAGGCAAGCCACCGGAGGTCACGGCGTCGGGCTGGTAGGAGCGGCTCAGAAGGGGCTTTGGATTGGAGGCGGTCTTGGGTTGAACGTTGGTCGGAGTGCGATGATAGGTACGGTCAAAGGAGCGTGGGTTTTGGGTACGGTTCGTCGGCTGTTACTGTAGCAAAGAAGAAAGGAGGAGCGGGAGTGTTTTGAAGGGTGCTGACGTGGCATCGTCCGAGTGGGTGAGGTTTTATTTTATAATTTTATATATATTTTTAAATTCAAATTGTAAAACGCTCATAACTTCTTCATATTAACTCGGATTTGGACGCGGTTTGTTGCGTTGGGATCGTGGAGGAATTGCGGACGTTTTGGCACTGGTTTCGCTGCATTTCGAGACTGTGAAATTTTGGGCTATGGTTGGACGTTCGATCCACTAAGGACCCAAAGGTGAGTGATTTCTCACTCACGAAATACTGAATTATTTCCCATATTTATTTAATTAAATTATGAAATAAGTTTGGTTGCATGGTTTTGTTGGATTGTTGATGTGTTGTTTAAATTTGACATGCAAGTGTATTAACATGCAATCTAAGTAAGTGATTTGTTATTTAATTTAATTTAAATCTCTAGTTGAATTCGAACCCTTGTTAAATCCTGAAACAGTTTAATGTTGGATCAGTTGAGTGAAATTGTTGTGATGGATGTTGATTGAAATTTATTACTGAATTTATAGTGATATTTTTAAAATACTCTTTATTTCAGTATATGGTGATGCATGTTGATTGTGACGATAAATCCCATTTACCCTTGATGTTACGGGCATCTAATGAACCCGGGATTTATCGATAAAATAAATTAGGAACACGGGGTGAAATGATAAATCTCTGTGACCCTGATTTGGATTGAAATGATAGATCCATCCCTGAAATATTGAGAAATTAAATTTAAACTCACTTGGCCATGGGATAGATAATTATATACAGACATCGGTTGGTTAAATGATTTTAAATATTAAAATATTATTGGTCGGGAATTTCATTTTTAAGGGAGGTGCCGACACTCGATTAATTCATTCCTTAAAAATTTAAATTGGGATGTTATTTAAAATGGGTTAAGGAATTTATCCCAAAACAAGTGGAAACTCTTAAATTTAGATTTGAACATGATTTGGAAATTTTCAAATTTAAGGGTATGGATTTAAAGGTAATAAATTCTTATGGAATTTAGATTCTGGGAAATGGAAATCGAGGGTATTATGAGTTGTTTTAACTCAGTTTTAAATATGGGCTGAATCCATTATATTGAACGGTTGTTGAACAAGGTTTGAAAATGAGAAATGGAAACTGAATGAACTCCATTGGAAACTGGGATATAGATTCATGTATTGGAAATTCGGAAGGAAGAAAAAATTTGGTTTAAAATTATCTATATATATTTATATACCTGGCTTGATTTCAAATTTAACTATTTCATTCTTTAAAAATTTAGTTATTCAAACTTCTAACCTATAAATTATTTTATTTTAAATAAAGTTTCCTTCATATTTAGTATTCAAACTATCTAGTAAACTTTAATTTATGTATGTACATAATATTTTAATTAACTTATTTAATTTTAATTATTATAGTCTATATATATTTATTTTATCTAAAGTTCTTTTCTTATAAGCATTTATTTTCAAAAGTATTTTTATGAATTGTAAATTTCTTCCGAATGGAAATGTTGGATTTAAACCATTGGTTCAAATGGAGTTGTGATAAGTTATATTCTATTTGAATAGGAATTGTTTTGATTCGGTTTTGATATGGAAAGGTAGATTTTATTCTACTTGAAAATAAATGGGATTTCCAAAGATTGAAATGAATAGGTATGGGAAAATATATATATTCTATTGAATATGAAGGGACTTCGAATGTAAATCGATTTGAAATAACTGAAATCTTTTAAGACGAAGTACATTCTATGTGAATATAGACCGATTCGAAATATTATATGAGTATAATATACTGACATGGAAATATATTCCAGTTTGGAATAAAAAATTGATTTGGGAATGATTTGGGATATTTTGATATGAAAGTATATTCTATTTTGAATATAAAAGGGGTTCGAAAAAATATATATGATATTTTGATATGAAAGCGAACCTTTGAAATGTAAAAGAACCAACCGATGTGGAAAATGTAAGCGTTGGTTGTTAAAGAGACCGGAGTCGACATAAGGCATACTCTCTGTCAGTGTCGATACCACTTTGACAACTGTGAACGTTTTGACGTATCCAGAATGAGATATGATCACTTGGAGGCGATTATTGAATCGAAGGAGATGAACGATGACAAAATAGCCCTGACCTTCGGGTCAGAATTGAAATGACTAAAACAGGAGCTATACCGTGACTAATTGAGGTAGCACCTTTGATCGGACGCACTCCTTCGAAAATAATTCTATGGCTATGATTGATGATGATGATTTGGGCCCATTTATGACTTTGGGAGTGTGTTCCGAGGTGGGCGGTAGTGGCTGCTATGCGTTACCACCGGTCCGGGAGTGCAATTGGTAGAATCCTACCCTGGGCATTGCCTCGAGTGCCTTGTCATATATATCCATATCGAGCCCCATACGATTTTGATTTAGTATTGCCTTCTATGGAGTTCCCTCTGATAACACCAGTACGGTGAATTTACGGTACTGTATAGACTGTTGATGCCTATAAACGGCGTAAGGGTAATATGGTAATCCCGCTTACGCTATTTTCAGTATTTATACGTTACTGAATAGACATTTTAATAATAGCGTATTATTATATAGATATTAGTTTTACGGATCCTCAAGAGATGGAAAATCCCGTAACATCTCTTGAGTTACTACACCCATGACACTGATATTATTTCATATTTAATTTAACTAATATGAGAATGATTTAGTGTTGATCCGAGTGTTGTTGTGTTTTATTTTTATGCATTACGCTCGGGTCAGCAGATGTTGCAGTTAATGAAGATTACTTTGCCTTGGAGATAGAAGACGAAGATTTGGTATATATATCTATTATATATGTATTTCCGCTGCATTTTATTTCCGCTGTTATGTTATGTAAACCTGTTTATGTGTAACTCTGATAATCATTGAATATTAAATCAATGTATACATTTCAATTATTTTAAACTGCTATTGTTATTATATGTTGTCCTTCCGCTGTGAGATTTTGTGATTGGTTTCTTTTCTTTCTTCTTTTCCCGATAACTACCTGCATTTGCGATTTGTTTGGGCCGACATGTGTGGTTTATTGTCGATTCGAACGGTCAAAAATATGGGTCGTTACATTTGGTATCAGAGCGATGGTTGGCGATAACCCTGGCTCTGTTTGGGAATTAACTCATTAGAGATAGGGTAGTAGTGCCCTAGAATGAGTCTGAGTGATATGAGAGAGCGTACTTGTATTTTTATATAAATTGGTTTACATTGTGTTGATTTGTTCTGTTGAATATTTATGGATTCTGGTCGATATATGGGACGCCATAGAATCGATAGGAATTTCTAAATAATCGAACAGAATGATCGACATGATATGGTTTTCGATTATATTTTAAAATATATCAGCTATATTATTGGTTCAATCATATATATTTATATCCGTTTCAGTAGGTGGTAATATTTAGTTATCACCTATTAGGGGTGATTAGTTAATAAATCTAATAAGGGAAATTATATGGTTTAAGAAAATATTGGAAATGAAATGATACTTTTAAGTATCATTGGGTGAAACGATTGGCGATTAAAATAGAAATGAACTGAAACCTTGATCCTGGGTATTTTGAAATAGTTTTGCCAAAGTTTGAAATAACATTGTATTATAAGGAATAGTTCTGGGAATAGTTTTCAAAAGGATATTTAAGATATAAGTGTGAAATCTCCATTTAGACTTTGGAAATGACTTCGGTAATGAGTGCACGCATTACCGATGTTATTTTAAAGAGTCTGAGTGGGGAGAATACCCGATGATTTTAGTGGGTTGACAGAAGATTTTGAATTTAAATTCTATATGGTATAAATTTTTTTATAAAGTATTTGTGTATGTTCTTTAAAGGTTGAATTCAAATTTTACTCGAGGTTCAAATTTTCTTTGTTCTTTTGGTAATTAAAGATTTGGATTTAAAATTTATGGCATGTTTTTCTATAAAATAGTATAAGTACTTAGATTATTTTAAACTTGGTTTAAACCCGGAATCAAGGTATTTAGGTTCATCTTAACTAATACTATTGATTGGATGCTAAATTAACTCGATTGAAATCATGTAACGAACTTAAGTATTATAAGAAAAGATGTGGCCGTTGAAATGCTTAAGCATGGACGATAACAAGTTAAAGAAATTATATGTTGATTAATGGAAGTGTTAGAGAAAATCTAAAATAATTCGATTCATTTGAATTTTTTTTTTTAGACTTTGAAATCACCTTAACTATTGACATTAACTTAAGAACTTAAGTTACTCGAGCCATTGAAATTGGACTTTGAAACCATGGAATAGACTTAAATATTAAGTTGGTCAATAAGAGTGCTGGAGGAAACCAGAGTTAAGTAAAACCAAATTTAATTGAATTCGACTAAATAAATTGGAATAAGTTTGTTGGGTTAGTAAATTGGCAATGCCTTGGCCAATTAATAAATAAGTGAGGTAGTCGAGAAGAAGTGAAAAAAAAAATTGATTAGTTAATGAAAACGTGAATTGCCAATAAATATAAATAAAGGAAAAACTGTTAAATTAGTATATATGTGAAATCAAGACATAGGAAATCTAAATGGGGTAAAATCTCATTTGAACAATATATAGGATATAAATCTAAGTATAAACTTGAGTCCTTAATTCAAACCATGATTTTTGAGTGAATAAATATATTCTGTAAATAGAATAAGGTTCAATTTGAAATGAAATGGACTAAGAGAATAAGGGGAGGGTTAAATGAATGAGGGGAGAGGCCAAAACAAGAGAATGTAAAGTAAATATATAATTTGGCTTATTTGGAATAAGATAATGAAGTAAAACGAATTCTAATTTGAGAATTTGAAATACTGAAATGAGATATAAGAATAGAATTTAATCTAGGTTGGAATAATTTGATTTATACGAATAACTTAAGGGTAAATCATGGCATCAATAAGTGATAACCACATCTAGTGGTCAAGGGTGCTAAGGTGGAAATCCGAAGGTTGAAACCCCAGCTCAAACGAATCCACATTTAAAGGAAAAATTTGGTTGAACTAAATAGACATGAAGGTGAATTTTAAAATCCCCTTTTGAAATGAAACCATTGGTAATGGAAACTGATGCAAATGAGTTGGCAAATGGATTCATGCTAAGGAGTTAAAGGTCTAGTGTAATCAATTTCGTTAGAAATTTTAAGGTGAATTCAAGTTCTAATCGGAATATAACACTTGAAGTGAAACCGGAAATTGAATAGAAGAAATATCAAAATAAAGTAAGAAATTGAATATGGATCAAATTCTTGAATAATGAAGCAATAACAAAGTTAAATGTTAAGGATTTTCAAAAATATTGAAATCGAAAATGTTGAAATTTCGAATAGAAATAATCCAATGTTTATGTAAATCTGAAATAGTCGATAAGCTGAAGCTAAAGTGACCACAACTTTTGATGGGATGATCGGAATCTGACGATTCCGGACTTTTCGGAAACCTTAGAAACCGAGCTAAAACTTTCGTTTATAAAGCCCAGTCGAATTCCTATGTTACTAAGCTGAAATGCAAGTTTTAGTCATAGTTGTATGTGCAGAAAAGCAAAAATCTGAACTGAATACCCATGTTGTTTTGACCATAACTCCCAAACGAAACATCGGATTTTAACGTGCGAGTACAATTCGGAAAGGCCAAAATCTGAACTAAAACCTTTCCTAAACATGCTGGGTGGAATTTTGAGATTTAAAGGGGTAAAAACTGGGTTGAACAACTCAGATCTGCAATTTTATTTGCAGGGCTGAAGCGTTCGCCTTCGCTAAAACTGCCATAACTTTTGAACAAATTATCCGAATTTGATGAATCCGGACAATTCGGAAAGCTTGAAAAAAATTCTACAACTTTTGGCTAGTGTGTTTTAGTCAAATTCCATCATTTATAGAGTGATACGCATTGATTTGTTGCTGGCCTGTTGTTAACATGTCGGTTTTGTTGTTGAAATATCGATGATATGTTGTGTGAGTTATATGCATTCGCTCTTTAGTATATATATGTTTGATTCTCATATATATGTGAGTATGTAGCAGGTGTAGAGAAGTCGCGCTACGCGTTGGAGCTCGCTTGCGCTAAATGCTAAATGCTAAGCTAAATAAATCCGCAAATAAACGCTAAGAAGGTACGTATGTGTGTTATATAGTTGCGTAGTTGCGAAGGTATGTGTTTTCCCCATTTTTGGGATGCCTCATCGAATGATGAGATGTATATTTGAATTTTATATGCGTTGTGATTTTCCGGACCTCTTCGTGCAAAGGAGATGCTGCCGAAATTTCCCGTGATTTCGGGAGTTAGAAAATTTATGAAAATTTTCAATTATATAGCTTATTTTATAAATACTATTCTATAAGTATGGATTTGAAAGTATGACTTGTTTAATACCTTATCTCGTTCCCTTTTCGAGACGAAAAGATTTTAAGTGGGGGAGAATGTAACATCCCATATTTTCTGTATATTTAATTTTCAATTTTTAAATAAATAAAATGGATTAATTTTGGGGAAAATCAAATTTTGTTGATTTTGATGATAATAATTATTGAATTGAGCATATATAAATGTTG
Organism: Allium sativum; assembly: GCA_030737875.1. Lineage (NCBI taxonomy): Eukaryota > Viridiplantae > Streptophyta > Magnoliopsida > Asparagales > Amaryllidaceae > Allium > Allium sativum. The sequence continues at coordinate 743,528,331 of CM060909.1, read as the reverse complement.
TAATGTGAAATTTAATATTTTATAACAAATAAAGTTTGGATTGTCTAAGTTAAAATAGGAATTTAAACTTTATTTGATAAATTCTGAAATTTTGAGTTGATATTACAATTTTAAGGATAATTCGAGTCCATTTATTTATAATTGAAATTTAAAAATTTAATTGATTTAATGGTGGAATTTTAAGTCGTTAATTTATAACTGAAATTTCAATCAAGATTCAAATAATCAAATTATGATTTGAAAATTTGTGAAACTTATTTGTAGAAATTATTTAAGTTATAGTTTGATTTAAATTTGAATTCAATGAATATTTAATTTGAATTTAAAACGGTTAATCGAATAATTGAATAATTAATTAATTAATGATGAAAATTTAACTGTTTTGGCGACTGTCTCGGAATTCGACGAAACTGGCGCCATCAGAACCGGAACGGTAAATTATTGTAGAGTTTCAATCTGCGTTAAAATCCGACTTACCGTTTGGTCGTACGAGAGAAATTGTGAACGAGATCAATGTAAATGGATAATTGAGTGCTTTAACATTTGGGCCTTCTCTAATTATATAAATTAAGTCCATCTTCACCTCACCAGCTCATTTTCACTTTCACGTATACTTTTTCTCTACCTACTCTTTCTTTAATGGCTGGAAACTTCAAAAGAAAAAAAAAACCCTAGAAAATAAAATACAGCTTCAAAATCAAAACTTCTCAGAACCCTATCATATTATATACCGAATCGAAGAGCTCGACGAGAAAAACATACGGGTGGCCTCAGATTCGACATGCAGTGGAGGGAGTAGTCGGAATTTGCGGTCAAAGTCCCTGATTTTTCGAAACTCTAGCATGTAATTAGGGGTTTTCAATTCGGGATCTAATCGAGGATTTGGACTTCTGGGTATCGAAGAGATTTGTGTCTGGAGCTGACTGCAAGTAGTTGGAGGATCTATCGTGAGGTAGATCATCAGAATTTGGTGGTTTAGGGTTTTAAAACCGTTTCGTTCATCAGTTCGTCGGCGGCCAGGCAAGCCACCGGAGGTCACGGCGTCGGGCTGGTAGGAGCGGCTCAGAAGGGGCTTTGGATTGGAGGCGGTCTTGGGTTGAACGGTGGTCGGAGTGCGATGCTAGGTACGGTCAAAGGAGCGTGGGTTTTGGGTACGGTTCGTCGGCTGTTACTGTAGCAAAGAAGAAAGGAGGAGCGGGAGTGTTTTGAAGGGTGCTGACGTGGCATCGTCCGAGTGGGTGAGGTTTTATTTTATAATTTTATATATATTTTTAAATTCAAATTGTAAAACGCTCATAACTTCTTCATATTAACTCGGATTTGGACGCGGTTTGCTGCGTTGGGATCGTGGAGGAATTGCGGACATTTTGGCACTGGTTTCGCTGCATTTCGAGACTGTGAAATTTTGGGCTATGGTTGGACGTTCGATCCACTAAGGACCCAAAGGTGAGTGATTTCTCACTCACGAAATACTGAATTATTTACCATATTTATTTAATTAAATTATGAAATAAGTTTGGTTGCATGGTTTTGTTGGATTGTTGATGTGTTGTTTAAATTTGACATGCAAGTGTATTAACATGCAATCTAAGTAAATGATTTGTTATTTAATTTAATTTAAATCTCTAGTTGAATTCGAACCCTTGTTAAATCCTGAAACAGTTTAATGTTGGATCAGTTGAGTGAAATTGTTGTGATGGATGTTGATTGAAATTTATTACTGAATTTATAGTGATATTTTTAAAATACTCTTTATTTCAGTATATGGTGATGCATGTTGATTGTGACGATAAATCCCATTTACCCTTGATGTTACGGGCATCTAATGAACCCGGGATTTATCGATAAAATAAATTAAGAACACGGGGTGAAATGATAAATCTCTGTGACCCTGATTTGGATTGAAATGATAGATCCATCCCTGAAATATCGAGAAATTAAATTTAAACTCACTTGGCCATGGGATAGATAATTATATACAGACATCGGTTGGTTAAATGATTTTAAATATTAAAATATTATTGGTCGGGAATTTCATTTTTAAGGGAGGTGCCGACACTCGATTAATTCATTCCTTAAAAATTTAAATTGGGATGTTATTTAAAATGGGTTAAGGAATTTATCCCAAAACAAGTGGAAACTCTTAAATTTAGATTTGAACATGATTTGGAAATTTTCAAATTTAAGGGTATGGATTTAAAGGTAATAAATTCTTATGGAATTTAGATTCTGGGAAATGGAAATCGAGGGTATTATGAGTTGTTTTAACTCAGTTTTAAATATGGGCTGAATCCGTTATATTGAACGGTTGTTGAACAAGGTTTGAAAATGAGAAATGGAAACTGAATGAACTCCATTGGAAACTGGGATATAGATTCATGTATTGGAAATTCGGAAGGAAGAAAAAATTTGGTTTAAAATTATCTATATATATTTATATACCTGGCTTGATTTCAAATTTAACTATTTCATTCTTTAAAAATTTAGTTATTCAAACTTCTAACCTATAAATTATTTTATTTTAAATAAAGTTTCCTTCATATTTAGTATTCAAACTATCTAGTAAACTTTAATTTATGTATGTACATAATATTTTAATTAACTTATTTAATTTTAATTATTATAGTCTATATATATTTATTTTATCTAAAGTTCTTTTCTTATAAGCATATATTTTCAAAAGTATTTTTATGAATTGTAAATTTCTTCCGAATGGAAATGTTGGATTTAAACCATTGGTTCAAATGGAGTTGTGATAAGTTATATTCTATTTGAATAGGAATTGTTTTGAATCGGTTTTGATATGGAAAGGTAGATTTTATTCTACTTGAAAATAAATGGGATTTCCAAAGATTGAAATGAATAGGTATGGGAAAATATATATATTCTATTGAATATGAAGGGACTTCGAATGTAAATCGATTTGAAATAACTGAAATCTTTTAAGACGAAGTACATTCTATGTGAATATAGACCGATTCGAAATATTATATGAGTATAATATACTGACATGGAAATATATTCCAGTTTGGAATAAAAAATTGATTTGGGAATGATTTGGGATATTTTGGTATGAAAGTATATTCTATTTTGAATATAAAATGGGTTCGAAAAAATATATATGATATTTTGATATGAAAGCGAACCTTTGAAATGTAAAAGAACCAACCGATGTGGAAAATGTAAGCGTTGGTTGTTAAAGAGACCGGAGTCGACATAAGGCATACTCTCTGTCAGTGTCGATACCACTTTGACAACTGTGAACGTTTTGACGTATCCAGAACGAGATATGATCACTTGGAGGCGATTATTGAATCGAAGGAGATGAACGATGACAAAATAGCCCTGACCTTCGGGTCAGAATTGAAATGACTAAAACAGGAGCTATACCGTGACTAATTGAGGTAGCGTCTTTGATCGGACGCACTCCTTCGAAAATAATTCTATGACTATGATTGATGATGATGATTTGGGCCCATTTATGACTTTGGGAGTGTGTTCCGAGGTGGGCGGTAGTGGCTGCTATGCGTTACCACCGGTCCGGGAGTGCAATTGGTAGAATCCTACCCTGGGCATTGCCTCGAGTGCCTTGTCATATATATCCATATCGAGCCCCGTACGATTTTGATTTAGCATTGCCTTCTATGGAGTGCCCTCTGATAACACCAGTACGGTGAATTTACGGTACTGTATAGACTGTTGATGCCTATAAACGGCGTAAGGGTAATATGGTAATCCCGCTTACGCTATTTTCAGTATTTATACGTTACTGAATAGACATTTTAATAATAGCGTATTATTATATAGATATTAGTTTTACGGATCCTCAAGAGATGGAAAATCCCGTAACATCTCTTGAGTTACTACACCCATGACACTGATATTATTTCATATTTAATTTAACTAATATGAGAATGATTTAGTGCTGATCCGAGTGTTGTTGTATTTTATTTTTATGCATTACGCTCGGGTCAGCAGATGTTGCAGTTGATGAAGATTACTTTGCCTTGGAGATAGAAGACGAAGATTTGGTATATATATCTATTATATATGTATTTCCGCTGCATTTTATTTCCGTTGTTATGTTATGTAAACCTGTTTATGTGTAACTCTGATAATCATTGAATATTAAATCAATGTATACATTTCAATTATTTTAAACTGCTATTGTTATTATATGTTGTCCTTCCGCTGTGAGATTTTGTGATTGGTTTCTTTTCTTTCTTCTTTTCTTCTTTTCCCGATAACTACCTGCATTTGCGATTTGTTTGGGCCGACATGTGTGGTTTATTGTCGATTCGAACGGTCAAAAATATGGGTCGTTACAGTTTCTGCTAGATGATTATTTTATTGTGTTGATTGACATTATTATAATATCAAAAGGTTTTTGATATAAAGATATTTGGATTCTCATAAGGGAAAAACCCGTTCCGTTATACGGCGTGGTCTTATGAGATATCGATTACCTGCTTGAACTGTTTTTAAACTGTTTTACTCATACCACTCCCATGACTGACCCGGAGTTTATTTTGTTGTTTTTTCCCTAAACTCTTGGGTGCCTAATTTTGTACGGGCAGTCAAGTAGTCAGAATTTACAGATATTCTGGAAGAGCTTGGAGCAGGAGGCTTCAGGATGATATAGCTATAGTTTATATTCCGCTGTGTTGTAAGTGTTGTACTCTTATAATGATATGTATATTCAAGTATAGATTTGTATTTCAAAGTTATGTTATGAAATATATTTATTCGTTCCGCTGTGAGATTCGTGTTACTCTAATGTTGTGTTCTTCTTCTTCTTCTATTCTAAGTTTCTATCTTATCTTTCCTTACCCTCTAATTTCTTTCATTAATGGTCGGTATTTTTTGATGTTCGGTTAGTCGTCATCGAGTTTATGGCGATAACCAAAGTCATCAAAATCCCAGGTCATTACACAGGGAACTGATTTGTATTCAAAGCTAAAAAATTATGTATTTACGTACCTTTTTCGGTTTACGAATTAGAAGTTTATCATTACGAGCCATTTTCGAAGTGCATGAATTTTCTGAGTACACACTTTCACGAGCTCAAATGACGAAGGCATCCTTTTTGTTGATGTATTAGCACTTTTTTGCTTTCACTTCCACGTGTCTTTATTTTGCTTTTTGGAGATGTGAGAGAGGACATACGTGGTTCCACAATCTCTAACATCTTCTTATAGATTTGCATTTGGTAAGGAGTTTCCATCTTTTTCACATCTTGTATAAGCTCTTCCATTTTTTTCGCAACCCCCATACTTTTATTTCCACTTTTTTCTATAAGATGTAGCCTTAACCAATGAATGTCTACCATCTCAAGCGGTATTGTGGTATCAGGCCCAAGACGAGCTAACTCATGCGCACAAGACAATCCATAAGTTATACGAATGATACATCCGCATAATAATTCTTCGTCACCAACATCTTTTATTCTCTGTTTTTCCGAATGTATCAAATCAAGCACCTTGACAGAAACAATTCCCCGTAAAATTTTGAACTCTCAAATATGAAATATATGCTTTACTTTTGTTAAACTTTGCTCGAATGACGCTTTAAGGTCAGTAAATTAGAGTTCCAATAATGTATGCATCTTTATCCAAGCTTGATAGAAATTGCATTGACAGTCAGCTAAATGTTATTTTAATTTTGAATGAGCAGACTCAGACCTGCATAAGACATGCGGAAATTATTACAATATAGCTAATTATTATGTTGAATAAATATGAACAAAGTAATATATAACAATACCGATTAGAAGTATAATTTCCGAAATGCATGGAGTCATCCGTCCATGCTTGAACAAACCAATCTTTATATGTATCCAACCAAGTCTCATGAATATATCTCAAAAGCGAAGTATGATTTGCATACTTTTCATGCTACACTTGCAGATTCTCATTTTAAGCAACAATATTTTAAAACATACCAACTTATTCCAATCAAATAAAAATGATTTTTTCTCTTTAAGCTCTATTCCTTTCACTTTCTTTTGCATATGGGTTAGAACATTATTTTTAATGTGCCATGTGCATAACATATGTGAGGAGTTCGGAAACACAAATCCAGTAACATTTATTAGTGTTGTCTCTCTATCAGAAATGAAGACTGGTGGTAATTCCACTTCACAATCAATTATAAATGATTTCAAATGCTCTAAAGCCTATATATAATTTTCCCCGGTTTCCGCAACTAAATGCGCAATTGTAATATAGAATGTAAGATCTGTGCAAGTAACCCCAACAATCTCGAGTATAAGCATTCTATACCTATTGGTTTGATATGTGCAATCTAATATAATAACCTTGGGGAATGTACGTAGAAAATTCAAGCTGAATTGATGTGCCCAAAAAATATCTTTAATAATATCTGTTTCGTCTAACGTTCTATAGTGCCATTCAAATTGACTAAACTGTTTCAATGTACTAAGCAAATATTGAACTTGAGAATGCCTCGCATGCTCTACAACATTTTGTGCTTTGATTATGTTGTAAATCGTCGTGATTGTGGTAGAATTTGTAGGATTATTTATTTTAATGGTCGCTAAAATTTGTTTTGGTTTTACCAAGTTTTTATGCATCTCAACAACTAACTTCGTTTCATCATCCATTAGTCGACCAATATATGAATGACCTTCCGTAAGTTTCAATTAAAAATGATTATGAATACCATTAATAACATATAATCGCCAATCATCTAAAGTCGGAAGTTTTTCACCTTTAAGTTTAAAGGGGCAGTTGCACTTTTTTGTACCAGTCAATCTCAGGTTCTTCAGTCTTTTATCCTTAAGCTTCTTGTACGCACTAGTTCGTTCACAACCAATTGTAATTCTAGGTTTTTTTATCGAAGCACTAGTATCCGATATCAGTATTATGATAACAAAGCCAAGGCTTATTCCTATATCACGAACCCAGTCGATTAATTTTTTTTCCAGATGAAAATATTTGAATTCAAAATACAAAACATTATGTTAGTTGAAATGATAAATAAATGTTGAAAAAATATGTGTTCGAATATTTTTTTCGCCTTTCTATCACAACATCAATCTGTAAACACGTGGTTATGCATAAAACCATGTATAAGATATATGTGGAAATATAGTTAACCACGTACATATTATACATTGAAGATTGGTAGTCCACGAGATTATTTTGTGTGGTTTATCAAATTACCCCAAAAAATAATCATCCATAAAAAAAGTGTATTTAACAGTTTAAAATACTAGTTCAAACATTAACCGTAATGTCAAGAATTCGTTTGAGTAACCCGAAACCATTTCATCATGCAATTCTTCATCACTTCAGGATGGCATGATCTACGGAAAAAAATCAGAAAGTATAAACTAAATGTTGAAAAAAGAAAATAAATGATGTACTATACATATAATCCGTGGATAGTTCAATTTCCATGATGGTTCATCACGTGGATAGTACAGTTTCCACGTAGAACATACACGTGGTTTATTGTTTACCCTCGATTTTCCACTTCATGGTTTTTCTACGATTCCCTCATTTTCAGATTCATCGGCTGTTTTTAACTTATTTCCAAAATTTGGAAAAAAAATTTCTAAATTTTTGAATTACCTATCATGATTGTGATAAGAAATCATCTTCTCCTTCAAAATCCATCAAATAATTATCTATAATTGAATTTTTTCTTCAATACTTTTAAGAACTAGGATTTTGAATATCGATGTTTTTAGATAGTGAGAAAAGTACGTGATTGTTCAAAACAGATGAGAAGGAAGTGAGATGGTAACACGATAAGGGTAGTTTTGTCTTTAAAAAATAATTAATTTTAGCGGGGATACTAATAAAAACATGGGTTGGAATATAATTTGCCTTCCTGATAATACCTCATATGCAGATGAATACATTTTTAATTTCGTATATAAACCAAGTAAGCCAAATATGTTATAAAACAAGATAAGAACATAAGAAATAATAGGAAGAAGACATTTTTATTCATTTAGATATATAGAATACACATATGAGCTCTCAATTTATAGACTTCACATGTCCAAACATTTACAATAATGTCCCTTGCATTAAGCGTATTAAACTTCAATAATATATATATATATATAAATATTACAACATTCCCCCTTGAATATGCATATGCAAGAAGATAAAATTAAATTTCCTCGTTTATTTTTTTTAATGAAATACCCTGTGGGAAAAATCATAAACAAGGAAAAGAGTACAAGTTTGTTTCTTCTTTAGATAACATGTTTTACAATGTTACCACGAGGGTTGATACTTTAGGATCAAAATAATGCCTCATTAAAAACCTTACTAACAAAAACCCAGTAGGAGAAATTTTAGTGAAGGAAAAGAGTACATTACAGCATAATTTGATATGCTCCCCTTGAATTAAAACGCATTATTCAATTATTCTATAATATAGTCACCGCATGTACACAATCTTCTGAAGTATTGATTTGGAAGTTGTCATTGAGAACATATCTACCCGCTTTTTTCTGAAGCTGGATTTGTTTCTCCTCTTTCTTGTTGTCCTTTCATACTTCACGTGTAAAGAGAAATTTAGAAGAAATCTGCTCCATTCTATCATCCATGATATAATCTACTTGAATCTGAGTCACGCAAGCTGCATTGTCTTCATAAATAATAGTTTTCTATATTAAAAGTTGCTTGATACTTCTGGATCAAAATACTGCCTCATTAAAACCTTACTGGAAAAACCCGATGGAAAAAATCTTAGTGAAGGAAAAAGACTACAATATAGAATGTCATATTTCAATAATTTACTATGTCAAAAGTATGATACTTCTGAATCAATGTAATGCCTCGTTAAAACCTTAGTAAGAAAAACCCAGTGGGAAAAATCTTAAATAAGGAAAAAGAGTACATTACAACTTATTTTCAAATGTTACTTTTTGGATTGATACTTCTGCATCAAGTACATTTTTATCATCTCCTCTTGGAGTCCCAATCAAATTCATATACCTCCAAAATAACAAACCCCTTTACCAATTTCTTTATAAAGACACATAAATAAATGAGATTGTATTTGTACCCATCTTTTACTAAATATTCACTAAGATGGTTATACCACATTCTTCCGAATAGTTTCGAACCATGTAGTGATCCTCTCACTTTTAATGAGCACATCGACTTTGATTTTCCTTCAGGCACTTATATCCATCTGGGATTCTCATGTAAATATCGGTATCCTATTCAGCGTATAGATAAGTTGTTACAACATTAGTTAATATTATATCAAGCTTCTTAGGAACTATAAGGCTTAGAAAATATCGATGATATGACATCCATAACAGGAGAGTATTTCTCTAAAGTCAAAACCTAGTCTCTGCAGGAGACCTTGTGCAACAAGCTGTTCCTTGTATCACACAACTTTATTTTTCATTTCAATTTCTTATTTAAAATTCCTTCCTTTTGCGATTTGTGTGCTACTAATATTCATTTATGAATACACTTTCATGTGCTTACAGTTTCATGTTTCAATCAGGTTTTCATATTGCAACATACATTTGACAAATAAGACAAGTTTCATTACAACAACATTAAGTAGGAAGTAATCTACTCATCTTAAAGTATATCAAGATTTTCATTACAACAATTCCTAAGAAATCTACCGTTCATGTCCTTGTCATTCATTATAACAACAATTGTTATTTATATTCTTCAGAAACATATATACTTTAATAAGTTTTGCATACCGCAACTACCACTTTAGTAGATATTAGGTGTTTCATTACAACAATTCTTGAAAGAAGGAAGTGATCTACTCATCATGAATCATATCAAGATTTTTATCACAACGATACTTAAAAGAATTTTGTAATCCACATTTTATTTTTTGTTCTTTGCATTCTTTATCACAACCAAAATTATTTAAATTCTTCTGGAATTTGTATATTGTCATCGTTTATACCTTCAGGGTATTGTAAACGTTTTAAATACTTTCACTACTTTTACTAATTCAATCGTCTATGAAAGTACAACTCTCAGGGCACATAACAATGTTTTTGACACTGTATGATGCTTTAGTAACTTTAGTGTGGTTTTGTCATTTTATATATTTTTAATTTTATCTTATGGACTAGAGGTTAATAATTCTTATTTAGGAGAATTTCACGATGGCCAATCATTTCTCTCTAATATGGGATTTTTAATCCATTTATAATATAAGCACTTTATTATTTATTAATTTATCACTGATGATTATTTCTTGTCAGTTATGTACACGATTTATTGAGATCTCAAGACTTATCATGTTTTTGGTACCTAAACCACTTTTGACAATCATGTCATGGGATTCTTTCAAAGTACCCTTAAGTGTTTCTTCAATAACACTCAGCTCCTTTATTTGGCAATTTATGACTTACTCCAAAAACATTTTTAACCAACTTTTATATGCATTTCAGCTGTGATTTACACCTTTTGATCCTTCAAGGATTCAAATCTATATTGGAGAAGTCTATTAGGGACAACTTTGATGATTTATGCAAGTTATTTAATATTTGCATCATTCTATATGTTAGCATCAATGATCAACATGAACTTATATCCCTTTATCCTCTACATCGTTGTTGACAAACATTGTCACATTAAATAATATACTTTCTGAAATGACCCAAACTCGCCCTTATAGGAAAGCTCAGATTGAGTTGAGAACACGACAAATAAGAACACAAATAGAAGAACATTTCATTGCTATTACAAAAATTTACATTATAGTACAAGAATATACAAAGTATGAACAAATAATACACATTTGATAGATATCAGAGATTTACAAATTATTATGCAGCGGAAAATAATACAAAACACAACTGAAAGTAATATATGGATACAGAGCGTTCTGAATATAGCTGCAGCTGTAAACCAGGATCCTATGAATATAATATTTGCCAAAACCAAAACTACTAGCTTCCCGTGTGGAAAATAGGGGCACCCAGAGTTTAGGTTAAAACAATAAACTCCAGGTCAGTCATGTGACTAGTGTGTGAACTAAAACAGTTATTTAAAACTTTACTTTAGAAATAACGTAAATCAAGGGACCACGCCGTACAACACGGAATGGGTTTCCTCCCAAGAATACCAGTGCATTAAATAGTTTATAAACAGTGCAATGCTTTTCAAAAAATGAAGCTATTATTAGACTCAGGTCCCATCACACAATGCAACGCAAGCCGGAGGATAGAGTTTTACCTTATAATAGCCAAACATGCTTGGTAGATTTAAAACAAATCATGTGATACTATAATAGGTGTATAGTGTCAAAACAGCTTCAAATATACATATATCAATCATAGACGGCATAGTATCCCATGCTACTATGTCTCCATATAGGTTTACAACTAAAACCGAAATGTCATGTATTGGAAATTGGATTTCTGTCATGAGTCGAGGCAAGGGATGTACTCGTTTCTGCTTCGACACACTCTAGCAAATGTCTCAGGACTGCACACTCTGGGCAACCCTTGGATGCTTCAGGGTCGGTCCTCTCTTACATTTGAGGAATGGTTATTCCTGAACACACGTTTCTCGGTCCTATCGGAACTATCTATCGGCTCTGTAGTAACCGATATATCCGAGGCACCTCACAAACCAACAACCACATAGGTAAAAATGTAATAAATGTCTGGGCTCCATACCATGACACCACCTATACCTAGAAAGAAACGTCGTGTTCTCCCTGCAGTCCCTTATCCCGTTTTTGACTCATGCCGAGGTGTGAGGCTCGCGAATTAATGATATACACAAAGCTATGCTATATTAAAGTCGTGCTTCGATCATCAACCACAAGACTCAACTTTTCAACATAATCCTTGATCATTTGCATCTCAGCATGCCACATGGGCAATTCACGCCATGCGACCGATGTCTATCGATATATAACCTCTCAGCTCGTACATTTCAAAGAAGGGCGTTAAGCAAGAGAATAAATTCTCCGCCGCCAAACAGATATATATTTAATAGAGATCAATCAACACAGAATAAAATCCAATGTCAGACACACATCCATTTACAAGTTCGTTCTGGGTCTGAATGAAACCGGAGGCACATTATTCCTCGTCCCGTATGTCCAATACAGGAGAGAGGTCCTCGCATATTCGGTCGATCTCCAAGTACGTCTGGACGATCACCACTTATTAACTTGTCTTGGGTGTACAGCCCAATCAAGACATCAGTAATAATCCGAACTATGTGAAGACCTCCGGTCTTCAACCACCGTCTTCATCGTCGGCTTATCGTCGAATCAGTTATTCAGAATGGGTATAAACCCGGTCTTTCCGAATAACTCGCGTATATAATAAACTAGTGCTATAAAAACACAACATACGCCTCATTCCAATTTTGAATATTCTTTTATTTAAATATTCATATCCTTTGGGAAAGGTTCCTATTAATTTTATCAAAAAAAAATTCTTTAAATTTATTCTTTAATCTTCCATTCGATATCCATTCAAACCAAAGTAAGGTTTATCCAAACTAGTCGGGATTAACGAACCTTACCGAAGTAATCGTTTGTTTAATTTCCCAATCCCAATCTATCCATCCCATGAAGCAAAACTGGTAATACTTCATATCTAACACCATGGTGTTATCGATAAAATTAATTACCATTTCCCGTTCAAATCTAATTAAAGATTTATCGCTTGGAGCAAAACTGGTGATACTCCACTCTCGATCATTTCCCAAATTGATAATTTAAATTATCGCATTCACATTTCAATCTAATTAAAGATTCATTAAAACTCCACTTGCTTTTAATCTTCCCAAAAAACAATATTAATGATTATTTAACTTCGGAAAATCAAACATGTCGCATCGAAAATCTACACCGTACTATTGATTTCTGCCTATATATAACCTCTAAGCTTGTACGTCTTAGAGAAGGGTGTTAAGCAAGAGAATAAATTCTCTGCCACCAAATAGTTATATATTTAGCAAAGATCAACCATACAGTTAGAAATACAATGATCGACATGTAATCCTATCTTTAACTGGGTTAAAGAACCAATGTCATTTAAAACACAGTTCACGATAAACCCAAAATCCCATTCCATTAAATATGGAATCTTCACGGAAAAACGGATCAATATATAATCGATATCGATTTCCGTATCCAACTAATAATATAAATGGAATAACGACAAAGCCTTTTTAATTCCATATATATTAATAACCTTCCTCCACAGAAGCTCACTTCGATTATTACCAAATCAAATTCCGTTCAATTCCAATTTAATATATTAAATTGGAAAACTTTACTTTGGAAAATTTCCATTACATCTTAATAAAAAGATTTATAAATTCCAAATCACATTTCACTGTATATCGGGTTAAAGAACGAATGTCCTTAAAAACACAGTTCACAATAAACCCAATTCACATCCCATTTTATTCCAATTAAATGTAAATTAACTGGAAACTCTAATAATCTTTATTAAAAGATTTATTCTTTTCACACGGGGTTTAAGAACAATGTTATTTAAGACACCATTCACGACAAACCCAAAATCCAATTCAATATTAAATACAAGGCTCTGAATAGAAATTATATCGGCTTATATTCAATATCAAATTCTGAAATCAACAAATATCATATTGGGAATAACAATATATATATCTTCCAAATTCCTCCATGATATCCGTATAATTCCGGAATCCAATATCAAAATATTCCGAAGATAATTTCGATTCAAATCAATTCCAATTCATATATTGGAAATTCTAGTTATTTTTCAAATCATTTCAAATCAAGTATATTTATTTAAAAATATTGGAATATAATTCTAGTTCATAACTAGTTCATTTTGATAAAAATATATTTTTATATTTACAAAACATGGAATTTTTCATCCAAATTCTTTTCAAATCCTTTATTATGATTTTACACAAATTATTAATATTTTTAATAATTTTATCAAGGCCCGTTCAGTCGATTTCCATAAACGTCATCGAACTGCACTTATGTGACCTTTTCCAAATTTGTTTTGGACATAATTCCAAATCCGTCCTTTAGATTTCAAATCTCTTGTATTCGTTAGAAAGATCTTTTCGATACGAACCAATGGTTCCGGTTTTAGGAGAATCCGACGGTCGGATCTCCTGTAATGTCAATTCGAAGTCAATTCGCGAACTTTCGCGGCGTGGCGCGTTCTATTCGGGCCATTACATATATATTATATATATTATGTATATTTCATCGATTTCCATTTAAAACGTATTTTGTAAATTCATTTTAAAATGATTCTAACTTCATTTTCTATTTTAAATGAAAATTGAATTTTCCTTATCATTATAATATATAAGTGATAATATTTTCAAAATATTAGATTTTGAAATCATTTTTTTTTCGATATTCATTATAAAAATGGATAAAATCGATATAAATATCGTTCATGTCAAAATGGTGTTAACCTAATCAATATGGCTTCATATTTTTCAGTATTTTCATGTCCATCCCAAATCGGACATCAAAATCATATTTTGATCCATTACTGAATATTATTTTAAAATATTAGTTATTTTAAAATATTCATAATTCGTCATTTTAAAATATTCGTTAATTTGAAATATTCATTCTTTCCAAACTGGAATCAGACACAGTCAATTACATATAATTTTATTTATATGATTTCATACACACATGTACACAACAATAATCAAACATAGTCAACCATCATCCAGAGTGCATTACACAACTGCATAAGCGTTAAATATAGATAATCAACGCTTACAACAGTCTGTCAACCCATCAATTGGCATACAACTAAACAATTGGGATTAGTGTATGTCAAATATCATCCTAGTACCTGTGTGGGGTTTCAATCAACACACACCGATTTTATATGTGCCGTTGGACGATGTGTAAAATATGTCGTCCCAATCCGTATCAGTTAAATGTGTGTACGTAAACTAATCGTCCGATTTGTAAATGAATATTTATTTTATTCATACGAACGTTAAATTTTTTATTTTTAACTGTAAAATATTTATTTTTAACTATAAAATATTTATTTCAACTCATGAATATTTTATACAGTTCATTTATACAATAAAAATAATATTTTTATTGTTTTAACATTTTTAAAAAAATTCGGCAGTATAACGGCGCGATACTAGAATCGGAATAAGGTCTAGCCTTATCCCTCGCCTAATAATGGCTCGCACCATATACAAACCAATTCTAATCAATTCATTTCACTTCCCAAACCAAATCCAAATAAACCAAACAAACATGGTTTCAAACATGGTTTCAAACATGGTTTCAAACAAAGATGTCGGGTACTACTAAGCACCCTCTGCATCCGAGTATATATATTTAACTAGAAAATAAATTAAAGTGAGAAGTTTTTAGCTTTGGGATCCACTCTTCCGTGCTTTATTATTGCTCAGATTCGCTGTTCTGATTCCAACTCAATCTGTTTCACGAAATTTATATTAAAAATCATATTTTTAATTCGCTATTCATATAATAAAAATTCACATTCTTATAGTGCTATTTCTCTAATAGCAATCATATTTTTATTTCGCTTCATATTTAATAAAAATCATATTTTTATTTCAAATCTACATTATAAAAAATCAGATTTTTACAACGCTGCTTTCTATATAAAAAATATTTTCATATCACTACTTCATACATAAAAATCGAATTTTTTTATTTTGCTACAACACATATAAAAATCGCATTTTAATATTGTTATTCACATAATAAAAACCATATTTTTATAATGCTAAAAATCATATTTTTATAACGCTTTGCCTATATAAAGACCATATTTTTATAATACTTCTATATAAAAAAAATCATAATTTTATATAATTAAAAATCATATCTTTGTATAATTAAAAATCAAATCTTTAGCACTTTAAAAATCAAATCTTAAGCACTTTAAAAATCAAATCTTTAGCACTTTAAAAATCAAATCTTTAGAACTTTAAAAATCAAATCTTAAGCACTTTAAAAATCAAATCTTTAGCACTTTAAAAATCAAATCTTAAGCACTTTAAAAATCAAATCTTTATCACTTTAAAAATCAAACCTTATTTGCTATTTATAAATATAAAAAATCATTTTTATTTGCTATTTAAATATATAAAAATCTTATATATTATTTTTCTATATAAAAATTATATTTTTATAAATTATGTTCCCATAAAAAATCACCTTTTTTATTTCAGTATTATATATAATAAATAAATAAACTGAAATAAAAATCTACTTGATTTACCTTTCTTTTGCGGGTTGGGGGGGGGGGGTTCGCTGTCGTCGACGAAAGGGGGGCTGCTCGCTGGTGGTCGTCGCTGGTTGCTGGAGGTGGGGGTGTGCCAGTGGGTAGCGATGCAAGAGGCTCGCGGGGGTGTGGGGGTCTCGCGGTGGATCTGGTGGGGCTAGGGTTCTGGGTCTGGAACGAGTAGAGGAGAGAGAGGCGAGGGCGAAGGTGACGACCTGAGGAGGAGGCTGCGGCGATGACGCATTGGAGCACGGTGGAGGAACGCGGCGGTTTTCCGTTGCGTGATTTTTTTTTTTGAAATTATTTTCTTCGATTTGGATGAACAGATAAAGAGAAATTGGGGGGTGTGTTATATAATATATATATATATATATATTGATTTAATTTATTTTCAAAAAAAGTAACTTTTAAATTCGAACTCCAAATTGAACCTAGCGACTGTCGCCCCTAGCTAAATACCCCTTACTCCGGACACAATGGGATATGTTTCGTAAGCCAATTCGACTGTTACGAACAGTTTTCATCAAAATTGAAATATAAATTAATATAACATTTAAAATTGATTTCAACGTACATTTTAATTTACTAGGGCCATATACTGACTCCAAAAATTGTAGAAAAATAAATCTAACTATGTTTCGACGATACGGTCCTAACAAAACTAATTTCGTTAAATTTGGAGACCGTTTGAAAAATGGCCATTTACTGGTCGATCCAATTCAATTTAAATTGACAAAACACGTTTTCTTTTGCCATGCTCACATATTGATTCCAAAAATTATGGAAATTGGAATTTGACATTCCGGATCCAACAAAAGTGGTCTCATCGAAAGCAGAGGTCGTTTGCAAAATCGTTATTTCTAAGGGCTATATATTATATAAAATTCCATAGCGACTATTCTGAATTATCAACTGGACATAACTTTTTATTCCCGTTATGAAATCAGGATTTTTCACATTCATTGGAAATATATTTTCAAACAGATTCAAATATTTTTGGTTTTACTAATATGTGATTTATTTTGAATCCTGTACATCCATTCGAAATTTGAAATCGAATTTTCAAGCTACCGCGCCATTTCCAATTCCTTTTATAATTAAAATAAATATTTATATTCTAACTTCGATTTAAACAAATTTATACGTTCTAATTCTATTCAAAATAAATTTCTAGTCGTTATTATTTAAAATAAATCATTTTAAATATTCAAAATTCATTCAAATAGCCAAAATAAAATATTTAAATTGGTTCTGATTTTCCGGGTTATTACAATCTCCTCCACTTAAAATCTTTTCGTTCTCGAAAAGGAATGGAGCTGATAGTTGCTTAGCTAATCAACTCAACTTTTGTTTTGGCTTTCATTCTTCAACTTTTCAGTTTCTAAGAATTTTCCAATTCTTCAAAAATTTGGCTAACACCCTAAATTTTTGAAAAAATTCTCCATAACCTCCTTTGTATGGGGAGACATTTAAAACCTCAACTAGCCATGCTAGGCCCTCATCATCCAAAAAGAAAAAGAATAAACCAAGCGGTTAGCCAATCGGCTCATAAAATCATCCAAACCCAATAAATTAGTAAACATGTACCTATTTGTCGGGCATACAATTTTATTCCTCTTCTCTAGCCTCCTTGCTATGACCTGTCTAATGCATATGCATGTACATGTATGCAATTTCCAAACAATTTTCAATTCAGTTCAATATTTGACACCACTGGCTTAATTTCTCTTATTGGTTTTATTGTTCCAATATGTTAATTAGTTCAACTAATAATCAAACAACACAATTAGCAATCAATTAGTTGATTAGCTTTTCAATCATATATCTTTAATATATATACTCAAAATCATATTTTTGATGCCAATTCAAACCAATAACCCTATCTATGTTTTGGTTCTCACACCAGTCAGTTGGAAATATATAGACATCCCACTTTCGAAACTCGAAAATAAATTCTGATGATGTAGCTACGATCATCAGAATCATCTCCGGGCGTCTAGAGTGTGATTCTATATCTATCCAGTATATTAAAACTTCGAATATACGTTTGCAAGGCGTATGTGCAAAATCATTATATACTCGATTGTCCAAATTCAATATAAAATAAATATTCAAATACGTATAAAATGGTTTAAATCTTCAAAACAAAATTTGTTTTAGAAATAATACTCTTCTATCTCATTCTAGGATACTACTGATACCATCTCTAATGAGTCATTCTCATTGGATATGTTAATCTAGTCTCTAATGAATTCTTTCGTTCGGTTCTAATGTGTCTTATTCTCGAGCTCTGTAAACCAAAGCTCTAATACCAAAATGAAACATCACAAACTCGCCCTTAAGAGAAAGCTCGGATTGAGTTGAGAACACGACAAATCAGAACAAAACAGAAGAACATTTCATTGCTATTACAACAAATTACATCAGAATACAAGAATATACAAAGTATGAACAAATAATATATATTTGATAAATATCAGAGATTTACAAATTATTATGCAGCGGAAAATAATACAAAACACAATTGAAAGTAATACACGGATACAAAGTGTTCTGAATATAATTCTAGTTGTAAACCGGGATCCTATGAATATAATATCTGCAAAACCAAAACTACTAGCTTCCCGTGTGGAAAATAGGGGCACCCAGAGTTTAGGTTAAAACAATAAACTCCAGGTCAGTCATGTGACTAGTGTGAGAACTAAAACAGTTATTTAAAACTTTACTTTAGAAATAAGGTAAATCAAGGGACCACGCCGTATAACACGGAATGGGTTTCCTCCCAAGAATACCAGTGTATAAAACAATTTATATATAGCGCAATGCTTTTCAAAAAATGAAGTTATTATAAGACTTGGATCCCATCACACAATGCAACGCAATCCGGAGGATAGGGTTTTACCTTATAATAGCCAAACATGGTTGGTACGTTTAAAACAAATCATTCGATACTATAATAGGTGTATAGTGTCAAAACAGCTTCAAATATAAATGTATCAATCATAGACGGCATAGTATCCCATGTTACTATGTCGCCATATAGGTTTACAACTAAAACCAAAATGTCACGTATTGGAAATTGGATTTCCGTCATGAATCGAGGCAAGGGATGTACTCGTTTCTTCTTCGAGACACTCTAGCAAATGTCTCAGGACTGCACACTCTGGGCAACCCTTAGAAGCTTCAGGGCCGGTCCTTTCTTACGTTTGAGGATTGGTTATTCCTGAACACACGTTTCCTGGTCCTATCGGACCTATCCATCGGCTCCGTAGTAACCGATATATCCGAGGCGCCTCGCAAACCAACAACCACATAGGTAAAAATGTGATAAATGTCTAGGCTCCATACCATGACACCACCCATAGCTAGAAAGAAATGTCGTGTTCTCCCTGCAGTCCCTTATCCCATTTTTGACTCATACCGAGGTGTGAGGCTCGCGAATTAATGTTATACACAAAGCTATGCTATATTAAAGTCGTGCTTTGATCATCAACCACAAGACTCAGCTTTTCAACAGAAGCCTTGATCAATTTACATCTCAGCATGCCACACAGGCAATTCATGCCATGTGACTAATGTCTATCGATATATAACCTCTAAGCTCGTACGTCTCAGAGAAGGGAGTCAAGCAAGAGAATAAATTCTCCGCAGCCAAACAGATATATATTTAATAGAGATCAATCAAAATAGAATAAAATCCAATGTCAGACACACATCTGTTTACAAGTTTGTTCTGGGTCTGAACAAAACCGGAGGCACCTTATTCCTCGTCCCATATGTCCAATACAAGAGAGAGGTCCTCGCATATCCGGTCGATCTCCAAGTACGTCTGGACAATCACCACTTATTACCTTGTCTTGGGTGTATAGCCCAATCAAGGCATCAGTAATCATCCAAACTATGTGAAGACCTCTGGTCTTCAACCACCGTCTTCATCGTCGACTTATCGTTGAATCAGTTACTCAGAATGGGTATAAACCCGGCCTTTCCGAATAACTCGCGTATATAATAAACAAGTGCTATAAAAACACAACATACACCTCATTCCAATTCTGAATATTCTTTTATTTAAATATTCTATCCTTTGGGAAAGGTTCCCATTAATTTTATCAAAGATAACTTCTTTAAATTTATTCTTTAATCTTCCATTGGATATCCATTCAAACCAAATTAAGGTTTATGCAAACTAGTCGGGATTAACGTACCTTACCGAAGTAATCATTTGTTTAATTTCCCAATCCCAATCTACCCATCCCATGAAGCAAAACTGGTAATACTTCATATCTAACACCATGGTGTTATCGGTAAAATTAATTACCATTTCCCGTTCAAATCTAATTAAAGATTCAACTATCGCTTGGAGCAAAACTGGTGATACTCCACTCTTGATCATTTCCCAAACTGATAATTTAAATTATCACATTCGCATTTCAATCTAATTAAAGATTCATTAAAACTCCACTTGCTTTTAATCTTCCCAAAAATCAATATTAATGATTATTTAACTTTAGAAAATCAAACATGCCGCATTGACAATCTATACCGTACTATTGATTTCTTCCTACATATAACCTCTAAGCTCGTACGTCTTAGAGAAGGGTGTTAAGCAAGAGAATAAATTCTCCACCACCAAACAAGTATATATTCAGCAAAGATCAACCATACAATTCGAAATACAATGATCGACATGTAATCCTGTCTTTAACTGGGTTAAAGAACCAATGTCATTTAAAACACAGTTCATGATAAACCCAAAATTCCATTCCATTAATTATGGAATCTTCACGGAAAAATAGATCAATATATAATCGATATCAATTTCTGTATTCGACTAATAATATAAATGGAATAACGACAAAGCCTTTTAAATTCCTTATATATTAACAGTCTTCCTCCAAAGAAGTTCACTTCGATTATTACCAAATCGAATTCCATTCAATTCCAATTTAATAAATTAAATTGGAAATCTTTACTTTGGAAATTTTCCTTTAAATCTTAATAAAAAGATTTATAAATTCCAAATCATATTTCAATGTAAATCGGGTTAAAGAATGAATGTCGTTAAAAACACAGTTCACAATAAACCCAATTCACATCCCATTTTATTCCAATTAAATGTTAATTAACTGGATACTCTAATAATCTTAATTAAAAGATTTATTCTTTTCACACGGGGTTCAAGAACAGTGTTATTTAAGACACCATTCATGACAAACCCAAAATCCAATTCAATATTAAATACAAGGCTCTGAATAGAAATTATATCGGCTTATATTCAATATCAAATTCTGAAATCAACAAATATCGTATTGGCAATAACGATATATATCTTCCAAATTCCTCCACGATATCTGTATAATCCCGGAATCCAATATCGAAACATTCCGAAGATAATTTTGATTCAAATCCATTCCAATTCATATATTGGAAATTCTGGTTATTTTTAAAACCATTTCAAATCCAATTTATTTATTTAAAAATATAGGATTATAATTCTAGTTCATTTTGATAAAAATATATTTTTATCTTTCCGAACATGGAATTTTTCATCTAAATTCTTTCCAAATCATTTATTATGATTTTACACAAATTATTAATATTTTTAATAATTTTATCAAGGCCTGTTCAGTTGATTTCCATAAACGGTCATCGAACTGCACTTACAACGACCTTTTTCAAATTTGATTTGGACATAATTCCCAATCCAACCGTTAAATTTCAAATCTCTTGTATTCGATGGAAAGCTCTTTTCGATACGAACCCAACGGTTCCGGGTTTAGGAGAATCCGACGGTCGGATCTCTCGTAATGTCAATTCGAAGTCAATGGTCGAAATTCACGAACTGCCGCGGCGTGGTGCATTCTACTCATGCCATTTAATATATGTATATAATATATATATTATATATATTTCATCGATTTCCATTTAAAGCCTATTTTATAAATTCGTTTTAAAACGATTCTAACTTTTTCAATTTTAAATATTTTCCTTATCATAATATATAGTGATAATATTTTCAAAATATCAGATTTTGAAATCATTTCCTTTTCGATATTCATTACAAAAATTAATAAAATCAATATAAATATCGTTCATGTCAAAATGGCGTTAATCTAATCGACACGGCTTCATATTTTTCAATATTTTCGTGTCCTTCCCAAATCGGACATCAAAATCATATTTTGATCCATTACTGAATATTATTTTAAAATATTAGTTATTTTAAGATATTCATTATTCGTCATTTTAAATTATTCGTTAATTTAAAATATTCTTTCTTTCCGAATTGGAATCAGACACAATCAATTACCATATAATTTTATTTATATGGATTTCATACACACATGTACACAACAATAATCAAACATAGTCAACCATCATCCAGAGTGCATTACACAACTGCATAAGCGTTAAATATAGATAATCGACGCTTACAACAGTCTGTCAACCCATCGATTGACATACAACTAAACAATTGGGATTAATGTATGTCAAATATCATCCCAATATGTAATAACCAGGGAATCCGAGCCAATTTATAAAAATTTATTTTGGCAATTTTAGTGAATTTTGAATATTTAAAATGAATTATTTTAAATAATAACGATGAGAAATTTATTTTGAATAGAATTAGAATGTATATATTTATATAGATCTTCGTTTGAATATAAATATTTATTTATATTTATAAAAGGAA
Source organism: Allium sativum (assembly GCA_030737875.1). Taxonomy (NCBI): domain Eukaryota; kingdom Viridiplantae; phylum Streptophyta; class Magnoliopsida; order Asparagales; family Amaryllidaceae; genus Allium; species Allium sativum. The sequence continues at coordinate 743,505,388 of CM060909.1, read as the reverse complement.
TTGAAAAGGGCGCGGTAGTTCGAAAATTCGATTTCAAAGTTCAAATGAATGTACCGGGTGCAAAATAAACCGAATTTTAGTGAAGCTAAAAATATTAGAATCTAATAGAGGATATCTTTCCAACGAATCCGAAAAATTGAAATTTCATAGCAGGGATAAAAAGTTATGCCCAGTTGAAAATTCAGAATAGTCGCTATGGAATTTTGGCCCTTAAAAATGGAAATTTTGCAAACGACCTTGGTTTTCGACGAAACCACTTTTGTTGGATCCGTGATGTCATGTTATTGCTAGATTCCAAAATTCATAATTTTTCGAATCAATATGTGAGCGTGGTAAAGGAAAACGCGTTTGATCAATTTTAGTCAATTTTAATCGACTGCAAAATGGCCATTTTTCAAACGGTCTCAGAATTCGACGAAATTATTTTTGTTAGGACCGTATCGTCAGTACGAAGCTAGAAATAATTTTTCTGGAATTTTTGGGGTCCGTATGTGGCCCCAGTAAATTGAAAAGTACGTTTAAAATGGAATATATAGATTTTAATTTTAATTTAAATGGAAACTGATCAAAATGATAGAATTGGCTAACGGGACATATCCTATTGCGTTCGAAATGGGGGTATTTAGCTAGGGACAACAGTCATTGGGTTTGATTCAGGGTTCGAAAGAAAAAGTTACCTTTTGAACTTAAAATTAAATTAAATATATAATTATAATACTCCTTCCTCTTTCCCTTTACCTTGGTCAACACCCCCCCCCCCCCCCATATCGTTCGTTCTCAGATCGAAAGGAATAAAAAAAAATATAACCCTTTAACCCATCGCTCCACCACCATCGTTCCCCCCTCCGCCTTCGCCCCTCCACCTCACCAACGACGATGTAACCCCTGAGCTCCGGCGCGAGCTCCTCCCTCCGCCAGCTCGCCCAATCGAACCCCCCCCTCCTGATTTGGCCACGAATCCGCCGCTACCTTGGAGCCACCCGCCACCACCTCCGACTGGCCGACGCCCTGCCACCACTAGTGCCAGCACGACAACACCCCCCCCGCAGATCGACGTCCAAGGAAATGAATAGTGAGTCTTTTTTTTCCTAGCTTTATTTATATATAAAAAGCATAGTTTAAAAAATGATTTTAATTTATATAAAACATGGTTTAAATTCAGTTTTAAATTATAAAAAGCTTTGATTTTTTTTAAAATTATAAAAAGCTTAGATAAAAACTAGAAAGGAAAAGATTTTTAAAATTGAAAGGATTGGATTTCTATTAATCTAAAAATTAGATTCTACTTTCATATGAATGGGATATAATAAAAATATGATTTTTATATAGTTAATCAAATAGAAAAGGTCGGATTTTTATATAGTTAATCAAATAGAAAAGGACGGATTTTTATATAGTTAATCAAATAGAAAAGGTCGGATTTTTATATAGTTAATCAAATAAGAAAGGTCGCATTTTTAAATAGGAAATTAGCGAAGAAAGGTTGGATTTTTAATGAAGTAAAGATTTGATTTCTAGCGGTATAAAAATAGAATTTTTATCTATATAGTAGCGGTATAAAAAAAAGAATTTTTATTCATATTGCGTAGATATAAAAATGTGATTTTTATATACATAGCAACAATATAAAAATGTGATTTTTTTTATATGTAGTGGCTACGGACAATGAAATTGACAAAAGACGAGCACGACGAAGATTTCTACATATGAAGAGTCGTGGTATTTGGTTTAGCTATCGGTGAGAACTCCTCACTTTTATTTTTATTTCTAGTTTGAAATATATACTAGGATGCAGAGGGTGCTTAGCAGCACCCGACACCCGTCGTCCACAGACTATGGATGACTTGTTTGTTTGATTGCTGTGTTGGGAAATTTGATTGTGTGATTTGGAGTGGAATAAAATATTTTATAGTGGAAAATATTCTGTAGTTAAAAATATGATTTTTAACATATATATAAAATAAATATTTATAAACAAATCGGACGATTTGTTTATATACACTGATTTGACTGATATTGATTGGGACGATAAATTTTACACATCGCCCAACCGCACAAATAAAATATGTGTTTGTTGATTTGAAACCCCACACGGGTATTGGGATGATATTTGGCGTACACTAATCCCGATTGTTTAGTTGTATGTCAATCGATGGGTTGACAAACTGTGTAAGCGTTAATTATTTATATTTAATGCTTATGCAGTTGTGTGGTGCACTCTGGATGATGGTTGATTATTTATCGTTGCTATTATATACATGTGTTGTATGGAAATCCATATAATAAACGTTATATGGTAATTAATTGAGCCTCATTCCAATATAGAAAATAAATTCATGTGTTGAATAGAAAATAAATTCATGTGTTGAATAAAAGCCGTGTTGATTAGACTGACGCCATTTTGACGTGAACGATATTTGTATCGATTTTATTCATTTTATAATGAATATCGAAAGTGATTTCAAAATCTGATATTTTGAAATGAATTGAAATTCGGTTTGAAATTGAAATAAATTGAAATTCGGATTGAAATTGAAATTCGAATTAAATTGAAAAGAATTGAAATTCGAATTAGATTGAAATAGAATTGAAATCGTTTTGAATTGAATTTAAAACGTATTGAAATTGAACTGAAATCGATTTGAATTGAAACTGATTTGGATTGAAATTGATTTGAATTGAAACCGATTTGAGTTGAAATGGATTTGAATTGAAATCGAGTTGAAATGAATTTAAAATGAATTTATATCGGAAAGATTCAATTTTGATTTGAATTTGAGATGGAAGTCGTTTTGAAAACGAATTTAAAACGATTTATAAAATACGTTTTAAAAGGAAATCGACGAAATATATACAATATATATATATATTATATATAATGGCCTGAATAGAACGCGCCACGCTGCGGCAGTTCGCGAATTTCGACCATTGACTTCGAACGGATATTACGGGAGATCCGACCGTCGGATTCTCCTAAAACCGGAACCGTTGGGTTCGTATCAAAAAGAGCTTTCTAACGGATATTAGAAATTAGAAATCTAACTGTTGGATTTGGAATTATGTCCAAATCAAATTTGGAAAAGGTCGCTGTAAGTGCAGTTCGATGGCCGTTGGTGGAAATCGACTGTACGGGCCTTGATAAAATTATTAAAAATAGTAATAATTTGTGTAAAATCATAAGAAACAATTTGTGAAGAATTGGGATGAAAATTTCCATATTTGAAAAGGTAAAAATAGTTTTTTATCGAAATGAACTAGTTTTGAACTAGAATTATAATTCTATTTATTTTTAAAATAAATAAAGTGGATTTGAAATGGTTTTAAAAGTTACCAGAATTTCCAATAATTAAATTGGAATGGATTTGAATCGAAATTGTCTTTGGGATATTTCGATGTTGGATTTCGTAATGATACAGATATTGTTATGGGAATTTGAAAGATATATTTATATCGTTATTTCCAATACCATATTTGTTGGTCGTAGAGTTTGATATTGAATATAAGTCGATATATTTTCTATTCAGAGCCTTATATTTAATATCAAATGTGATTTGGGTTTGTCGTGAACGGTGTTTTAAATAACACTTGTTCTTTAACCCGATAATTAATGGAATGTGATTTTGGGTTTTCATGAACGGTATCTTCAATAATATTGTTCTTAGACCCAACGGAGTTAAGAAAATCAGAAACTAACCGGAGATTAGTTAATTTGAATGGTTTCTTGGGTATTGATCTGATGTTGGTTTCGGCCTTCGGGGTTAATACTTAGGGAATTGCTCACTTGCTATTTTACGGTTAAAGGCTGATAGAATGGAATGTGATTTTGGATTTATCGTGAACCGTGTTTTAAATGACATTGATTCTTTAACCCAGTTAAAGATTAAAACTAAGTGGAGTTTTATTGAATCTTTAATTAGATTGAAAAGATCGAGAATGGAGTATCACCAGTTTTTCTCCAGGCGATAGTTAAATCTTTAATTAGATTTGAACGTGAAATGGTAATTGAATTTACCGATAACACCGTGGTGTTAGATATGAAGTATTACCAGTTTTACTTCATGGGATGAATAGGTTGGGATTGGGAAATAGAATAAATGATTACTTCGGTGTGGTTCGCTAATCCCGACTAGTTTGAATTGATATTCAAAAGAAGATTAAAGAATAAATTTAGAAGAATTTATCTTTGATAAAATTAATGGGAACATTTCCCTAAGAATGTGAAATTTAGAAACTAACCGGATATTAGTTAAGTTGAATGGTTTCCTGGGTATTGATCTGATGTTGGTTTCGGCCTTCGGGGTTAATATTTGGGGAATTGTTCTCTTGTTAATTTACGGTTAGTGACTGATGAATTGGAATCACTACAACAAAATGACCATATTACAACTTTAATTTTATAACGGTGGTAAAAGCACCATTGTAATAAATGGGTTTTTACAACGGTGGTAAAAGCACCATTGTAATAAATGGGTTTTTACAATGGTGGTAAAAGCACCATTGTAATAAATGATTTTTTACAACGGTGGTAAAAACACCATTGTAAGAAATGGTTTTTTACAACTGTCAGTTCCCTAAAGTTGTAATAAACATATTTTTAACAACTTTTTACTTTGTTAGTTGTAATAGATGCCCATTACAAACTTCATGTTTATAATATCTATATTTAATAACCAATTATATTAATATTTAATAATAAACTTAGGAATCAATAATATTTATTAATTATTATTAAATAATTACTATTTAATAACTAGTAATTTATTTTTAATAGTTAATGTATGTTAACTGCTTATTAATCAATAATTAGTAACATACATTATCAGCTTTTAATAATTATTAATCGATTATATCTAAGTTGAAATAAGTAAAAGTTAAATAATAACTATTATTAATAAGTAATATTTGATTTGGTAACTCTTTTTCTAATATAACTAATATATAGTAATTAATTTCTGATAATTAATAGTTAAATTAGAAAGTCGTTTAAACTTATTTTCAGTAACTCTTTTTTCTATTTCTTGTATTAGAAACCTATTAAATATTAATAACAACTTATATTTAATAATTAGTAATATTAACATTTAAGAATAATTCATATTCAATAATAAATTTACAAATTAATATCAATTATTATTAATTACTATTAGATTTGATAAAAAAAGCTTAATTGATGATTAATAAATAATAGTTACTTTTCAAAAATTACTATTAAATATTTAATAGTATATAATCAATAACATTTACATAATAATTCACTTTTAATAGTTGGAATTCAATTATAACTTTGAAGAAATAGGTAATTATTAATAATAACTAATATTAATCAATAATATTTAATATTTTAGCAAAAATCAATTCTTAAGAAATTCATATTATATTTAATATAAAATTTTACTTATTAATTCTAAATTATAATTTTTAATTCTCTAAGTTTTGGTGAAATTTTAATTGTAACCGATGGAAAACTGACGGTCATGTTAAATGCAAATTAAACAATGAAATTTAATGGCTGTAATTTAATTAACAGATAATTCACTATTAAATGCTACTAATTAGTACTTAACAATAAAATTTCATAATATGTAAAAGTGGTTACAAGTTAAAATTCAGTATTTACTAATAATTATAGTAATAAATTGAACAAAAAAGTATAAAATAACATGCCACGTTTGATCTGAATGGCATGTAACGCAACATGCCACGTTGGCTCCAAGGAACGAAATTTCTTGGCTCCAAAACGAAATTTCTTGGCTCCAAAACGAGATTTTCGGATGTAATCACCTCGTCAATTCGAACTCCAGCCTCCAGATGTCCTCCGAAACCCTAATCCAAATTCAAGATCTCCCGAAACCCACTGAAATTATCCGGACCGAACTATTCGACTACAATTCCAAATTCCATTTTTCCCCAAAGTTTAGAACAACGGCCACCGAAGAGAAAACTCCTTTCCCTAAATCAAAAATCCAAACTTTCCCTAAAATAATGGCCAGAGCCTTCGTCGCCGCTCTCTCTCCACCTCCTCGACGTCGCCTGAAGCACCATAACCGCCTTCGAAGCCTTGTTCGCAGGTGAGCCACCGGCAACCGAGTTTCCCCCTAATCAAATTGAAGAACCCTAGCACCGCTTCTGCAATCAAAGTCACCCCGTTGAGCACACGGTCTACACCTCCTTGTTGTTCGGTGTAAGTGAGTACCTCCTCACTTACGATAAATCTTTTGTTCAAGTTTGCAACTTTAATCTGAAACCGAAATAAAATAGTAGTTTGTTTGTACTACTTTAAAATTGAGTCGCCCATTAGTTGGTTAGTTTCTGATGCATGAATTTTGGTATACTAGTGTGTTGTGGCTTCCAGAATCTTTGCACAGCAGTTAGATATGATAATGGGTGGCGAACCAGTTTGTTTACTATTGTGGTTTTGACTGATATGAGCTGTGTTCGTCATCATATGGGAGACTAAAGGACAGGTGATGTATATTTGGCTCCTTGGTGATTTAGTTCAGAGTTTGGTGTTATGGAGTTTTAGGGAGTGTGTCTTATTGATTTTTTCTAGCAATTGAAACTGCCATGGGTGCGAATGCGTACGGACAGTTTAATGCATCTTATTTCAGCTGTTGAGTTTTCTACGTGGCTTTTAGTGGTCTGGGCTGAGCTTGTAATTATGATGGTTACATCTTTCAGGTTTATGCATAGACTATTGCATATCAACCACTTGTTGCTGGCATTTTTTTTTCAAACATGACATGGCTGCTGGAGAATAGTAAAATGAGTTCGAACTTTAGCACCCTTGATTTTGCATTATGGTAATTCTACCCTGTTTAGAACAAAGGTATCATTTATTTATGTTTTCTTCCATTACTTTTTCTTTTGTTTTGTGGTGTTGATGCTTGCAATTTGGATGCAAAAATTTTTAGTTATCTTGCTTATATGCTTGAAGGTTTTGCTTGGTGGTGGCAAGCCGTTGCTTATTTCTGCTAATTTCCAACAAAGCTCATGCTCTTAAAAAGGAGACGGCAATTTCATTTTTTTTAATTTTTTTTTGGCATAGTAAAACAAAATACTGAAAATTATGTTCCATTTTGAAGCTCGCAGATTCTTTCTTACTTGTTCCTTCCTACCTTTTTAACTGTTGCTTGCATTTCTTTTTTGGGGTAAACAAGTTAAAATAACCGACTTTCCATGTTTAAATTTTGCTTTTTTGGGGTATGAACAATGTACAGGTTAAAATAGGAAATCTTGGGGAAGTAGCAGTAGTAGAAAGGAACCATGCAGCACGCACAATGACCAGAACGCCCGAATACATGGCACTTGAACTATACGAAGAGAACTACACAGAGCAAGTATATTTACTCATTCGGGATGTGCCTAATCGAAATGGTCACTCTCGAAATACTCATTTGTGATGTGCCTAGAGCTAGACCGTCTGCCTCGGATTTGTTGAGCGATCAGTTTGTAGGGAGGAATGTATGTATTGTTATGACTGTATTATGTAAAAGTGAGTTATACGATAATGGATCACAAAGTTGTAATAATTCAAATATTGAAATAAAATATTTAATTGATTATTTCAGTTCAGTGTAGTATCATTTTATTCAATATATATATTTATTTTTATATGAAATGTAATGTATAACGAAACAAAAATCATATTGTTATAATTAATTGTAGTAGGAATTACTACAACGGTGAAAAAAAGTTGTAATATCTATTACTACAACAGTGCAAAAATGTTGTAATATGTATTACTACAACGGTGGAAAACAGTTGTAAAATATACATTTAACAACGGTGGATAAAAGTTGTAAAAGATTTCAGTCTATTACAACTTCTTCATAGACGACGGTGGCTCCACCGTTGTAAAAAGTCTTTTACAACTGTTTTCCACCGTTGTAATAGGGTCATTTTGTTGTAGTGAATGAGGCGTATATTGTGCTTGTGTAACACTTGTTTATTATATACGCGAGTTATTCAGAAAGACCGGGTTTATCCCATTCTGAATAACTGATTCGACGATGAGTCGAAGATGAAGACGGTGGTTGAAGACCGGAGGTCTTCACGTCGTTTGGATAATTACTGATGATCTTGATTGGGCCGTAACCCAAGAGGAGGGAATCAGTTAGTGATCGTCCAGACGTACTTGGAGATCGATGGATATGCGAGGTACAAGGTGCCTCCAGTTTCGTTCAGACCCAGAACGGACTTGTAAATGGACTGTGTGTCTGACATTGGATATCATTCTGTGTGATTGATGGATATCGGCTGCATGGAGTGGTTTGCCTGTGTGGCATGCAAAGATGCAAATGATCAAGGCTTCTGTTGAAAAGCAGAGTCTTGTGGTTGATGATCAAAGCACGGCCCTGTGTGGCATAGCTTTGTGTAACGTTGATTCGCCAGCCTCACACCCCGGTCGTGAACCAGAAACCGGAGAGGACATCAGGGAGGGCATGCGTTTCCTTCTAGTTAGAAGTGGCGTCAGTGGTTTTACACGCCCTGACAAGTTTGACTTATTTGGTTGTTGGTTTGCGAGGCGCCTCGGATATATCGGTGACTATGTGAAGCCAATGGAGTCATTCGTTGGCTCATTTACGCCCCAAAGGGTAGGGAAACGCAGTGTTCAGGCATTTTAATTCACATCGGTGGACCGGCCCTGACGATCCAAGGGTCACTCGAGCTCTGATCCTGAGGGGCAGACTAGAGGCTCTCGAATTGGTAAGGACTATCTTTTGCCTTGGTTCACAGATGGAAATCCAACTTCCAATACGTGACAATTGCGGTTTTGATTGTATACCTATATATGGCGACATATTGGTATGGGACATTCATGCCGCCTATGATTGATATTTATGATTGTATATAAAATCAGAAACTAACTGGAAACGAGCTAAGATGGGTGGTTTCCTGGGTATTGGTCTGATGTTGGTTTCGGCCTTCGGGGTTAATACTTAGGGAATCGTTCTCTTACTAATTTATGGTTGGAGTCTGATTAAGAATCAAAAGATGAAATTTAGCGTATCAAGCATTCTTTGGCTATTATAAGGTAAAAACCCTATCCTCCGGCTTGCGTTGCATTGTGTGATGGGACCTAGGTCTTATAATAGCTTCATTTTTCTTTATTTATCATTGCGCTGTTTGTTTTATGCACTGGTATTCTTGGGACGAAACCCGTTCCGTGTTATACGGCGTGGTCCCTTGATTTACCTAACTTTAAAATAAAGATTAATAACTATTTTAGTTCTCACACCAGTCACATGACTGACCTGGAGTTTATTGTTTTAACCTAAACTCTGGGTGCCCTTATTTTCGACACGGGCAGCTAGTAGTTTTGGTTTTGCAGATTTATATTCACAGGATCCTGGTTTACAGCTGGAATGATATTCTGAAAGTTTTGTATCCGTATATCTCCTTCAGTTGTGTTTTGTATTATTTTCCGCTGCAGTGATGTATTTAAATGTAATTTAAATATCTGATATTTTTTGTGTAATATTTATTCATACTCTGTATATTCTTGTATTCTGATGGAATTGTTGTAATATACAATGAAATGTTCTTCTGTCTGCGTTCTTTTGTGTGTTGTTCTCAAAGTATCCTCTCTTTCCTCACCGAGGAAGTTACGGGTTCTCACACAATACCTACGTGCGGTTTCACTCAACACACACCGATTTTATTTGTACCATTGGGCGATGCGTAAAATATGTCGTCCCTATCCATATCAGTTAAATGTGTGTACATAAACAAATCGTCCGATTTGTAAATGAATATTTATTTTATTCATATACACATTACAAATTATATTTTTAACTATAAAATATTTATTTCAACTCATGAATATTTGATATAGTTCATTTATACAATAAAAATGATATTTTTATTGTTCTAACATTTTTAGAAAATTTCGACAGCATAACGGCGCGATACTAGAACTGGAATAAGGTCTAGCATTATCCTCACCTAATAATGGCTCGCGCCATATACAAACCAATTCTAATCAATTTATTTCACTTCCCAAACCAAATCAAAATAAATAAACCAATCATCAAAACAACCAAACAAACATGGTTTCAAACAAAGGTGTCGGGTGCTACTAAGCACCGCCTGCATCCTAGTATATATATTTATCTAGAAAATAAATTAAAGTGAGAAGTTCTCACCTTTGGGATCCATTCCGCCGTGCTTTATTGTCGCTCAAATTCGCTGTTCTGATTGCAACGCAATCTGTTTCACGAAATTTATATTAAAAATCATATTTTTAATTCGTTATTCATATAATAAAAATTCACATTCTTATAGCACTATTTCTCTAATAACAATCATATTTTTATTTCTGTTCATATATAATAAAAATCATATTTTTGTTTAAAATCTACATTATAAAAACTCAGATTTTTACAACGCTACTTTCTATATAAAAATTATATTTTTATATCGCTACTTCATATATAAAAATCGAATTTTTTATTTTACTACAACACATATAAAAATCGCATTTTAATATTGTCATTCATGTAGTAAAAACCATATTTTTATAATGCTAAAAATCATATTTTTATAATGCTTTGCCTATATAAAAACCATATTTTTATAATACTTCTATAAATATATATATATAATCATAATTTTATATAATTAAAAATCATATCTTTTTATAATTAAAAATCAAATCTTTAACACTTTAAAAATCAAATCTTTAGCACTTTAAAATTCAAATCTTTAGCACTTTAAAAATCAAATCTTAAGCACTTTAAAAATCAAATCTTTAGCACTTTAAAAATAAAATCTTAGCACTTTAAAAATCATATCTTTATCACTTTAAAAAACAAATATTATCTGCTATTTATAAATATAAAAATTAGATTTTTATTTGCCATTTAAATACATAAAAATCAGATTTTTATATATTATTTTTCTATATAAAAATTATATTTTTATAAATTATCTTTCCATAAAAAAATCACCTTTTTATTTCAGTATTATAAATAATAAATAAACTGAAATAAAAATCAATTTGATTTACCTTTCTTTTGCGTGGAGGGGGGGAGGGGAGGGGTGGGGGGTTCCCTGCCGTCGAAGAAAGGGGTTGCTTGCTAGTGGTCGTCGCTGGTTGCTGGAGGTGGGGTGCGCCAGTGGGTAGCGGTGCAGCCGGCTCGCGGGGGTGTGGGGTCTCACGGTGGATCTGGGGGGCTAGGGTTCTGGGTCTGGAATGAGGAGAGGAGAGAGAGGCGAGGGCGACGACCTGAGGAGGAGGCGGCGGCGATGATGCGCTGGAGCGCGGTGGAGGAACGCAGCAGTTTTCCGCTACGTGATTTTCTTTTTTCTTCGATTTGGCTGAACGGGTAAAGAGAAATTGGGGGGTGTTATATAATATATATATATATATATTAATTTAATTTATTTTCAATAAAAGTAACTTTTAAATTCGAACTCTAAATTGAACACAACGACTGTCGCCCCCTAACTAAATACCCCCATTCCGAACACAATGGGATATGTTTCATAAGCCAATTCGACTGTTACGATCAGTTTTCATCAAAATTGAAATATAAATTAATAAAACGTTCAAAATTGATTTCAACGTACATTTTAATTTACAGGGGCCACATACTGACTCCAAATATTCCAGAAAAATAAATCTAGCTATCTTTTGACGATACAGTCCTAACAAAACTAATTTCATCAAATTTGGAGACCGTTTGAAAAATGACCATTTTCTGGTCGATCCAATTCAATTTAAATTGACAAAACATGTTTTCTTTTGCCACGCTCACATATTGATTCCAAAAATTATGGAAATTGGAATCTAGCAATAATTTGACATTCCGGATTTAACAAAAGCGGTCTCGTCGAAAATGGAGGTCGTTTGCAAAATCGCTATTTTTAAGGGTTATATATTATATAAAATTCCATAGCGACTATTCAGAATTTTCAACTGGGCATAACTTTTTATTCCCATTATGAAATCTAGATTTTTCATATTCATTGGAAGATATTTTCAAATAGATTCAAATATTTTTGGTTTTACTAAAATCCGATTTATTTTGAATCCTGTACATCCATTTGAAATTTGAAATCGAATTTTCAAACTACTGCGCCATTTCCAATTCCTTTTATAATTAAAATAAATATTTATATTCTAACTTCGATTTAAATAAATTTATATGTTCTAATTCTATTCAAAATAAATTTCTAGTCGTTATTATTTAAAATAAATCATTTTAAATATTCAAAATTCATTAAAATAGCCAAAATGAAAATTTTAAATTGGTTCTGATTTTCTGGGTTGTTACACTTTCTTTGGATTCTCATTTTTGATCCATTATCACATTATTGCTAGCAAATACATTATATGTATTTTAATTATAGGAGGATAATGCTCTTATTAATTGATAAGATGCATTCATATTATATTGCTTATTCTCTTTCATTGATCTAGTAACTTGGAGGAATTTTCTAATTATGTAAATCATTTGAATACGCATAGTGACTTCAGGTCATTCAATATTGATGTTAATCGACTTTTGGATTACTAAACAATAAGAGCTCATAACAACTTCCAGTTGTAATTAAAAATTCGCATATAAGTGTATATACGTGTGCCCACGTATTACATATGCAATTTATTTCATATTCTCTCTCATTCATGTTATCGATTTTAGAAAAAAAATGTTTATAAGGCTCCAAGTCATTAATTTTTGATTATCAAGCAATGTCAATGCGAATCTTAAAAATCGTGTTATAATGTCCAAAACATTTGGTTTGGAATTGTATTGAACTTCCAGTTCAAATGAAATATATAAACAACTTCAAGTTGTTAAAATTTTATTCTTTAATGTAATATGTAGAACGTAAATATATAAGCAAGATACAACTCATTTTGAAAATATTACAATGACATTTGCATCCAGACTTATCATTTCAAGTAATTGAGCAATCAGTTTCAATGAAACAATCTAACTTAGAAATAGATTTAAGAAACCGCATAGAAGGGGATAATTAATGTATTCAATATCAATTTCTTTTGATCAAAAGAAGCGTTGGATATAAATTCTCAATGTTGAAATGGTTATTTTACTTGGGTCTCACAGTTTACTCTCATCTACTAAGCTTTGAACTGGTATCACAACACAAAATTTACATATTTAGAATATGAATATAAAGGTCTTGTGGTTATAACCGTCGAATACCAATTTAAATAGATGATGGAGATTAGCAAAATAAAAATTAGAATACAATATAAGATTAAAATCAATATGATTTGTCATTTTCTCTTTATAAATTTGCGCACTCAACACTAGTTGTTTGAAGATCGACGTTTCTCAAGCTAATCAATGATGAAGCTTTAACGCACTTGACATTTGTTACCAAGGTAGGTATCTTTATCATAATATTAGAAAGGATTTAATCAACCACACATGTTTCTCCCCCATACAGATAATCAAAATGATTAAATGCTACTGCTTTGGTATATAATCCAATGATTTATAGTAATAATTAATTATATGGTCAACCTCAAATTAGGGATTAAAAAAAAACCGTCATGGAACCATGTGTATCTAGTACTTATACTGAGCAAATTTATCAAATAATGTTATTAAAATTCATTATTTATGTTGACGGCATGAAGAATTCATCTTTTTCATTAGGTATTAAATGATACTTCAAATTTATCTAGTGTGTATAAAAACTATAAATAAACGCAGTAATATGTTATAAAAATGAGATTATGAAAAATCGAATTTGAACATAAGTATTGTTTCAGTACTGCAAAGTTACATCTCTGTACAAATCTTGATGAGCTAAAATATTCCAATTTGCTTTGGAAAAAATAGGTCTATGGCATCCACTAAAACAGTTCTTTTTTTTTTTACTTATGAAAAATTGTCGATTCGTACAAATGCAAAATAAAACAACACAATCTGAATTTCTAATGCTGCATGCATACAAAGGAGCTAGAACTTAATACAAAGAGAATAAAAACCTACAGCCAGTTAAATTTCAAAACACATTTTTCCGGAAAGTATTAACTCACATTATAGTATAAATCAACATTACAAAACAAGATTCCATTAGTAAAAAAAACCAGTGATAAAAGCAGATTAAATGCCCTAACCCTAGTAACAGATAAACCATTACATTTTTTGCCTCTACAGTAAACGATAACTGTCAAAACATATAGACCAACAAAATAACTCAATCATCCAACTTTACCTGAAGTCTATTTAATATTACTCATCATTAGCATATATGATCAGTTCTTTCAAAAATAATTCAATATCAATCTATTCTTCCTAAATCATATCGTCCATAGATGAATGAAGTCAGCAACAACAAAAATAAATAAATAAAAATCATACCGTACAATTTTTTTTGAGAGCTAAGCTGAAATGATGGCAGTTTCTGATCTCGTGATTACCTCCTTAGAATTTACCTAGCATACCTTGTTTGGGTAGGTCAGATACGTGGATTTTGAATTTGTAGTTGGGAAGATCAGAGATTTCAGGGGTTGCACGAACCTTTCCCTCGAGCTGCTTCTATTTGCACCCCGATTTCGTGGATCAGAGATCCGAAACTGGATTTCACGGATCTGAAACTTCCATTTCCCAACTATTGGCAACAATATGATGTAACTGCATCTTCTTACATTTCTTTTTGAATTATTATTAATATGACTTGTTGGGATCTCAATCCATTTATGCTAGGAACTTCAGGTTCTCAATATACCTAAACTTTGAAACTTCGGGTTCTTATTTCAGAATTTGGAATTTTGGAACTTCAGGTTTCAAGTAAATTCGTGCTGATAACGTGTTATAAAACAAGATATGAACATAAGAAATAATAGGGAGAAGACAATTTTGTTCATTCATGTATATAGAATACACATATGAGCTATCTATTTATCGACTTCACATGTCCAAACATTTACAATAATATCCCTTGCATTAAGCGTATTCACCTTCAATAATATATATATATATATATATATATATATATATATATATATATATATATCTGTGTGTGTGTGTGTGTGTGTGTGTTACACAAAAATAAATAAATGTTTTTCAAATTTAATGGCGAATCCCGCTCTCAATTTGAATTCTCAATCAAATTTACCGCGATCAAATCCATCGTCTTCCTCCTCTAATCCATCTAATAATCCGAAATCAGATCCTTCTTCATCAGATCGGAATGTAAGTAAAAACCAAAACGCCTCTGATAATCGGAGGTTGAAATTTGTCAAACCTTCTCCAGATCTAGTGGCAATTCCTAAGAAAATATACAGGCAATCTGAAGAAATTTGGTCAAATACAATTGCTCTTATTCCTATTTAGTTTAGATTATCGACGATCAAACTGAAAGATTTTATTAAACGAGTATGGAAATCCTCTGGCAGTTTTAATGTGCATATTATTCCCTCGTATAATTTTGTCGTTTAATTTGAGAATCAAGTAGATTTTTGACATATTATTGAAAGTTTGACATATTCTTATTTTGGTCGACTGCTAATGGTGGATGAGTGGATTCCTGGATATGATTTTAATAACATATAAAGCAATATAGTGCAGATCTGGATTAGATTGCATCATTTGCCTTTGGAGTTGTGGACTAAAGAAGCTATTCGAATGATTTCAAGTTTTATAGCTGAACCTTTATTAATTGATGAAAATACTGATTCCAGAAAATTTATAAAATATGCAAGAGTTCTTATTTCTATTGATACTGCAACTGAACTCGAAGAATCTATTCCAATTATGCTCCATAATGGGGAAAAAATAGTTGTTAATGTTGAGTATGAATTTGTACCTGACAAATGTGATAGTTGGAAGTTATTTGAGCATGATGACAGTATGCATGATGAAATGAATGATGCTCGCTGCAAAACTGATGATAAATTGATAATCCTTCTTCTTCCTCTCATTCTAATGAAGCTGTTGTGGAAGTAAATGAGGCTAATGTTTCTGATCAGGATTGCTCTACTCCTTTAGATGATTTGTCTTTTTTGAATTCTAAACTGCGAAATGATATTTTACCTGATGACCTACAAAATGTTGCTAAAGTAATTGAAGAACGTGATAAGCAGAGAAACAGAGGAAAAGAGAAAGTAGTTGATGTTTCTGGGTTTGTTGAGAATAATTCTAAATACCTGCAGGATATATCAAATGCTATGGATAATGCCTCATTCAAAGCTCCTCCTAAAAGATCTATCAGGAGCACTACTGCCATCAAATGACAATTTTAGCATGGAATGTTAGGGGAATGAACACTCTTGATCGTATGAAAGAGGTGTTCAAACTCCTAACTAATACTAAACCAACAATTGTTGGTTTAGAAATGAATAAACTGTCTTCTTCAAACCTATCTTTATTTGTTTCGATGCTTCTACTTCTTGGAACTACATGGCCAATAATTCAGATGTTTCTAAAGGTCGTATTCTTTTAATTTAGGATGCTAGTGTATGGGACCTTGTATGTGTATCTTCTTCATTTCAAACATCATAGTGATAGCAAATAATAAAGGAGGGTTTTTAATGGTGTTATCCATGATCTATGCAAGCAATTTCTTCAATGAAAGATTGAATTTATGGCAATTGTTTGTTAATGATTCCTTATCAATTTCCAATTCCTAGATCCTTATGGGTGATTTTAATAATGTTTTATCTCCAAATGATAAGAGAGGGTGTCTGCTTGTGCCTTATCAACATATAAGAGAATTTCAAAAATTCATTATTCAAACTGCTTTGTCGGAGATTAAACCATTGGGTTTTCAGTTTCCATGGAGAAGAAAAGGCATTGCAACTCAAATTGACAAGGTTTTGGTTAACAATTTTTCTTTGCAACATTTTACATATATGAAAGCTCTATCACTCTCCCAACATTCTAGCGACCATAATCCTATTCTATTAGACATTAATCCATCACAAAATGTCAAGGGTTTTCCATTTCGATACAAAAATGAATGATGTAATATGACTGGATACAGAGATGCAGCTACTAAAGGCCTAAATGGTGCTACATGGGGTTTTCAAAGTTATCAAATGTTGCAGAAGTTTAAAAATTGTAAAACAGAGCTGAAAAACTAGAATAAAGTGAGAGCTAAAAATGATGCTAACCTGAGTAATGCAGAAAAGTTCCTTTCCAATATGGAAATAGCAGTTGATCAAAATCCAGAGGATGAATTGTTGTATGAGGATTACCTGCAGGCTAAACAAAATTGTAAGAGACTTCAAAGGATATACTTTGACGGCTTCAAACAACAATCTAAAGTGTCTTGGTTGCAGCAGGGTGACACAAACTCAAAAATTTTCTATGCTCGTATGTCGAATAAAAGATTTTTCAATCATGTTAGAGCTTTAATGGATCCAAGAGGCAATCTCATTTTTAAGCCTGATGAATAGAAGTAGAGGCCATACGTTACTTTTCTGAATTGTTTAATGGTGGAAGTATTACACTTTGTCAAAACGTTCAGCCAATTGCTACCATTAATGAGCAAGGGCATAATTTTCTTTTGAAAGAAGTGTCACTGTAAGAAGTTAGAGATGCTCTATTCTCAATTAAAGAAGACACTAGTCCTGGGCCTGATGGGTTAAACTCAAAATTTATGAGGTTGCATTGGGAAGAAATTAAAGGTGATTTGTTGGCTGCAATGCAAAATATTTTCAATTCAGGTAAACTGCCTAAGTCCATAAATCATACCTTTATTACTCTGATCCCTAAAAATAACAGGCCTTCTAATATTACACATTATAGACCGATTTCTTGTTGTAATGTGTACTACAAAGTCTTTGCTAAAATATTGTGTAATAGGTTGAAACACTTTTTTCCTTTCTTAATTTCTAAGAATCAAAGTGCATTCATTAAAAAAAAAAAGGTACATTGGAGATAACATACTATTGGAACATGAGCTTTTAAGAGACTTCAAGAAGAAAGGTTTGCCTAATTTTTTTGTTAAAAAAGACCTTCAAAAAGCATATGACAGAGCTAATAGAGAACATATTTGTCATATTATGCATTACATGCAGTTTCCAGTTCATTTCATAAATCTTATATATGAATGTATGACTACGACTACATTTTCTATTTTGATACAAGGCATTCCAAAAGGATTCATTTCTTCTATAAGAGGTTTACGCCAAGGAGACCCCTTGTCTCCATACCTTTTTGCTATATCTATGCAATACTTTTCTTTTCTAATGGATGATGCAACACATAGAAAAGCTTTTCAACCTAGTAGCAACGTTTAGCCTATTATATATCATTTGTTGTACGCTGATGACTTGATGATCTTTGGGAAATCTATATCTCTAAATGCTTCAACTTTAAAAGAGGTGGTCAATAAGCTGAATGAGCATGCATGCTTACAAGTTAATGCTACCAAGACCGAAGTGTTTTTCAGTGAATCAGTGAAAAACTCTTCTGAAATCCTAAATATTCTTGGTTTTGAACAAGACCAATTGCCTATAAAATACTTGGGGGTTTCTATTTCATCCAATTATTTACAGTATGTTGAATGCAATGCATTAATTCAGAAGGTACAGAATAAGATTCAGGGATGGGAAACCAAGCTGCTCTCATTTGCAGGAAGGGCAGAACTAATAAATGGAATTATTACCCTTATAATTTTGTACTGGTTATTCATATATGAGGTTCCAGAGAATACTTTAGACAAATTACAAGCCTTATTTGCTAAAAAAATTTGGGGTGGCTCTGCTCATAAAGTGGCCTGAAAAGATTTATGTAAACCAAGAATAGAAGGTGGAGTTGGTTTAAAGAGTTTTACTGATTTAAAAAAAGCTGCCTGCATCAAGTTATTATAGAAAATGATATCAGAGAACTCTTTGTGGAGCAAATGGTCTTTCAATAGATATTGTAAAGGAAAGCACTTCTGGTCATTACCCATTGATAACAATGCATGATCAACTTGGAAAGCACTCTTGCGTCTTAGAACAAACTACAAGCAATTATTTAACAAAATTATAACTAATGGAGATGATTCTTACCTCTAGTTCGATCCATGGATAAACTGTAACTGTTTGGTTGACTTGCTGGGATATGATAGATTATATATGATGGGCAATGCAGACCAGAAGGTCAGTTCCATAATCAGAAATGAAACTCTGAATCCAAACATTCATCCCGCGACAAGAGAATTGATACAAGAAATTAATTCAATTCAAATTTATCCCAATAAGGGTCATGACTATTATGAATGGGGTAATGGTGGCTCTTTTTCATTTCACAAAGCATGGGAAAGTGTTCGAGTTCATGATGAAAAAGATAATGCTTATGAGGTCACTTGGCATAAAAAAACAGTAAGAGAATGTCATTTATCTCTTACTTTGCAATTATGGGGAGATTGAATACAAAGGATAGAATCACTCGTTTTGGAAATGTTTCAAATACCTTGTGTCCTCTCTGTGAAGTCCAGCCTGAATCCATTCAACATTTATTCTTTGAATGTGTTTATTCTTCTTTTGTCTGGTCCTCTTTAAAGCAAAAACTCTCGCTTCAAGTAATGATTCATTCCAGTTTGAAAGAAGAAGCCAGAAGTATTCATTCTACATTCAAAAAATTCGATCAGTTGCGTGATATAGCTTGTAGAGCTTTTACTGTATCAATCTACCTTTTGTGGAAATAAAGGAACTTAAGAATTTTTCAAAATAGGAGAACATCTGCATTGACCAAAGTGACTCAAATTGAACGAAAAGTAAAGTTTCTGGTGAATAACAATGGGAGTAAATATGAGAGAAGCTTACTGAATTGTCAATTTCTTGACTGTTGGGGAGTTAATCTGCTGGACACTGGATGAAGATTGGAGTAGTAGTTTTTGTGGCAGAAGGATGTTTTTGAATAAAGTGGGCATGATGGGCCTGGAAGCGGGCTTTGATTTTTTCTTTGCATTTGAATGTTTTGAACATTTTTGTTATGTTGTTTTCATATATGACTTTTCATGAAGCTTGTATACCAAATTTATATGTACTTTTTTTTCCTGTAAGGCACCCACTTATGTTAGGGGGATTATAGGGTTTTAGCAAGGCATATAAATAAGGTTTTATATTGGTATAAGAATAAAAAGTGTATATATATATATATATATATATATATATATATATATATATATATATATATATATATAAAATACACGGGTTTAAAAATTAATTAATTTTAGTGGGGCTACTAACTAAAAACATGAGTTGGAATACAATTTGTGTTCCTAATGATACCTCATATGCAGATGAATACATTTTTAATTTGGTATATCAACCAAGTAAGCCAAGTAGGATATATTTTTTTTCCTCTTTTTCTTTTTCATTCTGAGGTGATAAATTGTATCAAAATCTTCGAAAAAACCCATGTGTGGCGCAGAATAGGATCAGATTTTCCCTCCCCTTCAATCTCCGTCTCTCCGCATCTTCGCAAAATAAATTTGGGGAGATCAATTTTCAGCATCTGGAATCAATGGCAGCTACTCTCATGGCCTGCTCCACTTCCAAACTAACTTCCGCCAAAGCCCCTCGAATCCCCAAACCACCCTCACTTCCCCAAATCCCCAAACTGCCCCTCCTCAAAACCCTAGCAAGATCCTCCCTCCCCGTCATCGCCATAGCCGCCGCCGCCGCGTCTCCTCTCCCAGCCCTCGCCGCCAACATCGAGAAGGCCGCCCTCTTCGACTTCAACCTCACGCTTCCCGCAATCGCCGCGGAATTCCTACTTCTCATGGTTGCACTCGACAAGCTGTACTTCACCCCTCTTGGAAACTTCATGGACAAGCGAGACGCGGAGATCAGAGGGAAGCTAGGGGACGTGAAGGACACCTCGACGGAGGTGAAGCAGCTGGAGGAGCAGGCCGCGGCGGTGATGAAGGCGGCTAGGGCGGAGATAGCAGCGGCGCTGAACAAGATGAAGAAGGAGACGTCGGTGGAGCTGGAGGCAAAGATGGCGGAGGGAAGGAAGAAGGTGGAGGCTGAGCTGGCGGAGGCGCTTGAGAGCTTGGAGAAGCAGAAAGTGGAGACCATTAAGGCGCTCGATGATCAGATTAGTCAGCTCAGCAACGACATTGTCAAGAAGGTCTTGCCCAGTGGCCGCGCTCCGTAATAGGTGATCGTTATTTGTTCCCTTTGGATTTCCAGATGAAGTGAACTTGTTGCTTTACTGTAGTTTTATCTATATACATGATGATGTAATGGGATTCCGGTCAATGTTATATGTATGGATTGTATTTCAAATATACTGCCCTTCTCTGCGATATGCTCCACAGTCGGTTATAACTTGTTTTTTCTTCATTTCTCCCTTTTTTTTGTGCGTGTATATCTTTAATTATAGTCCTAATACGCTCAACCGCACAATTTTTTGGTGTTACGGTGAACTGCCAGAAATGACCCTCCATGAATATTACAAAATCTTGCTCTTACTAAAAGTTAGGTTTTAGCAAATAAATATCATTTACCAATTCAAAATACTCGATTATAATATTTATCCCTTGAAATTACAATCTAACAGATAATTTCCTACAAATTTATTATTTTCATAAACAAAATTATCTTTACTAGTATTACCGCACAACGGTGGGAAAACCGACTGTTAAAGTATTCATTATGAAATAAAAATTATTTGGTAAAACATATTTCAGATTAGATTTTATTTAAAAATTATAGAGTATTTTAAAAGAAAATAAAAGTAACTAGTAAAGTAGAAATTCAACTAAACTAAATTTACATGTAAACGATCCAAATATTTCCTATATTTAAAGGGAAAGATGCTCTGATAATTCTGCGTATTCAGCTCCCTATGATGCTTAATAATGATGTAAGATGCTCTGGTAATTCTGCGTATTCAGCTCCCTATGATGCTTAATAATGATGTATTAAGGATGCTCCTGGTTTTAGCAGATTCTTCACATGTGGCTTCTATCATCATAATACAAGTATATTTTGCAGTAACAAAGTAAAATGCAATTTTCTCTTAGGTGGTCACTGCTTTCGAAGATACTAAAAGAAATGCTGCAATTGCTAAAAATGTGGGTATAGTGTGAGGTAGTTAGATAGTTCAACTTCTAAACTTCAGGGAGTATGCGTGATTTGCAGGCTCGGAAAAAAATCAGCCTTACCTCGGGCATTGCTTTGTTCTTAGTTTACCATTGTTGTATTTTTTGAGGTCCAAACAACAGTAGCAATATCCCCATAACTTTTAAAAAGAAAATTTGCAACCCAAAAGAACTAAAATATGAATTCATACATCATCTTAGTTAACAACCAAAATCCATGTAATAAGTCTAACTGCAATACCAATAAAATAAATAGCGAAAATTTCAGCTACAAAATAAGCTTGCCACAAATGTGATGCAGTCTCTCTACACACGAATGGAACCATACAGTATTAAAAAAGCACTCAAGTCAACATTATACTAAAATACATGATAATTTTAATAGAAGATACGCTTTCCCCTCATCTGTAATAATCTCAAATCCGGCCAGATCTATAGTGTATTAAATTTAATGATATCACAACTCTGGATGTACTCGATTACTGGCTCTACGTTGAGTTGTTCCTCAATAAGGTCATCCACGGAGACTAGATCATCAACAATTATCATCATTATCTACAACTTCTTGATGCCATAGCCAACAGCAACAAGTTTGAATGTGTATTTACAGTGCTAAATAACAAGCAGATGATATGTGTACTGTCTCATTTTGTTGATAAAGACATAGTTCAAGAGGTTACAACAAAGTTACATACCTGCTTATGTAGAAACAACTTGTCAGGTGTAAGACAATATCTGGAAACTTTTGCAATATGAGTTAACCTAGATTTTCCTTCCCTGGCTGAAGAGCAGTTAATTCCTGTTTTCTATGACTATACTATGAAACCACAGGCTCTTTCTTCATATGTTTTCATTGCAACAAATGTAATAATCCATGCCGGAGATCGATTAGTTCAGATCAATCATATGAACATGTTGCTGAATTGTCAATACCAATGTTCAATAAAGGATCCTACGAATCAAAGGCAACACTGAATGAGCCATGAGCAGACAAAAATAAAGTAGGAAAACTCAAATGCATGCTGTCAGTGAAATGAACTACAATTTGATTAGTAAATAAGAATAAGATGCAATTAAATTTGTTATTGAACCAACTTACAGATTGCAGTAGTGTTGATGTGGCAATGGAATTTGTGTGCCCAAAAGTTCTCATATAGTCATATTTGCTCGCACTGATGCACCAAAACCTATTGAAAAATCCTGCCATTTGTTCATATTGAAATATTAGGCATCCCAACCTGGTGTGAAATATTAGATATCAAAGATAGCATATAAAACTAGAGAATTAATTTTGAAAGAATTTCCAAATACCATTAGTTTGGAAAATGGCTTTGATAAATAAAATTGAAAACAACTTTCGGTCGGAAAATATGAAGAACGCATAAAACTATGTTCTCACTTTCACCTATCTCCTTTGCTGTTATGACTAGGATTTCAACACCTGCTCAGATCAGGTGCTTTGAACTGCTCTACTGCCTGCGTTAGCAACCAGGAGCTCAGATCTTCAATCTGCGCTTATCCGAATATAACGTATGTGTATGAATTCGGGCTCTTGAATACGTCTGGCTTTGATATCACAAACAATATCTGTGAAGCAAGCGTACATACAGATAACTTATATAAAAAGGAAGCGAGAAGGAATGCAACATTCTGAGAAAGTGGTATGGGCTAGAAAGTACGTTTTTGCTCTTCTTTATAGTCACAAGATGGACACCAGTAATTGGTTTCATTCCGAGTTTGAGCATGACTTTGCGACTCTTCTTCTCACTTCTGCTCTGTTTTGATCTCCCAGTGGCATCGCCATCTTGTCCTATACACGACATAATTTAGTTTGTTTTCTTTTGAACTTACTACTGGATACACTACACAAAGGCATCAGATAAGCCGAAAGGGTGCAATGATTTTGCAACTGAAATATAATTATTGATTTGATTATTACACTAAAATGGTTCAGTTGTGATTTGAACGCAAGCAACCAATTCAAAGAACCATAACATTTAAGCTTTAAGCACATAAAAAACTGTGGGAATTTTATACATATTGACCTGAAGCAAATACACCACTTTTTCCAAAATCCATCATTGACCTAAAGCAAATACACAAAACCAAACAACAATAGCCCCCTCTCCCCCGGGATACACACTCTCAGAGTTTTTGCATGTTTTAGAAGTTAAAATTCGAATTTTGAATATTTTTATATTTGAAATCTAAATAAATTCTTTTTTCTGCTACTACTGGATTTGAACTTCAACAGTTTATTATTATTATTATTGAGATAAAGTCTCGGTTTGATTCTGTTTCTATCCAATACTGAACGGCCAAAATCTCTTCGATCAAAACTTCAAACCTTGGTATATACCACAAAAATAAGAGGATATAAACATGACATTGAAAACTCTTATGTGATATTCTTTTTTAAAATGGGTGATAATATGCTATTTGAGATAAAAATAGAAACATACAAAAGATGCAAAATATATAAATAATAAACTAAATTAAAATAAAAGAGTTGAGCTCACTTGGGTCAATAGAATTTGTAGGAATGGTCACCAAAATGATAAGCATAAGGAAAAACACTAGATTGAATAAGAAATTGATGCGAACACATAACAACTCCATCTTGCAGAATTACGGAAAGTTATGCGAGATTAATCATCAATCAAAGAGATAACTTTTGCATAGAAGTGCTTTTCTTGATTAAGACACCTAATGGATGGTGCTCCAGCTATGGATACTGAAAAATGATGAAGCATTGGAGCCTTCCAGATTCCAACCATTCTTGCTAAATCTCGAGCAGAGCTTATGTAGTAATTCTGCAGCAAAGCAAAATGACTATTAGTTGAATGAGACCACATTCGTATAACAACATTATTTTGGAAACACCATTAATTAGAAAAAATCATTTATTAGAAAACTTTAATGCAAAAACCTACATGGTTGCATTTTATCCCTTCGACTTTTGGTTGTATTCAAGCCAAATGAACTTGTTGCATCCTTGTAATTTGTAAGAATGATAATGTTAGAAATAACTTATGAGTGTTACCATCTAATTTTGGAAATAGAAATAATGTATATATTTACCATTTATTCTCACGACATTGTATTCAAACGTTCTTCCTCCGATAATCTAGAAAGCAGAGCTTTGGATCTTCCTATTTGTGCAAGCTGTTCAAAAGTAAACATAGGATTGAAAGCAAGATCCTCTAATTTTCTAATTCTTGATAGTGCAACAAACGTTAAACCAAGACTTTCTCGATCGCTGATATCAATGATTGCTTGATCAAGTGTTAGTCTTTGACTTTTATGTATTGTTATTGCCCAACACAGAACTAAAGGTAACTGAGTTCTAGTACATGTAGTACCGGAAGAAATTTTCCAATTTACTGTTTGTGGAGTTACTGGAATAATGTTCGTTCCTTCACGAAATGGAGTACCGTGATACTTAAAAATTGACCATGACCGCCAGAGGTAGATCGTTTGTGAAGCGACCCGAACTTCCCCGGTCTCCGAAGAGATGAGAAAGAACGAATTACTGTGAGGACAGGACAAATCAGAACGCAGACGGAAGAACATTTCATTGTTAATTACAACAATTCCATCAGAATACAAGAATATACAGAGTATAAACGAATAAATTACATTTGATAAACATCAGAGATTACAGTAAATTACATAGCAGCGGAAAATAATACAAAGCACAACTGAAGGTGATATACGGATACAGAGCTTTCCGGATATCATTCCAGCTGTAAATCAGGATCCTGTGAATATAAATCTGCAAAACCAAAACTACTAGCTGCCCGTGTCGAAAATAGGGGCACCCAGAGTTTAGGTTAAAACAATAAACTCCAGGTCAGTCATGTGACTGGTGTGAGAACTAAAACAGTTATTTAAAACTTTACTTTAAAAGAGAGTAATTCAAGGGACCACGCCGTATAACATGGAACGGGTTTCCTCCCAAGAATACCAGTGCATAGAATAAACAGCGCAATGCTTTTTCGAAAAATGAAGCTATTATAAGACCCAGGTCCCATCACACAAAGCAACACAAGCCGGAGGATAGGGTTTTCCCTTATGATAGCCAAACATGCTTGGTACGTTTAAAACAAATCATTTGATACTATAATAAGTGTATAGTGTTAAAACAATTTCAATCATAAATATAAATCATAGACAGCATGGGTACCATATATCATGTCGCCATACTAGTTCTACAATTAAAACCGCAATACACGTATTGGAAATTGGATTTCCGTCATGAGTCGAGGCAAGGGGAAAGCTCCTCTCCGCGTTCGAGACACTCTAGCAAATGTCTCAGGACTACACACTCTGGGCAATCCTGGATCTTCAGGGTCGGTCCTCACTTACGTTAGAGGATTAATTATGCCTGAACACACGTTTCCCGGTCCTTACAGACCTAAAATCGAGGCGCCTCATCCAGCAACCACAAAGGTGAAAAGTATATAAATGTCAGGGCTGGTAAGTCACTGACACCACCAAAGCTAGAAAGAAACGTCGTGCTCTCCCTACAGTCCGTATCCCGTTTTTAACTCATACCGAGGGGTGAGGCTCGCGAATTCACGTTATACACAAAGCTGCCACGTAGGCCGTGCTTTGGTCATCAACCACAAGACTTTGCTTTTCAACAGAAGCCTTGATCCATGCAACTCAGCGTGCCACATAGGCAATTCATGCCATGCGATTGATATCTATCGATATATAACCTCTAAGCTCGTACGTCTCAGAGAAGGGCGTTAAGCAAGAGAATAAATTCTCCGCCGCCAAACAAATATATATTTAACAGAAATCAATCAACACAGAATAAAATCCAATGTCAGACACACAATCCATTTACAAGTTCGTTCTGGGTCTGAACGAAACCGGAGGCACTTTCCTCGCATATCCATCGATCTCCAAGTACGTCTGGACAACCACCAACTGATTCCCTCATCTTGGGTGTACAGCCCAATCAAGATCATCAGTAATCACCCAAATGATGTGAAGACTTCTGGTCTTCGACCACCGTCTTCATCTTCGACATATCGTCGAATCGGTTATTCAGAATGGGTATAAACTCGGACTTTCCGAACAACCCGCGTATATTAAAACAAATGTTACACAAACACAACATACGCCTCATTCCAATTCAGCAGCCACTAACCGCAAATTTCATATTCTTAGGGAAAGGTTCCCATTAATTTTATCCAAGATAAATTCTTTAAAATTTATCCTTTATTCTTCCTTTGGATGTCATTTCAAACCAAATTATGGTTTTCCAAACTAGTCGAGATTAGCGAACCACACCGAAGTAATTATTTATTTTATTTCCCAATCCCAACCTATTCATCCCATGAAGCAAAACTTGTAATACTCCATATCTAACACCACGGTGTTATCGGTAAAATTAATTACCATTCCACGTTCAAATCTAATTAAAGATTTAACTATCGCTTTGGAGCAAAACTGGCGATACTCCATTCTCGCTCATTTTCCAAATTTGATAGTTTAAATTATCAATTCACATTTCAATCTAATTGCAGATTCATTAAAACTCCTTTTACTGGGTTAAAAAACTAATGTCATTTAAAACACAGTTCACGACAAACCCAAATCACATTTCATTTATTATCGGGTTAAAGAACAAGTGTTGTTTAATACACTGTTCACGATAAACCCACAAATCAATTCTATTTACAACCCATTTCAAATCTAATTTATTTATTTAAAAATAAATGGGTATTAATTTTAGTTCAAAAATAGTTTATTTCGATAAAAATCTATTTTTATCTTTTCAAATATGGAGTTTTTCATCCCAATTTTTCCCAAATCATTTCTTATGACTTTACACAAATTATTGATATTTTTGATAATTTTATCAAGGCCCGTACAGTCGATTTCCATCAACGGCCATCGAACTGCACTAACAACGACCTTTTCCAAATTTGATTTGGACGTATCTCCAAATCCAACCGTTAGATTTCAAATTTCTAATATTCATCGGAAAGCTCTTTTCGATCTGAACCCAACAGTTCCGGTTTTAGGAGAATCCGACGGTCAGATCTCCCGTAATATCCGTTCGAAGTCAATGGTCGAAATTCGCGAACTGTCGCGGCGCGGCGCGTTCTTTTCAGGCCATTATATTATATATATAATATATATAATATATATTTCATCGATTTCTATTTAAAACGAATTTTATAAATAGTTTTAAATTCGTTTCAAAAACAATTTCAACCTTTATTTCAAATTCAAATCAAATTCGTTATATATTCATTTCAATTCAAATTGGTTTTCTATTCGATTCAATTCAAATTATAAAAACGAATATAATCGATATAAATATCGTTCGCGTCAAAATAGCGCATCTCTAACCAACACGGCTTTATATATTTTAATAATTCCGTTATTCTATTCAACAAATGAATATTTATTCTATTCAATACCTGAAACTATATTTTTGTCAACACACGACTAATCTCAATGAATGAGTACTGTCCATATGTGACTATTTTTGTTATTTGATATATTTTATAAAAATTATGGTATCTGTCGTTTGATTTAAGTCAGACTCCAACCGTAAAGCAGTAAGAGAACGATTCCCTAAATATTAACCCCGAAGGCCGAAACCAACATCAGATCAATACCCAGGAGACCACTCATATTATCTATTTTCCAGTTAGTTTCTAATTTTCTATATGATAAAGATGTAAATTTTATTGTTAAAATATTTCGTTCAACACATGACTAATCTCAACGGATGAGTACTGTCAACACATGAACCTTTATTTTATAAAGATAAAGATGTAAATTTTATTGTTAAAATATTTCGTTCAACACATGACTAATCTCAACGGATGAGTACTGTCAACACATGAACCTTTATTTTATAAAGATAAAGATGTAAATTTTATTGTTAAAATATTTCGTTTAACACATGACTAATCTCAACGGATGAGTACTGTCAACACATGAACCTTTATTTTATAAAGATAAAGAAGTAAATTTTATTGTTAAAATATTTCGTTTAACACATGACTAATCTCAACGGATGAGTACTGTCAACACATGAACCTTTATTTTATAATATTCTTTATTTTCCCGATTGGAATGAGGCCCAACCAATTACCATATAAAGTTAATTATATGGATTCCATACAACACATGTATATAATAGTAACGATAAATAATCAACCATCATCCAAAGTGGACTACACTGTATAAGAATCAAATATATATATCTAACGCTTATAACAACTTGTCAATCAATCGATCGACATACAACTAATTATTGGGATTAGTGTATGTCATATATTATCCCAATACCCGTGTGGGGTTTCAAACAATCAAACACATATTTTATTTTTGCATTTGGGTGATGTGTAAAATTTATCGTCCCAATCAATGTCCTTCAAATAGGTGTACATAAACAAACCGTCCGGGTTGTAAATGAATATTTATTTATTCTCATTCACGTTAAAAATTATATTTTTAACGTTAAAACATTTTATTTCAACACATGAATTTCTATTCAGTTCATTTACACAATAAAATGATATTTTTATTTTTCTAACTTATTTTAGAAAATTTCGGCGGCATACCGGCACGATACTAGAAACGGGACGAGGCCTAGCCTTATCCCCGGTCTAGTGAAGGCCCACGCCATTCACACATCAATCAAATCCATTCCATTTCACCAAACAATTCAATTCAAACCAAATAATCTAACCAACTACACAACCAAACAAACAAGTCCATGGTCTGTGGACGATTGTGTCGGGTGCTACTAAACACCGTCTGCATCCTAGTATATATATATAACTAGAAAAAGAAATTAAAGAGTGAGAAATTCTCACCGACTAGCTAAACCAAACCCCACGACTCTTCTTATGTAGAAAATCTTGCCGTTCTCGCCTTTTTGTCACTTCCGTTGCCCGTAGCCACTACATGTATAAAAATCACATTTTTATTATCTACATTATATAAAAATCTTATCTTTATATTTTATATAAGTTAAAAATCAGATTTTTATCCTCTCTATAATATAAAGATCATATTTTTATTTACTTCATATGTCAAAAACTGTAGAAGCTTTAATATGGAGAAAACTCACTTTTTTTTCTAACGCCCGGATTCGCTGTTCGGGTCCTAGACTTTGCAAACGCGTTTCAATCTTCACACCATCTTTTTTCTAGCTTAAACACGCCATTCCGGTCAACTTTCGCCTAAGGGTCTTTTTGCATAAAATGCTCCAATTCGCCAGAATTCGCGAAAGTACACGGATTTTACCGCTTTTGAACAACAGACTTCGAACGCGTTTTCCGAGCAGGTCCGAGCTCCAAAACATGACTTCCATATAGCCAAATCGAAGATAATTTCGTGCTCTACAACTTTGATCGAGAGAGACTTTGGCCAAAAACGCACCGTTTGGGAGTTACTTGCGAAATAAGGACAGAGTGTTATTTGCAAAACGGGGGTGCTGGTGGGTTGCAGCGGGGGTGGTGGGGCCCGTGGTGGTGGTGGTGGCTTAGGGTTTTGCAAAACAAAGAGGGAAAGAGGAGGAGAGAGAGGAGGAGGAGGAAGAGGAGGAGGAGGGGAGGAAGAGGAGGGGCGGCCGGCGGTGGAGGGGCTGAGGAGGTGGCGGTGGAGGGGCTGAGGAGGTGGCGGTGGAGGTGGGGGCAGTGGGTTTGGTGGAGGAGGAGGCCATTTTTGAGTTTTTGTGAAGAAAGAGGAAGAGGAAGAAAGTGAAGAAGAAAAGGAAGTAAAAGTGTTTATATGCTAGTTTCTCGCGTATCGCCTGAACGCTAACGATCTCCAATCGCCGCGGATTTCGGACATGAGATAGTAGACGTGAAGATGAGTCCAACGAAACAAGTTTCGTCGAATTCCGAGTTCGTTTGACCTTTCAAAAAAAATCACAAAAATGCTCAGATAAGCTCAAAAATTGCTATTTTGGCGCACCTTTTCTTCTCGCACGCTCACATGCTAACTCAAAAAATCAAGCCCTCTTGGATTTAACCATCATTAGACGATACGAATCCATAAAAAAAACGAAATCGAATTCTGAGATCGTATCAATAATGTTCCTTTGTAAAATGACTACTCGCTTTACCCTGAACTGTTTCAGCTCGCACGGCCACATACTAACTCCGTTCAACGCACCATTTGGAACTCAACAATGATTTGTCATTATGAATCCATAAAAATTTATCTCGTCGAATTCTGAGCTCGTATGCAAAATTTCACTTTTTAAGGGCTATGTTTTGTTAACCGAAAAGCTCCTGTCAATTGCCACTATTCCGGATATCGGAATATATCGAAGCTTATACTTTTCGGAGTTCTAAACGGCATTTTGAACTCAATGGAAGTGGTTTCGAGTCCAAATTCATTCATATGCAAAATTTGACTTTTTGGGCCATGTATAATTTACATAGCGACTATTCTGAATTTTCAACTGGGCATAACTTTTGATCCCCGCTATGAAATTTCGATTTTTCAGATTCGTTGGAAAGATATTTTCATATAGATCCTATTATTTTTGGTTTCGCCAAAATCCGGATTGTTTTGCACCCGGTACATTCAATTGAAGTTTGAAATTGAATTATCGAACTACCGCGCCATTTTCAATTCCTTTTATAATTATATATAATTATTTATATTCTAACGACGACGCGTATAAATATATACGTTCTAAATATATTCAAAATAAATTTTCGTCGATATTATTTAAAATAATTCATTTTAAATATTCAAAATTCGCTAAAATTGCCAAAATAAAAAATTTAAATTTGCCCAGAATTTCCGGGTTATTACAATCTCCCCCACTTAAAACTTTTCGTCCCCTAAAAGGAACAAAGTCGAAAGTGGTTTGATTAATCAACTCTACGTTCCATCTGGCTTCCATTCTCCAACTTTTCAGTTTCTGAGAATTTTCAAATTCTTCAAAAATTTGGCTAACACCCTAAATTTTCAAAAAATTTCGCCATAACCTCCTTTGTATGGGGAGCACGGGAAAATCCTGAAATTGCCATATAGGCCTTCTGATCTCAAAAAGAAAAAGAAAAAGCCAATCGGCTCATAAAATCATCATCACCCAAACAAAACAGTAAATTATGATAAACATGTAACTATTTGTCGGGCAAACAAATTTTATTTCTCTGCTCTAGTGTAACACCCCGAAAATTCTATAACTGTGAAATTAACAAATTAAAGTATAATTAATTTGAAATCAAAGAACTAAGGGAAACGGGATACGCCATTGCGTTCGTCTCGGAAAAATACGCGAAATAGAGTCCGAGTTTTCGAAAAACGGAGTCCGTATGAAGAAGATATGGCCTTCGGAAGTTTTGAATTAAATTTAAAATT
Organism: Allium sativum; assembly: GCA_030737875.1. Lineage (NCBI taxonomy): Eukaryota > Viridiplantae > Streptophyta > Magnoliopsida > Asparagales > Amaryllidaceae > Allium > Allium sativum. Next base: position 743,472,997 of record CM060909.1, on the reverse strand, counting down.
CAAACAGAATTAAATAATTAAATATTCCGAAGTGGGGCCCATTGGGCCAGGGTGGAAGAACACCCGCCTAGGCCACCCAGGTCGACTGGGCTGTCGACCTGGGCTACCCATGTCGACAGGGCTGTCGACAGCCCTGTCGACAGGGGTATCGACCTAGTCGAGCCCAGTCAACCTGGCTGGCCAGGTCGGTGTGTGGTCGAATTTCTGTGGTCTGCTTTGTCATTAGGGCTAGGTGGCGGGTTTTTATTGGTCTCTCTTCCTAATGAATGGCTATGATCTAACCTAGCAACATCAAGGGTCCTAATCAATTCCTAACCTCTATATAAACAACCCTAGACTAAACCCTAATCTATTCATTCAAATTAAGAACATAGCCGCCATGTTACTGAGGAACGACAAAGAGTAGCCGCCAACTAAAGAGAGGATTAGGGAGAAAGTTCTAAGGCCTAAAGCAATTCAAGCAACCTAAAGCTAATCAATTCAACAAAGGAATTTGCGTCTTCAATCCCTAAACTAGAGAATTCATCAAACCATTGTAAGTAGAGTATTACTTTGGTATTAATAAACAACTGTGTTGATGTGTATGCTTGAATTGTGGCAATGGAAGTAATTCATATTTGTGCAAAATTATGTTATTCATTATAAAGAACTACATGCGGTAGTTCTAGGCAAGTATACGTTTGGAATATTGCGCAAATCGTGTAATCTATATTGAAGCTACATGTATGTAGTTAATTGAAATTCATGCAAGTTTGGGGCTTTGTTATTATGCCATTATGATGTATATTTTTGTGCATAAATCATTTTGCAAGTAATTGAAACAAGTTTGGTTATTATAGTTCATATGAAACTATGTGGAATTTTGACACCATAATCCATGTATTAAGTCATGCTTTTGCAAACTTATGAATATGGCTAGGAATGATATTTGGCATAATTGAAATCCGTTATTAAGTCTATCTTGTTTCAAAGGATTATATGATGACATGGCTAGGTTGGACTCAAAAATCCCTTTTTTTGCAAGTTTAAAGCAAACACCATGTTTAGGAATATTTATGCATAAGTATGTTTATACCATCGTTATGTGATTAGGCTAAAATCATGATTAAGTTGAATTATGCTATGTTCATGCTAGAAGTATTTATGCCATGCTTATGTTTGACCATATGCCATGCCTATGCTAGAAGTATTTTATGCCATGCTTATGTTTGACAATATGCGATGCCTATGCAAGAAGTATTTTATGCCATGCTTATGTTTGACAATATGCCATGTTTATGCTAGAAGTATTTAGGCCATGCTTATGTTTGACATTATGCCTAAATAAGAATATAGGTTCATGTTGTAGTTAAACCTATGCAAGTTTACATGCCTTGATTTATGTCACCTATGTTTTATGACCAAAATACATGTCACCACTATGCAAGTACACCAATTTCTATTATGTATTTTCCAACGTCATATGCAAGTTCATGCGCTCACTTTCCCCTCTTTGTGTATACGCCATAAGCCTCCCCTTTTCGCATGGCTAAATTGGGCTTTAAAAGGCTAAGCCCAATGTATATAAACGGACGTATAAAACGGGGGAAAATAACGTTGGGTTAAAATTAACTAATGAATGAAAATATAAAATAGAAGGGCCCAAATTCAAGTAGGGGTTGGGCCCGTGATTGGTGTAATCTTTATACCATTAACTTAATAATGGGCCGCAAATATTTACATATAAGAAATAAAGAAGAATGACAAGATATGTAAATGTAGAAAATACGATGTGTTTAACCCGAGGTTGGATTGAGTTGTGATGTAAACCTGCCCGGAACCACCCGGCTGTCCAGTAGTCACAACAATACCTATCCAATGTGGGAGGTTAAACATTGAGCCCAGCAAGGACCCGAGGTTAGACTGAGTTGTGGCGTAAGACTGCCCGGAACCAACCGGCAACAGGCAGCCACAACAATACCTGTCTAATGTGAGAGGTCAGGGCCTTAATAAGACAATTAAGGCTGAGTCAGGATTGTTAGGATTAAGTGAACTAAAGACTTAATCAAAATGGAACATGCTAAACTAAACGGACTGGTGGGGTTAGGTTAGGAAACACTTAACCAACTTAGCATGTTGGCTAGAGATAGAAAACCTAGTAACGGGGGACCCTTTTCAGCAGTAACCCTAGAAGGTGTATCAGGATACCCTGAAACTAGGCAGGGTGGGGCACGATTACTGGGCTGATTGTAAGAGGTCAAATCGACGGCGGTGGTGTAGCAGTGTAGGTTCTAACGGTGTGCGGGCGTGCACGCACTCCGGCGCAGAAAAATAAAGCACTGGACACCAGTAGCATACCTTTGCACTCTAAGGTTGTGTCGGGTTGCCACTATGGGACTTGATACACCCCATGGTGGGACCAGCATAGGTAACTACAGACATCGGGGGCCGTAAGACACATGTAACTATGCGAGTAGGAGCCGATCATCGTAGAATGGATCACATCACCCTGATTTTGGGGTGCAAATTGGAAACTAGTTTATATGGGTTCAGAGATTAACATGGGGTACGATAGTATATTCGACCCTAGATAACTTAACCAAGTTTATAATGTTGCCCACTTCCTGTTTTACTTATCATACCCAGTTCTTTATTCATAGACAAAGTAGTACTAGACTTACTCAGGCTTTATGTCTGACTCTATTTTTCTTTCGTCTTCTTTCTTCCGTTTCCCCCCCCCCCCAGGTCCTCAGGGAGGGAACACAGCAGCTTGACCTACCTCAACATCCAGCTTGAAGAAGAGAAATGTATTGCTTGGACTTTCCTGTTTTGAACTATGGCTTTGGACAATCCACTATGGGGCTTTGGCAGTTTGTCTATGTTTTATTTATGCTTCTTTAAAAATAATGTACTCAAGACAGATTATGAAGTGTTATGTTATGTTTTTGGAAAGGATGTTGTTGTAACACGTATTTGACTTTATGAAATAAAGTTTGTTGTTCTTCCGCTGTTTACAAATATGTGTTCTTATATCTGTCTTGTATATCTGTGACTTGTACTTATAAACCTCCACCAAAATTAGGGCATTCCCTTTGAGAGTGACCCTAACGGAGGTGGGGTGTTTCACTTGGTATCAGAGCATAGGTTTACCATATAAGATAAAAAGTTTTGAAAAATTATTTTCAAAAAGGAAATTTAAAGAAGCATTTTTAAAAGAAAAATATTATTTTATTTTTAAAAGGCAAAGTCCACTCCCCAAAGCCATAGGTATTATCTCTTATCCTTCGTTTTGAATCTATCCTTTTTTGTTTCAGCATGTCCCAAGAACTTAACTTGCCTGAAGGGGTACCCATACCTGGTTGGTTTAGACGGTTCTTAGAAGCAAGGGCCACTCAGCCAGGTCCTACCATTCCTCCTCCCCCAGCGGAAGGAAACCATCCAGCTGCAGCATCACCTTTTCCTCCACCTCCTCCACGGGGAAACACATTCGCTAAGATATGTAAAGATTTTAAAGCTATGGGAGGAAGGGATTTCCATGGAACTGAGTCCTTCGTAGCAGCTAGGAATTGGCTAAAAGAAACGGAGGACCTATTCATCATCTTTGAGGTAGAAGATAGACAAAAGGTACAACTAGCGGTGTGGCTATTGAAGGGCGAGGCTTCCTACTGGTGGGAAGTCACTAATGCTGAAAGACCAGTGGAGACATGGGAGGACTTTAGGGCAAGGTTTGAGACTAAATTTCTCTCAGATGCGGAAAGAAGTTTGCAGTTGGAAAAATTCTTATTTCTTAAGCAAGGAGACAAGACTGTCAGAGAGTATGTGAATCAGTTCGATGAACTGGCTAGGTTTGGACTTGACCTAGTCAACACCCCGCACAAGAAGGCTCTCCGTTTCGTCAAAGGGTTGAATGAGCCATTACACAGTTTGGCCATGACCCATATACCCATGGGAGCCACGTATGAAAGATTGGTGCAAATGGCATTGCTGAATGAAGAGGATAAGGGCAAGAAGAAAGAGGGTTTGCAGCCCAAGAAGGCGGACTTTAAGAAGGGCGGGAAAGGCAACAAAGAGAAGAGGAAGTGCAATTTCTATGGCAAAGTGGGGCACTTAGTAAAGGACTGCCGGAAAAAGAAGGCCAAGGAAAATGGTGGGTGCTTTTCATGCGGTCAGACAGGCCACAGGGCTAAGGACTGCCCAAAGAAACGAGGACAGGGGCAGGGCGCTGGATCCATCCCAGGGGCACAGGTTCATGTGCTAGAAGCGCCACCATTGCAACAGCGAGGTATAAATACTTCTGTAGAAAGTGTAGTTTATCTTTATGATCACCCCGTTCGCACTTTGTTTGATTCTGGCGCATCACACTCCTTTATCTCGTCTGCTTTAGTAGAATCTCTGCACCTAAAAACTAGTATGGTAGAGGACCCCTTAATTGTTTCAAACCCAATTGGGGGCCCAGCTCATTTGTCTATGATCTGTGTGGGATTGAAAATTTCCATTCTAAGTGTAGAATTTCAATGTAGTGCCTTTGTTTTGGGCTTTTCGGGGTATGGTTTGATTTTGGGTATGGATTGGCTATCCAGTAATGGGGCCATCCTTGATTGTGAGAAAAGGGTTGTTAGGCTCCTAACCCAGCTCGGTAATACTTTGGAAATTTCTTGTAATCCCTCGTATGCGGTTATGCTTAGTTATCTTGAATCGCTAGATGCCTCTGTTGAAAACTTGCAATCAGTTAGAGTGGTCCGGGAATATCCGGATGTCTTTGATGAGGTGAAGGGCTTGCCTCCGAAGCGGGAAATAGACTTCCGCATATATCTTGTAGATAATGCAAAGCCCGTTGCGTTGCCCGTTAGACATATGGCTCCACGAGAAAGGAAAGAGCTCAGTAAACAGATTAAAGAGCTTCTAGAGAAGGGGTTCATTAGGAGGAGCATTTCAGAATGGGGCGCTCCGGTGGTGTTCGCTACAAAGGCGGATGGTTCACTCCGTCTATGTGTTGACTATAGGGAGCTCAACAAGCTAACGAAAAAGAATAGGCACCCTCTCCCTAGAATTGACGATTTATTTGACCAGCTTGTAGGAGCGTCTGTTTTCTCCCAACTCGATTTAGCAACCGGTTTTCATCAGCTAAGGGTGGCTGAAGATAGCATCGATAAAACGGCGTTCAGAACCCCAGACGGTTTCTTTGAATGGCTTGTCATGCCTTTCGGCTTGATAAATGCACCTGCTTACTTCATGGACCTGATGAGTAGGGTATTTAGAGATTTCCTCAACAAATTCGTAGTGGTCTTCGTAGATGATATCCTTATCTTCTCAAAGAGTGAAGAGGAACATGCTCAACACTTAAGGGCAATCATGGAAACTTTGCGAGTCCATCAACTAAAAGCCAAATTCTCCAAATTCCACTTTTGGAGAGAAGAGGTGAGGTTCCTTGGACACATAGTATCCAAACAAGGGTTAGCAGTGGACCCTGCTAAGGTAGTGGCGGTACAGGATTGGAAGACACCAAGGAATGCGACTGAGGTCCGAAGCTTTCTAGGACTAGCGGGTTTCTATCGAAAGTTCATAACGGATTTTGCGAAAATCTCAGCTCCGCTCACGAAATTGACCAAGAAGAATCTAGTGTTCAATTGGGATTTGGATTGCGAATTTGCTTTCCAACGACTGAAAAGGGCTCTTACAACAGCCCCAGTTTTGACGCTGCCAGATGGGAGCAAGATGTTCACTGTTTATACGGATGCATGTGGGACAGGGCTAGGCGCCGTCTTAATGCAAGAAGGAAGGGTAGTAGCTTATGGCGGGAGGCAGTTGAAGGTGCACGAAAAGAACTACCCAACCCACGATCTTGAGTTAGCCGCCATCGTCTTTGCACTCAAGTCTTGGCGACACTATCTCCTAGGTGAGAAGTTCGAACTTTACACTGACCATAAATCGTTGAAATATCTTTTCTCGCAGAAGGATCTTAACTTGAGGCAACAAAGATGGATGGAGTTTCTTGCCTCGTACGAATTCGAAATCTCCTATACTCCGGGCAAAGGCAACGTAGTGGCAGACGTGTTGAGCCGAAAGAAATTGACCCTAAGCCCGTTGTTTGTTGAAAGACAAAGCCTAGAGTTTATAGCCAGCTTCGACTTTAGGCCCTCCTCCGATTTCGTACCGGGCTTGCTAGCATCTCTCGAAGTACGCCCAACTTTAGTAGATTCAGTAGGGGCAGCACAACGCGAAGACCCTCAGCTTGTGGAAATGATTGATAGGCTAATTAGGGGTGAGACTTCAAGTCACCTCAACAGATACTCCATTGACGATAAGGGTGTACTAAGGCGAGATGGAAGACTATGCGTCCCACAGACAAACGATTTAATAAAGAAGGTTCTCGAGGAAGCACATCACTCCAAGATGACGATACACCCAGGCGGGGATAAAATGTACAAAGACATAAAAAGGACTTTCTTTTGGAATGGCATGAAAAAGGACGTGGCAGAATTCGTTTCTAAGTGTATGGTGTGCCAACAGGTTAAGGCGGAACAGAAAAAGCCTGGCGGACTGCTACATCCTCTGGAGGTCCCACAGTGGAAGTGGGATAGCATCTCAATGGACTTCATCGATGGACTGCCTAGGTCTAGGAGAGGCAACACTAGCATTTGGGTAATAGTGGATAGGCTTACTAAAAGCGCCCACTTTTTACCTGTCAAAAGTAAGAGAACTGCCTCATCCCTAGCATCACTTTACCTTAAGGAAATCGTGCGACTCCATGGAATACCATCTAGCATCGTTAGTGACCGAGACCCCATCTTCACCAGCGAGTTTTGGCGGAGTCTGCAAGAAGCAGTAGGAACGCAGTTATGCTTGAGCACGGCCTATCATCCCCAAACCGACGGCCAAACAGAGAGAGTGAACAGAGTTTTGGAAGACCTTCTAAGACTATGCGTCCTTGACTTCGGAGGGACATGGGAAGACCACCTCCCTTTGGTGGAATTTGCCTACAACAACAGCTATCAAGCAACCATCGGAATGGCGCCCTTCGAAGCTTTATACGGAAGACCGTGCCGATCGCCCACTTGTTGGTGGGAGTCCACGGATAAGCTCATACTTGGACCAGACATGATCCGAGAGACCTCAGAGAAAGTGGACTTAATACGAAGAAGGATGAAGACGGCCCAAGACAGACAGAAGTCCTATGCCGACAAGAGGAGGACCGACCTTGAATTCGAAGTTGGAGACAGAGTTTTTCTCAAGGTATCACCGCTAAGAAACATTGTTCGTTTTGGAACCACAGGAAAGCTTGCGCCAAGATTCGTAGGGCCATTTCCTATTATCGAGAAGATTGGGAAAATGGCCTATAGATTAGAGCTACCCGAGAAGTTGGCTGGAGTCCACAACGTTTTTCACGTTTCACATCTCCGAAAATGTCTGCATGAGTCAGCTGAAGTGGTAGAGCCAAACATCCTCGAAGAGGCTGAAGTGGAACGCGAAGCAACCATAAGGAGAGTTCCTACCCGCATCTTAGGAACGGAAGTGAAGAGGCCACGCAACCGCGAAGTCAAGCTCGTCAAAGTTCAGTGGAGCGACGCCGAGGGAGACGCGACTTGGGAAACTGAAGATAGAATCCGTACTGCCTACCCTTTTCTGTTCGAGGGTACATCCTTGATCTTTCTTTTCCTTAAGTTGCGCTTTTATCTATCTATCTTTTAGGTATATTTCCTCGACCGTATCTTTTAGGTAGAAAACCTTTGGATGAAAACATGTAGTTGAAACATGTTATGTATGAATGGTTGCAAGTGGTTGCAAGTGATTGCTAGTGGTTGCTCGTGGTTGCATATACACACACAATCTAGGTTTTAGATCGGCTCAGTCACTTCATATTGCATATGCATATATGTTTGTATTCGTATGTGGTTGAACTTTAATGTGTTGTCATATGGATGTTGCATTTGTATTGAATGATTGTGCACTCATGTAGAATCATGAATAGGAAAATTTGCATACATAATGGATTCATGGAACTTACATAATTCGCATTAAGGAGGTCAACTGAATCAGTAGACCGCCTGATTTTGCATTAGATAAGTACATGTACACACACACTTTGCATATGATCATGAAGCATTAGAAGTCTTTTAAGGACAATGGATGCTCGTGTTTGATGGATGAGTAGATGGATTTTTTTGGATGTTAGGATTTACATTCCTCCTAACTTGAAGATTTCGGGGACGAAATCCTTTTAAGTGGGGGAGAATGTAACACCCCGAAAATTCTATAACTATGAAATTAACAAATTAAAGTATAATTAATTTGAAATCAAAGAACTAAGGGAAACGGGATACGCCATTGCGTTCGTCTCGGAAAAATACGCGAAATAGAGTCCGAGTTTTCGAAAAACGGAGTCCGTATGAAGAAGATATGGCCTTCGGAAGTTTTGAATTAAATTTAAAATTCAAACAGAATTAAATAATTAAATATTCCGAAGTGGGGCCCATTGGGCCAGGGTGGAAGAACACCCGCCTAGGCCATCCAGGTCGACTGGGCTGTCGACCTGGGCTACCCATGTCGACAGGGCTGTCGACAGCCCTGTCGACAGGGGTATCGACCTGGTCGAGCCCAGTCAACCTGGCTGGCCAGGTCGGTGTGTGGTCGAATTTCTGTGGTCTGCTTTGTCATTAGGGCTAGGTGGCGGGTTTTTTTGGTCTCTCTTCCTAATGAATGGCTATGATCTAACCTAGCAACATCAAGGGTCCTAATCAATTCCTAACCTCTATATAAACAACCCTAGACTAAACCCTAATCTATTCATTCAAATTAAGAACATAGCCGCCATGTTGCTGAGGAACGACAAAGAGTAGCCGCCAACTAAAGAGAGGATTAGGGAGAAAGTTCTAAGGCCTAAAGCAATTCAAGCAACCTAAAGCTAATCAATTCAACAAAGGAATTTGCGTCTTCAATCCCTAAACTAGAGAATTCATCAAACCATTGTAAGTAGAGTATTACTTTGGTATTAATAAACAACTGTGTTGATGTGTATGCTTGAATTGTGGCAATGGAAGTAATTCATATTTGTGCAAAATTATGTTATTCATTATAAAGAACTACATGCGGTAGTTCTAGGCAAGTATACGTTTGGAATATTGCGCAAATCGTGTAATCTATATTGAAGCTACATGTATGTAGTTAATTGAAATTCATGCAAGTTTGGGGCTTTGTTATTATGCCATTATGATGTATATTTTTGTGCATAAATCATTTTGCAAGTAATTGAAACAAGTTTGGTTATTATAGTTCATATGAAACTATGTGGAATTTTGACACCATAATCCATGTATTAAGTCATGCTTTTGCAAACTTATGAATATGGCTAGGAATGATATTTGGCATAATTGAAATCCGTTATTAAGTCTATCTTGTTTCAAAGGATTATATGATGACATGGCTAGGTTGGACTCAAAAATCCCTTTTTTTGCAAGTTTAAAGCAAACACCATGTTTAGGAATATTTATGCATAAGTATGTTTATACCATCGTTATGTGATTAGGCTAAAATCATGATTAAGTTGAATTATGCTATGTTCATGCTAGAAGTATTTATGCCATGCTTATGTTTGACCATATGCCATGCCTATGCTAGAAGTATTTTATGTCATGCTTATGTTTGACAATATGCCATGCCTATGCAAGAAGTATTTTATGCCATGCTTATGTTTGACAATATGCCATGTTTATGCTAGAAGTATTTAGGCCATGCTTATGTTTGACATTATGCCTAAATAAGAATATAGGTTCATGTTGTAGTTAAACCTATGCAAGTTTACATGCCTTGATTTATGTCACCTATGTTTTATGACCAAAATACATGTCACCACTATGCAAGTACACCAATTTCTATTATGTATTTTCCAACGTCATATGCAAGTTCATGCGCTCACTTTCCCCTCTTTGTGTATACGCCATAAGCCTCCCCTTTTCGCATGGCTAAATTGGGCTTTAAAAGGCTAAGCCCAATGTATATAAACGGACGTATAAAACGGGGGAAAATAACGTTGGGTTAAAATTAACTAATGAATGAAAATATAAAATAGAAGGGCCCAAATTCAAGTAGGGGTTGGGCCCGTGATTGGTGTAATCTTTACACCATTAACTTAATAATGGGCCGCAAATATTTACATATAAGAAATAAAGAAGAATGACAAGATATGTAAATGTAGAAAATACGATGTGTTTAACCCGAGGTTGGATTGAGTTGTGATGTAAACCTGCCCGGAACCGCCCGGCTGTCCAGTAGTCACAACAATACCTATCCAATGTGGGAGGTTAAACATGGAGCCCAGCAAGGACCCGAGGTTAGACTGAGTTGTGGCGTAAGACTGCCCGGAACCAACCGGCAACAGGCAGCCACAACAATACCTGTCTAATGTGAGAGGTCAGGGCCTTAATAAGACAATTAAGGCTGAGTCAGGATTGTTAGGATTAAGTGAACTAAAGACTTAATCAAAATGGAACATGCTAAACTAAACGGACTGGTGGGGTTAGGTTAGGAAACACTTAACCAACTTAGCATGTTGGCTAGAGATAGAAAACCTAGTAACGGGGGACCCTTTTCAGCAGTAACCCTAGAAGGTGTATCAGGATAACCTGAAACTAGGCAGGGTGGGGCACGATTACTGGGCTGATTGTAAGAGGTCAAATCGACGGCGGTGGTGTAGCAGTGTAGGTTCTAACGGTGTGCGGGCGTGCACGCACTCCGGCGCAGAAAAATAAAGCATTGGACACCAGTAGCATACCTTTGCACTCTAAGGTTGTGTCGGGTTGCCACTATGGGACTTGATACACCCCATGGTGGGACCAGCATAGGTAACTACAGACATCGGGGGCCGTAAGACACATGTAACTATGCGAGTAGGAGCCGATCATCGTAGAATGGATCACATCACCCTGATTTTGGGGTGCAAATTGGAAACTAGTTTATATGGGTTCAGAGATTAACATGGGGTACGATAGTATATTCGACCCTAGATAACTTAACCAAGTTTATAATGTTGCCCACTTCCTGTTTTACTTATCATACCCAGTTCTTTATTCATAGACAAAGTAGTACTAGACTTACTCAGGCTTTATGTCTGACTCTATTTTTCTTTCGTCTTCTTTCTTCCGTTCCCCCCCCCCCCCCGGTCCTCAGGGAGGGAACACAGCAGCTTGACCTACCTCAACATCCAGCTTGAAGAAGAGAAATGTATTGCTTGGACTTTCCTGTTTTGAACTATGGCTTTGGACAATCCACTATGGGGCTTTGGCAGTTTGTCTATGTTTTATTTATGCTTCTTTAAAAATAATGTACTCAAGACAGATTATGAAGTGTTATGTTATGTTTTTGGAAAGGATGTTGTTGTAACACGTATTTGACTTTATGAAATAAAGTTTGTTGTTCTTCCGCTGTTTACAAATATGTGTTCTTATATCTGTCTTGTATATCTGTGACTTGTACTTATAAACCTCCACCAAAATTAGGGCATTCCCTTTGAGAGTGAACCTAACGGAGGTGGGGTGTTTCATCTAACCTCCTTGCTGTGACCTGTTCAATTTAAGTATATGTATATGCAAGCAAATGCGACAAATTTTCAATGCAGTTCAATATTTGATTCAATTAGGCATAATGGTTCAAAAATTATCAAACAAATAAACAAACAACACAAACATCAACCAATTAGTGAATTTAACGTTTCAAATTCATAAATTTGATATATAGTCAAAAATCATGTTTTTGATGCCAAATCACATCAATGTATTCTAGCTATATTGGTTTTGGTTCTCACACCAGTCTAATGGAAATATATAGAAATCACACCTTCGAAACACGAACATAAATATTGATGATGCCATGGTCATTATCAACATCATCTCCGGGCGACTAGAGCGTGATTCTATATCTATCCAGTATATTAAAACTTCGACTATACGTTCATGACGCGTATACGAGAAATCTTCATATATTGGATTGTCCAAATTCAAAATAAATAAATATTCAAATACGTATAAAATGGTTTAAATTTTCAAAACAAAATTGTTTTCATTTGAAAAATATACTCTTCACACTCGTTCTAGGATACTACTGATCCTATCTCTAACGAGTCATTCTAATTGGATATTACTAATCCAATATCTGATGAATTCTTTTGTATGGTTCTAATGTGTCTTGTTCTCGAGCTCTGTAAACCAAAGCTCTGATACCAAATGAAGCGACCCGAACTTCCCCGGTCTCCGAAGAGATGAGAAAGAACGAATTACTGTGAGGACAGGACAAATCAGAACGCAGACGGAAGAACATTTCATTGTTAATTACAACAATTCCATCAGAATACAAGAATATACAGAGTATAAACGAATAAATTACATTTGATAAACATCAGAGATTACAATAAATTACATAGCAGCGGAAAATAATACAAAGCACAACTGAAGGTGATATACGGATACAGAGCTTTCCGGATATCATTCGAGATGTAAACCAGGATCCTGTGAATATAAATCTGCAAAACCAAAACTACTAGCCGTCTGTGTCGAAAATAGGGGCACCCAGAGTTTAGGTTAAAACAATAAACTCCAGGTCAGTCATGTGACTGGTGTGAGAACTAAAACAGTTATTTAAAACTTTACTTTAAAAGAGAGTAATTCAAGGGACCACGCCGTATAACACGGAACGGGTTTCCTCCCAAGAATACCAGTGCATAGAATAAACAGCGCAATGCTTTTTTGAAAAATGAAGCTATTATAAGACCCAGGTCCCATCACACAATGCAACGCAAGCCGGAGGATAGGGTTTTCCCTTATGATATCCAAACATGCTTGGTACGTTTAAAACAAATCATTTGATACTATAATAAGTGTATAGTGTTAAAACAATTTCAATCATAAATATAAATCATAGACGGCATGGGTACCATATATCATATCGCCATACTAGTTTTACAATTAAAACCACAATACACGTATTGGAAATTGGATTTCCGTCATGAGTCGAGGCAAGGGGCAAGCTCCTCTCCGCGTTCGAGACACTCTAGCAAATGTCTCAGGACTACACACTCTGGGCAATCCTGGATCTTCAGGGCCGGTCCTCACTTACGTTAGAGGATTAATTATGACTGAACACACGTTTCCCGGTCCTTACAGACCTAAAATCGAGGCGCCTCATCCAACAACCACAAAGGTGAAAAGTATATAAATGTCAGGGCTGGTAAGTCACCGACACCACCAAAGCTAGAAAGAAACGTCGTGCTCTCCCTGCAGTCCGTATCCCGTTTTTAACTCATACCGAGGGGTGAGGCTCGCGAATTCACGTTATACACAAAGCTGCACGTAGGCCGTGCTTTGATCATCAACCACAAGACTTTGCTTTTCAACAGAAGCCTTGATCCATGCAACTCAGCGTGCCACACAGGCAATTCATGTCATGCGATTGATATCTATCGATATATAACCTCTAAGCTCGTACGTCTCAGAGAAGGGCGTTAAGCAAGAGAATAAATTCTCCGCCGCCAAACAGATATATATTTAACAGAAATCAATCAACACAGAATAAAATCCAATGTCATACACACAATCCATTTACAAGTTCGTTCTGGGTCTGAACGAAACCGGAGGCACTTTCCTCGCATATCCATTGATCTCCAAGTACGTCTGGACAACCACCAACTGATTCCCTCATCTTGGGTGTACAGCCCAATCAAGATCATCAGTAATCACCCAAACGATGTGAAGACTTCCGGTCTTCGACCACCGTCTTCATCTTCGACATATCGTCGAATCGGTTATTCAGAATGGGTATAAACCCGGACTTTCCGAACAACCCGCGTATATTAAAACAAATGTTACACAAACACAACATACGCCTCATTCCAATTCAGCAGCCACTAACCGCAAATTTCATATTCTTAGGGAAAGGTTCCCATTAATTTTATCCAAGATAAATTCTTTAATATTTATCCTTTATTCTTCCTTTGGATGTCATTTCAAACCAAATTATGGTTTTCCAAACTAGTCGAGATTAGCGAACCACACTGAAGTAATTATTTATTTTATTTCCCAATCCCAACCTATTCATCCCATGAAGCAAAACTGGTAATACTCCATATCTAACACCACGGTGTTATCGGTAAAATTAATTACCATTCCACGTTCAAATCTAATTTAAGACTTAACTATCGCTTTGGAGCAAAACTGGTGATACTCCATTCTCGCTCATTTTCCAAATTTGATAGTTTAAATTATCAATTCACATTTCAATCTAATTGCAGATTCATTAAAACTCCTTTTACTCGGTTAAAAAACTAATGTCATTTAAAACACAGTTCACGACAAACCCAAATCACATTTCATTTATTATCGGGTTAAAGAACAAGTGTTGTTTAATATAATGTTCACGATAAACCCACAAATCAATTCTATTTACAACCCATTTCAAATCTAATTTATTTATTTAAAAATAAATGGGTTTTAATTTTAGTTCAAAACTAGTTTATTTCGATAAAAATCTATTTTTATCTTTTCAAATATGGAGTTTTTCATCCCAATTTTTCCCAAATCATTTCTTATGATTTTACACAAATTATTGATATTTTTAATAATTTTATCAAGGCCCGTAAAGTCGATTTCCATCAACGGCCATCGAACTGCACTAACAACGACCTTTTCCAAATTTGATTTGGACGTATCTCCAAATCCAACCGTTAGATTTCAAATTTCTAATATTCACCGGAAAGCTCTTTTCGATCTGAACCCATCGGTTCCGGTTTTAGGAGAATCCGACGGTCAGATCTCCCGTAATATCCGTTCGAAGTCAATGGTCGAAATTCGCGAACTGCCGCGGCGCGTTCTTTTCAGGCCATTATATTATATATATAATATATATAATATATATTTCGTCGATTTCTATTTAAAACGAATTTTATAAATAGTTTTAAATTCGTTTCAAAAACAATTTCAACCTTTATTTCAAATTCAAATCAAATTCGTTATATATTCATTTCAATTCAAATTGGTTTTCTATTCGATTCAATTCAAATTATAAAAACGAATATAATCGATATAAATATCGTTCGCGTCAAAATAGCGCATCTCTAACCAACACGGCTTTATATATTTCAATAATTCCGTTATTCTATTCAACAAATGAATATTTATTCAATTCAATACCTGAAACTATATTTTTGTCAACACACGACTAATCTCAATGAATGAGTACTGTCCATATGTGACTATTTTTGTTATTTGATATATTTTATAAAAATTATGGTATCTGTCGTTTGATTTAAGTCAGACTCCAACCGTAAAGCAGTAAGAGAACGATTCCCTAAATATTAACCCCGAAGGCCGAAACCAACATCAGATCAATACCCAGGAGACCACTCATCTTATCTATTTTCCAGTTAGTTTCTAATTTTCTATATGATAAAGATGTAAATTTTATTGTTAAAATATTTCGTTCAACACATGACTAATCTCAACGGATGAGTACTGTCAACACATGAACCCTTATTTTATAAAGATAAAGATGTAAATTTTATTGTTAAAATATTTCGTTCAACACATGACTAATCTCAACGGATGAGTACTGTCAATACATGAACCTTTATTTTATAAAGATAAAGATGTAAATTTTATTGTTAAAATATTTCGTTTAACACATGACTAATCTCAACGGATGAGTACTGTCAACACATGAACCTTTATTTTATAAAGATAAAGATGTAAAATTTATTGATAAAATATTTCGTTTAACACATAACTAATCTCAACGGATGAGTACTGTCAACACATGAACCTTTATTTTATAATATTCTTCATTTTCCCGATTGGAATGAGGCCCAACCAATTACCATATAAAGTTAATTACAAGGATTTCATACAACACATGTATATAATAGCAACGATAAATAATCAACCATCATCCAAAGTGCACTACACTGTATAAGCATCAAATATATATCTAATGCTTATAACAGCCTGTCAATCAATCGATCGACATACAACTAATTATTGGGATTAGTGTATGTCATATATTATCTCAATACCCATGTGGGGTTTCAAACAATCAAACACATATTTTATTTGTGCATTTGGGCGATGTGTAAAATTTATCGTCCCAATCAATGTCCTTCAAATAGGTGTACATAAACAAACCGTCCGGGTTGTAAATGAATATTTATTTATTCTCATTCACGTTAAAAATTATATTTTTAACGTTAAAACATTTTATTTCAACACATGAATTTCTATTCAGTTCATTTACACAATAAAATGATATTTTTATTTTTCTAACTTATTTTAGAAAATTTCGGCGGCATAACGACACGATACTAGAAACGGGACGAGGCCTAGCCTTATCCCCGGTCTAGTGAAGGCACACGCCATTCACACATCAATCAAATCCATTCCATTTCACCAAACAATTCAATTCAAACCAAATAATCTAACCAACTACACAACCAAACAAACAAGTCCATGGTCTGTGGACGATTGTGTCGGGTGCTACTAAACACCGTCTGCATCCTAGTATATATATATATAACTAGAAAAAGAAATTAAAGAGTGAGAAATTCTCACCGACTAGCTAAACCAAACGCCACGACTCTTCTTATGTAGAAAATCTTGCAGTTCTCGCCTTTTGTCACTTCCGTTGCCCGTAGCCACTACATGTATAAAAATCACATTTTTATTATCTACATTATATAAAAATCTTATCTTTATATTTTATATAAGTTAAAAATCGGATTTTTATCCTCTCTATAATATAAAGATCATATTTTTATTTACTTCATATGTCAAAAACTGTAGAAGCTTTAATATGGAGAAAACTCACTTTTTTTTCTAACGCCCGTATTCGCTGTTCGGGTCCTAGACTTTGCAAACGAGCTTCAATCTTCATACCATCTTTTTTCTAGCTTAAACACGCCATTCCGGTCAACTTTCGCCTAAGGGTCTTTTGGCCGAAAATGCTCCAATTCGCCAGAATTCGC
Source organism: Allium sativum (assembly GCA_030737875.1). Taxonomy (NCBI): domain Eukaryota; kingdom Viridiplantae; phylum Streptophyta; class Magnoliopsida; order Asparagales; family Amaryllidaceae; genus Allium; species Allium sativum. Next base: position 743,456,022 of record CM060909.1, on the reverse strand, counting down.
GAAAGTACACGGATTTTACCGCTTTTGAACAACAGACTTCGAACGCGTTTTCCAAGAAGCTCCGAGCTCCCAAACATGACTTCCATATAGCCAAATCGAAGAGAATTTCGTGCTCTACAACTTTGGTCTAGAGAGACTTTGGCCAAAAACGCACCGTTTGGGAGTTACTTGCGAAATAAGGACATGGTGTTATTTGCAAAACGAGCGATTAGTGTAAAATGGGTTTTTGGTGACTGGGGGGCCCACGGCCGGAATTGAGGAGGGGGAAGGGGGCGCCGGACCTGATGTGAGGCGGGGAGGGTGCTGGTGGGTTGCGGCGGGGGTGGTGGGGCCCGTGGTGGTGGTGGTGGCTTAGGGTTTTGCAAAACAAAGAGGGAAAGAGGAGGAGAGAGAGAGGAGGAAGAGGAGGAGGAGGGGAGGAAGAGGAGGGGCGGCCGGCGGTGGAGGGGCTGAGGAGGCGGCGGTGGAGGTGGGGGCAGCGGGTTTGGTGGAGGAGGAGGCCATTTTTGAGTTTTTGTGAAGAAAGAGGAAGAGGAAGAAAGTGAAGAAGAAAAGGAAGTAAAAGTGTTTATATGCTAGTTTCTCGCGTATCGCCTGAACGCTAACGATCTCCAATCGCCACGGATTTCGGACATGAGATAGTAGACGTGAAGGCAAATCCAACGAAACAAGTTTCGTCGAATTCCGAGTTCGTTTGACCTTTCAAAAAAAATCACAAAAATGCTCAGATAAGCTCAAAAAATACTATTTTGGCGCACCTTTTCTTCTCGCACGCTCACATGCTAACTCAAAAAATCAAGCCTCTTGGATTTAAACATCACTAGACGATACGAATCCATAAAAAAAACGAAATCGAATTCTGAGATCGTATCAATAATGTTCCTTTGTAAAATGACTGCTCGCTTTACCCTGAACTGTTTCAGCTCGCACGGCCACATACTAACTCCGTTCGACGCACCATTTGGAACTCAACAATGATTTGTCATTATGAATCCATAAAAATTTATCTCGTCGAATTCTGAGCTCGTATGCAAAATTTCACTTTTTAAGGGCTATGTTTTGTTAACCGAAAAGCTCCTGTCAATTGCCACAATTCCGGATATCGGAATATATCGAAGCTTATACTTTTCGGAGTTCTAAACGGCATTTTGAACTCAATGGACGTGGTTTCGAGTCCAAATTCATTCATATGCAAAATTTGACTTTTTGGGCCATGTATAATTTACATAGCGACTATTCTGAATTTTTAACTGGGCATAACTTTTGATCCCCGTTATGAAATTTCGATTTTTCAGATTCGTAGGAAAGATATTTTCATATAGATCCTATTATTTTTGGTTTCGCCAAAATCCGGATTGTTTTGCACCCGGCACATTCAATTGAAGTTTGAAATCGAATTTTCGAACTACCGCGCCATTTTCAATTCCTTTTATAATTATATATAATTATTTATATTCTAACGACGACGCGTATAAATATATATGTTCTAAATATATTCAAAATAAATTTTCGTCGATATTATTTAAAATAATTCATTTTAAATATTCAAAATAATTCATTTTAAATATTCAAAATTCGCTAAAATTGCCAAAATAAAATTTTTAAATTGGCCCAGAATTTCCGGGTTATTACAGTTTGGGGAGCTTGATGACTGCTAATTCACAATATCTACAATAGTACCCATTGCACCATTAACCAATCCATTTTTCACGGAAAGATTAGATCGTAACATCACTCGAGCACATGCAGAAAGATAAATACATTTTTCTAAACCTTTTGCATCATCGGAAGAAGCACTAGATGCTTCTATAGAGTTGTTGAAAGAAGGAATGTGTGCGATAGGTTTTCGAAGTTCAATCAAACGATATTTGTTATGTTCGTTTGCAGCAGTTCTTGTTGGAAAAAGACAAAGAGCATTCTTAACATTTTCCTTCTCCTAACTTGATAAAATTAACCAATCTCTAGTTTTGAAAAGTTTCCAATCGTCTAAAGTAGACGCACCTCTACTCAGCCTTTCTAAAGCCCCACGTAAAGGTGATTGCTCTTCTCCGGCTTGACGAAATATGTACGACAATCTTACACATTTATCAAAACTCATATATGCAAGTTCTCCACGTTGTTGCAAAAGATTACCACCTTTCAAGTATAATGAACTATCACACACAGGAGGCAGTTGTCGCATGTCACCGACTAAGACAATAGAAATACCACCAAATAAATCATTTACTGAAAAAATATCATGACATCGTAAATCAATATTTGCCATCATTGTTTTACCAAGCATACTGTATTCATCTATTATAATCAACATTGTATCTTTAAAGTCATCTTGCATACATCGACATTTCTCTCCTGAAATTTCTTTATAGGATGATTTTCTTTCAGTAGATATCAAAAGTTCATGATGAATTGTGTTGTTGCCAATGGTAAATGCAGCCACTCCAGTTGGAGCCATAATGCGAACCGCTTTGCTGGTTCCAAAGCAGGTAACAATTGTTCTAACAATGGCGTTTACAAGAGTTTATTTTCCTGTACCAGCACCACTACATATAATCATTCAAATTGGTTATCCACTAGATATGGCATTGTATATCATATTATGCGTTATCCTCTGTTCTGTAGACAAGTTCTCCAAAGGAACAACAAGAATTATTTGTAGTTCCATCTGTACGTTCTATAATTGAACATAAATTGGTATGGATAAAATCACGTTCAATATCTATATTAGGATACTGCTGAAGTGCTTTATTCCAATTGGGTAAAGTGTCGAATTCTCTTAAAACCATTTCTATCTCCTCTCCTAAAACAAACAGTGGTCTCATTGATGCTGCTATCATCCATTCTTCTAGTTGATTTTCTTTTATATCGTTGTTAGTGTTATCATCTTCAAAGTCATCTTCAATAGCATTTGAAAGTGATTCGGGTTGAATCAAACCTAAATTCACATATCATTCAGACCAAGTATCAAAATATCCTTTTGCTTCGCTCAAATTTCGAAAATGATGACGTAGTAGTACCTGTATTCATATTGTGTAAATTATAATTTCATATTGTAAAATATAATGACAACAGTCTAATTATTTTATATTTCAAATTGAATGAACAATATTTGTAATAGTTGAATTAATGAAAAATAAAAATTTGCATTACCTTTTATTGGCAAAAAAATTCCCATTTTTCGCTAAATGGAGGAATGTTGGTACTTAGATCTGGTATTATTCGAACAACTGCCTCTGTTCGAAATTTATGCTACAGTAACGGAAGTTTTTGGCCATATCAAGCAGTGAGTGATTTTCATGTTCGCTTGGTCGATCCATATACCTTATAATGAAATTTGGGTCCAATTCCACCATATCTTCATCTGCAGTTGTATTTCAATGTCGAATTATAGTTGATAGCATGGTCTTTTCAGTTACGGTAAGTTGTACTATTGGTCTAGATGAACGTACTAGTGAGTAAGACATTAGAAGATGACATACTTCTTGTGCAGAAATGTCTCGTTCAGATACACTCTTAAGAAGTAGTTTCTTTACGGTGGAAGTTGATGTTGGACATGATCGATGAATGTTTTCAACTATTGTTCTGAATGTGTCTGTAAAGCTTTTTGATACTGGTTCAAATTTTGTAGCGTATTTTCCAATATAATTTACCATAGCATGCACAGATAAGACCGGAGACCAATTAGTATTAGCACACCAAACCTGAAGTACTTTTCTGTTATGTGAGCAAACCAAAGGGTCATTGCAACGAGAAATAAAACGAATGATTTTATTATTTGGAGGTTCTTCAACTATTTTAGATCGTGCAAGCACGTCAAATGGATATTTAAAACGACATGTTGATTGTTTGGTCATTCTACGTACTCGCAAACAATAGTTTCCACACCTTGAATGACGCATAACCCAAGCAACTAGGTTTGCATAGTCATCGTCATCAGTATCCAAATTTGCATCTGGTTGAATAACTTTGGCACATGGATGCTCTTGTTCTTGTAAATCTCCACCGATATTTGGGTTTATTGTACAAACAAGACGATCAAAATATTCAATAATTGTAGAATTTTCAAATGAATTATCACTTGCTAAAGAAGATAAATCTGATGCGTCATGTAGCCACAGAAAACCATGGATATGTCCACTTCCACGATTTTGCCATTCAAAACGATACCAATAGTCTTTAATAGAAAATTCTGGCGTCAAATATTCTTTGATAAAAGTTGCAACCCTTGCTTGAAAAAACCATGCAACAACAAGTGGATTTTCGTTTAACAACTGTGCCTTTCTTTTTCTTTGTTCACTGAGATTCAATTTTCGCATTTCATTTGCTTGATCAAGAAGTCTATAAAGTTCTAGCCATTGCAAATCTGCCGAACTTAATGTGAAAAATATAGTTGGAGCACCTAACTGTTTCACCATAGCATTTAGCTCCTTTAATCTCGAAGACCAGTAAGAGCGGCTTCCACGAATGTCCTTTGTGTAGTAAGAAATGCGTTAAGACAACTGTTTATCCCTTGATTTTAACATTTTGCAAATATCTTTTATAGACAAATTCTCATCATCTGGATTTTTTCGTATGTAAATATTACCAATATCCAATGCAAGCCACCTACTAATAGAATTGTAAGCAAAATATCGAAATCTAGAGTCTTTTGCAAACCATTGATCATGAAATTTCATTAAATATTGAAAATATTCCAAGGGTCTAATTTTTCTTGGTCGCGCTTGTCTTAAGTCAGCGTTTTCTGATGGCAATAGTGTGGGAAATGCCATTGAAATATACCCGGGAGTATTAAACTCATCAATAGTAATAGATGAAATAGGCAATTGAACAACTATTTCATTATTATCTTGGTTTTCTAAAAATGATAGTACACATGCTTGTTGGTTCGGTTGTATTGAAGCAGCGGCTGCACCTGATATCTCAAATTCGTCGATGGTAGTTATTTCACTTTCGAATTATGGAGGTCCAAGAAAATCATCATAGTGATTTGGAGTTTGCGAATTATCTTGAACATGAGGAAGTTCTAAAGGTACACCGTCCTCTGGTAGCTCATGCAGAGATATTTCATTTATTTCCACATCAGAATAAAATATATTATGTAACTTAAGCCAAAGTAGTGCTTTTCTGACATATTCACGTCTTACATGAAACTCTTTACTTTCATTTGTTCCGCTTCTATTGACAACTAATACTGCCGATAAATCATTTAGCCTGAAAGGAAGAGAACGTGCTATTGCATTGATATATTGAGGGAAATTAATAATATTTCCACTATATTTATATTATTGTCCTTTAAAACGATAAACTGACATGACTGGATGGACGCGTGCAATGAGAATTTGCTCTAAATTTGTAAGGCTGGATAACTCAAGCGGAATATCATCGGGTTCCATTAGATTTTGAAAACTAAACTTGCTCGGAAGATCATGTTTTGATTTATCAGAATGACAAGCAGAGCACGAACTTGAGGTAACAATTATATCAGGAAAAGATCAGGAACAAGTTTGACAACTTATCCAATGAATTTGTTGACAAAAGCTTACAAATTTTTAAGCATTTGTCATTTTTAAAAACGGAGATGGTACCGATGGAATAGGAATGGATAAGTTGTTGACATTTGAGCTTTTAGCACAAGCTTTTTTTCCTTTATATCTTGCTGCATTTAATGCTTTTCAACGTTGTTGTTGCTGACTTGTTTCTCTCAAACGTCTAGCTCTTTGAGTAGATAAACGATTTTCATTGCATTTAGCCATCCTTTCATTATACTTACGAAATATGGGTAAGTCTCTGTTATAAAATAAGCACATTCAGTTTTCAAATAACTTAATAGATGTAATATTTGATTATAAATACATTATTGGTAAGTGTAGCATTTATATACCTTTGTAAGGTGCTTGGATCTAAAGGAGGAAACATTTTAAATAAATCATTTAAAACATTGCATGAACTGGAACTGGAAGAGGTGAATAAATCAAACATCTTCGATGTATCAGAAAGAGCTGAAGTACCATATGAATTATAGGAGAATGGCAAATGATTTTCTATGAAAGGTTTACATAGCACATCACGTGGAATCTATGCAAGCATACATTTGAATGGAAAAAAAAAATTACGGGGATAATACAATAATAAGTGACACAAATTATTGAAGTTTCATTAAATGTTTATAATGTACTCTTATGGCTATTTAGTTTTAAAAATACATTTAAGTTTAAAAATCAGGTTATTGCTAAAAAAATAATATGTTATCAAAGTTCACCTATGATGTTGACATCTCTTGCATATTATCAACACAACCCACCGGTGATCGCTCCTCATTGTTCAAGGAGTAGCTTTTATCATTAGTTCGTGTCTTTTCCCAATTTTCTTCTGATACTATAGCACATGCTTGTGATTTTTCCTTCTGTACACTAAATTGTTTACTCATTGGTTCAACCGTAAACTAGATGTTTAATGCAAATATCATTAAAAAATTATCTTATGATAGTCAAATAACAACCTTGCGACAAAATTATAAATGAAACATAAAGTTGCCATAAAAACTAGCAAATCAAGAGTGAAAGAAAATTTACCATTTTGAAGAATGATTGCGATGTCGAAATCACTTTGGCATGATCAAAATGATCTTCATGTAATTGGTCATCATTACAAGGCATTGGTGGTGCATTCAAATCAATAGGGCATACATGATGCATCTCAGTTTCCTTGAACATACAAAAAAAAAAAAAAAAAATAGCGTGCATAATTAATCAAAATTATATTTATCATTGATTCAAAAATATATTTTTCATCTATTATTGTTCATGTCATGTATATGTTTTTATGACAACAAGTTCATAAGTGCAATACATTTCAAGACTAAAACAATGCAAGTAAGAAAATTTACCATTTGGAAGATGGATTGTGATGTGGGTAGCACTTGGATACAATCAACATGATGTTCATATGTTTGCTTATAATTATGAGGTGATGGCGGTGCACTCAAATCAATCGGGCATACATGATGTATCATTTTTAATCAATCGAGCATACATGATGTATCATTTTTCCTGAACATACAAAAAAGCTTAGTCTGCATAATTCATTAGAATAGTACCTATGATCGGGACAAAAATATATTTTACTCATTATTTATCGATTGTTACATACATAACTTTTTTATCGTATTACTACATCCCTAGGAATAAAACATATGAGTAATAAAAGATGACAAGAAAAATAATTATCGTATCAAAGGTTGATGGTGTTTCCACATGCATGTTATCGATAAGGTCTTCAAAAGGCTCTTCTTCATTGTCCGGTAATGTTTTTTTTTTTTTTTTTTGAAAACAAATGATGTGTGATCTTCCTAAGAAGAAGAGAGCACACATATATAATAAAAATAAAGAGGATACAATGTCCGCATACATACCCAAACAAGTATAAAACACAATACTGACACCACAAAATGAATGTAGAGGATAATAGATAGATGAGCTCCGGCAAGGCCACCACCCATCATACTTCCATATCGAATTCCGGCAAAGCCACCACCCGATATAGAAGTATATCTACTCCAATACATACAACAAGCAAAATACAAACAAAAATGTACAACACACCCCAAAAGCACTCCAACTCCACATACAAAAATATATCCAAAGCAAGCAACAATGGTCAATCCAGATAGCTACCCAAAGAGCTCCTCGGCTACATCAACAACCTGGAATCTGAAAAAACTGAACCAAACTATCAGTGACTTACATATATATATATATGATTATATGCGTATATATATATATATATATTAATAAACATATATATAGGCATATAACCATATATACATGTGCAAAAAGAAGAACAAAAGTAACAACAAGAAATAAAAGTGCCAACACCAAGAAAAAGAAGTCAACAACAAAGACGAGGTCTATTACATCTAAAATAACTATTAATTCTAATAAATAAACTCAGATTAAATCTAACCTTAATCAAAAAGCACCCAAATAGCAAATCACCAAAATACTTATAGTGTGAATTAGACATCCAAACCAGATAGAAATTGACTATACTAATGATTAAATTAACTACAGAAACAGAAATAGAATGAAAAAATCTTTGATTCCTCGCTAACCAAATGAACCAACTTATGATTGTAACAAGCGAATCCAACACATATCTCGATCTGGAATTATAACCAAATCAATAACAATCTCAATAATCAACGCAGCTACTAAAAGAACTAAAACAATCAAAAGTAAAAATCCTTAAGATCATATTAAAAATAAAAAAGGTCAAATAACAAGAGAAAAATAAATGATCAACATCCTCCTCCACAATACTACAAAAACAACACTTAACATCAAAAATAATATTCTTCCTTTTCAAAAGCTCAACCGTATTAAGCTTTTTATGAATGATCAGCCACAAGAAACTTGGCTTTGGGGGGAGAATCAGACTTCCATAAAAATTTAAAGGGGTGCAAAGAAACACCAGAAAAATTAATAAAATTATACATAGAATTAACAGTGTAAACTAAACTCTTATCTAAACTCCAACAAATTGAATCACCATTCTCATCTAAATGGTACAATGCTAACTTAGCTTTAAGTAAGGCCAATTGGCTTAATAAATCCCCTTCTAAGATATTGTCAAAGTAAAACTCCCATGGAGGATCTAAATCTTCTCTGTAAACGTCTATAATTAAAGCATTCTTAAATCTACTATTATTAAAAAGCTTTTGAAATTCAATTTTAAGCGGTACACGAGAAATCCAAGCATCGTGCCAAAAATAAGTAAGATTACCTGAATGAATAGTCATCTTGCATCCTAGATTAAAAAAATCAAAACAATTCAAAGCAGACTTCCAAAAGTGAGATAACCTATTAAGCCAACCAATACTAGTCCCAATAATAAACTCTCCTCTAGAATAATAAGATTTGGAAATGATAAATTTCCATGAAGCCTTCACATCAGGGCATCTAAATTTCCATAACCACTTGGCTAGTAGGGAAGAATTAAAATTAAATAAGTTAATGATCCCCAGACCCCCATCTTTCTTGGGCTTACAACACATCTCCCAGTTGATTAAACATTTATAACCTCTACAAAAAGGGACATCATTCCAAAGGTAATTACGCCTGATCCTATCAATCTTCTCAATAACCCATTGAGGAAAACGATGACGACCATCCAATAAGAAGGAATAGCCGATAAAACCGAATTAACAAGAACTAATCTACCTGCCCTAGACAGAAATCTATTATTCCAGCTCGATAATCTATTATTTATCTTATCAATAATAACAACCAATCTTCCTTCCTAAGCTTCAAAGGTCCAATCTTAAAACCTAAGTAATCAAAAGGAAATTTCATAACAGAACAGTTCAAGGTGCTAGCAACCAAAGCCTCAACATTGTTAAAATCATTAAGAACCATAACAACACTCTTGTCAAAATTAATCCTTAGTCCAGATAACATCTCAAAACAGTAAAGAATAAACTTAAGAGCAGTAATATGCTTAGGCAAGTGGGAAGAAAATAATAATGTATCATCTGCAAATTGGAGGATAGATAATTCATTATTAGGACACCTAATCTACCAGCTCTCTTCATAATTCTAGAGAAAACATCAACCGCTAAATTAAATAGAAAAGGCGATAAGGGATCGCCTTGTCTAAGACCCCTCTTGGATTGTATCTTTCTACCCACTACCTCATTAACAATAATGTTGGAGCAACCAGACCTAAGCAATAACAAGATCCAGTTAGTCCATTTGATGCTAAAACCTCTAGCAAGACATAATTCGCATATAAAATCCCAATCAATTGAGTCAAAAGCCTTCTCAAAATCTAACTTCAAAATGGCACAGGAAATATTATTTTTACAACAGACATTAATGTATTCCTGCACTGCTGCCACTCCATCTACTATATTTCTGCCTTTAATAAAGGCAGTTTGGGAACAATCAATAAGATCGTTCATCTTGGCACTAAGCCTATTCGCTAGAACTTTAGAAAATCCTTAAGAGGATTAGCTCCCTCTCTCTTATGAATAAGGATGACATTGGCAAAGTTGAAACTACCCAAACGCAATTCTCCACTATAAAATTCATTAAAAGATCAATAATATCAAACTTCAAAACTTTCCAAAACTGCTTGTATAAAAGACCAGAGAAACCACCAGGCCCAGGAGCTTTGTCACTAGGCATATCACTGATAGCCTTCCAAATCTCCTGCTCAAAGAAAGGTTTATCTAAATCAACAAGGTCAACCTTAGTATCAGAAGGATATAAGTCATTCCATCTGACATTAGTTCTTCTCTTAATCTTAGAACCAAAAATCTGCTTGTAATACCTAGTGAAAGCTTCGTTTAGATCCTTCTGCGAGGTCAATTCCACATCATTGAAAACAATATAATGAATCAAATTATCCCATCTCCTCTTATTAGCCACACTATGAAAGAACTTCGTATTATTATCCCCCTCCTTAATCCATTGAACACGAGATCTTTGCCTCCACATAATCTCTTCTTTTTCTAAAATCTGTTTGAGATCTTGTCTAAGGTTATAATATCTGTCCTTCTCAGTGGAATTAAGGATCCTGGACTCGTTAATTTTATCTAAGTCTAAAAGTCCACACATGATCTTATCTTTCCTAATTCTTACACCACCAAAAATAAACTTATTCCAATGCTTAAGGAAAAATCTCAACTTACCTAGCTTCGCAACAAGTATCTTTGTGGAATTACCCCTATACACATTATTAAAATAAAACAAGGACTTCCGCTTAATAGAAACAAGGTTGGTAAAACTAGGATCTAGTAACCACATCTTCTAAAATTTAAAAATTCTACTAATAGAAATATTTGAATCACACATAAGAATGATAGGACAATGATCAGAATGCAAAAAAGGTAAGCCCTTTACTCTACAAAATGAAAATATATCATCTACCTCAGAACTAATAAAAAATCCGTCTAATAAGGCAAAAGAAGGACTATCACGCACATTCGACCAAGTGAACGATCTATTTGCTAAAGGAATCTCGATCAAATTATTATCTAAAATGAAATCATTAAATTCCTCCATATCAGAGAAATCACCTTCCCGAGGTGATCTCTCCCCTAAAAACCTAGTGACATTGAAATCCCCCCTCCCCCACAATCCAAAGATTGGGGGAAAGATTCCTAAAATCAGAGCATTCATCCCACAAGAGTCCCCTCTCAATCTTTGTGTGAGGGCCATACACATTAGTGATGCCTAGTGAAGAATTATCGATAAGGGAAGCTAAAATAATGTGTAAAGAATGTAACATAGGAAACTCCTGCACAAGTCTATACTGGTTATCTTTCCAACCAATCATAAGCCCCCCGGCAGTACCATTTGCCGGAAGGCAAGCCCAATTACGAAAAAGGGACCCACCTAACCTAGTATAAAAACTAAAATCAGGGCTCTCAATTTTAGTCTCTTGAAGCAAAACAATATCAATATGATAATCTATATAAAAAAAAGTCCTAGCTTTAGCACATTTTTTAGGATCATTAAGACCCATAATATTCCAGCTAACAATCCTCATCGACTCAAAGAAGAATCTCTCTCTAATTCCCTACTCCTAATATAATCTGCATCTAAGTTAATATCTGAAAAAAATAAAGGCAGTATCATTAGCGAGCTGAAATAACTGACAAGTCGATAGACTACCCAAAGCAAAAGGAGTATAATCGCTACCATAAATAGGAGTCATACCTGAGCCCAAATCCGAACTACTAATACTAGCATTCGGATTCGGGGTCTTACCTCGAGATGAAGAGGATCCATATCTGATCCTGGTGCAACGCCGAATCAATCCAGAACTGGGAATTGCTCTCCTACGTCTCCCCCTCCTGGTCGAAGAAGAGGATGCATCCCTACTCAGAGAAATACCATCACTAGACTCTTGCGATCTATCACTAACTGAAAAGCTAAAACCAACTCCCGAACCACACACAAAATCGAGCCATAGGGTCCTCCACAAAAGGCACACTGTAACACGGTCTCAAAAACAAAGATAAAAGCCTCACACCCGTCTCTCTCCCAATCACAAAGCAGACATCCTTATCCCATGAAACCGAAAACCCCCATAAAACAGAACGGCCAAACCGGAAATCCAAGACTACCATATCCCCAACAACAGACCCTGTACAACTACCAATAGATGAAACTACCATGTCCAAGCAGTTTGAATTACCTAACACACCTCCCAAACCAACCACATTCTTAGCACCAAAAGAAGAAAACTGCATGTCCACCATTTCCTCATCTACACTAAAGCCATGTGAACTGTACTCCAAGTTCTCTCTCTCAGAATAACCATGCTCCCTACCACCGTGACACTGTGATCTCAAGTAATCAGCCCTCCCGATTTTAACACGCCCCACTCTAAATCCCTTCCTTTTAGAGATTGAAACCTTCTGCAAACACTCCTTTGGATCCGCAAAAACATCAACTACAACATCCTTACTTACATCAACTGCATCCTCATAAGTCTCCAACAACCCAAAACAATTTGAAAGAGTAATGTCATCATCCACGACCCACTTTACCCCCAACTCATCACAATAACTGGAATGAGAGTGTTCCGCATTACTACCAATATCAAAGCCGCACATATCAATCGCATCATCACCTGTCATCAAGACTTTAGCCCTCTCACTCTCGAAGACCAAACCATCATATAACCGAGATCCTTCTCCACTATCCATACAACTCAACACTCCAGGATCAAAATGCTGAATAACCCAACTAAACCCACCATAATTTCATCAAAGAACCTCACTTTATCCCTAGTCAAAACCATATCCCCCACAAGAATCTTATCTGTCTGAATCTCTTCATCTACTTGTAATGGATGCATACCAGAACACAAAATAGCAAGAGAATCACATAAAGAAGGAGACTGATAAGCAATGGCACTTTTATCACAATTAATAGCAGTATTAATAACATCAAAATGCTTCAAGATCCTTTCCAATATCAAGAAAATTTTCCTCTTATATCTTGATGTCGAGTCAGAAAATAACCTGCGAAGCTTCAAAAGATTAAGACAAAAGGAACAAGCGTGTTCCTTTCTCTCCAACGAATGAGGCAATGGAGGATACATCACTTCGCTAACTATTCTCTTACTCCACAAAATTCCATTAACAAGACCCTCTAAGTGCCATCCCAGCAATAATAACCAATAAGCCCCATCATTCTCCTTCAAAGAAAAATCCAAAATAATAAGATCCGAGAGTAAAATTACATATTGACATATCCTCGAACAGTTGAAGAGCATTATGTCATAAACGGATTTTCCTTTAAATAACATCGGACAGTTAAACTTCCGATGACCCACTCCTCCGCAGTTAAAACAACGAATTCCATTACGGCACTCCTTCGCTACGTGGAAAGAATCTCCACATCTGAAACAGAAACAATCGTTAATCTTTCTCCTAAGAAAAGAATTATTAATCAAACCGGAATTCCAGTCGGAGTAAACAGGAGATCGTCTTGCCACATCCGCATATGAGCGTTGCGAGTACCCTCTTGAATCGATCAAAGTCAAAGAAGAATTCAACGGAATAGAGAAGGAACAAGAATCCACAGATACACGAGAATCTGCCATTAAATTTTGAGAAAGTATAAAACTGCACAAATTATTGAAAAATTCTCTTCGTTTGAATTTCCTGTCCGGTAATGTATTTAAATCAATATGATACATATTACTCTTGATATTTTCCTGAACATACAAATTAATCATGCATTTCATTTCTTATATTGCTTGTTCTCCATACTAATATATGTATTTACAATCTGTCTAGAGCTGATGCTTTATGATGGTGTTATTTGTCTGCCCACTGTGTAGAGCTGATGCTTTATGAATGTCATGAATTGAAACAAACATGCGTTGGTTTCTATGAAATTATATTGGAAAAAATACAAACTGCTGTATTCTAATTTGTTTCTAAAAAGTAAATTAAAAGAAATCAATGGAGATGATTATTTTAGAACCAGGCTAAGTTTTTTTACAAGGAGAGTCCGATATCTAGTACAGTGTTAATAACATTTGTACACTGCAGAATTATTTGAATGATATCACTTTATTTAAAAAAAAAAGTGTTAAAACTCTATCTTTTGCTGCAACGGCAGCACTAAACACATAGATTTGATAATACATGCCTCTTTTATCAATCCTGACGTGTGTCTATATTAGAGAAGATTGAACCAGAAAAATATTAGATAATTCAAAAAGAGTATAAACTGAAAGCAAATATATTTCTATCACCATAAATGTCACTCTTAAAAATCTAGTATCATAATAGCGCATGAAAATGACACACTACTATCCTTATAGCCTAGTTTTCTGTTTATTTAAATTGGCTGAAAAATATAGAACGAAAGAAAATCTGGAGTATTACTTTGCAAGCCTCTTGATGAAGTTTATCTGAGGAGGATAGCAGATAAACTGTTGTGAATTTGGGGATAATCTGGAGTATATTTTTATTTTTGTCCAGCTTGATTAGTTGTGGCAATCTGAATTTAGGGTTTGTGAGAAGTATGAGAAAATCAAAACATAAATTTCTGTATACTCTTCTGTATGTTTAAATCGGATGGAAGCATAGTTAGGGCGAAGAAACGAAAAATAATCGACAAGATTGAGGGAGAATTAGTATAGAGGATTGACTGGGAATAACGAGATTTTAGGCGAGAGGAATATGTGAGAAAGATTGAGAGAAACGACGAGAAGATTGAATGAGAATTAACAAGATTTCAGGAGAGAAAAAATTGGATACCATTCATATATAACCCTTAGCCAATTCAAAATATTCAACTACAAATATTTTAATACATTCGATAAGATATCATACTTTTTTGATATCAACGTGAACTACTGGAAACACATAAATCTGATTTACTAATTCAAAATATTCAACTACAAATGTTTGTCTCTTAAAATTAGGATCTAACACATAATTTCTCTACAAATTTATTTATTTATTATTTATTATTATTATTTTAAATAAAGGGTACTTATATTATGTTAGATCCAAAATTGGCTCTAACACCCAAGTTGTTCAGTTATGCAGAAATTAATATCAGAAAAAATGCTAGAAAAATAGAAAAGACGCAAGATTTATAGTGGTTCGGTGTTAACGAGCCTACGTCCACTTTATATCTATGATTATACTTGGAATCAGAGTACAATTGATGATTTATCCCTCAATCTCACTCTTACAATGTTGATTCACTCAATAATTTTGAGACAACTCTGAATAATAATAATGGAGGTGTAATAATGGTGGATTCAGAACTCAGAATTGCCAAAAAGATCCTGAAAAATGCCAAGTTCTAGGCTATTTATAGCTGATTTTTGCAGGCGGATCACGGTCATACGTGGCACAAATCCCAAACATCTTGAGCTGGTTCGTAGCTTGGGGGAGAAACAGTCAATATGGCCGTTATGGACAGGTGTCGCTGGATCCTGCGTTTGCGGATCGTGAAAGACTTGGTCATGGCTTTTATCTAATTTCCTGATTCAGATCAGGTCGCGCTTTCATGGAGGGATCGGATCGAGCTAGGAGGAGCAGGTCGGATCGGATCTGGTTAACACAAGCGAGTCGGATCGGGCTAGGCTGGCACGAGCGGGTCGGATCGGGCTATTAGGGGGCGATCGCAATCAGGTCCAGGCCTTTCCACAAGTAAAGCTTCATCTTGAACTCGCGCTTGAATCTTGGTGGCTTGGTCCAAAAGCTAGCCAACATTTGCCCCCTCGAAGTATGTTTTATCAAGGATGGAATGTGCTTCGAAATTTCTGAATTACCTTTTCATGAAGTGATGTGAATCAAAAGGCCGTGTCTGTCTTGAACGTCGTACTTCTTCCAGAAAGTCGTGCCTCTTGATAAGTATAAATACTCAGTTAAACCTTCAATCATTTCTTTGTTCATTGGTTAATTCTCATCCCTGGAGTTTTTGGAGACTTCATTGTCAAATTGCCAGGTAAGTTTCGAATTTTCACAGGCATTTCTGAGTCTTCATTTTTGACAATTGTCTATCGGGTTGGATTGCCGAAACTCCTCACGGTCCGTGGGGTGAGGCGCTTGTTTTGGTTCGGCGATCGTTTGGGCTTTCCCGCAAAACGCGATGGGCTTCTCCACGAAACGAGTTGGGCTTTGGTTTGTCGCCCATCGGTTTTCTCGATCTGAACAGGACAAAAAGGGGAATACTAAGGGTCGCAGGTTTTGCCTATATAAACCGGGTTTCCTCCTTCCTTTCTCCTCCTCTTTCTTCCTGCCACCGCCACTCATCATCTTGAAACCCTAATTCCAATTTTCAAAATCCATTCGTCTCCTAACCTTTGAAAGGTAATCAAATAATATTATTCTTATTTCTCTCGATTTTTGTTGGCTTGAAAAACAAGGGCGGCGAAATTTTGTAAAACTTGTGACTTCGAGAGCCACGGTGGTGTTGGGTTCAACTACTCGAGTCCACTAATGGAAAAGAGGACGGAGGAAGAAGAACAAGGAAGGTGTCAGGTCGATTCGTGGGCGAGGCTCCGGATTGGGTCGTGAAAGCAAATGGGGAAACGGAAGAGTAGTTCGGATAGCGGGTTGGTTCGAGGAGTTTTGGATCGTGGAAATGCAAGCGGGAACGGATCGGGGGGCTCTTATCACGAGTCGATGGATCGCTATACCCCAACCCACGAGTCAACGTTCTTTTGCCGATTTAGCTCACTAACGATCCGATCCCTACGGACTGATCTGATTCCATGGACCAGCGTTTTTACCACGATCCGAGCTCCAATACTCCAGCGAGCGACTCGGTTGACCATCCCAAACACATATGGACTTTAATCAATGCATCATAATTGCAGTATATTGAACAGTTAGGTTAGGGCCTTCGAGTTGGACTTCTTGGGCTGACTGACAACATGACTTAATAGCATGCTCACTGCACTCATCCAATTTATGTTATGACTTTATTTTCCAGTATCACACATATTTGCACACACGAGCAACTGCACATGCACGGGGTCCGAGGGTAATTATTTTCTAATCTCTCATGTTTGCTCACCAAAATAGCAATGTCGGATAATCGTTCTCCTGAAAGATCTAAAACAAAGGTGGACCCGGAGGTGTTGGAATACCTTAATCCCGAGGTTCCTCCAATTAATCCAGAGGGTGAGGATTCTGAATCCAAATATGAGGCAGAGACAAAATCAAATTCATTTGAGAGTACCTCGCTACAGGAGGAGTCCGAAGTGGATGACCGAGCTCCCGATGAGATTCCCAGCGTTCTAGAAATTGAGAAATTCACGGACTCTTTAGCCTCCAAACTAGACAATATAAAACTTAAGAAAATTTGTTTGAAACACGGGATCCCCTTGGACGATGTGAAAACACCCGATAGCGGAGACAGACCTCATCTTGCTCCAGAAGGGTACATGACAATCAGCCGACTCATGTGCTGGGTAGGCGCTATTCCTCCATTTCCTCCAATCGTCATTGAAACCCTAAGACGATTGTGTATTGCCCTTATGCAGCTTCATCCCAACGCTTACGCAGCCTTGTACACTCTATATGTCGCGTATGCAGAGATTCCGCAAACTGAGCTTACTTTTAAAGACTTGAAATTCTACTATCTTTTCAAGCACCGTTCCACAGTGACCCCAAATTTCTCTTTCTTTGAATCAGTAGCCAACAGGAAGGTTCTGTCTGATGGTTACAGCAACATAGGGGACCCCAAAGCTGATTGGTTTTACCTAAAACACCAGGCTGGGTGTGAGAGGAGGTGGCTCAAGTCTAGTAAGTTTCGAGCCTCCACATGCATGAATTAATTAATAATCGAAGCATTAACATGTTTATTTTTCTACAGATTACACATTTCCCAAGACAGAAGGTTCAGTGTATAACGATCGATTATCACGTCTTCTTAAAAGCAAGTCTGACTTCTTGAGAATCAAGAAATGTATTACCGACGAAAACCTTCACAAGCACCATCTTTTGGACATAAGATTCGGACTTGGCGTGGGCGGAAAACCTTACAAGTATGTGCCCCCGGCTGAAGGAGAAGGAACTTCTCAAGTTGTAGAGACGACTACTCTTCGCAAGGGTACTTCGCCGATGATTAATCGGGATGATGAAGATTTAAACATGTATAAAGGAGATGAGGGACGAGCTGATGAACCAAAAGAGGTTCCAACCTCCGAGGGGCAGTCTCCCTTAAGAGCTTCATCGCCAATTGAGTCTTTCGCCCAAGATGAATTAACGGAGGAACAGATTCTTGGGGAATTAAATAAAATTCCTTTGCCAGATGACATCTATACCCAAGAAGATTTTGGAGGGGAACCAATTTTTCCCCTCTTCGAAGAGATGGGTGCCCCAGTTAGAGAAAAAGAAGTTACCCAAACGAGCCTAACTTCGGTCCCTGTTCTGTTTCAAAAAAGGGGATTTCACGGGATGCACAAAACACATGCACCATCTATCATAACACTCTTTTTCTACTATGGTTCATAGTTCTAACACGCACTTGTTTTCTTTGCAGGAAAAATGTCTTGCAAACGATCTTATTCCTACCGTTCCCTTCGCGAGGGCACACCAAGCCTCCTTCCTGATCCTAAGCACACTCGTAGCGATAGTCGGGAAGGGATAGTCATCGACCCCGGGATCCTCATTAATCTTATCCTGCACGACCTCGATCTCCTCCGAAGCAAAGTTATGAAAAGCCACATAGTCGTCCAATGCCACCAGCTGGGGGGAAGCAACTTCCTAGAGATTTAACCCCTCCAAAAAGCACTCCTTCTCACGCCCAACCTTCTAGAAAACACCCCGATCCAAAGGACAAGGACAAAGATGAGGGAAGGATTATAGAGAAGGGGAAGACAACTCATACTTCCTCTAGTGAGCGTGGCTTAGACACTACTGCTGCAAGGGATGTTGCCTCCAGTTCTGAGATTATGGCCAGGCTAGAGCGCTTACGAAAATAGTTTCCCGACATTTACTTTGAGAGGATGGTGTTTTTCCCAGATCTTGAACCGGTCCCCGAGGATTGGGACATAGAGGTGATAGGGTATGTATGCCATGTAGCTAAACAATACGGGGTAATGAAGAAGCACGCTGCTACACTCTCTACTATCATCCGCCGGATGGAGACGGACGCAGCCAGGGCCAGAGTAAAGATTGATAATGATGCTAGGGCTAGGTGCAAAATGGAAAAAGAACTGGAGGATGCACAAGCCCAACTGGCTTTAGCTCGGCAAGACGCAGAGAATTACAAGTCTGAGTTGGAGAGTGCTAGGGAGCGTTTTCGCAACGAGCTTGACTTAAATAGCCAGGAACAGGTGGCCCTGAGGAAGGAAGTAGAGGATCTCAGGGCGGTTAACACTGAACTGAAAACAGTACAGGATCACTTTTCTGCTAAGAAAGAGGCTTGGGAGAAAGAGAGTGTGAGCTTAAAATATGACCTTGCCCTCGCCAAGAAGGAGAAGAAGGTTCTAAACGATCAACTCGTTCAAGCTGAGGAGCGCGCAACTCTCGCCGAAAGCAATGCCAATAGTGCTCTTGAGTCAGCAGCTGCTGCGGCTGATAAGCTTGCCTAAAGAGAGAAAGATATAGATAGTTTGGAGGAATTATCGTTCGATTTCTTTGGTCAAGTTATCAAGCATCGAGACATTTCTTGGATTCCATACTACCCTGTTACCTTGGCCAATATATGGGACGCAATTGTCTAGGGCGAGAAGCGGCGACTGGGGGTCGATGAGATTGACGAATGCTAGCTGATGCAAACCCTTCTCAGAGGCGAAGAGCCTGAGGCTTTGGAGGAAGGTAGATGCCTTATCCACGAGGAAATGGAGAGGGAGAAGAGCAGGCTCAAGGGCAAGGACAAGGTTGGCGAGAGCTCGAGCTCGGTGGTAGAGCCCAAAACCTCTGAAGTTGAGGAATATAACCCCGATGATCCATTGATCCCCCTGGCACCTACTCCTCCGATTGTCGGGACCACCAGTACAAATCTGGGAGATGAATCGGTCAAAGGTATCTCCACATTTTCTCCACAGTTTATTAAAGCAATCGTAACTTGTCGTCGTCTCGTGGGACAGACAACTGACATGGCCACATATCCTCCCGATTCCCTAACCTTTGCTTCTAATGGTGTAGGTACCAAAGTGGCCAAAAATGGTGCAGAGGAGAAGAGAGAAGCTGAGAAGGTGGAGGTTCCCCGGGTTCTGATATCGAAGCTTCCGAGGTCTCAAATCAAACCGGGGGCTCAACAAGTGATAGAGTTACAGTAGCACCTGGGGAGTCTAGCACTGGCGCTCCTATAGACGCCGAGATCATTGCTGCTCTGCATGACACAGACGACGGTCATGGAGATGAGGAAGAGGAGGTAGAAATCATTGACGAGGCCAAGGGTGATGATAGCGAAACCTTGGCTGATATACAAGCTAGGAAGGAGAAGCAGTTGGCTCTTAAGAGGGAGGAACAAAATCCTATGTTCGTGACCCCTATTTATAAAATCGATCCCAAGACTTGGTTAGTTATAAGATTCTCTTTTAGATCGATAACTTCATAGCTTGCCTCTGAACCTTCCAGTCCTCCTCCGGAGCCTCTTGTCGACAAGAGGAAGAGGAAGAAAAGCAACTGCTCCGGTACTGATAAAGAGGAGTTGGAGAAACAGAAGAAGGACAAGAAATCAAAGCCATCTCCCAAGCGCAAATAGGATGCAGCTATTGGCTCATGTTTTAGTTTTAGGGTTTCTTTTGGCCAAAAGATGTAGTCATGAGATTGGCCCTCACTTTTTGTTTAGTTTCTCGTTTTTCTAAATCCGTTTCCAGTAAATAAGGACCTACTTCTTTTGCATCATTGTGTTCCTGCAAATTTATCATGTTAGCAGAGTTTAAATAATCATAACTGAAACTTTCATAGTTAAATGTTAAAGTTATGAGTAACGATCATTTATCATAACGAAAACAATCATTGGGATATACATGTGCTAAGTAAATGTGTAGTGATGCACATATATATTCCTAATTGATCGTCATTTTAGTGCCTGGCCAGGGCGTGTTGGCGATTGATTAGAATTATATTCGTACTATCCCGATCTTTCCATGGGGTAATGGTTCTTGGGCGCTAAGTCTCTGGCGCTTTTACACTCTCCCGATCCTTCAGCGGGTTAGAGTTTGCGTGGCACTAAGTCTCTAACGCCTTTATACTCTCCCGATCCTTCAACGGGTTAGAGTTTGTGTGGCACTAACTCTCTAGTGCCTTTATACTCTCCCGATCCTTCAGCGGGTTAGAGTTCGAGCTCGATTTTTGGTCTGCTCACCGTTCCTTCAGCGGGGCAGAAGTTCTGGGGGCGCTAAGTCTCTAGCGCCTTTATACTCTCCCGATCCTTCAGCAAGTTAGAGTGTTGTCAAGGCGGCTTTATCATGGTGCACCTTCATGCCTTGGGGACGTTATCTTCGCATCCTTTATACTCTCTCCCTGATCTCGGGAGTTAGAGTGCAAGCTGTAGTGCGATTTACTTCGTTGCACCTTTTGGAGCTTTAATTATCGTGAACTTTCCGATTTGCTGAACGACATTTTGGATTAGTGTTTTGAGATTACTGTTTAAATTTAAAACAATTTCCGAAATAGTAACAGTATATATATTGATCAAAATAAAAGAGTAGATAAGAAATGGTGCAGTAAGGGTAAATGACACACAGTATTTTTATAGTGGTTCGGTCGAATCATGACCTACGTCCACTTTATAATCTTTTGTTCAAATAACCAGACTGTTCTAGGCAAGTCGAGCCTTTTTACATTGTTCTAAAAACAAAAGAATAGAACTGACACTTTTATGTCAGGTAAAGCCGCAAATGCTGGGCATTCCATACTCTGGGGATTTCATCTCCATCAACGGTCGCTAGCTTGAAGGTTCCATTATCAAACCTTCGTAAAATGGAGTACGGTCCTTCCCATTTCGGGCCCATATGTACCGGGGGCGGAAAGACATGCTTCAGAACCATGTCTCCGGGTTCGAATGTCCAAACTCGGACTCTTCTATTGTAGTACCGAGCTATTTGTTATTTGTGCCTCAAGGCACGTAAGTCGGGTTCATCCCTTTTTCCCTCAATCATTTCCAGGGATTCAAGGAGCAACTCATTGTTAGTCATTGGGTCGTAATAAATGGTACGATGGGATGGTACTTCTAACTCGACCGGAATAACTGCTTCAGCTCCGAAAGCAAGGGAGAACGGGGTGTGACC
Organism: Allium sativum; assembly: GCA_030737875.1. Classification (NCBI taxonomy): domain Eukaryota; kingdom Viridiplantae; phylum Streptophyta; class Magnoliopsida; order Asparagales; family Amaryllidaceae; genus Allium; species Allium sativum. The sequence goes on along the minus strand of CM060909.1, from coordinate 743,433,786 downwards.
CGTTGCCGACTTGTACGTTGTTCTATAGGCCCATAGTGCCAGGGGCAATTCATCGACCCACATAGCTTTGGCCCTCTTCAATCTTTTCTTCAGAATGGATTTGATCACCTTGTTTGCCGCTTCAACCTGTCCGTTCGATTGCGGATGTGCCACACAGGTGAATCTTTTCTCGATGTGATACTTTCGACAGAAATCTTAAAACTCCGTGCTGTCGAATTGGGTCCCATTATCGTTCATGATGACTTTTGGAATCCCAAACCGACAAATAATGTTCTTAACGATAAAGATGATTACTCGTTTGGTCGTGATCGTGGTCAAAGGCTCTGCTTCTACCCATTTAGTAAAATAATCCACGACCATAATAGCGAACTTTGCACCGCCCTTTGCTATGGGGAGGCTCCCAATAATGTCAATTCCCCACATAGCAAAAGGCCATGGGCTTGTCATTGTCTTTAACTGGTTAGGTGGCGCCCTAGGGATTTTGGAGAACTTTTGGCAAGCATCACAACGTCGTGCATATTTGGCTGCATCCTTGTTTATAGTAGGCCAGAAATAGCCGTATCGCAATATCTTCTTTGCCAATGTTTGCCCTCCCGTGTGGTCGCCACACTCACCTTCATGGACTTCCTTCAACACACGCTTGATGTCGTCATGGGCAATGCACCGGAGGAGAGGCATCGAGAAACCTTGTCTGTACAGGACTTCGCCTTGCAACACATATCGGGAGGCCTTCCGTATAACTGCACGCCTCACTTTTCTTAGTTGGGAGCATTCTATTCATCAAGAAATTCTTTAGGGGGGTCATCCATGACTCCATTTCAGGTTCAATCTCCAGTACTGGATCAGCTTCCATCTGATCCACACTGGAAAACTGTAGTACTTCAATCGGGACTAGCTCCATGTGTTCTGGATTATCGGAACTAGCCATCTTCGCTAACTTGTCCGCTCTTTGATTCTCTGCTCGAGGAATGTGAGATATACTGTGGTGATTAAAACCGCCTAGCAACATCCTTACTTTTTCCAGATATGATATCAACCTTGGACTCTTAGCCTAAAACTTTTCATTAACTTGGTTCACAACCAAATTGGAGTCACAAAAGATGTCTAGCTTTGTTACCTCTAGTTCCTTTGCAAGCTTCAACCCGACAATTAGGGCTTCATACTCGGAATCATTATTGGTTGCGTGGAACTCCAATCTAAGGGCGTAATATATTAGCCGTTTCTCTGGAGTTTCAAGGACCACTCTGGCACCTGATCGTCTGTCATTTTTAGCTCCATCAGTATATAGTTTCCAGGCATTAGGATCAAGGAGTAGCTTTGGCGGATCGTCTTCCTCAGTTACTGCATCATCTTCTGGAATGGTGAATTCCGCTATAAAGTCTGCAAGTACCTGCCCTTTTATCGATCTCCGGGGTTGGAAGTTCAGGTCGAATTGACTCAGCTCTATTCCATTTGAGCAATCTTCCTGATGCTTCTGGCCTTTGTAGGGCTTATTTAAGCGGGTGATCTGTATAAACAGTGATGGGATGATCTTGAAAGTAGTGACGAAGCTTCCTAGATGCGATCAGCAAACTGTAAGCGAGCTTTTCTATCTTTGGGTAATTTCGTTCTGCGGCTACCAATTTCTTTCTCACATAGTACACCAGTCTTTGCACCTTATCCTCTTCTCTTATCAAAGCCGAACTGATTGCGTTGGATGACACTGCTAAGTATACGAATAAATCCTCGTGATCTACAGGCTTAGACAGTATCGGGGGTCTTTCCAGATGATTCAACAGATTTTGGAAAGCTTCTATACAATCAGGAGTCCACTTAAAGTTGCGCTTGCCTCGCTTTATTAGTTCGAAAAAGGGATGCATTTATCCGTAGCTTTTGAGATAAATCTGCTTAGCGCTTCCACTTTTCCAGCAAGGCTTTGCACATCTTTAATTTGCTTTGGCTCTTGGATATTTCGGATTGCTGTAATTTGGTCCGGATTAATCTCAATTCCACGCGAGTTTACAATGAACCCCAGGAATTTTCCTACCCCAAATGAGCATTTCAAAGGATTCAATTTCATCCCATATTTTCAGAAAATTTGAAACATCTCTGCCAAATCGTTGGTATGATCGGATGACTATCTGGACTTTACCAACACTACAACAAAATAGATCTATTACAACGTCCATTTTACAACGGGCGTCTGCTGCCCGTTGCAATAGACTGCTATTACAACCGTAATCTTCTGGACCGTTGTAATAGATGCTTATACAACAACCTTTTTATAACGGGCATATAATGCCCGTTGTAATAAGTGCTATTACAACGATCATTTTTAGGCCCGTTGTAATAGATATCTATTTTACAACGGTCACAATATTTCCGTTGTAATAGATATCAATTTTACAACGGTCACAAAAAGTCTGTTGTAATAAACGCCATAAAATTAATAATTACAATACTTCCATAAAATTAATTTTGATTATTTAATAATTAATTATTAATCATATATTACTTATTATTAAGTATAATATTATATTATTAATTACTAATCATTAATAATATTATATTATTTATTAATATTTAATAATCAATCATTAATAATATTATATTAATCATTTGTAAATTAAAATAATTAATGATTATTAATAAATAATCTCTAATTACTAATTATTATATATAATCAGTATTCCAACAAACTTAATTTTACTTTCCAGTTATTAGTAAGTAATATATATCCAGTAATAAATATCAATAATTTATAATTAACAATAAACATTAACAATTTATGATTAATAATATTACTACACACTACAAGAAAAATACCATTTTACAATATTGAATCTGCATTAAATCACTGAAGTGTTGTAAAAATTCTTGATCTTTCACGATATTTAAGAAAAAATATTGTAATAGGATTTCCATGACAACGTTTTTAACTATAATATTACATTAATAATTACTAATCATGAATAATACTGTATTACTTATTAATATTTAATAATTAATCATTAATAATATTATATTAATCATTTATAACTTGTAATAATTTGTTTTCCAACAGGCTTAACTTTACTTTTTAGTAATTAGTAAGTAAAATCGAGTAAATATCAAATATATAATAATTTATAATCAATAATAAATATTAATAATTACTTTTTTTCTAAATATTAATAATTTATGATGAATAATATTACTATTAAAAGACATTTTAATCTATATAGACACAACACAAATTAATCCATAATAATTTAAACTAGAGTTTGTTTAAATAAAAGATACAACGGAAATTAAAAAAACTTTAATCTATAAAACCGTGGTTTTTTTTATAGTGTTCTAAAACCCGTTTGTTTCTCTGATTCATTGGTTGATTTTGTCTTAGATAAGACTGCTTTTGTCAACCGTGAGAAGTATGCGTAATTTTGATTTGGCTTCGGCTTGACATTGTTGAACAGTTCAACACATTTTCGAAATTGATATTCAAATACTTATTCAAATAGAATTATTTTTGAATTTTCTGACCAAATACTTCTTTGATTTTTGCTTGTTGATTTTGAACTGATACTACACTTGTCTCTTTACCACGAACAAATGGATTGATACTGCACTTGTTTCTCTAACGAAATAATATTATATTACAAGTTATAGTTTTTTATTTTGTGTTTGATAGTTAATAATTAAAATTAATGTTTATATTTCATATTTCAAAAATATTTTAAATTTTCTAAAACGTAGAAGCACGTTTGACGGATTAACCAAAACATACAAGTTTAACTGTTTACTTTACTAGACTTTTGACGCATTTGAAAAATATAAATATTATGTTTCAAATCTCAATGTTTACATATAATTTTGTTCATTGTTTAAAATAATCTAAATGTGTAAATAGATTTTCATTTGGTTCCTAAACGATATTTTTGGCTCTAACGTTCGAAATTTTGGCTCCAAACCCCAAATTTTCATTTTACGCATGCAAAGTTCACCCATTCTCAGATCCGTCCCTTACCTTCTACTTCACGTCCCTTACCTGATGCCTCAAAACCCGTGCACTCCGCTTACCCTAAAATCCGGTGTACCCCCTTATTATTTAGCCTGAACCCTAAAATAAAAATTCAATTCTTTCAAGGAGAAAAAAATGAAATCTAGTGCTTTTGGCTCATCTGGAGAGGATCGGGCGGAGGTCGCGATGTTGTGTTTGGTGGATGCGATGCTGTGTGGAGGCTTCAGAGACGGGAACAGGGAGAAGACGACATCTGGGAAGTAGGGAAAGGCGGTTGGAAGGTGGCGAGAGGGATGGAGTTTTGCTGTCAGGAGTATTTCTTTGCCGCCATTACTATGTCGGTTAAGAACTCCAATCATTTTTTCTTCTGTAATGACTTTATCAAACTAGCATTGTTCGTCAAATAATCAAATTTGTGCTATGCAGGCTCTTAGATTCCAACTTGGAATCCATCTCTCCTCCAATTTTGATCACACCACCACCGCTTTCCCTTTATTTGGTAATTTTCTTATTTTCTTATTGTATTCGAATCACTGCTGGTTGCCTTCAAGCATTAAAAAGTTACTGTAAATTATATTACATTCGGAGGCAGTCCAAAATTCGTAGAAAGCAGTCAATTCATATGCTTATAGCCGTGTCTATGGAAAAAAAATCAAACTTTGAATGTACTTACTACTATTGCCAATTTTAGTACATTCTCATTGGAATACTGCTCTATGCGGATAGAGATTTGGTCACTCATTTGACAAACTATCCCTGTTTAGCAACTTTCAATCTAACTTATTTGAGTACTGTGGCATGGAGTTCACTAGACTTTCCACTGTGTACATAAAGATATATACATACTAGGCTTCTTAGTATGTGTGAAATTCAATACGTAACTTGGCATGTTAAGGTTCTTGCTATGTTAGAACCACCATCTGTCAGTTTAACTTAATACCTTTTTTTTATATATACCAAGTTCAAAATGAACTTTTGGTGAAAAAATATTGGTTTGTACTTTGTACTCCCCCTAGTATTATAACAGGTACGTTACTTTGTGTGCATTTCCCTTAGTTGTCCACTTTTAGCAATTATTTTTATTTCTTATTTCGTGAATTGTATAACAGTAAGAGTTGGCCTTCATACTTTAGGATTTTTGTCCCTTAAGTTGCTGCTTCATGAAGTCCTATACCAACTGTTGCATGCATAACAGACAATACACATTTGTTGTTCCACTCCTATTGAATTATCCTTGATTATCCATTATGGCCATATGATTTGTCAGTTGTTAATCCATAAACAAAATCCACTTGGTATTGCCCGTGTTACATGCACTAGTATTTACTTCTGCTTTTGTCTTAATCATCCGGTGCATGCACATTTTTGGCAAGAACCACCTGAACTGAGTTTTCCTTAAATTGCGTGCTTCTGGCATGTTGTAGATTTTGGTCAGCTCTCATGATTTATTGACACGCTGCACCATTTATCCCATAGATATAGTACATATTTTGCTATTTACTATAGGTAATATACAACTGTGCAACATGCATACCTTGCAAATATCATACGATTATATTTGTTAATTTCTACTTGCTGCCACTTCCAGTTATGACCTATTGTCTACTTATTAATAAGATGCTGAACTTCAGAGAATTATACCAGTAAACGAATATGTTTTTTTTGCTGCCCACTTTAAAACCAAAGCGTCTATTAGCATTATATGGTTGTAGTTGGTTGGTTTGCTCTAGAACCTTCTTATTAGTTTCAGTTCATACCCTATTAATTAAGCATTAGAATTGCAAAAAAGTAGAGTATTGTCCACTATCTTTGGTAACTTGCTGTTCTTAATGTTTTGCATTTCAAGTCTTGTCCCCTGTGTCATTATATTAGTATACTTATGAAACACAAGTTTTTGGAAATGTTGATCTTGTTATTGTTGGGACTGGACTCTAAACATTAAATGATGACTTCAATTTTTCCTTTCTTACCAGACTCATTTGTAACATGAATATAATTAAAGGTGCAAATAACACCATTTTCTTTTTGATTTGGATGCATTTTGTAACAAATTACTTAAATAGTTCGGCCAATATATATGCAAACACGTATGGGGAAAAAGTCACAACATGTTTATTTTTCCGTGAGTCTACATGATACATGTAAGATTCTATAAGTCAAACGCATAAGGAAACACGCTGATTTTCATTTTAAAATGACGGCTGAACCATCATACATGGGGAATTTTTCATTTGTTTGCTTACTGGAAGATGATGAGAATGACAACCCCATGCTGTGAATGTGTGTGTGTGTGCATGTGTGCGTATGTATATATATATGTATGTATATATATATTCAGCCATGATATGTTTGCATTGAGTTTAGCTTGCTGGGTATGTATTTGGGCTGAAAGGCGAGTTATTAGAAATATGAATTAAAATACCAATTATGAATATGCGACATAAATCAACTATAAAAAATCTCGCTGTACCGCTTGAATGCACATGCTAACCTTTTGGCATGCACATGTACGCCATTATTTTCCTTGCTATGTATGATGTGCTTACACTATTTATCTTGTTCATGTTTGCTGCATCCAAATTTGGATGTATTATTATTATGCCATGCATCATTCTTTGGTTGCCTCGCCTCTGTTAATGCATGCATTTATTCGATTTACTTCGGTATGTTTATTGGCGGTATCATGGGTTATTATGCTTGAATTATTTAATAAATTATCAGGATTTGCTAATTATATTTTTATGCTTATCGAAGTACTGACTTGAAATAAGTATAATCCTGACCCGGGTGTTTTGTGTCTTTGCATGAAACGCTCGGTCAGGCCCCAAGTGATGCAGATGCAAAGTTTTCAGCTCTTAAAGAGGAGAGACGCAGGTGCACGCAATGCTCAACAAAAGCTGTAACTTACTAAAAGAAATATGTATAAAATTCTTTTTTATTTTTGCTTACATTAACTGTGTTTCTTTTATAAACCGCCAATTCGGCATGCATCAAAATGTTTATATTGATTATGCTTACTTTAACTATGCACTACATTCATTTATAGGTACTTGTTTTTTGGTTTGAGTACAAATTTGAAGAGCTTCATAGGCTTAGCAATTGGTTTTGGATCAATCACTGAAGATGAAGACATTGAGAGTGAGAATGAGTGTAACAGAGTGTATGTAGTGCGGCAATACTCTTACAAATGAACATTTTGTATAGTTATTGTGTAACAAAGATAAACAGAACTTTGTACTATTCAAAAGTATAATAAAATATTTACTTGATTTGAATAGTTATTGTGTAAGGTCGATGGCCTGTTGTAAAACAGGTTTACCAAGTAGTATAGCAGTATATTACAAGTGGCTTTTTGTCGTCGTAATAGCTAATAAATTACGAGGGTCTTTTGTCCGTTGTAATACAATATATTACAACGGTTATCGACCGTTATAATATACTATATTACAACGGGAAAAAGCCCCTTGTAATTTATTAGCTATTACAACGGGTTTAAAACCATTATCATAGAATCATTGTACATGACAGAGCAAGTTATTACAACGGTCCTTTACAACAGTCATTGCCCGTTGTCAAATAGTTAGAAGCTATTACGACGACGCATATTAAGACGGGCATACGCCCGTTGTGAAATGCATATTACAACGGTTTTTGTTCGTTGTTAAAGGACTATTTTGTTGTAGTGCAATATATCGTCGATGTATACCTCCATCGTTTTCCCAATCTGGTTATAGAACATCCTATTCACCAACCGCTGATAAGTAGCACCGACACTTTTCAGGCCGAAAGGCATCACCACATAGCAATATAATCCCAAATCTGTAATGAAGCCGGTATGCTCTTGGTCTGGGACATGCATGGGGATCTGATTATACCCCGAATAGGCATCCATAAAAGAGAGGAGTTCATAACCTGTAGTTGAATCTACTAACTAATCGATTCTAGGTAACGGGAAGCTATCCTTCGGACAAGCCTTGTTTAGATCAGAGAAATCGATGCACGTTCGCCACTTTCCATTGGCCTTTTTTTACCAAAACCGGATTTGAAATCCAATCAGGGTACGTCGAATCTTTAATAAATCCATTATTCTTCAGTCTTTCGACTTCTTCTTTCAATGCGGCAGACCTTTCTGGACCCAACATTCGCCTTTTCTGCTTGACAGGAGGATATTTCGGGTTAATGCTTAGCGATTGACTCATAATCAAGGGAGATATCCCACACACGTCAGCATGGGTCCAGGCAAATACATCCAAGTTAGTTTTTAGAAAATTTGTTAATTCCTTGGCTCGAGCGGGATCCAATCTTCAGGACCTTCTTTGGGTCACTATCATCGATTGGTACATCCACAGTTGCTTCATTGGGAGTCGCCATTCTGCTCCCAAGCTCTTCATCCTCTCTGGGATCTATGTCCTCGGGCAACACTCTGGGCGACCCTCCCAAAGGCACCTCTTTTAGTTGTTATGACGATTCCTCCCTTAGAGGGGAGGAACCACCTTTCGCCTCTATATCTTTTCCTTTAGTTTTAACTCTGCAATGTAGCATGCTCGTGCAACAACTTGATCTCCTCTAACAATAGCCACACCGGAATCCGTTGGGAATTTCAACAATAAGCACCAGGGTGCAATACATGCCCTGAATTTGGCTAGAGCCGGTCGGCCCAAGAAGGCATTGTACGACGATTCAATATCCAGGACCATGAAGGGGAGGATTCTCACTCTCTGGCGTTCGTCTTCCCCAAGGGTTACTGATAATTCCACGTATCCTATTGGAGCGGTCAAGGCCCCATTAAATCCACGTATCCAACCTTCACATGGCTTTAAATCCTTCGGCTCGAGTTTCATTTGGTCGAACGTTTTCTTGAACAAAATGTTGACGGAACTCCCGTTATCTACCAAGACTTTATGAACTATTGTTAGGCAAATGGTGACGTTGATCAACAACGGATCTTCAGTTGGGGAGTGTACTCAAATACTCTCTCGCTCACGAAATATGACGTCATCGGACATCGTCTTTTGTTGCTTAAGCAGAGCGCTGTCCTTGGGGTTACTGCACTCTCCCACTTCGAAATGCTATTTAGCTGCATTTATGTATTGATTTATAGCTCTGGAACTGTGCCCTTCTAGGTGGAGCCCACCAATTATGGTATTGATAACTATATTTTTCCCTTTTTGCTGAGTCGTTGGTTTGGCAGTAGGTTGGCTTTGGTTCGGGGCTTGTGCGGCCTGCCCCCTGTCCCTGGGAGTTACCTTATACTATCAAGCTTCCCTTCTCGGAGTAGCCTTTCAACCAAGTCTCTCAAGTGACGACATTCGTTTGTGGTATGACCGAGAATCTGATGAAAAAGACATAATTTTCCAGTTTCACGCTCTTTCTCTATAGAATCTCTCGAAGGAGGCCTTTTGTATTGGAGGATATTATATGTATCTAGGAAGATGTTCTCCAGCGTGTCATTTAATGGTGTGAAGTTCTCAAACGGTCTGGGTCGGGACCTCCTCTGAGAGTCATTTCCTCGATTTCTTTTCCGATTATTATTATTATTCCCTGATTGGCGACCGCTGTCTTGATTCTTGTTCCCAACGTTAACTTCAACCTTTCCTGAGCTATCTCCCGTTTGCTTGATGGCCACGTTGCTTTGGATATCTTCCTTATCAGTAGCCTTTCTTTTTCGATTGGCGTATATCTCCTCCCGACACAGGCGAATGTTAGCTTTTTCATAAAATATTTCTCTGGTCGGGGGAGGTTTACCAGCCAGATATCTTCCAAACTCGGTATCTTTGTCGACACCATCGATCAAGGCCATCAACACAGTCTGCTCATGCGGATCTTTGACTTCTGTGACAGCCAAGTTAAAACGATCCAAATACGACCTTAGGCTTTCGTCCGGTCGTTGTTTAATAAGGGATAGCTCAATCACATTCTTAGACCTCTAGGCATGAAGACAGAATTGGTTCACGAATTTTTCACTCAATTCCCTGAAGCTGTATATTGACCGTGCTGGCAGGCGGGTAAACCACATAATACCACGTCTTCCAAGAATATAGGGAACGCTTTACATTTGACCGCATCTGTGGCTGCAGCGGCATTCATTGACCAGGAGTACCGCATTAAATGCTAGATGGGATCGGTCCTGCCCGTATAGCGATTCATAGTTGGCATATTGAAGCGCCTCGGGAATGTAACATCCAGTATGTCATCAGTAAAAGGCATGTGACTGCGATCTATGCCCCAATCTTCATTCCTCTGTCTACGGCTATCTACCATGATTTGCTTAATCATTGCTTCGACCTCTGCATGGGTCAGGGTAGATTCGGGATTTGCACTCCTTACCCGACGCCCTCCTCCAGCGTTTCTTTGACGCATTGCTATAAAATCTGGGCCCTGAGCAGAACTCCCTTGCCCCCTATTACCGCGATCGATCATGCGACGAGCGGGAGGCATGCCATTCCTTGGTGGTAGAACATGCTCATTTAAGTTGCGGTTACTAGTTCCCTGATTTAATGCCTCCTCTTCACGAGACGGGAGTGACCCAAATCGAAGCTATTCTATGTTCTCGGGCCTTTCTAACGGGGGCCATCGTTGGTTCCTTCGGGGCTCTTCAGACGAAGACGTATGTTCCGGAGAGAAAGGGTGAGCTGGAGGTGGTGAAACCTGCCTTTGAATATCGTCAATTCTTCTGCCTAAGGCAGTAATATTTTGACGTAGCAATGAGCTCTCCTGCTTTGAGCGGCCAGTTCATCGGTTTGCCTGTCCAATGCTTCAAGTATTCAAGTTAAACGTCCCTCAGTAACTGGGGCAGAAGGGTCAAATTGATCATCAACATTCTCTCTTATATGTAAAGAACTTGGGCCAGGTCGAGCAGTTGTACCAGCACGAGAAGAACGAGCCATAACCTCCTTTCCGGGTCGGGTCGTGGTTTGATTATCGCTTCGGATCACTGTCCCCTTATGTCATGGCTCGTGGTGGTTCCCTGGGATCGAATCGCGGGGGCACTAAGTGGGGGGATGGTGCTATTGTCCTGTGATCGTGTCATAACACCTTCAGAGACCCGGATCGTGGCGCCTCTTTTGGGTCAGGTCGTGGTACCCTCTTCGGTCTGGATCGCCCCCACATCATCGCGATCCGAAGGCTCCTCCTCGACTTGCTCGTGCATACCTTCTTCGATCGCTTCATTCGTAGCTTCGTTCGCTTGCGAAGCTCATAATTCCTTAGACTTCTTTCCAGCCATGATATTTGGGTATTGCTGAAATCTTCAAAAGTCGAAACTGCTGAGTTTTGGACTGTCTTCTTCGGACTTGAATATCCAATCAGTAGAGCAACAATCCAACATACTGAGACTTTGTTCTCAGTGAAAGCACTAAAATGTTAGATCCAAAATTGGCTCTAACACCTAAGTTGTTCAGTTATGCAGAAATTAATATCAGAAAAAATGCTAGAAAAATTGAAAAGACGCAAGATTTATAGTGGTTCGGCGTTAACGAGCCTACGTCCACTTTATATCAATGATTATACTTGGAATTAGAGTACAATCGATGATTTATCCCTCAATCTCACTCTTACAATGTTGATTCACTCAATAATTTTGAGACAACTCTGAATAATAATAATGGAGGTGTAATAATGGTGGTTCAGAACTCAGAATTGCCAAAAAGATCCTGAAAAATGCCAAGTTTTGGGCTATTTATAGCTGATTTTTGCAGGCGGATCGCGGTCATACGTGACACAAATCCCGAAGATCTTGAGCTGGTTCGTAGCTTGAGGGAGAAACAGTCCATATGGCTGTTATGGACAGGTGTCGCTGGATCCTGCGTTTGCGGATCATGAAAGACTTGGTCATGGATTTTATCTAATTTCCTGGTTCGGATCAGGTCGCGCTTTCATGGAGGGATCGGATCGAGCTAGGAGGAGCGGGTTAGATCGGATCTGGTTGACACGAGCGAGCCAGATCGGGCTAGGCTGACACGAGCAGGTCGGATCGGGCTAGCAGGGGGCGATCGCGATCGGGTCCAGGCCTTTCCACAAGTAAAGCTTCATCTTGAACTCGCGCTTGAATCTTGGTGGCTTGGTCCAAAAGCTAGCCAACATATTACATGAACAAAGATACATGAAAAAGATCGAGCTGGATATAAAATATAACACACACAAACTCAGACGAAAACTATACATAATTAAAATTAAAACCAGCTCGATCTACCAACACTACAAAGCCCCAAACTTATACAACTGAAAACCCAATACATCCTTAACCAAAACAAAACATAGGAAGCTCAAAACTGCTACAAGAGACCATCCCCTGCATCCAAGAATACCAGTACGAACGAAGCCATAAAAAGCAAGCTCATCAAACTTCTGCAGTAACTACTACTGCACGTCATCTACACTTCAAAGAGCCATAAAAACAAAGCCAAGCACAATAAATTGAAGAATATGAGAAAACTCACAGTTTCAAAACAAAGCTACAACACAATAGAATCCACCAAATCTTAACCCAGAACCATGAATGCACTTCACTTCACAGCAAAATATTTACAAGTACTAACATAAATTCCTAGAAAATCCTCTTGTTATCGAAATCCAACTTGAATTAATTCTTAAAAACTCCGCCACTCTTTACCCGTCCTGGGTTACTGCCTACTTCTTTTTTCTCCTTTGTTTTTGAACGAGATTGGATTTCATACATGAGTTTAACCTAGTCTGGATTTGTCTCTACTAGTGGTCCATCTGTTACCATTATATTTCCCATTTTGCACTTGCCGGATTTTGTTTTCAATCTTTTCTTTAAAGCTGCATGTCGAACTATAAGAGCTATCTGAATCATTCATTAGAAAATCCTTACCAGTAATATTTTCAAATTTCTGAAAATTACTACACTCCTCAATATCTTCAACAGTCTCTTCTGTGTCTTTGTATTCATTAGCACACCAAAAAAGAACACCACTGTTTTTTTTTGCAACCTTTTACATTAGTTTTTTCTGATATATCATCCTTTGAATTTCGTTGATCTTCTGTAAAGGACCGTAAATCCATACCAATTTGAGCTGACTAGTATCCTACACAGTCAACTCAAAGTGCACGAAAATACAGATTTTTAATAGAAAGAAATAAGAGGATGGGAAATACAAGATAGAACTAATAGAATAGAAGAAAAAGAAGAAGAACATCAGAATCTAAACAGTATCAAAGTAAACACGAATCTCACAGCGGAATGAATAAAATATATTATATAACACTTTGAAATACAAATCTGAATTTGTATATAGATACCATATCAGAATATAACTCATATACATCACAGCAGAAATAATCTCTAATAACTAGCGGCGAAGCATCCTGCTTTGAGCTCCTCTAAGTGAATTGGTAAAGCCAGAACACTTGACTGCCCATACAAATTTGGGCACCCAAGAGTTTAGGGAAAACAAACAAAATAAACTCTGGGTTAGTCATGGGACTGGTGTGAGTAAATTCCAATCATATCGTTTAACTTTGAAAATCCTTTTAAAAGAAAAGGATAATAGTAAGAACAACCCACACATAAACATAGACGGTTTTTACCTTACTATAGCCCAAAATATTTTGATATCAAAATCCAGTGATATTATAATAATGTCTAATTAAATAGCAGAACGCTTGCATCTCACGCTCCACATACATAGTATAAAATCAAAAACCGCAGGGCGCTTATTGGAGATTGGATTCCAACTATGACAAGGTATGGGACCACCTCCCGATCAGTGTACTCTAGAGGGGATACACTGGGGTTCAACAAGAACATCTTGCAACCCGGCTCACACATGACCGACCACTCATTTCTTCTGAGTGTATCGAATATATTGACACCTACGGTTGGGCCTATATAACCATTATCCGAAGATATAGAAACAAAAGAATAACAAATACAAATTTTCTCTAGATGGTGACAATACACCCTAATGGGAATGACCCACATAGCCATGCTGTCTGCCCGATTTTTGTCATTTCCTGGTTGTAAGGCTAGAGGCTACGTCCATCTTCAGAACATCTGTCCACCATTCACTTTGAATGCCACATCGTCAAACCCGTCAATTAACTGATCGATTTCCAAAAATACCACGGGTATAAAAAGCTAAGAGGAACGAATTCCTCTGCCACCAGACGTAATACCTTTAAGGAATCAATCGTACGTGATTTGTTAGGTACACTCTATCAGACACTCATCCATACAAGTTTTCCTGGGACTGGACAAACAGAAAGCACAATTCTGGAATAGAACGACCCTTGTATTTCACTCCATCTTCAATTGTCCTCAGCATAATCTAATTCGCAGCGCTTATGCCTATACGGAGTGGTTTTCAGATAATATATCCAACCGGTCTCTCCGTATTGACACCGATGATCAAAACACTTTGATAGTCGGTTATTTGACTATCGAAGTAAAACAAACATCCATTCAAATTTACACAAAGCATGAAACACCCACAGCACTTTTTATTTAACATTCATTTTTATTATTCAAATTCCTATATCTTACTAGATGTTTCTTTAAACCCCGTTTCAGCCTTTTTACACTTCTTGGAAACCTTCCCAAATATTATAAACTCCTATTTCCCTATATCCCTGAAAAATATACGTTATTAATGTTAAAAAAACATTTCTGTCTTTTCCACATTTCTGATTTTTTGTACTTTAGAAAATATACCTTATTAACTTTGGAACCCATTTCCAATTTCCATTTTAATATGGGGTATATATTAAATCTCAGTTACTTGTCTTTGTTCCCGACCCAACATAATCCTCATATATTTCTTTGGATAAACCTCGTTACTTATTACTTCAGAATAAGTGGATTTCAAACCAAACTATCTCCATTCCTAGGAAATAGTGTTATATATAAAAATCACGCTTAAGTTTGGTTAACAGCATTAATTTATCATTATAGTTCAAATTTGTCATACGCTGTAATATTCTCCTTTATAACTAATCTCGATATAACAATCACGCTTAAGTCTAGTCAACATCGTTATTTTATCGTTATATTTCGAAAACTTGATATACGATGCTATATCCCTTTATAACTAATCTTGACATCTCTTTTCCCTTACAAACAGATACTATTCCTCGACAATAGTGAAGCCATTCAAGTTGGGGTATTTTATTTATCTCTCAGACCTTGATCGACAACGTTCTTATCTTAGAACAAATATAAGTCTGTAACTCTAATCCCTTATTGCTTATAATATCTATCAAACCGTATTTTCTTGTTTAATTTGAACTGTGGTTTTATAACCCCATATCCTTATTTTGAAACTCGGTTGTTCATAGCTATTTATACTAAATATTAATTCTTTGCTTCATCTTACTTATACAATTCCATTTATAACTTCTTTTATCAAAAATCATTAGTGCTCTTTGTCTTCTGACATTTTACATTCCATTCTAATCATTTCATCTAATTCAGGTAAACATCTCATGCAAACTAAACATTTTCTTAAATGAATTCCATTCAAGAACAATTACTTTAATTAAGATATAGAAATTAACTTCACCATAACTGTAGTAAAACGATTTACTTCATTATCAATTTAACTAGATTGGTTTCTTACTTTATTAAACAATGGATGATTCTATTTTTTTAATAACCTTTCAAACTTTATTAATTAAAAAAGTTAATTATAATTTATTTCTAAGCTATTACCATTAGATTAATTAAAAACAAATTAATCTAATAATCATTTTCCAATTAAATGGTTGATTGAACCAACTTCATTCCATCAGTAAATTCGTTAACTGATTTTAATTATTTCTTATTATTAGATTAATGTAATTAATCTAATAATATTTCTTAAATGTTTGCTTTAAAATAATTATCCAATTTATTCACTCGTAGGATAATTACAGCTTAATATCTTATTTAAATGTCAATTTATCGTTTATATTTACTTTATCAAATGAATTATAAAATACCAGTTTATAATAGAACTTCTATTATAATTTAAAACTTCACTTTAATTATAAAAATATAATTTTTATAATTAACTCGTTGATTTGCCCGACGGCTAATCAATTTCTTAACCAAAATGATGGGTTAACGGTCGACTGTTACCACTTTCTTAATCGATATCGTTTATTGATTGATCGAAACAAATGTTGAATTTTCATTCAATATCAATGTTCACACGGGGTTTTAAATGTAATTTGGGTTCAACAGTGCATATCAAACAAACAGTACATATAAATATCGAGGAATCCAATCGGATTCCTCCAACCGGTTTTCCGCATCCACAGATGTTAGTCAACACAATTAACACTAATTTCATACTGGGAATATTATAATCGATGGAATCAGTATTCAACAAATGATGGGTATACAAACGACGATATTCAACCAATTTAATTTTTTATCTATCTAAACGACCATCACACAGCATTCAACCATTATTTAAAATATGATTATAATATTTTAAAATAAATCAGAGTTAGTGAATTCTCTCACTTTTGCGCGTTAACCGTTAAATAACGATTTGTGTCAGTCGGTTAAGCCATTGTTTTATTCTGCCTCACATTCCAATGTGCTCTGAAGCGCTCCAAACCAACTTCATAGCAAAACCCGCTTTCGTACGATTCCAAAGTAACGGACATAATTCGTATCATTACTGCTCATAAACCAGACTAGCTCCAGACCGCCACCATTTCATGAGTAACCACCTTCCAAACTCCCTGCTTCTCACCATCGCGTTTAGATTTTAAATTAACCAAATTCTATTATGTTGGGCTACACACTAATTAACCCGGCCCAATGCTTTTGCCAAGTGCCGGCTTCTGTCCCTTCTCCTTAAACTAAACCGCCGACCTGCCAACTTACTTTCCTTTTGTTTAAAAGCTCTGCCCCCTTCACAGTGATACACCGTGTATTAGCACTGATATCAAGCTCAGGACTTCAATTCCCAAACAACCCCTCACTTTCCATCACTTCCTCCAGTTCACTATTCGACGGACAGCTCCCAATTTGCTCCAACTTTCCCACATATTCAAAAACATATATTCTAACTCCACACGTCCTTACTGTTTCAGGGAGTCACGCTCCCCTCAGTTTTGAACCTAACATACCCTCAAACTTGCGCTTACATGCTCTCACACCACTGCTCCTCATCTCCTCCATACTCCACCGAAACAAAATAACTTGCCACCTTCTTCTCCTTACTTTCTTTTACATATCCATGCCTTCATGCATTATTACCACATCAGAACACAACAAAGACAGCTACTAGTAACCCCATTCACGCCACTTTCCTTTCCAATATGCCTGCTTCATTTTCGACGCCACCCCACTTCACAGTTATAATCATCACCTCCTTTGTCTTTCTCTAGTCTTCACACACCCCTCCTGCCATCCCGTCCTTCTTGAAACTCATGGGAACAAATGCCATACTGCAATTTATCACGAACTGATCCCTTAAACTTGCAATATGATGTCCCCCTTGCTGTATCAAAATGGTGCCAGAAACTTGCATTCAAACCAGTAACTACTATTGCATGAAAACACCCTCCTAATAATTTCCACTTTTACGTTAACTCTCCTCCTTCTTGATCCTGATGATCAAACCCTCATCATTTTACACACCATCACCAGCCAACATAATTTCAACTTCTCTTATATATATAAACGTTTGGATTTCTTTCTATGCGGTTTTCAACTTGTTTGATTTTATTTGAAACTAGAAACAAAACTGGAGTCTCCTTTGAATTTCGTTTTTCAGAAAGTGGCGAGATTGATATTCTTTATAGATTAAAATTCCTTAAAGATTAAGGAATAAGGTAGCAGCTAAGGGTAGGTTAGGGTGTCAGGTGCTTATTAATTTGATTAAACTTGACATAGATCTATAACTTGCTGTGTTTCTAAAATGAAAGAAGAGTAGGGTAGGACGTGTTATTACTTTGGTCTTAAGAAAAGGACTGTGTGGCTACCAAGTATTCTTAAGGGTAAAGTTATAGAGATGTAGGTCTACTTCTTAGATTTGTGGAGGTAAGGTTGGGGTGCTTTGGTATGCGTTAGGCAAGGACTTGTAGGACATCTGGGTATGGATGGCAAGGAGATATAAGGTACCAAGATATGTGATGTTGCTGTCATAGGATTTTATAGGATCTGCATTAGTTTAATCTGCATGTGCGTTCCTTTAATTGTGACGAAGACTAAACAGAAGAATGGGGCATGAAAAGAAAAGATACGAAGCTTATAAGGAAAGGAATGCACATATATAGTACATATATTTTATTATACGTTGAACGTCCTACTCGCAAGGCAAGCTAGCTGCAATTTCATGAACTAAAATCATGTAAAGGTGGTGTTCATACCTTCATCTACGCTCGTGCATTTTGAGGAACAATGGGAATGGAAAATTAACGTGTCCAACATGTTAGTGGTTACCTTGAACAAAGTAGTTTCTGTCAAATTTTGACATCAATTCCATGTAATGTTATAGTGTAAGGTTATTGTTATATTGGGTACATAAGGTTTTCATTCATGTCCAAACTGCTACGGACAGAAATAAGAGTACGGTCGTGTCCAGCGAGCTACCACGATCCCAAAAATATAATAATATCGGTAGGTTGACTTATTTTGTGATACCCCAAAATGCTTATATAGGGTGCACAATATTCTAAATAAAAAGTTGCTTATTTAATTATTTAAAAATTTCTATAAAATTCTAAAAATTAAATTATAACTATGTTTCAAAAGAATCTTGTCCAGATTCGGAACTAGTATCTAGTTATATCGAATAAACCGTTATGGTCGATAAATGATTCTATAGCGACTATTTGAATATTTGATTTGGATATATCTTGCAATCTATACGACGAAATCTCTATTTTCCATTTCCATTAGAAAAATACAGTTCGACAGATTCCAACGCTTCTTGTTTCGAAGAAATCCGATTTAAAATGGATCCTGTACACTAAGTTGAAGTTCATAACGTTAAATTACGAACCACCGCAATTTTACGAGCTCGATTATATTTAATATATTGTTATATGTTCAACTCCGTTTTAATTAATATATAAATCCCCTTATATTTCAAATTCAATATTTAAACCGTTTTAAATATTCAAATACAAACCGATAAAAATGCGGGACGTTACATTCCTTCCCCCTTAAAATAATTTCGTCCTCGAAATTGCTAAGCAGTAAAATGTTGTGATTCTACTCCTCACAACCTACTTGGTTGAAATTCTATACTCCATATATTTATAACTCAGTTCTTATTTAGGACTTCCAATTCTCACATCGATACTCAAATTCCCATGATCCATTCCAGTTGATCTGTCCACCATTTTGGACAATTCATCCTCATATTCTTACCTTCAACTCATATGCTCTCTTGCATATCTCTAAATTTGTTCAAATTAATTTACCCACTCCATTATTTTATTTAAATTTTGTTAACAAATTTTGGATTTCTAATTTCATTTACTATCGACAAGTCGATCAATGATTGTTTAAATTTTCGAAAATTTTGCCAGTATCTCTTCTACATGGTTCCATCCGTACAGGTACAATCCGCTTCTCTAGCCCTTCTTCAATCCAAAAGAAAACAAACAGCCAAACGGCTTGCCCAAAAGGGTTCATAAGTCTCATATTCAATTAAAAATGTAACGTGTACCTTTTTGTCTGGCATTCCATTTTATCTCTTCCATTTTCTATCACTTTAGCATATATACAATCATCCTTGGTTGATCTCCCATCAATCCATTCTCAAATCAACCTTTCGCTTTTACTAAGCCAAATTTCATTTCAACTTTCAATTCCAATATCAACTCCAAATTCTTGCTTAACAATCAAATTCAATCCCAAATTATCTCTAATCCAATCTGATTTTATCTACCCTAATTTAAGTTAAATTTCAAATTTATTTATTCACTTTTACCTTTTCCATCTTTTTAACTTCATAACTTAAATCTCGGAATTCAAATTCCTGGGTTTTATTTCAAATTAGTTCGAAATTATATATATTTATATATAATGATGACAATTCAAAACATTTGAATTTCTAACAAATTATTTCCTCAAAACAAAATCTTTGGTAGTAATCCGTCACTTAGAAACTCGAAAATTTCACTAATGATGCCATGGTTCATCATCAGAGTTTTTTTCCAGTGATCAAAGTGAGTTCAATACTATATCACTATCAAAACTTATTTTAAAACACTTCCATTTTGAATTTTACTTCAAAATATCTTTGACAACACTTGGAAAACAATTTCAAATCTCCCAGGATTTTAAAATTCCCATATATTTAATCCAAACTTTATTTCCAACTCTTTTCCAAGTTTCTAGAGTTTTATTTTAATTTTGGTTTTGGTTTTAAATTCAGATTCAGTTCATCTGATTTTGCATATTATACTTATATAATATTTCGATTTGTTATTTATATAACGAACTCAGTTATAAATCTTATTCGATCATAATAATGATTACACATCCAATATATTATAATATCTCAAGAATATATGCTTCTTTTATATCAAAGTATATTTTGTGTAAAATTATTTCATTTACCCTCTTTTCAAAACATATTGGGTCGAATTACTCTGTTCAAGAGTTTAGGAACACCTATCGACACAGTTTGCATTACTGTTTCGACCAGAATTCATAAACCACTCGACTGACCAGTCAACATAATATAAAACAGTTTTTATATTAATTTACAAATACGCACTCATATATATACACTCAACTCAATCCAGAGTATTACTAACTTCATCTCCATTGAGTTACGCTATAGAGCCAAGGTAATCACTTAACCTTTAGCTCTGATACCAACTGTAAAGGCCCGTAAATCCGTACCAATTTGAGCTGACTAATATCCTACACATTCAACTCAAAGTGCACGAAAATACTGATTTTTAACATAAAGAAATAAGAGGGTGAGAAAGATAAGATAGAACTAATAGAATAGAAGAAAAAGAAGAAGAACATCAGAATCTAAACAGTATCAGAGTAAACACGAATCTCACAGTGGAATGAATAAAATATATTATATAACACTTTGAAATACAAATCTGAATTGGTATATACATACCATATCAGAATATAACTCATATACATCACAACGGAAATAATCTCTAATAACTAGCGGCGAAGCATCCTGCTTTGAGCTCCTCCAAGTGAATTTGTAAAGCCTGAACACTTGACTGCCCATACAAATTTGGGCACCCAAGAGTTTAGGGAAAACAAACAAAATAAACTCTGGGCCAGTCATGGGACTGGTGTGAGTAAATTCCAACCATATCGTTTAACTTTGAAAATCCTTTTAAACTAAAAGGATAATAGTAAGACCAGACCACACATAAACATGGACGGTTTTTACCTTACTATAACCCAAAATATTTTGATATCAAAATCCAGTGATATTATAATAATGTCTAGTCAAATAAATAATCAAATAGCAGAACGCTTGCATCTCACACTCCACATACATAGTATAAATTCAAAAACCGCAGGGCGCTTATTAGAGATTGGATTCCAACTATGACAAGGTAAGAGACCACCTCCCGATCAGTGTACTCTAGAGGGGATACACTAGGGTTCAACAAGAACATCTTGCAACCTGTCCCACACATGACCAACCACTCATTTCTCTTGAGTGTATCGAATATATTGCCACCTACGGTTGGGCCCATATAACCGTTATCTGAAGATACAGAAATGAAAGAAGAACAAATACAAATTTTCTCTAGATGGTGACAATACACCCTAATGGGAATGACCCACATAGCCATGCTGCCTGCCCAATTTTTGTCGTTTCCTGGTTGTGAGGCTAGAGGCTACGTCTATCTTCAGAACATCTATCCACCATTCACTTCGAATGCCACATCGTCAAACCCTTCAATTCACTGATCGATTTCCAAAAATATCACGGCTATAAAAAGAAAAGAGGAATGAATCCCTCCACCACCAGTCATAATACCTTTAAGGGATCAATCGTACGTGATTTGTTAGGTATACTCTGTCAGACACTCGTCCATACAAGTTTTCTTGGGACTGGACAAACAGAAAGCACAATTCTGATTGTCTTCAGGATAATCTAATTCGCAACGCTTATGCCTATACGGAATGGTTTTCGGATAATATATTCAATCGGTCTCTCCATATTGACACCGATGATCAAAACATTTTGATAGTCGGTTATTTAACTATCGAAGTACAACAAACATCCATTCAAATTTACACTAAGCATCAAACACCCACGGCACTTTTTATTTAACATTCATTTTTATTATTCAAATTCCTATATCTTACCAGATATTTCTTTAAACCCTGTTTCAGCCTTTTTACTCTTCTTGGAAACCTTCCCAAATATTATAAACTCCTATTTCCCCATATCCCTGAAAAATATACGTTATTAATGTTAAAATAAACATTTCTATCTTTTCCACATTTCTGATTTTCTGTACTTTAGAAAATATACCTTATTAACTTTGGAACCCATTTCCAATTTCCATTTTAATATGGGGTATATATTAAATCTCAATTACTTGTCTTTGTTCCCGACCCAACATAATCCTCATATATTTCTTTGGACAAACCTCGTTGCTTATTACTTCAGAATAAGTGGATTTCAAACCAAACTGTCTCCATTCCTAGGAAATAGTTTTATATATAAAAATCATGCTTAAGTTTGGTTAACAACGCTAATTTTTCATTATAGTTCAAATTTTTCATACGCTGTAATATTCTCCTTTATAACTAATCTCGACATAACAGTCACGCTTAAGCCTAGTCAACAACGTTATTTTATCGTTATAGTTTGAAAACTTGCTATACGCTGCTATATCCCTTTATAACTAATCTTGACATCTCTTTTCCCTTACAAACAGATACTATTCCTCGACAATAGTGAAGCCGTTCAAGTTGGGGTATTTTATTTACCTCTCAGACCTTGATCGACAACGTTCTTATCTTAGAACAGATATAAGTCTGTAACTCTGATCCCTTATTACTTATAATATCTATCAAACCGTATTTTCTTGTTTAATTTGAACTATGGTTTTATAGCCCCATATCCTTATTTTGAAACTCGGTTGTTCATAACTATTTATACTGAATATTAATTCTTTGCTTCATCTTACTTATACAATTCCATTTATAACTTCTTTTATCAAAAATCATTAGTGCTCTTTGTCTTCTGACATTTTACTTTCCATTCTAATCATTTCATCTAATTCAGGTAAACATCTCATGCAAACTAAACATTTTCTTAAATGAGTTCCACTCAAGAACAATTACTTTAATTAAGATATAGAAATTAACTTCACCATAACTGAAGTAAAATGGTTTACTTCATTATCAATTTAACTAGATTGGTTGCTTACTTTATTAAACAACGACTGATTCTATTTGTTTAATAACCTTTCAAACTTTATTAATTAAAAAAGTTAATTTATACAAAATCTTATTAATTTTGATTAATTTATTTCTAAGCTATTATCATTAGATTAATTAAAAACCAATTATTCTAATAATCATTTTCCAATTAAATAGTTGATTGAATCAACTTCATTCCATCAGTAAATTCGTTAACTGATTTTAATTATTTCTTATTATTAGATTAATGTAATTAATCTAATAATATTTCTTAAATGTTTGCTTTAAAATAATTATCCAATTTATTCACTCGTAGGATAATTACTGCTTAATATCTTATTTAAATGTCAATTTATCGTTTATATTTACTTTATCAAATGAATTATAAAATACCAGTTTATAATAGAACTTCTATTATAATTTAAAACATCACTTTAATTATAAAAATATAATTTTTATAATTAACTTCGTTGATTTGCCTGACGGTTAATCAACTTCTTAACCAAAATGATGGGTTTACGGTCGACTGTTACCACTTTCTTAATCGATATCGTTTATTGATTAATCGAAACAAATGTTGAATTTTTATTCAACATCAATATTCACACAGGGTTTTTAATGTAATTCGGGTTCAACAGTGCATATCAAACAAACAGTACATATAAATATCGAGGAATCCGATCGGATTCCTCCAACCAGTTTTCCGCATCCAGAGTTGTTAGTCAACACAATTAACACTAATTTCATACTAGGAGTATTATAATCCAATCAGTATTCAACCAATGATGGGTATATATACGACGATATTCAACCAGTTTAATTTTTTGTCTACCTAAACAACCGTCACATAACATTCAACCATTATTTAAAATATAATTATAATATTTTAAAATAAATCAGAGTTAGTGAATTTACTCACTTTTGTTCGTTAAACGTTAAATAACGATTTGCGTCAGTCGGTTAAACCAGTGTTTTATTCTACCTCACATTCCAATGTGCTCTGAAGCGCTCCAAACCAACTTCATACCGTAACCCGCTTTCGTACGATTCCAAAGTGATGGACATAATTCGTATCATTACTGCTCATAAACCAGACTAGCTCCAGACCCCCACCATTTCGTGAGTAACCACCTTCCAAACTCCCTGCTTCTCACCATCACGTTTAGATTTTAAATTAAAAAAATTCTATTATGTTGGGCTACACAATAATTAACCCGGCCCAATGCTTTTGCCAAGTACCGACTTCTGTCCCTTCTCCTTAAACTAAACCACCGACCTGCCAACTTACATTCCTTTTGTTTAAAAGCTCTGCCCCCTTCACAGTGATACACCGTTTATTAGCACTGATATCAAGCTCAGGACTTCAATTCCCAAACAACCCATCACTTTCCATTACTTCCTCCAGTTCACTGTTCGACGGACAGCTCCCACTTTGCTCCAACTTTCCCACATATTCCAAAAACATACATTCTAACTCCACACGTCCTTGCTGTTTCAGGGAGTCACACACCTCTCAATTTTGAACCCAACGTACCCTCAAACTTGCCCTTACATGCTCGCAAACCACTGCTCCTCAACTCCTCCATACTCCACCGAAACAAAATAACTTGCCACCTTCTTCTCCTTGCTTTCTTTTACATATCCACGCCTTCATGCATTATTACCACATCAGAACACAACAAGGCCAGCTGCTAGTAACCCCATCCACGCCACTTTCCTTTCCACTATGCCTGCTTCATTTTCGACGCCACCCTACTTCACAATTATAATCATCACCTCCTTTGTCTTTCTCTAGTCTTCACACACCCCTCCTTCCATCCCGTCCTTCTTGAAACTCATAGGAACAAACGCCATACCGCAATTTATCACGAACTGAACCCTTAAACTTGCAACGTGATGTCCCCCTTGCTGTATCGAAGTGGTGCCAGAAACTTGCGTTCAAACCAGCAACTATTGTTGCATGAAAACACCCTCCTAATAATTTCCACTTCTACGTTAACTCTCCTCCTTCTAGAGCCTGATGATCAACCCGTCATCCTTTTACACACCATCACCAGCCCACATAATTTCAAATTCTCTTATATATATAAACATTTGGATTTCTTTCTATGAGGTTTTCAGCTTGTTCGATTTTATTTGAAACAAGAAACAAAACTGGAGTCTCCTTTGAATTTCGTTTTTCAGAAAGTGGTGCGATTGATATTATTTATAGATTAAAATTCCTTAACGACTAAGGAATAGGGTAGCAGCTAAGGGTAGGTTAGGGTGTCAGGTGCTTATTAATTTGATTAAACTTGACATAGCTCTTTAGCTTGCTGTGTTTCTAAAACGAAAGAAGAGTAGTGTAGGACGTGCTATTACTTATGTCTTAAGGAAAGGACTGTACGTGTAAAGTTATAGAGATGTAGGTCTGCTTCTTAGATTTTTGGAGGTAAGGTTGGGGTGCTTTGGTATGCATTAGGCAAGGACTTGCAGGACATCTGGGTATGGATGGCATGGAGATATAGGTACCAAGATATGTGATGGTACTGTCATAGGATTTTATAGGATCTGCATTAGTTTAATCTGCATGTGCGTTCCTTTAATTGTGATGAAGACTAAACAGAAGAATTGGGCATGGGGCATGAAAAGAAAAGATACGAAGCTTTTGAGGAAAGGAATGCACATATATTGTACATATATTTTATTATACGTTGAACGTCCTACTCGCAAGGCAAGATAGCTGCAATTTCATGAACTAAAATCATGTAAAGGTGGTGGTGTTCATATCTTCGTCTACGCTCGTGCATTTTGAGGAACAATGGGAATGGAAAATCAATATGTCCAGCATGTTAGTGGTCACCTTGAACAAAGTAGTTTCTGTCAAGTTTTGACATCAATTCCAAGTAATGTTATAGTGTAAAGTTAATTTTATATTGGGTACATAAGGTTTTCATTCATGTCTCGACTGCTACGGACAGAAATAAGAGTGCGGTCGTGTCCAGCGAGCTACCATGATCCCAAAAATATAATAATATCGGTAGGTTGACTTATTTCGTGAAACCCCAAAATGCTAATATAGGGTGCACAATATTCAAATAAAAAGTTGATTATTTAATTAATTAATTTTTTTAGTAAAATTCTAAAAATTAAATTATAACTATGTCTCAAAAGAATCTTGTCCAGATTCGGAACCAGTATCTAGTTATATCGATTAAACCGTTACGGTTGATAAACGATTCTACAACGACTATTTGAATATTTGATTTGGACATATCTTGCAATCTATACGACAAAATCTCTATTTTCCACTTCCATTAGAAAAATACAGTTCGACAGATTCCAACGTTTCTTGTTTCGAAGAAATCCGATTTAAAATGGGTCATGTACACTCAGTTGAAGTTAAGAACGTTAAATTTCGAACTGCCGCGATATTACAGGCTCGATTATATTTAATATATATTTCTATATGTTAAACTCCGTTTTAATTAATATATAAATCCCCTTATATTACGAATTCAATATTTAAACCGTTTTAAATATTCAAATACGAACCGATAAAAATGTGGGACGTTATATCTTCTAACATTGGAACCTAGGAAAAAGCCTCTTGTTTCTGTATTTTATTCACCTTTTCATTGTCAGCACTATTAATCTGAGTTGCATAAAAATTTACAATAGTATTAGACATGTGTTTGTCATGACACCTATCTTCCATATTAGCATGTCTCCTAAATTCCTGCTCTTTAGAAATGTCAATCTCCATGTTACATCTTGTTCTTTTAGCTTCCAGACTTTAGAGGCATTACATTCACTAGTTGAGTGCCCAAAATTTTACAATTCGAACAAGCAATAGAACACCATTCATATATAACTCTTTGCCAAACTATACTGTTATTATCACTCTAGATAGGCACAAATTCAGGAAAAGTAAAGCTAGCATCCACCTCCACTAGAACCATCGCAAAAAATATACGAATAACATCCTCAGTGACACTATCAAGTTTAATTTAATGGCCTAAAATAGATATAATTCTACTAATTGTTTCGACTGACCAGTAATTTAAGTGTAAGTTAGGAAGACGAATCCAAATGGGTATGGTGTATAAAAATTCTCGGGTTAGATTCATACCAGGTTCCATTTTCTTCATGAAGATCAATCACTTGTTATAATAATAAAGGCCTTCTAGTAAAATCCTTTCACAGTCTTCCTCTAATTCACATTTAAGAATAAGAAGCTATTTTCTCTCGAGTACAACTAAAAATTGATATTTTCCTATAATTTTCCAATTTCTATCTATATATTCACGCAAAAACAGAAAATAAGGCCTACATCCAAAAACATAAAAAGCAATTGAGTTTATCCATCTTTCTCTAGCTTTTCTTACTAACTCTTCCTCTATTATGGCTACTTTATGTTATCCTTGACTGAGGGCTCGTAATATTTCAATTGGACAGATTTCTGATGAGATCTATTCTCTGAAACCACATCTATCCAAGCCTTAGGTTTAACTGAAGAGACATCACTCAGATCTGGCTTATTATTTAGGTTAAATTTAGGAAAATCAGATCTGGAACTTAGGTTAAAAAAAGTCGATTTACCTTGAACCGACTTCCTTAATTGATCTGCGTGCAAGCCAGAAGCCCGTTGATCTGGAGGAATTTTCGAACGGAAGTCAGTATCTAAGAGTTAAAAATCTTTTGATTGAGGATTTGATTTTTTCTGAAACGAGGACACCATTTTTTTGTTCTTCTTTTATCAATTTACATATTTACGTAAATTAATTTTATTTGTAAGTGTTAAACATATAGAATTTGTAGTTCACGCGTAAAGCACGTGTCGTTACGCTTGTGTGTGTGTGCACGCACACTAAAGCTTGGAAAATTCAGTGTCATGAACTGTGAACGGGTTGTAACATGGACAGCTAAACTAAAATCAAGAATCATCCTATTTGCATGACAAACTTCTTTTTGAATAATTTGCCTCCACTACTAGTTTAATAAATAAATAAAATAAAATAAGAACAGTCTTCCATCTGTTCCGCAATGATAATTTGGATAAAAAAGTAAGCCACGTTACTAATTTATGCATTTTTTTTCTAAAACTAAATTTTAAAGTTAATTGAACCAAACCAAAGCAAATAAGTGTGGTTTATTGTTTTAAAAGTAACATCGCATGTGAATTGAAAATGTTGTCATTACTATTCAATTTGTCAACCGACGTATGCACTACGATCATTAGGTTGTTTATTGCAAATTGGGTCCATGTTAGTAATGATGGTACTAATGAGATCTTTTCGTGGTCTAGTTTGTTGATGATATAAAGTTTATTTCCTCACATCTCATCATTATTTGAGCTCATAAATTTATTTTATATAGTTTTGAGATGATTCTAAGATTTAAGTTAATTTCAATAAGAATTCAATCCAGTTTTGAGTGATTGGGACAATTTTGAAAACCTCATCGTTGATACATTTATTGTAACTTAATGAAGTTTCTCATACATTACCTAGGTTGCTTGATTAGATTAACAAACTTTAAATGGGAAGATCGACAAAAAATAATTGTAAAATCAATAGAAAATTATATGGTTAGAACTCTTAAATTTTTACCCAGAGAAGGTAGAATCATTTTAATTAAATATGTTTCGATGATGCTTCTGATTTATTAGATGCCTTTATATCCTTTTACAAAATAGGTTATGAATAAAATTGATAAATTCAAAAGAAATTTCATTTAGAGTGAGAAAAATTGTAACGACCCGCATTCTACGCATTGGAGGATCGTAGAATATTTATTTCTTTCATATGCGAAGTCGTATGGTCATGTAACTTTGGGAGACGACTATAGGGGTCATTTCCCATGTTCATGATTTTTGCCGATTTTTAAATGATAGTTTTGCCCATAGTTGACATGGTTTCGGCCATAACTTTTGATTAGGAAGAAGTTTTAACCTGAAACCACTTCCATTAGATCCGGATGATAGCTTACCTTTCCGTAGAGTGGTCACATTAGCCAAACGGACTCACCGTTGGGAAGATATGGCTGAAACAAGTTTCAGATGGTGAAAAACAGCTTATTTGGGCTTAACCGTGTGATTAACAGCTAGGCCCAAAGGAGAATTTCGGGATTTGGAGTATTTAAGGGCTGTTAGGGTTTAGAGAACACCTTTTTTCTCACTTTCACAGCCGCCACTTTCATTCTTGGAACCCTAGTAATGGCCTCCAACATCTAAAACACCCCAAATCACCTTCTAATCGCTAATTAAGCATAATCTACATCAAATCAAAGAGGATTAGCACAAGATTCGAGGTAGAACTGCTGTGTTGCATTGGTTTTCGAGCCCAAATAGTAGAGATTCGGTTTTAAAGGTTTTATTTGTGGCAAAGGCGAGTGATTTGCATAGTTCCTCACTAATTATGATTAATTAAGGGTAATTAGTGATAATTAGCGAATTTATACATATTAAAAATCTGGAAAAATATTGATAAATTTTGAAATATTGTTTTAGGCCTCTGTTAGAAAATTAGGTTAATTTGGTTTAGTTTTACTAATCCTATCATTAGTTTTGCTTAAACATGCTTAAGGGAAAATATGAGATTTTGGGTATGTTTGATCCGTTTTAACCTATCAAATTATTGTTTTAGTGTTTGTGGTTGATTGTACATGTTGCTATGACTGTTTGGAATGATTTGTGATTATTTAGAAAAGATAGATTAGCTGAAAACGCCATCGAGTGGCGTAAAACAGTTGCTGGAAAAAGTTGCAGAAAGTTGTGCTGGGTTTCGGGTCGGATCGGATATGGGGCTCGGAACGGATCGGTGGACTGGGCAAGAGAGTGCGGATCGGACTGGAACCTGGCACAAGAGGATACAAGGGAAAAAAGGAAGGCCATTAAAACCGAGTGGAGTTGGGGTCGGATCGAAATGGCAGGAAGGTGTGGGATCAGATCTACGTGGACCGAACCGAAGCAAGAGAGGCACCTGAACCGAACCAAGTTGGAGAGTGGCGTCCGAACCTAACCGAATGAAGAAGCTGAGCCAAATTACGATGGGGGTTCCGAACCGAACCGGATGGGGAGACCCGAGCCAAACCAGAGGACCCGAACTGAACGAGAAATATAAAGATGATGTATAGCCAAACCGAATCAGACTTAAGCTACTTCTACGCGATGACTCTTTTGAAGACCAACTCGACAAAAAACCCGAGATGCAAAGGAAGTCCAAATAGGAAGTATTACTCAGGATCCAGTTAGGAACCAACGAGTTAACTTCATGATTGGGCTTTGCTGCGGGACGTGTGCTAATGGGTCATCGATGTTTATAACTCTGGATCACTATGTGTAGGGGGTACGTGAACGGATTCAGGACCACAGTGGCCTAGGAACAACTAATGGGCTATAGACTAATGAAGCGGGGTCATTTGTAAAGATTTAGTCATGAGTCCGTAGGGTAAGCTTGGTGGTAGCAGTAGTCGTACAAGTCGAACTCCGTCACTACTTCGATGGGTCTAGTGGTTGAGAGTGGTGGACATCGTATGCTTTATGCACCGAGTGAGAGATGTGAGGATGGTTGCTATGATTGATTTGTTTGCCATCACTATGACATGCACACCCCCAACCCCGTATTCTTTACACTATATGTTAGTGGCACCTTAGAGTATTGTACAGTATGTAGTGCTAACTCTTTGGTTGTAGGTCCAGGTTCAGGTATGGTTTAGTATACCTGTTATTGTTCTGTCTTGCTGCTTATCGCTCATACCATACTTTTTGTCTGACCCAGAGTTTTATGTCTCTTCTTATTACTTTGGGTGCTCTCACGAGCAGACTAGAGACAGGTTAGCCGGTGATGCACGAGTAGCTGTACCGGAGACGAGCAGGAGGCTTCCACGTATGATAGATATAGATATTCTCCCTATGCCGCTGTGGGTCACTACTTTGGGCATTAGTAGTGTACCTTTTCCTTTTTTTTGCTTTAGAGACAATTGAAAAGTTGTAATAATGATGATGTGGAACATAAGCTGTAATTGGATTTTCCGCTGCTATTATGTTTAATTTTCAGCTTATGCACTGTCTCACCTGTTTTGTGTCAAAGTATGTTATTATTATATTTTATTCCATGCGCTATGAGATATCCTACAGGTTCTTTGTTAGTTCACCAGTAAGTTCTCTTCCTTTTTCTTCCTTTGGCGACTGCCCCGTGCTGGTTGGACACCGACACAGCGCACTTTCATGGTAAATGTCGGCTGGTGCGGGGCGGGCCGTCACACTTGGTATCAGAGCTCTAGGTTGCGTAGTTAACATAGGGAAAGACACCAGGGAGAGATAATACGTATATGAGAGCGCGTATTTGTGATTATTTTGGTTTTCAAAAACTATATATATACACTATTAGTATAGCTAAGGATGAAGTCGCACTGCACTGACACCACAAAGAGGATGGTTAATCGTTTCTCTTTACAGATAGAACGATGAGCCGATATACGAGGGGTGCTGGTAGAGGAGCCAACAATGGGAATGCTCCTGACATGAGGGCTAAGTTTACTGACTTAATGAGGGAGATGCTTAGAAACGTGCAAGGAGCAGCTCCCAATGCTGTAAATGGTGGTGGTGTAGTGGTGCAGGGGCCTAGGGCCGATTTCGCCAAGCTGAACAAGGATTATACTAGTCTTAGCGGGAAGCCGTTCCATGGAACGGAGTCGGCTACAGAAGTTCAGGATTGGTTGGATAGCTGTGAGCATATCTTCGAAGACTTAGGTATCGAGGATGCGATGAAAAGAAAGCTAGCGTCCCGTCAGCTACAAGGATGGGCAATGAATTGGTGGAATGCTATTAAGGCAGCTACTCCAGAGGATCAAGTTACATGGGATCAGTTTAAGGCCCGATTCGGTGAAAAATTTATCCCAGCTGCTCAGACGTCAGAGTTGTTTAGGAAATTTCTGGAGCTTAAGCAGAATGGTAGAGCTGTCTCAGAGTATATTGCTGAGTTCGATACTTTATCAAAGTATGGATTATCCCTCATTGACACTCCTGAGAAGAAGAATGAGAAGTTTATAACAGGCTTGGATTAGTACTTGGGGGAAAGGCTTATTAACCACATCGACGAGACATTTGAATCGATTGTGGGGAAAGCTTTAAGGTCAAAGAGTCTTTACCCTAAGTCAAAGACTGAGGTTGCGTCTGCAGAGGAGCCGAAGCCGCAAGTAAGCAGTGGAGGCAAGAGTGGTTCTCATAATAAGAGGAAGCAGAACCAGAATAAGGATGGCCAGAAGAAGAAAGATGTTGAGTACTTTAGCTGTGGCAAGAAGGGCCACTATGCTAGTAATTGTCGAGCAAAGCCAGCAGACATGAAGTGCTTCAACTGTGGCCAAGTGGGGCATCACAAGGACAAGTGTCCGCAACCCCCTAAAGAAAAGCAAATAGTGAAAGCATATGCTATTAATGTTGTTCCTTCTTCGTCGATTGCCCCAACTGCGGTGGAGAAAGGAAAGAATGTCGTCATTCGAGTTATGCTTTCTATTTATGATGTTTCTTTTCGAGTATTGTTTGATACCGGAGCTTCCAGTTCTTTCATATCTAGTGGCCTGGTAGATAGGTTGGGATTGGAGCCCGAGATTGTCGATAGACCTTTAGTAGTGACGAACCCGATTGGTGGTTCGACTAGCCTTAGCATGATTTGTCGTAATGTGGTTTTATCGAGTCATGGATGCATGTTTGTTTGTGATTGCTTTGTTTTGGGCTTTACTGGGTTTGGCATTATTTTAGGAGTCGATTGGCTCCAAAGATACGGGGTGGTGGTAGACTGTGAGGGCTTTTTGGTGACAGCTAGAGCGAATGATGGGCGGAGGGTAGTGTTTGGTGGTCTACCTAGTGATGGGGTAATGGCTAGTTTTCTAAATTCCCTTGACATCCTTCATGATGAGTTGTCAGGTTTGCCCATGGTTGGCCAGTATCCGGACGTCTTCGAGGAAGTGATCGGACTTCCACCACACTGAGAGATTGAGTTTTGTATTGATTTAGTGAAAGATGCCAGACCTATAGTGATGCCACTTCGTCGTATGGAACCAAGGGAGCAGCGAGAGCTCGGGGGTGCAAGTAAGCGATCTTTTGAAGAAGGGATTTATCAGAAGAAGTGTTTCTGAATGGGGAGCACCAGTTGTGTTTGCTACCAAGGAAGATGGTTCCCTTCGATTGTGTGTGGACTACCGCGAATTGAACAAGGTGACGAGGAAGAATAAGTATCCTCTAACACGGATAAATGATTTGTTTGATCAGTTGAGTGGCGCGAGAGTGTTCTCCCAGTTGGATCTCGCGACAGGTTATCATCATCTTAGAGTGGAAGCCGAGAGTATAGCTAAAACGACATTTCGGACGTCGTCTGGATTCTATGAGTGGTTGGTCATGCCATTCGGGTTGACCAATGCACCAGCATATTTTGTGGATCTTATGAATAGAGTATTCAGGGATCAATTGAATAAGTTTGTTTTTGTATTCGTGGATGATATTTTGGTCTACTCGAGGACAGAGGAAGAACACAAGGAACATTTAAGAATAGTGATGGAGGTGTTGAGAAAACACCAATTGAAAGCAAAGTTTTCTATGCGTCACTTCTGGAGGAGGGAAGTGAGATTCTTGGGCCATGTTGTTTCAGAGAATGGTATTGCCGTGGACCCTACGAAGGTGGCTACGGTACAGGATTGGTCTACGCCCAAAAATGCAATGGACATAAGAAGTTTCTTGGGATTAGCTGGATACTATCGTAAGTTTATCCAAGACTTCTCCAAGGTAGCAGCACCATTGACTCAGTTGACTAAGAAGAATCTAGCTTTCGTCTAGGACGAAAAGTGTGAGGATGCATTCAGGAGTCTAAAGGGCAAGTTGACATGTACACCAGTGTTAGTCATTTCTAAGGGGAATGAAGAGATGACAGTATATACGGATGCATGTGGTACTAGACTAGGTGCTGTATTGATGCAAGGAGGTAGGGTTGTAGCTTACGCAAGTCGGCAATTCAAACCGCACGAGAAAATATACCCTACCCATGATTTGGAATTAGCAGCGATCGTGTTCGCGTTGAAGATGTGGAGACATTATCTCTTAGTAGAAAGATTCGAGTTGTTTACCGATCATAAATCATTAAAGTATCTCTTCTCTCAGAAGGATCTAAACCTCCGATAGCAAAGGTGGTTATAATTCTTGGCTTCCTATGATTTCGACATCGCATATACACCAGGAAAGGGCAATGCGGTGGCTAATGCATTGCGTAGAAGACATGCCAGTTTAGGGGCTATGTTTCTAGAATGGAAGCAACTGGAGTACATCGTTGGGTATGATTTTAGACCAAAGTGCGAATTGGATCCAGAAATGTTAGCAAGTTTGATGATCAGACCCACTTTGATTGAGAAGATTGGTTCCAGTCAGAGGAACGATCCTAACCTATTGGAAATCATCTTAAAGTTAGAGATGGGAATCGACGGAAAGATGAACAAGTATGGGCTTGATCGAAATAATTGGCTTAGAAAGAATGGAAGACTAGTTGTACCCAATGTCAATCGATTGAGAGATGAAGTGCATAGAGAATGTCATCACTCAAAACTGACTATACACCCCGGTGGTAACAAGATGTACTGAGACATGAAGCAGACCTACTACTGGGAAGGGATGAAAAGAGACGTTGGGAAGTTTATATCCAAATGCATGAATTTCCAGCTAGTTAAAGCCGAGCAAAAGAAGCCTAGTGGTTTGTTGCAACCATTAGAGATTCCAGAATGGAAATGGGAACAAGTCTCAATGGATTTCATTAATGGGTTACCAAGGACTAGATCGGGCCATGATAGCATTTGGGTGATTGTGGACCGATTGACCAAGAGTGCAAGATTTATACCCGTCTAGTCGAATAGAACGGCAACTAAGTTAGCTGAGCTATATGTAAAGTGGGTAGTGAGATTTCATGGAATACCCAAAGGCATTGTGAGTGACCAAGATCCGTTGTTCATTAGTGGATTTTGGAAGAGCTTGCAAGAGGCGTTAGGATCAGAATTACATCTCAGTATCGCGTATCATCCTCAAACTGACGGTCAGACAGAGAGGGTGAATCGAGTGTTAGAAGATCTCTTGAGAGCTTGCATATTGGACTTTGGTGGATCATGGGATGACCATTTGCATCTAGTAGAGTTTGCATATAATAACAGTTACCAATCCAGTATTGGCATGGCTCCATTTGAAGCTTTGTATGGAAGACCATGCAACTCACCGTCATGTTGGTTAGAAACTGGTGAGAAGTTTGTACTTGGACCGGATGTGATAAGAGAAACATCAGGCAAGATCAAGATTATTCAACAACGAATGAAAGCTGCCCAAGATAGGCAGAAGAGTTATGCCGATAAGAGGAGAAGAGAATTAAAGTTCTCCATTGGCGACTTGGTGTTTGTCAAGATTTCTCCGTTGAAGAGCGTGATACGATTTGGCAGGAGAGGCAAGTTGACACCAAGATTTGTTGGTCCATTCCCAGTTCTTAAGCAAATTGGGAATTTGGCATATAAAGTTGAATTACCAGAGAAGATGGCAGGAGTTCATAACGTATTTCATGTTTCCCAGTTAAGGAAGTTTGTGCGCGACCCCGATGTGGCTATTTCACCTGATCAGTTGGATGATCTCGAGGTTGAACCCGAGGCGGTAGGGAACCGCAAGCCTATGCGTATTGTTGGGAACAATACGAAGCAACTTCGAAGGAGGGCGATGAAGTTAGTCAAAGTTCAGTGTAACACCCCACCTCCGTTAAGGTCACTCACAAGGGAATGCCTTAACTTTGGTGGAGCATTTTAGTAAACAGAACAGAAACTTACAAGACAGATAAAACAGTACTTGAAAAATTTATAACTTTATTACAACAGAAACCGAAATAAGCTTGGTTACATCCTTTCAAATCACAATATCAGAATTCAAGTACAAAATATTAGTCTTGTACAAAAGCCTTCAGAATGCATAGTTTAAAATCATAATCCCCATAGAAGAAGACAAGCCATACTTTAAGCACTTCAAGCGGAAGAAATCTGGATCATGCTAGAGTACTCCCTTCTACAAAACCTGGGGGGAAACGGAAGAAACGAGGCGAAACAACAAGGGTCAGACAAAAAGTCTGGCAAGCCCAGTGATTTTCAGTTATGAACAGATAATAATAACATGACATGAAAATAAAACTGGATGAGAGATAACAGTAACAGGTGTAGAGGATATTACAGAAGAACAGAATGATATAAGCTATTTCTTTACACTTCTCTGCACTAATACTAGTATAACAGAATTAGGTGTCACCCTAATGTCTAAACTGAAACAGAAACGGGTACAGAATAATTTCCATAGAAGAGAGTGCTAGTAATGGGCCTTTACCACCCGAACAGAAATAGACAGAAGCAGAAACAGATTAATCCCTACGGAAACAGAATGTAGAATTAGGTGTACACTAGTAATGGGCCTTTACCACCCCAACAGATGGTACCACGTAGAAACAGACAGGTGTTACGACCCAACAGAAACAGACGGTACCAAAAGAAACAGACAGAACTAAGTGTACCCTAAAACCCTACCCCAAGCGATCGGCTCCCTAATACATAAATACCCTGTGCCAGCCCCACAAAAGGGTGTATCACTTCCCGAAGTGGCAACCTTTAAATGACACAGACCTATTTATAGATGTCACGGCGTCTTACATCCTCAGAGGCAGACCGGGATCCATGCACGCACATGACCCGGTTGGAACGCACCATCAACATCCCTCGCCGTTATCAGAATGAACCGCTTATAATTAGTTCAGTAAGCGTGCCCGAACCCTACCTACTGTTGGGTCAAAGTTTTGATACCAGAAAGGGTTACTGACTAATATGGGTCCCAAACAACAGATGACACAAGTAGTTCCCCTCCTAACCTTGTGAACCCAGACTAACAGATTTCAGATTAACTTGTTTACAAGTTTCAGACAAACAGAATTCAGATCAACTAGTTCACAGATTAGATAAGTTTTCAGACTAATGGATCAGATATACGGATTTAACAGATTTACAGATTTGTCTAACTTTGCAATTGGGCCTACAGATTCACGGAACAGATTAATTAAATTCATAAGTCTAGTGGGTTTAATCCTATCCGCCCAACACGTTTTAGACATCATATTTATCTCAGGTTTTCATTAATTAAATATTAATGCCCAGACCTCTAACATTAGACTGACAGTTTGTGGCTACTGGTTAGGCCGGTTGGTTCCGGGCAGATTTCTGCCGCAAACTGAGTCTAACCTCAGGTTTCAAGCACGTTATGACTAACTTCTCACATTAGAACCTATTGTTTGCGGCCAATGGATGTGCCGGGCGGTTCCGGGCAGAATTACGCCGCAAACTCATTCTAACCTCGAGTCAGCCATGTTTATCTTTGCGGCCAATTAATTAATAATTTACCATTTATGCCCACGCCTAATATACATGTCAATTATTCATAGCTAATTCAGATTATGTCAATAACAGACTGAATATATCAACTTAACATATATAGCAGATAACAGATTTTCGCAGATTAGGCGAATTAACGGATTCAACAGATTAAGTAATTTAGCAGATTTAGCATATAACAGATTTGGCATTTTCAGCAGACTTAGCAGATGACAGATTTGGCAGATGAACAGATCTAGCAGACTAGGCAGTAGAGCAGAACTAGCAGATTAAGCAATATAACAGAACTAGCAGATTAGGCAAATATAGCAGAACTAGCAAATTATGCAAATATAACAGATTTAATCATTCCTTAAAGTTTCACAAACATATCTTGCCTAATTATAAATTTGGACTAAGTTTGCATACCTAAATAGTTGTCATGATTCACACTATGATCATATACCCCACGTTTGCATTGAATTTACATGTCACAGATTATGGTCATAATTTACATGTCCCAATTTAGTTCAACTTGCCTAGTACAAAAGATTCACATATAAATTATACCAAATATAGCCATCGATTTCAATGCATGTCATATATTCAAAAATCTCCTACTTAGGTGTTATTCACATTTGATAGTTATCAAACCTTAATATAGATCTTCACACCTAAGTCATATTCTCTTTCAAATCATGAATTGTTATATAAACCATATACCCAACAATCTAGAACTTTAAATTATAACAGATCTTTAATTTAGAAATATGCGTTATGTCCAAAGTCTCAAGTCACATGTTAACATACAATGGTTCCTCTTCTTCCAATTCACAGAATATGCATAGATCTAAGTCCAGTTTACAACATGTGTCCTTTTAGTTACCGATTAGCCATGTCCAATTATGCCACATTCATTATTTGTCCCAAACATTTTAGCGTTCGTGCGTTAATCTCTTATGAGATTTGGCGCAGGCTCGGAGTAGCCTGGCTATAGAACAGAAGGAAGAAAGAAATATAGAATAAAATAGATCAAAACAGAACATACACAACCTCAAATTCAGATTTACAGTCATGTCACAATTATGATTAAAGTTTATATCGGAAAATAACTGTACTTGCCTTGATTGGTTTAAAGAAGAAGAAGAGTTGCAGTTGTTCTCTTTTAATTCTATTCAGTTTGGAAGAAGATGCTTTAGTCCTAGTTCCAGTTCAGATTTTAGCAGAGTAGTGACGCCATTATTTTATTTAATTAGAACAGAGGCAGAGTATAGGCAGAATGAAATGGTGTAGAGGGAATGAGGCTAGAGGGCTGTTTATATAGGGTTAGGCGGACGAACCTAGGCAGAAAACGTGACCAAATACATCAGAACGAACCAGGTTCAAAAACTGGATTTCGGGAGCAGGTCGACCCCCAGGTCGACTACCCAGTCGACCTGGTCAGGGGGGGTCGACTACCCAGTCGCCTCCCCAGTCGACCTGGTCGGGGGGAGGGGGGTCGACTACCCAGTCGACTCCCCAGTCGACCTGGGTCCTGGGCGGGAAATTTCCCGCCCAGCCCGCTTCTGGGTTTGAATTCGAATTTCGAGCTGTTTTCGATTCTGAAAATTCCTGAAACTTCGGAGGGTCATATCTCCCTCATACGGACTCCGATTCTTGCAAACTCGGACTCGTTTCCAAGCAGAATTCCGAGACGAACGCAATGGCGCAACCCGTTTCCCTTGATTCTTATTTTAAAAATTAATTATCCTCTGATTTGTTACTTATACGTTTACAGAAAATACGGGGTGTTACATTCTCCCCTCCTTAAAGGATTTCGTCCCCGAAATCTTCAAGTTAAGAAGAATGTGTCCTACCATCCAACATCCATCTACTCAATCATCAATCACCGACGTCCATTGTCCTTAGAAACTTCTAATGTTGTATGAACATATGCAAAGGTGTGTGTATATGTTCCTTATCTAATGCAAAGATCAGGTGGTCCGCTGATTCAATTGACCTCCTTAATGCGAATTATGCCAGTGCCATGAGTCCAACATGTATGCAATTTTCCTACTCGATACATATCATTTCTATATGAGTGCACAACCATTCAGTCATATGCAACATTCATGTGCTGAGTCAATCATTTTGCATCCACAAAAATTGAAAATGCTCACGCATCCATATGCAGTATGAGAGTGTTTTCGAGCCGATCTAGTGCTTAGTGTGTGTATATGCATCCACGAGCAACCACTAGCAACCACTTGCATCCACTTGCAACCATCAAACATAACATGTCTCAAACACATGTTTACACCCATTAGTTTCTACCTAAAGTTCGAAGATTCGATCGATAGGATACAGTCGAATGATGGAAGCGAGTACAGATAAAACAAAAACTTGGTTCCCATTAGACATGGGTCCTAAGTATCGGCCCCGAAGACCGAAACCAACATCAGATTGACACCCAGAGGATTACCCTCTTTAGATAATGTCAAAACTGGAAATCTTAACCTTATCAGAAATATTCAGATATTTACAGATTACAAGTATAGATCAGATTACCGAATGATTCTTAGGAAACTAAGCATGATAAATCCCAGAATGTATGCGTCCTACTTGACGCCTAACACGAATATCTCTCAAACCCCAATCACAAACAGATGAGTCATAACCCTTATGGATTTGGGTCTACAGCGGAATCAGAAACAATACTAGTATTAAAGTGCAGAGTATCGATTACAGAATCAAAATGCCAGAATCAGAAAGAGTTTTAACTCAACAATCAGATAAGAAAATTAAACCTTCTACTTAAATTTTCTTATTTCTACCCTATCTACCAGTCCCTTGAGCATTCGCCTGCCCTCTAGAAGTGGGTTCTACCCTCTGCCCTTGCCCTCGTTTCTTCGGGCAGTCCCTAGTGAAGTGTCCCATCTCACCACAGTTGAAGCAAGTGCCCTTCCTTTTTCTGCAATCCTTGTTCAGATGAGTCGAGCTTCCACAAGTAAAGCACTTTTTCCCCTTCTTATCTTCAGACTTCTCATCCTTCTTTTGTGTTTCCTTTTTGGGCCATGCTTTCTTATTCTGTGGTTCTTCCTTCTTTGTCTCTTTCGGGCCCTTGTCTTCCTCGTGCAGTAGTGCCATGTCCACCAATTTCTCGTAAGTTGCTCCCATGGGTACATGGGTCATGGCTAGGTTGTGCAGTGGCTCGTTCAATCCTTTAACAAAGCGGAGAGCCTTTTTATGCTGAGTGTTGACTAAATCCAATCCAAACCTAGACAGTTGGTTGAATTGGTTGACGTATTCCTTGACCGTCATACTTCCTTGCTTAAGAGATAAGAACTTTTCTAGTTGTAGACTTCGTTCAGCTTGCGAGAGGAATTTTGTCTCAAACCTTGTTATGAAATCCATCCATGTCTCAAACGGCCTCTCGGCGTTAGTGACTTCCCACCAATAGGAAGCTTCGTCTTTGAGCAACCATACCGCCAACTGTACCTTCTGCCTATCGTCCACCTCGAAGATAACGAACCGATCCTCAGTTTCTTTGAGCCAGTTCCTCGCTTCTACGAATGATTCAGTTCCCTTGAAATCCTTTCCACCCATGGCCCTAAAATCTCTACAGATCTTTGAGAAAGAAATTGCACGAGGAGGGGGTGGAGGAGGGGGATCATTTGCTGGACCTGCGGCGGCGGTCCTAGCCTCAATATATTGACGAAACCAACCAGGTACATGAACACCCTCTGGTATCTTAGATGCTTCAGACATGCTGAAATGAAAAAGGAAAGATTCAATTACAAAAAGGACTGAAGGAAAGGTATATGGCTCTTGGGGATTATGTTTATCAAAATAAGCTTTATTTTTGAAAATATTTCCTTTCAAAACCTTTTTTTTTAAATAGTTTTCAAAAACTTTACCCAATCTGGTAACCTTCAGCTCTGATACCAAGTGTAACACCCCACCTCCGTTAAAGTCACTCACAAGGGAATGCCTTAACTTTGGTGGAGCATTTTAGTAAACAGAACAGAAACTTACAAGACAGATAAAACAGTACTTGAAAAATTTATAACTTTATTACAACAGAAACCGAAATAAGCTTGGTTACATCCTTTCAAATCACAATATCAGAATTCAAGTACAAAATATTAGTCTTGTACAAAAGCCTTCAGAATGCATAGTTTAAAATCATAATCCCCACAGAAGAAGACAAGCCATACTTTAAGCACTTCAAGCGGAAGAAATCTGGATCATGCTAGAGTACTCCCTTCTACAAAACCTGGGGGGAAACGGAAGAAAGGAGGCGAAACAACAAGGGTCAGACAAAAAGTCTGGCAAGTCCAGTGATTTTCAGTTATGAACAGATAATAATAACATGACATGAAAATAAACTGGATGAGAGATAACAGTAACAGGTGTAGCGGATATTACAGAAGAACAGAATGATATAAGTTATTTCTTTACACTTCTCTGCACTAATACTAGTATAACAGAATT
This sequence comes from Allium sativum, assembly GCA_030737875.1. Taxonomy (NCBI): domain Eukaryota; kingdom Viridiplantae; phylum Streptophyta; class Magnoliopsida; order Asparagales; family Amaryllidaceae; genus Allium; species Allium sativum. Next base: position 743,391,601 of record CM060909.1, on the reverse strand, counting down.
AGGTGTCACCCTAATGTCTAAACTGAAACAGAAACGGGTACAGAATAATTTCCACAAAAGAGAGTGCTAGTAATGGGCCTTTACCACCCGAACAGAAATAGACAGAAGCAGAAACAGATTAATCCCTACGGAAACAGAATGTAGAATTAGGTGTACACTAGTAATGGGCCATTACCACCCCCAACAGATGGTACCACGCAGAAACAGACATGTGTTACCACCCAACAGAAACAGACGGTACCAACAGAAACAGATAGAACTAAGTGTACCCTAAAACCCTACCCCAAGCGATCGGCTCCCTAATACATAAATACCCTGTGCCAGCCCCACAAAAGGGTGTATCACTTCCCAAAGTGGCAACCTTTAAATGACACAGACCTATTTATAGATGTCACGGCGTCTTACATCCTCAGAGGCAGACCGGGATCCATGCACGCACATGACCCGGTTGGAACGCACCATCAACATCCCTCGCCGTTATCAGAATGAACCGCTTATAATTAGTTCAGTAAGCGTGCCCGGACCCTACCTACTGTTGGGTCAAAGTTTTGATACCAGAAAGGGTTACTGACTAATATGGGTCCCAAACAACAGATGACACAAGTAATTCCCCTCCTAACCTTGTGTCCCTAGACTAACAGATTTCAGATTAACTTGTTTACAAGTTTCAGACATACAGAATTCAGATCAATTAGTTCACAGATCAGATAAGTTTTCAGACTAACGGATCAGATATACGGTTTTAACAGATTTACAGATTTGTCTAACTTTGCAATTGGGCCTACAGATTCACAGAACAGATTAATTAAATTTATCCGTCTAGTGGGTTTAATCCTATCCGCCCAACACGTTTTAGACATCATATTTATCTCAGATTTTCATTAATTAAATATTAATGCCCAGACCTCTCACATTAGACTGACAGTTTGCGGCTACTGGTTAGGCCGGTTTGTTCCGGGCAGATTTCTGCCGCAAACTGAGTCTAACCTCGGGTTTCAAGCACATTATGACAAACTTCTCACATTAGAACCTATTGTTCGCGGCCACTGGATGTGTCGGGCGGTTCCAGGCAGAATTACGCCGCAAACTCATTCTAACCTCGAGTCAGCCATGTTTATCTTTGCGGCCAATTAATTAATAATTTACCATTTATGCCCACGCCTAATGTACATGTCAATTATTCATAGCTGGAAATTCAGATTATGTCAATAACAGACTGAATATATCAACTTAACAGATATAGCAGATAACAGATTTTCGTAGATTAGGCGACTTAACGGATTCAACAGGTTAAGTAATTTAGCAGATTTAGCATATAACAGATTTGGCATTTTCAGTAGACTTAGCAGATGACAGATTTGGCAGATGAACAGATCTAGCAGACTAGGCAGTAGAGCAGAATTAGCAGATTAAGCAATATAACAGAACTAGCAGATTAGGCAAATATAGCAGAACTAGCAAATTAGGCAAATATAACAGATTTAATCATTCCTTAAAGTTTCACAAACATATCTTGCCTAATTATAAATTTGGCCTAAGTTTGCATGCCAAATAGTTGTCATGATTCACACTATGATCATATACCCCACGTTTGCATTGAATTTACATGTCACGGATTATGGTCATAATTTACATGTCCCAATTTAGTTCAACTTGCCTAGTACAAAAGATTCACATATAAATTATACCAAATATAGCCATCGATTTCAATGCATGTCATATATTCAAAAATCTCCTACTTAGGTGTTATTCACATTTGATAGTTATCAAACCTTAATATAGATCTTCACACCTAAGTCATATTCTCTTTCAAATCATGAATTGTTATATAAACCATATGCCCAACAATCTAGAACTTTAAATTATAACAGATCTTTAATTTAGAAATATGCGTTATGTCCAAAGTCTCAAGTCACATGTTAACATACAATGGTTCCTCTTCTTCCAATTCACAGAATATGCATAGATCTAAGTCCAGTTTACAACATGTATCCTTTTAGTTACCGATTAGCCATGTCCAATTATGCCACATTCATTATTTGTCCCAAACATTTTAGCGTTAGTGCGTTAATCTCTTATGAGATTTGGCGCAGGCTCGGAGTAGCCTGGCTATAGAACAGAAGGAAGAAAGAGATACAGAATAAAATAGATCAGAACAGAACATACACAACCTCAAATTCAGATTTACAGTCATGTCACAATTATGATTAAAGTTTATATCGGAAAATAACTGTACTTGCCTTGATTGGTTTAAAGAAGAAGAAGAGTTGCAGTTGTTCTCTTTTAATTCTATTCAGTTTGGAAGAAGATGCTTTAGTCCTAGTTCCAGTTCAGATTTCAGCAGAGTAGTGACGCCATTATTTTATTTAATTAGAACAGAGGCAGAGTATAGGCAGAATGAAATGGTGTAGAGGGAATGAGGCTAGAGGGTTGTTTATATAGGGTTAGGCGGACGAACCTAGGTAGACAACGTGACCAAATACATCAGAACGAACCAGGTTCAAAAACTGGATTTCGGGAGCAGGTCGACCCCCAGGTCGACCTGGTCGGGGGGGGGGGGGGTCGACTACCCAGTCGACTCCCCAGTCGACCTGGCTGGGGGGGGGTCGACTACCCTGTCGACTCCCCAGTCGACCTGGGTCCTGGGCGGAAAATTTCCCGCCCAGCCCGCTTCTGGGTTTGAATTCGAATTTTGAATTCGAATTTCGAGCTGTTTTCGATTCTGAAAATTCCTGAAACTTCGGAGGGTCATATCTCCCTCATACGGACTCCGATTCTTGCAAACTCGGACTCGTTTCCAAGCAGAATTCCGAGACAAACGCAATGGCGTAACCCGTTTCCCTTGATTCTTATTTTAAAAATTAATTATCCTCTGATTTGTTACTTATACGTTCACAGAAAATACGGGGTGTTACAGAATGAGAATGACGGTACTTGGGAGACAGAGGAGAGCATTAGGAAGACATATCCAGAACTCTTCGCCTGGTAAAATTTCAGTTTCGATTTAGTCTTTCTGCATGCTAGGATAGGCTTGTTTTGTTTGTTTTGCATGTTTGATTGTTGTATATGGCTGCTAGGCATGCGGGATCCTTTGTATGTTTTGGGTTAAGGAATTTCGGGGATGAAATTTCCTAAGGAGGGGAGAATGTAACGACCCGCATTCTACGCATCAGAGCATCATAGAATATTTATTTCTTGCATATGCGAAGTTGTATGGTCATGTAACTTTGGGAGACGACTATTGGGGTCATTTTCCATGTTCATGATTTTTGCCGATTTTTAAATGACCGTTTTACCCCTAGCTGATCTTGTTTCGGCCATAACTTTTGACTGGGACGGAGTTTTGACTTGAAATCAATTCCATTAGATTTGGATGATAGTTTACCTTTCCGTAGAGTGGTCGCATTAGCCAAACGGACTCACCGTTTGGGAGATATGGCTGAAATAAGCTTCAAATGGTAAAAACAGCTTAATTGGGCTTAAACGGGTGATTAACAGCTAGGCCCAAAGGAGAATTTCGGGATTTGGAGTATTTAAGGGCTGTTAGGGTTTAGAGAGCACCCTTTTTCTCACTTTCACAGCCGCCACTTTCATTCTTGGAACCCTAGTAATGGCCTCCAACATCTAAAACACCCCAAATCACCTTACAATCGCTAATTAAGCCTAATCTACATCAAATCAAAGAGGATTAGCACAAGAATCGAGGTAGAACTGCTGTGTTGCATTGGTATTCGTGCCCAAACAGTAGAGATTCGGTTTTAAAGGTTTTATTTGTGGCAAAGATGAGTGATTTGCATAGTTCCTCACTAATTATGGTTAACTAAGGGTAATTAGTGGTAATTAGCGAATTTATACATGTTAAAAATCTGGAAAAATACTGATAAATTTTGAAATATTATTTTAGGCCTCTTTTAGAAAATTTGGTTAATTTGGTTAAGTTTTACTAATCCTATCATTAGTTTTGCTAAAACATGCTTAAGGGAAAATATGGGATTTTGGCTATGTTTGATCCGTTTTAACCTATCAAATTATTGTTTTGGTGTTTGTGGTTGATTATACATGTTGCTATGAATGTTTGGAATTATTTTTTATTATTTAGAAAAGATAGATTAGCCGAAAACGTAGTCAAATGGCGTAAAACAGTTGCTGGAAAAAGTTGCAGAAAGTTGTGCAGGGTTTCGGGTCGGATCAGATATGGGGCTCGGATCGGATCGGTGGACTGGGCAAGAGAGTGTGGATCGGACCGAAACCTGGCACAAGAGGATACAAGGGCAAAAAGGAAGGCCATTAAAACCGAGTGGAGTTGGGGTCGGATCGAACGGCAGGAAGGTGTGGGATCGGATCTACGTGGACCGAACCGAAGCAAGAGAGGCACCCGAACCGAACCGAGTTGGAGAGTGGCATCCGAACTGAACTGAATGAAGGAGCTGAGCCAAATCACGATGGGAGATCCGAACCGAACCGGATGGGGAGACCCAAGCCAAACCATAGGACCCGAACTGAACAAGAAATCTGAAGATGATGTATAGCCGAACCGAACCGGACTTAAGCTACTTCTACGCGACGACTCTTTTGAAGACCAAATCCAACTCGACCAAAAAACCGGGATGCAAAGGAAGTCCAAATAGGACGTAGTACTCAGGATCCAGTTGGGAACCAACGAGTTAACTTCATGATTGGGCTTTGCTGCGGGACGTGTGCTAATGGGTTGTCGATGTCTATAACTCCGGATCACTATGTGTAGGGGGTACGTGAACGGATTCTGGACCACAGTGGTCTAGGTATGACTAATGGGCTATAGACCAATGAAGCGGGGTCATTTGTAAAGATTTAGTCATGACTCCATAGGGTAAGCTTGGTGGTAGCAGTAGTCGTATAAGTCGAACTCCGTCACTACTTCGATGGGTCTAGTGGTTGAGAGTGGTGGACATCGTATGCTTTATGCACCGAATGAGAGATGTGAGGATGGTTGCTATGATTGATTTGTTTGTCATCACTATGACATGCACACCCCCACCCCCGTATTCTTTACACCATATGTTAGTGGCACCTTAGAGTATTGTACAATATGTAGTGCTAACTCTTTGGTTATAGGTCCAGGTTCAGATATGGTTTAGTATACCTGTTATTGTTCTGTCTTGCTGCTTATCGCTCATAGCAGACTTTTTGTCCGACCCAGAGTTTTATGTCTCTTCTTATTACTCTGGGTGCTCTCACGAGCATACTAGAGACAGGTTAGCTGGTGATGCACGAGTAGCTGTACCAGAGACGAGCAGGAGGCTTCCACATATGATAGAGATATTCTCCCTGTGTCGCTGCGGGTCACTACTTTGGGCATTAGTAGTGTACCTTTTCCTTTGCTTTGCTTTAGAGACAGTTGAAAAGTTGTAATAATGTTGATGTGGAACATAAGCTGTAATTGGATTTTCTGCTGCTATGGTTTTTAATTTTCAGCTTATGCACTGTCTCACCGGTTTTGTATCAAAGTATGTTATTATTATATTTTATTCCATGCGCTGTGAGATATCCTACAGGTTCTTTGTTAGTTCACCAGTAAGTTCTCTTCCTTTTCCTTCATTTGGCGATCGTCCCGTGCTGGTTGGACACCGACACAGCGCACTTTCATGGGAAATGTCGGCTGGTGCGGGGCAGGCCGTCACAAAAATCCTATAAAACTGTCTTATTAATTGAGATATAGTTTTTAAAGGAGATTGTTAAAGGGACTCCACGTTTGGTTAAGGATAGAACCAATTTTTATTTATTGTATAATTGTTATGGGTAGGACAAAATAATTTAGCCTTCCCGTGAATATATATTTTAAAATTCTGATATTAATCCCCTATAATCCTCATTATATAAACCATAAAACCTAAACCTTAATTAATGTTTACAATTTAATGTTGCACATAAAAGGAAAAAAATGAATATAGTTAATGTAATAGAGACACAAGAAAGTTTCATGGATGATCAGAAGACATCGGATTAGTTAATTAATTGTAATTTCACATCGAAATTGTTATAATTCAAAATAAGTGCAGAAATGAAAATTTTAATCTAACATGCGGTATCGAATTTGTGTAATTGAGATGTTCAGTAATTCGCACGTTTGTTACTTGAACTGAATTTAGTAAGTTAGCATTTAACATAAGTGACGAGCAACGGATAGTTAGGTCTTTCTTTTTAAAATAAAATAAAACAGACACCCTTAATAAAAAAAAGTTAAGCTGGAGTCTCCTTAAAATTATCCTCCTCTTAACTAAATGTGGAGTCCCATTAACAATCTCCTTTTTATATCTAATGAGGACGGAGGCCTAGGTATTGTAAGCCTACATAATCTCATTGTGTCGTTGCTTCAAAAATGATTCTGGAATGTAACAACAATGATGAAAAATTAATTTAAAAGGAAATGATTTCGAATCAATTGTATTTAGAAATCAACAACCTTCACTGTAATATTTCTAAATTTAATAATGTGTCTAATTTTGAAAAACCATCGTAGGGGTCGATATTAAAGTTCACTTAGGCAATAGCACATCATTTTGGCATGATAGGTCAAATATAATAATCCCACTTAGAGTGGTTTTCAAATATCCTTTTGATATTTGTAATTTCAAATGACTTAATTTCTGAGAAATATAGGCCAGATTGGTCAGTAGTTTCTATCGTGCTTTAGAAGAAATTACTTTATTCCAATTCGTATCGCTTTGTTTCAAAGTGGAATACTATATAATCTAGATAACGAGAAGGATAATAAAAATTTATGTTGGAGAAAAAGCTTATATAATTCTCATGCTCAATGTAAAAGTCTTTAAACTTCTCGAGAACTAAATCAAATATCTTTAAATTTATTTGGAAAACTAGCACGCATCCCAAAACAAAATTGCACATGTGGTTGATCATTTACAAAAAACTTAGATGCAATGGAGTTTCTAAAGAAAAAGAATTCATTCATTATAAGCAAAAAGTGTTTTTTTGTGGCTCAAACTAAGAAAACGCAACACAACTATATTTTAAGTGCTCATCGGCTAACTTCATTCTTGTAAACACACTTAACATTTTTGGGTACATTGTAACTAACTTCAGTCATAATTGTGAAAGCTATTGGAATGATTTTAAATTTCTATACATCAAATATTATAGAATTTACTTGATGTTATCTTCACTATAACATGGTGGTATATATGGTTTGACAAGAATCGAATAATGTTCAACAACATTAATACTTCATCAGATTATTGACATGTTCTATTGCAAATCCTACATTTAAATAAGCTAAAAATGTTTTATTTAAATAATTTCTTTAAATGCTAAATATTCACATTGGCATCTTAAAGGTAAATATTATATATAGTGATGGGGGACTCAGTAAGGCATTAAGCAGTGATCCATTAAATACCTTTATTAATGATAACTAGTGCAAATTCGTGCTTCACATATTGGTTGTTATCTGAAAATTATGTTTGAGTATTTTGATATTAAAGATTATTTTAATCCACTAAAAATGCGTATTATTCGTGAGTATCAAACTTTCTTAGACGTAACTTCACACTTATAATTCCTTATAATATATTGTTCAGCTCAATTGAGCACCATATTGATATGTATTTCATTTATTTCTTAGTGTTTATTCAAACAATAAAGACCTTAAAACATCATCAGATTTCTTTTCCAATATAGTTGGAAGAAAAGTACATATGCCAATAAATATGTAAATATATCCTATTTTTTCAAATCATTAGTTAAATAAATTTGGGCTTTTTAATATAAATCAAATCATTTCTACTTAGTTTTTTATTCTCTATCACTCTCAAGATCAGAGTGCAAACTGAGAGTTATAGGGCTGTGTAATCAAGATCTCAAGATCAAATTTGTATTCCATTGTAAAATCTACTCATATATACTCTAAAGGGCGTGACTTGTTAGCTCAAAAACCAAGTTGGATCCAATTGTATCCGAAAGCAATTGGGTGTGTCTTGTTTGCATGAAATACAAGACCGTAGTGCCTAGAAGCGAAAATTCTAGATGGTGTCTCCTTGTAGCCTTTAAATCAAGAAGCGTAAGATTTTGAAGATAATAAAAATCCATACAGGCATTGGTGTGGGACTGGATGTAGGGTAACTCCGAACCAGTGTAAAATCCAGTATACTCTTTCCTTTACTTTACTTCTTTTTATTACATCTGATTCCATTGTTATTTATGTGATTTTGTGATAAATCTGTGATAGTTTGCATATATACAAGTATAATTCAAAAAGATTCATATTAATTCCACAAACACTATTCACCCCTCTCAAGTGTTAAGTTTGCCTTAAGATCCACTTCCGTTGCACCCACAATTAGCATTAAAGCAAGGTTTTCAAAAGTTTCATATTATACTTTTTTGAAAAAAGGTAATTTTTGAAACGATTACCAATTTTTCTCTTGCATGGATCTATTACAAAATCACAAGCTAACGTGCATTTTTCAGAAAGGTATCTCATAAACTAAAATAATACGCTTAATTTTTATTATTTGAAGATAGGTATAGTAAGAATATGTTAGCAAAAGGATGTTTGATAATAACAACAAATATGACTGGTAATGGTATAAAATACATTTACGGTTATTACTAATGATTATATATATGGTGTATATTACAGGCTTTATAACAAGTGTTGATAATCACGACTATACAGTAACAAGACTATCTGCGATACTATAGAAATGTTGATCAAGACCGGTGATACAAATCAAGGCTTATGAGTTATCAAGAGTTCAAGAATAATGAAGACATGCATTAGAGTCTTAATTATATATGTTAAAACTCGATTGCACTCATCTGATCTCTTTTCAAATGATTTTACTATGTTTTTAAAAAAAAATCAAATGTTTTCAAATGATCTTTCAAATGGATTTCAAAATAAATTCTCATAGTATTTTTCTGAGTATATATATTATAAGGTTTTTTAAGATCTAAGTTTGATATTTTATGTTTCAAAGTTTCAAATATATTCAATTTCATTTTAATTATATTTATATCTATTTTAATAATTATTTGATATTATATCTATTTTAGTTTTGATTGTATTTGACATTATATTTTTTTTTTTATATATTTGTAATTTGATACATTTTATATTATTTAAGTTACTATTTTAATCTTTATTGTTTTAAGTATTTAGTTTTGGATTTTAAAATTTAATTTATATATTGATTTTGATTATATAATATACATTTAAGTTTGAATTGTTTAAAGATTATTTTTTAGTATTTTTTTGGGCTAAATCGACCAGTTTTATAGTGATCCGTAACACTTTTTATTATAATAAATAATAAATACAATAGGTACAGAAGCAAGACAAATCGTCTAACTACTACAAACAGTTTTTAAAGTGAACCGACCGCTGTAACGGTTTTGAGAATGGACTGACCACTACAGAACACCACGCAAGGTGAGCAATTACAAAAGCAGGACAACACTGGTTGTTGAGGCAATTACAATACAAACTTACATCTCCACGCATGGAGGGAAATAACATTAAACTAGATTACATTACAAGAATTGTCCTACTGCAAACACAACACCTAACATACATTAAGATAACAAATCAAGATGCAAATGACAGACTGAACACAGCAAATACTATGACATGAGCATAAATGTTTGAATCTTTCGCATCCATGAGAACAAAGCATCATAAAGCATGATGAGGCAGAATCACCAGCAAGTATAACTCTATAGCCTTACCAGCAAAACAATCGCCAAATTGCCAAACACGATAACCACGAACAATTCACATGAACCGAACCTAAAACACTTCAAATTCAAGGACATAACACTGAGAAACAAACGAATTAAGGCACTCCCGAGAGAAAGAAGCTAACCGCCTCGTTGCTGAGGCAATTGATGAGGAGAAATCTGGAAGAGGAGCAAACAAGACATATTGCTATAATGAAAAATGCTATGTCCCCAATAAAACATTCGACCCAACCAAAATCTAACTACCAAAACAAGTAGCACAACAACACTCACCCACACAACACCACCAACTTAACACCAGAAAAAATGTAATACAACCGCAGTAGAGAAAAACCACAGACTCAAATCAAAATCCTCACAACCTCAAAACTAGTCAAAAAAACCAAAAATCTCTGACAACAACCCAAGGAAACCAAAATCGCAACCATAAGGTAAGTACACTAGAACATAGTGAAAGACGGAAACTTACCAGTTGTTGAAGAAACCTTTGATCCACACCAATAACCTAAGTTACGGTTAGCCTCTCGGTGAGAAGTGGAGCACCGCAGGTCTGATGTCCAAAGGAGAAAGAGCAAGAGTGGGGGTCGTGAGAGGTCGCAAAAGACAGTCAGAAGTCTAAAAAGTGAAAGGCAGAGAGGATCACGCATGCCATAGTAGAGCTGGGGATAGGGTTGTGCAGAAAATACCCAAGGGTAAGCGAGCATAATTCTTGACCAGGCTAGCGTTAAAGTGGTGAAAAGGAATGAATATGGAGTAGAACTATGAGAAGAAAAGGAGAAGGGTATGAAGAACGATGATGAAAGCTGGGTTGGGGGAAGAAGAACGGTTAGAAGAAAATGAGAGGGGGAGATCTAAAGATGGGGAGTATAAGGAGAAAAGAGGGGGTATGGAGAAAGAAACGAAGAAAAAGGAGATGGTGCCCAGTCGCCATTAACGAAGTTTCAGATGAGTTTTTCAAGTATTTATATGTCTAAAAAGCATACTTTTACGGTGTATACTATCTTTTAAAAATTTCAGGTTTAATTATGTAGTTTTAGATTTCTCAAAACAATTTTCAAAACAATATTTTCAAAACTGAAAATATAAGTATGTCGACAAGTCCATTTTCAGTATGTCCTCATAGTGTCCGTTTGTTTTTTATATTCAATTTTCAAAAGAAGTGTCTATTCGTCGTATCCTTTCATGAATGAACTTGACCGTTACTTCTCTATAAATAACAGCAGTTTTTAATGAATTTTCAATCATTATTTCACCATCTTCTTCCCTCTTTTCTTCTCCATCATTTCTTAACAAAATCCTAATTAAATTCTGCCTAATTTTCAGGTGAATCAAATCATTTCTACTTAGTTTCTGATTCTCTATCATTCTCTCAAGATCAGAGTGCAAACTAAGAGTTATAGGGCTGTGTAATCAAGATCCCAAGATCAAATTTGTATTCCGTTGTAAAATCTACTCATATATACTTTAAATGGCGTGACTTGTTAGCTCAAAAACCAAGTTGGGTCCGATTGTATCCGAAAGCAATTGGGTGTGTCTTGTTGGCATGAAATACAAGACTGTAGTGCCTAGAAGCAAAAATTCTAGATTGTGTCTCCTTGTAGCCTTTAAATCAAGGAGTGTAAGATTTTGAAGATAATAAAAATCCATATAGGCATTGGTGTGAGACTAGATGTAGGGTAACTCTGAACCAGTGAAAAATCCAGTATACTCTTTCCTTTACTTTACTGCTTTTTATTACTTCTGATTCCACTGTTATTTATGTGATTTTGTTATAAATCTGTGATAGTTTGCATATGTACAAGTATAATTCAAAAAGATTCATATTAATTCCACAAACACTATTCACCCCCCTCAAGTGTTAAGTTTGCCTTAAGATCCACTTCCATTGCACCCATAATTAGCATTAAAGCAAGATTTTCAAAAGTTTCATAATATACTTTTTCGAAAAAAAAGGTAATTTCTGAAACGATTACCAATTTTTCTCTTGCATGGATCTATTACAAAATCGTTATGTTAGCATTCTGTAAAACTGCATCTATTATTATTAAAATATCACTTGATCTATTGGAAAGGTAAACTTTGTAGGAACAAACTTGCTTCATGGCGATTAATGAACAAAGATCTGATGAAAAAGCATAATGGATCAAAAAGAATAAATGGATACTTAACAATAGATGCTCAAGGCATATGACAGAAAATCTAGAGCTATTAAAGGATATTGTCTATAAAGATGGTGCAATGGTTAACATTGGAGACAACTCAATAAGATATGTAATTTGAATCGGCAACGGTAATTCTAAAACTCCCACTATTTCTAATGTTTTATTTTTAGGAATTTAAACATGATTTGTTTACTATTGGTCAATTATGTGATAAAGACTATAGGATTAAATTTGAAAAAAATAGGTACTATATCGAAGATAATTAGTCAAACATTATCTTTGAAAGCGTAGAGAAAGAAATATTTATATATTAAGTATGAAGATTGCAGATCATGATGTATGTCTTTTGGCTGGTATAAATAACCCTTGGATTTGGCATAAAAGTATCGATCATGTAAAATTTTGACTCTTTTCAAAAAAATTCTAAAAATAATCTAGTAATGGGTCATCCCAAATTTAATTTTATGGTAGAAAAACCATGTGATGGTTGCAAACTAGGAAAGCTTAGAGAAGTTCCTTTAAATCAAAGTGTAACACCCCACCTCCGTTAAGGTCACTCACAAAGGGAATGCCTTAACTTTGGTGGAGCATTTTAGTAAACAGAACAGAAACTTACAAGACAGATAAAACAGTACTTGAAAAATTTTAACTTTATTACAGCGGAAACAGAAATTAATATGGTTACATCCTTTCAATTTCAGAATTCAAGTACAAAATATCAGTCTTGTACAAAAGCCTTCAAAATGCATAGTTTAAAATCATAATCCCCATGGAACGGAAGCTATACGGAGCCAAGCCATACTTTAAGCACTTCAAGCAAAGAGAAATCCGGATCAAGCTAAAGTATTTCCCTCCTTGGATAACCTGGGGGGGGGGGGAAACGGAAGAAAGGAGGCGAAACAACAAGGGTCAGACAAAAAGTCTGGCAAGTCCAGTGACTTTCAGCATATGAACAGATAATAATAATATGATATGAACATAAAACTGGATGTGAGATAACTATAACAGGTGTAGCAGATATAACAGAAAAACAGAATGATATAAACTATTGTTTTACACTTCTCTGCACTAATACTAGTATAACAGAATTAGGTGTCACCCTAATGTCTAAATTGAAGCAGGAACGGGTACAGAATTCTTTAACAGAAACATAATGCTAATAATGGGCCTTTACTACCCGATCAGAAACAGACAGAAGCAGAAACAGATTTATCCCTACGGAAACAGAATGTAGAATTAGGTGTACTCTAGTAATGGGCCTTTACCACCCGAACAGACGGTACCACACAGAAACAGACAGGTGTTACCACCCAACAGAAACAGACGGTACCAACAGAAACAGACAGAACTAAGCGTACCCTAAAACCCTACCCCAAGCGATCGGCTCCCTAATACATAAATATCCTGTGTCGGCCCCACAGTAGGGTGTATCACTCCCTAAAGTGACAACCAATTGGCACAGACTTATTTACAGATGTCACGGCGTCTTACATCCTCAGAGGCAGACCGGGATCCATGCACGCACATGACCCGGTTGGAACGCACCATCAACACCCCTCGCCATTATCAGAATGAACCACTTATAATTAGTTCAGTAAGCGTGCCCGGACCCTACCTACGGTTGGGTCAAAGTTTTGATACCAGAAAGGGTTACTGACTAATATGGGTCCCAAACAACAGATGACACAAGTAATTCCCCTCCTAACCTTGTGTCCCCAGACTAACAGATTTCAGATTAACTTGTTTACAAGTTCAGACATACAGAATTCAGATTTACTAATTCACAAATTAAGTTAACAAGTTTTCAGACTAACGGATCAGATGTACAGATTTTTCAGATTTGTCTAACTTTGTATTGGGCCTACAGATTCATGGACGGGTTTTACTACATCTATTAATCCCTTTGGTTTAACCCTATTTTCCCCAATACGTTTTAGACGTCATTCTTATCTTAGATTTTGCATTAATTAATTATTAATGCACAGACCTCTCACATTAGGTCGGTAGCTTGTGGCCGCTGGATATGCCGGGCGGTTCCGGGCAGACTTCTGCCACAAGCCAGACCTAACCTCGTGTCTTACGCATGTTATGACTAACTTCTCACATTAGAACCTATTGTTTGCGGCCACTGGATGTGCCGGGCGGTTCCGGGCAGATTTACGCCGCAAACTCATTCTAACCTCGAGTTAGCCATGTTTATCTTTGCGGCCAATTAATTAATAATTTACCGTTTATGCGCACGCCCAATATATATGCCAATTCAGATTATATCAATAACAGGATGATTATATTTGCATAGCAGATAACAGATTTTATATGACTTAACGGATTTAACAGATTTAGCAACTTAGCAGATTTTAGCATATAACAGGTTAGGCATTTCAACCTACAAATTTAACAGATTAGGCATTTCAATCTAATTAGCAGTCTAGGCAATATAACAAAACTAGCAGTTTAGGCAACTTGGCAAATTAGCAGATTTAGCAAATTTAATATTTCTAAAGGTTCTATTTACATGCCTTGCCTAAACATAAATTAGGCCTAAGTTCATATGCCTAAATAATGTCATGATTCACAATATATACTTCCATGTTTGCATACATTTACATAGCGCAGAATATGGACATAATTTACCCTATAACATATGTTCCAATTTTTGTTAAACTAGCATCTTACAGCAGATTCACATATAAATTATACCAAATATAACCATTAATTTCAATGCATGTCATATATCCAAAAATCCCTATTTAGGTGTAATCACAATAATAGATATCCTAATTAATGCAAATCTTTTACCCCTAAGCTTCCATATCTTCTTCTTTTTAAGTCATGAATCATTATTCAAACTATACCCAACAATCTAAATCTTTAAATCATATCTTCTAAAAATCAAATCTTGACTTTTATATGCATTTTGTCCAAAGTCTCAAATCATATGTAATCTTACAGTGGTTCCTCTTCTTCTTTTATCACAGAATATGCATAGGTCTAAAACTAGTTTATAACATATGCTCATCTTTCTAATTAATTACAGATCTAAATTACAACATAACTATGCATACAACATGCATAAATTATATGTTCATAGTCAAATTTATGCATCCAATCCCAAGTCACATGTCCAATATATTTTATGCCTCAGACCTAAAGTCATACATTCAATTTAGTCTTGTCAAATTCCGCATCATTCATCCCAAAATTTGCGTTCATACGTTCATCTCTTATGAGATTAGGCACAGGCTCGTGGTAGCCTGGCTATAGAAACAGAAAAGAAGAAAGGAATATAGAACAGTCACAGAAAACAGATCTAACAGAAGAGAATACAACCTCAAACTCAGATTTAAATGCATATCAAAATTATAATTAACGTTTATAGCAGAGAATAATTGTACTTGCCTTGATTGGATTAAAGAAAGAACTTTAACTTGTTGTAGAATCTTTGCAGAAACTTTAATCTCTAGTTTGAATTGAGTTGCTTAGGCTGATGTTGATTATCTTCTAGTTTTAATTCCAGCAGAGCAGAGACGCCATTTTTATTTTTAATTAGAAGAAGAGAGCAATGGAGGCTAGAGAATTGTGTAGGAAACCTAGGTAGAGTCCAGGGTCATTTTTATAGGGGTTATGAACTGATTAGGACCATTGATGTTGCTTGGATTGATCGTAGCCATTCATTCGCAAGAGGGACCAATTAGAGCCTGCCACCTAGCCCTAATGACAAAGCAGACCACAGAAAATCGACCAACATAGAATAGGCCAGCCAGGGTGGACTGGGTTCGACCTGGGTCTGGACCAGGTCGACAGCCCTGTCGACAGCCCTGTCGACAGCCCTGTCGACCTGGTTAGACCAGGTCGACAGCCCAGTCGACCTGGGTGTCTTAGGCGGGAATTTTCCCGCCTTGGCCAATTGGGCCCGGTTTTAATTTTAAACTTAATTCAGAAACTTCCGGAGGCTATATCTTCTTCATACGGACTCCGTTTTTCGAAAACTCGGACTCTATTTCGCATATTTTTCCGAGACGAACGCAATGGCGTATCCCGTTTCCCTTAGTTCTTTGATTTCAAATTAATTATACTTTAATTTGTTAATTCCACAGTTATAGAATACACGGGGTGTTACATTCTCCCCCACTTAAAAGGATTTCGTCCCCGAAATCTTCAAGTTAAGAAGAATGTGTCCTACCATCCAATCACCCATCTACTCAACCATCATCCACAAGCATCCATTGTCCTTAGAAAACTTCTAATGTTGTATGAACATATACAAAAGTGTGTGTATATGTTCCTTATCTAATGCAAAGATCAGGCGGTCTACTGATTCAGTTGACCTCCTTAATGCGAATTATGTCAGTGCCATGAGTCCAACATGTATGCAATAGAATTCTGATGATATATATTATTTCTATATGAGTGCACAACCATTCACTCAAATGCAACATCCATGTGCTGAATCAACCATTTTGCATCCACAAGAATTGAAAAATGCTCACCCATCCATATGCAGTATGAGAGTGTTTTCGAGCCGATCTAGTGCCTAGTGTGTGTATATGCATCCACGGGCAACCACTAGCAACCACTTGCATCCACTTGCAACCATCAAACATAACATGTCTCAAACACATGTTTACACCCATTAGTTTCTACCTAAAGTTCGAAGATTCAATCGATAGGATACAGTCGAATGATGGAAGCGAGTACAGATAGAACGATAATTTGGTTCCCATTAGACATGGGTCCTAAGTATCGGCCCCAAAGACCGAAACCAATATCAAATTGACACCCAGAGGAGTACCTCCTTTAGACAATGTCAAAACTGGAAATCCTATAAAAAGTATTTAGGTATTTACAGACTACTGGTACAGATCAGGTTCCCTAATGATTCTTAGGAAGCTAAGCATGATAAAATCATACCCCACGAAAACTCAGAATGTATGCGTCATACTTGACGCCTAACACAGATATCCCTCAAACCCCAATCTCAATCAGATGATCCATAACTCTTATGGGTCTGAGTCTATAGCGGAATTCAGAAATAATACTAGTATTAAAGTGTAGAGTATCGATTACAAAATCAAAATACCAAAATCAGAAAAAGTCTTAACTCCATAATCAGATAAAGAAATTAAACCTACTATAGAAATTTTCCTATTTCTATCCTAGCCACTAGCCTCAAGAGTGTTCGCCTTCCTTCCTTGTCCTCGTCTCTTCGGGCAGTCCCTAGTGAAGTGTCCCATCTCCCCACAGTTGAAGCAAGCGCCCTTCCTTTTTCTGCAATCCTTGTTCAGATGAGTTGAGCTCCCACAAGTAAAGCACTTTTTCCCCTTCTTATCTTCAGACTTCTCATCCTTCTTTTGTGTTTCCTTTTTGGGCCCCGCTTTCTTATTCTGTGGTTCTTCCTTCTTTGTCTCTTTCGGGCCCTTGTCTTCCTCGTGAAGTAGTGCCATATCCACCAATTTCTCGTAAGTTGCTCCCATGGGTACATGGGTCATGGCTAGGCTGTGCAGTGGCTCATTCAATCCTTTAACAAAGCGGAGAGCCTTTTTATGCTGAGTGTTGACTAAATCCAATCCGAACCTAGCTAGTTGGTTGAACTGGTTGACGTATTCCTTGACCGTCATACTTCCTTGCTTAAGAGATAAGAACTTTTCCAGTTGTAAACTTCGTTCAGCTTGCGAGAGGAATTTTGTCTCAAACCTTGTTCTGAAATCCATCCATGTCTCAACCGGCCTCTCGGCGTTAGTGACTTCCCACCAGTAGGAAGCTTCGTCTTTGAGCAGCCATACTGCCAACTGTACCTTCTGCCTATCGTCCACCTCGAAGATAACGAATAGATCCTCAGTTTCTTTGAGCCAATTCCTTGCTTCCACGAATGATTCAGTTCCTTTGAAATCCTTCCCACCCATGGCCCTAAAATCTCTACATATTTTTGAGAAAGCAATAGCACGAGGAGGGGGTGGAGGAGGGGGATCATTTGCTGGACCTGCAGTGGCGGTCCTAGCCTCAAGATATTGACGAAACCAACCGGGTACATGGACACCCTCTGGTATCTCAGATGCTTCAGACATGCTGAAACGAAAAAGGAAAGGTTCAATACAAAAAGGACTGAAAGAAAGATATATGGCTCTTGGGGATCATGTTTTTCAAAATAAGCTTTATTTTTGAAAATACTTCCTTTCAAAACCTTTTTGAAAATAGTTTTCAAAAACTTTACCCAATCTGGTAACCTTCAGCTCTGATACCAAGTGTAACACCCCACCTCCGTTAAGGTCACTCACAAAGGGAATGCCTTAACTTTGGTGGAGCATTTTAGTAAACAGAACAGAAACTTACAAGACAGATAAAACAGTACTTGAAAATTTTTAACTTTATTACAGCGGAAACAGAAATTAATATGGTTACATCCTTTCAATTTCAGAATTCAAGTACAAAATATCAGTCTTGTACAAAAGCCTTCAAAATGCATTGTTTAAAATCATAATCCCCATGGAACGGAAGCTATACGGAGCCAAGCCATACTTTAAGCACTTCAAGCAAAGAGAAATCCGGATCAAGCTAATGTATTTCCCTCCTTGGATAACCTGGGGGGGGGGAACGGAAGAAAGGAGGCGAAACAACAAGGGTCAGACAAAAAGTCTGGCAAGTCCAGTGACTTTCAGCATATGAACAGATAATAATAATATGATATGAACATAAAACTGGATGTGAGATAACTATAACAGGTGTAGCAGATATAACAGAAAAACAGAATGATATAAACTATTGTTTTACACTTCTCTGCACTAATACTAGTATAACAGAATTAGGTGTCACCCTAATGTCTAAATTGAAGCAGGAACGGGTACAGAATTCTTTAACAGAAACATAATGCTAAAAATGGGCCTTTACTACCCGATCAGAAACAGACAGAAGCAGAAACAGATTTATCCCTACGGAAACAGAATGTAGAATTAGGTGTACTCTAGTAATGGGCCTTTACCACCCGAACAGACGGTACCACACAGAAACAGACAGGTGTTACCACCCAACAGAAACAGACGGTACCAACAGAAACAGACAGAACTAAGCGTACCCTAAAACCCTACCCCAAGCGATCGGCTCCCTAATACATAAATATCCTGTGTCGGCCCCACAGTAGGGTGTATCACTCCCTAAAGTGACAACCAATTGGCACAGACTTATTTACAGATGTCACGGCGTCTTACATCCTCAGAGGCAGACCGGGATCCATGCACGCACATGACCCGGTTGGAACGCACCATCAACACCCCTCGCCATTATCAGAATGAACCACTTATAATTAGTTCAGTAAGCGTGCCCGGACCCTACCTACGGTTGGGTCAAAGTTTTGATACCAGAAAGGGTTACTGACTAATATGGGTCCCAAACAACAGATGACACAAGTAATTCCCCTCCTAACCTTGTGTCCCCAGACTAACAGATTTCAGATTAACTTGTTTACAAGTTCAGACATACAGAATTCAGATTTACTAATTCACAAATTAAGTTAACAAGTTTTCAGACTAACGGATCAGATGTACAGATTTTTCAGATTTGTCTAACTTTGTATTAGGCCTACAGATTCATGGACGGGTTTTACTACATCTATTAATCCCTTTGGTTTAACCCTATTTTCCCCAATACGTTTTAGACGTCATTCTTATCTTAGATTTTGCATTAATTAATTATTAATGCACAGACCTCTCACATTAGGTCGGTAGCTTGTGGCCGCTGGATATGCCGGGCGGTTCCGGGCAGACTTCTGCCACAAGCCAGACCTAACCTCGTGTCTTACGCATGTTATGACTAACTTCTCACATTAGAACCTATTGTTTGCGGCCACTGGATGTGCCGGGCGGTTCCGGGCAGATTTACGCCGCAAACTCATTCTAACCTCGAGTTAGCCATGTTTATCTTTGCGGCCAATTAATTAATAATTTACCGTTTATGCGCACGCCCAATATATATGCCAATTCAGATTATATCAATAACAGGATGATTATATCTGCATAGCAGATAACAGATTTTATATGACTTAACGGATTTAACAGATTTAGCAACTTAGCAGATTTTGGCATATAACAGGTTAGGCATTTCAACCTACAAATTTAACAGATTAGGCATTTCAATCTAATTAGCAGTCTAGGCAATATAACAAAACTAGCAGTTTAGGCAACTTGGCAAATTAGCAGATTTAGCAAATTTAATATTTCTAAAGGTTCTATTTACATGCCTTGCCTAAACATAAATTAGGCCTAAGTTCATATGCCTAAATAATGTCATGATTCACAATATATACTTCCATGTTTGCATACATTTACATAGCGCAGAATATGGACATAATTTACCCTATAACATATGTTCCAATTTTTGTTAAACTAGCATCTTACAGCAGATTCACATATAAATTATACCAAATATAAACATTAATTTCAATGCATGCCATATATCCAAAAATCCCTATTTAGGTGTAATCACAATAATAGATATCCTAATTAATGCAAATCTTTTACCCCTAAGCTTCCATATCTTCTTCTTTTTAAGTCATGAATCATTATGCAAACTATACCCAACAATCTAAATCTTTAAATCATATCTTCTAAAAATCAAATCTTGACTTTTATATGCATTTTGTCCAAAGTCTCAAATCATATGTAATCTTACAGTGGTTCCTCTTCTTCTTTTATCACAGAATATGCATAGGTCTAAAACTAGTTTATAACATATGCTCATCTTTCTAATTAATTACAGATCTAAATTACAACATAACTATGCATACAACATGCATAAATTATATGTTCATAGTCAAATTTATGCATCCAATCCCAAGTCACATGTCCAATATATTTTATGCCTCAGACCTAAAGTCATACATTCAATTTAGTCTTGTCAAATTCCGCATCATTCATCCCAAAATTTGCGTTCATACGTTCATCTCTTATGAGATTAGGCACAGGCTCGTGGTAGCCTGGCTATAGAAACAGAAAAGAAGAAAGGAATATAGAACAGTCACAGAAAACAGATCTAACAGAAGAGAATACAACCTCAAACTCAGATTTAAATGCATATCAAAATTATAATTAACGTTTATAGCAGAGAATAACTGTACTTGCCTTGATTGGATTAAAGAAAGAACTTTAACTTGTTGTAGAATCTTTGCAGAAACTTTAATCTCTAGTTTGAATTGAGTTGCTTAGGCTGATGTTGATTATCTTCTAGTTTTAATTCCAGCAGAGCAGAGACGCCATTTTTATTTTTAATTAGAAGAAGAGAGCAATGGAGGCTAGAGAATTGTGTAGGAAACCTAGGTAGAGTCCAGGGTCATTTTTATAGGGGTTATGAACTGATTAGGACCATTGATGTTGCTTGGATTGATCGTAGCCATTCATTCGCAAGAGGGACCAATTAGAGCCTGCCACCTAGCCCTAATGACAAAGCAGACCACAGAAAATCGACCAACATAGAATAGGCCAGCCAGGGTGGACTGGGTTCGACCTGGGTCTGGACCAGGTCGACAGCCCTGTCGACAGCCCTGTCGACCTGGTTAGACCAGGTCGACAGCCCAGTCGACCTGGGTGTCTTAGGCGGGAATTTTCCCGCCTTGGCCAATTGGGCCCGGTTTTAATTTTAAACTTAATTCAGAAACTTCCGGAGGCTATATCTTCTTCATACGGACTCCGTTTTTCGAAAACTCGGACTCTATTTCGCATATTTTTCCGAGACGAACGCAATGGCGTATCCCGTTTCCCTTAGTTCTTTGATTTCAAATTAATTATACTTTAATTTGTTAATTCCACAGTTATAGAATACACGGGGTGTTACACAAAAGATATGATTTTAACTTTTCAACCTTTAGAAATCTTACATCTCGATCTTTTGGTCCTTCGCAAATTCAATTTATAAATCATAATACATTTGTATTTGTTGTTGTAGACTATTTTTCTTAAATTACTTGGATGATTTTTCTGAAGAATAAAAGCGATTCTTATGAGGAATTTAAATTTTTTACTAAAAGAATGCAAAATCAAGTTTCGATTAAAATTAAGACTATACGAAGTGATCATGGAGGTGAATTCAAAAATAAGAATTTTGAAAAATTTGTAATAAGAAAGCAATAACTCACAATTTTTCTTTCCTAAAACATCCAACAAAATGGAGTTGTCGAATGTAAAAATTGGACTATTCAATAGTGTGCTAGAACGATGTTAAATGAAAATAAATTACCAAAGAATTTTTATACTGAAGTAGTCACCACAACATATTATATTTTAAATAGAATATTAATTAGACCATTAACCAACAAAACATTATGTAAATTATTATATAATTAAAAGCCTAAAGTATCGTATGTTAAAGTTTTTGTAAGTAATGCTATATATTTTTTGAAGAAGAAAGGGTACTTGATTACAAATAAAAGGAAGTTATAAAAATACTGAGTTGGCCACAAATACAACAACAACTAAACAAACACTATACACACACAAGACCAACTCAATATTAAAAACAAACACAGTCATCCCAAAGATTAAATACAACGCAACCAAACATCACAAGAAAACTCTAAAACAGACACACTTCGGAATCACTTTAAACCAAGCAGACAACAAACTGCCCAAAAGATAGGTCCGAAAGAAAGCATCACTAGATCCAAGAAGATCAACATAAACACCTACCAAGAAAAGCAGCCAGGCAAACCAACTTCAAAACAATTACCCATCATAATCTCAGAAGAAACCAGCAGCTACCGAAGTTTAGAAACAAACAGAACCTATTACAACAGAACACAGAACTGAAAACAACCATGCAAATATGACAAATTGAACAACAAACATACTAGTTTGCATGTATATCAGTCATCAGATGGGGAAGGCCAAGCTCAACACAAAGACAGAAGAAAGAAATCCAAGCCAATCACTTCATAGATACACCTCCATTAGAAACTCCACCTGGATTTCCTCCTCCTCCTTTTGCTTTTCTTGTTTTGGATCGAGTTTGGAATTATTGCATGAGTTTAACCTACTCAGGATTTTCCTTTACCAATGGTTCATCAATAACAAGATTATTACCCTTATTCTATTTACTGGGTTTAAGTTTTGTTCTCCTCTTTTTAAAGCTATTTGTAAAACTATAAAAACTATATGAACTATCAGACTCATCCATAAGAGCATCTTTATTTACAACATCCTCGCCATTTTGACACTCACTGCAATTCCCAAGTTATCCTTTCTAACAACCATTTCATATTTATTCAATGAATTTTTCACTGCAATATTGTTGTTGTTAGGAGAAGTATTTTTTCCTGCATGCATGTTAACTTCCATCTTCTGATTATCTGGCCTATTATCAATATCCATCCTACTATTCACATCATTATTCTCCTTACGAGCCTTCCCATTAACATTCTCACTACAATCCTGCATTTGAAGTTTAGCATCTGTTGATAATTTCCTTTGGCCTGAATCTTCCACATTACTAATTTGAATCAAATCAACTTCATCATTTTTCTTACTATCCAATATTATATCATCTCTGTTAATTTTATAAACCTGTTCTGAATTCAACTTAACACATTGTTGTCCTCTCTTATTATCCACATCCCCCCTTATTACTTCCTGATAATTCAAATTACATTCTATCTCCATCTTATTAGTTGATTCTAAATTATCTTTGGGTATCCATAATTTAACTGCCTTACACACATCTGCTGAGTGACCAAATACATTACACAATGAACAAACAGTTGGCTTCCATTCATAATCAACCTTCTGCCAAACCATATCACCATTGTAACATTTGATAGCAATGGCTTCAAGGAATGTGAACTCACAGCTAACTTCTATTAAGACACGAGCATATGAAATTATGATTAAATATTCGATCACATTATCTAATTTAAGGGGGTGACCCAAAATAGATGTAATCCTAGTTAGTGCTTCAACTACAAAAATCTAAGTCTAGATTCAAAAGCCTGATCCAAATGGGAATTGAATGTAGACGTTCATGAGTCAATTTTAGTCCAGGCTTCCTTTTTTTCATAAATATAAGTCTTTTATTGTAATAATAAGGACCTGAAGCTAGAATTTTTTCACAATCTTCAACATTTTCGCATTTAATAATAAAGAACCAATTTTCATGCGTATATAACTGATAATTATCTTTCATGCCCAGATTTCTATTAATATAATCCCTCAGAAACTTATAATAGGGCTGACTTCCATACCCATAAAACGCTATTGAGTTAACCCACTTCTCTCTGGCCCTATTCATCAAATTTTCATCAATAAAAGCTAATTTAATATTAATTTCAGAGAGCGACTCATATTAGCTACGTTGAATTGAATCTAGATGTGATCTTTCTTCAATGACGACATCTACCCAAGTTTTAGATGGAACTAAACTCACCCTATTTGTAGTAGCTTGAGAATTTGGTAACAGCTCTAGAAATTGAGTCCTTGAGTTCATATCTAAAGAGAAAGACTTAATTTGATTTGATACTTTCCCTAACTTTGCATGTTGCTGAGATTGTCTCAGATATGGTGGATATGCGAAACGAAAATCAGAATCTTGATGGAAGACGGATTTTGAGCGAGAAGAAGAGAATGGAAGTTTGACCGCTATTGTCAACTTGGTGAAAAAGAGTATCATTTATTTAGGGATGAAGATATTCTTAGTACACTTTATGACTGATATACGGTGTTGTTTCTCCCTTGATTTCTACTTTCTTAGTTTACTAATGTGCATTTTGAGGCAGATTCAGATTTGTTTTTTGTTTTTTTACATGTGGAACCTAAGACTTCACTCGAGCCATTGCTTGCCGGTCTTAGTAAACCCCACGGGTAATGGTATACCCCAATTTTTCAATGCCTTTACACTACCTAGATAGTCACCCCTAGTAGTTGGCAGAGGTGGCCCTCGAACCTGAGACCTATGTCTCCTCCCAATTTGTCCACCTCTAACCAACTGAGCTAGGAGTGTCGGTTGCAGATTCAGCTTTGTTAATTTGAGATTCTACAAAATGGAGAAGTGTATTGCTTGGTGTTAAAGCTATAAGATCATGTAGTTCTATTATCAAAAAACTTATAATTGCGATATTTTTAATACTAGAGATAATTTAGATAAATTTGATTCGAAGTCTAGTAAAGGAATTTTTATTGGATATTCAAATAGAAGTAAAGCATATATAGTTTCCAATATTAGAACTAAAACAACTGAAGAAATTCTACATGTTTTATTTGATAAAAATCATTAAACTATGAATAATAATGAATCAATGATAACAATTTAAATTTTGATGAAGAAGAAAATATTATAGAAGAAGCATTAGATAACGATGTTAAGGATGATAATCAAAACGACAATCATGAGGATTATCAACTTAATAAAAGAACAAAGATTCTAAGAGATCTTCCAATAGAAGATATTTGAGGAAATACTGAATCAATAGAAAAAAAATAGAAATCAATTAAACAAAATGAGTAACATTGCGTTTGTTTCTATGATTGAACCTAAGAATACAATAGAAGCATCTAAAGATGACTTTTTGATATTAGCCATGCAAGAGGAGTTAAATTAATTTACTAAAAATGACATTTGGGAGTTAGTCCGAAGACCGGAAAATAAATCTATAATTGGAACTAAATTGGTATATAGAAATAAGACCGATGAACAAGGAGAAGTAGTACAAAATGAAGCATAATTAGTCGCGCAAGACAATAAGAAGTAATAGATTATGATGAAAACTTTGCACTCGTAGTTAGACTTGAAGTAATAAGAATTTTACTTGATTTTTCAAATCATAATAATTAAACTATATCAAATGGATGTTATAAGTGCTTTTCTAAATGATTTTATAAAAGAAGATGTTTATGTAGAGCAACCCCCACTTTCTAAAGGTAATAACTTATGTGATTAAGTTTACAAACTTAAGAAAACTTTATATGGTCTTATGTAGGATCCTTGAGCACAGTATGATAGACCCAAATCGTATTTACTTCAATCTAATTTTGAAATTGGTAAAGTCGATAGTACATTATTTATTAAAGGGACAAATAACGATATTCAACTCATTCAATATATGTAGATGATATTATATTTGGCTTAACAAATGAAGAATTAAATAAAGAATGTTTAAAAATATTGATTAAAGAATTTGAAATGAGTCATATGAGAAAATTAAATTATTTTCTAGGTATACAAATAAGACAATTAGAAAATGAAATACTCATATATTAAGAAAAAATGTTAGAGAAATTTGGGGCATCAAATACAAGTGGAAAACCGACACCAGTGGCAACTAATAAAAACTTATCTTACCCGGTTTATCAAATATACGCTGGTGATTTATTTCAAATAGGTTGCATACAGGTCTTATAAGCACTTATTTCATCAAATTTTCTCTAAACTTTATTTTCCATTTATTAAATTTATTTATTTAAATATTTAATTTGAAACCTAATACATTCAAGTTATTTTTATTTAGTACAAATCTAATTTCAAAGATCATAAAATACTTTCTATTCTACCTAAATCATTATTTAATCATCCTCATGATTAGTAAGCGATTTTCTCAAATTTATCTATTTTCTCATCTAATTCTTTTAATTATCGCAAAAATCTATTTTACCTAAGTGCCCAAAACTTGAGTTGCTACAAACTCCCATTTTAACAAAATTGCATCCTCGCAATTTGCTTATGATAACACATACATTTTTTTAAGATAACTCCTCATAAACTTATCTCATATAGAATTATAGTTCACATATACCAAAATCACATTTTCCCCCAAAAATTATTGATTACCAAATAATGCACAATCATATTCAATTCCTTACATCTTAATTTTCCCATATCACAATTATTTCAAAAATACACATTTGTTTTTTTTTAAATCTCATTTTAATTATTGACGCTGCCTCACCATCAATTAATTTTAGAATACTAGGTCAAATGGATGCAAATTTTTACTACAAAATCAAAATAGCCTATATGTGTTTTATGCGAGGAAGATGTCGAGTCAAGAAATCACCTGTTTTTTCCATTGCTTTTACGCTGCGTATCTTTGGACTAGATGTCATCTTAAACTTGGTCTCCCACCAGCAAGTACTAATTCGCTAAATCTGGAGGAAAAAATAGATATGCTGAAAAACACTTTCACTGATGCTTTATTTAGACAAGACGCAGCCTTCTACGCTATCACTACCATGATTTACCACATCTAGAAAGAACGAAATCTTAGAATGCACAGTAATAACGAATGGGATAAGTTTTGGAGATGGGTTCTAATGGATGTTGAACTTAGATATTTACTGCAATAATCGAGACGGCGGAGAAATTGGAGCCATGCATATATCATTATTTGCGATCGATGGGGTATAAATCTTACAGATGCGGGGTCAAGTGAGAAAGAAGAGAAATTATGGGTTTCTTCCATGAGTTTCGATTTAGGAAAGTGTCTGTTCGAAGTGGCCTTCTATTTAATTCTTAGCGTTGTTTAATGTAGTGATGTGGCACATGTGTAACAACCCGGAAAATCTGAGCCAATTTAAAATTTTTAATTTGGCTATTTCTAGTGGATTTCAGATATTTAAAATAAATTATTTTAAATAATAATGACGAAATGTTTGTTCGAATCGACGTTTGAAAATAAATATAATTATTTTTAATTATAAACAAGGCCTGAAATGGCGCGGTAGTTTCAAAATTTGAATTCAAACTTTGACTGACTGTACCGGTTGCAAAATAAAACGGATTTTAGTGAAACCAAAAATATTTAAATCTGTTAGTGAATATCTTTCTAACGAATCTGAAAAATCGAAGTTTTATAGCGGGAATCAAAAGTTATGGCCAAATGAATTTTCCGAAAGGTCGCTATAGAGAATATATAGCCCGTGAAAATAGCCATTTTGCAAACGGTCTCTGAATTCGATGAAACCACTTTTGTTGGATCCGGGATGTCAAATTATTGCTAGGTTTCAAATTCCATAATTTTTGAAGTTAATATGTGAGCGTGGCAAAGGAAAATGTGTTTGGTCGATTTTTGTTAAATTGGATCGACCAGAAAAGGGCCATTTTTCAAACGGTCTCAGAATTCGACGAAACTAGTTTTGTTGGGACCGTAACGTCAAAACATAGTTAGATTTATTTTTCTAGAATTTTTAGAATCAGTATGTGGCCCCGACAAATTGAAATGTACGTTCAAATCAAATATTGAATGTTCTATATTTTAATTTGAAGAATAACTGAGTGAAACAGTCGAATGGGCCTACGAAGCATATCCCATTGTGTTCGGAATGGGGGTATTTAGCTAGGGGCGCCGACAGTCGTTGGGTTTGGATTGGAGTTCGTTTATGAAAACCCTAATTTTCTAAGTAATATAAATATCGGCGAATAATTAAATTCCATTCATTATTTAATTTCTTTTAAAAATCAGAAACACCCCCCCTGTTAACCCTCGACCGACGGCGGAAATGTTATCCGCACTTCCAGGCCAAATTCCAGCCACTCCGATCATCAGAACCCCCGGCCCCTTTGCATCTTTTTGTAGAGCGCCCTGTCCTCTTCAAATCAAGGCCAGAAGCGCCCCTCCTCGTCAAGCCATTGTCGAGATCCAGGACTCGAAAGTCCCATCGTCGCGCGCCAGATTCCTCCTCCGATCTTACGTCGAGCTGGACGGCGTGGGTCCCCTCCGGCACGCCTCTCGGAGCTGGACGACGTGGTGAAAGCTGATCGGCTTCACGTGTAACGAATTTGAAAATAAATCGATACCTAGTATTGAAGAATATCAGAAAGGTACGGTTTAAATTATATTAAACTATTCTATAACATTTCTAAGCGCTACGATTTATGATTTTACAATAAAAATCATATCTTTTCGTTTCTTGGTGAAATCCAATGAAACAAGAGACAGTGAACTCGTGCGGACGTCTTCTACATTTTAGAAGAGACCAGATATTTTTCTGAGCCTTCTGCAATTTTTGGTGGAGTGGAACCCAATGTGAGATTTCTGAATTATAAATGATATGGAATCAACGATGTATAAATTATATAGTCGAAGTATGACTTATATAAGCATTGTACACCACACGTATAAGCATTGTATAAGTTGTATGGTCGATGTATAAGTTATATATGCGTTGTAAAAATGATATGTGCATTGAAATAAATTGAAATGATATTGAAATGAAACGAAATATAGTTATATACGTATATCTATATATATACTCCCCTTGTCCACAGACCATGGACGATATATATTGGTTGTGATATTGTTTGGATTATTGGTTGATGTGAAAATTTAGTGAATATCATGAATGGTTGGTTTGAAATGATTGAAATCCCAGTAGGATTAGTATATGGGAAAAATTCGTCTACATACGAACTAGATATTGAAAATCCCCATTGTCTAAAGCTGCGAGGCTTTAAGGTAGAGCGAGGAGCCGTACTAGGGATGGTGCCGGTTTTAACTACGTTTGATTTAAAATTCATAGGTTGAATGTTGAAATAAAATTCATGTGTTGAATGTTGAAATAAAATTCATGTGTTGAATGTTGAAATACAATTCATGTGTTGAATGGAGTTCGTGTATTGAATAAATTCTTTGAAAGATAAAAATAACATTTTTATCATATATATATACTACATCAAATATCAGTGTTTTAAATAAATTGTTTTGCAATAAAAAAATCATAATTTTATTATATATATAAACTATAGAAAATATTCATGTGTTGAATATAAATTCACGTGTTGAATGAAGCTCATGTGTTGAGTAAATTTGTTTGAAAGATAAAAATAACATTTTTATTATATATATCAACTATAGAAAATATTCATGTGTTGAATAAAGGATTAGAACAATAAAAATCACATTTTTATCGTATGTGTGAAGTCAAAAACATTCATGTGTCGAATATATAGATTGAACAATAAAATCTACATTTTATTGTGAATATGAAGTGCTAAAAATATTCATGTGTTGAATAAATATTTTTGATGATAAAAATATCATTTTTATCAAATATATGAAGTGGATATGGTTTTGAAATCGAAGAAAGAATTATATTTATATATATTTATTTAAATATAATTAAAATAAATCGAATAAAGAAGCTGTAGTTCGTGTTTTGAAACCGTGATTTCAAACGATTAGTGCGGGAAATCTGACCATTGGATTTTCCCGAAACTGAAACCGTTGGGTTCGCTTTGGAAATATCTTTCCAACGACACCCACTTTGTGAAGATCCAACGGTTGGATTGTCTGGAATGTTTAATTCAAATCTGAAGGAAAACAGCGCCAGAATCGATTATATATATATATATAATTAAATTAAATCGAATAACGACGCTGCAGTTCGTATTTTGAAATCATAACTTCAAATGATTGTACCGGGAGATCCGACCGTCGGATTTTCCCAAAACTAAAACTGTTTGTTTTGAAAAGATCTTTCTAATGATGTAAAATTTGTGAAGATCCAACGTTTATATTTTCAGATATGTGTAAATCAAATCTGAAGAAAAACAGTGCCACGGCCGCGTTATGGCCTTAAGCGTTGTTTGAATGAATTGGCTATTTTTAAATAAATAAAAATAGCGATAAATCATGATAAAATATTATAAACGATATGGAGTGGAAATAAACTGAATTTGCTCGGTTTATGTGATATTTGATGGTTGAATGTGTTTGGCGTGAAAGTTACATTAATGAATTTAATTATTGGTGTCGAATAATTTAACCATTGAAATAAAATGATTTGAAATTCTAAATATACGTGAATTATTTGAAAAGGCCGAGTTAAATCTCATTTCAAATAATTGATCGGCGATAAGAAGTCAATGATGAAGACGGTGGTTGAAGACCGGAGATCTTCACCTCGGTTGGATGATAACTGATGTCTTGATTGGGAGGCATCCCGAAATATAGATAATAAGTGGTGATCGTTCAGACGTATGTGGAGATCGATGGATATGCGAGGTATATGGTGCCTCCAGTTTTGTTCAGACCGAGAACGAACTTGTAAATGGACTGTATGTCTGACATTGGATTTTGTTCTGTGCTGATTGATCTATATTAAATATGTATTTGTTTGGCGGCGGAGAATTTATTCTCTTGCTTAACGCCCTTCTCTGAGACGTATGAGCTTAGAGGTTATATATTGATAGAAATCAGTCGCATGGAGTGAAGTGCCTGTGTGGCACGCATGAGTGGCAAATGATCAAGGCTTCTATTGAAAAGCAAAGTCTTGTGGTTGATGATCAAAGCACGGCCTGTGTGGCATAGCTTTGTGTATAACGTTGATTCGCGAGCCTCACACACCGGTATGAACCAGAAACGGGAGAGGACCTCAGGGAGGACATGCGTTTCCTTCTAGCTAGGGTGGTGCCAGTGACCTACCAGCCCTGACATTTATATTATTTTCACTTGTGTGGTTGTTGTTGTTGCGAGGCGCCTCGGATATGTCGGTGGCTGTATGGAGCCGATGGAGTCATTAGGCTCATTTACGCCCCAAAGGGCGAGGAAACGCAGTGTTCAGGCATTTTAATCCACATCAGTGGACCGGCCCTGACTATCCAAGGGTCACTCGAGCTCTGATCCTGAGACATGGGTTAGATTGTCTCAAAGTCGGTAAGGACTATCTTTTGCCTTGGTTCATGACGGAAATCCAATTTCCAAATACGACACTATGCGATTTTGATTGTATACCTATGTATGGCGACATGATATATGGTACCCATGTCGTCTATGATTGATAATTATGATTGAAACTGTTTTTGAAACATATAAACACTAGTAATAATATCAAATGATTTGTTTTGCTCGTATCAAGCATATTTTGGCCACTATAAGGTAAAACTCTATCCTCTGGTTTGCATTGCATTATGTGATGGGAACTGAGTCTTATAATGGCTTCATTTTTGTAAAAAGCATTGCGATGTTTAAAAGATTTACTTGTTTTAAGCACTGGCAATCCAATGGAGTAAACCCGTTCCGCGAAAGTGGCATGGTACTGTGATTAGCCATATTATAAAATGTGTCAAGTAGATTTCTCATACCAGTCCCATGACTGACTCGTAGTTTGTTTCACTTGCAAACTCGGGTACTCCTTTTTCTAAATGGGCAGCCTTGTGTTCAGGTTTTAGCAGGCTCTTTCTGGATAGCTGGAGTTGAAGATGGATTCTATCATTTATTTCTTTTTATGCTGTCCAGCTCCTATTGTACATATTATGTTTTGTTTTCCGCCGTAGACATTTATGTATAGCTGAACTGTATTTTGTACTAAGTATGATCCTGTATACTGTGTAACTCTGATGATTATGTTTATCCAGTGTATTCTATTGTACATTATCTGGTGTATTTATTTATTTCTGCTCTGTTGTTTCTATTTATGTGTTATATTCCAAAGATTACCCTTGCCACCGTCCAACGGGGTTTTGGGGTCGTCACAACATGTCTGTTTACTTGCCGTTTGTTTTTGATTCAGCCGGTTTGTTATGTAATGTTTATCTGTATTTTTTTGGGTAGGCACCAGAAGAATTTGAGGAATTGCTGGCCATTAGTATTGTATTGTATATTTTTCTTGATGCTTTGTCAATAAAGCACCGCACTCTTTTTTCTATGTAGGTCTCACGCTAATTCCTAGTACAGGTTTTTAACGAGGCGATTTACCCATTTTCCAAAAAAAATAGCCTCGCCCAATTTCCCCCATTCATTCTTAATAACCCGATAGCTGCAAACGTCATTTACAACATAGCGTGAGAGGGTATTTTTATAACATTGCTTATACTCCAAATATTTACTCTTTAAAAACATTTTTATAGTTTTTTTTTCAAATAATAATAAGCCACTGTATTCTTTAGATTTTACATCGTCACTAGCGGAAAAACAATACAATATCAATGTTTCCTTATTATACTGTATTACCCTTCATAGTTTATCCAATGGCTTAATTTCACCTTGGCATGAACGGTTCTCTTTTAACTAATTATAATATATATATATATATTTCCATAATGATCAATTTCGAATGTCACATACTGGTATTTAAGAAAGTGGAAATTAAGGAGGCATCCCTATTTTTGAAGTTAATGAAATGCGGCTCCCTGTGCAAGTTTATATTTAAATTGAGTTCCAATTTTATTGTAGCAACATACTTATCACATTTTGCTCTGAATTCAGCTCTAACACAAAGCTATGAAGCCCTACCTTGAGACACACATAAACAAAGTGCACTATTAAGTAATACTATCTGCTCCCGTTCTTTATTGGACCTTCAAGACATTTGTTGGACCTTCAAGTCTTCTATTGGGCTTCGACCATTTGTTGGTCCTTCGGGTCATTTGCTGGGCTTCAGCAATTTGTTGGACCTTCGAATCATTTGTTAGATTTTGTATTTGTTGATTTGTACTTACCAGACTTCCATCATTTATTGTTGATGCACGCGCAACGTTGCTTATGCTCATCATCAATGGGTTTCATTTTATTGTTGTTATTTTTAGGTTACGTTATATTTTATATCTTGAATTTTTTTCCAAATGTTTTTACCACTTTATTAATGCTGAATTTATATACATAGCATTAAAGCTATTTCATTGAATAAACATGGTGATTACATTTATGTTGCTTTGAACTCCAAAACGAGTTCTATATGTTGATATTCGATTAGTTTCCATCTTATTGTTTCTATGTGTTTGAGTTTTTAGATAACTTAGCCTTAAAGCCTAAGTAATTTATTGTTCATGGAAACATTCAAGTTAGTTTTTTATTATTATCATATACATGATAATCCTTCATTTTGTTGATTTATATGAATTTATCTCATGTACTTTTTGTTGGTTCGAGCTTGTATTGTTCATCCTTTATTGAAAGGAACTATCACTCATGTGCATTATGCCTCATTTATCAAGCTCTAATTATCTTGTTCAAGCTAGATTGACCCATGTATTTTATGTATTTGGTCAAACTAAGTTATTTCTATTAGCCTTCTGCTGTTAGATGCCACTATGATTTGCTTCCGCCTTGGAATATTGTAACACCCCACTCCCGCTATGATCACTCACCATGGGAATGCCATAACATCGGTGGAGTATTTAGTGAGTATAGAACAGAAAAATTACAACAAGACAGATATAAATAGTACTTAAAATTTTAAAACATCATCTCATAATAGCGGAAGTAAAACATGTCTGGTTACATCATAAACCCACAATAAAAGTCAAGTACAATATCCATCAAAATAAAGAAGTACATAATCCCACTCTCATACAATAGCCAAAACAAAAGAAAAGATAACTGGATAACTGGAGCTTTACATCTACCCAAGCTCCTAAAGACTGGAACAACAATCCGATCAAGCTCCACTACTGCTAGGATCCACCACAGGACCTGAGGGTTGGGAAAAAGATAAAAACAACGGGGTCAGACATAAGTCTGAGCGAGTCCTATAACTTTAACAATACAATCGTTAAAGTAACCAGAGAAGACATGAATTGATATACGGTAACATATAGGGATGAATAGCTACCCTAAGCAATCAACTAAACTAAGATAAAGGATAAAGACGCATCTACCCTTCCTAAGGTAAATTACTAAACTGCACCACACCAGTCGTTCCTAACTTAAAGGTTGATCCCACCCATGGACTTATAAAATTAACTTAATAGTACTTGCGTACCCCTAGGTGACCAAGTAGGCGCCACGGGGCCCTACAATCCACCAGGTGTACACACTACTCCCCATTCGATCGGCTCCCTAACGTAGATACCCGTGCTGGCCCCACCGTGGGGTGTACCATTCCCCAACGTGGCAACCTGATAAAACTAACGGTGCACGGCTTATATCTACACGATGCAACAACGGCTTACCTACCAGCCCGGGCCCACTCACGCATATGAAGCCCGTTGGACTTGCGTTGCCACCGCTAACCCGTTTGCCTCTTACAGTCAAGCCCAGTATGCGTGTCCCGTCCTCGACATGGGTCGAGCCTACAAAGATACGTATGGGTTACTGGTTGAAATGGGCCTCCACAAGCTACCCACCTAAGCTTGTCCCTCTTTCTAGTATATCCCACTTAACCCTTTAATCATGTTTTAATTACATGTTTCCACTTTGGTTAAGTATTCTAATCGTATTTTCTATTGCCACCCAAGGCAACCACTAGATTTTCTCATGCCACCCAAGGCACCCACTTAACCCCTCATGTCCCTCTACATGCTAATATGGTTAAGTGTTTCTTAATTAATTAATTAAGAACGTAACCTTTGTAAAGACCTCTCACATTAGACTGTCTTTTATGACCGCTGGTTAAGCCGGTTGGGTCCGGGCAGCCTTATGTCATAACAGAGTCTAACCTCGTGTCTTTACATTAATCACGTATTTGGTTTGTGCCTAAGACCTCTCACATTGGGCTAACATTTGTAGCAACTGGTTAAGCCGGTTGGGTCCGGGCAGTTTTACGCTACAACTGAGTCCAACCTCGTGTCTTAGTCAATTAATTACACCTAATTAATCACCCTCATAATTTTTTTATTATTTATCCCTAATTAATCAAGTTTCCTTAACATGGGTAGACCTAACTTAATAGGTAAATTCCCATGGGGTAGACCTAACTCAATAGGTAAATTCCCAACACATAGTATGGGTACACCTAACTAAATAGGCAAATTCCCATACTATGTTCATTTATTTTATATTATGCATAATTATATTAATTTCACATAATCTTATTAACCTATGCATTTAATTACCCCATCGTTCCCACGTAATTTCGTTCTCATGATATAACACATATAAAAGGTGTCAACTTGCATATGAATGAACATGTTTCGAAGGTGCCATCTTGCATATTAACAAACACATAACTTGCACATGCACTTGCATAACATGTCACATAACTTGCATATAATATGTCACATAACTTACATATTCACTTGCATAACAAACTTGCATATTAACTCATAGACTTGCATAATGTGTCATCATGAACTTGCATATTAACAAACATATAACTTGCATATTTACATACATGTAACTTGCATATTAACAAACATGTAACTTGCATATTAACAAACATGTAACTTGCATATTTACTTACATGTGACTTGCATATTTACTTACATGTGACTTGCATATTAACAAACATGAATCTTGCATATTAACAAACATGTAACTTGCATATTTACTTACATGTAACTTGCATATTAACAAACATGTAACTTGCATATTAACAAACATGTAACTTGCATATTAACAAACATGTAACTTGCATATTAACAAACACGTAACTTGCATATTAACAAACATGTAACTTGCATATTTACATACATGTAACTTGCATAGCATATCACCATGAACTTGCATAACATGCATATGATTACATAGCCCACAACTTGCATATTTAGCATCATGCAAACATAACATACATCATATTAAACTTGCATAAACTTACATACTCAACATGCATAAACATACATACTCAACATGCATAAACATAAGATTAATGCTAACATCATATCATATGATTCAAAGCTCATTAACCCACATACAAAACCATAAATCCCATCACATCTCATCTAATTAGTTTACCAAAAGATCATCAAAGTGATAGAAACTCACAACTAGCAATTTTGCCCACCAAATGAAGAAGATTAAGATGCTAAGAAGGGATTAGAGGTTGATTAGAGAGTGATTAGCATGCAACCCTCTTCATTGATTTGTGGAGGCCATGATCAAGTTGCATTTTGCCATAGTTTAATTACAAGGTTTAATTATGAATGAATTAGGGTAGGGTTGGGGTCTTATTTATAGGATTAGAAAGTGTTTTAGGCCCTTAGATTAACCCTAGATTAGATTAGGACCCTTAGATTTAGGAACCCTCTAGAACATAGCCCTAGACTCAGCCAAGAACAAACCTGGTGCACCCAGACCAGCAGGGCCGACACCCTGTGTCGACACCCCTGTCGACAGGGCTGTCGACACCCCTGTCGACACCCCTGTCGACATGGCTGTCGACACGGGGCTAGGCGGGAATTTTTCCCCCCTTTCCTCTTTTGGCTCCAAACTTGTTTTTCAAATCTGAAATTTAAATTTAAATTTCCTAAAACTTCTTTGGGCCATAACCGGGCCATACGGACTCCGATTCTCGAAAACTCGGACTCTATTTCGCGTATTTTTCCGAGACGAACGCAATGACGCAGCCCGTTTCCCCTGGTTCTTCCATCTGAGATTAATTATACTTTAATTTCTAACCATTAGTGTTAATTGAAATTCGGGGTGTTACATTCTCCCCTACTTAAAGGATTTCGCCCTCGAAATCTCTAAGTTAAGAAGAACGTATCCTACCAACCAAACAACCATCTACTAAATCATCAACCACAAGCAACCATTATCCTTAGAAACTTCTAATGATGTATGAACATATGCAGAAAGTGTGTGTATATGTCCGTATACTAATGCAAAATCAGGCGGTCTACTGATTCAGTCGACCTCCTTAATGCAAACCATGATAGTGCCATGCATCCAATATGTATGCGAAACCCTATTGACACATACAAATTTCTACATGCGTGCACAACCATACACAAAAATGCATCATCCATATGATAACACAGCCATGATACATCCATCAATTTTATCTACCACATCCATTTATGCAATATGCAACATGAAGTGTCTGAGCCGATCTAGTGCCTAATGTGTGTGTATATGCGTCCACGAGCAACCACTAGCAATCAATTGCATCCACATGCATCCATCAACCATAACATGTTCCAAACACATGTTTCAACCATAGGCTTACCCTATCTAAAGGTCAAATAGTACTAACGAGAGGACATACTAAAGATAAGATAAGTACTAGACAAGCAATAAAGGAGAAGTTAAAAGACATACTCTCAAAAAGAAATGGATACAAAGAACGCATCTTCGCTTCCGTCTCCCAAGTAGCATTGCTTTCGTCATCTCCCCATTGCACTTTAACTAGCTGAACTTCTCTGTTCCTCAACTTCCTAGTCTCTGACCCAAGGATGCGAGTAGGAGCTCGTCGAATCGTCGCATCACGCTCTACCTCTACATCTCTAAGCAAGCTCGGCTCTACCACCTCTGCGGTCTCATGTAAGCACTTCCTCAGATGTGATACATGGAATACATCATGAACACCACTAAGTCTGTCGGGCAACTCCACCCTATATGCCATCCGTCCGATCCTTTCCTTAATAGGAAACGGTCCAACAAATCTCGGTGCTAACTTCCCAACGGACCCAAAGCGAACAACATTTCTCAATGGAGATACTTTGACAAAAACCATATCCCCAACCTCAAACTCAAGATCCGTCCTTCTCCGATCCGCATAAGATTTCTGTCTATCTTGCGCTGCCTTCATCCTTCTACGAATCAAATCAATCTTCTCTGAAGTCTCTCTAACCATATCTGGCCCAAGCAAGATCTTATCCGTAGATTCCCACCAACATGTAGGAGATCGACAAGGCCTTCCATAAAGAGCTTCGAAAGGTGCCATGCCAATACTGGACTGAAAGCTGTTATTATATGCGAACTCCACCAAAGGAAGATGTTCTTCCCATGTACCTCCAAAATCCAAGATACAAAGCCTCAAGAGATCTTCTAAGATACGGTTCACCCTCTCGGTCTGACCGTCCGTCTGAGGATGATATGCGGTGCTCAAACACAACTGAGTCCCTACCGCCTCTTGCAAACTTCTCCAAAACTCACTAGTGAAGATAGGATCTCGATCACTCACAATGCTGGATGGTACTCCATGCAATCTAACAATCTCTCTAACATAGACTGAAGCAAGCCATGGAGCGGTCCTCTTACTTTTCACGGGTATAAAATGGGCACTCTTGGTAAGTCTGTCTACCACAACCCAAATTCCCGTATTGCCCTTCCTCGATCTCGGTAACCCATCGATGAAATCCATCGAGACACTATCCCACTTCCATTGCGGAACTTCCAATGGGTGTAGCAACCCACCGGGTTTCCTTTGCTCCGCTTTAACTTGTTGGCATACTAAGCATCTAGCCACGTATTCGGCCACATCTTTCTTCATACCGGCCCAGAAGAAAACTCTCTTCATGTCTTGGTACATTTTGTCTCCACCGGGATGAATAGTCATTCTTGAACGATGTGCATCATCCAAAATAGCCTTCTTCAAACCCTCATCTTGCGGTACACAAAGTCTACCGTCTCTATGCAACCATCCTTTATCATTTATGGTGTATCTACCCAAATGGCTGGACGACTCCCCCCTCATAAGCTTCTCTACCAACTCAACCAACTGTGGGTCGTCTCGCTGAGCCTCGCCGATCCGTCTCAAAAAAGTAGGTCTAACCTCCAAGGATGCCAACAAACCAGGTACAAAATCCACAGAAGGTCTGAAGTCAAACAAAGAAAGAAACTCCAAGCTTCGCTGTTCCACGAACAATGGACTCAAAGATAGCCTTTTTCTACTCAAGGCGTCCGCCACCACATTACCCTTGCCAGGAGTATATGCTATCTCGAAATCATAGGATGCTAAGAACTCCATCCACCTTTGCTGCCTTAAGTTTAAATCCTTCTGAGAGAATAAGTACTTCAGTGATTTATGGTCGGTGAACAACTCGAATCTCTCACCAAGAAGATAATGGCGCCAAGACTTAAGTGCGAAAACAATCGCGGCCAACTCTAGATCATGGGTAGGGTAATTCTTCTCATGCACTCTCAATTGTCTCCCTCCATAGGCTATTACCCTTCCCTCCTGCATCAAGACTGCGCCTAATCCTGTCCCACAAGCATCGGTATAAACAACAAACGGCTTACTCCCATCTGGGAGCACTAAAACTGGAGCGGTGGTCAAAGCTCTCTTTAACCGTCGGAAAGCATCATCACAATCTACATCCCATAAGAAAACCAGATTCTTCTTCGTCAAGCGGGTTAATGGGGCTGATATCTTCGCGAAGTCTTTGATGAACTTCCTGTAATATCCTGCCAACCCCAAGAAACTTCTTACTTCGGTAGCATTTCTAGGAACTTTCCAATCCTGGATAGATACTATCTTTGCGGGATCCACAGCTATCCCTTCCTTAGAGACCACATGCCCTAAGAATCGCACTTCTCTTCTCCAAAAATGACATTTAGAGAATTTAGCTTTAAGACTATGTGCTCGAAGAGTCTCCAACACTTCCTTGAGATGTAAGGCATGCTCTTCTTCACTCTTGGAAAAGACCAAGATGTCATCCACAAAAACTACTACAAACTTATTCAGATACTCTCTGAACACTCTACTCATGAGATCAACAAAGTATGCAGGGGCGTTTGTCAACCCAAATGGCATCACTAGCCACTCATAAAAACCATCCGGAGTCCGGAAAGCAGTCTTCTCTATACTGTCCTCCGCCACTCTCAACTGATGAAACCCTGTAGCTAAGTCCATTTGCGAAAACACTGAGGCGCCAACCAACTGATCAAAGAGATCATCTATTCTCGGTAATGGGTGTCTATTCTTCTTCGTGAGCTTATTAAGTTCTCTATAATCCACACAAAGTCTGAGGGACCCATCCGCCTTCGTGGCAAACACTACTGGAGCTCCCCACTCCGATATACTTCGCCTTATGAACCCCTTCTTAAGCAACTCCCCTACTTGCTTATGAAGTTCTCTTCTCTCACGAGGAGCCATGTGGCGCACTGGCAAAGACACTGGTTTGGCATTATCCACCAAATAAATTCTGAAATCTATCTCCCGCTTCGGAGGCAAATCCTTTACTTCTTCAAACACATCCGGATATTCCCGGACTACTCTGACAGAACGCAAACTCTCGACCGAAGCATCGAGTGATTCAAGATAACTTAGCAAAACAGATTCCATGGGATTACAAGAGATCTCGAGAGTATTACCCAAGCGGGTCATAAGCCTGACAACTCTCCTTTCACAATCAAGAACGGCACCATTACTGGATAACCAGTCCATGCCCAAAATCAACCCATAGCCCGTGAAGCCCAATACAAAAGCATCACATCTAAACTCAACGCTAAGTATAGAAATCTTCAAACCCAAACATATCATAGACAGATATATAGAGCCCCCAATTGGGTTTGAAACAACCAAGGGATCATCAACTAGACTGGTGTCTAAGTGCAGTGACTCAACTAACGATGATGAGATAAAAGAATGCGATGCGCCAGAGTCAAACAAAGTACGAACTGGATGATCAAACAGAAAAACCAGACTTTCAACGGAAATAGTTCTACCTCTCTGCTGAATCGGTGGAACTGAGAGAACCTGAACTTGCCCCCCTGACTGAGGTGGTGCTATAAGAGCTTGCACCTGACCTCCTGAGGTAGACCCCGTCTTCTGCCCCTTCTTTGGGCAGTTTTTCACAAGATGCCCTGCTTCACCACAATGAAAGCAACCGGTCTTCTTCTTTTTGCGACAATCCTTACTGAGGTGGCCTGGTGTTCCACAATTGAAGCACTTCTTCTTCGTCTTCTTCTTGTCACCATTGCCTTTTCCTCCCTTGCTTTGTTGTTGTTGTTGCGGTTTCTTCTGATCCCCCTTTTTCTCTGGTGCCTTAGAATTCTTATCATCCTCATGCATAAGTGCCATGTAGACAAGTTTCTCAAAGGTGGCCCCCATAGGAATGTGAGTCATAGCTATTCCTTGCAATGGTTCGTTCAAGCCTCTAACGAACCTCAAAGCCTTCTTCTCCGGTGTATTCACCAACTCTATGCCAAACCTTGCTAATTGATTGAATTTGTTGACATATTCTTTCACCGTGAGATTCCCTTGCTTCAAATTCAAGAACTTCTCCATAAACATATTCTCTTCCGCCCTTGAGAGAAACTTAGCCCCAAACCTTTGCTTAAAATCTGCCCAAGAGTCAACAGGGCGTTCTCCATTAGTGACCTCCCACCAGAATGAGGCCTCTCCCTTCATCAACCAAGCCGCCAACTTGACTTTTTTTCCCTCTTCCACTTCAAAGATATCTAGCAACTCTTCCACTTCCTTAAGCCAATCTCTAGCCTCTACGAAAGTCTCTGAACCTAGAAAAGGTTTTCCTCCTATAGCCTTGAACTCCTTGCAAACCTTAGCAAAATTATCCACTCTAGGCTGAGGAGGAGGAGCGGTTGTCTCTGGTGTAGTAGCATTGGCTGGACCCGCAGCCGCGGCCCTAGCCTCTTGCAACCTCCTATACCATAGTGGTATAACTAAACCCTCCGGGATGTTAAGATCTTCAGCCATGCTGAAACGAAAGAGGAAAGATTCAAAAAGGAGATTCCGAAAGATAAAGATATGGCTATTGGGGATTATGCTTTTCTTTTTCAAAAACTTTTTCTCTTAAAAGACATGCTTTTGAAAATACTTTCTTCGAAAATACTCTTAGAAAATAGTTTTTCTAAAAAAAATTATCTGTTCTGGTAACCTTAAGCTCTGATACCACGTGTAACACCCCACTCCCGCTATGATCACTCACCATGGGAATGCCATAACATCGGTGGAGTATTTAGTGAGTATAGAACAGAAAAATTACAACAAGACAGATATAAATAGTACTTAAAATTTTAAAACATCATCTCATAACAGCGGAAGTAAAACATGTCTGGTTACATCATAAACCCACAATAAAAGTCAAGTACAATATCCATCAAAATAAAGAAGTACATAATCCCACTCTCATACAATAGCCAAAACAAAAGAAAAGATAACTGGATAACTGGAGCTTTACATCTACCCAAGCTCCTAAAGACTGGAACAGCAATCCGATCAAGCTCCACTACTGCTAGGATCCACCACAGGACCTGAGGGTTGGGAAAAAGATAAAAACAACGGGGTCATACATAAGTCTGAGCGAGTCCTATAACTTTAACGATACAATCGTTAAAGTAACCAGAGAAGACATGAATTGATATACGGTAACATATAGGGATGAATAGCTACCCTAAGCAATCAACTAAACTAAGATAAAGGATAAAGACGCATCTACCCTTCCTAAGGTAAATTACTAAACTGCACCACACCAGTCGTTCCTAACTTAAAGGTTGATCCCACCCATGGACTTATAAAATTAACTTAATAGTACTTGCGTACCCCTAGGTGACCAAGTAGGCGCCACGGGGCCCTACAATCCACCAGGTGTACACACTACTCCCCATTCGATCGGCTCCCTAACGTAGATACCCGTGCTGGCCCCACCGTGGGGTGTACCATTCCCCAACGTGGCAACCTGATAAAACTAACGGTGCACGGCTTATATCTACACGATGCAACAACGGCTTACCTACCAGCCCGGGCCCACTCACGCATATGAAGCCCGTTGGACTTGCGTTGCCACCGCTAACCCGTTTGCCTCTTACAGTCAAGCCCAGTATGCGTGTCCCGTCCTCGACATGGGTCGAGCCTACAAAGATACGTATGGGTTACTGGTTGAAATGGGCCTCCACAAGCTACCCACCTAAGCTTGTCCCTCTTTCTAGTATATCCCACTTAACCCTTTAATCATGTTTTAATTACATGTTTCCACTTTGGTTAAGTATTCTAATCGTATTTTCTATTGCCACCCAAGGCAACCACTAGATTTTCTCATGCCACCCAAGGCACCCACTTAACCCCTCATGTCCCTCTACATGCTAATATGGTTAAGTGTTTCTTAATTAATTAATTAATTAAGAACGTAACCTTTGTAAAGACCTCTCACATTAGACTGTCTTTTATGACCGCTGGTTAAGCCGGTTGGGTCCGGGCAGCCTTATGTCATAACAGAGTCTAACCTCGTGTCTTTACATTAATCACGTATTTGGTTTGTGACTAAGACCTCTCACATTGGGCTAACATTTGTAGCAACTGGTTAAGCCGGTTGGGTCCGGGCAGTTTTACGCTACAACTGAGTCCAACCTCGTGTCTTAGTCAATTAATTACACCTAATTAATCACCCTCAT
The DNA here is from genome assembly GCA_030737875.1 of Allium sativum. Lineage (NCBI taxonomy): Eukaryota > Viridiplantae > Streptophyta > Magnoliopsida > Asparagales > Amaryllidaceae > Allium > Allium sativum. The sequence goes on along the minus strand of CM060909.1, from coordinate 743,347,786 downwards.
AATTTTTTTATTATTTATCCCTAATTAATCAAGTTTCCTTAACATGGGTAGACCTAACTTAATAGGTAAATTCCCATGGGGTAGACCTAACTCAATAGGTAAATTCCCAACACATAGTATGGGTACACCTAACTAAATAGGCAAATTCCCATAATATGTTCATTTATTTTATATTATGCATAATTATATTAATTTCACATAATCTTATTAACCTATGCATTTAATTACCCCATCGTTCCCACGTAATTTCGTTCTCATGATATAACACATATAAAAGGTGTCAACTTGCATATGAATGAACATGTTTCGAAGGTGCCATCTTGCATATTAACAAACACATAACTTGCACATGCACTTGCATAACATGTCACATAACTTGCATATAATATGTCACATAACTTACATATTCACTTGCATAACAAACTTGCATATTAACTCATAGACTTGCATAATGTGTCATCATGAACTTGCATATTAACAAACATATAACTTGCATATTTACATACATGTAACTTGCATATTAACAAACATGTAACTTGCATATTAACAAACATGTAACTTGCATATTTACTTACATGTGACTTGCATATTTACTTACATGTGACTTGCATATTAACAAACATGAATCTTGCATATTAACAAACATGTAACTTGCATATTTACTTACATGTAACTTGCATATTAACAAACATGTAACTTGCATATTAACAAACATGTAACTTGCATATTAACAAACATGTAACTTGCATATTAACAAACATGTAACTTGCATATTAACAAACATGTAACTTGCATATTTACATACATGTAACTTGCATAGCATATCACCATGAACTTGCATAACATGCATATGATTACATAGCCCACAACTTGCATATTTAGCATCATGCAAACATAACATACATCATATTAAACTTGCATAAACTTACATACTCAACATGCATAAACATACATACTCAACATGCATAAACATAAGATTAATGCTAACATCATATCATATGATTCAAAGCTCATTAACCCACATACAAAACCATAAATCCCATCACATCTCATCTAATTAGTTTACCAAAAGATCATCAAAGTGATAGAAACTCACAACTAGCAATTTTGCCCACCAAATGAAGAAGATTAAGATGCTAAGAAGGGATTAGAGGTTGATTAGAGAGTGATTAGCATGCAACCCTCTTCATTGATTTGTGGAGGCCATGATCAAGTTGCATTTTGCCATAGTTTAATTACAAGGTTTAATTATGAATGAATTAGGGTAGGGTTGGGGTCTTATTTATAGGATTAGAAAGTGTTTTAGGCCCTTAGATTAACCCTAGATTAGATTAGGACCCTTAGATTTAGGAACCCTCTAGAACATAGCCCTAGACTCAGCCAAGAACAAACCTGGTGCACCCAGACCAGCAGGGCCGACACCCTGTGTCGACACCCCTGTCGACAGGGCTGTCGACACCCCTGTCGACACCCCTGTCGACATGGCTGTCGACACGGGGCTAGGCGGGAATTTTTCCCCCCTTTCCTCTTTTGGCTCCAAACTTGTTTTTCAAATCTGAAATTTAAATTTAAATTTCCTAAAACTTCTTTGGGCCATAACCGGGCCATACGGACTCCGATTCTCGAAAACTCGGACTCTATTTCGCGTATTTTTCCGAGACGAACGCAATGACGCAGCCCGTTTCCCCTGGTTCTTCCATCTGAGATTAATTATACTTTAATTTCTAACCATTAGTGTTAATTGAAATTCGGGGTGTTACAAATATCCTATTTGATGTTAGTGTCTGTTTTGAGTAGTTCATTGTTGTACCTTATGTATATTCATTTGTTGGGACATGTTGTATTTATATGCAGTTTCTCAGAACCATTCACTTATGTAGCACTTGCGATGTTGTACTTCTGTTGATTGTATATATGTATATCTTGTTCTGCATCTGTGATATATGTTGTTACTATATTTTGTTATGAATAGATCCTTTGCAAATGTAATTTTGTATTAAACCGGAATCGCGTATGTCGATCCTCATAAGATAAGAGAAGAAAATTAGGGCACTTAATTGATGCTTTGATGCTCCTTTAAGACATAGCTTACGGATGGTCGCTCATAACCAACCCTATTCTCTGCGTTAGTAGATAGTAGTACTTAGTAATGCTTTTTGTTAGTTTGGGTCTTGGGGTAGAGGCATCACAAAATGGTACTAGGGAAGAATTCAAAACAAAGTACAATAAACACAAAATAGTTCATGTGTTACAATAATAAAGGATTACATCCGTGTTAATATTTACCTCCATTCACCGTTATTCCTAATCGTTGTCACTTAACGTTTGATTCCTTCGAGTAAATAACAATTTAGGATTACATCAAGGAGTGTATTTTAATTCTGTAGTATTCCATATGTTAAATTCTATTATCAATAGTATACTCTTGTGGGAATCTCAATAGTATACTCTTGTGGGAATCTTTATCATATTGAATTCTTTCAATGTATATTATCATGAATCTTGACCTAATGTGACATAGAATCATGTCCCTTAGTTTGTGTTGTGGATGATTGTATTAATTTTTCTAAATAAGGATATAATTTTTTAAATTACAAGGATAATAAATGTTAATGATCTGGAATTTGATCAGAGTTTCACAGTGGAAACAAGTAGGTTGCTTCGGCTGAGCTCATAATTTAAAGATTTACACATGTGAATAATTGCATGGTGCATACATGATTAACTAGTCATTGGCATTATTTGCTTGGTTGTATTTATTTAAAAATAAAAAACATATGTGTCAATTGTAATAAAATAAATAAAACTACGGAGAACTTGTGATTATCTATTTTGTTGACTTATTGGAGCACCGTTTAAGAATTTTAGTCGATACGTGGGACATCATGTTATCTATAAGGGTTCCAAAATATCATATGAGACATTTTGACATAAGAAATGGTTAACCAAAGAAAAAAAATTGAGTTAAAATAATGTCAAACCAATGAATAAATTGCGAAAAATGGAAGAACTTGGAAAGACAACATTTATTTTATATCAACTTTATAGACAAATGAAGGAACATATTACTAAAATTTGACGGCTTAATATTATTTTGTGTAATAAGACAAGTTAATGAAACAACTTTTAAGTGAAACTGTATTTTGGGAAATAGAAAAATATAATATATATATATATATATATATACTTGTGTATGAAGATATGATTTAAAAAGAGTAAATAACTTGGACGTAAGTAATATTTTAGAAGATGTACTTTCATATTTCAGACGATGTATGCAACCATCGAGTCTTAGTGATAGCAGAGGGAAAATGGCGAGGCCATGTTGGTTTTGTAATCAAAATTGCAGTCATTTGACTAAGAAATTTGTTACAAATAGATGACAAGGTATCGTCATTAACCTATTTCGTGTTTGAAAAGTTGAGTGTGTATTTTTAAAATATCTATACTAAGAAAAAGATAATGCAACGACCTAGAAAATTCAATGCTTGAATTTTCGACAACAATACATAACTCGTAACAAACCGACAGATTCCCAATCTTGATTATCGACACAAATACCATATCAACTAACCAAGCACCAACAATTTACTGGATCATAAATAGAAAGAAGTTAGAGGGTGAGAAATTGAAAGAAAGAAAGTTATAATAGAAGGAGAAGAAAAACATAAATACAATGACATCAGAGTAAACACAAATCTCACAGTGGAACAAATAAATATATTATATAACATAACTTTGAAATACAATTATGCACTTGTATTACATACCATTTTCAGAGTACAACCTTTACAACAGAACAAAAATAAATAATACTATCAAATGCTGAAGCCTTCTGCTCTAAGCTCTTCCAAGTATATCTGTAAAATCCTGACTACTTGATTGCCCGAACAAATTTGGGCACCCAAGAGTTTAGGTAAAACAAAACAAAATAAACTTTAGGTCGGTCATGAGACTTGTGTGAGTAAACTCTAACCATTTTGTTTAACTTTTAAAATCTCTTTAAAAGAAAGGATAATCATAAGACTGATCCACGTATAAACACAGATGGGTTTTACCTGAAGATAACCCAAAACATTCTTTGAAAACAATACTATTCCGATATTATAATAGTGTCTAAATCAAATAAATAGAAATCTAGCAGAATGCTTGCATCTCATGCTCCACATACATAATATACAGTCAAAACCGCAAGCTCTTATTGGAGAATGGATTCCAACTGGAAGGTATGGGCCCACCTTCCGACAGAGTATCTATAGACTGGAATACACCGGGTTCAATAAGAACATCTTGCAATCTAGGCTAAATTTGACCGGTCACTCATTTCGCTTGAGTGTACCGAATGTATTATCACCAACGGTTGGGATCAACAACCGTTCCCGAAAGGGACAACATCTAAATATATTAAAGAAGCAGTTGGATTTTTTTTCTAAATCAAATGACAATATACCCAAATTGGGAGCTGCCCACTTAGCCATGCGACCAACCTGATTTTATACCATTTCCTGGTTGTGAGGCTTGTGACCACGCTTATCTTTTGACATGCCACATCTTCATTCACTTTGAATGCCACATCGTCAAACCTGCCAAACCATTTATCGATTTTCGACAATATGACGGGTATAAAGCTAAGAGAAACGAATTCTTCCGCCACCAGATGTGATACGTTTGAAGAGATCAATGTATATGATATGTTACGCATACTCTGTCAGACATTTGTCCATACAAGTTGTCTTGGGACTGGAAAAACTGAGGGCACCATTCTGCCAATCCATCTTAGGAAATTTCTACCTAGGATTGCCTGAACAACCCTTGCATAAACTCTATCTTCAATTGTCTTTGGCATATTTTATTCACAACACTTATGTCAATACGTAGTTGTTTCCAGATAATAAATACAATCCCGGTCTCTCCGTATTAAGAAAGGAAAAATGGTCAAAACTTTGATAGCCAATTATTTAACTATCAAACAGAAACATCCATACAAACAATGATCCTATTTCCAAATGGAAATTCTACCGGTCAATCATTAAACAACATTGAGCCCCTTTAAATTAATTTATCATTAAATTAATCATTTTCCAATTTCTCTTCAATATCTTTAACCAAATATTTTACCAACTCGTTTAGCCTCTCACGATTCTTGGAAAACATTTCCATCTATTAAAAACTATTTATTTTCTATATCCTAGAAAATATTTCTTATTAATCATCAGAAAACATTCTCATATATATTCACAACTTCTATGTTTAGAAACTATACGTTATTAACATTCGGAAAACATTTCCATATTTATTCTCATTTCCTATTTTCTATATTAGAAAACATTTCTGTTTTATTCGGAAAACGTGTCCGAAACTCCTTTATTGGATTAAAACAGATGTTAAATAAAACACCACTGTGCCAACTCAAACCATGAACACTAATTAACTTAATTCACTTAACCAACCCTCGCTGTCGAACCTTAGCCATTCCTTAGTTAACAATGAAATCAATCAAGTTGGGGTATAATTACCTCTCAGACCTTTAGTGAACAACATTATTAACTTCGGAATAAACAAAGTTCGCAACTTCAATATTTAAAAAACATTGCTTACGTAACACTCTGATTCAATTTACGAATTCACGTCTTTTACAGAAATCATTGATTTTAACCATAATGTTATAATCCATGCTTTCAAAATATGATAAACTCAAATATAACTATTATTTATTACTTTGAATAGATAATCATCATTATATAATATAAACCAGTTAATAATTTAATCTTTATTGAAAACAAATAGTAAATAATACTTTCTCAAATCTGACGTAGTCGAATTCAGTAATAGCCTGCATTTTACGTATCAAAGGATCGTAAAATATTTTTATTTTATTCCCTGAGGGTTGGATCATACTCATATTTTAATATGTTGCTTTTGGGGATATGAGACATGTCCATAATTTTTACCAATTTTATTTGTGACTATTTTGGCCCTATCAACCTTGTATAGGGCATAACTTTTGACTCAGGTCGAATCAGGTGGTGATACATGTGCCATTGGAAAGGAAATGATGATTGCCTTTCCATAGAGTGGTTACATTGAAGATTTGGCTCAGCGGTTTGGGAGAAACCGCTCTTTAAGGTTTTTCAGTTGGTTGCTCAGGTTTTTAAGCCATAATGGGCTGATTTGGAGAGGTCCATTAGTGGGCTAGCGGAAGGGCATAAATAGGGGAAAGAGGTATGAGAAATGGTTTAGTTTCTCTATTCTCTCATTTGGTAGCCTATGTTCCTCCTTTCTCTAACACCTTTCCACCATTAAAAATCGAGATCTAAGCTTAGGAAATCGAAGATCTACACCATTTAAGGCTAGATCTACATCATGTGAAGTGAGAGTTCATCGGATCAAGGGGTTTGGTTCGATTTGCTTGCTGTATGTAATCTTAATTCATTGATTTTTTGCTTGTTTTGGAGAACTGGTGAGTGATATGCATCTCTCACATTGATTCAATCATTTATATGAATGTTTGGTCATGTGTTTCATGAAATTTAAGTATTTTCTCATAGATCTACACCTTGGTATGTTCATTTTCATATGAATCACCCTAGGAACTGATTTAGCAAGTTTAAACTGGTAATTTCTATGTCATTTCATATGTGTGCAAGTTAGATTCACAATTTAGATCATATGTTCATTTATTATGATTTTGGTGAAATTGTACGATTTTTGATGATAATTGTCATTTTCATGTTGTTAGTGGTTTCATAACATTTTTATGGTTTAATTGAATGAATTAGATGAGTATATTTCGTCGATTATGTCGATTGGCGAAGTTTTGGTCGAAATTGGACTTGAACCGGGGCTGTACAGGCCAGGGGTCGAGCGTAGTACGGTGTAGTACAGAAGAGGGCTCGGTCACACATAAGGGAGTGGTTGAGCGAGCCTAGGGTCGAACAGGAGGTAGGTCGAGCGGGTCTAAGGTCGAGCAGGGGGTCAGTCGTGTGCAGGTATCGGTCCGTTGGGGTTTTTGGAGACATTAGGTCGGTCGCTCCATGGATTGGCCATCTTTTGCAATAAAGTGTTTAGGTCGGTCAAGCTAAGGAGTGGTCGATCGGGCAGAGGTCGGTCGGTCGAGTGGAGGTCCGGTCGTGCATCTTGTGGTTGGTCACCAGGGTCGAACGCAGAATGAGGGGTTGTGCACCAAGATGGTCGATCGTGCATTGGGCAGGGTAAAGCCTGGTCGGTCACTGATGGTCGGTCGCTAGAGGATTGGGTCGGTCGCACTAGAGTCATTTCTGGAAAATTTATTTTTTGTGTACGACCCGGATTTAGATAAAAGAGATTGAATAAAATATTTTTCGGGGGCAACCCCATTACCCTAGCCATAGCACAGTGATGTAATTCAGCTTAGTTATGTGGTGACTTCGTAGTGAATTCAATGGGGAATGACGAAGTGAAGTGATTTGTTCGTTTGATGTGATAAATGTGGGGACGACTCAAGGATGTATTGACTTCATGTGGAATGATTGCTCTAAAGTATCCTGAGCTTATGAACAGTCGTAATTGATAACGACTTGAGATGAGAACGCCGAGGAATTATCGTTGTCATAGGATCTAGTGGGTTCAAAGCAGGGGTATGATGGAAAGATCGGTTGTAGGTTGAGTACTTGGGCATCGTATATGGCCTAGGCACGTGTTGTGTACATCGTGTGGGGTTGTGCTAGAACCGGGGCGTCGAGTATGGTCCTTTACAGTTAATGGAAAATTGTTTAGCTAGTCATACAATTAACGATGGTTTCAAAGCAAGGTTGGCGGTGATATCCAGAGTCAGTCATGGACGTTTGAATGCTTAGTTGTATTGATTGTACCATCTCACAGAAATTATCTGACTTCGAATGAGGTGTTCTTTGGGTGCTTGTCTGATATTAGTTTCGGCCTTTGAGGCTTGTGCTTGAGGGATGCCAAGTTCGATTAGGGTGTTTTCGTGGGATATAACTAGATGTTGTTTGAGTTGCTTTTTCCATGTATGAATGGTTGTTCCGATTGCCATGGCTGAATTGTTGTTCCTTTGGATGTACGGATCGTAAACGCTATCACTATCAGGTGTGGAGAAGGCAGGTGTGGGTTCGTCTTTGGAGTTGGGTTGATTAGTTCGTTTATTTACCCATTCTCATATACTTTATTGGTTTTGTTTTGTTAGCTGTTTTATTACTCACTAAGATTGTTGTCAGACTCAAGGTTTTATGTTTCCCTCTTATTACCTCGGGTTATTTATCCGATTGTTTGGATGGGCAGATTAGGTGGCGGTGACAGGTGAAAGCTTAGTGATGACAATGTTGCTGTTTGGAGGCGAGCAGGAGGCTGGCGTACTATCTTTCTTACTATATAGTATTTGGCTTTCCGTTGTTTGTTATTTTCTCTGAGTGTTGTAGTAAGACAAAATTGTATAAAGCCTACTGCTGTAATCCAAGAGTACGGATATTACTTTCTAGTTGTTCTGAAAGTTTTGTGTTTTCCTGCTTCACTATTAATACCTATTGTAAAAGTTCTATTATATTTTATCCTTGCACTGTGAGTTTTTGTAATAACCCGAAAAATCCGAGCCAATTTAATTTTTTTATTTTGACAATTTTGATGAATTTTGATTATTTAAAATGAATTATTTTAAATAATTACGACGAGAAATTTATTTTTAATAGAATTAGAACGTATATATTTATTTGAATCAATGTTGGAATATAAATATTTATTTTTAATTATAAAAGGAATTGAAAATGGCGCGGTAGTTCGAAAATTCGATTACAAATTTCAAATGAATGTACAGGATTCAAAATAAGCCGGATTTTAGTGAAACCAAAAATATTAGAATCTATTTGAAAATATCTTTCCAACGAATCCGAAAAATTAAAATTTCATAGCGGGAATAGAAAGTTATGCCCAGTTGAAATTTTAGAATAGTCGTTATGGAATTTTGGCCCTTAAGGATGGAAATTTTGCAAACGACCCTCGTTTTCGACGAAACCACTTTTGTTGGATCCGTGACGCCAAGTTATTGCTAGATTCCAAAATTCATAATTTTATGAATCAATATGTGAGCGTGGCAAAAGAAAACGTGTTTTGACAATTTCAGTCAATTTCGATCGACCAGAAAATGACTATTTTTCAAACGATCTCAGAATTTGATGAAATTAGTTTTGTTAGGACTGTATCGTCGATACGAAGCTAGAAAATATTTTTTCGGGAATTTTTAGAGTCCGTATTTGGCCCCAGTAAATTGAAATGCGCGTTCAAATTCAATATATAGATTTATATTTTGATTTTGACGGAAACAGATCGGAACTATCATACCAGTTTACGATACCTATCCCATTGTGTTCGGAATGGGAATAATTAGTTAGGAACGACAGTCGGCGGGTTTGATTTCGAGTTCAAAATAAAAAGATACTTTTTGAAATTAAAAATAATAAAAAATATATATAATTATATATCCTCACATCTCTCTCTCTATCAGATAAAAAGAAATAAAAAAGGGAAGAAGGGGATCGATGGAAATCGCGCGCCCTCCCCCCCTCCCCCGATTCAGCTCCGCCACCGCCCCTTCAGGCGTGTCGCGCCGCCACCTCCCTTTCCCCTCCACCTCATCTCCGTTTCCCCTGCTCTGACGCACCCATCCACCACACTTCGAGACCGCCCTCCCTCACGTACTCCACCTAGCGCCGCCTCCACTGTGTCAGCACCCCCACCGCAAGCTGCAGAGCACCCCCCTCCTTGATTTGCGAACCTGAAGCCATTCCCCCCTTCAGTCCAACACAATAAGTTTTTCCCTTCTCTTTTCTTTATTTTATTTAGTAAAACTGAAATTTATTTATTTATTAAATCTGAAATTAGTTTAGGTTAATTTTTATAAGGTAAAGATTATTTTTTTATAAGGTAAAGCTTATATTTTTATATATATGAAAATATGATTTTTATCTATATAGGTTTAGAAAAAAATGGTATTTTTAAAGTGATAAAGAGTAGATTTTTATAATATAGGAGTGATGTAAAAATCTGGTCTTTAATATATATATATATATATATATATATATATAAAGATATAAAGAAACGATTTTTAAAATATAAGCTTCATGTTAAAAAAATATGATTTTTATATTATAGAGATAATAAAAATATGATTTTTATATATGTAGGGAAATAAAAAATTTATTTTTATTATATATATATGTTGAGATAAAAATGTGAGTTTTATAGCGACGATATAAAAATTCGATCTTTATATAAGAAGTAGAAATATAAAAATATAATTTTATATAGAAAGAAGCGTTGTAAAAATATATGAAGTTGAAATAAAATTATGATTTTTATTTATTGGAATGAAGCAATAAAAATATAATTTTTATTATGAACAACGTGGCAAGGACTGCATTGGAATTTCAAACAAATCCAAACGGTTCAGCAGTTCAGAAATAGAGAATGATGGAGTGGATCCCTCGGGGATAACTTCTCACTTTTAATTTGTTTTCTAGTTGAAATATATACTAGGATGCAGACGGTGCTTAGCAGCACCCGACACCCATTGTCCACAAACCATGGACGTCTTGTTTGTTTGTTGTTTGTGGTGTGAATATTGATTGTGTGATGTAGAATGAAATAAATTATTTTACGGTTAAAAATATAATTTTTACATGTATATAAAATAAATATTTATAAACAAATCGGACGATTTGTTTATGTACACACATTTGACTGATATGGATTGGGACGATAAATTTTACACATCGCCCAACTGCACAAATAAAACCTGTGTTTGATTGTTTGAAAACCCCACACGGGTGTTGGGATGAAATTGGACATACACGAGTCCCAATAATTAGCTGTATGTCGATTGATTGATTGATAGGCTGTCATAAGCGTTAAATATTTATATTTGATGCTTATGCAGTGTAGAATGCACTCTGGATGATGGTTGATTATTTATCGTTGCTATTATATACATGTGTTGCAGGGAATTCATATAATTAACATTATATGGTAATTGATTGGGCCTCATTCCAAGTGGGAAAATAAAGAAAATTCATGTGTTGAATAAAAAGAAAATTCACGTGTTGAATAAAAAGAAAATTCATGTAATGAATAAAAAGAATATTCATGTGTTGAATAAAAGAAAATTCATGTGTTGAATAAAAAGAATATTCATGTGTTGAATAAAAGAAAATTCATGTGTTGAATAAAAATAATATTCATATGTTGAATAAAAGAAAATTCATGTGTTGAATAAAATATATATTCATGTGTTGAATAAAAGAAAATTCATGTGTTGAAGAAAATATTCATTTGTTGAATAGAATAACGAAGTTATTGAAATATATAAAGCCGTGTTGATTAGATATGCGCCATTTTGACGTGAACGATATCTATATCGATTTTGTTCATTTTTATAATGAATATCGAAAAGGAATTGATTTCAAAAAATAATATTTTGAAAATACATCATTTATATATCGATGATATGGAATATTCAATTTTGATTTGAAATTGAAAATGAAGTTGAAATCGTTTTGAAAACGAATTTAAAACGATTTATAAAATACGTTTTAAAAGGAAATGGACGAAATATATATAATATATATATAAAATGGCCTGAATAGAACGTGCCGCACTGCGACAGTTCGCGAATTTCGACCATTGACTTTGAATGGACATTACGGGAGATCTGACCGTCTAAAACCGGAACCGTTGGGTTCGTATCGATGAAAGATTTCTAACGAATATTAGAGATTTGAAATCTAACGGTTGGATTTGAAATTATGTCCAATTCAAATTTGGGAAAGGTTGCTGTAAGTGCAGTTCGATGGCCATTGATGGAAATCGACTGTATGGGCCTTGATAAAATTATTAAAAATATCAATAATTAGTGTAAAATCATAAGAAATGATTTGGAAAGAATTGGAATGAAAAACTCCAAATTTGATAAGATAAAAATAGATTTTTATCGAAATGAACTAGTTTTGAACTAGAATGATAATCTATTTATTTTTGAAATAAATAAATTGGATTTGAAAGGGTTTAAAAGTAACCAGAATTTTCAATAATTAAATTGGATTGGATTTAAATCGAAATTGTCTTTGGAATATTTCGATGTTGGATTTCGTGATTATACAGATATTGTTATGGAAATTTGAAATATATATTTATATCGTTATTTCCAATACGATATTTGTTGGTCGTAGAATTTGAGATTGAATATAAGCCGATATATTTTCTATTCGGAGCCTTGTATTTAATATCAAATGGGATTTGGGTTTATCGTGAATGGTGTCTTCATTAACACTATTCTTAAACCCAGTTGAGAAAAAAGATTAATTTTTTTTTTATTTAGATTTAATGAAGTATACCAATTAAATGGTATTTAACTGGAATTGAATTTGAATTGATTTTTGTGTTTATCGCGAACGTTGTTTCAAATAACACTTGTTCTTTAATCCGATAATTAATGGAATATGAATTGGGTTTATTGTGAACTGTGTTTTAACAACATTCATTCTTTAACCCGATTCACATTGAAATGTGATTTGGAATTTATAAATATTTTGTTAAGATGTAAAGGAGATATTCCAAAGTAAAGTTTTCCAATTTAATAAAATAAATTGGGATGGAATGGAATTTGATTTGGTAATAATCGAAGTGAATTTCTGTGGAGGAAGACAACTAATATATCTAGAATTTAAAAGGCTTTTCCGTTATTCCATTTATATTATTAGTCGGATATGGAAGTTTATATCGATTATATATATCGATTTGTTTTCCATGAAGATTCCATTATAAATGGAATGTGATTTTGGGTTGTCGTGAACGGTATCTTTAATAATACTGTTCTTAGACCTTACAGAGTTAAGAAAATCTGAAACTAACTGAAGATTAGTTAAGTTGAATGGTTTCCTGGGTATTGATATGTTGTTGGTTTTGCCCTTCGGGGTTATTACTTAGGGAATTGTTCACTTGCTAATTTATGGTTAAGGGCTAATGGAATAGAATGTGATTTTGGGTTTATCGTGAACCGTGTTTTAAATGACATGGGTTCTTTAACCCAGTTAAAGACAGGATATGATTTCCCAATTTAAATAATCATTAATAGTAATTTTTGGGAAGATTAAAACCAAGTGGAGTTTTAATGAACCTTTAATTAGATTGAAATGATCGAGAATGGGGTATCACCAGTTTTGCTCCAGGCGATAGTTAAATCTTTAATTAGATTTGAACGTGAAATGGTAATTGAATTTACCGATAACACTGTGGTGTTAGACATGAAGTACGACCAGTTTTACTTCATGGGATGAATAGGTTGGGGTTGGGAAATTTAACAAGTGATTACTTCGGTAAGGTTCGCTAATCCCGAATAGTTTGGATAAACCATAATTTTGTTTGAACTGATATTCAAAAGAAGACTAAAGAATAAATTTAAAGAATTTATCTTTGATAAAATTAATGGGAACCTTTCCCAAAGTGTAAGAATATTTGAATAAAAGAATATTCTGAATTGGAATGAGGCGTATGTTGTGTTTGTGTAACACTTGTTTATTATATACGCGAGTTATCAGAAAGACCGGGTTTATCCCATTTTGAATAACTGATTCAACGATGTGTCGAGGATGATGACGGTGGTCGAAGACCGGAGGTCTTCACATCGTTTGGATAATTACTGATGATCTTGATTGGACTGTACACCCAAAAGAAGGAAATCAGTTGGTGAGACGTACTTGGAGATCGATGGATATGCGAGGTACAAGGTGCCCTCGGTTTCATTCAGACCCAGAACGGACTTGTAAATGGAATGTGTTTCTGACATTGGATATCATTCTGTGTGATTGATGGATATCGGTTGCATGGAGTGGTTTGCCTGTGTGGCATGCTAAGATGCAAATGATCAAGGCTTTTGTTGAAAATCAAAGTATTGTGGTTGATGATCAAAGCACCGCCTATGTGGCACAGCTTTGTATAGCATTAATTTGCGAGCTTCACACCCCGGTTGTGAACCAGAAATGGGAGAGGACCTTAGGGAGGACATGCATTTCTTTCTAGCTAGGGTGGTGTCAGTCACCTACCAACCCTGACGTTTATATTATTTTCACCTGTGTGGTTGTTGGATTGCGAGGCGCCTCGGATATATCGGTGACTATATGGAGCCGATGGAGTCATTTGGCTCATTTATGCCCCAAAGGGTGGGGAAACACAGTGTTCAGGCATTATAATCCACATCGGTGGACCGGCCCTGACGATCCCAGGCTTTCTTGCGCGCTTGCCTGAGGCTTGGGCTAGAGAGTCTCGAATTCGGTGAAGACGATCCCTTGCCTCGGTTCATAGATGGAAATCCAACTTCCAATACGTGACTTTGCGGTTTTGATTGTAGAGCTTAGTATGGCGACATAGTCGTATGGGGCACTTATGCCGTCTATGATTGATACTTATGATTGAAATTGTTTTGACACTATACACTTATAGTAATAATAAAACAAGAAATTTCACGTACCAAGCATTCTTGGCTATTATAAGGTAAAACCCCTATCCTTCGGCTTACATTGCATTGTAAGATGGGACCTGGATCTTATAATAGCTTCATTGTTCTTTATTTAGCATTGCGCTGTTGTTTTATGCACTGGTATTCTTGGGAGGAAACCCGATCTGTGTTATACGGCGTGGTCCCTTGATTTACCGAACTTTAAAATAAAGATTAATAACTGTTTTAGTTCTCACACCAGTCACATGACTGACCTGGAGTTTATTGTTTTAAACCTAAACTCTGGGTGCCCTTATTTTGACACAGGCAGTTAGTAGTTTTGGTTTTGCAAATTTATATTCAAAGGATCCTGATTTGCAGCTGGAATGATATCCGGAAAGCTCTGTATCCGTATGTCTCCTTCAGTTGTGTTTTGTATTATTTTCCACTGCTATGTAATGTAATTTAAATCTCTGATATTTTTCTGATGTGTAATATTCATTCATACTCTGTATATTCTTGTATTCTGATGGAATTGTTGTAATAAACAATGAAATATTCTTCTGTCTATGTTCCGATGTGGATTGTTCTCAAAGCAATCCGGGTTTTCCTTACCAGGGAAGTTCGGGTCCTTACAGTTTGCCGTAGGTTCCGATGATGTTTACCTACTCTTATGATTGTCCATAGCCGTCGTGCTCACCTTTCAGCACATTATTCCTCTTGTATAGTGCAGGGGTTATGAGTGCATTATTTCAATTTCCCAAATATTTCCTTTATTAAATCCATTGATTTTAGAAAATTATTAAATTCAATACCCACTTAAAAAATTCCTTTTTATATTCCAATATTACTTATGGTATTTAAAATACCAAATAAAAAGGGTCAGTGTCATCCAAACACACATAATCAATCACAAATAATATATCACAATATATGAAAACCAATAATATAAAAGTTGAGGAATCCAGTTGGATCCCTCCAACCTGTTTCCCTGCATCCACAGATTTTAAACAACAAACATAACCTCAATTTCATATCAATATGAAATTTTATAGCAAATAGAATCAAAATTCAATGAATGATTTATATATATATATAACTATATATGCCATTTCAACCAATTATCAACAATTCATCCAAACAACCATCACACAACATTCAATTATCATTTATCGGTTTTAAAATACGTTTATAAACTTATAAAACTGAATATAGTTAGTTAGTTAGTTTATTCACATTGGTAATTTATCGTTAAATAACAATAAACCGTCGTTGATTTGATCAGGCGTTTTATTTTCCCTATAACTCTCATGAGCTCCAAATCATTCCAAATTTCATGGACTTGTAATATTCATCGATACAGTTCCAATGAAACTTGTTTCATCAGATTTTGATATTGTGCGACAAAGTTATTAATATTACAAGGTTTACAAAAATTAAATATTTGATTAATTATACTAATCACAATAATATAAACTAATTTCCTCCTAAATTCTTTTAAACCCATCCCTCATCATCTTGATATTCCTGCTGCTAATAACCCCAAAGCTCTCATGGCCATTGCACCATCTTTCTTTGACCCCACCTCCTTCAACATACCACAAAATTCAATTCGTCAATCCCTATGATCATCTCTAACAAATAGCTCCTCGCCAAAGTCACGATGCTCAACCCGCAGCCTCAGGAAGAATACCGATGTCGACATAAGCCTGCTGCCTCCTGAAAACGTGCGATGTCAACATGCTCAGATTTTCGCCAAAAATATACACAAGGTGTCTCTTGCTTCACTGATCAACAATACGACCTCGAAAACTCGAATCAACGCTTCTAAATTCCCAAATCCCAAACCCTAACTCACGTTTATTTCAGACTAGCATAGGTTATTGACATCAAACCCAATGATATCCATATAGGAATAAAGATAAACACCTAGAGATCATAATATACTTATGTAATGATTTATGGAAATTTCCTTGAATTGATTCAATTTTTCAAAGTATCGATCGTTTTATTTTTACTGAATGATGGTGGCGTGGTGTTATTTTGACCACAGAAGAAAAAAAAAGTGTAACGACCTGCCTTTTCGGTCGCTTCAAGTCAGTGTTAAACCAACTTAAACCGCTAGAAACGACAGATTGTTATTTAGCTTATGCATTTAACAAAATCAAACATAGAAATCACAAAAATAAAAACTACAATATCTCACAGTGGAATAATTTTACATAAAGTATCAGAGTTTGTACAAAACTTTACACAATGGAAGTAAATATATTTTAAACAAAATAAAATTTACAGCAAATCTGTGTGCGCGCGCATGCGTCTTCACGTGCCTCTCTTCTTTGCGAGCTAAAATCTATAGTCTGCAACACTTGTATCTGACCCGAGCGTTCCATGTAAAACACAAAACACTTGAGTCAGGACTAAAATTCTCATATTAGTCAAATCAAATCAAATGAAATATATATATAATCATAATTTCAAATCTTATTCTGGTTTATTTAAAGGTCTCACCATCTTCCAAAATTCATTTAAGTGTCTTACACAAGATATCAATTTGGGATTGATCCAATGTTTCAAAATTTCCAATAATTAAACTTTTATTCATATTCAAGTTATTAAATCATTGATTTTAATAAACATACTTCATGCCCATTCTTCCATAGTCTGTATCATTTCAAGGGATAATCCTTTAAAATCTGACAATTTATTCAAATCTAAAATATCCAGTTTAATTTGTAGTGAAATTTCATCCATTTTCCTTACCATATTTCTCTTTTTTTTTAAAAAATCAATCAATCAGATTTTCCAAATGGAAAAGATCAACAAAAATCACATAATATCAAACATTCAACAGTACATTCAATACCATATATTAAATAGAGTGTCCAAAGGTCAGAAAACATTCTAAAGTCAAGTAATCGATCACCACATAGTGGTAAACAAAATGGATAACATAAATATCAACTCAATAACCTTTTAACGAAATAAATAATATTTACCATCTCAATATCAGTCAACTTCTAAATCAGTACCTCATCCGTATCTCACAATCAATCAATAGCCAACAAATATCGGATTATTTAAATGATTATAATAGGAAATTCCAATACTAATAAAAAAAATTTAACATTCCAAATTACATGTCCAAATTTTGACTATCAACAAATACCCATTTCAATTACCAGATTTAATGTTAATTTAACAAATCAGTTAAGTATCATTTTTTATATATAAAGAATTCAACTAATTCTTACCATCCAATTAAAATATCAAATGTTATGATAAAATTAACAGTCCAAATTAAGTGCCACATTTTAGTTAAATCAATCAATTTCAATTTAATCATTGAATTTGTCTAACAAAAATCAATATTAATCGTATTCTAAACAATTTGGTCTAACTAATAGTAGGAGTTGTAGTACTTCGTGAATGGAATAAACCACTTACCTGCAAACAAAGCTGAAAATTTGACAGTGACAAATAGTCGTGAGTCCAACACCATTGCGAAGAGCTTGTCAAGAAGGAAATGGATGTGGAAACAGCTAAGGTGGAAGGTCGGTTCGGTTTCAGGTGGCGACTGACTTGGCAGTGGATGTTTGGATGGAAGCAGATCCAATTCGCGAAGTCCGAGGCGACGCGATCAAGTTTTGAGGGAGGACGATTTAATCTAAGGAGGATCGATTGCTGATTTTAGGGAAAACGAGAAATTTTCTTCGGCCACCGTTAATAAACTTGGGGAAAGTGATATGGCTGAGAAAACTAAAAGAGAGAAGGAAATGTGGAGAGAAGAGAAGAGGTGCAGCTTATATAAATGAAAGGTTGTTATAGTGCACGACTTGGAAATGAATTAACAATAAAATTTACGTTTTGTTTTGTTTTAAATGTAACGTTGTTATTGTTCCATTTTACAATATTTAATGCTAACTGAAACGACCCGCAAATCCGAGCTATCTGAGTTGACTAAATTCACCACACGTCCAACCCAAATAACACAGAAATACGACTCATTATTAGAAAGAAGTTAGAGGATGAGAAATAGAAAGAAAGAAATATTAGAATAGAAGAAAAACGAAGATCACAACTCACAGCGGAACGAATAAAATATATTATATAACATAAACTTTGAAATACAAATCTGTTTTGTACATATACACATACCATTATCAGAGTACACATAACTTTTGATTCAGCGGAAGTAACTCCAAATAACTAACGTTGAAGCCGCCTGCTTCAAGCTCCTCCAAGTATATCTATAAAAGCCTGAAACACTTGACTGCCCGTACAAATTTGGGCACCCAAGAGTTTAGGGAAAAACAAAAAACAAAATAAACTCTGGGTCAGTCATGGGACTGGTGTGAGTAAACTCCAACCACTTGTTTAACTTTAAAAATCCTTTCAAAAGAAAAGATAATAGTAAGACCAGCCCACACATAAACACGGACGGTTTTTACCTTACTGTAACCCAAAACACTTTGATACGAAAATCCAGTGATATTATAATAATGTCTACATCAAGTAAATAACCAAATAGCAGAACGCTTGCATCTCACGCTCCACATATATAGTACAAACTCAAAAACCGCATGGCGCTTATTGGAGATTGGATTTCCAACATGACAAGGTATGGGACCACCTTCCGACGATGTACCTCTAGAGGCAAATACACCTGGGTTCAACAAGAACATCTTGCAACCCGGCCCACACATGACCGACCACTCATTTCGCTTGAGTGTATCGAATGTATATCACCAACGGTTGGACTCAAACCACCGTTTCCCGAATGGGCAGAATCGATAGATTTAGAAACAAAAGGAATTTCTCTAGATAGGTGATTATACACCCTAATGGGTGCGACCCACATAGCCATGCTGCCTGCCCGATTTTTGTCCTTTCCCGGTTGTTGAGGCCTGAGGCTACGCATACTTACCATTCATTGATAACACAATCACTTTGAATGCCACATTGTCAGATCCGTTAATCACTAGTTGAGTTTGCACAAATATTCTGGATATTATGCTAAGGGATAAATCCGTTGCAACCATATACATTCATACAGACCAACCCATTTGATCATTGGAAATACTCTGTCAGACATTCGTCCATTCTCGTTCGTTCTGGGATTGAACGAAACCGAAGGCACTATTTCTATTAATAGAAAAGCCCTTGCACTTTACTCCGTCTTCAATATATTCAGCATACTTGGTTCGCAACGCTTATGCCGATACGGAGTGGTTCTTCGGATAATAATCCAACCGGTCTCTCCATATTGACAACGATGGTCAAAACTTCGATAGTCTGTGATTTAACTATCGAATAAAACAAGTGTTCAATCAACATATCAAACAAATCACTGGGCCCTTTAATTAATATTCCATTAATTAAATCTCTTTTCCATTTCCTTAACAATATTCGTTTACCAAATATTTCAATACTCAATCTTGGCCCTTTACGCTATTTTTGATTTCGTTTCCTTATCGAATTCTATATATATCGATATATAGATTTCTAATTGTCAAATTTCTTAAAAATATTCTAACTCCTTAAATTCCCGGAAAAATTCGCCATAACCTCCCCTGTATCGGGAGCATCGGGAAATTTCAAATAGCTTCCCGGTATCTTCCTCAATCAAAAAGAAAAAGGAAAAGCCAAGCGGCTTGCCGATACGGCGCATAAATCTCATATATGAATTTAAACATGTACCTTTTGTCGAGCACATTATTTATATACCTGCATTATCCTTGGCCCATACCTGTCTCCTGTATGTCTATACCTGTCCCATTTATTTCAACTTCGTACACTCGTTGACTCAATTCGTTAAAGTAATTCTTTAACTAACTCTCTGCCTATCTCGCTTGTATATTTGAATATAACACGTTTCGAATATATTTCCACTTACTTATAAATCAATTGAATTCAAATTTCAATTTAAGTTCTATATTCGATTTCGAATATATATTTACAATCCCAAATTCCACTTTTCAAAGTTCAATTTTAGTTCAAACTCGATTAACTAATTCTTCTTTAGTTAATTCTATTCAATAATCAAAAATAGGATTATTGTTTCAAAAATCATCTTCTTTACTTCACTTGAGTTCACATTTATTTTCTAACTCAAGTCTAGATTTTTAAATGGCAATCCGGATTTTTATTTGCTTAAAAATCCCAATATTTATATATAAAATCCATTATGGTTTATAATGGTTTATGGCGCTGCTTTTCTAAAAATTTGATTTTGACATAACTCAAAATCTATACGACGAAATTCAGATTTTTCTCCTTCATTAGAAAACTATTATCAAATCGGTCCTGACGTTTCTTGTTTCGAAGAATTCCAACTTCAATTGCGTTCTGTATATTCAATTGAAGTTCAAATCGCTATTTTACGAACTGCAGCGCTGCGGCGAGTTCGTTTTAATTATATTTATAAATATAAACTTTTCCAAACTTCTTAAAAATGAATTAAACTTCGTTTTAACCTTATTTGAATTCCTTGATTCAAATTCCAATCTCACTTTTGAATTCTATATTTCAAAACCCAATTCCTTTTCTATTTGATATTCAAATTCAATATTTGAATTTCTATTTGAATTCCCTATATTCAAATTCGATATTTGAATTCATTTGAATTCTTTTATTCAAACTCTATACTCAAATTCCATTTGAACTTCTATATTCCCATTTCTATATTTGAATTCTATTGAAATTCAAATATTCAAACTCCTTTTTAAATTCTATATTCAAAATTCCATAGTTTAAAACCCATTCGGATTTCATATTCAAATCCCTTTTAAATTCCCTTGAATCCAAATTCTATTTCAAAACTATTCGGATTTCCTATTTTGAAAATCCTATTTGAAATTCTATTTCAAATTCTGCTTTGAAAATCCTATTTCAAAGTTTATTTCAAATTCTATTTTGAAATTCTACATTCAAATCTCTATTTGAATTTCTTTATTCGAATTCCTTTGAATTCAACTTATTTAAATTTCTTGAATTCAAATTCTATTTTGATTCTAATTTCGTCTATTCAAATTCTATTTGAACTTCTATTTGAATTTCTGATATTCAATCTCCCTTTAAGATTCCATTTGAAATTCTAAATGTTTTCAAATTCCACTTCCCCTTCTTTGAAATTCTTAACATTTCAAATTACATTTCTTTTATTTGAAATTCCATTTTGAATTTCCTTTATTCCAATCCCATTCGAATTCTTTTGAATTTCTATAGTCAAATTCTCTTTTTATTTGAATTCAAATATCATTGCAAATTCTATTTTCGAAATTCTATTTTCAAAGTCTATCTCAAATTCTCTTTTGAAAATTCTGTTTTGAAATTCTATTTCAAATCCTTTATTAAATTTTTACTTTATTTCAATTCCTTTTTGAATTTCTATATTTGAAATTCATACTTGAAATCCCATTTCAAATTCATACTTGAAATTCATACTTGAATTCAAATATCCAACACCATTTAAATTTCCATTTCCTTTCCTTTTGGAATTCAAATTCCCATTTCCTTTTCTTTTATTCAAATTCTATATTTAAATTTCCATTTGAATCATATTTTCAAAATACTTGTATTTCTATTTCTGAATTATCAAATGATAATTCTTTTCACTTCGTTTATAACTTCGTTACAAAAGAACTATTTATAAGCTTCGTTTATAAAGGAACCACTTGTTATATTTTTCAAAAACAAGTTTATAATTTTATTTCCATTTAGAATTCAAATTCTATTTAAAAATAGAATTTTTCCTTTAAAAATCTCAAATATCCTTTTAGTTGGCCCAGTGATATTTAAACACACAAAGCAACGAATTATTTATTTTTCTAACACATCATATATAACAATATATATGCAAACAAATAAACAAACAGATAATATATTTTTGAGGAATCCAGTTGGATTCCTCCAACCTGTTTTCCTGCATCCACAGATGTTAGCACATAAATAATACCCATTCTGCTTCGTGGCAGAATATCGCGGTATAGAAGGTCATCCACTAATCATAGCGTGGGGCGTATAGGGTAATCATCCGCTATGAAACTGCGGGCATCCGCTAATGAGATTGCGGGAATCCAATCAACCAATCAACCCAATATATATATATATATAGCCTAAATAACTAATATATATAAAACAACCATAAAACATGCACACAAGCAACAGACAATTATTTTTGATGAAATAAAAATAATTCTAAAGGTGAGTGAGATTTACTCACCGTGATTTTATTTGCCGAATATCCAATGAAGCCAACTATATAGATTTCACAGTGATTTCTCCAATCGTCTGTTTTTCAATGCAAAACAATATAAATAAAATTTCAGTTTATTAAATTAGCCTAATTCAATTTAATTAATTACTCCAGTAATATAATTCCAATTTAAGCCTTAATTTTGTTTAAATGATTAGTTTACCCGTTTATCTCTTTACTAACTAATCTCTATCTATTCAATCCATTACCAATCATATGGCTAATTTGTTTTAAATCGGTTGCTTGTTTATATAGATCAATTCTCCTAAATTTAAAAATCAAAAATTACCTAAATCTCGTTCCTCTCCAATTGAAATGCACCGAACACGCACCTTCTTCTTTCCATCATAAACAAAATAGATCAAACACCAGATCCACCCAAAAGCAAAAAGAACGATGCCCAGGACAGCTCACTTTCCTTTTTCCATGCCCCTCTTCCTCTGACTGAGTAGCACACTCCCTTTCAAGAACCAAACCGACTCGACAAACTGCCAAAGTCGCGATAGTGAGCTCGAACCAAAAACCCAGAAATCGACAGCCTTCAAAATAGGATCACTGTCTTCGAATAACACCTTGTATCGAAGACTGGACCTCACCAAAACCCTACTGACCTGCCGCACCCTTCTTCAAGGTCAGACGCTCCTTTGTGAACCCACCGAACAACCCTTGCTTGCCTCCGACGATGTAGTTCGCCATCGCAGATCCAAATCCCAATATTGATGCCCACGCTTTCTGCCTAAATCGCGACTGGACTTGCCCTAGACCACATCGAAGGTGTCGAGCTTCATACGCCATCGCGTCGACCCTAAACCCCCAAATCGATGTACACCCCTTGCCTGAATCACGAAATCCCTTCCGTTCCCTTCCCACCGATGACTGCCGAGACCACGACCTCCCTCACGCGCCCGCTCCAACATGAGTTTAACACCCGATGGACTCCTCGCATCAGCTGATCTTCGATATTTGGGATTTAACAAAGAAAGAGATCATCCATTTATATATGAATTTAAGCTTTCGGTTTAATTTACCTTGCCAGAATGAATATTTTAAGAGAAAATTAAAGGGGAATGTCGCGATTTATAGAAGGAGGGAGAGACCAGAAGTACACGAGTAATAAAGGGATGTAGGGTGAAGTACAATGCATATTTAATACGATTTGATTTCTATTTAATGCGATTCGATATAAAGCGATTTTTATTCTTTTTAGAACTATATTGATTTGATTTTGAATCTATCCACAATAAGATATCTCGGGGTTCGCAATTAAATATCGTGAACCGCTATTTTAGCGTACCGACCGTCGTTACAATGTTATAACGCTATTCTGCACTGAATTTAATATATTTAAATTTTTAATTTGAACGTAAATACAAATAACCAAAATAAATTAATATAATATAATTTAAATTCAATAACAAATAAATTCTTCAACAATAAATCACTATTATCGTTGTTCATATTTAAATCGTATATATATTGATCATCTGAACCGTTTCGATTCAGTTTTAAATTCTGAATTATATCCTATATCGATTATTAAATCGGTAAATCCAATATAAAAATTCTTTTATATCACCAACACAATATTTAAAACGAATATTAATATTTAAAATAAATCGACGAAAAATCTGGGTCGTTACACTAACCGATTAAAGTAGAAACGTATGCAGCACCTTTCCAATCTTGTTTCCAGAGCATAAAAGAGGTAACATTTTTTTTGTTAAATGACTTTTGAGCGGTAGGAAGAAAATAAAGTGGGAAATGAATAATGTTTTATTTCCAAACTCTTTAATGTGGATTAACCATGTTGAACGTGTACAAATGTCGAAATGTACCTGGGGAAAGAATACGTAAACAATTAATGAAATAACAAAAAAGAAAGGGTGCATTGCATGGATACGCATGCATTCAGATGGGAAGAATCATACTTTTTTTTATATTATTATATAGAAATATGGCTTACATTAGTTTTGGACATGGACTGCATGCATGCATTATAAATGTTACAATAAATGGTATATGTCTATATGCTTCTCACTAAACAAATGAAGAGATCGTTTTGCTTTCTCTTTGTAAACGTGGCCAAGTAATTCGCTCATTAATTCAAATTAAATGTGAGCATTAATTTGCACCATGCATATATACAATACGTTTTGCTTTTCTTCATAACAGATACAAAATATGCAAATTTAGAAATGAATGAACGTGTTGATATTTATAGAAGAAAAGACAGCTAGAACAATGAGGCATTTGAAATTAGTGCATATGCATGAAAATATAATGTATGGAAAGAAATCAATAAAGTGGAGGAAATAAATGAATGCATTATAAATGAAGAAATGAAGTAAAGAGAGATAAGGCAGTGAATTTGGGGAAAGTGGAAAAAGAAGGGGAAACAATAAATATGTTTTATGTTTTTTTGTTATAAATGTATGCATAATACATGGAAAGGCTGGACAATAAATATGTTTTATGTTTTGTTTGTTTCTTTTTTTAATTATTATAAATGTTAACATAAATTTCATTAACTGCGATAGCTAAAACATACATTATATACCTTTAACACTAGGTGTCTTACAATTCTTATTATATAAAATTAATTTGGAAACATTCATAAATTTATTTTCAATTATTGCATTAATGCCTATATTGAACCTTAAAAATAAAATCAATGATTCAACTGCTATTTTTTTTTTTTCAATAATAGTTCAAAGTTAGCTAGTCCAAATATATAAACATAAACAATTTAATAATTTCCATTATTATCAATCATAATTTAACAAACTATAAATTTTTGTTTATCACAAATAAAATTTTAAATCATTCATTAATAACATCATAAATATTATTTAAAAACCATTCCAAATTCAAACATTAAATTAAAGTTAAAATTTAAAATGGTCGCAAATTTAAGGGATGTTACAGTCTCCCCCACTCAGAACTTTTCGTCATCGAAAAGGTATAAATAAGGAACTAGTAATTAAACGATATCCATTCATATGCACATCATTTTCGATTTCTTATTCAGATACAAAATTTTGCTTTCAATTAGTATAGGTAACCCGATCACTCAAGTGTGGACTTCTGATTTGACTTCTTGATTAGAAACTTCCATTCTCCTTGCATAGCAATAAACTATGATAGAGAACTTTAGATTCTTATCGAAAACTCATATCAGTGTTCATCGTCGAGAATCGTGCAAACAGTTCTATTTGAAATCAAAATCGCGTATTCAAAACTAAATCAAAATGGTTATGCGAATAAAATTGTTTTCGCATATCGACACATTATAGTTCATTAAATTTTTTTCAGTTATACAAATTTATGTAATTTAAGTGTCTACAATTTATATACAATTTTAAAGTTTATAAGAAAAAAATTTGAAGAAAAATTCTTTTATATATAAAAAAATACCTTATATCAAAAATTGTTTTTGATAACTCGATATTTCCACAAGTTTATCATCGTTCTTCAAGAATCTGGTAATGCGTTGATCAAGCGCAAAACTAGAAATCTCGAAGTACTAAGTAAACTCGTTTCAATATCTTGTGAAAATACTTAAAAATATATTAAAATAGATAAAAGAAGTACCATCCAATTAACCAACCGATGAAACTTATTCATGAATCGCAGATACATAATGGATACGCCTGGGTCCCCTAGGAAGCATCCGTACTCGTAGGAAATTTCTTCTCTACGAATTTCATCATGAACAATAAACGAGATAAATCAATAGAAATAGAATAGAATAGAATAACTTGAGATCATCAGGGAACGCATCCCCTAAGGTCGCTCTATCACCAGGTTGAGAGGACAAAGTGCCACGGCCATAGGTGACTAGGCAATAACTGCCTTACGTATTTCGCCATAACACCTCGAAATAATCGCATGAATCACAGTTTACATCTAGTAACACTGGTGGTTACATCTCTATCACCCATAAACCTTAGGCAATCACTGCCCTACGAATTACGCCATGTGCACCAACTGTAAGGAACTACCATTTCGGCCCCTTCAAGTCGGTAGTTAAGCCAACCTAAACCGCTCGAAACGACAGGTTGTTATTTTGATTAAGCATTTAACAGAATCAAACATAAAAATCACAAAAATAAAAACTACAATATATCACAATAGAATAATTTTACACAAAATATCAGAGTTTGTACAAAACTTTACATAGCGGAAGTACATATATTTTAAACAAAATACAATTTGCAGCAAATTTGTCAAATCTATGTGTGTGCGCATGCGTCTTCACGTACCTCTCTTGTTTGTGTGCTGAAATCTATAATCTACAACACTCGTACCTGACCCGAGCGCTCCATGTAAAACACAAAACACTCAAGTTAAGATTAAAATTCTTATATTAGTCAAATCAAAACAAATGAAATATACAAATGATCATAATTTCAAATCTTATTTTGGTTTATATAAAGGTCTCACCATTTTCCAAAATTCATTCAAGTGTCTTCCACAAGATATCAATTTGTGATTGATCCAATGTTTCAAAATTTCCAATAATTAAACTTATGTTCATATTGAAGTTAATAAATCACTGATTTTAATAAACATACTTCATGCACATTCTTCCATAGTCTATATCATTTCAAGGGATAATCCTTTAAAACCTGACAATTTATTCAAATCTAAAATATCCAATTTAATTTATAGTGAAATTTCATCCATTTTCCTTTCCATATTTATCCTTTTTTTTAATAAAAGTATTCAATCAATCAGATTTTCCAAATGGAAAAGATCAACATAAATCACACAATATCAAACATTCAACAATACATTCAATATCATATATCAAATAGAGTGTCCAAAGGTCAAAAACCAAATCTAATGTCAAGTAATCGATCACCACGTAGTGGTAAACATAAGGGATAACATAAATATCAACAGACTAACAACCTTTTAACGAAATAAATAATATTTACCATCTCAATATCAATCAACATCTAAATTGGTACCCCATCCGTGTCTCACAATCAATCAATAATTAACAAATATTGGATTATTTAAATGATTGTAATAGGAAATTCCAATACTAATATAAAATTTAACAATCCAAGTTACATGTCCAAATTTTGATTATCAATAAATATACATTTCAATTATTAGATTTAATGTCAACTTAACAAATCAGTTAAGTATCATTTTTTATATATAAAGAATTCAACCAATTCTTACCGTCCAATTTAAATATCAAATGTTACGATAAAATTAACGATCCAAATTAAGTGCCACATTTTAGTTAAATCAATCAATTTCAATTTTAATCACTGAATTTGTCTAACAAAAATCAATATTAATTTTTTTTACCAAAAAATAAAATAAATAATTTGCAATGGCTACCAACATGCCTGGCAGGTAACCAGATATTAATGGACAACTCTAACAGTGACCATGAGTCTAGGAGTTAGGTTGATAAGCTCCGGTAAGGCCACCATCCACCATGCTTCATAATCGAGTTTCGGCATGGCTACCACCCAAATATGAAGAGTTTCTAATCCTAAAACAATGGTCACGCCATAATATACTAAACAGACAAAACAACATAATAAGATAAGAAAAACAGATGAGGTCTAGAAGAGGATCCTCATCCACAAACCACTAAATCAGACTCCTGCGAGGACAACTCCGCACCTAAGAGGTAAAGCGGCTGAAGAACCAAAAAAGAAACCATCTAAGCAACACACCGCAAGAGACATGGCTGAGAACCCAAGGAATCCAAAGTCTATCGGTAAATAAAACCTGTAGATCCAGGCCCCGTAGTAATAGAAAACCTTATTAGGAAAAAAAGGGAGGGGGAAGGGAGAGGGTAGGGAATGACAAGTGATGATAGGATAGAGGGACAAAACCCGCTAACCTATAAGATGAAGTTTCAACCAATCCCTTCTCATGGGTTAGTAGGAACTGAGATAACATCAAAGACTCCGGCCAACCGCCTCGATCGGGAGCCAATTGATCCTCTAAAAGGTCTACCGCGAAATGCAAGGAATACATCCTTCCTTACTTTTCAGATGATGGAAGAGGGGTCCATAGGCACATATTCAAAAACTGCCTTATTCCGCGAGCACTAGATATGCCAGCAGATAAGACAATGGATTAACCGAAAGAGGATCAAATGAATAGATTTACCTGAATTTCCATCCCACCGGAAACTCAGTAAATCGAAAAGAGAAGAAACGTTACCTCGATGACCAACCAAGTTGCCGAAATAATTCCACACAACGTTAGTAGCGAAGCCGAAGAAAAACAAGTAAGCTATGGATTCCGTGTCACCGGACCCACAACACCTGCAACGAGACACAATTGGGATGCCAATCCTCTGGAGGTTCCACTACATAAGCAAAGAAACCTTTGGGGTAATACAGTCATCCCAAATGAAAGAGAAAAGGGGGAGTCGTGGAGATGGCATCCTCACCGAGCTCCAACCCGCTGAGATAGAAAAGGGATTGTCATCCCATCCAGATCCACCACCATGTGAATCCGAAGAGGCCGTCACGGATTGCATACGTATCCACGTCTCACTTGCATAGGACGGGATACCAGAGAAGTTCACAGCCTGAAGTCCACGGTACTTGGCTTAATGGAATGTTACCCATAAGGAGTCATTCGCATAAAATCTAGCCCACAACTTGCAGGCAAAAGCAGTACAAGTATCTTTTGGATTTTTGAGGCCCAGATCCCCTTCATTCTTGGGACAACAAATGATGTCCCAAAAAATCCAAGAGTGATGATTAGCATTGTCTTTTTTACCCTAGAAAAAGGAGGAAGCCAAAGATTGAAAAGAACGGAAGAAAGAAGCAATAGGGGTCACAGCGGCAAATACGTGCTATCCTATAGAGTCAAGCACTAACTTTAAGAGAACGAATCTTCCAGCCTGAGATAGAAGCGCCACATTCCAATTAATGATTTTTCCTCTGGCTCTATTGGCGAGAGGATCAAAAATGGCATTGATCTTACATCCTCTATAAAGAACAATACCGAGGTACGGTAAGGGTAAGGAGGCACTCTTGAAACCTGTGAAGGTTTCAGTCTAAGAGGATCTAACCGCAAATAAGTCCTTAGCCGGAACGAAGCAACTTTTAGCAGAATTCACGAGTTGGCCAGAACACCTCTCGTACTGGGAATGAGGCAGACAAGATGATGAACTGAGCGACGATTACCATTCATGAAGATGATAATGTCATCAGCAATGGATAAGGAAGAAATGAGCGGGCAGCCCGAAGGGATGCCAAACCGATGAATCTGATTAGCTATCATAAGCGAGTGTAAGCCATGTACAAAATCCTCAATGGCAATGACGAAAAGAGAAGGGGAAAGTGGATCTCCCTGATGAAGTCCCCTGCCGACCTTGAAGTATTCGTTGGTTGATCCATTGATAAGAACAGAAAACCAACAGTTGGAAATAAGCCTCCAGATACGATCGATAATGGGTTCAGGAAAACCGAAATCCCTAAGAACCTTGATGATGAAAAACCAGGACATGCGATTGTAAGGATTCGTCATTTCCAGCTTGACGATGACGTTAGAACCCCCGACCTTCCGATCAATCTGAGACACCAGATCCTGGGCTAAAAAGACGTTATCCGTAATCAACCGTCCTTTCACGAACCCAACTTGAGAAGAGGAAATGATGCGCTGAATAAACAGAGCAATCCTAAAGGCTAGGACCTTAGATATTACCTTGTTAGAGAAGTTGCACAAGTTGATCGGGCGAAAATCCACGCTCGTGCGAGGATTTTCGCACTTAGGAATAAGGACCAAGTTGGTGGACGTCCATCCCTGAGGCAAGTCTCCATCGACGAAGAAAAATCGAATATCTAGACATAAATCTGACTGGAAGATTGGCCAGACACTCTGATAGAAGACCCCATTGAAGCCATCAGGCCCGCTAGCACTTTCCTTACTAAGAGCGAAAACACTAGCGCGTATCTCTTCCGGAGAATGAGGTGCGGCAAGGTCAGCGCTCTCCGTAGGAAGAACCAGCCTGGGAATGTAAGCAAGTAAGGGCGGATCAACGTTCGCAACCAAGGGAGAACCAAGAAAGGTTTGGAAGTAAGATAGGATGGCCTCCTTGACATCTCTTGGAGTGGAAGCAACCGACAGATCAGGACAATGGATCTGAAGAATCTTAAGAATCTGTTCTTCTAATAAATGGAAGAGTGGAAGAACTTGGAGTTCGTGTCCCCATCGACAACCCACTTGATCCTCGCCTTCAACCGAAGATAATCATTCTCGACATGGAGTTCCAAAGAAAAGGCTAACTAGGCCAAAACCCAAGCCTCCTTGTTATCAGAGGAAAAGTATTCGTCGAAAGATGCTTCTGCAAGAAAAAAAGTGTAACGTTCTAGAATTTCGCTCGATCCAAATCAGTCGCTAAACCGACCAAGACCGTTCGAAACCCTTGATTGTTTTGAGAACACGACAAATTGGAACACAGAAAGAAGAACATTTCAATGTTTATTACAACAATTCATCAGAATACAAGAACATTACAGAGTATTAATAAATATTACACAGAAAATATCAGAGATTTAAATACATTATTGCAACGGAAAAATAATACAATACACAAATAGAAGTAATACACGGATACAGAGCTTTCCGAATATCGCTTCAGCTGTAAATCAGGATCCTGTGAATATAAATCTGCAAAACCAAAACTACTAGTTGCCCGTGTCAAAATAAGGGCACCCAGAGTTTAGGTTAAAACAATAAACTCCAGGTCAGTCATGTGACAGGTGTGAGACCTAAAACAATTATTTAAAACTTTACTTTAAATCAGATATATCAAGGGACCACGCTGTATAACACGGAACGGGTTTCCTCCCAAGAATACCAGTGCATATAACAAAACAGCGCAATGCTTTTTGGAAAAATGAAGCTATTATAAGACCCAGGTCCTATCACACAATGCAACGCAAGCCGGGGGATAGGGTTTTCCCTTATAATATCCAAACATGTTTGGTACGTTTAAAACAAATCATTTGATACTATTATAAGTGCATAATGTATAAAACAACTTCAAATCATAAGTATCAATCATAGACGGCATGGGTACCATATATCATGTCGCCATACTAGGCTCTACAATCAAAACCGCAAAGTCACTCATTTGGAAATTGGATTTCCATCAGTAAACTGAGGCAAAAGATAGTCCTCTACTGATTCGAGACGCTCTAGCCTACCCCTCAGGACCCAGACTCAGGTGGGCACTTGGAGCGACAGGGCCGGTCCACCGATGTGGATTTAAATGCCTGAACACTATGTTTCCCCGCCCTTTGGGGCGTAAATGAGCCAACAAATGACTCTATCGGCTTCACATAGTCACCGATATATCCGAGGCGCCTCGCAACAGCAACAACCACATAAGTCAAACTCGTCAGGGCGTGTAAAACCACTGAATCCACTTCTAAGTAGAAAGAAACGCATGTCCTCCCTGAGGTCCTCTCCCGTTTTTGGTTCACAACCGGGGTGTGAGGCTCACGAATCAACGCTACACAAAGCTATGCCACACAGGATGTGCTTTGATCATCAACCACAAGATTTTTCTTTTCAACAAAAGCCTTGATCATTTGCCACTTAGGCATGCCACACAGGCAATTCAGTCCATGCGATTGATATCTACCAATATATAACCTCTAAGCTCGTACGTCTCAGAGAAGGGCGTTAAGCAAGAGAATAAATTCTCCACCGCAAAACAGATATATATTTAATATAAATCAATCACACAGAATATAATCCAATGTCAGACACATAGTCCATTTACAAGTCCGTTCTGGGTCTGAACGAAACCGGAGGCACATTGTACCTCGCATATCCGTCGATCTCCAAGTATGTCTGGACGACCACTAACTGATTCCCTCCTCTTGAGTGTACGACCCAATCAAGATCATCAGTAATCACCCAAATGACATGAAGACCTCCAGTCTTCGACCACCGTCTTCATCTTGGACTTATCGTCGAATCAGTTATTCAGATTCGGGTAAACCCGGTCTTTCTGAATAACTCGCGTATATAATAAACAATTGTTACACAAACACAACATACGCCTCATTCCAATTCATCGGTCACTAACCGTAAATTAGCAAGAGAATAATTCCCCAAACATTAACCCCGAAGGCCGAAACCAACATCTGATCAATATCCAGGAAACCATTCTTCTTAGCTAACCTACAGTTAGTTTCTAAATTTCACATTCTTAGGGAAAGGTTCCCATTAATTTTATCAAAGATAAATTCTTTTAAATTTATTCTTTAATCTTCCTTTGAATATCACTTCAAACTAGTCGGGATTAACGAACCTTATCGAAGTAATCATTTGTTTTAATTTCCCAATCCCAACCTATTCATCCCATGAAGTAAAACTGGTAATACTTCATATCTAACACCACGGTGTTATGGTAAATTCAATTACCATTTTACATTCAAATCTAATTAAAGATTTAACTATCGCCTGGAGCAAAACTGGTGATACTCCATTCTCGGTCTATTCAATCTAATTAAAGATTCATTAAAACTCCACTTAGTTTTAATCTTTAACTGGGTTAAAGAATCAGTGTCATTTAAAACATGATTCACGATAAACCCAAAATCACATTCTATTCTATCAGCTTTTAACCGTAAAATAGCAAGTGAGCAATTCCCTAAGTATTAACCCCGAAGGTCGAAACCAACATCAGATCAATACCCAAGAAACCATTCAACTTAACTAATCTCCAGTTAGTTTCTAATTTTCTTAACTTAGCTGGGTCTAAGGACAGTATTATTGAAGATACCGTTCACGACAACCGAAAATCACCTTCCATTAATTATCGGGTTAAAGAACAAGTGTTATTTAAAACACTGCTCACGATAAACCCAAAAATCAATTCAAATTCAATTCCAATTAGATACCATTTAATTGGTACACTTCATTAAATCTATAAAAAAAGATTTAATCTTTTTCTCAACTGGGTTTAAGGACAGTGTTAATGAAGACACCATTCATGACAAACCCAAATCACATTTGATGTTAAATACAAGGCTTTGAATAGAAAATATATCGGCTTATATTCAATATCAAATTCTACGACCAACAAATATCGTATTGGAAATAACGATATAAATATATCTTTCAAATGTCCATAACAATATCTGTATAATCACGAAATCCAACATCGAAATATTCCAAAGACAATTTCGATTCAAATCCATTCCAATTCAATTATTGGAATTTCTGGTTATTTTCAAAACCATTTCAAATCCACTTTATTTATTTTAAAAATAAATAGAATTATAATTCTAGTTCAAAACTAGTTCATTTCGATAAAAGTCTATTTTTATCTTTTCAAATATGGGATTTTTCATCCCAATTCTTACCAAATCAATTCTTATGATTTTACACAAATTATTGGTATTTTTAATAATTTGTCAAGGCCCGTACAGTCAATTTCCATCAACGGCCATCGAACTGCACTTACATCGACCTTTTCCAAATTTGATTTGGACATAATTCCAAATCCAACCGTTAGATTTTAAATCTATAATATTCATTAGAAATCTCTTTTCGATACGAACCCAACGGTTCCGGTTTTAGGAGAATCCGACGGTTGGATTTCCCTTAATATCCATTCGAAGTCAATGGTCAAAATTCGCGAACTGCCGCGGCGCGGCGCGTCGCGTTCTATTCAGGCCATTATATATATATATATATATATATATATAATATTTCGTCGATATCCATTTAAAACGTATTTTATAAATCGTTTTAAATTCATTTTCAAAATGGTTTCAACTTCATATTCAATTTCGAATCAAAATTGAATATTCCACATCATCGACATACAAATGATAATATTTTCAAAACGTTGTATTTTGAAATCACTTACTTTTCTATATTCATTTTATAATGAATATAATCGATATAAATATCATTCACGTCAAAATGGCATTAATCTAATCAACACGGCTTTATATATTTCAGTAACTTCGTTATTCTATTCAGCAAATGAATATTTTCTCTATTCAGCACATGAATTTCCTTAGTATTCAACAAATGAATTTTCTTTCTATTCAACAAATGAATTTTATTTACTATTCAACAAATGAATTTTCTTTACTATTCAACAAATGAATTTTCTTTACAATTCAACAAATGAATTTTCTTTACTATTCAACAAATGAATTTTCTTTACTATTTTCCAAATTGGAATGAGGCCCAATCAATACCGTATAACATTAATTGTACGGATTCCCTACAACACATGTATATAATAGTAACGATAAATCATCAACCATCATCCAGAGTGCATTCTACACCGTGTAAGCATCAAATATAAATATTCAACGCTTATAACAACCTGTCAATCAATCGATCGATATAAAGCTAATTTTTGGGATTAGTGTATGTCCAATTTCATCCCAATAACCGTGTGGGGTTTCAAACAATCAAACACAGATTTTATTTGTGTAGTTGGGCGATGTGTAAAATTTATCGTCCCAATCAATATCAGTCTGATCAGTGTATATAAACAAATCGTCCGATTTGTTTATAAATATTTATTTTATATACACGTTAAAAATTATATTTTTAACTATAAAATATTTTCCACTATAAAATATTTTATTTCATTCCACATCACACAATCAAATTTCACAACATAGCAACCAATCAAACAAATCATCCATGGTCTGTGGACAACGGGTGTCGGGTGCTGCTAAACACCGTCTGCATCCTAGTATATATTTCAAACTAGAAATTAAAGGTGAGGAGTTCTCACCTTTGGGATCCACTCCTCCAGTTTTATTTCTGAATTTCAGAACAGTCGGGATTTGTTTGACATTCCTAAGCAGTCTTCTCTGCGTTGTTCATATTAAAAATCACATTTTTTAATATGATGTTTATATATTTTAAAAATCGCTATTTTTATTCTAAAACAAAATATATTTTTATTTTCGAACAATGGTTATTTTATTTCTAAAACAAAGTATATTTTTATTTTTGAACAATGGTTATTTTATTTCTAAAACAAAGTATATTTTTATTTTCAAATAATGGTTATTCTATTTCTAAAACAAAGTATATTTTTATTTTCAAACAATGGTTATTTTATTTCTAAAACAAAGTATATTTTTATTTTCAAATAATGGTTATTTTATTTCTATAAAACACCATGTCATATTTTAAATAATTTCAGATTTTACTTACATAGTTATTTACATAAGGGAAAAAGAAAAATGAGCTCACTGGAAATGTTCTGGAATGCAGTGTCGAATTTACAACTCCAACGAACTTCGTTTTGCTGAATTCCGTTACTGTTTGACAAAGATATGACAGTTTAAAATTTAATTACATAAATAATTTAACTAACAATAATTAAAATAGTTAATTACATCAGTTAAGAAAAAATTTGGGCACTTCCTACTTAGAACGGAACCCGGTAACCCATTCATCGACCTCAATCTTCGCCGTCGCCTCTCCATTCATCGCGCCGGAAGATGATCCAAGAAGCCCACGACCACCGCCACGATGTCGCCTATCCAAACCACCCCCCATCATTGAACTCGCGGCCTCCCTCTGACCGCAAATCCGCCACGAGCGCCTGGGTTTTAAGAGAGAAATACGACCTCCTCCGATTGAATTTTCATATCATGGCCATTGGTTTGGAAGAGCTCAAAGAGCTGAACAAATTTGCATAATTAAATTTTGATATCATTGAATAAGGAGAGGGATCGAAGCGGATGAATTTGGGAAGGAATCAACCTTCCGTTTTAGAGTTTGTGGCGGTTTCTATTTTATGGGCCTAGGGTTTGTGATGATATATATATATATATATATATATATATATTTAATAATATTAAATTCTCAAATTACTTCGATATGACCCCGAACTCCAAATCAAACCAAATGACCGTCGCCCCTAACTAAATACCCCCATTCTGAACACAATGGGATATGTTTTGTATGCCAGTTCGGTCGTTAAGATCAGTTTTCATTGAAATTAAAATATAAATCATTATAGTGAATTTTAAACGTTCATTTCAATTTATCGGGACCACACACAAGCTCTAAAAATTCAAAAAAAAAAACTATTTTTAGCCTCGTATTGACGATACGGTCCTAACAAAACTAATTGCGTCAAATTCTGAGACCGTTTAAAAAATGGCCTTTTTCTGGCCGATCGAAATTGACTAAAACTGTTGAAACACGTTTAACTTTGCCACGCTCACATATTGATTCAGAAAATTATGAATTTTGAAACCAAGCAATAATTTGACATCCCGGATCCAACAAAGTGGTTTCTTCGAAAACCGAGGTTGTTTGCAAAATTTCCATTTTTAAGGGCCTTTATATATATTAAAATATATATAAATTCCACAGCGACTTTTCTGAATTTTAAACTGGACATATCTTTCAACTTCTAAAGTGAAATCTCAGTTTCTTGACTTCGTTAGAAAGATATGATCAAAGACATTCAAATATATCTTGTTCCGTTCAATTCTGACTTATATTGAATTCTGTATATTCAATTGAAATTCGAAATCGAATTTTCGAACTACCGCGCCATTTTCAATTCCTTTTATAATTTAAAATAAATATTTATATCCTAACGACGACGTATATAAATATATACGTTCTAATTCTATCCAAAATAAATTTCTCGTCGTTATTATTTAAAATAATTCATTTTAAATATTTAAAATTCACTAAAATTGCCAAGTAAAAATTTTAAATTGGCTTAGATTTCCGGGTTATTACAAAAAGTCTCTTCAGCAGCTCTGACACGGTCGAAAATATTCTTGAACAGCTGCACATTCCAAGACTTGAGGCAGGTCTTCAGACGTTTAAGCTTACAAGAAAACACAACAACAGGCGAGCCTATTACCGGAGAGATCAGTGAGCCCTCCACAACCTGATGAAACGAGCGATTGGATCTCTATATACATTGAAACCTAAAGGAGGATGGTCCAGAAATAATGTGGGGAGAGCAGTAGAGAAGCATAGGAGCATGGTCGGAGAAGGTCCGATGCAGATGAGAAACACAGAAGGAGAAGGGAAGATTGAACCAACCTTCCGATCCGAACACTTTTTCGAGCCTAGAGAGAATCAGGTTTGGCCCTTCTTGGTTGTTACACCAAGTAAAGGCCGATCCTACAAAAGAGACCTCAGACAAGCATGATTCTATAATGAAGTTATTGAAATCTGCAATCGCTGAATGGTTAGCGGCAATTCCCCCTCATTTCTCAGTTTAGCAGGCGACTCCATTGAAGTTGCCTCCTAACACAGAAACTCCGAAGCCCAGATCAGAAAGAGAGAGAATGTCAGACCAAAGGGTCAATATCGTTGTCCGATCGCATCTGGCGTAAACCGCTGAAAAAAGAAAGCTGGAAGAGAAGGAAGGGAACGAACAAACAACTGAAAGAAGCTGAAACGGATCGAAAACCGAGTGAACCAAGACATCTTTTGTAACACCATGTATTTTCTGAGAATATTAAAATAACAAATTAAAGAATAATTTATTTGAAAAAGCGGAATGAAAAAAGAATGATAGCATTGTTCTAAGGTTTGTAAGAAAAAGACTTAGTAGCTCATTTGGTTAGAACATGTGACTTGCATACAAGAGGTACAGAGTTCGATCCCCGCCAGTGCCATATTTTTGTTTTAGGGGAATGGCTAAAAAGTGGCTTAGTGTGAACGCAGTTCAAAAGGTAGTCTAGTGTGAAAATGGTTAATTATGAAGAAGTTATTAAGCCTTGAAGTTTGTATGCATTTGAGAGAAATATATATATATATATAGATATATAAAAATTAAACAAATAAATATGCAAAAAAGTTCAAAACAGTGAATTGGGAGGGGGAATAACCGAACCGGCCCATTTTTGAGGTCGACCCGAGCTCAGATGGGTCGACTAGGGGTTAATCCAGGATGTTTGGCTGTCAACCCGTGGGCTAATTCGCTCAAATGCAGATTTTGCATCTGATTGGTTCTCATGGTTCAGGGTTAATCTAATGGACCTAAATAACTTCCTACACCTATATATACATCCCTAACCTAAACCGAAATTTCTTACACAATTCTCTAGCCTCCATTGTCTCTTCCTCTCTAAAAAAATAAATCAATGGCGTCTCTACTCTGCCGAAACCTAAGCTAGGACTTGTGCTTCTTCTTCCTCCAATTCTGATTAGGATTAAAAGAGAACAGCTACAACACCTTTTTCTTTTAGAATCCAACCGAGGAAAGTACAGTTATTTTCCGATATGAAATTTAATTGTGATACTAGCATGATAATAAATCTGAATCTGAGGTTGTCTTTTTCTGTTTATCAGATCTGTTCTTCTGTTTTATTGCTATTGTTCTGTTTGTTCTGTACTTCTTCCTCCGTTCTTCCCCTTTTTCTTTTATATAGCCAGGATACCACGAGCCTGAGCTAAATATCATAAGAGAAATGCATAAACGCCAAATTTGGGAAAAATAATGAATGATGCATAATTTGGATATGACTGATCTATAACCGATTTGAGGACACAACACATGTTGTAATTTAGGACATAAAATGGAGGCATATTATATGAGATGGTTTATTACTTAGAACGTAAAGAACATAGGTTGTAACTTAGAACATAAACCTGAGGCATATAATTGGACATGTTATATTTAAAACATGAGGTGTATTGAACATATAACTTGAGTTTTGAGGCATGTAGAATATTGAACATATGATTTGGGATTTGGGGCGTAAAGTTTAACTGTAAACATGTAATTGATTTGGATGCATAGTATATGTTGAAATTTAAGATCTAGATTTGTAACTAATTTAAGGACAAGACATAAGTTGTAATTCAAGATCTAGATCTGGACATACTATATATATTGTAGTCTGTAATTTTAAAGAAGGAGGAGAAATTTGCATATGACTTAGGTGTAAAAAGATCTATATTAAGATTTGATAACTATTAAGTGTGAATACCCCAAAATGGGGATTTTTGGATATGTGACATGCATTGTAATCAATGGCAATATTTGGCATAATTTATATGTGGATCATGATTGGGGTTTTTGGGAAATATTCTGTACTATGCAAATTTAACTAAAATTTGGGTATATGTTATATTATTAATCATGACCATGATTTAGGCATGTGAATTTAGGACTAATTTATAATTAGGCAAGATTTGTCAATGAAACCTTAAGGAATATTTTAGATTTGATAAATCTGCTGAATTGCCTAATCTGCTAAATTTGTTATCTGTTGAATTGCCTAAATTGCTAAATATGTTGAAACGCCAAATCTGCTAATTATGTTAAACTGCCTAATCTGCTAAATCTGTTGTATCGCCTAATCTGTTAAATCTGTTGAAAAGCTGAATAATTGTAATTTGTAGGCAACCTAAGATTGAGTAAAGCATGTTAATTTGATTAATCTGCTGCGACTTGAGAAGAAGTCAAATCTGTTAAATGGACATAATTAGCCTAATATCTGTATAATTTGTAATATAATAAATTGGCTATAATAAGAATGCTGAGACACGAGGTTAGACTCATGTTTGCGGTAGAAGCTTGCCCGGACCCAACCGGCTTAACCAGCAACCACAAACTGTCAGTCTAATGTGAGAGGTCGTAGGCATAACTAAAATATGCTTAGACACGAGGTTAGTTCTGGCTTGTGGCAGAAGTCTGCCCGGAACCAC
The DNA here is from genome assembly GCA_030737875.1 of Allium sativum. Classification (NCBI taxonomy): domain Eukaryota; kingdom Viridiplantae; phylum Streptophyta; class Magnoliopsida; order Asparagales; family Amaryllidaceae; genus Allium; species Allium sativum. Next base: position 743,307,371 of record CM060909.1, on the reverse strand, counting down.
CCGGCACATCCAGCGGCCACAAGCTAGCGACCTAATGTGAGAGGTCTGCGCATTAATAATTAATTAATGCAAATCTAAGATAAATATGATGTCTAAAACGTGTTGGGTGGGTAGGGTTAAACCAACTGGACTGATGAATTTAATAAACCCGTTTCGTGAATCTGTAGGCCCAATACAAAGTTAGACAATCTGTAAGTTTGTTAAATCCGTATATCTGATCCGTTAGTCTGAAAACTTGTTAACGGGATTGTCTGATCTACGAACTAGTTGATCTGAACTCTGTATGTCTGAAACTTGTGAACAAGTTAATCCGAAATATGTTAGTCTGGGTACACAAGGTTAGGAGGAAAAATACTTGTGTCATTTGTTGTTTGGGACCCATATTAGTCAGTAACCCTTTCTGGTATCCAAACTATGACCCAACAGTAGGTAGGGTCCGGGCTTGCTTACTGAACTAATTATAAGCGGTTCATTCTGATAATGGCGAGGGGTGTTGATGGTGCGTTACAACCAGGTCATGTGCGTGCATGGATCCCGGTCCGCCTCTGAGGATGTAAGACGACGTGACATCTATAAATAGGTCTGTGTCACTCAAAGGTTCCCACTTTAGGGAATGATACACCCTTCTGTGGGGCTGGCACAGGGTATTTATGTATTAGGGAGCCGATCGCATGGGGTAGGACTTAGGGTACACTTAACTCTGTCTGTTTCTATGGGGTACCGTCTGTTTCTGTTGGGTGGTAACACCTGTCTGTTTCTGCGTGGTACCGTCTGTTGGGGTGGTAAAGGCCCATTTACTAGTGTACACCTAATTCTACATTCTGTTTCCATAGGGATTAATCTGTTTCTGTTTCTGCACCTTCTGTTTGGGTGGTAAAGGCCTATTATTGGCATTCTGTTTCTGTACCTTCTGTTGGGGCGGTAAAGGCCAATTACTAGCATTCTCTTCTGTGGAAATTATTCTGTTTCCGTTTCTATTTCAGTTTAGACATTAGGATAACACCTAATCCTGTTATACTAGTAATAGTGCAGAGAAGCGAAAAGTAATAACTTATATCATTCTGTTTCTCCTGTTTAACCTAAGTATATCTGCTACTCCTGTTACCGTTATCTCTCATCCGGTTTTATTTGCATGCCACGATTATTATTATCTGTTCATATGCTGAAAGTCACTAGACTTGCCAGACTTTATGTCTGACCTTGCTTGTTTTCACCCCTTTTCTTCCGTCCCCCAGGTTTCCAAGGAGGGAATACTTTAGATTGATCCAGATTTCTTCTGCTTGAAGTACTTGAAGTGCTTAAAGGATGGCTTGACTTCTTATGGAATCTTCTGTGGGGATTATGATTTTAAAGTTTTGTACTTTGAGGGCTTTTGAACAAGGCTGATATATATATGTACTTGAGTTTTGGTAAAGTGATTTTGAAAGATGTAATCAAACTGATTTCTGTTTTCCACTGAAATAAAGTTATAAAATTTTCAAGTACTGCTTTACGTATCTATTCTTGTAATATTCTGTTCTATCTACTAAAATTCTCCATCAACGTTAAGGCATTCCCTTTGTTAGTGACCTTAACGGAGGTGGGTGTTACACTTGGAATCAGAGCTGAAGGTTACAAGATTTGATAAAAAGTTTTTGAAAACTATTTTCAAAAAGGTTTTAAAAAGGAAGTATTTTCAAAAGTAAAGCTTATTTTGAAAATAATAATAATCCCCAAAAGCCATATATCTTTCTTTCGATTCTTTGTTTCGAGTTCCTTCCTCTTTCCCTTTTTGAATCTCTTCCTCTGCGTATAGATGCTTTTTCTAAGATATGTAAGGACTTCCGTGCGATGGGTGGAAAACCGCTTTATGGGACTGAGACGTTGTCGAGGCTAGAAGTTGGCTCAATGGAGTGGAGGACTTGTTGGTACCTTTGAGATAGACGATGGGAGGAAGGTTCAACCAACTGCTTGGTTAATGAAGGATAAAGCTTCATTTTGGTGGAAGGTCACGAATGGAGAACGTACATGGGAGACATGGATAAGACACACAATAAGAAAGTGGATCCAAAGAAGGTCGCTTGCTTCAACTGTGGTGAGATGGTACACTTCACTAGGGACTGCCCGAAGAAATGAGGGCAAGGGCAGAAGATAGGACCTACTTCTGGAGGGCAGGCGAATGCTCTCGTGGCTGATGGATAGGATAGAAATAGAAAAATTTCTGTAGGAGGTTTAATTTTCTTATCTGATTTTTGAACTCCTTTTGATTCTGGCATTTTTCTGTAATTGAGACTCTGCACTTTAATACTAGTCTTGTTTCTGATCCCACTATAGTCTCAAAACCCCATAAGGGTTACGACTCATCTGCTTGTGATAGGTTGGGGTTTGAGGGAATCTTTGTTGGGCGTTAAGTTGACTATGACACATACATTCTGGGTTTTGTGGGATATGATGGGGTTTTATCATGCTTAGTTTTCCTAAGAATCATTTGATAATCTAATCCGTACCAGTAATCTGTAAGTATCTGAATATTTTTGAAAAGGATAGGGGTTTTTACTCGAAGTGTGAAGTAGATTTCCAATTTTGACATCGTTTAACTGGAGTAATTCACTGACTGTCAATCTGATGTTGATTTCGGTCTTCGGGGTTGATACTTAGGGAATTATTCTCTTAACCGATGTCTAATGGGAACAGAGCTTTTGTTTTAATTGTATTTGCTTCTATCACTCGGCTGTATCCTATCGATCGATTCTTCGACCTTTAGGTATAATCTAATGGATGTAAACATGTGTTTGAGACATGTTATGATTGATGGCCGCAAGTGGATGCAAGTGGTTGCTAGTGGACGCTCGTGGATGCATATACCCACACTAGGCACTAGATCGGCTCAAAAACACTCTCATACTGCATAAGGATGTGTGTGCATTTTTCAATTTTTGTGGATGCAGAATGATTGACTCCTCACATGGATGTTGAATTTGAATGTATGCTTGCGCACTCATATAGAAATGATATGTATCAATAGGGTTCTTTTGCATACATAATGGATGCATGGCACTATCATAATTCGCATTATGGAGGTCAACTAAATCAGTAGACCGCCTGATTTTGCATGGGATAAGGAACATATACACACACTTTTTGCATATGTTCATATGGCATTAGAAATATTTTAAGGACAATGGATGCCTGTGTTTGATGATTGAGTAGATGGATGATTGGATGGTAGGATATACATACTCCTTAACTTGGAGATTTTGAGGACAAAATCCTTTAAGGAGGGCAGAATGTAACACCCCGTATTTTCTGAGAATATTAAAATAACAAATTAAAGAATAGTTTATTTGAAAAAGAGGGATGAGAAAAGAATGATAGCATTGTTCTAAGGTTAGTAAGCAAAAGACTTAGTAGCTCATTTGGTTAGAACATGTGATTTGCATACAAGAGGTACAGAGTTCGATCCCCGCCAGCGCTATATTTTTGTTTTAGGTGAATGGCTAAAAAGGGGCTTAGTGTGAACGCAGTTCAAAAAGTGGTTTAGAATGAAAATGGTTAATTATGAAGAAGTTATTAAGCCTTGAAGTTTGTATACATATGAGAGAAATATATATATATATATATATATATATATAAAAATTAAATAAATAAAAATGCAAAAAAGTTCAAAATAACAAATTGGGAGGGGGAATAACCGAACCGGCCCATTTTTGAGGTCGACCCAAGCTCTGCTGGGTCGACTAGCGGTTAATCCAAGGTGTTTGGCTGTCAACCCGTGGGCTGATTCACTCAAATGCAGATTTTGAATCTGATTGGTTCTCATGGTTCAGGGTTAATCTAATGGTCCTAAATAACTTCCTAAACCTATATATACATCCCTAACCTAAACCTAAATCTCTTACACAATTCTCTAGCCTCCATTGCTCTCTTCCCCTCTAAAAAAATAAATCAATGGCGTCTCTACTCTGCTGAAACCTAAGCTAGGACTTGTGCTTCTTCTTCCTCCAATTCTGATTAGGATTAAAAGAGAACAGCTACAACACTTTTTTCTTTTAGAATCCAACCAAGGCAAGTACAATTATTTTCGGATGTGAAATTTAATTACGATCCTAGCATGATAATAAATCTGAATCCGAGGTTATGTCTTTTTCTGTTTATCAGATCTGTTCTTCTATTTTATTGTTATTGTTCTGTTTGTTCTGTACTTCTTCCTCTGTTCTTCCCCTTTTTCTTTTATGTAGCCAGGCTACCACGAGCCTGAGCAAAATCTCATAAGAGAAATGTATAAACGCCAAATTTGGGAAAAATAACGAATGATGCATAATTTGGACATGACTGATCGGTAACCGATTTGAGGACACAACACATGTTGTAATTCAGGACATAAATCGGAGGCATATTATATGAGATGGTTTATGACTTAGAACATAAAGACATAGGTTGTAACATAGAACATAAATTTGAGGCATATAATTGGACATGTTATATTTAAAACATGAGGTGTATTGAACATATAACTTGAGTTTTGAGGCATATAGAATATTGGACATATGACTTGGGATTTGGGGCGTAAAGTTTAACTGTAAACATGTAATTGATTTGGATGCATAGTACATGTTAATATTTAAGATCTAGATTTGTAACTAATTTAAGGACAAGACATAAGTTGTAATTCAAGATCCAAATCTGGACATACTATATATATTGTAGCCGTAATTTTTAAGAAGGAGGAGAAATTTGCATATGACTTAGGTGTAAAAAGATCTATATTAAGATTTGATAACTATTAAGTGTGAATACACCAAAACGGGGATTTTTGGATATGTGACATGCATTGTAATCAATGGCTATATTTGGCATAATTTATATGTGGATCATGATTGGGGTTTTTGGGAAATATTCTGTACTATGAAAATTTAACTAAAATTTGGGTATATGTTATATTATGAATCATGACCATGATTTAGGCATGTGAATTTAGGCCTAAATTATAATTAGGCAAGATTTGTCAATGAAACCTTAAGGAATATTTTAGATTTGCTAAATCTATTGAATTGCCTAATTTGCTAAATCCGTTATCTGTTTAATCTGTTGAATTGCCTAAACTGCTAAATATGCTGAAACGCCAAATCTGCTAATTATGTTAAACTGTCTAATTTGCTAAATCTGTTGTGTCACCTAATCTGTTAAATCTGTTGAAAAGCTGAATAATTGTAATTTGTAGGCAACCTAAGATTGAGTAAAACATGTTAATTTGACTAATCTGTTGCGACTTGAGAACAAGTCAAATCTGTTAAATGGACATAATTAGCCTAATATCTGTATAATTTGTAACAGAATAAATTGGCTATAATAAGAATGCTGAGACATGAGTTTAGACTTATGTTTGTGGTAGAAGTCTTCCCGGACCCAACCGGCTTAACTAGCAACCGCAAACTGTCAGTCTAATGTGAGAGTTCGTAGGCATAACTAAAATATGCTTAGACACGAGGTTAGGTCTGGCTTGTGGCAGAAGTCTGCCCGGAACTGCCCGGCACATCCAGCGGCCACAAGCTAGCGACCTAATGTGGGAGGTTTGCGCATTAATAATTAATTAATGCAAATCTAAGATAAATATGATGTCTAAAATGTGTTGGGTGGGTAGGGTTAAACCAACTGGACTAATGAATTTAATAAACCCGTTTCGTGAATATGTAGGCCAAATACAAACTTAGACAATCTGTAAGTTTGTTAAATCCGTATATCTGATCCGTTAGTCTGTAAACTTGTTAACGGGATTGTCTGTTCTGTGTACTAGTTGATCTGAACTCTGTATGTCTGAAACTTGTAAACAAGTTAATCTGAAATATGTTAGTCTGGGGACACAAGGTTAGGAGGGAAAATACTTGTGTCATTTGTTGTTTGGGTCCCATATTAGTCAGTAACCCTTTCTGGTATCAAAACTATGACCCAACAGTAGGTAGGGTCCGGGCATGCTTACTGAACTAATTATAAGCGGTTCATTCTGATAATGGCGAGGGGTGTTGATGGTGCGTTCCAACCGGGTCATGTGCGTGCATGGATCCCAGTCTGCCTCTGAGGATGTAAGACGCCGTGACATCTATAAATAGGTCCGTGTCATTCAAAAGTTGCCATTTTAGGGAATGATACACCCTTCTGTGGGGCTGGCACAGGGTATTTATGTATTAGGGAGCCAATCGCATGGGGTAGGACTTAGGGTACACTTAACTCTGTCTGTTTCTATGGGGTACCGTCTGTTTCTATTGGGTGGTAACACCTGTCTGTTTCTGCATGGTACCGTCTGTTGGGGTGGTAAAGGCCCATTTACTAGTGTACACCTAATTCTACATTCTGTTTCCGTAGGGATTAATCTGTTTCTGTTTTTGCACCTTCTGTTCGGGTGGTAAAGGCCCATTATTGGCATTCTATTTCTGTACCTTCTGTTGGGGCGGTAAAGGCCCATTACTAGCATTCTCTTCTGTGGAAATTATTCTGTTTCCGTTTCTGTTTTAGTTTATACATTAGGATAACACCTAATCCTGTTATACTAGTATTAGTGCAGAGAAGCGAAAAGTAATAACTTATATCATTCTGTTTCTTATGTTTAACCTAAGTATATCTGCTACTCCTGTTACAGTTATCTCTCATCTAGTTTTATTTGCATGCCATGATTATTATTATCTGTTCATATGCTGAAAGTCACTGGACTTGCCAGACTTTATGTCTGACCTTGCTTGTTTTTGCCCCTTTTCTTTCGTTCCCCCTCAGGTTTCCAAGGAGGCAATACTTTAGCTTGATCCGGATTTCTTCTGCTTGAAGTACTTGAAGTGCTTAAAGTATGGTTTGACTTCTTATGGAATCTTCAGTGGGGATTATGATTTTAAAGTTTTGTACTTTGAGGGCTTTTGAACAAGGCTGATATATATATGTACTTAAGTTTTGGTAAAGTGATTTTGAAAGATGTACCCAAACTGATTTCTATTTTCCGCTGAAATAAAGTTATAAAATTTTCAAGTACTACTTTATGTATCTGTTCTTGTAATATTCCGTTCTGTATACTAAAATGCTCCATCAAAGTTAAGGCATTCCTTTTGTGAGTGACCTTAATAGAGGTGGGTTGTTACATCTTTGGACCAGACGATCCAAATATAGCTAGTCACATTGGCTAAAGCAACTCTAAAGCTAAGAGATAGAATGGCACTTGTGGCCTCATCTGGACCAATAAAAGGTCGGAGACGCGCTACCAGACAAACCGAATGCTTCCTCACGATGCGCTTCAGTCTATCCATTAATGCATCGTTACCAATACCATGAACATTCCAAAACAGGAAGTTCACCATCATTAAAAAGGAAATGAAAAAAGGAAAACAAGCAGAGTAGCGGGGAAGAAATTCCCAAGACAGGAAACAATGGACACACTCTAGATAAGATAAAGCGTGTGTCGAGTAGATCTAATAGTCTGCTCGGACGCCGCCATAGAGCGTGTACGAATAAAGCGAGGAGTGCGAGGAGACACTCTCAGTTTACGACGCACAGAGTAAGCCTGTAAGACCAGAGAACCATCTGATCACGGACAACCTTTCCGCGATGGATAAGAATTCTTAGTAAGGTGACGTAGATGATCGTTGATGATCGCTATCTCTTCCTTACTAAGAAACGGCGGAGGGGAGACAACGACAGGAGATGGGGCAAGCTCTCCTGCCGATGAGGGTGGCAGAGCAACAACATGAAAAAATATGCTCCTAAAAAACGTAGTGGCGCTAGAAAATCACATCACTAGTTCCTGCGTGGACTTTATCAATACCGGATTGTCATCGAATTGACAATCCCATAAAGGAGGTAAAATCTGCATATCAACCGAGAACACAGACACCAGCAAACAGTCTGAATATGGCGGAATCAATGAGGCACCATGAGTGATAGCTAGGTTACCCAACATAGTATAAAGATCATATAGTAAGGCCGTATAATTTCCCATCAGCCGGGCTACTATACAGACTCGCCCAACATACCACGTCATTGAAGTTGAGTCAACCCTAACTAAAATCCGAGTTTCACCAACAATAACACCAAGCCACAGACAATCTACTAGCATCATTAATATGACACTAACAAACTCACAGTGATCTTACCTAACAACAATACCCCCATAGACTAGACAGGGTGAACCAAACTGTTTCATCTAGACTAGCAAAAGAAAATGACCAAAAAGTCAAGCAAAAACACCCACAAACCCAAAAACAGAGGGAGTCGCAAAGATGAGCAACCAAATGAAACCCACGACCACCCTGACCTTGCAACAAAAAATGAGTTGTAGTACTTCGTGAATGGGATAAACCACTCACTTGCAAACCAAGCTGAAAACTTGATAGTGACAAACAGTCATGAATTCAACATCATTGCGAAGAGCTTGTCAAGGAGGAAATGGATGTGGAAATAGCTAAGGTGGAAGGGCGGTTCAGTTTCAGGTGGCGACTGACTTGGCAGTGGATGTTTGGATGGAAACATATCCAATTTGTGAAGTCCAAGGCGATGCGATCATGTTTTGAAGGAGGACGATTTAATTTGGGGAGGATCAATTGTCGATTTTAGAGAAAAGGAGAAATTTTCTTTGACCGCCACTTTTGGGGAAAGTGATTTGGCTGAGAAAACTAAAAGAGAGGAGGAAATGTGGAGAGAAGAGGAGAGGTGCAGCTTATATAAATGTAAAGTGTTATGATGAATGGCTTGTAAATGAATTAACAATAAAATTTACGTTTTGATTTGTTTTAAATGTAATGTTTTTATTGTTTCATTTTACTATATTTAATGCTAACCGATTAAAATAGGAACGTATGCAGCACATTTCCAATCTTGTTTCCAAAGAATAAAAGTAGTAACATTTTTTTTATTTAATGACTTTTTAACAGTAGGAAGAAAATAAAGTGTGAAATGAATAGTGTTTTATTTCCGAATGCTTTAATGTGGATTAACCATGTTGAACGTGTACAAATGTGGAAATGTACCTGGGGGAAGAATAGGTAAACAATTAATGAAATAATAAAAGAGAAAGGGTGCATTCCATGGATACGCATGCATTAAGATGGGAAGAATCATACTCTTTTTTTTTATTATTATATAGAAATGTGGCTTATGTTGGTTTTGGACATGGACTGCATGCATGCATGCATTATAAATGATACAATAAATGGTGTCTATATGCTTCCCACTAAAAAAATGAAGAGATCATTTTGCTTTCTCTTTGTAAACGTGGCTAAGTAATTCGCTCATTAATTCAAATTAAATGTGAGCATTAATTTGCACCATGCATATATACAACACGTTTTGCTTTTCTTCATAGCAGATACAAAATATGCAAATTTAGAAATGAATGAACGTGTTGATATCTATAGAAGAAAAGACAGCTAGAATAATGAGGCATTTGAAATTAGTGCACATGCATGAAAATATAATGTATGGAAAGAAATCAATAAAGTGGAGGAAATAAATGAATGCATTATAAATGAAGAAATGAAGTAAAGAGAGATAAGGCAATGAATTTGGGGAAAGTGGAAAAAGAAGGGGAAACAATAAATATGTTTTATGTTTTTTTTATTATAAACGTATGCATAGTACATGGATAGGTTGGGCAATAAATATGTTTTATGTTTTGTTTCTTTTTTTTTATTTATTGTTATAAATGTTAACATAAATGTCATTAACTGCGATAGTTAAAACATACATTATGCACCTTTGACATCGATGCCTTACAGTTCTTCCTATATAAAATTAATTTGGAAACATTCATAAATTTATTTTCAATTATCGCATTAATGCCTATATTGAACCATTAAAAAAATCAAGGATTCAACTGCTAATTTTTTTCAATAATACTTCAAAGTTTGCTAGTCCAATTGTACAAACATAAACAATTTAATAATTTCCATTATTATCAATCATAATTTAACAAATTATAAATCATTGTTTATCACAAACAAAATTTTAAATTGTTCATTAATAACATTATAAATCTTATTTAAAAACCATTCCAAATTCAAATATTAAATTGAAGTTAAAATTTTAAATGGTTGCAAATTTAAGGGATGTTACAAAATGAGTTAGGGTTTAGGTAATGGTATATTTATAGGATGAAATATTGTTATTATAATCAATTATTTTATTGATTTTATTGTATCGCTACCTATATTCGTCCTTAACTAATTCGTGTGGTCACATACGGTATCCAATTTTAATGAAAATGGACATACAACCATAGTTTGAAATTACAGACCCAATGAGACTTGTTTTGTGGAAATCCGAGTCCATTTGCTCAAATGGCGCTAGTTTAAAGTCAAATTATTGATCAATTCGAATTTTAATATCGCACGACCACAAAATAGCTCCGATTGGTGCGAAACTTTAAATCTAGCAATAATTAAACATTACGGATTTAATAAAATTCATTTCATCAAAAACAGAGGTCACTGCAAAATGAGTATTTTAAGGCTTACATATAACCGATATAATATTGTAAAATTTAAACATAATTCAATTTAATAAAAATAAATTAATAGTATCATATATACCCAAATATAATATCATACAACTCCAAAATAAACATATTTGGATTTATAACTCGATATTTCAAATTCCAGTTTAAATTGATAAGCACTTTATATTAAAACCCTTTTAATTTGATAAATAAATCTATATACTTTATAAATGATTCATTGTGACTTTCTGAAAATTTGATTTGGATATAACTAACAATCTACACTCTCCATTTTTCTCTTCCATTAGAAAAATATCGTTCAATAGATTCGAACGTTTCTTATTTCAAAGAAATCTGACTTATAACGAATCCTATATATCCAATTGAATTTCAAAACGTAAAATTACGGACTACCATGATGTTATAAGCTTGTTTTTAATTATATTATAATTATATATTCAACCGTCGTTTATAAATAAATTCGTTAATATAATTCAATCCTAAACTAAATTAAATCTTTTAAATGATCCATTTCACACAATATTGCAAAATCAACTATTTCCAATTATTTCGAAAATTAAATTATATTAATTAAATATTTCAATTTATTTAATTCTAGTCATTCATGTTGCCAAATTGATATTTAAATAATTAAATAAATTAATTATTCATTCGTAAAAAATACGGGACATTACATAAATCATAGTCACTGGCCAAAAAACCAGATATCAAAAACTCAGATTGCTAATAGAAAGAAGTTAGATGATGGAAAAAGAAAGAAAAAAATATCAGAATAGAAGAATAAGAAGATCAAAGTTTCACAGCGGAATGGGAAAAGTATAATATTAACAACTCTTTACTTAAAAGAAAACTGTACATACATGATTACAATATCATACAAAGCAAATCAATATAACTTACACAACAAAAATATTTATTAACAGAAAATACAGAATTACGTCTCAACTCCAGCTCCTCTCCTGAAGCCCTAAATGAATCGTGATGTAACCTAGAAGTGCACTCGGCCTGACCGAACCCATTTACATCACATGGATTTTAAGTCTTGCTTCTAGAACCTCATATAGAAAATATAATTGACAAATCTTACTTCTGTTATAAAAATAGATTTTATAACTTAGCTGCTTCAATTCGCCTGATGACAAATCAAAGTCTTAACAAAACGATGGAGTTTAGTCCTTCTACCGCCAATCCCTTAATCAATACTATTTATTGATTAAAATGACAATTGCATTGAATTTCATTCAACATCAAACATCCAAACAGGTTTCAATGTCAGCACGGTTGAATAGTTCATATATAAATAATATGAAAACAATCAATACACATAATATTTAAGGAATTAGGTTGGATCCCTCCAACTTGTTCTTCCCTACATCACAGTTCCTGATATCATTTAAGTAATGCATATGAAATATGAATTCCAGTTGAATTCCATTAAACGACGTAAATATATTTAATAACAACCAATAACAAACAAATAGTATCCAAGGCACCAAACCAACCAACATATACTATCAACGATAAATTATACGAGTTTTATCACATCATGGGATTTAAGAAAGAGTGAGATAAATCACAATTTATTTTTGGTTTGATGATTCAGGTTGATTTATATAATTTCAAACGAGTTTTTGAAATTATATAAAAATCCCATTTGTTCCAAATCTCTCCGAACCAACTCAATAGCGTAGCATTTTCTGGTACGGTTCTGACACCACTGGTTTCGTTCAATTCTGTTCACATATGCAAAAGATATTAACATTATAGTTATATGATTTTAATTTAAAATAATAGTTCCTCAATGATAGATTAATCAAAACTAATTACTTTGTATTATTAATGTTCATGCTGACCACGTTTCATCCCCATCTCGTATCGTTCCCAGATTGAATCGCGATAAACCTACACATGCGTCACTTCCACAACAGCCGCATGCCACTCAGTTCACCATAGGTCAATCAGATTATGCCAATACCCGCGTTGTAACCCCTTCAACCATCGCTTGAAACAACGCCAGCCCCGCCTTCCCTAATCACCGGTTGCTGCGCAAAGTCCGCCAAAAGCTTCTCATACGATTCTGGCTACTACGAAGCCCCAAACTAGATCACGATCGTTCGTTTGGAAGATCTCGACGATCTGAGAAAGTTTGTAGTTGAACATTTTGCGAATTACTAAATGGATTGTGAGATTTAGGGAGACTAAATCGAAGAACTACAGCCAATTCGTTGTGAATTCGGGGAGGCGTTGTTGCTGATGAATGGGTTGGGTTATTTATAGTGGGAAAATAATAATTTTATTATTATTTACAAAATTTAGGCACAAAGTAACCCATAAAAACTGCCCCATACAACCTCCGATTGAAATGAAAGTCGAAATCCTAACATATTCAAATATTTTGAACACGATGGAATATTTTTCATTGAAATACTAGGTCATATGTAAAAAATCCTTTATAATTACACAACGTGAATCGATAGGCATTTAAATTGTGCACGATCGCATGTTAACTCTAATTGAAATGGAACTTAAAATCGTACAATAATTAACCACTACGGGTTTAATAAAATTATTTTCATTGAAATCTGAGTTCATTTGAATAATGGTTATTCTTAAGTTACATATTATATGGATAAAACGATTAAATAAAAATCTTGGCATTTACTACTCGTATGATCAAACGATATGTCCGATCGATACGAAAATTGAAATCCTATAATAGCCTACCAATACGAATCCAATGGTACAAGTTTCGTCGCATTCCAAGACTGTTCTCCCAGAATGATATTTTACATGCAAAACAATGCTACTTTGGACACCAAAAATACTTGATCTTCAAAAAAAACAAATCATACATATCCTGACTCTAAACGTCAATACTAATTCAACAGAACTGGTCTCGCATCTTAATTTGATCTTTAGCTCAAGTTATACACGAATTTCTTCAAATCAAATCAAATTAATTTAATTAATCGCCACACAAAACAGTTGTGCATTTATGGGTACCTAAGCCACATACGACATCAAATTACCACGAAATTTATTTTCATGCAATATTTTAACATTACAGAACCGATAAAAATAATTTCGTTGAAATCCATGGTTTAAGAATTGACCATTTTTAACTTAATTAAATTAATATAAAATTCCCTTTTCTGCCAAATCAACATTAAAATAATATTTTAAACTTTAATAACTTCCATTTATATTCCAATAGCATATATAATGATTCAGAAATCATTTTTATTAAATTATAGGTTATATTCAATTTATTAAAAATCCTATTTATTTTTTTAAATAAATCGTTATGGTTTATAAACGATTTCATAGCAACTTTTTGAAAATTTGATTTTGACCTAACTCATAAACTACAGTATGAAATCTTGTTTTTCTCTTTCGTTAGAAAATTATAATCCATCAGATCTAGAAGATTGTTATTTCAAAGAATTCCGAATCGTATTGGATTCTGTATATTCAATGAAAGTTCAAAACATATTTTACGAACTATCGAGATGTTATGAGCTCATTTATAATTAAATATAAATTAAACATCCAAACTTCATTAAATAATAAATAAAAAAAACCTTTTATATTCCCAAATCAACATTTAAAACCAATTTTAAAATGTTCAATTTAAGGGTTAGAAATATGGGTCGTTACATCCCTTTCCCCTTAAAATAATTTCGTCCCCAAAATTACTATGATAGGAAAATATTCTACAAAGCCATTAATTTTTTGGAAATCTATTCAATTCTATTTTCTAAACCCTTTTAGTTTTAGTAGAAAAACTGTAATAATGAAGAATTTTGGAACCAATTTAAAATTTATTTTCAATTGATTTTAATAAAAATTAAATTTTTTAAACAATTTATTTTGAGAATAAACAATTTAGAATTTATTTAAAATGAAGTTTGGGAGTATAAAGTTATAATTTAATTAAAATGAGCTCATAATGGTATGTTAGTTTGGAAATTTAGTTTTAAACTTTAAATGAATGTACAGTGTGCATTATAAATCAAAATTGGATGAAACAAGAAACGTTAGAATATAATTAATCATGTATTTCAAACGTATGTAAGAAATTAAGATTTCACTTTATAAAATGTAAGTTATGTCCAAATTAAATTTCAAATAGTCGATATGGAATTTATTAATATTTTAGTATTATTAAATCCCATAAAAATAGCCATTTTGCAAACGGACTCCTTTTCGACGAAACCTATCTTTTTTTGATCCAAAATATTAAATTATTGCTAGATTCCAAATGTCGTAATTTTTGGGGCTAGTATGTGGTTGTGCGTAATAAATTATGAATCGATAAGTAATTTGAGCCCGAAATAGAGCTTTTTGAGCAAACAGACTCGTAATTCGACGAAACAAGTTTAATTTGGACCGCATCATCAAACTTAGTCGTGCGTCAATTTTCATCACTAACAGAGTTCGTGCATGATTGGGGCACTGCTAAACGTCGATCAAAAATAGCGTTAACTAATGACATAATTGTAAATTCCAAAACCTTCCACTTTATATTATCTTTTCAAAACCCTCATTCTTCCTCTTCTCCACCGAAATGGCAACCACCCCTTTCCTCTTTCAAAAATATTTTGCAAAAAAACCCCCTCAACATTAAATAAATTATATCTCTCAAACTGTAAGGAGTTAGGGTATGAAATCTAACGGGTTTGTAGATAATGGAGAGAGCTACCCATACCTTAAATTTAAGGTTCATTGGGGGCCGGAGTCGAGAGTTATGGCAGTTGGACGGAAATTGGCCACTTTCGGTTTTTGGCTGACTGCGGGGTCCACGTTGAGAGTTAGGCCGAGCGGTTTTGGAGATGGTAGAGGGAAAGCATACAGTTATTTGGGCGGTGGTGGCAAGATCTTAGGTGGCTGGAGTTGGCCGGAATGTCGAGTCGATCGGAGGGGTGCTGAAATACGACACAATCACGGAAATAAGCAATTTCCCGCCGATCCGTGCATTTTCAGGTGAAGTGACCAAAAGGAAAGTTGTTATGGAGGTCGAGATCGAGCTATTAGTAAAATTCAGTGGCATTTGGAGCAATAAGGTGGCCGCAACACCTTGTTAAATGGAAAATACTCATTTACATCCATCTCTTGACTGCAGGGCCCACGTGGTGAACTAAGTGGGGACCACCTGGCATGGAAAGAGGTGGAGATGCCGGAGACAATGGCGTTGGTCTTGTGCGATTTCGAGATACTGTTTGGTCATGGCAAGCGTTTAAAGTGGAAGGTCTCGTTTGGAGAAGAAGGTTGATTTGTATTATTATTTAGTTCATGTATTTAAAGTTCGTATGTTAATAACTTTTTTGTACGAACTCAGAATCGCGAGATACTGGATCCGTTGCGATCGTGGAGTCAACAGTTCTGCAACAAAACTAATTCGATCAAATTTGGAGCTAGTTGGAAATTGGGATTAAATTAAAGCCGTGTTTAATTTAACTCAAAAGCGAATGTTATTAAAACGATGAAAAATCTCGGTGAAAACTCTTTCACTCAAATATCTTGTATGGTTATTTATTTTTATAACTGGAAACATATTGATTTCCTATGTTGATTATTATCTGTTACGTGCGATATCCCTTGAGTTCAACACATGAACTATTCACCAAGTTTATTTGATATTAGAAGCATTGTTTGAATATACGACACTCGTATTTCAAACAATGTAGATGGACACTTTGTGGCGCTTTAAATGGAAATGGGTGATTATTCATGTTCAGATTAGAATGTAAATTTGAAATAATTAACATGTTAAAAATGACATTAAATAATTTGTGGTAGTTGAAATTGGATTAAAATTCCATTTACAAGTTGAACGGCTTGTTTATGTTCACCCATTTAAATAATATCGGTAAGATGGAATGAATAATTAATTAATTAATTGTTTATTGGTTGAAAACTGCACACGGGTATTGGGATGATACTTGATTTACATTAATCCCAAGTGTTTAGATTGAATGTTAATCGATTGCTTGATAGGCCAATATAAGCGTTAAATAATTATTTAAGGCTTATATGGATGCAAGTGCACTTTGGATGTGAACTGAATGTTTAATAGTTGTTTATAAGTATTGTTGAATACATGTGATGCATGAAATCTATATAACTAAAATTATATGGTAATTGATTGAATCTCATTTCAATACGGAATAAAATGAATATTTTAATATAATATTCAGTTAACAATTGAAGTTTGGTTTTGATGCCCGATTTTGGATGGACACAAAAATATTAAAATTGACTATACATTGAAGTACGCAATCTTGAATATAAACGACTAAAATGAGCTTTCAAAGATAATTATATATTTTATATAATTTATAAAAATATTTAAGAAGTGTTTTGATTTGTAACTAAAAATTATAAATCGAATTCGGGCTTGAATAGAATGCTTCGCGCAACGACAGTTCGCGAACGTCAAGCCATAACTTCGAATTGACGTACCAGGAGATCCGACCATCAGATTCTCTTGAAATTGGAACCATAATGAAACGAGCTTTCAAATAAAATAAGAATTTTTGAAATACAATAGTTAGATTTTAATTTAAGCCTAAATCATTTTTGGAAAAGGTCGTTATGGATGCAGTCCGGTGGCCAATATTGGAAACCGATTGTAAGGACCTTGATGAAATTATTAAAAATGCAAATAACTAGGTAAAATCATAATAAATGTTTTTGAAAGTTTTTTGGATGAAATATTCCATATTTGGAAAGATAAAAGATATTTTTATCCGAATGAACTAATTAATAACTAGAACAATAATCCAATGATTTTTAGAAATAATAAATTGGATGGTGAATGGTCTTAGCATAGCCAGAAGTTTCTAACATATAAATTGGAATTAAATGGAAAATGGGATTTTAGGTTTGTCATGAATGGTATCTTCAAAAATACTGTTCTTGAACCCATTTGTGAATGGAATAAATCTTTTAATTAAGGTTTAGAGAAGTTTTCCAATCTACTTAATTAAATTGGATTTGAATGGATTTCGATTAATAATACTTGAAACAAGTTTTTGTAAAGGAAGGCCTTTACTATTTATGTAATTTTAAAGGGCTTAGTCGTTGTTTCATTTATAGTATTAGTCCGAGATGGAAATTTATATCAATTATAAATTCTTCAGATTTCCATGAAGATTCCATATTAAATGGAAGATGATTTTGGGTTTATTATGAACGGTTTTACATGACATTTGTTCTTTAAGACACGATTAATTTCCTAAAGTTGAATAATCATTAAGTAATGATTATTGAAGATTAAAACTAAGACGGGGTTTTAATGAATCCTAAATTAGACTGAAAGTTAAATGGTAAATAAATCTACCAGACACGAGAAGTATTCGAGATGGAGTACCACTAGTTTTACTGCATGCGATAGTTAAATATTTAATTAGATTTGAACAAAAAATGGTAATTAAATTTACTGATAAAATGATGGGTGTTAGATATGGAGTACCACCAGTTTTGCTCCATGGGATGAATATGTGGGGATTGGGATAATAAAATGAATGATTACTTCGGTAATGCTTGATAATTCCGACTAATTTTATAAACCTTAATTCGGTTTAAAATTGTAAAAAAAACCATAATCCTTTGTAGTGATTTTCAAAGAAAGATTTAAACAAGTGGTTTAAATGAATTAAATCTTTGCTAAGATTAGTGGGAACCTTTCCTAGAGTTATGAAATAGAATAAAAGGATATTCTGGATTGGAATGATATGTGTGTTATTTTTATATAGCACATGATTATAAGATGCACGGGTTATTCGGAAAGACCGGGTTTAAACCATTATGAATAACTATTATGACGATTAAAAGTTGAAGGTATTGAAGATGATGCAAGACCAGCAATCTTCACATTGAATGGATTACTACTAATGCCTTGGATATGTGTAGCTCCCTTGAAGGGGTTATAGTGGTAGGTGTCTGGATGTACTTGTTGATTGTCCGGATATGCAAGTACCTCTCTTCTGTATTAGACATATGGGATGAGGAATAAGGTACCTTCGGTTTCGTTCAGACCCAGAACGGACTTGAAAATGGATTGTATGTCTGACATTATACTTTGCATTGTATTTGTTGATCTCTGCTACATATATATCTGTTTGGTGGAGGAGAATTTATTCTCTTGCTTAACATCCTTCTCTGAGACGTTCGAGCTTAGATGTTATACATTGGTGGAAATTAATGGTATGGTATGGATTGACAATTTGGCACACTGAGATGCAATGATCAAGGCTTTTGTTGAAAAGCAGAGTCTTGTGAATGTTGATTAAAGCACGACTTTAAATAGCGCAGCTTTGTGTATAGACTTAATTCGCTAGCCTCACACCCCGATATGAGTCAAAAATGGGATTAGTGATTGCAGGAGTGCATGCATTTCTTTCTAGCTAGAGGTGATGTCATGGTATGTAGCCCAGACATTTTACTTATGTGGATGATGGATGCAAGGGCCCTCGGATATGATTGGTCGACATATTGACGAAATGACAGGTCCGATAGGACCCCAAAAAGTATTGTTCATAAATAAACGACCCAAGGGTGGCCCATAAGTGTGATGCTGAGATATATGCCAGGGTGTCTCGAAACTGGTGAGGATACATCTCTTTCCTCGACACATAGATGGAATCCTGTAAAGACCCGTAACTTCCCCGTAAAGGAAAGCGACGGATAGTTCGAGAACAAGCCACAACAGAACGCAGACAGAAGAACATTTCATTGTATTTACAACAATGCATCAGAATACAAGAATATACAGAGTATAAATGAATATTACACAGAAATATCAGAGATTTAAATTACATTTAAATACATAGCAGTGGAAAATAATACAATACACAACTAGAAGAGATATAAGGATACAAAGCTTTCCGGATATCGTTCCAGCTGTAAACCAGGATCCTGTGAATATAAATCTGCAAAACCAAAACTACTAGCTGCCCATGTCAAAATAGGGGCACCCAAAGTTTAGGTTAAAACAATAAACTGCAGGTCGGTCATGTGACTGGTGTGAGAATTAAAACAGTTAATATTTATTTTTAAAGTTAGGTAAATCAAGGGACCACGCCGTATAACACGGAACGGGTTTCCTCCCAAGAATACTAGTGCATAAAACAAACAGCGCAATGCTAAATAGAGAAAAATGAAGCTATTATAAGACCCAGGTCCTATCATACAATGCAACGCAAGCCGGGGGATAGGGTTTTTACCTTATAATAGCCAAGAATGCTTGATACGTTTAAAAGAAATCATTTGATACTATTATAAGTGTATAGTGTATAAACAACTTCAAATCATAAGTATCAATCATAGGCGGCATGAATGCCCCATACCACTATGTCGCCATATATAGGTTATACAATCACAATCGCAAAGTCACGTATTTGGAAATTGGGGTTCCTTCTATGAACCGAGGCAAAAGATAGTCCTCAACCGATTCGAGACGCTCTAGCCCGCCCCTCAGGATCAGAGCTCGAGTGACCCTTGGATCGTCAGGGCCGGTCCACCGATGTGGATTAAAATGCATGAACATGCGTTTCCCCACCCTTTGGGGTGTAAATGAGCCAACGAATGGCTCCATCGGACCCGGATCGTCCGATCTAACCGAGGCGCCTCGCAACAGCAACAACCACATAAGTCAAACTCGTCAGGGCGTGTAAAACCACTGACGCCACTTCTAACTAGAAAGAAACGCATGTCCTCCCTGAGGTCCTTCTCCCGTTTTTGGTTCATACCGGGTGTGAAACTCGCGAAGTAAACGTTACACAAAGCTACGCCACAAAGGCCGTGCTTTGATCACCAACCACAAGACTTTGCTTTTCAACAAAAGCGTTGATCATTTGCCACTTAGGCGTTCCACACAGGCAATTCACTCTATGCGTTTGATATCCATCAGTATATAACCCCTGAGCTCGTACGTCTCAGAGAAGGGCGTTAAGCAAGAGAATAAATTCTCCGCCGCCAAACAGATATATATTTAATAGAAATCAACCACACAGACTAAAATCCAATGTCGGACACACAGTCCATTTACAAGTCCGTTCTGGGTCTGAACGAAACCGGAGGCACCTAGTACCCCGCATATCCATCGATCTCCAAGTACGTCTGGACGATCACCAACTGTTTCCATCTTCTTGGGTGTACATCCCAATCAAGATCATCAGTAATTATCCAAACGATGTGAAGACCTCCGGTCTTCGACCATCGTCTTCATCTTCTACTTATCATCGTATCAGTTATTCAGAATGGGATAAACCCGGTCTTTCCGAATAACTCGCGTATATTTTAAATAAGTGTTACACAAACACAACATACGCCTCATTCCAATTCATCAGTCACTAATCGTAAATTAATCAAGAGAATAATTTCCCAAATATTAACCCCGAAGGCCGAAACCAACATCAGATCAGTATCCAGAAAACCATTCTGCTTGGCTAACCGACCGTTAGTTTCTAAATTTCACATTCATAGGGAAAGGTTCCCATTAATTTTATCAAAGATAAATTCCTTGAATTTATTCTTTAATCTACTTTTGAATATCAATTCAAATTAGTCGGGATTAACGAAACTTACCGAAGTAACCATTTGTTTTAATTTCCCAATCCCAACCTATTCATCCCATGAAGTAAAACTGGTAGTACTTCATATCTAACACCACGGTGTTATCGGTAAATTCAATTACCATTTCACGTTCAAATCTAATTAAAGATTTAACTATCGCCTGGAGCAAAACTGGTGATACTCCATTCTCGGTCATTTCAATCTAATTAAAGATTCATTAAAACTCCACTTAGTTTTAATCGCTAACTGGGTTAAAGAATCAGTGTCATTTAAAACACGGTTCACGATAAACCCAAAATCACATTCCATTAATTATCGGGTTAAAGAACGAGTGTTATTTAAAACACCGTTCACGATAAACCCAAAAATCAATATCAATTCAATTCCAATTAAATATCATTTAATTGGTACACTTCATTAAATCTAAATAAAAAGATTTAATCTTTTCTCAGCTGGGTTCAAGAACAGTGTTAGTGAAGACACCATTCACGACAAACCCAAATCACATTTGATATTCAATACAAGGCTCTGATTAGAAAATATATCGGCTTATATTCAATATCAAATTCTACGATTAACAAATGTCGTATTGGAAATAACGATATAAATATCGTTCACGTCAAAGTGGCGTCAATCTAATTAATACGGCTTCATATATTCCTATTTTCAAATATTCTATTTCAAATATTTCTATTTTAAATATTTTTTTTTCAAATATTTCTATTCAAATATTTCATTTCAAATATTTCTATTTTAAATATTTCTTTTTCAAATATTTCTATTCAAATATTTCTATTTCAAATATTTCTTTTTCAAAACTGGAATGAGGCCCAATCAATTACCATATAAAGTTAATTATATGGATTTTCTACAACACATGTATACAATAACAACGATGAATAATCAACCATCATCCAAAGTGCATTCTATACTGTATAAGCATCGAATATAAATATTCAACGCTTATAGCAGCCTATCAATCAATCGATCGACATACAACTAATTATTGGGATTAGTGTACGCCAAATATCATCCCAATACCCGTGTGGGGTTTCAAACAATCAAACACAGATTTTATTTGTGCAGTTGGGCGATGTGTAAAATTTATCGTCCCAATCACTGTCCTTCAAATAGGTGTACATAAACAAACCGTCAGGTTTGTAAATGAATATTTATTTATTCACATTCACGTCAAAAATTATATTTTTAACGACCAAAATATTTTATTCAAACTATGAATATTCTATTCGGTTCATTTATTCAATAAAATGATATTTTTATTTTTCTAACATATTTTAGAAAATTTCGGCGGCATAACGGCATGATACTAGAAACGGGACAAGGCCTAGCCTTATCCCCGGTCTAGTGAAGGTCCACGCCATTCACACATCAATCAATCCATTCAATTTCACCAAACAACTCAAATTTCAATCAAATAATCTAACTAATTTTTGCAATCAAACAAACAAGTCCATGGTCTGTGGACGGTTGTGTCGGGTGCTACTAAGCACCGTCTGCATCCTAGTACATATATATATATATATATATATATATATATATATAACTAGAAAAGAAATTGAAAGGTGAGAAATTCTCACCGAAAGCTATCCCAACTTCACGACACTCCTATTTTAGAGATCTTCGTCGCTCTCGCCTTTTCGTCCTCTTCGTTGCCCGTAGCCACTACATATGTAAAAATCACATTTTTACTTCGCTATCCAATATATAAAAATCACATTTTTACTTCGCTATTCAATATATAAAAATCACATTTTTACTTCGATGTTCAATATACAAAAATCACATTTTTACTTCGATGTTCAATATATAAAAATCACATTTTTACTTCGATGTTCAATATATAAAAATCACATTTTTACTTCGCTATTCAATATATAAAAATCACATTTTTACTTCGATGTTCAATATATAAAAATCACATTTTTACTTCGATGTTCAATATATTAAAGATCATATTTTTATCACGCTATTCTCTATATAAAGATTGCGCCTTTTCAAAAATAACATTATAGAAATCACATTTTTACTTCGATGTTCAATATATAAAAATCACATTTTTACTTCGATGTTCAATATATAAAAATCACATTTTTACTTCGCTATTCAATATATAAAAATCACATTTTTACTTCGATGTTCAATATACAAAAATCACATTTTTACTTCGATGTTCAATATATAAAAATCACATTTTTACTTCGATGTTCAATATATAAAAATCACATTTTTACTTCGATGTTCAATATATAAAAATCACATTTTTTACTTCGCTATTCAATATATAAAAATCACATTTTTACTTCGATGTTCAATATATAAAAATCACATTTTTACTTCGATGTTCAATATATTAAAGATCATATTTTTATCACGCTATTCTCTATATAAAGATTGCGCCTTTTCAAAAATAACATTATAAAAATCACATCTTTATTCTTCGACACATATAAATATGCTATTTCTAATATTCCTATCATGTAAAAATTATATTTTTAATCCCCTACATATACAAAAATCATATCTTTACATCATATATATAGTAAAGACTATATTTTTAATACTTTAAAAATATAAAAATCATATTTTTAATACTTTAAAAATATAAAAATCATATTTTTAATACTTTAAAAATATAAAAATCATATTTTTAATACTATCTTCCTCATTCTATCCTAAAAATCTTACCTTTTCTATTTTTAAAATCTAAACCTTTTCTTTCATACCATACATGATTTAAAACTGAAAAAAATAAAAAAAATAAAAAATTAAATTTGAATTTATATTATAACCAAATAAAGATAAAATTAAAAACTCTCGTTTTCGGTCTTGGAGAGGGTGGTGGACTGCTGCGCGGTGCCGGGGAGGTGGCGGTGGGTCGGTGCAGGCGAGGGGGGGTCTTCGTCGCATCCGTGCGATTTGGGGGGGGGGGGGTCTTCGTCGCGTCCGTGCGATTTGGGGGGGGGGGGGGTCTTCGGGAGTTGCGCCGCTGGGGGGAGGAGGGAGGCTGGACGGAGGGGGGGGGCGGTTGGGTGGTGGCGTTCGCTTCAGGGGGGGCTGTCGATAGTTTAGGGTTTTTTTTTCTTCTGTCGATTTGATTTTGAAGGGGGGGGGGACAGAATGAATTAGGAGAGGGAAGGAATATTTTTATTTTTATATTATTTAATTTATTTTATTTCAAAAAGTTGACTTTTACATACGACCTCTAAACGAGGCCCACCGCCTGTGGTCCATAGCGTTTTACCCCCATTCCGAACACAATGGGATATGCATCGCAAGCTGATTCGATAGTTACAATCAGTTTCCGTTGAATTTACATTTAAATCATTATATTGAATTTTAAACGTACATTTCAAATTACCGGGGCCACATACTAACTCGAAAAATTCCAGAAAAATATTTTCTAGCTTCGTATCGACGATACGGTCTTAACAAAACTAGTTTCGTTGAATTCTGACACCGTTTGAAAAATGGCCATTTTCCAGTCGATTAAAATCAACTAAAACTGGTCAAACGCGTTTTCCTTTGCCACGCTCACATATTGATTCGAAAAATTATGAAATTTGAAACCTAGCAATAATTTGACATCACGGATCCAACAAAACTGGTTTCGTCGAAATCCGAGGTCGTTTGCAAAATTCCCATTTTTAAGGGCCTGAATTCCATAGCGACTATTCAGAATTTTCAACTGGACATAATTTTTGATTCCCGCTATGAAATTTTGATTTTTCGGATTCGTTGGAAAGATATCATCATTTAGATCCTAATGTTTTTGGTTTCACTAAAATCCGGATTGTTTTGCACCCGGTACATTCAATTGAAGTTTGAAATCGAATTATCGAACTACCGCGCCATTTTCAATTCTATTTATAATTATATATAAATATTTATATTCTAACGACGACGTATATAATATATACGTTCTAATTCTATTAAAAATAAATTTTCTCGTCGATATTATTTAAAATAATCTATTTTAAATCTTCAAAATTCGCTAAAATTGCTAATATAAAAATTTTAAACTGGCCCAGATTTTCGGGTTATTACAAATCCAATTTGTAATACATGACTTTTCGATTTTAGTTGTAAACCTATATGACGACATAGCAGGATAGGGTACTATATCATCGGAGATAGAATTAGTAACTAGAGATAGGATCAATAGTATCCTAGAATGAGAAACTCGTTAGAGATAGGGTTAGTGATGCCCTAGAATGAGTTGAGAGTGACACATTTATAAGTAACATATTTGTGACTATATATATAATATGATTTTTTTCAATTATATTTTATTTATAAAAAGAAAAGGTATGTTTGGAAAATATATGGATAACCTACCTGATTATTTTATAATACTATTTTGAGTGTTATTTTTACATTGAGGTTGGACTATCGAGTATAAGAAGATTTTTGTATGTACGTCTGATCCACATATATCTGAAGTCTTAAATATAATTGATTGATATAAAATCACACTCTAGTTGCTTGAGGATGGTTGTGTTGATGACTACTGTAACAACCCGTAAAATTTGGGCCAGTTTAAAATTTTTATTTTGGCAGTTTTAGTGAATTTTGAACATTTAAAATAGATTATTTTAAATAATATCGACGAGAAATTTATTTTGAACAGAATTCGAACGTATATATTATATACGTCGTCGTTAGAATATAAATAATTATTTATAAATATAAAAGGAATTGAAAATCGTGCGGTAGTTCGATAATTCGATTTCAAACTTCAATTGAATGTACCGGGTGCAAAATAAACCGGATTTTAGTGAAACCAAAAATAATAGGATCTAATTGATAATATCTTTCCAACGAATCCGACAAATCAAGATTTCATAGCGGGAATCAAAAGATATGTCCAGTTGAAAATTCTGAATAGTCGCTATGAAATTCAGGCCCTTAAAAATGGGAATTTTGCAAACGACCTCGGATTTCGACGAAACCACTTTTGTTGGGTCCGTGATGTAAAGTTATTTCTAGATTCCAAATTTCATAATTTTTCGAATCAATATGTGAGCGTGGCAAAGGAAAACGCGTTTGACCAGTTTCAGTTGATTTTAATTGACTGGAAAATGGCCATTTTTCAAACGGTCTCAGAATTCGACGAAACTAGTTTTGTTAGGACCGTATCGTCAATACGAAGCTAGAAAATATTTTTCTGGGATTTATAGAGTTAGTATGTGACCCCAGTAAATTGAAATACGCGTTCAAATTCAATATATAGAGTTATATTTTGATTTTAACGGAAACTGATCGAAACGATCGAATCAGCTTACGATACACATCCCATTGTGTTCGGAATGGGGGTAATTAACTATGGATGACAGGCGGTGGGCTTGATTTCGAGTTCGAAATAAAAAGTTAACTTTATGGAATTAAATTAAATAAATAAATAAATATATATATATTTTTATATAAGCCCCCACCTTTATTCTCCCTCCCCTCAAAGTCAAACCAATCAGAAAGTAAAAAGGAAAAAAAAACCTAAGCTACCGCCGACCCCCCAGGCGACGCGCCACCGCAATACCCCCTACCCTCTGCGCCACCGCGCAACACCCCTCCATCCTCCTGCTGTCGATCGAAGACACCCCCCTCTGCTGTCGATCGCGATGCACCCTCCCCCCCTCCTTTTTTCTCCTGCCGCCGCCCCTCTTCTTCTTCTCCACCTCGCCTCCGCCCCCCCCATCCAGCTCCGCCGCCAAACAGAAACCCCCCCCCCCCAGTCGACGAACGCTGTGAGTTTTTTTTATATTTAATTATTTGCATTATTTTTATTTTTCTTTCTTTTCCCTGATGTTAATTAGGAATAAAACTGCCTTTCTATTATTTTATTTTTATTTTATTCCGAAGGTAGGATTTTTATATTGTAGAACTATAAAAGATAGGATTTTTATATTGTAAAAATATCAAAGATGGAATTTTTATATGGTAAAAATATTAAAAATATAATTTTTATTATAGTAAAAGTATAAAAATATAATCTTTTATATAGTTATGATGATAAAAAATCGATCTTTATATATGAAGTAGAAATATAAAAATATAATTTTATATAGAATAAAGCGCCTATCTAAATATATGAAGTAGAAATAAAAATATGATTTTTTATAGAGTCTAAGTAAAAATTCGATTTTTATATATTGAATAGCGAAGTAAAAATTCGATTTTTATATAATGAATAGCGAAGTAAAAATTTGATTTTTATATATTGAATAGCAAAGTAAAAATTCGATTTTTATATATTGAATAGCGAAGTAAAAATTTGATTTTTATATATTGAATAGCAAAGTAAAAATTCGATTTTTATATATTGAATAGCGAAGTAAAAATTCGATTTTTATATATTGAATAATAAAGTAAAAATTCGATTTTTATATATTGAATAGCATAGTCAATATTTGATTTTTATATATTGAATAGCAAAGTAAAAATTCGATTTTTACATATGTAGCGAAAGCGGGCAACGAAAGTGACAAGAGGCAAGAATGACGAAGATTTTCTACAAAGAAGAGTCGTGGCGTTGGATTAGCTAATTGTGAGAATTTCTCACCTTTCAATTTAATTTTTCTAGTTATAAATATATACTAGGATGTAGACGGTGTTTAGTAGCACCCGACACCCGTCGTCCACAGACCATGGACGGCTTGTTTGCTTGGTTGTTTGATTTTGATGTGCAGTTGATTGTGTGATGTGATGTGAAATGAAATAAAATATTTATATAGTTAAAAATATTTTATAGTTAAAAGTAGAAATTTTAACGTGCATATGAAATGAAATAAAAATAAACAAATCGGACGATTTGTTTATATACACACATTTGACTGATATTGATTGGGATGATAAATTTTACACATCGCCCCACTACACAAATAAAATCTGTGTTTGATTGTTTGAAACCCCACACGGGTATTGGGGTGATATATGACATACACTAGTCCCAATAATTAGCTGTATGTCGATCGATTGATTGACAGACTTTTATAAGCGTTGAATATTTATATTTGATGCTTATACAGTGTAGAATGCACTTTTGATGATGATTGATTATTCATCGTTGTTATTGTATACATGTGTTGTAGAAAATCCATATAATTAACATTATATGGTAATTGATTGGGCCTCATTCCAGTTTCGAAAAAGAAATATTTAAAATAAAAAATATTTGAAATAGAAATATTTGAATAGAAATATTTGAAATAAAAATATTTGAAATAGAATTATTTGAAATAGAATATTTGAAAATAGAAACATATGAAGCCGTGTTGGTTAGATTGACGCCATTTTGACGTGAACGATATTTATATCGATTTTATTCATTCTTCAATGAATATTGAATAGATTTGAAATTCGAACTATATTGAAATTCGAATTATATTTAAAGTGAATTGAAATTCGAATTAAATTGAATTGATTTGAAATTCGAAATACACTGAAATGATTTGAAATTTGAATAGAAATGAATCCGAATTGAATTTGAATAGAAATGAATTCGAATTGAAATTTAATAGAATTGAATACGAATCGAAATTTAATTGAAAACGAATCGAAATTGAATTAAAAATCGATTTGAATTGGAATCAATTTGAAATGAATTTAAAATGAATTTGAAAGGGAAAATTCAGTTTTGATTTGAATTTGAAAATGAAGTTGAAAACGTTTTGAAAACGAATTTAAAACAATTTATAAATTTCGTTTTAAATAGAAATCGATGAAATATATATATATATTATATATATATATAATATAATGGCCTGAATAGAATGCGCCGCGCCGCGGCAGTTCGCGAATTTCGACCATTGACTTCGAACGGATATTGCGGGAGATCCGACCGTCGGATTCTCCTAATACCGGAACCGTTGGGTTCGCATCGAAAAGAGCTTTCTAACAAATATTAGAAATTTGAAATCTAATGGTTGGATTTGGAATTATGTCCAAATCAAATTTGGAAAAGGTCGCCGTAAGTGCAGTTCGATGGCCGTTGATGGAAATCGACTGTACGGGCCTTGATAAAATTATTAAAAATAGTAATAATTTGTGTAAAATCATAAGAAATGATTTAGAAAGAATTGGGATGAAAAACTCCATATTTGAAAAGATAAAAATAGATTTTTATCGAAATGAACTAGTTTTGAACTAGAATTATAATTCTATTTATTTTTAAATAAATAAATTGAATTTGAAATGATTTTGAAAATAACCAGAATTTCCAATGATTGCATTGGAATGGATTTGAATCGAAATTGTCTTCGGAATATTTCGATGTTGGATTTCGTGATTATACAGATGTTGTTATGGAAATTTGAAAGATATAGATACATATATATATATATATATATATATATATATCGTTGTTTCCAATACGATATCTGTTGGTCGTAGAATTTGATATTGAATATAAGCCGATATATTTTCTATTCAGAGCCTTGTATTTAATATCAAATGTGATTTGGGTTTGTCGTGAATGGTGTCTTCATTAACACTGTTCTTAAACCCAGTTTAGAAAAAGATTAAATCTTTTTATTTAGATTTAATGAAGTGCACCAATTAAGTAATATTTAATTGGAATTGAATTGGTATTGATTTTTGGGTTTATCGTGAGCAGTGTTTTAAATAACACTTGTTCTTTAACCCGATAATTAATGAATGTGATTTTGGGTTTATCGTGAACCGTGTTTTAAAATGACACTGATTCTTTAACCCAGTTAAAGATTAAAACTAAGTGGAGTTTTAATGAATCTTTAATTAGATTGAAAAGATCGAGAATGGAGTATCACCAGTTTTGCTCCAGGCGATAGTTAAATCTTTAATTAGATTTGAACGTGAAATGGTAATTTAATTTACCAATAACACTGTGGTGTTAGATATGAAGTATTACCAGTTTTAATTCATGGGATGAATAGGTTGGGATTGGGAAATAAAATAAATGATTACTTCGGTGTGGTTCGCTAATCCCGACTAGTTTGAATTGATATTCAAAGGATATTAAAGAATAAATTTAAAGAATTTATCTTTGATAAAATTAATGGGAACTTTTCCCAAAGTATAGGAATATTTGAATAAAAGAATATTCTGAATTGTAATGAGGCGTATGTTGTGTTTGTGTAACACTTATTTATTATATACGCGAGTTATTCAGAAAGACCGGGTTTACCCCATTCTGAATAACTGATACGACGTAGTGTCGAAGATGAAGACGGTGGTTGAAGACCGGAGGTCTTCACGTTGTTTGGGTAATTACTGATGATCTTGATTGGGCTGTACACCCAAGAAGATGGAAACAGTTGGTGATCATCCAGACGTGCTTGGAGATCGATGGATATGCGGGGTACTGGTGCCTCCGGTTTCGTTCAGACCTAGAGCAAACTTGTAAATGGACTGTGTGTCTGACATTGGATTTCAGTCTGTGTGATTGATTTCTATTAAATATATATTTGTTTGGCGGCGGAGAATTTATCCTCTTGCTTAACGCCCTTCTATGAGACATACGAGCTCAGGGGTTATATATTGATGGATATCCATCGCATGGAATGAATTGCCTGTGTGGCATGCCTAAGTGGCAATTGATCGAGGCTTCTATTGAAAAGCAAAGTCTTGTGGTTGATGATCAAAGCATCGCCTGTGTGGCATAGCTTTGTGTAATGTGAATTCGCGAGCCTCACACCCCGGTTGTGAACCAGAAACGGGAGAGGACCTCAGGTAGGGCATGCGTTTCCTTTTAGCTAGGGTGGTGTCAGTGACCTACCAGCCCTGACATTTATATACTTTTCACCTGTGTGGTTGTTGTTGTTGCGAGGCGCCTCGGTTTGATCGGACGATCCGGGTCCGATGGAGTCATTCGTTGGCTCATTTACGCCCCAAAGGGTGGGGAAACGTAGTGTTCAGGCATAATAATCCACATCGGTGGACCGGCCCTGACGATCCAAGGGCCCACCTGAGTCTGGGTCCTGAGACATGGGCTAGATTGTCTCGAATCGGTTGAGGACTATCTTTTGCCTCGGTTCATAGATGGAAATCCAATTTCCAAATACGTGACATTTGCGGTTTTATTTGTAGAGCCTAATATGGCGACATAGTGGGATGGGGCGCTTATGCCGTCTATGGTTGATACTTATGATTTGAAGTTGTTTTATACACTATGCACTTATAATAGTATCAAATGATTTGTTTTAAACGTATCAAGCATTTTGGCTATTATAAGGTAAAAACCCTATCCTCTGGCTTGCGTTGCATTGTGTGATGGGAATTGGGTCTTATAATAGCTTCATTTTTCTTTATTTAGCATTGCGCTGTTTGTTTTATGCACTGGTATTCTTGGGAGGAAACCCGTTCCGTGTTATACGGCGTGGTCCCTTGATTTACCTAACTTTAAAAATAAAGGTTAATAACTGTTTTAGTTCTCACACCAGTCACATGACTGACCTGGGGTTTATTGTTTTAACCTAAACTCTAGGTGCCCCTATTTTGACACGGGCAGCTACTAGTTTTGGTTTTGCAGATTTATATTCACAGGATCCTGGTTTACAGCTGGAACGATATCCGGAAAGCTTTGTATCCGTATATCTCCTTCAGTTGTGTATTGTATTTTTTTCCACTGCTACGTATTTAAGTGTAATTTAAATATCTGATATTTTTGTGTAATATTCATTTGTACTCTGTATATTCTTGTAATCTGATGCATTGTTGTAATATACAATGAAATGTTCTTCCGTCTGCGTTCTGTTGTGGCTTGTCCTCGACTCAATCCGCTCTTTCTCTTCTCTTCGGAGACCGGGGAAGTTCGGGTCGTTTCAGCGTGGTATCAGAGCTTTGGTTTACAAAGCTCAGAGAACATGACACATTAGAACCATACGAAAGAATTCATCAGATATTGGATTAGTATTATCCAATTAGAATGACTCGTTAGAGATAGGATCAGTAATATCCTAGAACGAGTGTGAAGAGTATATTTTTAAGGTGAAAACAAATTTTGTTTTGAAAATTTAAATCAACTATTCGTATTTGATTATTTATTCTATATTGATCGGGACAATCCGATATATAAAGATTTTGCATATATGTCTTGCAAACGTGTATTCGAAGTTTTAATATACTGGATAGTTATAGAATCATACTCTAGTTGCCCGGGGATTATTCTAGTGACGGGGCACCATCGCTAGTATTTATTTTCGAGCGACAAAAGTGAGATTTCTATATATCTCCTATTGACTGGTGTGAGAACCGAAACTAGATAGGGCCTATTGTTGTTATTTGGCATCAAAAATCTGATTTTTGACTATGTATCAAAGTTATGAATTTCAAAAGCTAATCAACTAATTGATTGATGGTTGTGTTGTTGATTATTGGTTGAATTATTAAAATTTGTATTATATAGCCAATTTGATCAAATATTGACTTGTATTGAAAATTAGTCGCATTTGCTTGCATATACATGTACTTACATAGAACAGGTCATAGCAAGGAGGCTAGAGCAGAGAATAAAATTTGTTTTCCCGACAAATAGGTACATGTTTACTATAATTTACTGTTTTGTTTTGGTGATGATGATTTTATGAGCCTATTGGCTAGCCGCTTGGCTTTTTCTTTTTCTTTTTGAGATCAGAAGGCCTATATGGCAATTTCGGGATTTTCCCGTGGCTCCCGGTGCAGGGTAGGTTATGGCGAAATTTTTCGAAAATTTAGGGTGTTAGCCAAATTTTTGAAATTTTTGAAAATTCTCAGAAACTGAAAAGTTGGAGAATGGAAGCCAGATCGAACGTAGAGTTGATTGATCAAACCACTTTCGACTTTGTTCCTTTTCGGGGACGAAAAGTTTTAAGTGGGGGAGATTGTAACAACCCGTAAAATCTGGGCCAGTTTAATTTTTTTATTTTGGCAGTTTTAGTGAATTTTGAACATTTAAAATAGATTATTTTAAATAATATCGACAAGAAATTTATTTTGAATAGAATTCGAACGTATATATTATATACGTCGTCGTTAGAATATAAATAATTATTTATAAATATAAAAGGAATTGAAAATGGCGCGGTAGTTCGATAATTCGATTTCAAACTTCAATTGAATGTACCGGGTGCAAAATAAACCGGATTTTAGTGAAACCAAAATTAATAGGATCTAATTGATAATATCTTTCCAACGAATCCGACAAATCAAGATTTCATAGCGGGAATCAAAAGATATGTCCAGTTGAAAATTCTGAATAGTCGCTATGGAATTCAGGCCCTTAAAAATGGGAATTTTGCAAACGACCTCGGATTTCGACGAAACCACTTTTGTTGGGTCCGTGATGTAAAGTTATTGCTAGATTCCAAATTTCATAATTTTTCGAATCAATATGTGAGCATGGCAAAGGAAAACGCGTTTGACCAGTTTCAGTTGATTTTAATTGACTGGAAAATGTCCATTTTTCAAACGGTCTCAGAATTCGACGAAACTAGTTTTTTTAGGACTGTATCGTCAATACGAAGCTAGAAAATATTTTCTTGGGATTTATAGAGTTAGTATGTGACCCCAGTAAATTGAAATATCCGTTCAAATTCAATATATAGAGCTATATTTTGATTTTAACGGAAACTGATCGAAACGATCGAATCAGCTTACGATACACATCCCGTTGTGTTCGAAATGGGGGTAATTAACTATGGACGACAGGCGGTGGGCTTGATTGCGAGTTCGAAATAAAAAGTTAACTTTATGGAATTAAATTAAATTAAATATATATATTTTTATATAAGCCCCCACCTTTATTCTCCCTCCTCTCACAGTCAAACCAATCAGAAAGTAAAAATGAAAAAAAACCTAAGCTACCGCCGACCCCCCCCAGGCGGCGCGCCACCGCGATACCCCCCTACCCTCTGCGCCACCGCGCGACACCCCCCCATCCTCCTGCTGTCGATCGAAGACACCCCCCCCTCTGCTGTCGATCGCGACGCACCCTCCCCCCCTCCTTCTTTCTCTTGCCGCCGCCCCTCTTCTTCTTCTCCACCTCGCCTCCGCCCCCCCCCCCCCATTCAGCTCCGCCGCCAAACAGAAACCCCTCCTCAGTCGACGAACGCTGTGAGTTTTTTTATATTTAATTATTTGCATTACTTTTATTTTTCTTTCTTTTCCCTGATGTTAATTAGGAATAAAACTGCCTTTCTATTATTTTATTTTTATTTTATTCCGAAGATAGGATTTTTATATTGTAGAACTATAAAAGATAGGATTTTTATATTGTAAAAATATCAAAGATGGAATTTTTATATGGTAAAAATATTAAAAATATAATTTTTATTATATTAGAAGTATAAAAATATAATCTTTTATATAGTTATGATGATAAAAATTCGATCTTTATATATGAAGTAGAAATATAAAAATATAATTTTATATAGAATAAAGCGCCTATCTAAATATATGAAGTAGAAATAAAAATATGATTTTTTTATAGATTCGAAGTAAAAATTCGATTTTTATATATTGAATAGCGAAGTAAAAATTCGATTTTTATATATTGAATAGCGAAGTAAAAATTTGATTTTTATATATTGAATAGCAAAGTAAAAATTCGATTTTTATATATTGAATAACGAAGTAAAAATTCGATTTTTATATATTGAATAGCAAAGTAAAAATTCGATTTTTATATATTGAATAGCGAAGTAAAAATTCGATTTTTATATATTGAATAGCGAAGTAAAAATTCGATTTTTATATATTGAATAGCATAGTCAATATTTGATTTTTATATATTGAATAGCAAAGTAAAAATTTGATTTTTACATATGTAGCGAAAGCGGGCAACGAAAGTGGCAAGAGGCAAGAACGACGAAGATTTTCTACAAAGAAGAGTCGTGGCGTTGGATTAGCTAATTGTGAGAATTTCTCACCTTTCAATTTAATTTTTCTAGTTATAAATATATACTAGGATGCAGACGGTGTTTAGTAGCACCCGACACCCGTCGTCCACAGACCATGGACGGCTTGTATGCTTGGTTGTTTGATTTTGATGTGTAGTTGATTGTGTGATGTGAAATAAAATAAAATATTTATATAGTTAAAAATAGAAATTTTAACGTGCATATGAAATGAAATAAAAATAAATAAATCAGACGATTTGTTTATATACACACATTTGACTGATATTGATTGGGACGATAAATTTTACACATCGCCCCACTACACAAATAAAATCTGTGTTTGATTGTTTGAAACCCCACACGGGTATTGGGGTGATATATGACATACACTAGTCCCAATAATTAGCTGTATGTCGATCGATTGATTGACAGACTGTTAAAAGCGTTGAATATTTATATTTGATGCTTATACAGTGTAGAATGCACTTTGGATGATGGTTGATTATTCATCGTTGTTATTGTATACATGTGTTGTAGAAAATCCATATAATTAACATTATATGGTAATTGATTGGGCCTCATTCCAGTTTCGAAAAAGAAATATTTAAAATAAAAAAATATTTGAAATAGAAATATTTGAAATAGAAATATTTGAATAGAAATATTTGAAATAAAAATATTTGAAATAGAAATATTTGAAATAGAATATTTGAAAATAGAAACATATGAAGCCGTGTTGGTTAGATTGACGACATTTTGACGTGAACGATATTTATATCGATTTTATTCATTCTTCAATGAATATTGAATAGATTTGAAATTCGAACTATATTGAAATTCGAATTATATTTAAAGTGAATTGAAATTCGAATTAAACTGAATTGATTTGAAATTCGAAATACACTGAAATTATTTGAAATTTGAATAGAAATGAATTCGAATAGAAATGAATTCGAATTGAAATTTAATAGAATTGAATACGAATCGAAATTTAATTGAAAACGAATCGAAATTGAATTAAAAATCGATTTGAATTGGAATCAATTTGAAATGAATTTAAAACGAATTTGAAAGGGAAAATTCAGTTTTGATTTGAATTTGAAAATGAAGTTGAAAACATTTTGAAAACGAATTTAAAACGATTTATAAATTTCGTTTTAAATACAAATAGACAAAATATATATATTATATATATTATATAATGGCCTGAATAGAACGCGCCGCGCCGCGGCAGTTCGCGAATTTCGACCATTGACTTCGAACGGATATTGCGGGAGATCCGACCGTCCGATTCTCCTAAAACCGAAACCTTTGGGTTCACATCGAAAAGAGATTTCTAACAAATATTAGAAATTTGAAAACTAACGGTTGGATTTGGAATTATGTCCAAATCAAATTTTGAAAAGGTCGTTGTAAGTGCAGTTCGATGGCCGTTGATGGAAATCGACTGTACGGGCCTTGATAAAATTATTAAAAATAGTAATAATTTGTGTAAAATCATAAGAAATGATTTAGAAAGAATTGGGATGAAAAACTCCATATTTGAAAAGATAAAAATAGATTTTTATCGAAATGAACCAGTTTTGAACTAGAATTATAATTCTATTTATTTTTTAATAAATAAATTGAATTTGAAATGATTTTGAAAATAACCAGAATTTCCAATGATTGCATTGGAATGGATTTGAATCGAAATTGTCTTCGGAATATTTCGATGTTGGATTTCGTGATTATACAGATGTT
Source organism: Allium sativum (assembly GCA_030737875.1). Taxonomy (NCBI): domain Eukaryota; kingdom Viridiplantae; phylum Streptophyta; class Magnoliopsida; order Asparagales; family Amaryllidaceae; genus Allium; species Allium sativum. The sequence goes on along the minus strand of CM060909.1, from coordinate 743,270,714 downwards.
GTTACGGAAATTTGAAAGAGAGATATATATATATATATATATATATATATATATCGTTATTTCCAATACGATATCTGTTGGTCGTAGAATTTGATATTGAATATAAGCCGATATATTTTCTATTCAGAGCCTTGTATTTAATATCAAATGTGATTTGGGTTTGTCGTGAATGGTGTCTTCATTAACACTGTTCTTAAACCCAATTGAGAAAAAGATTAAATCTTTTTATTTAGATTTAATGAAGTGCACCAATTAAGTAATATTTAATTGGAATTGAATTGGTATTGATTTTTGGGTTTATCGTGAATAGTGTTTTAAATAACACTTGTTCTTTAACCCGATAATTAATGAATGTGATTTTGGGTTTATCGTGAACCGTGTTTTAAAATGACACTGATTCTTTAACCCAGTTAAAGATTAAAACTAAGTGGAGTTTTAATGAATCTTTAATTAAATTGAAAAGATCGAGAATGGAGTATCACTAGTTTTGCTCCAGGCGATAGTTAAATCTTTAATTAGATTTGAACGTGAAATGGTAATTGAATTTACCGATAACACTGTGGTGTTAGATATGAAGTATTACCAGTTTTAATTCATGGGATGAATAGGTTGGGATTGGGAAATAAAATAAATGATTACTTCGATGTGGTTCGCTAATCCCGACTAGTTTGAATTGATATTCAAAGGAGATTAAAGAATAAATTTAAAGAATTTATCTTTGATAAAATTAATGGGAACTTTTCCCAAAGTATAGGAATATTTGAATAATAGAATATTCTGAATTGTAATGAGGCGTATGCTGTGTTTGTGTAACACTTATTTATTATATACGCGAGTTATTCAGAAAGACCGGGTTTACCCCATTCTGAATAACTGATACGACGTAGTGTCGAAGATGAAGACGGTGGTTGAAGACCGGAGGTCTTCACGTCGTTTGGGTAATAACTAATGATCTTGATTGGGCTGTACACCCAAGAAGATGGAAATAGTTGGTGATCATCCAGACGTGCTTGGAGATCGATGGATATGCGGGGTACTAGGTGCCTCCGGTTTCGTTCAGACCCAGAGCGAACTTGTAAATGGACTGTGTGTCTGACATTGGATTTCAGTCTGTGTGATTGATTTCTATTAAATATATATTTCTTTGGCGGCGGAGAATTTATTCTCTTGCTTAACGCCCTTCTCTGAGACATTCGAGCTCAGGGGTTATATATTGATGGATATCCATCGCATGGAATGAATTGCCTGTGTGGCATGCCTAAGTGGAAATTGATCGAGGCTTCTGTTGAAAAGCAAAGTCTTGTGGTTGATGATCAAAGCACCGCCTGTGTGGCATAGCTTTGTGTAACGTGAATTCGCGAGCCTCACACCCCGTTTGTGAACCAGAAACGGGAAAGGACCTCAGGGAGGGCATGCGTTTCCTTCTAGCTAGGGTAGTGTCAGTGACCTACCAGCCCTGACATTTATATACTTTTCACCTGTGTGGTTGTTGCTGTTGCGAGGCGCCTCGGTTTGATCGGACGATCCGGGTCCGATGGAGTCATTCGTTGGCTCATGTACGCCCCAAAGGGCGGGGAAACGTAGTGTTCAGTCATAATAATCCACATCGGTGGACCGGCCCTAACGATCCAAGGGCCCACCTGAGTCTGGGTCCTGAGACATGGGCTAGATTGTCTTGAATCAGTTGAGGACTATCTTTTGCCTCGGTTCATAGATGGAAATCCAGTTTCCAAATACGTGACATTTGCAGTTTTATTTGTAGAGCCTAGTATGGCGACATAGTGGTATGGGGCGCTTATGCCGTCTATGATTGATACTTATGATTTGAAGTTGTTTTATACATTATGCACTTATAATAGTATCAAATGATTTGTTTTAAACGTATCAAGCATTCTTGGCTATTATAAGGTAAAAACCCTATCTTCCGGCTTGCGTTGCATTGTGTGATGGGAACTGGGTCTTATAATAGCTTCATTTTTCTTTATTTAGCATTGCGCTGTTTGTTTTATGCACTGGTATTCTTGGGAGGAAACCCGTTCCGTGTTATACGGCGTGGTCCCTTGATTTACCTAACTTTAAAAATAAAGATTAATAACTGTTTTAGTTCTCACACTAGTCACATGACTGACCTGGGGTTTATTGTTTTAACCTAAACTCTTGGTGCCCCTATTTTGACACGGGCAGCTAGTAGTTTTGGTTTTGCAGATTTATATTCACAGGATCCTGGTTTACAGCTGGAACGATATCCGGAAAGCTTTGTATCCGTATATCTCCTTCAGTTGTGTATTGTACTATTTTCCGCTGCTATGTATTTAAATGTAATTTAAATCTCTGATATTTCTGTGTAATATTCATTTGTACTCTTTATATTCTTGTAATCTGATGCATTGTTGTAATATACAATGAAATGTTCTTCCGTCTGCATTCTGTTGTGGCTTGTCCTCGACTCAATCCGCTCTTTCTCTTCTCTTCAGAGACCGGGGAAGTTCAGGTCGTTTCAACTACATAGCATCAATAGTTTATTTTTGAGTTTCGAAAGTGGGATGACAATATAATTCCAATTGAAACATCGAAATATACTTAAATTAAATTAAGTACGTACTTGGAAATGATTTGATCTTTAAATTTAACATATAATTAGTTGAATTGATTGAAAATACGAAAGTAAATGAAACGAATTAAAATTTAACTCAAGAAAAGTTAAATAAAATTGGAACAATAAAACCAATGTAAGAATGAAAGATTGAATTGAGTTAAGTTAAACTGAATTTGAAATTAGTTGGAACTGGATATATACATACACACACAAATATATATATATATATATATATATATATAGAGAGAGAGAGAGAGAGAGAGAGAAAGAGAGATAGAGAGTAGGTTATTGACTTAAAGATAAGTAAAGAAATAAATTGTGTGCCCGATAAACAGGTGCACCTTGTTTAGTTGGTTACACAATTTAATTATTATTATTGTTGTGAGTGAATTGGATGCGCTGTGATGGATTCATGTGTGGAATTAAACATACTCCGTAGGATATTAAGCAGGTATGGACTACACCGCATAGCATATTCAGAGGACAGCATGGCATAGCATTTCCACATAAGCATGCAATTATTTGATGCTTATATGACGTGGTTTGGATTACCATATGAGCATGCACTTGTTTGATGCTTGTATGGCGAGGAATGAATTACAGGTTGAACTAAGACTGATTATGGAGTCAATAAACATATAACTAAATTTGTAGGATTTAATAAAAAACCCCGCACGGGTCTTGAAATGACAAAAATATACACACCACTCTTGTTGTAGATAAGACACATGGATCATGAATAATCCCCCACATGGGTCTCGGGACGATAAATTTTTACACATCTCCCTTAGGTGTATATAGGTCACAATAGATGTTCACATGATTTTTAAATCCCACTCACGGGTATTGAGGTGATAAATTTTTGCACATCTCTCAATGGACATTATTTTGATATATATATATATATCTCTATATATATATGTATGTATATATTGATTTATTGGAGCCTTTTAAGGCCATATATATTTGTTTAATTCAACCCGTACAAAGGAAGTTATAGCGAAAATTTTCAAAAATTTAAGGCGTTAGCCAAATTTCAGAAAAATTTGAAAGTGTTAGAAATTGAAAAGTTGAAGGACTCAAGCCAGAATGAAAGTTGAGTGGGTTAGTTAAACGACTTTCAACTCCGTTCCCTTTTCAAGGATGAAAAAGTTCTAAGTGTGGGAGATTGTAACAATCCAGAATTTTAGAGGCAATTTAAAATTTATTTTTAATTGATTTTAATAGAAATTAAATATTTTAAATGATTTATTTTGAGAATAAATGATTTAGAATATATTTAAAATGAAGTTTGAGTGTTAAAATTTATAGTTTATTTAAAATGAGCTCGTAATGGTGCGATATTTTGGAAATTTAGTTTTAAATTTTAAATGAATGTACAATGTGCGTTATAAATCAAAATTGGATAAAACAAGAAACTTTAGGATCTAGTTAATCATATCTTTCTAACGAATGTAAGAAATTGAGATTTCACTCTATAAAAGGTAAGTTATGTCCAAATTAAAATTTCAAATAGTTGCTATAAAATTTATTAATATTTTAATATTATTAAAGCCCATAAAAATAGCCATTTTGCAAATGTCTTCCATTTTCCACAAAACCAGTTTTGTTGGTTCTGGAGTATTAAATTATAGTTAGATTTCAAATTTTATAATTTTTGGAGCTAATATGTGGCCATGTGCAATAAATTGTGAATCGATCAGTAATTTAAGCCCGAAATAGAGCTTTTGGAACAAACATACTCGGAATTCGACGAAACAAATTTCATTAGGACCGTATCGTCAAAACATAACTGTGTGTCAATTTTCATCGCCAGCGGAGTTCATGTGTGATCAGGGCGTCACTAAACGTCGATCGAAGAGAGGTTAACTAAAGAAATAACAAAATATAAATTCCAATACCCTTCCATTATATATTATCTTTTCAAATCGCTCATTCTTCCTCTTCTCCACTGAAATGGAAGCCACCCCTTTCCTCTTGCAAAAATAGTTTGCAAAAAAGCCCCTCAACACTAAATAATTTATACCTCTCAAACCGTAAGGAGTTAGGCTATGAAATTTAATGGGTTTGTAAAGCATGGATAGAGCTACCCACACACTAAATTTAGGGGTCATTGGAGGTAGAAGTCGAGAGTTATGGCAGTTGAACAGAAATTGGCCACTTTCGGTTTTTGGTTAATTACAGGGTCCATGTCGAGAAGGCTAAGCGGTTTTAGGAGACGGTAGAGGGAAAGCATGCATTTCTTATGGCAGTGGTGGCAATCTCAGGTGGTCGGAGCTGGCCAAAATGTAGAGTCGATCGGAGGGGTGCTGGAAAATGACATAGTCATGAAAATGAGTTATTTCCCGCCGATCCGTGCATTTTCAAACGAAGTGACCAAATGGAAAACTGTTCGGAAGGTCGAGAACCAGCTACTGGTATTATCTGGTGACAAGGTGGCCACATCACCCTATTAAATGGAACTCTTTTACTTTCATCTTTGGACTATGGGGCCCACACGGTGAACTGAAGGGGGGACTACACCACATGGAAAGAGGGGTAGATGCCGGAGACAAAGGAGCTTGTCTCATGTGATTCCGAATTACGTTTTGGTCGTCGCCAGCGTTTAAATTGGAGGGTGTCATTTGGAGAAAAAGGTTGTAACAACCCGAAAAATCTGAGCCAGCTTAATTTTTTTAATTTGGCTATTTTAGTGGATTTTAAGTATTTTAAATAAATATTTTAAATAATAACGATGAAAAGTATGTTTGAATCGATGTTGGAAAACAAATATAATTATTTTTAATTATAAGCAAGGCCTGAAATGGCGTGACAATTTCAAAATCTGAATTCGAACTTTGACTGACTATACCGAGGGCAAAATAAAACGGATTTTAGTGAAACCAATAATATTTAAATCTGTTAGTGAATATCTTTCTAAGAATATGAAAAATCGAAGTTTCATAGCGGCAGTCAAAAGTTATGGCCAAATGAATTTTCAGAAAGGTCGCTATAGAGAATATATTGCCCGTGAAAATAGACATTTTGTAAACGACCTCGGAATTCGACAAAACCAGTTTTGTTGGATCCAGGATATCAAATTATTGCTAGGTTTCAAATTTCATATTTTTGAAGTTAATATGTGAGCGTGGCAAAAGAAAATGTGTTTGGTGAATTACAGTTAAATTGGATCGACCAGAAAAAGGCCATTTTTCAAACGGTCTCAGAATTCGACGAAACTAGTTTTGTTGGGACCGTAACATCAAAACATAGCTAGATTAATTTTTCGGGAATTTTTAGAATCAGTATGTGACCCCGACAAATTGAAATATACGTTTAAATCAATTATTGAATGTTTTATATTTTAATTTGAAGAAAACTGACTGAAACAGCCGAATGGGCCTACGAAACATATCCCATTGTGTTCGGAATGGGGGTATTTAGCTAGGGGTGACAGTCGTTGGGTTCGGATTGGAGTTAGTATGAGAGGAGGGGTATTTTTGAGATTTTAATAATATATAAATAATAAAATAAACCCTCTGTAACACCCCGTAATTCTGCGACATTAAGATTCTCAAATTAAAGTATAATTAATTTTTAAAAGAAAAATTAAAAGAAAAAGATCCATGCAGTTGTTTAATTTAAGTATTGTAACTAACATGAAAAAGAGAAGTAAGGAGAGAACAATAATTATTATTGTTCTAAGACTTATTAACAAAAGCCTCTGTAGCTCAGTTGGTTAAGGCATTGGATTTGTAGCATGGAGGTCGGGGGTTCGAACCCCGGCGGCGGCATAGTTTTTTTATCTTTGTTTTAGAGAGGGCCAACTGAACATGCAAATATATGTACGTATACAAATTCAAAATTTGAAAGGATAAGAACGTACATATAAGGAAATAAAGAATATATATATATATACATATGAGAATATATATATATATATATATATATATATATATATGCAAAAATATATGTATACGAAAGATAAAATTCAAGATAAGGCTACAGTCAATGAAATATGGCAACATCATTTGAATTTTGAAAATAAAATGAAAGTTGTGCGTATATATATACGCGTAAAATGGTCGTTAGAGGAATTGTATACATATAAGAATATTTCATGTGAATAAAACAGTTAAATAAATTCCAGAAATTCAAAAGTTTGAAAATCAAACTTTTACACCAAAATAGCTTGTGGGACCCAATGCTGACTCAGCACTGCGTGTATGATAAGGTTTGGCTAGATTCATCTACGTACCTGGACTATTTTCTTAACTAGGTTCAATGCTGACTCAGCGCTGCGTGTACGATAAGGTCTTGAGCAGCTATATAAACAGCCCTAGTCTTCATTCTCTTTGCACCAATTCTCTTCTATCCTTATGCTGCTAAGATTCATGGCTTCTTCCCCTCTTCTAAATTTTCTTAAATAAATAAAATAAAATATGATTCAAGACGAGGAGATGCTGCTAAAAGACTTTTAAGGAGGGATTCAAATCAAAGTTTCAAGTGAAGAATTCAAAGGCTAGCTCAAACAAGTTTCAAGCAACGACGCACGAATCATAGCCACGCTTTCCTTCTTTTCTAGATCTATTTTCTGTAAGTTGGTTATTTCTAGATCTGAATATTTTGTTTTATTTGTGACATGAAATTAAAGGAATAAAGGAATATGCCAAATCTCTCTCTCTCTCTCTTCGAATCTGTGTTTATACTCTTGGACTGAATTAAGAACTGTTATGATTTGAGGACAAATAAGACTGTAACTGTGACTATGACTATAGAACTGTGGCCTTTGAAAGCATATGCCTTTGGACTATGACATAAGCCCTTGATTTTGGGACATATAAACATTGCCTATGACAATGACTTAGGACTATGGGAATTATTTTCCCTTTTGGACTATGAACATCGCCTATATTGCCTATGACCATGAACATTACTTATGACTAAGAACATAAGCCTTTGAATTGGACATAAACTATTGCTTATGACATAATGAGGACAATTGTGATTTTGACACCCATGATTCATGATTAGGAAAATATTGCTTTAGTTTGGTGATTGTGAAATTGGGTCTAAACCCAATTATTTATTCTACCTGTTCCTTGGTTTTTTCTTTGGTTTTAAGACAGTGGGAATTTACCTATTAAGTTAGGTCTACCTACGTTCTTGAACCTATTTTGCCCATTCTTTGGTTTTAAGACAGTGGGAATTTACCTATTTAGTTAGGTCTACCCATATTCTTGAACCTACATTGTTATCCAAACTTTTTTATGCCAATTATTCCTTCTTGTCATTTTGATTCATTCTTTTTTTTATCTACGAATCTAGATTTATTTATAATCTAGGTTGAATCACGATTATTCGAACGGTGGGAATGCGATTTGGGGAAAAACATGGAAATGAATATGAACGTAATTGTAAACTTGGAAATTGGCCTAATTTGGAATATGTATTATGACATGCATATTAAAATGAAAACGGGGAAATTTGACATGGATTAGGGAATATGTGATTTTGACATATTAAATTTAGCGTTAGTAAGTAAGCTAAATTTTAGGCATAAAATGTAAACTAGAAAAATAATTCTAGTTTTGCCATAAATTGTGAATTAGGATGTTAAACCAAGATTGGGTTAATTAAGGTTGATTTGGAATAAGTATATTAGCACAATTTTGAATTTATTCATAATTGTGAGCAATTGTCATGTTTAGAATAAATTATGGTTAGCGACACTAAATTTGGTATAATTTACATACCAAAAAGTATAAATATGATAAATAAGAGAGAATGGGCCATAATAATAAATGTGACAATGTACATTAAAAGAGTAGTAATGAAATAAGTAAATTAGGAGTAATTTACTTATAGAATTCGTCATAAATGTTAAATTGTTCATTTACCACAAAATATGTAACTTGGTTAAGTTTTGGCCATAAATTATAAACTAGGATATTTAATCTAGTTTCGGCAATGAAATAGGAAATGGCCTAAACTGCATGTTGGGTTAGGACTTGGGCCTAGAATATAAGTATACTAGTAGGATTGACAAATAAATATAGGCCAAATTTGTCTAAAAAGGGGAAATGGGCTTTTGAAATAAATTGTTAACAATTTATAAACAAAAGAAAAGTATTTTGATAACATCCCTTTTTATAACACATAGACCAGAAGGTTCTAGGGTGACAGAGAGGATAGTGTCTAGGCTTGGGTTTGGAAAATAAAAGTTTCCTGCCCTCCCTGGCTATCCCTAACTGATCCGAAGGACGGGATGGTTGTTTTCAAAACCAGATTTGGAAATTAATCAAAAACCCTTTGAACTTAGAAAACATGAATATGCCTAACCCGAGGTTAGACTGAGTTGCGGTGTAAACCTGCCCGGAACCGACCGGCACATCCAGTAACCGCAGCAATATCTGTCTAATGTGAGAGGTTGCGGCTTTAATTTATTAATTAAAGCTAGAACAAGAATGGGAGAGTTAAGTCCATAGGAACACTTAACCAACCTAACACGGTTAAGCTAGAATGGGAAGGTTAAGGAACACTTAACCAACTTAGCACAGTTAAAGCTAGAATGGGGGGGTTAAGTCCATGGGAATACTTAGCCAAATTAACATGTTGACTAGACTAGAAGGTGGGGTTAAGTAAAGTTAATACACTTAGCCAATTTAACATGTTAATTAGACTAGAGGTTGGGGTTAAGTAATACACTTAGCCAAATTAATATGTTAACTGGACTAGACCATAGGGTTAAGTAAACTTGAACGCTTAACCATCAGAATATGATAAATGAATAGGGTTAAGTAAAAAGCATGAAGGGATAACACTTAACCAGTGTAATAGGATAAGGGAAGAGGGTTAAGATAGCTTGAATCGACTAAAGACACTTAACCAACCCAACCTGGCGAGAAAGAAAACTAAGTAGTAGACCTCAGTTGAAAAAGGGACTAAGTAGTAAAACTTAGTTAAGAAAACAAGGAATTTTGGAAACTAAGTGGTAAACCTTAGTTAGTAGAACTAAGTAGTAATTCTTAGTATAACACGAAGGAGCAGACATCCATCTGGTTTTAAGAAGGCTCCAACGAATTGGGTTACGAAGCCCGAGGCTTCGAGTGGACGTGAGGGTACTCTTGGTATCCCTCTGTGAGGCTGCAGATGATCATCCTGGGCTCACAGAGGTTAAGGTCTGCGTTAGAAGAACCGAGGGTATGCCTTGGTTGCAATATATATGTTGCAACCTAAAGACTAGGATGGACCAGCGTGATTCGGCGAGAAGACGGTAGCCCTGTGATAGCAACTCGTCGTCTACCATCCATCTTGAGTCAATCGAGATACGTGAAGCGGAAAGGCGGAGAACTCCAAAAGACCATATACTTGCTATCTAGTTATGGTTGCGGATGGCCATAGGATAGTGGGGCACCGGGGGCCGGCGTATAGTTCTCATTTTACAAGGTATGCCTTTCATTAGCTGAGGGAGGGGTCAAGTGGGACCATAGCCACTGGAGTAAAAACAGACCTTAGCATCTGCATCGGCAGATATCTGAAAGCTCCCGACCGAGTTCTATATTCCTTGATTTGCCCTGTCACAGGACTCGGATCGCACATTACAGGACATGTGTATCTAGACAAGCGATAACGATTCGCGATACATACGTGGGGAAGCCTAGGAACATATACCACTCTAGGTAGTGTGTCCTAGACTTGGGGGCATTGTTCGACAGGTAGCGTAATCCCTAGTTAGACTAGGTGGCATAAACCCTGAACTCGAAAAGCATTCAGCAGATAGCGTAAAACTATAGTTAAATTTAGAAAGCAATGGATAGAAAACCCTAGATTAGATCTAGGTAACAACTAATAAATGGATGCCTGAAGGCGATGGAAAATACAGGGATTGGGATCACGTTATCGTTACTAGTTGAAACACTAGTTAGGCGGTGCAGAGATATAGAAACCAGTATAACAAGTAAATAGCGAATCAGCGAAAGTATTAGAGCGTATCCAGTTTATCTTAGCATATCTTATGACTACCTTGTCTAATCTTGTTGACCCTATCGTCATGGTGTAATCTTGTATTCAGTTAATTCATGTCGTTTTGTTTTCCATGTTCACATGCTAGAAGTTACTAAACTTACTCAGGCTTTATGTCTGACTCTGTTTTTCTTTCGTCTTCTTTCTTCCGTTCTCCCCCCCCCCCCCAGGTTATTAAGGAGGAAATAGGATAGCTCAGATTTGTTTTGGGATGATTTCTCTTTCCAAGCTTGAAGAATCTTAGATGCATCGGCTTTGGATTGCTATGGCTGGCTTTTGTTACATTGGGGAATATAAATGTATTTTATGCTTCTTTATTTTGTAAAGACAGTTGATACTCTGATATTGTAAAGGAACCTTGTACAAATTATTTTGTCAATAAAGCAAAGTTTTATTTTCCGCTGTTTAATGTTTGTCTGTCTTGTAATTTATCTGCATCTTTTACCCATAATGCTCCACAGAACTTAGTGCATTCCTTTTGTGAGTGACACTAACGGATGTGGGGTGTTACACGTGGTATCAGAGCTGAAGGTTACTAGATCAGATAAAGGATTTGAAAATTTATTTTCAAACGGTTTTAAAAGAAGTATTTTCAAAAGAAGAGATTTGTTTTAAAGGCATATTCCCCAAAGCCATACGCACTATCTTCTCTTCCTCTGTTTAAATTCTTGTCTCCTTCTTTCTTGAGTCTCTGGGGCTCCTGGCTTTCTGGGAGGTAACCTCATCGAAGGGCAAAGTAGTGCCCGGCTTCCATCCATAGCCGTAGTTGTTTCATCTACAGGCAGTTTTCTTTCAAAGCTTATAAGGTTTTCCGGACGATGGAGGCAGTTTTCGAGAGATTTGTCAACATGACTACACACGGAAGGGGATGAGGAGTTTGGCTAAGGAGCATAACCCTAGGATGAGGAATTCATGGATGTAGACTTAGCACACGAAGGAGGAAGAAATTATAAAACCTAAGACAAGAGGAAGTATTTTTACTAGGGTATGATAGGGCATATACTTAAGGACAAGGGCAAGAACGAGGACAAGATTTTCAGAAGGATAAGTACATGCTTTCGCCACGAAGCGCACCTAGGAGAAAGGTAGTTCGGTTGGAAGAGTCTAGTTTTCTGTTCGTGCTATTTCCTTAGGTTCTAGCGCTTCTCATTTGTTCATATCCACTTCCATAGTTGGGTCTCTGCACCATAGTACTTGTATAGTAGAAAGATCCCACTAGAGTCTCAAATCCAATTGGTGGTCCGACCAGTTTATTTTTTTAGTAGGGATTTGAGAATAGCTATCAAGTTTTCTTATATCATCTCACGTAGATCGTCTAAATTCGGGGAGATATTCCTTGGGTGCTTATCTGATATTGGTTTAGGCCTTTGGGGCTTGTACTTGAGGAATGTCGAGTTCGGTTTGGATGGTTTGCGGGAGAGATGAATAGTTGTGGTAGGCACCCCAAAGAGCATGTAGTGACCTTTCGACTCTTATAGTTATGGCATGACGGATAAGAGGGAAACCTCTAATCATCTTAGTACGTATACTTGGTACCGTGATTGACATCTGTTTATTTTGGAATTGGAGGTCGGAAACTTCACAATCGTGAAGTTAAATTGGTTAAGATACAGTGGAGTAAAGCTCAAGAAGGCTAGATACTAGCAACACGCCGTTTTTCCTTAAGGGCGCATTCTTGATTTCTCTGTTTAGGAGCTTTACGCGTAGTTGTTTCTCTCTTTCCAAAGTATATCCTCTAGGTCGTATCTGCAATCCTTAGGTAGAAGCCAATGGATGTAAACATGTATTTGAAACATGTTATGGTTGAATGGTTGCAAGTGGTTGCAAATGGTTGCTTGTGGATGCATATGCATACGTATTAGGCACTAGATCAAGTTCGAACGCTCTCATATTGCATTTACATATATGCATTTGTTTATAAGTTGAACTTGATATGATATCATATGGACGTTGCATATGGATGAATGGCTGTGCACGCATGTAGTATTTACATGACTAGGGATGTTTGCATGCATGATTGGACGCATGGCACTAACATGATTTGCATTAAGGAGTTGGTAGACCGCCTGATTTTGCATTAGATAGAGACATATACACACACTATGCATATGAACATGAAAGCATTAGAAAACTTTTAAGGACAATGAATGCCTGTGATTGAATGGTTGAGTAGATGGGTGATTGGATAGTAGGACACATTCTTCCTAACTTGAAGATTTCGGGGACGAAATCCTTTTAAGTGGGGGAGAATGTAACACCCCGTAATTCTGCGACATTAAGATTCTCAAATTAAAGTATAATTAATTTTTAAAAGAAAAATTAAAAGAAAAAGATCCATGCAGTTGTTTAATTTAAGTATTGTAACTAACATGAAAAAGAGAAGTAAGGAGAGAACAATAATTATTATTGTTCTAAGACTTATTAACAAAAGCCTCTGTAGCTCAGTTGGTTAAGGCATTGGATTTGTAGCATGGAGGTCGGGGGTTCGAACCCCGGCGGCGGCATAATTTTTTTATCTTTGTTTTAGAGAGGGCCAACTGAACATGCAAATATATGTACGTATACAAATTCAAAATTTGAAAGGATAAGAACGTACATATAAGGAAATAAAGAATATATATATATACATATGAGAATATAAATATATATATATATGCAAAAATATATGTATACGAAAGATAAAATTCAAGATAAGGCTACAGTCAATGAAATATGGCAACATCATTTGAATTTTGAAAATAAAATGAAAGTTGTGCGTATATATATACGCGTAAAATGGTCGTTAGAGGAATTGTATACATATAAGAATATTTCATGTGAATAAAACAGTTAAATAAATTCCAGAAATTCAAAAGTTTGAAAATCAAACTTTTACGCCAAAATAGCTTGTGGGACCCAATGCTGACTCAGCACTGCGTGTATGATAAGGTTTGGCTAGATTCATCTACGTACCTGGACTATTTTCTTAACTAGGTTCAATGCTGACTCAGCGCTGCGTGTACGATAAGGTCTTGAGCAGCTATATAAACAGCCCTAGTCTTCATTCTCTTTGCACCAATTCTCTTCTATCCTTATGCTGCTAAGATTCATGGCTTCTTCCCCTCTTCTAAATTTTCTTAAATAAATAAAATAAAATATGATTCAAGACGAGGAGATGCTGCTAAAAGACTTTTAAGGAGGGATTCAAATCAAAGTTTCAAGTGAAGAATTCAAAGGCTAGCTCAAACAAGTTTCAAGCAACGACGCACGAATCATAGCCACGCTTTCCTTCTTTTCTAGATCTATTTTCTGTAAGTTGGTTATTTCTAGATCTGAATATTTTGTTTTATTTGTGACATGAAATTAAAGGAATAAAGGAATATGCCAAATCTCTCTCTCTCTCTCTCTTCGAATCTGTGTTTATACTCTTGGACTGAATTAAGAACTGTTATGATTCGAGGACAAATAAGACTGTAACCGTGACTATGACTATAGAACTGTGGCCTTTGAAAGCATATGCCTTTGGACTATGACATAAGCCTTTGATTTTGGGACATATAAACATTGCCTATGACAATGACTTAGGACTATGGGAATTATTTTCCCTTTTGGACTATGAACATCGCCTATATTGCCTATGACCATGAACATTACTTATGACTAAGAACATAAGCCTTTGAATTGGACATAAACTATTGCTTATGACATAATGAGGACAATTGTGATTTTGACACCCATGATTCATGATTAGGAAAATATTGCTTTAGTTTGGTGATTGTGAAATTGGGTCTAAACCCAATTATTTATTCTATCTGTTCCTTGGTTTTTTCTTTGGTTTTAAGACAGTGGGAATTTACCTATTAAGTTAGGTCTACCCACGTTCTTGAACCTATTTTGCCCATTCTTTGGTTTTAAGACAGTGGGAATTTACCTATTTAGTTAGGTCTACCCATATTCTTGAACCTACATTGTTATCCAAACTTTTTTATGCCAATTATTCCTTCTTGTCATTTTGATTCATTCTTTTTTTATCTACGAATCTAGATTTATTTATAATCTAGGTTGAATCACGATTATTCGAACGGTGGGAATGCGATTTGGGGAAAAACATGGAAATGAATATGAACGTAATTGTAAACTTGGAAATTGGCCTAATTTGGAATATGTATTATGACATGCATATTAAAATGAAAACGGGGAAATTTGACATGGATTAGGGAATATGTGATTTTGACATATTAAATTTAGCGTTAGTAAGTAAGCTAAATTTTAGGCATAAAATGTAAACTAGAAAAATAATTCTAGTTTTGCCATAAATTGTGAATTAGGATGTTAAACCAAGATTGGGTTAATTAAGGTTGATTTGGAATAAGTATATTAGCACAATTTTGAATTTATTCATAATTGTGAGCAATTGTCATGTTTAGAATAAATTATGGTTAGCGACACTAAATTTGGTATAATTTACATACCAAAAAGTATAAATATGATAAATAAGAGAGAATGGGCCATAATAATAAATGTGACAATGTACATTAAAAGAGTAGTAATGAAATAAGTAAATTAGGAGTAATTTACTTATAGAATTCGTCATAAATGTTAAATTGTTCATTTACCACAAAATATGTAACTTGGTTAAGTTTTGGCCATAAATTATAAACTAGGATATTTAATCTAGTTTCGGCAATGAAATAGGAAATGGCCTAAGCTGCATGTTGGGTTAGGACTTGGGCCTAGAATATAAGTATACTAGTAGGATTGACAAATAAATATAGGCCAAATTTGTTTAAAAAGGGGAAATGGGCTTTTGAAATAAATTGTTAACAATTTATAAACAAAAGAAAAGTATTTTGATAACATCCCTTTTTATAACACATAGACCAGAAGGTTCTAGGGTGACAGAGAGGATAGTGTCTAGGCTTGGGTTTGGAAAATACAAGTTTCCTGCCCTCCCTGGCTATCCCTAACTGATCCGAAGGACGGGATGGTTGTTTTCAAAACCAGATTTGGAAATTAATCAAAAACCCTTTGAACTTAGAAAACATGAATATGCCTAACCCGAGGTTAGACTGAGTTGCGGTGTAAACCTGCCCGGAACCGACCGACACATCCAGTAACCGCAGCAATATTTGTCTAATGTGAGAGGTTGCGGCTTTAATTTATTAATTAAAGCTAGAACAAGAATGGGAGAGTTAAGTCCATAGGAACACTTAACCAACCTAACACGGTTAAGCTAGAATGGGAAGGTTAAGGAACACTTAACCAACTTAGCACAGTTAAAGCTAGAATGGGGGGGGGGGTTTAAGTCCATGGGAATACTTAGCCAAATTAACATGTTGACTAGACTAGAAGGTGGGGTTAAGTAAAGTTAATACACTTATCCAATTTAACATGTTAATTAGACTATAGGTTGGGGTTAAGTAATACACTTAGCCAAATTAATATGTTAACTGGACTAGACCATAGGGTTAAGTAAACTTGAACACTTAACCATCAGAATATGATAAATGAATAGGGTTAAGTAAAAAGCATGAAGGGATAACACTTAACCAGTGTAATAGGATAAGGGAAGAGGGTTAAGATAGCTTGAATCGACTAAAGACACTTAACCAACCCAACCTGGCGAGAAAGAAAACTAAGTAGTAGACCTCAGTTGAAAAAGGGACTAAGTAGTAAAACTTAGTTAAGAAAACAAGGAATTTGGAAACTAAGTGGTAAACCTTAGTTAGTAGAACTAAGTAGTAATTCTTAGTATAACACGAAGGAGCAGACATCCATCTGGTTTTAAGAAGGCTCCAACGAATTGGGTTACGAAGCCCGAGGCTTCGAGGGGACGTGAGGGTACTCTTGATATCCCTCTGTGAGGCTGCAGATGATCATCCTGGGCTCACAGAGGTTAAGGTCTGCGTTAGAAGAACCGAGGGTATGCCTTGGTTGCAATATATATGTGGCAACCTAAAGACTAGGATGGACCAGCGTGATTCGACGAGAAGACGGTAGCCCTGTGATAGCAACTCGTCGTCTACCATCCATCTTGAGTCAATCGAGATACGTGAAGCGGAAAGGCGGAGAACTCCAAAAGACCATATACTTGCTATCTAGTTATGGTTGCGGATGGCCATAGGATAGTGGGGCACCGGGGGCCGGCGTATAGTTCTCATTTTACAAGGTGTGCCTTTCATTAGCTGAGGGAGGGGTCAAGTGGGACCATAGCCACTGGAGTAAAAACAGACCTTAGCATCTGCATCGGCAGATATCTGAAAGCTCCCGACCGAGTTCTGTATTCCTTGATTTGCCCTGTCACACGACTCGGATCGCACATTACAGGACATGTGCATCTAGACAAGCGATAACGATTCGCGATACATACGTGGGGAAGCCTAGGAACATATACCACTCTAGGTAGTGTGTCCTAGACTTGGGGGCATTGTTCGACAGGTAGCGTAATCCCTAGTTGGACTAGGTGGCATAAACCCTGATCTCGAAAAGCATTCAGCAGATAGCGTAAAACTATAGTTAAATCTAGAAAGCAGTGGATAGAAAAACCTAGATTAGATCTAGGTAACAACTAATAAATGGATGCCTGAAGGCGATGGAAAATACAGGGATTGGGATCACGTTATCGTTACTAGTTGAAACACTAGTTAGGCGGTGCAGAGATATAGAAACCAGTATAACAAGTAAATAGCGAAGCAGTGAAAGTATTAGAGCGTATCCAGTTTATCTTAGCATATCTTGTGACTACCTTGTCTAATCTTGTTGACCCTATCGTCATGGTGTAATCTTGTATTCAGTTAATTCATGTCGTTTTGTTTTCCATGTTCACATGCTAGAAGTTACTAAACTTACTCAGGCTTTATGTCTGACTCTGTTTTTCTTTCGTCTTCTTTCTTCCATTCTTCCCCCCCCCCCCAGGTTATTAAGGAGGAAATAGGATAGCTCAGATTTGTTTTGGGATGATTTCTCTTTCCAAGCTTGAAGAATCTTGGATGCATCGGCTTTGGATTGCTATGGCTGGCTTTTGTTACATTGGGGAATAAAAATGTATTTTATGCTTCTTTATTTTGTAAAGACAGTTGATACTCTGATATTGTAAAGGAACCTTGTACAAATTATTTTGTCAATAAAGCAAAGTTTTATTTTCCGCTGTTTAATGTTTGTCTGTCTTGTAATTTATCTGCATCTTTTACCTATAATGCTCCACAGAACTTAGTGCATTACTTTTGTGAGGGACACTAACGGATGTGGGGTGTTACACCCTCAGCCAATCAAAATTATCCATTCTCTCTCTCCCTCGATATGCTTCAAAAATGAACGACGGAAACCAATTTGATTCTTCTCTCCTCTCTAACTTCCCAATCGTTCAACAAAATCCTTTGCTCTAGTTGAAGATTTTGTAGAGGGTTCTTGGATCTTCAAATCTATAGTGGTTGGGTATTTTGTTGTTGCGCGGATCTTGAGATATCCTGATCGAAAGTCGAGCTGTTTCGAGGCCAGAGCCATTGCCGATCTGCCACCGCATCTGACGCCACCACCGTCGATAAGAGCGCCGACCCTAGCTCTTCCTCGTAGTGCAACCCGATCGCTACCATCCTCCATAAATTCAAAGAGAATGGAGGACCTAGTTTCGAACAAATTTTGAAGGTATACGGCAGTTTATTTTATTTTATAGTTAATAGCACTTTAAAGCGCTACGGTTTTTGACTTCACGATAAAAATCATATCTTTTTGCTATGTTGACGAAATCCAGTGAAACAAGAGACACCGGGACCGTGTGGACGTCTTCTACATTTTGGAAGAGACCGCATATTTTTCTGAGCCTTCTGCAATTTTTGGAGGAGTGGAACCCAAAGTGAGATTTCTAAATTATAAACGATATGGAAAACAACCATGTATAAATTATATAGTCGATGTATGAGTTATATAAGCGTTGTACACCTCATGTGTAAGCGTTGTATAAGTTGTATGTTCGGTGTATAAGTTATATATGCGTTGTAAAAGTTATATATGCGTTGAAATAAATTGAAATGATATTGAAGCGAAATCGAAATATATTTATATACGAATATATATATATATACACACACACACACACACTCCCCTCGTCCACAGACCATGGACGATATATATTGGTTGTGATATTGTTTGGATTAATGGCTGATGTGAAATTTGGGGAAAATCATGAATGGTTGATTGTGGTTGAAAAATAGCTGTTTGTGGTTGAGAATTATTTTTGATGAAACCACATAGGATTAGTTTGTGGAAAAGAAAAATAAACATGCTCGCCTGCGTGCGAATTAGATGCATGAAATCCCCATTGTCAAAAACCGCGAGGTTTTAAGGTAGAGCGAGCCGTACTAGGGACGCTCCCGGTTTTAATTACCCTGCCATTATGTTGCCGAAATTTTCAATAATATTCATGTGTTAGAATTATTTTCATGTGTTGAAACTATATTCGTGTGTTGAATAGAAATTTATGTGTTGAATAGAAATTCATGTGCTGAATGAGTTCATGTGTTGAGTAAATTATTTGAAAGATAAAAATCACATTTTTATTATATATATAGCCTATATAAAATATTAGTATTTTAATTAAATTATTTTAACACCAAAAATAACATTTTTACCTTATCTATATACTATATAAAATAATCATGTTTTGAAATAAATTGTTATACAATAAAAATCACATTTTTATTATATATATCAACTATAGAAAATATTCATGTGTTAAATAAAGGACTAGGACAGTAAAAACCATATTTTATCGTATGCGTGAAGTCGAAAACGTTCATGTGTTGAATATATAGATTGAACAATAAAATCTACATTTTTATTGTGAATATGAAGTGTTAAAAATGGTAATGTGTGGAATAAATATTTTTGATGATAAAAATATCATTTTTATCAAATATATAAAGTGGATATGGTTTTGAAATCGAAGAAAGAATTATATTTATACATATTTATATAAATATAATTAAAATATAGTGAATAACGAAGCTGCAGTTCGTGTTCAGAAACCGTGATTTCAAACTATTAGTGCGGGAGATCCGACCATCGGATTTTCCCGAAACCACAACCATTGGGTTCGCTTTGGAAATATATTTCCAACGACACCAACTTTGTAAAGATCCAACGGTTGGATTGTTTGGAATGTTTAATTCAAATCTGAAGAAAAACAGCGCCAGAATTGATTATATTTATATATATATAAATATAATTAAATTAAATCGAATAACGACGCTGCAGTTCGTATTTTGAAATCGTAACTTGAAACAGTGTGGGAGATCCGACCGTTGGATTTTCCCAAAATTGAAACCGTTGAATTCGTTTTGAAAAGATCTTTCTAATGATATAAAATTTGTGAAGATCCAACGGTTAGATTTTCAGGTATGTGTAAATCAAATCTGAAGAAAAACAGCGCCACGACCGCGTTATGGCTTGAAGCGTCGTTTGAATGAATTAGCTATTTTTAAATAAATAAAAATAGCGATAAATTGTGATAAAATATTTTAAACGATATGGAATGGAAATAAACTGAATTTTCTTGGTTTATGTGATTTGATGGTTGAATGTGTTTGGTGTGAAAATTTCATTAAAGAACAGAATTAGTGATATCGAATAATTTAACTGTTGAAATGAATTGATTTGAAATTCTAAATATATGTGAATTATTTGAAAAGGCCGAGTTAATTATCATTTCAAATAATTGATCGACGAGTGAAAGTAGAAGATATAAAGACGGTGCAAGACCGATGATCTTCACGTCGAATGGAGGGGTGCTACTGTTGCTCATGATAGGTCAGCCGTCCGGACTTACTTGTTGATTATACGGATATGCGAGTTATTGAGTGCCTCTAGTTTCATTCAGACCTAGAACTAACATGAAAATGGACTATGTGTCTGACATTGGATTTTGTTCTGTGCTGAATAATCTCTATTAAATATATATCTGTTTGGCAACGGAGAATTTATTCTCTTGCTTAACGCCCTTCTCTGAGACGTACGAGCTCAGAGGTTATATATCAATAGAAATCAGTCGCATGGAGTGAATTGCCTGTGTGGCATGCCTAAGTGGCAGATGATCAAGGCTTCTGTTGAAAAGCAAAGTCTTGTGGTTGATGATCAAAGCGCGGCCTGTGTGGCATAGCTTTGTGTATAGCGTTGTTTCGCGAGCCTCACACCCCGGTATGGACCGGAAACGGGATAGGACATCAGGGAGGGCATGTGTTTCTTTCTAGCTAGGGTGGTGTCAGTGACCTACCATCCCTGACATTTATATTACTTTCACCTGTGTGGTTGTTGCTATTGTGAGGCGCCTCGGATATATCGGTGACTATGTGGAGCCGATGGAGTCATAAGACTCATTTACGCCCCCAAAGGGCGGGGAAACACAGTGTTCAGGCATTTTAATCCACATCGGTGGACCAGCCCTGACGACCCATGGGTCGATGCGTTCTGATCCTGAGACTCGGGCTAGACTGTCTCAAATTCAGTAAGGACTATCTTTTGCCTTAGTTCATGAAGGAAATCCAATTTCCAAATATGACACCGTGCAGTTCTGATTGTATATATATATATATATATATATATATGGCGACCTGATATATGGTACCCATGTCGTCTATGATTGATAGTTATGATTGAAACTGTTTTTGAAACATATATACACTAACAATAATATCAAATGATTTGTTTTGCTCGTATCAAGCATATTTTGGCCATTATATGGTAAAACTCTATCCTCCGGTTTGGGTTGCATTGTGTGATGGGAACTGAGTCTTATAATGACTTCATTTTTATAAAAAGCATTGCGATGTTTAAAGGATTTACTTGTTTTAAAGCATTGGCAATCCAATGGAGCAAACCCGTTCCACGAAAGTGGCGTGGTCCTGTGATTAGCCATATTGTAATATGTGTTAAGTAGATTTCTCATACAGTCCCAAGACTGACTCGTAGTTTGTTTCACTTGCAAACTCGGGTGCCCCTATTTCTACACGGGCAGCCTTGTATTCAGGTTTTAGCAGGCTTTTTCTGGATAGCTGGAGCTGAAGATGGATTCTATCATTTATCTCGTTTATGTTGTTCAGCTCCTATTGTACATATATGTTTATTTTCCGCTGTAGACATTTATGTATAGCTGAACTGTATTTGTCCTAAGTATGATCCTGTATACTGTGTAACTTTGATGATTATGTTTATCCTGTTTATTCTATTGTACATTATCTGGTGTATTTATTTATTTATATTCTGCCGTGTCATATTCCAAAGATTACCCTTGCCACCATCTTATGGGGTTAGGGGTCGTCACAAACTTGGTATCAGAGCTTTGGTTAAGCTTAGTTCTGGAATATAACATATGAATGAACTCGTCAGAAATAGAACCAGTAGTGTTCGAGGACGAGTAACCCATTACATATAGGATCAGTAATATCCTTGTATGAGTATAGCAGAATGAAATACACCTCGATAGACACATTTACATTCAAGTATATGTTTCTATGCTTTATAATCTCTTTTTTGTTGACCTGACACTTGGTTTGCTATTTGCAGAAGTGCTAGAAAATGAGTGTCAGAAACAGAAGAAGTAATGTAGAACCAGATCTAGAAGCTCTATTAAAGAAATATCAAAATCTGGGTAAAGTATCATTCTCGGGAAATGAATCCATTAGTCAAACCCAAGATTGGGTGAGGTCTGCTGAATGAATTCTTGAACGTCTCTAGCTGGAAGATGATCAGAAAAGATTAGTGGCATTTTGGGCACTCAAAGACGAAGCTTTGTTCTGGTGGGAGACAATCATTAAGGATAATCCAGAAGGTGATATCACCTGGGGCAGATTCAAAGAGATTTTCAGTGAAAGATTTACTCCTCCAGAAGCAACTGAGCGGTTATGTGATGAATTCTGTTATTTGATACAAGGAGATATGAATGTCCCAGAATATCATAAGAGATTCAATGAACTTTCTCGTTTTGCTCCGCATCTGATTCAAGATCCAAAGAGGAAGAATCTGAGGTTTATTAACGGGCTTCAAAGAAAATACCAGAATAAAGTAATATGGCATGTGAAGCTTCCTTTTTCTGAAATGATATACATGGCTTATCAGTATGAAGATCTAAATAATCGAGGTCTTTTAGTCGACGAAGAGGAACTAGTTTGAGCAACAAAAGGAAAATAGAAACTGATATCCCAGAGACAAGTACACAGGTTGAGCCAAGTACGACGTCTAGAGTCAGAAAGAAGCCTAGATTCAAAAAGGAAAAGGTTAAGTCTAAGAAAGAACCAGTAACGACTGCCATATGCAATAACTGCAACAAGCAAGGGCATTTGACCAGGAATTGTAAACCGTTAAAAATGAAGAAGAAGACGGGGTTTAGACCCGATAACCAGTTTCGAGAGAATAGAAAATGCAGTCAATGCCATCGGACTGGTCATCTTGCAAAGGATTGCCGGCTATTTAAGAAATCCAAGGCAGTACAAGTAAATGAAGTAGAAGAAACTTCTGAGCCTTCAGCTAGTCAAGGAAGGCCAGATATTTTCGAAGGCATGCTTACTGTCAAAAACATCCCAGTTAAAGTACTGTTTGATACAGGCGCGTCGCGAAGCTTTGTTGCAAAGAATGCAGTTAAGAAACTGGATTTGAATTTGAAAAAGCTTAAAGCACCAATTACTGTTCATAATCCGGTTTGGGGCTCCCTTGATCTTAATTGGGTTTGTGGGGTTCCTGTTTCTTTTTCCTGTTATTGATTCCCTACTATTGCGATTGTCATGAATTTTACAGAGTTTGATCTTATTCTGGGAATGGATTGTTTAACCAAATATGAAGCTGAGGCTAAATGCGCCGACAGAGTCGTAAGGGCAAAGATTAAATCAGGCAATTATATAACCATTCCATGTGAAGGGCCAAATTCTGATAGAAAGGATTTCTGGGTAGCTTTAGATATTTCTCCGGCTCAACTAGAACTAGTTCCTGTCATTCCTGAGAATATTTCGGTCGACATTGAAAATATCCCGGATGTCAAGAACTATGTGGATGTGTTCGAAGAAGTTGTTAGCTTACATCCGCAGAGAGAAATTGATTTCAAAATCTCTTTAGTTCCAAATGCAAGGCCAGTAGTTCACGCTATTCGAAGAATGACCTTGAAGGAAAAAGAAGAGTCGGATAACAAAACGCGACAGCTTGTATGGAAAGGTCTGATCAGGCCTAGTTTCTCCGATTGGGGAGCAGCAGTGGTATTTGTCCCGAAGTAAGACGGTACTCTCAGACTAAGCGTAGATTATCGTGACTTGAATAAGTAGACACTGAAGAACAAATATCCATTGCCGCAGATTGATGATTTGTTGGATCGATTGAATGGCGCACAATTGTTTTCACGAATGGACCTAGCTACAGGTTTCCATCAACTTCGTATTGCCGAAGAGTGTGTTCCTTTGATAGCATTCAGAGGCCCAAATTTATTCTACGAGTGGTTAGTAATGCAGTTCGGCTTATGTAACGCTCCGTCTTATTTTGTCGATCTAATGAACCGGGTATTCAGAGGAGTATTGAATAAATTCGTTCTGGTTTTCATTGATGATATACTGATCTTCTCTAACCCAGAAAGTGAGCACGAATAACATTTGGAACAAGTGTTAGAAATTCTCAGAAAGAATGTTTTAAAAGAAATTTTTTCCAAATGTATATTCTGGTAAGAAGAAGTTAAATTTCTTGGCTACGTCATGTCAAAACAAAGAATTTCAGTGGATCCCAGTAAAATCACTGCTATTCAGAATTGAAAACAGCCTCGTACGCCCATAGAAGTCAGAAGTTTTCTTGGATTGGCCAGTTATTATCGGAAGTTCGTTAAGAATTTTTCGAAGACATCCAATCATTTAATGAAGCTTACTAAGAAACATTCGAGATTCAACTGGACTCCCGAATGTGAGGCAGCTTTCCAGGAGCTGAAGTTAAAATTGACGGCTGCTCCATTGCTCACAATTATTGATGGCAAACAGGATTTAAAAGTCTAGACCAATGCTTCTAAAGAAGGCCTTGGCGCAGCGTTAATGCAAAGAGGCCATGTACTCGCTTATGCTAGCCGTCAACTGAAACCACATGAAACGAATTATGTTACTCACAATCTTGAATTTCTAGCTATCGTGTTTGCTATGAAAATATGGAGGAATTATCTATTGGGTGAGAAGTTTGAATTATACACTGATCACCAATCATTGAAATATTTGTTCACCCAGAAGGATCTAAACATGAGGCAGTAGCGTTGGTTATAATTTCTCGCGGCATATGATCTTGATATCTTATATACTCCGGGGAAAGCTAATGTTGTAGCTGATGCGCTCAGCAGAAAGAATGTAAATTTGCCAGTCTTATTATCATGCCTTCGTTGATTGATAACATATCTGCTCTTCAGAAGGATGATCACTTCATTCAGAAGATCAGAGAGAGAACTCAGAAAGGCGAGCCCTCAAGTTTTCAGATCGATAACGATGGGATTCTTAGGTTGAAAGGACGAATATGTGTGCTAAACATTCCTGAACTCCGGAGAGAAGTATTAGATGAATGTCACAAAGCCAAGCTTAGTATCCATCCAGGGGTGAGCAAAATGTATAATGACATCAAACGCACTTTCTAGTGGAAATCTATGAAAAGAGACATTTCTTCATATGTTAGCCGTTGTTCTACTTGTCAACAAGTCAAAAGCGATCAGCAGAAGCTCACTGGATTGTTGCATCCTTTGGAAGTTCCAGGTGGGAAGTGGGAACAGATTTCTATGGATTTCATAGATGGTTTGCCCAGAACCAAGAAAGGAAAAGACAATATTTGGGTGATCGTAGATCGATTTACGAAGACCGCTCATTTCATACCTGTCAAATCGAATAGAACTGCTTAGAGTCAGGCGCAGATTTATTTCAAGGAAATTGTTAGACTGCGCGGAGTTCCCATGAGCATCGTTAGTGATCGGGACCCCATTTTTGCTAGTAAATTCTGGGAAGCATTCCAAGCAGAACTGGGAACGAAACTGAACTTGAGCACCGCATATCATCCTCAAATAGATGGTCAAACTGAGAGGGTGAATCGTGTTCTAGAAGATTTATTGCGGGCTTGTGTTATTGATTTTGGCGGATCATGGGAAGACCATTTGCATTTGGCCGAGTTCTCATACAACAACAGCTACCAAGCGAGCCTGACAATGTCACCATTCGAAGCATTGTATGGTAGACCGTGTCGATCCCTTGGTTGTTGGGTAGAACCCGGTAGTAGACTCGTATTGGGACCCGATATGATTCGCGATGCTGCGGATAAAGTCGATTTCGTTAAGAAGCGATTACTCACCGCCCAAAGCCGACAGAAAAGCTTTGCAGATAAGAGAAGAAGGGATATATCATTTGCTGTTGGCAACCACGTGTATTTGAAGGTATGTCCGATGAGAGGAGTAATCCGGTTCGGTAAAACAGGGAAATTGGCGCCCAAGTTTATTGGTCCGTTTCCTATTCTGGAACGGGTTGGAACTCTCGCTTATAGGGTTCAATTACCTGATTGGTTGCCTGGAGTGCATGATGTATTTCACGTATCTCAACTGCGAAAGCATGTGCATGATCCATATCTCGTTGTAGAAGAAGTCGCACAACGGGATTTGGAAATCACTCCAGAATTTGCAGTTAGAAGGGAGCCGATGAAGATCATTGGCAAAGAAACAAAAGAGCTGAGGAACAAGAAGGTTCACTTAGTCAAAGTGCAATGGAGTGGTGATCCGCGAGATTGTACTTGGGAAACTGAGGAGAGTATTAAGAAAGCCTACCCTAAGTGCAGGGTGGATGTCTCTGATTGACTCTGGTGCAAGGTACATTTACCATATTTTTGCATTTCCATTCTGTTCTCTACTTTGTTGTTGTCTTCTTTGCATGGATGTAAACTTTTTAATTATATAGTCAGAATGATGTTAAAAGAGTATATGAATTAATTAGTATGATTTTGAAAAGTTAAAAATAAAATTGATTGATGGTTGTGTTGTGTGTGTGTGTGAATTTGATTAATTAAATTATTAGAATGATAGTTAATTTAATCAATAGAGGAATGAATGG
Source organism: Allium sativum (assembly GCA_030737875.1). Lineage (NCBI taxonomy): Eukaryota > Viridiplantae > Streptophyta > Magnoliopsida > Asparagales > Amaryllidaceae > Allium > Allium sativum. The sequence goes on along the minus strand of CM060909.1, from coordinate 743,244,053 downwards.
TAGATTTATGCAGTTAAATCACACGTTGAATAGATAGAAATATATACATGTACCTTATGTATGTTTGAACAGGTAGATGGATTAACTGTTGAGCAAAGAATTTATTTGCGTGCCCGACAAATAGGTAAACCTTAATGAGTTGGATGTGCAATTTTATTATTATATCAACCCCTGTGAATGCCATTGGATGTGTAGTGCTAGTTGTTCTGTGTGTAATAATAAACGTCGCCATAGGATAGTAACAATTAATTTTGAACTACACTACATGGCATACTTTTTGAGAGAGGCATACTTCATCACATACCACATAAGCATTTGGAGCTCGTGTGACGAGGTTGAAGATTTACCATACGAGCGAGAGGCTTGTATGGCGATGACTATATTTTACAGGTTGAACTGATGACTGATATGGACCATATAAAATATAAGGTAAATTGCCAGATTAATAAAAACCCCACACGGGCCTGGAGATGACAATAAACACGTCTCTCTGGTCATTAAGGCACAAAAACCATTTATAGGGTGACGAGTATTTATTCTCTGGAGTAATGATGTATACACACTCCCCTATGGACACCTGAATATATCACTATAAATATGTGCATGCTTATTAGGATTTATTGGGTACGTAATACGGCCCAATAAATTTCCAAACCCCTCCCCGTACAAAGGAGGTTATGGCGAAATTTTTCGAAAAATTAGGGTGTTAGCCAAATTTTTGAACAATTTGAAAATTCTTAGAAACTGAAAAGTTGGAGAATGGAAGCCAGAATGAAAGCTGAGTTGATTTGTAAAACAACCTTCGACTTTGTTCCTTTTCGGGGATGAAATGTTTCAAGTGGGGGGAGATTGCAACAACCCGGAAAATCTGAGCCAGTTTAAATTTTTTAATTTGGCTATTTTAGTGGATTTTAAATATTTAAAATAGATATTTTAAATAATAACGATGAAAAGTATGTTTGAATTGATGTTTGAAAACAAATATAATTATTTTTAATTATAAGCAAAGCCTGAAATGGCGCGGCAGTTTCAAAATTTGAATTCAAATTTTGACTGACTATACCTGGGGCAAAATAAAACGGATTTTAGTGAAACCAAAAATATTTAAATCTGTTAGTGAATATCTTTCTAACGAATTTGAAAAATCTAAGTTTCATAGCGGGAGTCAAAAGTTATGGCCAAATGAATTTTCAGAAAGGTCGCTATAGAGAATATATGGCTCGTGAAAATAGACATTTTGCAAACGACCTCGGATTTCGACGAAACCAGTTTTGTTGGATCCGGGATATCAAATTATTGCTAGGTTTCAAATTTCATAATTTTTGAAGTTAAAATGTGAGCGTGGCAAAAGAAAATGTGTTTGGTGAATTACAATTAAACTGGATTGACCAGAAAAGGCCATTTTTCAAACGGTCTCAGAATTCGACGAAACTAGTTTTGTTGGGACCGTAACATCAAAACATAGCCAGATTTATTTTTCGAGAATTTTTAGAATCAGTATGTGGCCCCGGCAAATTGAAATATACGTTCAAATCAATTTTTGAATGTTTTATATTTTAATTTGAAGAAAAACTGACTGAAACAGTCGAATGGGCCTACGAAACATATCCCATTGTGTTCAGAATGGGGTATTCAGCTAGGGGCGATAGTCGTTGGGTTCGGATTCGAGTTAGTATGAGAGGAGGGGTATTTTTGAGATTTTAATAATTTGTAAATAATAAAAAAACCTCAGCCAATCAAAATTATCCATTCTCTCTCTCCCCGATACGCTTATAAAACGAACGACGGAAACCAATTCGATTCTTCTCTCCTCTTTAACTCCCCAATCGTTCAACGAAATCCTTTGCTCTAGTTGAATATTTTGTAGAGGGTTCTTGGATCTTCAAATCTATAGTGGTTGGGTATTTTATTGTTGCCCGGATCTCGAGATATCCTGATCGAAAGTCGAGCCATTTCGAGGCCAGCGCCATCGCCGATCTGCCACCGCATCTGACGCCACCACCGTCGATAGGAGCGCCGCGCCTAGCTCTTCCTCATAGTGTAACCCGATCGCTACCATCCTCCACAGATTCAAAGAGAATTGAAGACCTAGTTTCGAACAAATTTTGAAGGTATACGGCAGTTTATTTTATTTTATAGTTAATAGCACTTTAAAGCGCTACAGTTTTTGATTTCACAATAAAAATCATATCTTTTTTCTATGTTGACGAAATCTAGTGAAATAAGAGTTACCGAAACCGTATGGACGTCTTCCACATTTTAGAAGAGACCGCATATTTTTCTGAGCCTTCTGCAATTTTTGGAGGAGTGGAACCCAAAGTGAGATTTCTAAATTATAAATGATATGGAAAACAATGATGTATAAATTATATAGTCGATGTATGAGTTATATAAGAATTGTACACCTCATGTATAAGCGTTGTATAAGTTGTATGTTCGGTGTATAAGTTATATATGCGTTGTAAAAGTGATATATGCGTTGAAATAAATTGAAATGATATTGAAGTGAAATCGAAATATATTTATATACAAATATATATATATATATATACACACACACACTCCCCTCGTCCACAGACCATGGACGATATATATTGGTTGTGATATTGTTTGGGTTAATGGTTGATGTGAAATTTGGTGAAAATCCTGAATGATTGATTGTGGTTGAAAAATACCTGTTTGTGGTTGAGAATTATTTTGGATGAAACCACATAGGATTAGTTTGTGGAAAAGGAAAATAAACATGCTCGCCTGTGTGCGAATTAGATGCGTGAAATCCCCATTGTCAAAAACCGCAAGGTTTTAAGGTAGAGCGAGGAGCCGTACTAGGGACGGTCCCGGTTTTAATTACCCTGCCGTTATGTTGCCAAAATTTTCAATAATATTCATGTGTTAGAATTATTTTCATGTGTTGAAACTATATTCGTGTTGAATAGAAATTCATGTGTTGAATAAGTTCATGTGTTGAGTAAATTATTTGAAAGATAAAACTCACATTTTTATTATATATATAGCCTATATAAAATATTAGTATTTTAAATAAATTATTTTAACACCAAAAATAACATTTTTACCTTATGTATAGACTATATAAAATAATCCTGTTTTGAAATAAATTGTTTTACAATAAAAATCATATTTTTATTAAATATATATCAACTATAGAAAATATTCATGTGTTAAATAAAGGACTAGAACAGTAAAAATCATATTTTATCGTATGTGTGAAGTCGAAAACGTTCATGTGTTGAATAAATAGATTGAACAATAAAATCTACACTTTTATTTTGAATATGAAGTGTTAAAAATGGTGATGTGTGGAATAAATATTTTTGATGATAAAAATATCATTTTTATCAAATATATGAAGTGGATATGGTTTTGAAATCGAAGAATGAATTATATTTATATATATTTATATAAATATAATTAAAATATAGTGAATAACGAAGCTACAGTTCGTGTTTAGAAACCATGATTTCAAATGATTAGTGCGGGAGATCCGACCATCGGATTTTCCCGAAGCCACAACCGTTGGGTTCGCTTTGGAAATATCTTTCCAACGACACCAACTTTGTAAAGATCCAATGGTTAGACTGTTTGGAATGTTTAATTCAAATCTGAAGAAAAACAGCGCCAGAATCGATTATATATATATATAATTAAATTAAATCGAATAACGACGCTGCAGTTCGTATTTTGAAATCGTAACTTCAAACGATAAGTGCGGGAGATCCGACCGTCGGATTTTCCCAAAACTAAAACCGTTGGATTTGTTTTGAAAAGATCTTTCTAATGATATAAAATTTATGAAGATCCAACGGTTAGATTTTCAGGTATGTGTAAATCAAATCTGAAGAAAAACAGCACCACGGCCGCCTTATGGCCTGAAGCGTCGTTTGAATGAATTGGCTATTTTTTAATAAATAAAAATCGCGATAAATTGTAATAAAATATTTTAAATGATATGGAATGGAAATAAATTGAATTTGCTCGGTTTATGTGATATTTGATGGTTGAATGTGTTTGGTGTGAAAATTTCATTAAAGAGCAGAATTTGTGATATCGAATAATTTAACCGTTGAAATGAATTGATTTGAAATTCTAAATATACGTGAATTATTTGAAAAGGCCGAGTTAATTCTCATTTCAAATATTTGATCGACGAGTGAAAGTCGAAGATATGAAGACGGTGCAAGACCGATGATCTTCACGTCGAATGTAGGGGTGCTACTGATGCTCATGATAGGAGTAGCTACCTTGAAGGGGCTGAAGTAGTAGCCGTCCGGACGTACTTTTTATTGTACGGATATGTGAGGTATTGAGTGCCTCCGGTTTCGTTCAGACCCAGAACAAACTTGAAAATGGACTGTGTGTCTGACATTGGATTTTGTTCTGTGCTGATTGATCTCTATTAAATATATATCTGTTTGGCGGTGGAGAATTTATTCTCTTGCTTAATGCCCTTCTCTGAGACATACGAGCTCAGAGGTTATATATCGATAGAAATCAGTCGCATAGAGTGAATTGCCTATGTGGCATGCCTAAGTGGCAGATGATCAAGGCTTCTGTTGAAAAGCAAAGTCTTATGGTTGATGATCAAAGCGCGGCCTATGTGGCATAGCTTTGTGTATAGCGTTGTTTCGCGAGCCTCACACCCTGATATAGACCAGAAACGGGAGAGGACATCAGGGAGGGCATGTGTTTCTTTCTAGCTAGGGTGGTGTCAGTGACCTACCAGCCCTGACATTTATATTACTTTCACCTGTGTGGTTGTTGCTGTTGCGAGGCGCCTCGGATATATCGGTGACTATGTGGAGCCGATGGAGTCATAGGACTCATTTACGCCCCAAAGGGCGGGGAAACGCAGTGTTCAGGCATTTTAATCCACATCAGTGGACCGGCCCTGACGATCCAAGGATCGATGCGTTCTGATCCTGAGACTCGGGCTAGACAGTCTCGAATTCGGTAAGGACTATCTTTTTCCTTGGTTCAAGATGAAAATCCAATTTCCGAATACGACACCGTGCGGTTTTGATTTTGTGTGTATATATATATATATATATATATATGTATATATATATATATGGCGACATGATATATGGTACCCATGCCATCTATGATAGATAGTTATGATTGAAATTGTTTTTGAAACATATATACACTAACAATAATATATAATGATTTGTTTTGCTCGTATCAAGCATATTTTGGCCATTATAAGGTAAAACTCTATCCTCCGGTTTGTGTTGCATTGTGTGATGGGAACTGAGTCTTATAATTGCTTCATTTTTATAAAAAGCATTGCGATGTTTAAAGGATTTACTTGTTTTAAAGCACTGGAAATCCAATGGAGCAAACCCGTTCCACGAAAGTGGCATGGTCCTGTGATTAGCTATATTGAAAAATGTGTTAAGTAGACTTCTTATACCAGTCCCATGACTGACTCGTAGTTTGTTTCACTTGCAAACTCGGGTGCCCCTATTTCTACACGAGCAGCCTTGTTTCAGGTTTTAGAAGGCTCTTTCTGGATAGCTCGAGCTGAAGATGGATTCTATCATTTATCTCTTTTATGTTGTTCAGCTCCTATTGTACATATATATTTATTTTCCGCTGTAGACATTTATGTATAGCTGAACTGTATTTTTTCTAAGTATGATCCTGTATACTATGTAACTCTGATGATTATGTTTATCCATTGTATTCTATTATACATTATCTGGTGTATTTATTTATTTATTTCTATTCTGCTGTTATCTATTTATGTGTTATATTCCAAAGATTACCCTTGCCACCGTCTTATGGGGTTAGGGGTCGTCACATGTTAATTTGTATTATTATTTAATTCATGTATTTAAAGTTCATACATTTATATCTTTTTGCTACGAACTCAGAATCGCGCAAAACTGGATCCTTGCGATCGTAGGGTTGAGAGCTTCGCAACAAAACTAATTTGGTCAAATTTAGAGCCAGTTGTAAATTTGGGTTAAATTGAACTCGTGTTTAATTTAACCCAAAATCAATTGTTATTATAACAATCAAATATCTCGGTGAGAACTCTCTCACTCAAATATTTTGTGCGCTTATTTATTTTTATAACAGGAAACATATTGATTGCCTTTGCTGATTTTAATCTGTTACATGCGATATCCCTTGAGTTCAACACATGAACTATTCACCAAGTTTATTTGTTATTAGAAGCATTGTTTGAATATACGACACTCAAATTTCAAACAATTTGGATGGGCACTTTGTGGCACCTTAAATGACAATGGATGATTATTTATGTTATGGTTTGAATGTGAATTTGAAATAATTAACATGTTAAAAATGATGTTAAATTATTTATGGTAGTCGAAATTGGATTAAAAACCCATTTACAAGTTGAGTGGCTTGTTTATATTCACCTGTTTAAAAAATCCATTTACAAGTCGAACGACTTGTTTATATTCACCAGTTTAAAAAATATCGATTTGGTGGAATGAATAGTTTATTAATTAATTGTTTACTGGTTGAAAACCCACATGAGTATTGGGATAATATTTGATTTACACTAATCCCAAGTGTATAGACTGAATGCTAATCGATTGATTGATAGGCTGATATAAGCTTTAAAGAATTGTTTAAGGCTTATATGGATGTAAGTACACTTTATATGTGAATTGGATGTCTAAAAGTTGTTTATAACTATTGTTGAATTCATATAATGTATGAAATCCATATAAATGAAATTATATGGTAATGATTGAATCTCATTTCAATCTGGAACAAAATGAATATTTTAATATAATATTCAGTTAACAATTGAAGTTTGGTTTTGATGTTAGATTTTGGATGGACACAAAAATATTAAAATTGACTGTACATCGAAATATGCAGTTTTGAATATAAATGACTGAAACGAGCTTTCAAAGATAATTATATATTTTATATAATTTATAAAAATAGTTAAGAAGCATTTTGATTTATAATTAAAATTTAAACGAATTCATGCTTGAATAGAACGCGTCGTGTAGAAACAGTTCGCGAACGTCACCCATAACTTCGAATTGATGTATACGGAGATCCGACTGTTAGATTCTCCTGAATTGTAACCATTGGAACCGTCATGAAATGAGCTTTCTAATTAAAAAAGAATGTTGTAATCCAACGGTTAGTAATTAATTTAAGCCCAAATCAGTTTTGGAAAAGATACCTATGGATGCAGTCCGGTGTCCGATATTGGAAACCGACTATAAAGACCTTGATGAAATTATTAAAAATATAAATAAACTAGGTAAAATCATAAAAAATGATTTGGTAAGATTTTTAGATAAAATACTCCATATTTGAAAGGTAAAAGACATTTTTATCTGAATGAACCAGTTAATTAACTGGAATGATAGTCCAATGATTTTTAGAAATAATAAATTGGATGGTAAATGGTTTTAACATAACTAGAAGTTTCCAACATATAAATTTGAATTAAATGGAAAATGGGATTTTGGATTTGTTGTAAATGGTATCTTCAATAATACTATTCTTGAACCCATTTGTGAATGGAATAAATCTTTTACTTAAGGTTTAGAGAAGTTTTCCAATCTATTTAATTAAATTGGAGTTGAATGTATTTCGATTAAAAATACTTGAAATGGGTTTTCGTAAAGAAAGGCCTTTACTATTTATGGAATTTTAAAAGGGCTTCGCTGTTATTTCATTTATAGTATTAGTCCGATACAGAAATTTATATCAATTATAAATTCTTCAGATTTTCGTGAAGATTGCATATTAAATGGAAGATGATTTTGGGTTTATTGTGAATGGCGTTTTTACATGACATTTGTTCTTTAATCCAAGTAAAGGCACGATTAATTTCCTAAAGTTGAATAATCATTAAGTAATGATTTTTGAAGATTTAAACTAAGCTGGAGTTTTAATGAATCTTTTATTAGACTGAAAGTTAAATGGTAATTAAATCTACAAAACATGAGAAGTATTCGAGATGGAGTACCACCAGTTTTATGCCAAGCGATAGTAAAATCTTAAATTAGATTTGAACGTAAAATGGTAATCAAATTTATCAATAAAACGATGGGTGCTAGATATGGAGTACCACCATTTTTGCTCCATGGGATGAATAGGTGGGGATTGGAATAATAAAATGAATGATTACTTCGGTATGGCTTGATAATCCCGACTAGTTTTATAAACCATAATTCAATTCGGTTTAAGATTGTAAAAAAAATTGCAAAATCTTTTGCAATGGTTTTCAAAGAAAGATTCAAACAAGTGGTTTAAATGAATTAAATCTTTGATAAGATTAATGGGAACCTTTCCAGGAATTATGAATATTTGAATAAAAGAATATTCTGATTTAGAATGAAATGTTATTTTTATATATGCGCAAGTTTTTCGGAATGACCGGGTTTAACTTATTCTGAATAACTGTTACGACGATTAAAATTCGAAGATATTAAACACGACGCAAAACCGACAATCTTCACATCGAATAGATTACTACTGATGCCTTGGATATGGGTAGCTCTCTTGAAGGGGTTATAGTGGTAGTTGTCTAAACGTACTTGTTGATTGTCCGTATATGCAATGACCTCTCTCTTGTATTGGACATCTGAGATGAGGAATAAGGTGCCTACGGTTTCGTTCAGACCCAGAACGGACGTGAAAACTGATTGTATGTCTGAAATTGTACTTCGCGGTGTATTTGTTGATCTCTACTAAATATATATCTGTTTGGTGGCAGAGAATTTATTCTGTTTCTTATCACCATTCTCTGAGGCGTACAAGCTTAGAGGTTACATATATTAGTGGAAGTCAACTGTATGGTATAAACTGACAATGTGGCATGCTGAGATGCAATGATCAAGGCTTCTGTTGAAAAGCAGAGTCTTGTGGATGATGATCAAAGCAAGGCTTTATATAGCGCAACTTTTTGTATAGTGTTCATTCGCGAGCCTCACACTCCGGTATGAGTCAAAAAAAGGATTAGTGACTACCGGAGTGCATGCGTTTCTTTCTAGCTTGAGGTGATGTCATGGTATGGAGCCTAGACATTTTACTTATGTGGATGATGGATGTTAGGGCCCTTGGATATGATTGGTCAACATATTGACCAGGTGATAGGTCCGATAGGACCGGAGAACGTATTTTTTAGGAATAACCAATCCACAAATGTTATGTATGGACCGGTCCTGAAGATCCAAGGGTTGGCCATAGGTGTGGTACTTAGACATGTGCTAGAGTGTCTCGAAACCAGTGGAAAGACATCCCCTTCCTCGACTCATATATTGAATCCAATTTGTAATACTTGACTTTTCGGTTTCAGTTGTAAACCTATATCGAGACAGTAGGATGTGGTAATATGATGTATACGATTGATACATTTACATTCAAAGTTGTTTTATTCACTATGCAGTTATAGTAATATCAACATTATTTGTTTTAAAGCGTACCAAGCATATTTGGCTATTATAAGGTAAAAGTCTACCCTCCGGCTTGCGTTGCATTGTATGATGGGACCAAAGTCTTATAATATCTTCATTTTTTCAAAAGCATTAAGTTGTTTTGTTTTAAACTGATATTCATATGGAGTAAACCCGTTCTGTGTCATACAGCGTGGTCCCAGTAATTTTTTCCACTTTTAAGTAAGGTTTTAATAATTGTTTTAAGTCTCACACCGGTCCCATGACTGACTCGGAGTTTATGGTTTTCACCTAAACTCTGGGTGCCCATATTTTCCAGATGGGCAGTTAGTAGTTTTGGGTTTGCAGATATTTCTATTGAACAGGATCCCGGTTTACGGCTGGAGCTATATTCGGAAAGCTTTGTATCCATATATTTCTTTCAGTTGTGTTAGTTGATGTATTTCCTCTGTGAATTATATTTATTCCTTTTGTTTTTGCTGCCATGTAAATTATAAATCTCTGATATTATTTTTCCACTGGGTAATATTTCTTTGTACTCTGACATTCTCGTACTTTGATGTAAATTGTTGTAATAACAATGAAAAGTTTTGTTGTTCTGTGTTCTGATGTGTCGTGTTCTCAAACATTTCGCGTTCTCGTTCGGTCTAAGCCGACCGGGGATTTCGGGTCGTGATGAAAACCAATTTGTTTCTATTAATAAAAATCTTCAAAAAAATTCTAACACATTAAATTTTCGAATTTTTTCGGCAGAGTCCCTTTTGTACGGAGAGACTTTGGCAATATTGCAGGAACAACGAATATAAAAATATCGAGCCGCATGGCCGAAAAGCCAAAATTTATATTTTTGCGTAAGTGTACCATATATGAGCGTTATTAAGCATATTTTTTATCTAATAAGCAATCTACTCACCCAAAACCAATACTCAAAGCCTTTTGATACATGTTCTTAACTTAATTGATCATGTAAGTAACAAATATGTGAAATTTCTTAAATAATCCTTCATGAATCAACAACTGTAACTATACATGTAATATTATACATTTTAGAGGGTATATGCAAACATAGAGCCAAATCATTTCATTACAATTTACAAGCGGTTCCATTCAAATTTGTTGTACTGGAATTCAATTTCTTAGCTTTTAATTCATTCAACTTTTTATATTAACCCATTGATGAATTATATTCAATCCATCTAACATACAATTAACAAGCAATTAACACCAAATGCACAACCAATTTGATCAAACCAATTGAATTTGTATTCAACTTTAATATTTTCGAATTTGCCTTTACTTTGGTTAACATATTTTATATTAATCGGTTAATATACGATTGATTTCCAATCAATTTATTATTTATTGGATTCCTAAATCTCAAATTTATTTCATCTAATTCCATTTTTATATCCACTCTTAAATTAACTCGACTAAACCAATTTATGTCGTATTTCCATTTCATTTCAATTCCAAGTTAAATTTTAAATTTAAGTTTTTTATTCTCAAATTTCATATTTGAAATTCCCCATTTTGGTTAAATTATCCCAAATCCAATTTGAATTCCATTCAAATCAATCAAACAAACTAATACTACTATAATTTGAGAAAATTATTACCTTTACCTTCTTACGAAACGTACCGGATAAAAATAATATAAAAATAATTTTATATTCAATTAGAAATACGCACTCTCACATATATACACTCAAACTCAATCTAGGGTCTTACTAACCTCATCTCTATCGAGTTACGCCATAAAGCCAAGATTATTAAATCATTAGCTCCGATACCAACTATAACGTCCCAAAAAATTCGATGTGTAGTGGCCCAGATTTTATTAAGAAATATTTAATGAATATTAATTATTTAAAACGATTTATTTTAAGAATTAACGACTTGAAATTCATTTAATTTAAAGTTTGAACGTATAATTTTTAGTTTAATTAAAAATGAGCTTGCAGTGGTGCGGTAGTTCGTGATATTACGTTTTGAACTTTAAATGATTGTATATGATCCAATATAAGTCAGGATTCATTGAAATAAGAAATGTTAGAATCCATTTAACTATATCTTTCTAATGAAAGTGAAAAACCAATATTTATCTTATAGTTTGTGAGTTATGCCCAAATCAAATTTTTAGAAAGTCGCTATGAGATTGGTTATAAACCATAACGATTTATTAAGTAAAATAAAAGGATTTCAATGTAAATTGAATATCGATTTAGCAGAAAAATGAAGTACTGAGTTTAAATCCAATATAGTTTATTCTGAAGTTATACGAAGTTTTATTTGGATATATACAATAATATTAATTTATTTTGATTAAATTGATTTTTTTTTGAATTTAAATTATATTATATCGATTTAATTGAATATGGAAAAATAACCATTTTTCAAATGACCTCGGATTTCAACAAAACCAAATTTACCCGATCCGTAATGATAAGTTATTGTAAGTTTCCAAATTTCGGTTCAATTGAAGTTAGTATGTGGTCATGCGAGATATAAACGTTCGATGTAAATATGTATGTATAATTAATCAATATTTTAAGCTCGAACTAGCGCTATTTGAGCAAATAGACTTGGATTTTAACGAAATAAGATTCGTTAGGATCGTAATGACAAACCATAGTTGCATTTTTTTTCACCACGAACGGAGTTCATATGTTCCCATGCGAATTTTTGAACAGCGAACAAAGATATTGATAGGCAACAGTAATATAATAATAGAATAGAGTAGTAATATAACCAAAAAAATCTTCTTTATAAATACACCCCAAATTTCCAAAACCAAACCCCAATTATTTTAGCCTCCAAATTTGCAAATAAACCCCTCCTTCTACTTTAATTCTTATCTTCCAAACGATAGTGAATTAAGGGAAACTTCCAACATGAAAGTTGTAGAGTAAATCGAGTATTGCCTACAACAAAAATTTTATGTTGATTGGTGTAATGGTTTGGTGTGGATCTAACTCAAAAGGGAAAGGGATGACTTTCAGATTTCCTTGAACTGCGTGCTAACGATGAAGAGTTGGCCGAAGGTGTCAACTAGGAAGTTGAGGAGGATAGAGAGAGCTACAACTTTGTAGTTGGGGGTTCAGCCTGAAATGGCTTTTGGTGGTCACGGCGTGGATATAAACGTGGATGGTGGGTTTTGAGGAGTTCTGATCGTGCTTTTGGGATTTGTCATCGATGGGGACATCATGGGAGGAAGCGGCCTACAGAGAAAAGGAGGAGGGGAAGGTAGCGCAACGATCAGGGGTAGCGGCACGACGAATGGTGGTCGGAGTGGCTTGGATTTTAGGATGACGTCGTGCTCGATCGAGGTCAAATTGGGCATGTTTGGCGGCGGGCTAGGTCAGGGCACGGTCGACGAAGGGAACAAGTTGTCGGGGCTTGGCGGTGGCTGTTGAGGTCCGAACTCCAGAGCACTGTAGCGACGACAACGATCAATGATGTAGGGTGAATGGGTTTTTAATGTTGGTTAAGAAGGTGATTGACGGGCTAATAAAATTAATTATTTAATATTGTGTTTAAAGTTCGAACGTTTATAACTTGCTTATACGAAACCAGAATTGAGTGAAACAAGTTCCATTGGGATCATGGAGAAGAATACTCCGCTATGGAACTGATTTGGACAAGATTGGAGCTAATTGAAATTTTGAGTTAAATTAAACCCATGTTTAATTTAATTCAAAAGCGATCATTATTGAAATGATCAAAAATCACTGTGAGAAATCTTTGATTTAACTTGTTAAGTTATTTTAATCTTATCTGATTATATGTTGATTGCTTGTGGTTGCTATGATTGCTTCGTTATTGATGGATGTTTATTTACAATTTTTATTTATACTATTTATGTATATTTAAGTGTTAACAATTATAACGCTTATCTTATGACTGTTTGTAACACCCCACGTCCATTAATGTCACTCACAAAGGGAATGCATTAACTTCCATGGAGGTTTTAAGTGAATATAGAACAGTAAAATTACAACAAGACAGATATAAAATAGTACTTGGAAATTCAAAAACTTTATTTCATTGTAGCAGAAGTCAAAACATGTTTGATTACATCATAACACCATATTCAATGTCAAATACAATATCTATCTTGATAAAACAAGTACATAATCCCATTACATGAATAGCCATTAAAAAGAAAGATAACAAGCTGGACTTTACTTCAGCAGTCCAAGCTTTCCAGAAGATAAGCGATCCAACTAGACTCCACTAGAACTTGGCCCAACCTGCGGACCTGAAGGGAGAAAAAGGATGGAAAAGAGGGGGTCAGACATAAAGTCTGGTGAATATGATAATTCTACAATACTATTACCAAAATAACTGGACTAAGGCATAAGCTGGAAAACAAGAAAATGTCTATGAAGAGCAGATTAAGGACATAGACAATCGCTAAAGGCAACGTTATAGGCGCTCCTAAATACTAAAGGATAAACACTATACTGCACCACACCAGTCACCCTAAAGATTCATCCCACTTAGCTTCACTTAGAAACTTTCCCAATGGCTTTACGTACCCCTAGCTGACTACATAGGTGCCGCCTGCCCCTATCTCCACTAGGTGTACCCTACTTCCCATTATTCGATCGGCTCCCTAACTCGTAGATACCCGTGCTGGCCCCACAGTGGGGTGTATCACTCCCCTAAAGTGGCAACCTGATACAACGGACATGCACGGCTTATACCTACACGATGCAACAACGTCTTACCTACCAGCCCGGGTCCACACACGCATATGAAACCCGTTGGACTTGCGTTGCCACCGCTCCCTGTTTTGGCCTCTTATAGTCAAACCCAGTATGCGTGTCCCGTCCTCGACTTGGGTCGAGCCCACAAAGATACGTTTTGGGATACTGGTTGAAATGGGCCCCCACTATTTACCACAAGCATTCCACCTAAGCTTGTCCCCATTAGTCCATCCCACTTAACCCACTTAGTCATGTTCATTTACATGTGTGTTTGGTTAAGTCTAATCGTATTTCAAATGCCTCTAAAGGCAACCACCAGATTCCTCATGCCACCCAAGGCACCTACTTAACCCCCATGTCCCACCTTACATGATTATCTGGTTAAGTATTTCTTAGTTCATTAAGGCCATAACCTCATAAAGACCTCTCACATTAGACTGGCATTTATGGCAGCTGGATTTGCCGGGCGGATCCGGGCAGTCTTACACCATAAAAGAGTCTAACCTCGTGTCTTTACAACTGTTATGCTTTAGTTTGGGCCTAGGACCTCTCACATTGGGCCGACATTTGTGACTGCTGGATTTGCCGGGCGGGTCCGGGCAGGTTTACATCACAAACGGGTCCAACCTCGTGTCCTAAGCATTGATTATTAATAATAATCCACTTTCCCCCAATTTTAATAATTCCCTACTTGAATTATTAATTACTTCCAATTTTTAACAATGTCCATAATTGACTCAATTATGGACATCCATTCATGGTATGTAAAATCTTACAAAATTGCACCCAATTTATTAATTCCTAATATTACCCCTACCCCACATTTGAACGTTTATTCGCAAAATATATGTTAGACTCGAATAGCCTAACTCATAGCGTAAAAGAGATTATCATAATAACAACATGTATATGTGACCAAATGAATCATAATAAGGGGTGAAACTTGCATATGTCCAACTTGCATAGATTATACATGTCATGGACCTAAAGGTGTCAACTTGTTCAAAATTCACCTAATATAATCTCAATCAATTTTCATAAACTTACATATGAACATGTGTGAATCAACATCATCTAATTTTTTAACAACATGGTTTTATATGGGTACACCTAACTCAATAGGCAAATTCCCATAATCAAGTTTTATTTAATTATAGTTTCAAGTTTATGGGTACACCTAACCTAATAGGCAAATTCCCATAAACAAGATCCATTTAAATTAAGAAAAAAAAACATAACTTTAAGCATGATCCAACAACATCATGATTTTTCAACATAATATAGCATGATTTATAACATGGCATAGTATGATAGTATAACATAGCTTGACATGATTCTCAACATAGCACGACATAGCATAAGAGAATTTACAACATAGCATGACATAGCATATATAATTTACATCATACGACAACATAATAACATAATAAGAGATCCACAATATATAGAATTTACAATTACAAATCACATCACTTTCTTGTGATCCATTCATAACTGAGTCAAATTAGTTTGTAATTGTCTTGTGAGAATCATCATACTCACCAACAAAAGAAAAGAATTAGAGAAAGAGAGATCTTTTGATTTGATTTGTGTAGATTTAGTTGTAGATGATTAGGCTTCCTCTTCTTATTTTGTGACGGCTATGCTGAACTCCATGGCAGCAGCATGACGGTAGCTTCTCTAATTTTACAAGTGATTTAGGTCTAGGGTCTACCCACTTATTTATAGATTTTAGAATTCATTTAGGCCATTAGATTTAACCTAGAAATAACCGCAGCCGTTCAGACAAGATGGGGTTTATCTTGTTGACTCAGCAATGAGTCAGAAGTGACTCAGCAAACACTCAGCAAATTAATAAACTTCTATTCATGTTTGCATTAACTGCCCATATATATATATATATATATATATATATATATATATATATTCTACAATGTACACATTAGATACATCCCCCCCCCCTTTTACACACTTATTATTGTTTTTATATACATATTAGATACATCCCCTCTCTTACACACTTATTAATATTTTTATATTCATATTAGATACATCCCCTCTCTTACATACTTATTAATATTTTTATATTCATAATAGATACATTGTAACAACCCGTATTTTCAATAATCTGTTATAACATAAATTGAGGCAGAATTAAATTATAAAATGGGAATCAAGGGAAACGGGCTATGCCATTGCGTTCGTCTCGGAAAAATACGCGAAATAGAGTCCGAGTTTTCGAAAATCGGAGTCCGTATGACCCGGTTAAGGCCCATTGAAGTTTGCAGAAAATTACTAAGTAAAAATCAGATTCAAATTTGAAGAATTGGGCCAACTGGGCCAAGGCGGGAAAATTCCCGCCAGGGGCCCCATGTCGACAGGCCTGTCGACAGGGTCCCCAGGGAGTCGACTGCCCTGTCGACAGCCCTGTCGACAGGGGGTAGCCAGGCAGATTAGCCTGGCGCACCTCTTTGGCTTGGGCTTGGTTTGGGCTTGGTTGTGTGGTCTGGTTCTAGAGGGTTCCTAAATCTGACGGGCCAAAATTCACCTAGGGTTAATCCTATGGTCTAAATCACTCTAATCTTCTATAAATAAGCCTCTAACCTACCCTAAATCATTCATTAATCATCCTAGCAACAAAACTATGCCAAAATCTAAACTCTCATGGCCTCCACCTAAAACCCTAGCCTCCAATCTCTTCATTAATAATTCCTAAGTAATTTTCCATGCATACAAGCATATTTAGGCTTGTATGATCCTCCTTAGCTTGCATTAAAGGCTTGTTTTTCAATTGGCATCATAAAGGAGGAGTCTTGATCAAGTTTGCTTGCATTTGGGGGTCTTAATTAGTTGCATAAGGGGTTTCTTGCATTTGTTAAACTCATTTGAGTCCGCATAAGCATTGTAAGCCCTCTTACCCTCACTTTACAAACTCTAAAGTTATCATGTGGTGATTATTGAGATTTGTACATGTCTTATGGATTATGCATGTTTATGCAAGTTTGCTAAGCCTTGATTTGCAAGTTAAATGAGTTATGCATGTTTATGCAAGTTTGCTAAGTCATGATTTGTATGATTATTGAGATTTGTACATGTTTTATGGATTATGCATGTTTATGCAAGATTGCTAAGCCTTGATTTGCAAGTTAAATGAGTTATGCATGTTTATGCATGTTTGCTAAGCCATGATTTACAAGTTAAATGAGTTTATGCATGTTTATGCATGTTTGCTAAGCCATGATTTACAAGTTAAATGAGTTATGCATGTTTATGCATGTTTGCTAAGTCATGATTTACAAGATAATTGAGTTATGCATGTTTATGCATGTTTGTTAAGTCATGATTTACAAGTTAATTGGGTCATGCATACTTATGCAAGTTTAAAAAAGACAAGTTGGGCATGTTTGACAAGTTATGCATACTTATGCAAGTTTAAGATGACAAGTTGTGCATGTTTTGACAAGTTGTGCAAGTTTGACAAGTTATGCATACTTATGCAAGTTTAAGATGACAAGTTGTGCATGTTTTGACAAGTGGTGCATGTTTTATGGTAATACGCAAGATCACTATGCTAAGTTGTGCAAGTCTAACATGTTATGCATGATTGTTGTGCAAGTTTATCATATATGTTGTGCCAAGTTCCCTCTTCCTATCCTTTATGCGTTACTACGAATATGTAAGCGATAGAATGACGATGGGGGTTTTGGGGTAAACTTAAAATACATAAAAATATAAGATTGGGAATTTACCTATTAAGTTAGGTCTACCCCTTGGGAATTTACCTATTAAGTTAGGTCTACCCAAGTAATTGTTTGACTTGTGATTATGTTTTGAAATAAAGTGGACATGACACTTAGAAAACATAAGTGTGGCCAACTCGAGGTTGGGTTGAGTTTGTAGCGTAATTCTACCCGGAACCGACCGGCTTAACTAGTGGCTACAAACAATAGGACCCAATGTGAGAAGTTGGTCATGGGGTGCCAAGACCCGAGGTTAGACCAAGTTGTGGTGTAAAGCTACCCGGACCCGCCCGGCCTAACTAGTAACCACAACAAGGTCTAATGTGAGAGGTTGAGGTGCATTAAATTAATTAGTGCCTCATGATTAGGGTTAAGTCAGGGCCCACTAATACTTAACCAATTTGGGGATTCGAGGGATTAGAATGTGGTTAAGTCGTGAACCATTGGTTACACTTAACTAGTTTAATCCATTTGGGAGCTCAAGGGATTAGAATGGGGTTAAGCCACACTTAACCAGTTTAATCCAGGATTAGTGAAGGGTTAAATCACACTTAACCCTCTTGGGAAACCCTAGCAACGTGGTCTGTTCTAACAGTAATCCCAGTTTGGTATCATACACAACCCTAGAAGCTAGGCTAGGGCGGGGCACGATTACTGGCAGATGTAAGCGACCAAAGGGCGATGGCCGAGTGGTACAGCGGTGCGGGTTCGGCGGGCTACGGACGTGCACGTAGTCCGATATTGGACAAACTCGAGGCACGGGTACCAGTAGATTAGAGCTGTGCATTATTGCTTAAGTGTCTGGGGTTGACATCTGAGGGCTTGATACACCCAAAAGGGGGACCCAGCACAGTCTAACTACATCCATACGTGGGCCATATGGACACCAACACTTGACGTGTTAGGTTTATAGGGAGCCGATCGACTAGACCGTGGGCTGGACCTTTTATTTAGGTCACTTCATGTTATTGGGCCAAAGTTTGGGCTAAGGGATCAATTCCTGTTATGTTGGTTTGCTAGTACACCGTGGTGCAAAAACTTGACCATGTTTATGCGATGACACCTCTATCTATCTTGTGGTTACTTTATCATGCCAGTATGTTGTTATCTATATCTCAGTTTCCATCATGATGTTAACTTTATTAGTTTATAGATTGATCGTAGCAGGGCTTACTCAGTCTTTTTGACTGACCCGTTTTGTTTCGCCTCTTTTCTTCCGTTCCCCCCCCCCCCCAGGTTCTCAGGGAGGGAATACAGGAGCCTAGCTTGGATCTTAGCTGCTTTCTTGGATAGCTCATGTATGCTTTGGACTTGGGCTTGCTATGGTTTCTTCCACTTTGGGGATAGCTACTTTTATGTTTTCCTTTTTCGGTTTCAGATGATGTTACTTCATGTACTAGACTTGTTTATTTGGGAAATTGACATTTTGATGTACCAGACTTGTTTTTGAAATAGTTTAAAAATCTTCCGCTGTTTTATTTACGTACTCTGTTTATTTACATATATATATATATATGTCATGTCCTGTCTTGCTATATCATTATGCATGTTTACCAATAATGCCCCTCCAAAGCTAGTGCATTCCTTTGTGAGTGACCCTGGTGGAGGTGGGGTGTTACATTTGGTATCAGAGCATATGGTTTACGAGAAGGGATAAAAAGGTTTTAAAAACTTTTGAAAAACTATTTTCAAAACCAAGTATTAAGTATTTTCCAAAGAAAAGTCTAGTTGTTTTTAAAGGCTATTCCCCAAAAGCCATTAGCACTATCCTTTAACTCCTCGTTTGAACTCTTTTCTTTTCGTTTCCAGCATGCCTGATAATCTCGTCTTGCCCAAAGGAGTAACGATACCCGATTGGTTTCGTCGGTACTTGGAAGTCACGGCACCGGTCCCGGATGTCCCTAATGTTGTTCCCCCAGTCGAGGCCGCTGTTCCTCCTCCTCCTCCCGTAGTTGACGTTCCTCTTCCTCCTTCCCCTCAGTATCCTCAAATTGACTTCGCCGAGATTTGCCGAGATTTTAAGGCGATGGGTTGCAAGAATTTCTTTGGAGCCGAGACTTTTGTAGAGGCAAGGAATTGGTTGAAAGAGACCGAAGATCTTTTAGCCACCTTTGATATAGGTGACCGCAGGAAGGTTTTATTGGCAGTATGGTTGCTAAAGGAAGAAGCTGCACGTTGGTGGGTAGTCACTACTGCTACTAGACCAATTGAGACTTGGGATGACTTTAGAGGAAGGTTTGGACTGAGATTCTTATCACTGAAGCAAGGGGACATGGCTATTAGGGAATACATAGATAAGTTTAATCAACTAGCTCAAGACGATTTAGACTTGGTTAATACAGCTCAAAAGAAGGCCCTACACTTTGCTCTAGGATTAAACGAGCCATTACGTGATTTGGCCCTGTCTCATATACCCTTGGGGGCGACTTTCGAGAGTTTAGTGAATTTGGCCCTACTTCAAGAAGAAGGTAGCAATGACAAGAAAGAGGTCAAGGCGAATGAGTCTCAAGGCAAGAGAGTAAATTCCGGGAAACGGGGCAAGGATAACAACAACCGCAAGGACAAGCCAAGAGGGAATATGAAATGCAACTTCTGTGGTACAGTTGGACATATAGCCAGGGAATGTAGGAAGAAGGAAAAAAGAAAGCGGGGCGAATGCTTCATTTGTAGTGAGTTTGGACATTTTAGAAAAGATTGCCCGAGGAAACATGGGCAAGGTCAGACTCAGTGTGCAGGACTATCTGGAGGGCGAATCCATCCCCTCAACCCCGTCCTTCCAGCTCATGATAGAGGTAGTGTTCCTGTTGAAAATCTTGTTTACATTTTCTAATTTTCCCTGTTCGAACTTTGTTTGACCCTGGCACATCGCATAGTTTTATTTCATCTGATCTAGTGGAAAGTTTTGCACCTAAGTACTAGTGTAGTTGATGATCCCGTATGTGTTTCAAATCCAATTGGGGGTTCGGCCCGCCTGTCTGTGGTCTGAGTGGATTTGAAAATTTCTATCTTGAGTATAGAATTCTCGTGGGATGTTTATATTTTCGGCTCTAGGGGATATGGGTTGGTTTTGGGCATGGAATGGCTGTCCTATTTTGGAGCCATTCCGGGTTTTTGTGTATATAGGGTTGAGAGGCTCATGATTCGCCTCAGCAGTACCCTTAGAAATTTCTAGCAACCCTATGGGTCCCGTCATGTTATGATATCTTGAATCCCTCAACTCGTTTATCGATAGTTTGCAATCTGTGAGGGTGGTCCGAGAATATCTTGATATCTTGGGAAAAGTAAAGGGGTTACCCCTAGACGTGGGATAGATTTCCGCATTATCTGGTTGGTAATACCAGGCCAGTTTCGTGGCCGGTTAGGCACATGACCTCACGAGATGAGAGTTAAGAAAGTAAGTCAAGGAGTTGCTTGAGAAGAACTTCCTGAGACGAAGCATTTTCGAGTAGGGTGCTCCAGTAGTATTCGTTACTGATGTGGACGGTTTGCTTCACTTGTGTGTTGATCTTCGTGAGAAGAATAGATAACCGTTACCAAGGATCAATGATTTGTTTGATCAGCTTGTAGGAGCATCTGTTTTCTTTTGATCTAACTACCGGATTCCATCAGCTTAGGATGGCTGAGGATGGAATTGACAAGACTGCGTTTAGGACTCTGGATGGGTTTTAGAATGGTTAGTCATGCTATTTGGTTTGACTAAGGCACCCGCATATTACGTGATTTCGATGGGTAGGGTGTCTAGGGAGTCCTTGAACAAGTTTGTAAGGGTCGTCGTAGACAATATTTGATCTCCTCAAAAGAACGAGGAAGAGCATGTTAGACATCTCAAGAAGGAGATGGATACGCTTAGAGCCACCAGTTGAAGGTCGAGTTCTCCAAATGTCACTTTGGAGGAAAGAAGTTGGATTTCTTGGGCACATAGTTCTTAAGTAAGGCTTAGCGGTGGATTCCGCTAAAGTGGCTACGGGTTGAGACCGGAAAGCTCTGAGAAGGGCAATTGAAGTAAGAAGCTTTCTCCGTTTGGCTAGTTAGTTAGCATTCCCGGAGCTTAGACTTACTCTTCTGGATCAAGAAGGGGGTTTCACAGGGAGAAGACCCGCAGTTAGTCAAGAACGTGGACCAGTCGATTGAGGTGAGATGTTAAGACACCCCGCTAGCTATATTATAGATGACAAGGGATGACTAAGGCGCGATGAGAGATTATGTGTTTCTCGAGTGGAGGACTTGGTAAAGAAGGTTCTTGAAGATGCGCATCACTCGAGGAGGTGGCCGAGTTGGTTTCGGAATACATGTGGTGCCACCAGGTTGAGGCCAAGTCATAGAAGCCCAGTGGGCCATTACCTCCATTGGAAGTTTTGCAAGGGGAGTGTGAAAACATCTCGATAGATTAAGTGGATAAATTACCTAGATCAAAGAAAGGGAATACGGGTAGGTGGGTCATAATAGGTAGACTCACGAAAAGTGCTCATTTTAGAGCGAGAGAACTGCATCATGGTTGACAGCGGTTTACCCTCAAGAAGTTGGCCAGTTTTGAAATAACCTACAGAAAGCCATAGGTAGGCAACTGAATCTAGGTACGGCCTATAGGCGGATGGTTCATGTCGATTAAGCCTGAGTTATAGAAAATCACGTTTATAAGGGCAATTGGCAACGTGGAGTGGTATTTCCAAGAAAAGTTCTGCTGCATGGAATACCTTATGGTAAGAAGACGAAATCCAGGATTCACTAGTGAATTTTGGAGAGCTTGCATGAAATCATGAGGTTATAGTATGTTTAAGCCAAGTATACAGAAAGAAGAATAAGTGGGGAAGAAAGACGAGAGGCGATAATGAAATGAGTTCCAACTCGAATTTGGGAAATAAGAGTTAGGAAGCCAAGGAATCATGAAGTGAAAGATAGTCAAAACACAGTGGAGCTAAACTCAAGGAAACGTGACTAAAAGGAGTGAAGACTAGATACGCGCATCATATCTCTTTTTAAGAGTGCACCCTTGATCCTTGTTTTCCGGTGGAACTTGCTTGCAAGTTATCTTTTGTATATATCCTCTCGGTCTCATTCTCGATCTTATTTCTGTTGTAAGCTCCATAAGGGGGTTAAGACTCATCGGTTAGTACTATATGTCAAAGCTTGAGTGGATTTCTTGTAAATCCAAAAAGGAGTTTATCTAGTTATCTAGTTTATCGTGTCTATCTTGTCATGAGAACCTTAGGTAGAAACCCTTTGGATGAAACATGTATTTGAAACATGTTATGCTTGATGGTTGCAAGTGGTTGCAAGTGTTCGCAAGTGGTTGCTCGTGGATGCATTATACACATTAGGCACTAGATCGGCTCGCACACTCTTCATGTTGCATATGCATGAGTGTTTATGCTTATTCATGGTTGAAACTTGTTGTGTTATCACATGGATGTTGCATATGGGTGAATGTTATGTGCACTCATATAGATACTATGAATTTAGGAATTTGCATACATATGGATTCATTTCACTGACATACATATGCATTAAGGAGGTTTACTGTATCAGTAACCGCCTGATTTTTGCATTAGGTAAGTACATATACACACACTTTTGCATATGTTCATCCAGCATTTAGAATCTTGTAAGGACAATGATTGCTCGTGGATGATGCTTTGAGTAGATGGATGATTGGATGGTAGGATACGTTCTTCCTAACTTGAAGATTTCGGGGACGAAATCCTTTAAGGAGGGGAGAATGTAACAACCCGTATTTTCAATAATCTGTTATAACATAAATTGAGGCAGAATTAAATTATAAAATGGGAATCAAGGGAAACGGGCTATGCCATTGCGTTCGTCTCGGAAAAATACGCGAAATAGAGTCCGAGTTTTCGAAAATCGGAGTCCGTATGACCCGGTTAAGGCCCATTGAAGTTTGCAGAAAATTACTAAGTAAAAATCAGATTCAAATTTGAAGAATTGGGCCAACTGGGCCAAGGCGGGAAAATTCCCGCCAGGGGCCCCATGTCGACAGGCCTGTCGACAGGGTCCCCAGGGAGTCGACTGCCCTGTCGACAGGGGGTAGCCAGGCAGATTAGCCTGGCGCACCTCTTTGGCTTGGGCTTGGTTTGGGCTTGGTTGTGTGGTCTGGTTCTAGAGGGTTCCTAAATCTGACGGGCCAAAATTCACCTAGGGTTAATCCTATGGTCTAAATCACTCTAATCTTCTATAAATAAGCCTCTAACCTACCCTAAATCATTCATTAATCATCCTAGCAACAAAACTATGCCAAAATCTAAACTCTCATGGCCTCCACCTAAAACCCTAGCCTCCAATCTCTTCATTAATAATTCCTAAGTAATTTTCCATGCATACAAGCATATTTAGGCTTGTATGATCCTCCTTAGCTTGCATTAAAGGCTTGTTTTTCAATTGGCATCATAAAGGAGGAGTCTTGATCAAGTTTGCTTGCATTTGGGGGTCTTAATTAGTTGCATAAGGGGTTTCTTGCATTTGTTAAACTCATTTGAGTCCGCATAAGCATTGTAAGCCCTCTTACCCTCACTTTACAAACTCTAAAGTTATCATGTGGTGATTATTGAGATTTGTACATGTCTTATGGATTATGCATGTTTATGCAAGTTTGCTAAGCCTTGATTTGCAAGTTAAATGAGTTATGCATGTTTATGCAAGTTTGCTAAGTCATGATTTGTATGATTATTGAGATTTGTACATGTTTTATGGATTATGCATGTTTATGCAAGATTGCTAAGCCTTGATTTGCAAGTTAAATGAGTTATGCATGTTTATGCATGTTTGCTAAGCCATGATTTACAAGTTAAATGAGTTTATGCATGTTTATGCATGTTTGCTAAGCCATGATTTACAAGTTAAATGAGTTATGCATGTTTATGCATGTTTGCTAAGTCATGATTTACAAGATAATTGAGTTATGCATGTTTATGCATGTTTGTTAAGTCATGATTTACAAGTTAATTGGGTCATGCATACTTATGCAAGTTTAAAAAAGACAAGTTGGGCATGTTTGACAAGTTATGCATACTTATGCAAGTTTAAGATGACAAGTTGTGCATGTTTTGACAAGTTGTGCAAGTTTGACAAGTTATGCATACTTATGCAAGTTTAAGATGACAAGTTGTGCATGTTTTGACAAGTGGTGCATGTTTTATGGTAATACGCAAGATCACTATGCTAAGTTGTGCAAGTCTAACATGTTATGCATGATTGTTGTGCAAGTTTATCATATATGTTGTGCCAAGTTCCCTCTTCCTATCCTTTATGCGTTACTACGAATATGTAAGCGATAGAATGACGATGGGGGTTTTGGGGTAAACTTAAAATACATAAAAATATAAGATTGGGAATTTACCTATTAAGTTAGGTCTACCCCTTGGGAATTTACCTATTAAGTTAGGTCTACCCAAGTAATTGTTTGACTTGTGATTATGTTTTGAAATAAAGTGGACATGACACTTAGAAAACATAAGTGTGGCCAACTCGAGGTTGGGTTGAGTTTGTAGCGTAATTCTACCCGGAACCGACCGGCTTAACTAGTGGCTACAAACAATAGGACCCAATGTGAGAAGTTGGTCATGGGGTGCCAAGACCCGAGGTTAGACCAAGTTGTGGTGTAAAGCTACCCGGACCCGCCCGGCCTAACTAGTAACCACAACAAGGTCTAATGTGAGAGGTTGAGGTGCATTAAATTAATTAGTGCCTCATGATTAGGGTTAAGTCAGGGCCCACTAATACTTAACCAATTTGGGGATTCGAGGGATTAGAATGTGGTTAAGTCGTGAACCATTGGTTACACTTAACTAGTTTAATCCATTTGGGAGCTCAAGCGATTAGAATGGGGTTAAGCCACACTTAACCAGTTTAATCCAGGATTAGTGAAGGGTTAAATCACACTTAACCCTCTTGGGAAACCCTAGCAACGTGGTCTGTTCTAACAGTAATCCCAGTTTGGTATCATACACAACCCTAGAAGCTAGGCTAGGGCGGGGCACGATTACTGGCAGATGTAAGCGACCAAAGGGCGATGGCCGAGTGGTACAGCGGTGCGGGTTCGGCGGGCTACGGACGTGCACGTAGTCCGATATTGGACAAACTCGAGGCACGGGTACCAGTAGATTAGAGCTGTGCATTATTGCTTAAGTGTCTGGGGTTGACATCTGAGGGCTTGATACACCCAAAAGGGGGACCCAGCACAGTCTAACTACATCCATACGTGGGCCATATGGACACCAACACTTGACGTGTTAGGTTTATAGGGAGCCGATCGACTAGACCGTGGGCTGGACCTTTTATTTAGGTCACTTCATGTTATTGGGCCAAAGTTTGGGCTAAGGGATCAATTCCTGTTATGTTGGTTTGCTAGTACACCGTGGTGCAAAAACTTGACCATGTTTATGCGATGACACCTCTATCTATCTTGTGGTTACTTTATCATGCCAGTATGTTGTTATCTATATCTCAGTTTCCATCATGATGTTAACTTTATTAGTTTATAGATTGATCGTAGCAGGGCTTACTCAGTCTTTTTGACTGACCCGTTTTGTTTCGCCTCTTTTCTTCCGTTTCCCCCCCCCCCCAGGTTCTCAGGGAGGGAATACAGGAGCCTAGCTTGGATCTTAGCTGCTTTCTTGGATAGCTCATGTATGCTTTGGACTTGGGCTTGCTATGGTTTCTTCCACTTTGGGGATAGCTACTTTTATGTTTTCCTTTTTCGGTTTCAGATGATGTTACTTCATGTACTAGACTTGTTTATTTGGGAAATTGACATTTTGATGTACCAGACTTGTTTTTGAAATAGTTTAAAAATCTTCCGCTGTTTTATTTACGTACTCTGTTTATTTACATATATATATATATGTCATGTCCTGTCTTGCTATATCATTATGCATGTTTACCAATAATGCCCCTCCAAAGCTAGTGCATTCCTTTGTGAGTGACCCTGGTGGAGGTGGGGTGTTACATACATCCCCTCTCTTACATACTTATTAATATTTTTATATTCATATTAGATACATCCCCTCTTCTACACACTTATTATTATTTTAGCAACTTTAGTGTTAATAGAAAATTCGGGGTGTTACATTCTCCCCTCCTTTTAGGATTTCGTCCCCGAAATCTTCAAGTCTGGAAGAATGTATATCCTACCATCCAAACGTCCATCTACTCATCCATCATACACAGGCATCCATTGTCCTTACAGACTTCTAATGCTTTCATGTTTAAATGCACAGTATGTGTATATGTCCGTATCTAATGCAAAATCAGGCGGTCCACTGATTCAGTTGACCTCCTTAATGCAACTATGATCGTGCCATGCATCCATTATGTATGCAAAAGATTCTTAATGCTACATAATACTTCTATATGCGTGCACAACCATCATCTGAATGCAGCATTCACATGATAATACAACCATCGTTCATCCATTTTACTAAATACATCCATATATATGCAATATGCAATATGTAGTGACTGAGCCGATCTAGTGCCTAAAGTGTGTGTATATATGCATCCACGAGCAACCACTAGCAAACACTTGCATCCATTTTGCATCCATCATACATAACATGTCTCAAACACATGTTTCAACCATAGGATTATCCTAACTAAAGGTCAAAGATACTAATGAGAGGACATACTAAAGATAAGATAAGATAAGCTAAGCGATAAAGGAGAAATTAAAAGACATACCCTCAAAAAGAAAAGGGTACAACGAACGCATCTTCTCTTCTGTCTCCCAAGTTGCGTTGCTCTTATCATCTCCCCATTGCACTTTAACCAGTCTGACCTCTCGATTCCTCAACTTTTTGATCTCCGACCCAAGAATGCATGTAGGAGCTCGTCTAATTGTTGCATCACGCTCTATTTCCACCTCTTTAAGCAAGCTCGGCTCTACCACCTCCGCGGTCTTGTGCAAACACTTCCTCAAATGTGATACATGGAATACGTCGTGTACTCCACTAAGTTTCTCAGGCAACTCCACCCTATATGCCATCTTCCCAATCCTGTTTTTTACAGGAAACGGCCCTACAAACCTTGGTGCTAATTTCCCCACGGACCCAAAGCGAACAACATTCTGTAACGGAGATACTTTGATAAAAACCATGTCCCCAATGTCAAACTCAAGATCCGTCCTCCTCTTATCAGCATACGATTTCTGCCTATCTTGTGCTGCTTTCATCCTCCTTCGAATCAACTCAATCTTCTCCGAGGTTTCCCTAACCATATCGGGCCCAAGTAGGATTTTATCGGTAGATTCCCACCAACATGTAGGCGAACGGCAAGGCCTTCCATAAAGAGCTTCGAAAGGTGCCATGCCAATACTAGATTGAAAGCTATTATTATATGCGAATTCTACTAACGGAAGGTGCTCTTCCCATGTACCCCCAAAGTCTAGGATACAAAGCCTTAAAAGATCCTCTAGAATGCGATTCACCCTCTCGGTCTGGCCGTCTGTCTGAGGATGATATGCGGTGCTCAAACATAGCTGAGTCCCTACCACCTCTTGTAAACTCTTCCAAAATTCGCTAGTAAAGATGGGGTCACGGTCTCTTACTATACTAGAAGGAATACCGTGCAAACGAACTATCTCCTTAATGTATACAGAAGCCAACCACGGAGCAGTCCTCTTACTTTTCACGGGAATAAAATGGGCGCTTTTAGTAAGTCTATCTACTATAACCCAAATCCCCGTGTTACCCTTCCTTGATCTTGGTAATCCATCCACAAAATCCATTGAGATGCTTTCCCATTTCCATAGTGGAACTTCTAATGGGTGAAGCAACCCACCGGGTTTCTTTTGTTCGGCTTTAACTCGTTGGCACACCAAGCATCTAGCGACGTACTCGGCCACATCCTTTTTCATACCGGCCCAAAAGAAAACCCGCTTCATATCTTTGTACATCTTATCCCCGCCGGGATGAGTGGTCATTTTTGAGCGATGAGCATCATCAAGAATGGCCTTCCTTAAGTCTTCGTCTTGTGGTACACAAAGTCTATTATCCCTTCGTAACCAACCCTTATCGTCTAGGGTATACCTACGAAGATGGCTTGACGACTCCCCCCCTTTGAGCTTTTCTACTATCTCAACCAACTGTGTGTCGTCTCGCTGTGCCTCACCAACCCGTCCTAGAAGTGTAGGTCTAACCTCCAAGGATGCTAACAGACCGGGTACTAAGTCAACGGAGGGTCTAAAGTCAAACATAGAGATGAATTCTAAGCTTTGTCGTTCAACAAACAACGGACTCAAGGACAACCTTTTCCTACTTAAGGCGTCTGCCACCACGTTACCCTTGCCCGGGGTATATGCTATTTCAAAATCGTAGGAGGCTAAGAATTCCATCCACCGTTGCTGCCTTAAATTCAAATCCTTCTGAGAGAATAAGTATTTTAATGATTTGTGGTCAGTGAACAGTTCGAATTTCTCACCAAGAAGATAGTGACGCCAAGACTTAAGCGCGAAAACAATTGCGGCTAGCTCTAAGTCATGCGTGGGGTAATTCTTTTCATGAACCCTCAACTGCCTTCCACCATAGGCTATTACTCTTCCCTCTTGCATGAGGACCGCGCCAAGTCCCGTCCCACAAGCATCAGTATAGATGGTAAATGGTTTATTCCCGTCTGGCAGCACTAAGACTGGGGCTGAAGTTAAGGCTCTCTTTAAACGTTGGAACGCATCATCGCAATCTTTGTCCCACGTAAAAACCAGGTTCTTCTTCGTTAACCGTGTTAATGGAGCTTATATTTTTGCGAAGTCTTTGATAAACTTCCTATAATAGCCAGCCAACCCCAAGAAACTTCTTACTTCGGTTGCATTTTTAGGGACCTTCCAATCTTGGATGGCCACCACCTTTGCGGGATCCACTGCTATCCCTTCTTTGGAAACCACGTGCCCTAAGAACCGTACTTCCTTCCTCCAGAAGTGACACTTAGAAAATTTTGCCTTAAGGTTATGCGCTCGAAGGGTTTCCAACACTTCCCTAAGATGTAGGGAGTGCTCTTCTTTATTCTTAGAAAAGACTAAGATGTCATCCACAAAGACTACCACGAATTTGTTAAGGTATTCCCTAAACACCCTACTCATCAAATCAACAAAATATGCAGGGGCGTTTGTCAAACCAAAGGGCATCACTAGCCATTCATAGAATCCGTCAGGAGTCCTAAAAGCAGTCTTATCTATACTATCCTCAGCCACTCTCAGTTGATGAAAGCCAGTGGCTAAGTCCAACTGCGAAAACACTGAGGCGCCAACTAACTGATCAAAGAGATCGTCAATCCTCGGCAGTGGGTGTCGGTTCTTTTTAGTAAGCTTGTTTAGTTCTCTATAGTCCATACAAAGTCTAAGAGACCCATCCGCCTTTGTGGCAAAAACTACTGGAGCACCCCACTCCGATATACTACGTCTTATGAACCCCTTCTCAAGCAACTCCTTTACTTGCTTATTGAGTTCCCTCCTTTCACGAGGAGCCATGTGGCGCACTGGCAAAGATACGGGTTTAGCATTATCCACAAGATAAATTCGAAAGTCTATCTCCCGCTTTGGAGGTAAGCCCTTCACCTCCTCAAACACATCCGGATATTCCCGGACCACTTCTACCGATCGCAGGTTCTCTACAGACGCGTCAAGCGATTCAAGATAACTTAGCATAACGGAATTTATGGGATTACAAAAGATGTCGAGAGCATTACCAAGGCGAGTCACAAGCCTAACTACTCTCCTTTCACAATCAAGAATGGCCCTATTTCTAGACAACCAATCCATTCCTAAAATTAGCCCATAGCCCGTGAAGCCCAATACATAAGCATCACATCTAAATTCAACGCTAAGTATAGAGATTTTCAAATCCAAACATATCATGGTCAAATGAGCCGAACCCCCAATTGGATTTGAAACGACCAAGGGATCCTCTACTAAATTGGTGTTCAAGTGCAGTGATTCAACTAATGAGGCAGAGATAAACGAATGAGATGCGCCAGAATCGAATAAGGTACGGACAGGATGATCAAACAGAAAAACTAAGCTTTCAACAGAAATTGTTCTACCTCTTTCTTGCAGCGGTGGGGCCGCAATAGCCTGAACTTGCCCCCTTTCCTGCCCTGGTGCCATAAGAGCCTGCACCTGTCCTCCCGAGGTAGACCCTGCCCTCTGCCCCTTCTTTGGACAGTCCTTCACTAAATGTCCCGCATCTCCACAATGAAAACAACCAGTCTTCTTTTTCTTTCTACAATCTTTGCTGAGATGGCCAGGCGTCCCACAATTGAAGCATTTCTTCTTCCCTTTGCCATTATTGTTTTTACCACCCTTCTTATTTTGCTGTTGGGGTTTCTTCTGATCCCCTTTCTTTTCAACTGCCTTATCCTCATGCATAAGTGCCATTTCTACTAGCTTTTCAAAGGTGGCTCCCATAGGGATGTGGGTCATAGCCAACCCTTGCAACGGTTCATTCAAGCCTCTAACGAACCTCAAAGCTTTCTTCTCTGGCGTGTTCACCAACTCCAAGCCAAACCTTGCTAACTGATTAAATTTATTGACATATTCCTTTACTGATGAGCTTCCTTGGTTTAGTGCCAGGAATTTTTCCATATTTAAGTTCTCCTCTGCCCTTGAAAGAAACTTTGCCTCAAACCTTCGTCTGAAATCCGCCCATGAATCAACTGGACGTTCCCCGTTAGTGACCTCCCACCAAAACGAGGCCTCTCCCTTCATTAACCAAGCAGCTAAACGGACTTTCCTCCCATCTTCCACTTCAAAGATATCCAACAATTCCTCAGTCTCCTTAAGCCAATCTCTGGCCTCCACAAACGTCTCGGTCCCTTGAAAAGTTTTTCCTCCCATAGCCTTGAATTCCTTGCACGTCTTTGCAAAAGTGTCAACACGAGGAGGAGGAGGAGGAGGAATGGGTGCAACTAGGGGTGGAGGAGTATCCGCTGGGCCTGCAGTGGTGGCCCTAGCCTCCAAGTATCTCCTAAACCACCCTGGAATCGTCACACCTTCTGGGAGATTAAGATCTTCAGCCATGCTGAAACGAAAAAGGAAAGATTCAAAATGGAGAATTCGAAAGATAAAGATAAGGATGTGGCTATTTGGGATTATGTTTTTCATAAAAACTCTCTTTAAATAACATGTTTTTTTTTTTTGAAAGCACTTCTTCCAAAAATACTTTAGAAAAAAAAAATATTTTTCTAAAAAATTTTTTTTTATCTGTTCTGGTAACCTTATGCTTTGATACCACGTGTAACACCCCACGTCCATTAATGTCACTCACAAAGGGAATGCATTAACTTCCATGGAGGTTTTAAGTGAATATAGAACAGTAAAATTACAACAAGACAGATATAAAATAGTACTTGGAAATTCAAAAACTTTATTTCATTGTAGCAGAAGTCAAAACATGTTTGATTACATCATAACACCATATTCAATGTCAAGTACAATATCTATCTTGATAAAACAAGTACATAATCCCATTACATGAATAGCCATTAAAAAGAAAGATAACAAGCTGGACTTTACTTCAGCAGTCCAAGCTTTCCAGAAGATAAGCGATCCAACTAGACTCCACTAGAACTTGGCCCAACCTGCGGACCTGAAGGGAGAAAAAGGATGGAAAAGAGGGGGTCAGACATAAAGTCTGGTGAATATGATAATTCTACAATACTATTACCAAAATAACTGGACTAAGGCATAAGCTGGAAAACAAGAAAATGTCTATGAAGAGCAGATTAAGGACATAGACAATCGCTAAAGGCAACGTTATAGGCGCTCCTAAATACTAAAGGATAAACACTATACTGCACCACACCAGTCACCCTAAAGATTCATCCCACTTAACTTCACTTAGAAACTTTCCCAATGGCTTTACGTACCCCTAGCTGACTACATAGGTGCCGCCTGCCCCTATCTCCACTAGGTGTACCCTACTTCCCATTATTCGATCGGCTCCCTAACTCGTAGATACCCGTGCTGGCCCCACAGTAGGGTGTATCACTCCCCTAAAGTGGCAACCTGATACAACGGACATGCACGGCTTATACCTACACGATGCAACAACGTCTTACCTACCAGCCCGGGTCCACACACGCATATGAAACCCGTTGGACTTGCGTTGCCACCGCTCCCTGTTTTGGCCTCTTATAGTCAAACCCAGTATGCGTGTCCCGTCCTCGACTTGGGTCGAGCCCACAAAGATACGTTTTGGGATACTGGTTGAAATGGGCCCCCACTATTTACCACAAGCATTCCACCTAAGCTTGTCCCCATTAGTCCATCCCACTTAACCCACTTAGTCATGTTCATTTACATGTGTGTTTCGTTAAGTCTAATCGTATTTCAAATGCCTCTAAAGGCAACCACCAGATTCCTCATGCCACCCAAGGCACCTACTTAACCCCCATGTCCCACCTTACATGGTTATCTGGTTAAGTATTTCTTAGTTCATTAAGGCCATAACCTCATAAAGACCTCTCACATTAGACTGGCATTTATGGCAGCTGGATTTGCCGGGCGGATCCGGGCAGTCTTACACCATAAAAGAGTCTAACCTCGTGTCTTTACAACTGTTATGCTTTAGTTTGGGCCTAGGACCTCTCACATTGGGCCGACATTTGTGACTACTGGATTTGCCGGGCGGGTCCGGGCAGGTTTACATCACAAACGGGTCCAACCTCGTGTCCTAAGCATTGATTATTAATAATAATCCACTTTCCCCCAATTTTAATAATTCCCTACTTGAATTATTAATTACTTCCAATTTTTAACAATGTCCATAATTGACTCAATTATGGACATCCATTCATGGTATGCAAAATCTTACAAAATTGCACCCAATTTATTAATTCCTAATATTACCGCTACCCCACGTTTGAACGTTTATTCGCAAAATATATGTTAGACTCGAATAGCCTAACTCATAGCATAAAATAGATTATCATAATAACAACATGTATATGTGACCAAATGAATCATAATAAGGGGTGAAACTTGCATATGTCCAACTTGCATAGATTATACATGTCATGGACCTAAAGGTGTCAACTTGTTCAAAATTCACCTAATATAATCTCAATCAATTTTCATAAACTTACATATGAACATGTGTGAATCAACATCATCTAATTTTTTAACAACATGGTTTTATATGGGTACACCTAACTCAATAGGCAAATTCCCATAATCAAGTTTTATTTAATTATAGTTTCAAGTTTATGGGTACACCTAACCTAATAGGCAAATTCCCATAAACAAGATCCATTTAAATTAAGAAAAAAAAACATAACTTTAAGCATGATCCAACAACATCATGATTTTTCAACATAATATAGCATGATTTATAACATGGCATAGTATGATAGTATAACATAGCTTGACATGATTCTCAACATAGCACGACATAGCATAAGAGAATTTACAACATAGCATGACATAGCATATATAATTTACATCATACGACAACATAATAACATAATAAGAGATCCACAATATATAGAATTTACAATTACAAATCACATCACTTTCTTGTGATCCATTCATAACTGAGTCAAATTAGTTTGTAATTGTCTTGTGAGAATCATCATACTCACCAACAAAAGAAAAGAATTAGAGAAAGAGAGATCTTTTGATTTGATTTGTGTAGATTTAGTTGTAGATGATTAGGCTTCCTCTTCTTAGTTTGTGACGGCTATGCTGAACTCCATGGCAGCAGCATAACGGTAGCTTCTCTAATTTTACAAGTGATTTAGGTCTAGGGTCTACCCACTTATTTATAGATTTTAGAATTCATTTAGGCCATTAGATTTAACCTAGAAATAACCGCAGCCGTTCAGACAAGATGGGGTTTATCTTGTTGACTCAGCAATGAGTCAGAAGTGACTCAGCAAACACTCAGCAAATTAATAAACTTCTATTCATGTTTGCATTAACTGCCCATATATATATATATATATATATATATATATATATATATATATTCTACAATGTACACATTAGATACATCCCCCCCCTTTTACACACTTATTATTGTTTTTATATACATATTAGATACATCCCCTCTCTTACACACTTATTAATATTTTTATATTCATATTAGATACATCCCCTCTCTTACATACTTATTAATATTTTTATATTTATAATAGATACATCCCCTCTCTTACATACTTATTAATATTTTTATATTCATATTAGATACATCCCCTCTTCTACACACTTATTATTATTTTAGCAACTTTAGTGTTAATTGAAAATTCGGGGTGTTACACTGTTGAATGATGGTTAATAACTATTGTGGTTGTTATTATAATTGTTCACTCAATTCACACCACGAATATGGAAATATTTTGGAATTGATTGAGTCGGGTTCCATTGGAATATTAAATGAACAATATATTCATTTAAATGAAATAAGATGTGAAAATGAAAATTGGATTTTTATATCTGAAACAATTTGGAAACGAAGTTAATATGATTTCAAACAACAATTGAAAACATTGAAATAATATGAAAGAGTTTTAAATTAGAAATGGCTTGTTCTAATTAAAAATAGAATTTGAATCGTAAATTCAAAAGGGAATTCGAGTTAGATATATAAACGACGTTTTTAACTTGAAATGATTGCTCCAATATTCTTATTTATTTTCGTAATGGATTTAAGGAAAGTTTGAATTTCAAAATATTATACTTTGAAAATTATTATTATTTTGAAGAATATTATTATTTTAATATTATAATAATATAGAATATGCAATTTTAATTTATAATTGAATTTGAAGTTGGAATAGCTTTTAAAAGATTTTACAAACGTTTTACAAAATATATTCCAACTAAATCGGATGAATTTTATAATAAATTATAATATGCTTTCAATAGGAAGTGTCACGTAGCGACAGTTCAAGAATTTCAACCATTAAATTCAAACGAGCATAACTAATGCAATTTAAGCCAGATCCCCAAAACTGAAAATGCTTGTTTTCTATTGATAAGAGCTATCAAATGAAAGAAGAAATTTTGGATTTCAACTTACAGATTTCAGGTTATGTTTAAATCTATTTTTGAAAAGGTTGTTGTAAACGCTGTACAATGACTATAATTGGAAACCGACCAAAATGGCCATATTAAAATTATTAAAAATATGGAAAAATCATGATAGTGATTTTAAAGATATTTGGAAAATAAATATGAAGTATCAAACTATACTTCGATATTTATGTTTTTGACCTAACTTTATGAATACGGTAAAATGATATATTTGACGTTTAAAGTTAAATACTGAATAGATAGATTCCAAAGCTATTATATATGGTTTATATAGTTAATAAATCATTTGAAAAGTAATTTGACTTGATTTTAAAATAAAAGTCAAAGTATGGTCTGAATAGGACTAGTTGTGCAGTAAAAGTTTGCGAATGTCGATCGTTGACTTGAAAACGACGTACCGAGAGATCCGATCTTCGAATCTTCCTGAAATGAAAGGCATTTGCTTCATAATGAAAAGATTTTCAATTGCAAAAGAAAGTTTAAAGATCCAATGGTTAGATCTTGAAATAAGTTCAAAACAAATTTTGAATAAACTGGATATGGATAGAAATGATTTCGGATATTTGGTATTGATTACCATTGTGTAGACGTTTACTATTTTTAGGAATTTGAAATATGTTTATATCGTTATTCCACTTATAATATTCATTTATTACGAGAATTGGTGTTGAATGTAAGTGGATGTGAATTCTGTTTAAATTTTATATTTGATATCAATTGGATTTTGGATTTGTTGTGAATTTAAATAAAGTTATTCGTTAACCCAACTACGACTAACAGACTATTCGGTATAGAAAGAAATGATAAATATTTTAATTAAGATTAATTGATCTTTCCATAGTGAAGATTTCAAATTAATAAATTAAATTGGAATTGAATGGCAATCGATTTAGTGATAATCGAGATGAGTCTCCATGGATGGAGAACTTTATTATTTAAGGAATTTAAAAGGCTTTGTTGTTATTCCATTTATAGTATTAGTCCAATACAGGACTTTATATTGATTGTGAGATGATTTGATTTCTATGAAGATTTCATTTAAAATGAAAATATGATTTTGGGTTTACTGCAAATAATGTTTTAAATAACGTTTGTTCTTTAACCAATGTAAAGGAAAAAAAAATTCCAAGATA
The DNA here is from genome assembly GCA_030737875.1 of Allium sativum. Taxonomy (NCBI): domain Eukaryota; kingdom Viridiplantae; phylum Streptophyta; class Magnoliopsida; order Asparagales; family Amaryllidaceae; genus Allium; species Allium sativum. The sequence continues at coordinate 743,207,021 of CM060909.1, read as the reverse complement.
ACTTGAAATGAAATCTTTATTTATTTCAAATACAAATATTTAATGAAAGAGTTTTCATAACAAACGATAATGGGAACGATTTTAAGAATCTATTAAAAGAAGATTAGCATGTTTTTCATGTAAGCAATAAGATTAAGAATTCGTAAGTACAATTTTGGGATAGAGATATGAAAAGGCAAAGTAAAGTAATCTACTCTAATTAATGATCAACTAATGAGTTGGGTATGGGTTTGGGTTAAATACGTTTTTCCACAAAGACAATTGTAATCTTTAATTAGATTTGAAATGAAAGAAGGTAATCAAACTTACTAAAATATGAGAGGTATTAGATATGGAGTACCACCAGTTTTGCTCCATGGGATGAATAGAATGAGAGTGGGATAATGATTTGAGAAATTACCTTTTATGTGAGATTCAACAATCTTGATAAAGCATAGAAAACCTGATTTGTGTTAAGTTTATGAAAATAAGATTTTAAAATCTTTTGAAATGATTTCCAAGGAATGATTCAAACAAGAGTTAAAATAATGTAAATCTTTGATAAGATTTATGGAAGTAAATCCCAATGTAAAGAATGATTTAAGTAAAAGAATATTCCAAAATGAAACGTGATTCATGGTATGTTTATATATCAAAACTTGTTTTGAAGATGCACCAGTGATTTCAAAAAGACCGGGTTTCAACTCATTCTGACTAACTATACGACGAGTATTGAAGATACTGAATGATGTGGTTGAAGATCAGGGTTCTTCACATCGTTTGGATTAATTGCTGATGTCTCAATTGGGGTGTACGCCCAAGATGAGGTTAAAAGTAGCAGTTATCCAGACGTACTTGTTGATTATCCGGATATGCAAGTGACTTTCACCTTAATTTGATGAGGAATAATGTGCCTTCGTTTTCATTCACAACCCAGTACAGACTTGTATGGATGTGTATCTAACATTGTATCTTGTAGTACGTGACAAGTTTTTGCTAAATGTATTTCTTCTGGTGGCGGTGAATTTATTCTCTTAGCTTAACACCCTTCTTTGAGATGTACTAGCTCAAAGGTTATATGGTTAGTGCTTATCAATTATATGTTATGAAATGACGATGTGGCATGCTAACTGATGAGTTGTTGATGATCAAAGATTTTTGTTGAAAAGAAGTGCTTTGTGTATGACGTGACTTGAAAGACTTACACTTCGGCATGATGGTAAACTAATGGTCAGATCAGCATGACTTTCAAGTTGAGAATGAATAACTTTCAACTTGTGAGTGGATTCGGTCGACCAAGATGACTTAGGCAGCGTTAGCACCGTGCCTAAAGAGAATAGAGTATAGTGGTGTTTCGAGCTAGTACTAAAGCCGCTGAGCGTGATACTTGATTCCCAAAGTGAATTGTGGATGTGCATTACGATGTCTGATTGCATGACTAGATCGTTGAGTTACGCACCTCTACGATAGATCTTTCGAATTAGGGACCATCATGTCAGAGTTCAAATTTCCAATATGAACCTTTTACGGTTTTAGTTGTACTCTATGCATGTAGACGTAGTATATGGGTACCTACGTCTTCTAAGATTTATATATTTAATTCCAAAAGCGATTTCCGCACTTAGTAATAATAAAAGAAACTTTCACATACCAAGCATATTTGATTAACATAGGGAAAAACTTGCTCCTTTAGGATGTGTTGCATTGTGTCATGGTATATATGCGAGCCTTATGATAGCTTCATTTTCAAAAAGCATTGCGAGTATTTTATGATTAGTATTCACGTGGAGAAGACCTGTTCTGTGTTATACGATGTGGTTCTGTGATTTATCCAACTTTAAAAATAAAAGTAAATAACTGCTTTAGTTCTCACACCAGTCCCATGACTGATCCGGAGTTTATTGTTCTTTCCGTAAACTCTGGGTGCCCATATTTTCCACACGAGCAGCCAAGTAGTATTGGTTTGCACATATTTTATAAAGCTGATGCTGGATTGAAGCTAGAGCTGTGTCCAGAGTAGTTTATTTCTTCCGCTAAGTGATTATGTTTTCCGCTGCGTACATGATACAATCTGATATTGTCATTTCTGCTGTGCATATATTTATTATTGTACTCTGATATAAGTTGTACTCTTATGTAAAAGTTATTGAAATAATAAGGAAAAGTTAATTTTTTCCATTTCTTATTAGTTATAACCCCAAGCGATACATTTTGTTGATTGATTTAAGCCGATTTAACCATCGGTTTGAACCAAACAAAAAGGTTGTTCATCACATGTGGTATCAGAGCTTTGGTTTATACAAGGATTTGGGGGTACGACTCTTTTTAACAGAAGGAAAGGACTCATCGGTGGTTGAATTAGTAATATCCTAGAAGTGTTACTCATTAGAGATAGGGTCTGTAATGTCTTAGAATGGATTTGAAGACTATCATATATAGAAAGAATGAATTTGCATATATATATATATATATATATATATATATATATATATATGAATTTGATTTAGAAAGATTATATATGGTTAACCTACCTGATTGTCTTATAATAAGAGTTTTAGTATTATATTTGATGTCGAGGTTTGTTTATCCACCAAAAGTCAAGCGCAAATTGATAGATTAAATATGTAAAAAACTAATGGGTCAGTCGTGCATATAAGAGCAAGCATGGTCGAGCACTATACAGTCATTCACACAGAACTCATGAAATTACCCTAGGTCGACCGAACATCTACGGGTCGTGCATTGCTCGTGCAATGCAATGGGTCGCACATCATAGTGTTGGGGCATACAGAGCTTGCACATCACCTTAGGTCGGTCGAGCACAGGGTGCTCGTGCATGCTAGGGGTCGCACACCATGATGGCTCATACACATGAGGCTCGCACCCCGTTCGGTCGAGCATCTCCAGGTCGGTCGCGCGTAAGGCAGGGTCGAGCACTGTTAGGGTCGGTCAAGACAACTGGCAAAAGTTGGCGACAACTGGCAACAACTAGTAGTGGCATTTCTGTAATTAACTGCATGAGCGACCCATAGCCAGCACATACAAGTTTCAGCTCACCACTTCATTCCAACCTCTCTTATAAATACCCCATGACCTTCACTTTAATAGGGACCAATTCCTAAGACCCCAAACGGTTGTCCAATTGTTTTCTCCACCATTCCAAGCGATTTTACCTTCATTGATAATCTCCAAACGAAGATCAAACAACAAATCATCCAATCATCCATGGAATTCGTTCAAATCACTCAAGTGTTCAAGCATTGAAGATAATCGTCCTTTAACCTTGCATTTAGAGAGATCAAGTTATTCCTTTGGGAGATTTGTGCAAATCTATTGTTAAATAGAGAGAATGTATACAAATATGAGAGCCATGTACTTTGTAATTTCCATGATGATAATCAAAGTTTCATCCATAGTAGACGTAGGCTTCTTTTAGAGCCGAACCACTCTAAAACTGTATGCACTTTATTTTACCCTGCCATTCTCATTCTTAACTTTGTGATTGTTTACAATTTAAAGAGTTGATTGCATTTTTGGGGTGTTGATACCAATTTTGATATCAGCATTTTTGGCATCCACCGTGGGGCTCGAACCCACAACCACAAGATTAAGTGCTTTGTGAGGGTTTGCTAAAGAATTGAGGAAAAGCCTGCTTGCTACAATAAGCTCTCAAAGTCTAAAGAGTGGGCCCATTGAAGAATTTGCTTCAAAGTTTAAGAAGTTGTCTGAAATCATGGTTGCTTCAATGAAAAATAGTAAATCTACTAGAGCTACTACAATTGTTGAAAATGCGGATAACGATGTAGTTACACCACAGACTTTGAACCGAGAGGTTGGTGAATCCTCGAGACCAGCTGTAACTCGAGAGAAATTGAATGTGCGAAAACTTGCTTGAATGAAAGAATAGGTGCTAAGTCCAAGATGCTGATGGAGAAGGTTGATGCTTTGCTTAATGCGCAATCCAATCCCCTGACTTCGAAGGTTGTGGTTCATGTTGACGAAAAAGAGGACTCTTCTGCCTCGGACCCTAGTCATTCCTGCTTTGAAGTGGAAGATAAGGGCGAGGCCGACGTTGAGGACTCCAAATTCAAAGCACGGCAGCGGACTCCAAAGTCAAATCATGGTAGCATGTCGAGAAACGTATTACTTGGAGTGCCACTAGGCCCACCAAAGGGCACCTCCCAAAGGAGGTCCAAGGCACTGGGACACGAATCGTGATCATTCTGTTAAGAGGACTGGTGCCTGCTCCGTGGAACGAACTGGTGACGAGAAGTATATCTCGGAAATGATCGAACGGATTATGGAAGAAAACATGGCTCATAAAGATGATGAGAGGGAATAAGAGTTTTTGCCAAGCAAGAATCCGTTCATAGAAAGAATCCATAAAGCGAAATTCCTTAAGAAATCGACACCTTCGACGATAGCAGCCTATGAGGGGATTGGAGATCTGAACATCTTCTTGTTCAAGTACGATCAACATATGAACGGAGCTAGGGCCACCAACGAGATAAAGTGCTTGTACTTCCCCGCGTGCCTGAAAGTCATAACTTCATTATGGTTCCCTAGACTACTGTCTAAGTGTGTGGATCAATTTGCTGATTTGATGAAAAGGTTCCAAGAGAAGTTCTGACTGCAAACTACCAAAGTAAGGGATGTGATGCCGCTTAGCGAAATGGAGTAGAATTCTGAAGAAACAGTTAAGGCTTTTCTTACAAGGTTTCATGCTATTGCAGCCGAGGTTATAGATCTAGAACCTTGGTATGTATTGGCAGCACTGAAGGATGCTATCGATAAGAAGTCTGAATTTGGGAAGTGGTTCATGATGAAGAAGCCCAAAACTCTGAAGAAATCTTATAAGAAAGCTGAGGAGTACATGAGTATGGAGGATGATCATCCTATTGTTCGAAATGTTGCAGAAAGTAGTGCTACCGGTGAAAGGAAAAGTAGTGAGATCCAAGTCGAGCCAAAGTACAACTCTAGGCAGAAAAGAGGGAACAAGGGAAAGGACAATAAATCTTATAAGAAGATGCAGTTCTTCAAGCATTCGGAGTTGACCCCTCTAACTGAAACCCCAGAGAAGAATTACTTCACCACAAAGGACTCGGGCATTTTTCCTAAATTAAAGCCACAGGAAATTACAGAGCAGCAAGCTAATTCCGGTAAATTATGTCGCTTTCACAATCAACCAGGGCATAATACCAATGAATGTAGACACTTGAAGAGCTTGATTGAGGAGCTAATCAGAAAGAACAAGCTTCAACAGTATGTGAGGAATCCTTAAAATGCTCAAGCTGCCTAAGGGTAGGGTAACTCTACCATTTAACCCGGACCTATAGGGAAATCTCAAGCTCATGTTGACTCGAGACCGATAATCTACACGATTTCTTGAGGACCTCACCCAACCAGAAGAAGCTGGGGGACATGGAGAAATACGCTAACGACCTAAAGAACGACTCGAAGGAAGAGAGGTGTATGATCTTGAGCAACACATTCTAATGAAGATGCATAAAACTTCAGCTGAATACGTGGTGTTCAAAGATAGAGATTTTGATGGACTACTTACACCAACTGTTGATCCCATGGTGATCATAGTTGGCCTTGGCCCTAAAATTATGAGAAGAGTCCTAGTTGATACAGGAGCCTCTGTTAACGTGCTTTTCATAGTTACCTTTTGGAAAATGAAGCTCCCCATGATGGATGTGCGGGCATATCAGAATAAGATTCATGGATTCACTGGACAGCCTACACAGCCCATCGGTGTAATCGACTTGTTCGTGGAACTAGCAGATGGAGAATGCAAAGTATCCATGATGCGTACTTTTGTTTTAGTGGATGATCTCTTTGCTTACAATGCATTCCTTGCGAGTCCAACTCTGACAGGCTTCAAAATTGCATTGGCTCCATGGTCTTTAACCATGAAGTTTCCAACCGAAAATGGAGTTGGTGTAATTAAGGGTGATCAGGCCACAGCAAGGGATTGCCATGACAGAGCTATGTGAGGCTAGAAAGAAGGATACGGGAAAGAATGTGGATGCTCTGCTCCGCGTTCGTGAGACTGTCTTACAGAAATTAGAGCGGAGGCTCTGTACTGGTGAACACAACGGAGCGCAAAAAGAAATGGACCCCAGAAAAGTCAGTGCAAGGGACGGAAGAGCGGCTTTGCTGAGATCACAGTTCCTATTGTTGGAAATCCAAAAGATCCAAATCATGTGCTAAATATAGGATCTCAGTTGAGACCAGAGTTGAAGAGTCAGTTGATTGTCTTTTGAAAGCTAACTTGGATGTATTCGAGTGGAGCCATTCTCACATGTGTGGCATTTCTTAGGATGTTGCAGTTCTTAAGCTCAATATTGGCCCACGTGTTCCATCTATCGAGCAGAAAAGGAGAACCCATGGGTTGGAAAGATTAAGAGCTTTATAGGAAGAAGTCGACAGATTGATGAAAAATGGCTTTATCAGAAATTCTACCTATCTGAACTAGGTCTCCAACCCTGTGCTTGTAAAGAAAGCAAATGGAAGGTGGTGAGTTTGCATAGACTACTCAGATCTTAATAAAGCCTGGGACAACTACCCTCTTCCCAGGATTCTATAGCTGGGCATGAGTTGTTTTCTTTTATGGATGCATATTCAGGCTACAACCAGATCATGATGTACGAACCAAATCAAGAAGAAACAAGATTTATCACTGATGTTGGCCTTTACTTCTACAAAGTGATTCCATTTGGCTTAAATAATGCGAGGACAACTTAACAACGGCTAGCGAATGCTATGTTTAAGAAACAAACCGGCAGGACAATGGAGGTCTATGTTGATGACATGCTAATAAAGTCAAAGAGGGTTGCTGATCATTTAGAGAATCTAGCTTAGATGTTTGATATTCTACGCCGATATGGTATGAAATTGAATCCTATAAAATGCTCTTTCGGAGTCTCTTTGGGCAAATTCCTGGGATTCATGGTCAATGCCAGGGGCAGAGAGACCAACCCAGCTCAGATATCAGCCTTGAGAGAAATGCTTGCTCCAAGGACCAAGTGGGAACTCCAACACTTAAATGGGAAAATTGCAGCTTTGAATCACTTCATATCAAGGGCAACGGACAGTGCCTTCCTTTCTTCGATGCCCTCAGGAAAGGGAAGAAAGATATCTAATGGACTCCAGAGTGCCAGAAAGCTTTAGAGGAACTGATCTAGAATATGGTGACTCCTCCAATGCTTTCCAACCCTAGAAACTGAGAAGATTTATTCTTTTACTTGGTAGTGTCTGCTTGGCTTTGAATGTGGCCTTGATGAAAGAGGATTCGCAAGTTCAGAGGCATGTCTATTACATCAGCAAGAGGTTAACCTGGGCAGAGACGAATTATCCAAAGTTGGAAAAACTCGCCTATTGCTAGTTTATCACCTCGAAGAAATTCCGGCCATACTTTCAAGTTCATCCTATCAAAGTCCTCATCGATCAGCCTTTGAAACAAGTCTTGTTCCATCCAGAAACTTCCACGAGGTGGTGAAATGGAATATTGAACTAGTCAATATTATGACACATATCATCCCCAAAGAGCAATCAATGGACAGGTACTTGCAGATTTTATTGCGGAATTCACTGATCGAGAGGAGGAAATGGAAGAACCTATTGTCTAAACCAGCGTTCAATGGAAGTTATTTGTTTATGGAGCATAAAATAACTATTGTTCAAGGGCAAGAGTAATCTTAGAGACTCCTGAAGGAAGATCTATCTGCTATGAGTTGAGGATAGGGTTTCCATCAACAAATAATGAAGCTGACTACACAGCCCTCATTATAGGAGTAAAGCTGGCAAAGGAATTGCAACTAAAGACTTTTCAAATTTTCTGTTATTCGTAATTGGTGGCATGTCAAGTTCAGAAAGAATTCCAAGCCAGAATAGGCAACTCGCCAGCTTATCTATCCAAGGCTTGGGAATTGTTGGAATGCTTTGAATATTACACCATATCTCACATCTCTAGAGAAGAAAACACCAAGGCGGATTCACTAGCAAAATATGCAAGCATAGGAGATGCACAACTAATGGGATTAGCTCAGTGGAAGTCCTCTCTAGTCCCAACACGGAACAGATTGATATGGATTGGCTCATGGAAGCAGCCGAAGATCCAAACTCATGGATAACCCTAATTAAAAAATATCTCCTGATTGGTGCACTCTCGACAGAAGCTAAAAGCGAAGGAAGATATTACGAAAGGCTCCTGTGTATCTCATTCAGGATGGACGACTATACAGGCGAGGATTCTCTATGCCTCTGCTTCGATGTGTTACAAAGGAGGAATCAAAAGCAATAATGATGGAATTGCATGAAGGTGAATGTGGAGGCCATACTAATGATCAGACATTAGCTAAGAAAATTCTGCGATATGGTTACCTCTGGCCAGATGTAAATTAAGACTCCACGGTATACACCTGCAAGTGCAACAGATGTTAGAGATTTGCAAAGATTCCGAGAGCGCCATCCATTGTGATAATCCAAACGATCAGTCCATGGCCATTTTCCATCTAGGGCATCGATCTTATTGGGGCACTACCCACAACAAAGTCCACCTTTAAATATGCCATTGTAGCTGTCAATTTCTTCACCAAATGGGCTGAGGCAGAACCATTGGCAACCATAACCTCAAAGAAAGTTATCAACTTTGTCTTGAAAAACATCATTTGCAGGTTTGGCATGCCACAGAAGATAACCACGGAGAAAGGAACCTAGTTTGAAAGTGAAGAATTCCAGGGCTTTTATGCTAAGTATAAAATCCAGAAGAGCTTCGCAGCAGTGGCTCATCCACAAGGAAATGGGAAAGTATAAGCAGTAAACAAGATCACAAAGTCAACCATCAAGAAGCAGAACTCATAGTTACTGCACATCAAAGAAGGGTAGCCATACATTTCAATTCTAAAGACAGACACGGGACTTTCGAGATCGAAGATCTTGTGCTAAAGAAAGTAGTGACTGGAACTGGGGTTTTTGGGCCAAATTAGGAAGGACCTTATGTTGTGAGCCAGAAACTCAGAGACGACACCTTCAAGCTATCCACCACAAATGGAATCCAGATTCCTAGAGTTTGGAATAGCGAGCAACTTTGCCGCTACTTTATATGATACATTGTTCAAACCTATTGTAAGAAGTTGTAAATATTTGCAAGCATTATATTTGAGCTATGTACATAAGAAAAGTCATGAATGAGAAAGTCTATTTGCTTGCATGAATCATATATTTGCAAACTCTTGTTTATAAACACAAAGGTTGCTAAACTTGATTATTTTTTTAATTGTAGGTAATATAAGGCCACAGCTCATTCACAATATAACCAGACCTGGAAGCTTCCTAAGCATATCCCGGTTGGGATAGCTCAAGCATTGAGTTCCAAAAGCATCATACAAACTGAGCGAGATGATGAGATGCACCACCTTGCAAATAAAAAAAGGAATGAGCTATCTAAAGTCAAAAGATGAAAAGTCAAGCAAATGGGCATGGAGTCAGAAAGCTGCACCTTTCATCAAGAAAAACACTTATCAAAGAAGGAAATTTAAAACGCCAAATCTCTAGCTGGGGTCACCTATCAAGATAAGCGTCCAACAGAAGGATTGACATCAAACTGAAAAAAACACAAAGGTGGAAGTAGGCCAACCCAGCCAATAAATAAAAGGTTGCAAGTTCCACCATAGGGGCACCTTCTTAAATGTAAGGTTCAGGACCTCAGTTCCATAAATCGTGATAATTCTCGATAATGGAACTGGCGTCTGCCTCGTGGGACAATGCAACACCATCTGGACGAACCAGCAACACATCGGAAGGAACGACAAACCTAGGTTGGAAGTACCAGTCCTAGGCCAGAAGGATTGGGAACCCAAGCTGGAAGGACCAGCACCATGTCGGAAGGACCAACAAACCTAGGCTGGAAGTACTAGTCTTAGGCCGGAAGGACCGACAACCCAAGCAAGAAGGACCAGCACCATGTCGAAAGGACCGAAAAACCTAGGCTGAAAGTACCAGTCCAAGGCCAGAAGGATCGACAACAAGCTGGAAGGACCAAAATAAACAGAAATTCTAGCCGAAAGGAGGAATCCAATGCAATCTTGCCGATTCTAAGTTAATCAGGACGGACAAGATAGAAATTGGATGAAACTCAAACCCGAGACCTCTTCGGGGGCATGTATTCGACCAAATCTCTGAATGACCTGAATTACCAGGTTAGTGAGAAAAATGGTCGGGTACATTTAAAAAAATATAAAGCCTCTCACAGAGGGACATCAAAGGTAAAAGATCAATTTGAATAAAGACACAGTTCGATTACCTAAACTAAAATTCCATGGCTAACCAGCAAATTGAGAAGTTCTAATCACGATGGAGAAAGAGATGACTTGACCACCAAAACAGAAATTTCCAGTACTTAAGCCATTGCCGAGGAAGTCTAATAAAGATAATCACTTATGGCTTATGAAGTTGCGACAACCTTTGATATGGGGACATCACCACCACATTAAGACAAATCAATAATGCTCGTAAAACATACCAGAAGCTCGTCAGAACTTCATATTAAATGAAATGAGTTTAATATAAATGTGAAAAGAAACAAGTGCAGAATACAAGCATAAGAATATGATAAAGCTAAAGTAAAAGCTTGAGTATAATAAAGCAAAGCACAGTTTCATCACAACAACAACACAAGTCAACAAGTCAAGTACAAAAGTATCGGACACAGAGTAACATAGAGTAATAAGCGAGAACCGACACTCGCATATACAACCGATCTAAGTGAAATACACAAAAGGAGGTAATTAGGAAATAATGCAAGCCGGTCATGAATACTACTTTTTCTTATCACCAAACCTCAAACAAGGTTTAGTGGAGGAAGGAGGAGGAGTACAACCTGGTTGTTTCCCATCTTGACCACTGGACCGCTTGGTATTTCTTAGGATGAAAAAGTTATAATTCCTTTCTTCTAAGCAGCGAGCTTTCTTCTTTGCATCCCGAAGTTGATGAGAGCTTGGCTTTCTGCTTTTTCGGATCCTCAGCCTCCTTATCTGGGGTCTCTTCAGTATGGTCAGAGTCCTCATCACTTGGGATATAGTCAACGTCATCACCCAAGTTAGAAATTGTAGGAATCTGAGTATCCTGAGAGCCTGGAGTGGTAAAATAAAGTAGAGATGCATCGCCTGGGGGAGGAGTAGTGATTGGGGCAAGAGGAATCGACATCAAAGTTGAATCAGTTACAATAGCTTCAGTTGCCATTGCCTTGTCTACAGCAGGGGAAGGTCGTGGTGAGATTTGACCTAAAATAGATGAGCAATAAGTGTAGAATGCAGTTGTTCCAAGTGAAGGGAACATGAAGTCGAAGTGTAACATAGTTTGGACAATTTCAGTTTTACCTACAGCATCAGGTTTTGGCTGAATGTTTTTGAGTTCTTCGACTTCAAACTATCTGCATCATTATTGTCTTCCTCGTCATCTCCACTGTGATACTCAGTTACACCTTCCTCGACATTGCGCTCCTTAGTATCCGTGCCTTTTTCCTTAAGGTCAGCAGGAAGATTGACTGGAGTTTGAGAACCCGAAATCTCAATATTGATGAAGCCTGTAGAAGCATCTACAACAACTACTTTCTCCTCGGAGGATTTGGCTCGCTTTTCCATAAGTTGTCTCTTGCCTTCAGCTAAGTCTTCGCGGGACTCCTTATCCAAAAGATCTTCATTGAGCTCGTCTTTATTATGATCGCCCTCATCAATCTTAAGTACTTCGTCCCAGACAAGAGCTAATGTTTCAACGAAATCCTTTCCCAAGTAATGTAGGCTACCACAACTCATGATACTACAAACATAGAATTTGAATAAGGTAGCGTCACTCTTTTCCTTAACTTTCCTATAAGCGACCACGGCTTTGGCTTTATCCTCTTCAAAGAATTCAACATTGTTAGTTAGTGCTTCAAGAGACAGACTTTGAGAAGAAATCTTGTGTTGGAGAGTCATATTCACTTGCTGATAAGTAGCAGAAGTACTCCTTTTTATACCTAGTTGAGATTCAGCAAGTTGATGAGCAGATTGAGCCTCTTGAACTTAAGTCACAAGCATGTTTTCCTTCTGTTTTGCTGCGGAAAGATACTCTTTGAGCCTCTTAGCCTCAGCCTCTAATCCTGCTAGCTCCGCATCTCCTTGAGCAGAAGATGCAATAGTTCTCTCATATGACTTAAGAACCCTGATCAACTCAGCTTTACCATTCTCTAATGTGGCAAATCGATTGATGGAGACTCCGTTAACTCTTTGGAGTTCATGTGCAAAAGTATACCATTCGGCCAAAATTGCTTCTCAGCATGGCCTCTAATCGTATCTAACTAAATTTCAAGTTGACTCTTGGCCGTATCAAACTATGCAAACATACGAACCTTCAAGGTACCGAATTCTTTTAGAATGTCCCGCTTCTCAGAAGGGTATATGTATAAATAGAGATACGTCCCTCTTAGACACCATCCTAGGAATCTATCAGTGAGGCTAAAGTTTCCCAGGCCAGGAACATAACGTGGCCAGTTTATAATCGTCTGAAGGTCAATAGGAGTTGGAGTAACAAATGGAGATGCCAAAGACACCTGACGCTTCTAAGAGTCACCCTTGCCTTTATCGCCCTTGTTTCTCTTCTTTTCATCTTTTCTTTTTTGTCTTTCCTCTTCTTCCCTCCTCTTTTCTTCTAGCATATCATGGTGGTTATGCTTCCTTTAATACTTCTGAATAATTTACTTTCTCGGTTTGGTCAGATGAGATCATAAGACTCTTACCCTCACATTGTTTGAATGCATCTTCCTCGATGAGGGTTAATTTAGATTTGGGAGGTTTTTTTACTGCTTCCCGCAAGATCAGAGCACTTCTTTAGATTAGTTTTCTTAGCTCGAGATTTGGTAGCAGTATGTTTCTTATCTACCGTGTCTATTATAAGAGAATGCGAAGGGTGAAGCATACGACATTGGCAAAGGAATTCTTCTGTAACCAAGAATTTTCTACTCCATTCATCCTCACTAACAACCCTTAAAGAATCGAGAAGGGCCTGATCGAGGGCAGTATCTTGATCAGAAGGAATTTCTGTACAATAAAAATATATTTTAGCATTGAAATTTAGAAGGAGAAAGAAATAGAAGGCTCTAAGTAAATATACTCACCACCTTCCATCCATCGGCCGTAAATGTTTTCAAGACACCAGATAAAGAAATATTGTTGTGGAAATCCTTAAACACTTTCTGTCAGATCAGTAATAATTTTGGAGCCCCGACTCTTGACAAAAATAATTGAGGGACGATCCTTCTTCCTCCTTTTAAAGGACTACAGAGAACATATTTCTTTAAAGGTTGGTGCACGTTGTTTGACCCTCATAAAAAGTACATAAAGCCCCATTAAAATAAAGTAACTATTCGGGTGCAACTGATATGGGGCAATGGCCAAGCGCCGAAGGATTAATTCTAAATAAGGATTGAAAGAAGGAATCGCCCTGCTCAACAACATATAACGATTAGCTGCAACATACCCAGCTAGTGGAAGTTCAGCAAAGTCCTCTTTCCATAGGAACTTGGCCTCATCCTTCTTTGAGATTCTAAATTGTTTACACAATTGCTGATACGAGCTAAAAGAAAGGGGCGTTTCATGTCTTTCGAGAGGTATAACACCAAGAGGCCGGGGTTAAGGTAAATTCTGACCAAAATTCACCACAGGAACAATAGATGATGTAGTTTCAGTGGCTTGAACAGAACTCCCAACTTCACTGGACATAGTTCCTTCCTTAGGATTCTGACGTAACTATTGTCGATTTAACATTTCTACATAAACAGTTATGTCTTAAAATGAATCACAGGTATGCATTTCCTTGCTCATAGGGACTATTATGCAAAACTGCATATGACATTCTAAAAGCGAGGCTCGAAATTTACAATTGGCATGTGCCGGTTAACCAATTCCAAGCATCATTACAAGTTGATTCTAGAATGACTATATTCGCATAGAGAATGTTCCACCTAATCATAAGCGATTAAATGAAAACAACTATGCACAAGTATATCGTTCAATCTAAGAAATATTTCATTCCTAACTTTTTACACTAACCCGTTGATGGTGTAAGCATCCAACAGAAAAATAATAGCTCAAAAACATACGTATCACAGGTATAGTAATATGAAAGCTTGGAAATCAGCAAAAGCCCTAAACCAGATCCCCAAATAGCAAAGTTATGTCAATCTAATGTAAGTCGAACATGCTCGAGCCTGAACCGGGTTGAGCTTGACCGACCCCCATGAGGGCCGAGCCTGCTCAAACCCAAGCTGGGTCGAGCATGACTGACCCCGTGTGGGTTGAGCATAATCGAACCCATATGGTCGAGCATGTCCGACCCCCAAAGGGGGGAGGAGAGCATTCTTGAACCCACAGGGTGAATCATGACCGACCCTGAGGGAGTCGAGCATGCTTGTGACCAACTGGGTCGAGCATGACCCAACCTATAAGGGTCGAACATGCTTGAGCTCAATTGGGTTGAGCACGACCGACAAATTCAGGTTGAGCAAGTCCATGGAACTGAATTGTGGCCCAAGGGTTTCCAAGTAATCAAACCTATTCAACTGTACTCAAAATAGACTGAGTTAGAGTTGAAGTTCATGCACAACAAAAAGGCAACCCAAAGTTATCATGACAAAGACCAGAGTTCACGAAAAACTAAAGATTGTTCACAAATAAAGCAATCATGCATCAAAGCCTATGTGTCAAAGTCAAAATTAGGAAAAATTACATTGACAACTTCAACCGGAACTGTGTTTATCAAGCTAGAATGTGAATTGTAAGTCAGTCGAGATCAGATGTACAAACAAATTAGAAAAGTAAATAAATTCCACGTCATAAACATTTGGTCGAACACCTTATGTGCATCAAATTCAAGTCAGAAATTCAAGGGATCTTGTGTAATTCGCATTCCTAAAACACATACATACACATCCTTATCCCCAATTCAATCAAATCCATTCCAAATTCCAAAAATTACAACCCAAGATTTTAGTTCAAATCCAAGCCTTACCCAAATGTTACAATCGATCTAAAACATTAGATTTCTATGGTTCAAATTAATGAAACTAGTGCAAAATCAAAGAGAAAATCACCTATGATAAGCACAGTGCCTCAGATCCCAGAAGATTGCTCGAGTTTGGTTCAAAGTTGATCAAATTTTGCCACGGAGATCGAGCGTGACCGATAGGCTAGAGAATTGTGTGGTTTGTAAGCCAATTTGAATTAAATCTGAAGAAGATCAGTTGTAGAGAGCGAGGAGATCTTCAGAAAAACAAGATAGCCTCCATTAAGATGTTTCCCTTCAGAAAAATAAGCAAATTGTAAATGTGGAGACCAAGCGGTAATTTAAAGGAAGCGGGCGGGCCCGACCGACCTAATGGGCACGCTCATGACGTACAAGGCCAGACCATACGCTCGACTGACTGAGGATGATGTGTGCAAGCCCAAGTTATTCATATTTTTGTGCAACTAACCAATATAAAAAAACAAATTTAATCTATCAAATTGTGTTATATTTAATCAGTTCGAAGCTCATAGTTTTTACAAATTAAAAAATTTACAAACTTCGAGAGGCAAATGTCTATCCACCAAAAGTTAAGCGCAAATTGATAGATTAAATCTATATAAACCAATGGGTTAGTCATGCATATAAGAGTAAGCATGGTCAAACACTATTCAGTCATTCACACATCACACAGAATTCGCGTAATTACCCCGAGTCAGTCTAATGTCTATAGGTCATGCATTGCAATGGGTCGTGCATCATAGGGTTGCACACACAGAGCTCGCACATCACCTCTGGTCGGTCGAGCATAGGGAGCTCGTGCATGCTAGGGGTCACACACCATGATGGCTCACAGACAAGAGGGATCGTACCCCGGTCGGTCGAGCGTCTCTACTTCGGTCGCGCGTAAGGTAGGGTCAAGCACTGTTAGGGTCGGTCAAGACAACTGGCAAAAGCTAGCGATAGCTGGCAACAACTGGCAGTGGCATTTGCGTAGATAACTGATGAGCGACCCATAGCTTGCACATACAAGTTTTAGCTCACCACTTCATTCCAACCTCTCCTATAAATACCCCATGACCTTCACTTTAATGGGGATCGATTCCAAAGACCCCGAAGGGTGTCCAATTGTTTTCTCCGCTATTCCAAGCGATTTTACCTTCATTGATCATCTCCAAAGGAAGATCAAACACCAAATCATCCAATCATCCATGGAATTCATTCAAATCACTCAAGTGTCCAAGCATTAAAGATAATCATACTTTAACCTTGCTTTTCGAAAGATCAAGCTATTCGTTTGGGAGATTTGTGCAAATCTATTGTAAAACAGAGAGAATGCAACAACCCGAATTCTGATAAATCGATTTTTTTTTTCAAAATTCCAATCTATCGAAACTCAGATTGGTTTTCTCTGATATCCTGCAAAAAATACAGAGACATAAAACATGTCAAAGCACATAAATTATCTCACAGCAGAATGGATAAAATATAATATAATCAAAACATAGCCTTACGGTATTAATAATACTGCCCAACCAGTATCCAAAGCTATCATGTCTCTACCACAAATCTAACCTGCGAGTATGTTATAAGGAGGGGGTCAGAACACAAGTTCTGGTGATCGGATTTAAATTATACACTTTGGATATCCCTACATATACCGTTCAATCATATTTTCTTACTTATTAGGTTTCAGGGGTTAACAGAACTCAAGGCTTACACACATCGCAAACATTTACTACCTAGTGGATTAACCTAATATAGTATATATGTAGCTACCCCCAATATTAAGGTACACCCATGGTACCCCACTCGCACGGTCTCCACCGTAACAACATCAAAATATACGTAGTCCCTCATCCTACGCCGTAGTGACGTACGGATAACGATATTATATTCCGCATATATCTATCATTACTATGCTATGCAAACGTTCGGACTGCCACCTTTGTTTGAATCAGAATTCATACCAGAGTAATGCCCTCAAGTCTACGATACACTACCCAGAGCCGATATGCATCTATCTAGACTGTCCACCATACGTACCTTCAATTGTAGCTCGATGACTCAAACGCACGTCCTCAAATGTGCACGGAGTCCCGTGGCAGGGAGATACAAGCAACACGGAACTCGGTCGGGAGCTTTTCCATATTTGTACAGGCACGTCTGTAAGAGCCTCAATATATAAATATTCCTAGGGTGTGTTTTCACGGTTGTTATGGCCCCACCTCGGCTCCTCCCTCAACTAGAAAAGACTACAAGAGCTAAACGACTGCCCCTAAAGAAAACAATCTAAACATTCATTTGGCGTCTTCCCTCAACCACCATACCCCGATAGCGAAAGGTGAATGGTCTATTGGTTTTAGCTCTAGTCTTTTCGCATCCCACTGGCCACCGATGATGGGTATTCGGCGATCTACTATCCTTGTTGGTCGTCACTCTTCACCTCCGCATTGAAGCAACCGCCGAATCACCCGGGTGTCACCGCGTTACAGCATTCTGACTGCATAGCTACTTCTGCAGTCAAGGCTCACCCACCTAGTAGTTACGTACAGACCCAACCTCTGCCGGCACAACCTAAGACATCTGCGGCCGCACAGAGGGCTGCTAGGAGCACCTTACATTCCTCAGGAAGCTGCGTGCTTCCCCTTCCAGTCCTTCGGAGCCGTTAGAACAATCAGATGAATGCTCGCTCCCACTCGTGCCTTATAAGACCACGATGATCTACCCTATTGGGTTATTCACCTTAAAACGTGCGGACTGGTTCAAGCGCCTCACTTTTATATGTTGTTAGACCTTATGTCTAAACATTCTTCAACGCGCTTGCCTTACCTCATCAGGTTTTCTTTTAACTTGTTTATTCTCATTCATATTGAATTCTTATTCAAATTACCAAGTTTCTCTTGCTCATTACTTTCAGTCATGTAAATTAACCCATTTAAGTTTATTAATAAGCCCACAACAGGTTATTCTCTAGATTGTGGCCCAAGGTCTGTAATCCACAATCTCTTTTATAATCTTGTTTGATTTCATCATTACAACAACATGTTTTAATTAATATGTAATCAAGTATATCTCAATTCACATGTTTTCTGTTTAATATGTTAATCATTAATTATGATTAAATATAACCTATTTCATAAGTTTCCCTCATTCTTTCTCATTTAATCATAATTCTGTTTTACACCATTACTACAATTTATCATTGTTTACTTGTTAACTTAGTTCTATTAACTAAGGCCCATTAATAAGTTTCTCTACCCATTTATTGTAACCTATGTTATAATTTCCCCTTATCCCTAGGACAAGGCTAAACATGCTATTCTTTCCAACGGGTTCAGACTTCCACGTTTACAAATTACTTAATTTATAATTAAGTACAACTTCTCATATTTCATATATTTTTCGCCTTTTCTCAACCAACTTCTGACTTTCCCCATTTACTGATTACTTTAATTTACAATTAAGTGTCCCTTCCCTCCTTTCGCCAGTTATCCCATTTCTTTAATAGTTTATTATAACCTAAGTTATAATCTTCCCTTGTCCCAAGGACAATATTACCTATTATACAACATTTTCATTAATGTTAATTATTTAAAATAGGTGATTATCATTCCCTATTTAAACCATTTTCTTCATTCACTGTAATATATATATTCCTTATTTTAATTAAGGAAAACACTTTATGCACCTTACCAGTTTGATAGAAGGAACCAGTAATTTATTTTCATAACGTATTCCCATCTAAATCCGTCAAAGCAAGTAATTTCTTTACTTTTCTTACTTAATTTACTGTGACTTACTTGCAACCACGTTCTCAGAAATAGGACATTTAGGGAAATACATCACTTTTCCTTCGTATCACACTAACTTGGTTTATTAAATCCTTTCCTTTCTTATTCTCGGAGTTAGACATTTAATTACTACCATTTCCATATATACATATCTTGTTATGTACATATATATATATATATGTAAATATATAAATATGTATATATGTATATATATATATATATATATATATATGCACAAGACCTCTTACATTAAGCCTACACTTGTGGATGCTGGATTTGCCGGGCAAGTCCGAGCAGACGTCTACAACAAGTTGACTTAACCTCGTGTCTTAACACCGTTTTACGTTTTAATTATGCGCTTGGACCCCTCACATTAGATTTACTACTTGTGAGTGTTGGACATGTCGGGCGATCCGTGGCAGACTTCTATCATAAATGCAATCTACCCTCCTACCTAAGAGCATTACAATGTCAAATTACAGTGAATCTAGGCATATTCGGTTTTTAACCATTTTTTCTATGTCATCATAGGTTTTATAGTCCTTTTCTCCAAGTCATATATATATCATATGCTCCAAATTTAGATTTTTAATCTTACTTTGATTTATAACCAAATCCATGTTCGTGTATTTAATTCTATGCTAACATGAAACCATTTAATAACATAACTATTCCAAATCATACAAGTAAGGATCCATGTATATAATTGTGACTGGTTTACATGTAATACAAAAAACAAAAGTTGCTACCCAATTCAAACAAGTTTCTTTTACAACATGCTAACAATCCAATACTTTAATATGTTTCAACATATGGATTTAACAAGCTTATATCCCAATAAATTAAATTATTCCTACATGTTGTACTTTTCCCTTTAGCCATTATTATCACATTTTGAACATCTCAACAGATTGTATCCCAATTATACAGAAATGGGGAATGGTAAATGATAACATACTATTATCTAAAATATATAACTTAAATCCACTCACCTCGTATGCTTTCTCAATTCTAGATATGAGCCAAATTTTAGCGTCCATGGTTTTTCCACATTTAATTTGATTGAAACTTAATAACGGTGGATTGCTTATTTTCAATAAAAGAGAAGGGAAAGAAAGAGGAAGAATTAGAATGGATTGGATCTAGAATTTTACCTTGTTTCGTGATTCTAAATAGTCTTTTTATTAATGTCGATTCTCTCTTCCGTATCTGGATTCATAATTTTCCTTGATTTAATATTCTAATTTTTTAGAATAAATTTGAGGAGAGAGAGAGTAATGGTAGAGCTCCAGCATAGATGCCGAATTATGAGGTTTAGGGTTAGGTCTAAAGTCTTATTTATAGGTGTATTAGAACATCCAGGACCCTTTGATTTGACCAAAAACCATCAGAATCGTCAAAAACTTAGAAAACCCTAATCTGCCAAATTCTACCACATGGGGGTCGACCCCCCTTGAAGGTGTCGACCCCCCTTCGTGTGGGTCGATCCACCTTCATGTGAGTTGACCCCCCTTGAAGGGGTCGAACCTCATGGGTCCGGAGGCCCAAAATTGGTTTGGGCAGTTCCTGTTTTCTCTGACAAACTTCTACAACCCATAACTTCTTCATACGATGTCCTCTTTACGCAAACTCGGGCTCTATCTGAACCGAAATTCCGAGACGAACGCAATGGTACAATCCTTTTTACTTAATTCTAAATATTTAATTAAGTTATTCTTATTTTATTATCTTAAGTTAAAAATGCAGGGTGTTACATTCTCCCACCCTTAGGAAATTTTGTCCCAGAAATTTGATAAGGGTAAAATCAATTACCCCTCGCATAATATACATCCACCATGTGTGCATCCAAATTTTGTAAACATCGTGCTCTTGTGCAAAGTGAAATACAACATAATAACGCATGCATGCCTAAACAGTACCTCCTATGTGTATGCAAGTTTTTCAAATATCCTTTTAAAATATGATGCTCACATCATAAATATACTAGCAGTTCTACATGAATGCAATATTTTGAAAATAAAAAATGCTTTTTCATCCAAATTTTCCCACTCTTACTGAGTGGGAGCATAGTTCATCCAATTGTTTCATCCAAAATCCTACAAACCAACTTTATTTTTCGAATTTTAGAAAAATCTAATTTTCTAAATTTGATTTCTTATGCCGCAAAAAGGTGGAAAATGGAAAACTTCGCATCTTCCGTTTTTCTTTTTCAACCTTTTACTAACCGTACTTGGATTTTATGAAACTATTTATAAAGATTCTCCTATTTTCCTATCCAAGCACAACCCACATAAGAAAATTTTCTTTTGTTGCTGGTTTTCTTTTTCATCTTATCTTGGAAATTTTTATTCTTATCCATCTTTTCTCAGAATTTTCCATTTTTGTTGCTTTACTGAATTTTTTGTCTCCTTTTTAGTTGTACCATTTCTCTTTTCTTAGCTTATTTAATTATCTGATCTTAGTTTAAATTTAAATAAGCCTCAAGTCTTTCAACTAAAAAAAGAGAGCAGACACCCTACACAACTACTTCTAAAGGCCAAGAATCTGGGGATTGTCCCCCTTAGACAGAAAAGTCCAAACCATGGGATCCATGACAAGTTTAGGTGTTACCCTAACTACCCAACAATAACAATATAATGGAACGATCCCAAACAAAATATAGTAAAGGATTTTAGCCCTAACAGGATCTAAACACTTACTTGCCCATTTTTACTATATAGTAGCCACCACTAGTCCTATCTGTGTACCAACAGATATTTCAAGCAACACCCTAGGCTTTTCAATGCTAATGCATTCTATGGGAACTTACCATTATTCCAAGATAATTAACACCATTTGCTTCATAGCCTCAAAAATTTTCCCATCTTCCCTAGGCACTAATCCTTACCTACTCCATCCTTTTAAAACATGGTTTGGCCCTTTTTCATTTAAATTTCCTTCCAAAAACTACAAGTGTCAAAACTTTATTTTCCTCATGAAAACTTTCTATTGCCAAACCATAAAAACATGTCGTCTTTAAAAAAAATGTAAATCTTCATTTTTTTTTTCAAATCTTAAAATTGGAGTAGATACGGACAACTATTTTCTCAATCGGGTTTCTGACTTTTCCTATAAGGTCGGTTTAGTCTCTTAATACAAGGTGCAAACATCCTCTCTATTCTTAATTTCTACAACTTATTTCATCTACCCAACAAATTATCTTATTCAAATAATTTATCAAAAAGGATTGTCATAAGAATTGAGATTTCAAAACTTTCTTAATTAAAAATTCTTGTATGAAATGTAACAAGAAAAAACTAGCAAGCTATACATGCTCTATAATATGCACCTTTTATTGAGAGAATTTAATTTTAGACAAAATTTTCGCAAGAAATCACTATTTGCAAAATACACCCCATTTTACTTCAAAACCCAATATATACTTTTTTACATATTTTAAAACTGTAACTTTTAAGATTAAAACTTGGAAACACCATAAACCATTTTCCCAAAACTTTTATAATTTCAAGTTCTTAAAAGTTATTAATGGGGTTAGACTCAAAGCGGGTTTCCAATTTTCTAGGCTTTCCTAGACACCCAAATTTCCCACCCAAATTTCCTAAGGGTCTCAGATTTCCATATTTATTCCTTTAGTGTACAAAACAAACATCTCATTTCTTACCATATTATACTCTTTCTATTTAGTGGGTTCTTCTATGGATCTAGGTATATATAAAATATTTTTATATTTTTACAAATACAAATACGCTCACTCACTATTTATATAGGAATCCTAAACCTAAGCTCTGATACTAGATGTAACAACCCGAATTCCGACAAACCGTTTTTTTCCAAAATTCCAATCTATCGAAACTCGGATTGGCTTGCTCTGGTATCCTACAGAAAAGACAGAGACATAAAACATGTCAAAGCTAAGAAATTATCTCACAGCGGAATGGATAAGATATAATATAATCAAAACATAGTCATGCCATATTAATAATACTGCCTAACCAGTATCCAAAGCTATCATGTCTCTGCCACAAATCTAACATGCGAGTATGTTCTGAGGAGGAATCAGAACGCAAGTTCTGGTGACTGGATTTGACTTATACACTTTGGATAACCCTACATATACCATTCAATCATATTTTCTTATTTATTAGGTTTATTGGGTTAATAACACTCAAGGCTTACACACACGTCGCACACATTTACTTCCCAATGGATTAACCTAATACAATATATATATAGCTACCCCCAATATTAAGGTACACCCCATGGTACCCCACTAGCACGGTCTCCACCATAACACCATCGAAAAATACGCAGTCCCTCATCCTACGCCGTAGTGACGTACGGATAACGATATTACGTTACGCATATATCTTTCATTACTATGCTACGCGAACGCTCAGACTGCCACCTTTATTTAAATTAGAATTCATACCGGAGTAATGCCCTCAAGTCTACGATACACCACCCAGAGCCGACATGCATGTATCTATACTATCCACCATACATATTTTCAATTGTAGCTCGATGCCTCAATCGCACGTCCTCTAGCGTGCACCGAGTCTCATGGCAGGGTGATACCAGCAACACGGAACTCAGTCGGGAGCTTTTTCATATCTGTACAGGCCCGTACGTAAGAGCCTCTATATACAGATATTCCTAGGGTCTGTTTTCACGGTGGCTATTGTCCCACCTCGGCCCCTCCCTCAACTAGTAAAGACTACAAGAGCTAAATGACTACCCCTAAAGAAAACTATCTAAACATCCATTTGGCGTCTTCCCTCAACCACCGTACCCCGATAGTGAAAAATGAATGGTCTATTGGTTTTATCTCTATTCTTTTCGCATCCCACTGGATGCCGATGACGGGTATTCGGCGATCTACTGTCCTTGTTGGTCGTGACCCTTTACCTCTGCATTGAGGCAACTGCCGAATCACCCTGGTATCACCGTGTCACAGCATTCTAATTGCATTGCTACTTCTGCAGTCAAGGCCCACCCACCTAGTAGTTACGTACAGACCCAACCTCTACGGGCACAACCTAAGACATCTGCCTCAATACAGAGGACTACTAGGAGGACCTTACGTACCTCAAGAAGCTGCGTGTTCCCCCTTCCAGTCCTTCGGAGCGGTCAGAACAATCAGATGAATGTGCGCTCCCCCTTGTGCCTTATAAAACCACGATGATCTACCATGTTGGGTTATTCACCCTCAAACGTGTGGACTAGTTCAAGCGTCTCACTTTTATATGTTGTTAGACCCTATGTCTAAACATTCTTTTACGCTCTTGCCTTACCTCATCAGGTTTCCTTTTAACTTAGTTATTCTCATTCACGTTGAATTCTTATTCAAATCACCAAGTTTCTCTTGCTTATTAATTTTAGTCATATAACTTAACCCATTTAAGTTTATTAATAAGCCCACAACATGTTATTCCCTAGATTTTGGCCCAAGGTCTGTAATCCACAATCTCTTTTACAATCTTGTTTGATTTCATCATTACAATAACATGTTTTACTTAATATGTAATTAAGTATATCTCAATTCACATGTTTTCTATTTAATATGTCAGTCATTATTTATGATTAAATATAACTTATTTCATAAGTTTTCCTCATTCTTTCTCATTTAATCATAATTCCGTTTTACACCATTACTACAACTTATCGTTGTTTACTTATTAACTTAGTTCTCTTAACTAAGGCCAATTAATAAGTTTCTCTACCCATTTATTATAACCTATGTTATAATTTCCCTTTGTCCTTAGGACAAAGCTAAGCACGTTATTCTTACCAGCGGGTTCAGCCTTCCAAATTTACAGATTACTTAATTTATAATTAAGTACAGCTTCTCATATTTCATATATCTCCCCCCTTTTCTCAATTGGCTTCTGACTTTCCCTATTTGCTGATTACATAATTTACGATTAAGTGTCCCTTCTCTCCTTCCTCCAATTATCCCATTTCTTTATTAGTTTATTATAACCCAAGTTATAATCTTCACTTGTCCCTAGGACAAGTCTACCTATTATACAACATTTTCATTAATGTTAATTATTTATGATAGGTGATTATTATTCCACATTTAAATCATTTTCTTCATTCACTATAATATTATATTCCTTATTTTAGTTAAGGAAAACACTTCATGCACCTTATCAGTTTGATAGAAGGAATCAGTGATTTATTCTCATAACATATTACCATCTAAATCCATGTTAGAAAGTAATTTCTTTACTTTTCTTAATTTATCTACTGTGGCTTACTTGCAACCACGTTCTCAGAAATAAGCCATTAAGGGAAATACATCACTTTTCCTTCCTATCACATAAACTCAGTTTATTACATACTTTCTGTAACACCCCAACTCCGCCAGGGTGGCTCTTGCAAGCACTCTGACTTTGGAGGGGCGTTTGAATCAGGTAAACATGCATAATGGTATATCAAGGCAGAACAAGAACATATGTATATATATAAATAGAGTAAATAAGATAAGTAAAACAGCGGAAGATTTCAAACTATTTCAAAACAAGTTTGGTACAACATAATGTCAACTTTCCAAATACACAAGTCTAGATAAAAACAACATCACTGAAAAACTGAAATACATAAGTACTATCCCCAATATAAGTGATAACCATAGCTAGCTTCATGTCAAGACCGTACATGAGCTAAAATCCCACAAGCAAGCGATCAGAAATCCAAGCTAAGCTCCAATATTCCCACCCTGAGAACCTGGGGGGGGGGAGGGGGAAACGGAAGAAAAGAGGCGAAAGAAAACAGGTCAGTCAAAAAGACTGAGTAAGCCCTACTAAAATCAATGTAAACTGGTAAAGTTAACTTGCATGAGAAGCAGGGATGAACATAAGGATAACAACATACTAGCATGATGATTAACTAACAAGGTAGATAAAGGTGTCATCGCATAATCAGGTTTAAGGTTTTGCACCACAGGTGTACTAGCAAACTAACATGACTTGAATATACAAGTATTGATCCCTTGGCCCAAGCTTTGGCCCAATAACATGAAATGACCCTAATACAAGGTCTAACCAAACGGTCTAGTCGATCGGCTCCCTATAAGCCTAACTCGTCACGTGTTGGTGTCCATACGGCCCAAACATGATTGTAGTCAGACTGTGCCGGTCTCCCGTCGGGTGTATCAAGCCCTAGGGTGGCAACCCCTGGACACCATAAACATGCGTGCACAGTCCCGATCTACTGGTACCCGTGCATGTTTTCCCCGGATTTGGACTATGTGCACGACCATAAGTCCGCCTGGAACTACACCGGCGTACCACTCTGCCGTCGCTTTTGGTTGCTTACCTCAAGTTCAGTAATTCGTGCCCTACACCCTAGCCTAGACCCTAGGGCCATGATGATACAAACTTGGGATCACTGCTGGAGTGGACCCCCATTGCTAGGATTTTCTAGTGGGTTAAGTACGGTTTAACCCTCTTGCTAATCATGGATTAACTTGGTTAAGTGTAACGATGAGTTCACGACTTAACCCTGATTAATCTACCAAGCCCAAATTGGTTAAGTATTAAGTGGACCATGACTTAACCCTAATCACGAGGCATTAATTAATTTAATGCGCCTTAACCTCTCACATTAGACCTTGTTGTGGTTACTAGTTAAGCCGGGCGGGTACGGGTAGCTTTACACCACAACTTGGTCTAACCTCGGGTTCAAGGTACAACATGGCCAACTTCTCACATTGGGTCCTATTGTTTGTAGCAACTACTTAAGCCGGTCGGTTCCGGGTAGGTTTACGCTACAAACTCAACCCAACCTCGAGTTGGTCACACTTATCTTTTCTAAGTGTCATGTCCATCATGTTTCCAAAACATGTTACAAATTTTCAAGCAATTGGGTAAACCTAACTTAATAGGTAAATTCCCAATGGGTAGACCTAACTTAATAGGTAAATTCCCAAGCTTATGTTTTTATGTCTTTTAAGTTTACCCAACCCCAAACGCAATCCCATCGCTTACATATCGCAATAGCGCATAAAGGATAGAAAGAGGGAACTTGGCATAATCATGACATAAAGGTGTTGAAGCCACAAGTTTAACATGGTGGCATATGAAATGTACATGTGTTCATATACTTGCATATTACATTTTTAGGCCTCAAAAGCATGCATAAAACCAAACTTAGCATATTGGTGATACATGGTGATAAATGACATGTAAAAATGGCCATAAGTTCGCATTTAGCCTCACATGCAAGTTATCATAAGGGATATGATAACTTACATGTTGCCAAGATGCAACCCTTAGCATAAAGCTTGAAGCTTTAAGCTCATAAACCCAAGATAAGCTTGCATAACATGATAACATGAACAAAAGGATCAACCCAAACTTGCATATCATATGACAAACTTGCATATCAAACTTGCATAACATAACATGATAAACTTGCATATCATAACATGGCATACTTGCACATCATAACATGGCATACTTGCATAACAAAACTTGCATATCATAACATGGCATACTTGCATAACATGACATGATAAACTTGCATATCATAACATGGCAAACTTGCATAGCATAACATGGCAACTTGCATATAAACTTGGATATCATAACATGATATACTTGCATAACATAACTTGCATATCATATGACAAACTTGCATATCAAACTTGCATAACATAACTTGATGAACTTGCATAACACATCATAGTAAACTTGCATATCTTGGCAAACTTGCATATCATACATTTAACTTTAGAGTTTAAGTATGAAAGTAGAATAGGGCTTACAATGCTTATGAAGGCACAAAAAATATGACAAAGCCCTTATGCAATCAAATAGACCCAAAATGCAAGCTCTAACATAAAAACCCTTGAGCCAAAATGATCAAAACTCTTTCTTTATGATGCAAATATAGAAACTTGACTTGAATGCAAGCTAATGATGCTCATACAAGTTTGAAAACACTTGTATGCATGGAAAATCACTTAGAAATTTATTTAGGAATTTTATGAAGAGAGTGGAGGCCATGAGAGGATTGATTTTGCCATAGTTTAGTTGTAGGATTGTTTAATGATGATTTAGGGTTAGGTTAGGGCCTTATTTATAGATTAGGCAAGTGTTTTAGGCCATAGGATTAAACCCTAGTTGCAATCTCAGCCCTCAAAACCGAATCTGGCCCCCAAGCTCAACACAAACCCAAAATGGTGCACCAGGCAGAACTGCCCGGCTGGACCAAGTCGACAGCCAAGTCGACAGGGCTGTCGACTTGGGTCCAACCAAGTCGACTCCCAAGTCGACAGGGCTGTCGACTTGGGTGCTCTGGCGGGAATTTTCCCGCCTGGCCCAAACTGGCCCAAATTTCCAAATTCGAACTTGAATTTGAAATCTGTTTGTACTTTGAAATTTTCTGAAAAATTCGTTGGGCCTTAATCGGGTCATACGGACTCCGATTTTCGAAAACTCGGACTCTACGCGTATTTTTCCGAGACGAACGCAATGGCATAGCCCATTTCCGTTGATTCTGATTTTAGAATTAAATTTTGCCTCGATTTATGTTATAACAGGTTATTGAAAATACGGGTTGTTACATTCTCCCCTCCTTAAAGGATTTCGTCCCCGAAATCTTCAAGTTAGGAAGAACGTATCCTACCATCCAATCATCCATCTACTCAAAACATCATCCACGAGCAATCATTGTCCTTACAAGATTCTAAATGTTGTATGAACATATGCAAAGGTGTGTGTATATGTACTTATCTAATGCAAATATCATCAATGCAAATTATGTTAGTGAAATGAATCCATATGTATGCAATTCCTAACATAAGGTATAATATCTATATGTGTGCACATAACATACATCCATATGCAACATCCATGTGATAACACAAAAATTTCCATCCATGAATGTTAGACCAAAAATTGGTTCTAACACCCAAATTGATTAAAAGCAAATAAGATGAGATAAAAATAAAAAGGAACACACAGGATTTATAGTGGTTCGGCGAAGAAATGCCTACGTCCACTTATCTTTCACTATATTCAATGATTCAGTTGCAAATACAATGTAATTGTCACTTGATTTCACTCACAACTCGCTTATATTCACTCAATAGACTAAAACAAATAATGAAAGAAGATTTGGATTCTCCGGGAGTAATGGAGTTCGGGTTATGGAGGTAGTTGAATTCTCAAAGTGCCTAAAAAAGATCCTTTTCTTTGTCTCCAGACGGGGTATTTATAAGCGTGAATTTGCTCAAAACCCGATCCAGATCGGAGCCACGTGTCGTCCATCCCATTAGCCTCGGGTTCGGATGGATTACTGTGCTGACAACGCATCAAAATAGTGAACGTTATGGGCAGGAACTGGTCATAGCCGATCCGGATATTCAGGCGCTTATGCAGGGGGACAGTATGGAAAATGGGTTCGGGTCGGAGGTGTATGTATCAGGAGTTCGGATCGGGATATCCGATCCGACCCGAATTGATTTGGTGACAACTCTCTCTTCTCTTTATTCTGCTCTTCCTCCGAACCATCTCTATAGCAGCTGGGTGGCCTTCCGATCCATCTTGAAGAAGACTGTCCTCCGATCCGAACGCGCGCTCTCTGTTTCCAAAAACAATAGCTCGCCGCTCCGAACAGGAGACTTTATCCGATCCGAACCGATACGTTGTTCTAACCCGACCTGGATGATTGCATCTGTTCGATTGAAGCTGTAGCGTCTCCTCTGACCTGAGTAGTGATGGTCTCTCCGATCCGAACTGAAGTCTTCTAATTTGAAATGCTCTCCAATGCTTGATATCTTGACTTTGTGTTGCCTAGTTCACAAAGTAGGCTAACACTTTGCCCCCTCAAAGGATGCTTCTATTGGAAATGGAGCATGCTTTGATTGCCATTGCTCAACGCCTTCATCCTTCCTTTTGAATATGCATGCCAAGCTGTCGCACTTTATCCTGTTCGGTTCGGATTCCGACCCGAACGGATTTCTGCTTTGGGTTCCGACCCGAACTGATCTCCTTCTTCTCTGCAATGTATTAGTGGGCCAAGCTGCGTCATTTGGGCTTTTCGAACCGGTCCGATCGGGAATACAAATAGTCAGCTTGTTTTTTATATAAATTCACTTCATCTCTCTTCTTTTCTTTCATTCACTGTTTTTACTTATCCGAACCGATTCCACATCGAAGCCCTAGCCTTTCCCAGAAACTTCAAAATTTTCGCTTCCATCTTCGAATCAAATACATAGGTAGTCTTGTGATCTTGAATCTTATTGCCATAATCGCTTTTAATTTGCATCCGCGATTAGTTTGAACGATTCTAGCATAATAATTGACTGGTTCCATCGCCACAGTTCCCTTCATCCTCCGCCTTCGTCGTTAATGGCATCGACGCCATTTCGAGGCGTTAGAGGAGGGTATTGAAACTCGTTATTGAATACTTAAGTGCTTTTTCTCTCGACTTTAATTAAGGCTTGGGATTTCGAGTTGGGTTCGCTACCTAAGAGGAGGAAGAGGAAGGAAACTGAAGAAGATTGGTTCGGGTAGGGGAACAGTAGGAGAAAAAGGAAAAAAGAGAGAAATTCACAGAGCCGGATCGGGTCGGAGCAACAGGGCCAAGAAATGAGTCTTAACTTGTTTGACCGGGTCGAGTCGGATCTACAAATACAACGAAGGTCAAGACTTATGCGCTCAGATTGGACCCGGTTGTGAAACAAAAGAGAGAATAGGGGTCTGGTTATCCAAGTTAATCCGGTCCGCTCCGGGTGTCAATCTCCGACCCGCTCCGGGTGTCAATCTCCGAACCGATCCGGATATATCTCTCTAAGCATGGGCCTTTGCTTATCCGATCCGAACCTGGTGTCTGCATCCGAACCGAACACTACTCAATCTAAAACACAAACTTTCGTCCAACTATTTAAAAGATATTACTTCCAACTTCATGAACAGTTAGGATAGTGCCTTGCGGACATAAATGAACATTAAGAACTACTCTGACTATCACTTTCTCTTCAAAGTTTCGTCTTACATTGCTGCGCTTTTACTTTGCATTTCTCACATTCGCTGCACACATTTTAGTTCACACACATACACAGGGGGGTACGGGCTAATTTACTCTAATCCGTGCTATTGCTTCTTCAATAGTTCCATGACAATGAGGCCCAGACGTTCTTCCAGACTAGCTGAGAGGAAAGAAGCCCCGAAAACTTCTAACAAAATCACTCTTGAGGATATATCTTCTTCTTCAGATCCAGAATGGGACAGCGAGGGTCCAGATTACGAGGTTGGACATCGGGAAAGCGACGAGGTGTCTTCAGAGAATGAAGTTTCTCTGGGTTTTGAGGAGGAAGGAGGGATTGGTGACGATCGAGCCCCTGATGAATTTGAATCAGCCATTATATTGGAATCACCTTCGGACTCCGTTGAATCAACAATCGACAACGATCGACTTGTCCGAATTTGCTTAAAATACGGGATAATGAAAAGGGACACTCTAGTGCCTTCACGCTCTGACCGTCCCCACAACCCTCCAGAAGGATATATGGCGGTCACTCGATTAATGTGCATGGTCGGTGCCATTCCTCCATTCTCTCCTTTCATCGTTGATTTCTTAAGACAAATGCGGATTGCCCCCATGTAGTTGCATCCCAATTCATATGCCTATTTGCACACCTTGTACATAGCATATCATGAAATCCTAGGCATAGAGCTCATGTTCGATGACGTTCACTTCTTTTATAATTTCAAACATCGGACTCGAGAGACTCCATCCTTCTGCTACTTTGAATCAGTTCCAAAAAGGAAGATAATCTCTGCACCATTTAGCAGTAAAGCTGGAGATTCCAGATTAGAATGGTTCTACGTGAAGCGACAGCCTGGATGCGCCAGTAGATGGACAAAATCAAGTAAAGCACCGATTTTCTAAATCTGGGCTCTGTACACTTGAATCATCATCTTGACCTGTTTTCCTTTTTGTTTGCAGTCGACAACCCCAAACAGATATCAGATCAGATGTTCTTTGATCGGATGCACCGACTTCTTAATGGCAATCAGAAATTCTTGACTATCGACGAAGTCCTTAAAGACGAATATCTTCACTTTCATGGGCTATTATCTGTTTTTCGTAGCATCGGTCATGGGACGGTCCCTTACGCATACATTCCTCCAGTGGAGGTGGTTCCAGAAACAGGAGAAGGCTCGGGAATTCCTACAGTGCCTCTTCAAGCTTCACCTTCTCCATCTTCTACACAAGATGACGAATTGGCTAACCTGGCAAAAAGGCATCGAGAAGGATATGCTGCCCCCGAGGAAGCCACTTCTCTAGAAAAGTCAACATCCCCAGCAGAGTCGCCACTTAATGCTTCCGAGGGGAATATTCCTAGTACTGATGAGCAAATATTTCAGGGTTTGGGGGATCTCCCCTTACCCGAGACTATATACACTTCAGAGGATTTCAGGAAGGATCCTTTAGTCTTCACCTCTTCTGAAGAGACCACTCCCGCTAAGGCCAAAGAGCCTACTCGTACTAGTCTAGCTTCAGACTCGGGTCGGTTGGGGGGAAACACACCACTTAGGATACACTTTACACAACAGCATTAGCATCCATTGCACCTCTTTCTTCGTGAATCCATTAACTCTAAACTTCATTTGTTTTACCGTGCAGGTACGATGTCTCGATCTTACTATGATATAAGAAAGCTTCGTCGCAACATGTCCAATCCTCCTCAGGATGTCGAATATGACCGTCGTGATGATCGCGGCAGGGATGAGAGAAGGCCTTACGATCCTTATCGCTCTCGACCCTCGCGTTCTCGCTCACCAGTTCGGCCAGAGCAAGAGAAGTACAAGGGTTATCAGAGCCGCAGGGAAGAGGACAGACCACCATCTAAAGACTCCACTTCTTCCCATGAAAAGCAGAGTAGAGAGAGAACTCCTCCAAAAGAAACTGGGACTCGAAGTAAGCACAAGGTCCCTGCCACTAAACGACCTAGGACGGACAAAGAGACTACTGAATCCTCTTCACATAGGGACACCGAATTATCATTTCCAGCTCCTCCCCCACTAGATGCGGGAACTGCAGTAAAGCTGGCATATTTAGAGGAGCAATTTCCCGAGCACTACTTCGAGACTTTGACCTTTTTACCTACTCTTGAACCTATTTCTTCTAATTGGGCAGTTGAAGCCAAAGCAAAGATTGATTTGGTGGAAAAACAATATACCGAGATGTTCAAGTATTCACGCAATCTTTCTTGAATCATCCGCACTCTAATCACAAATACCGATTCAATGCAAAAGACCGCGGAGGAGGATGCCAAGGCTCTAAAATCCCTAGGAAAAGATTTGGAAGACACTCAAGCTCAACTAGCTGTCGCTCAAAGGGACGCTTCTAATTTCAAACAACAATTTGAGGACATGCAAAAGCGTTATCACGATTTGCTTGAATCTCACACTCAGGAGCATTCTGAATTAAAAAAGCAAGCTGACGAGGCCAAATCAGATGCTGCTAAGACACGCCTTGCTTATGCTGAGCTTGAACGGAAAAACGCCGAGTTAGCAAAGAGGAGTGCTGAATTAGAAAAGAAGAACGCTGACTTGGCTTCAAAGTTGTTGGAGGCAGAGAACAGGGCTGCCCTGGTCGAGGGCAATGTGGAGTGTGCTATTAAATCTGCGGAGGAAGCCCGCCAGCAACTATCAGAGGCGGAGGCTGATATTCAGGGTTTCGGTGAACTAATGATTGAATTCTTCGCACATATTATTCGACGCCGAAACATTTCTTGGATCGAGGACTATCCATCCACTCTAGTTCAAGTATGGAATCAGATCGTCGAGTGGGAAAAAGAGGAACTTAAGGTCGATTCCCTCGATGAAGATAAACTAATGGAGAAATACTTGAGGGATGATGAACCGGAGCGCCTGGCTGAAGGGCGCCGCCTTATTGCTGAGGCCATGGAAGAAGAGAGACGGAAGTCTAAACAAAAAACTGTTCTCGAAACTGGTTCCTCCTCTTCTGCCCCTGCAACTTCTGAAGTAGAGGGGTATGATCCTGAAAATCCGGGAATTCCCCGAACAACCCTGCTATCCCCTATTCCTGAAGCAACACCAGAGGCAGTAGCCACCCCCACAGAAAAGTCTTCGGAAGGTATCCCTACCTTTTCTCCTCAATTTGCCAAGGCTATTTCTACTTTTCGCCACGTGATCGAACAATCGATGAAAGACCCATTGTTTTCACCTGAGTTGATAACTGTTGCTTCTCATTCTGTAGGTGTTGAATCATCCGTAAAGACAGATGTGACTCAGGGAGTCACCGCTGGGACAAAGCCCGCAGATAAGGCCAAAAAAGGGGAAGACAAGGCTGCTTCTATAGACTTGGAAGAAGGAAGTGAGCCGACTAAGGTCGCCACTCCTCATGATGAAGAAATGATAGCAGCTTTAAAGGACGATGGCGGAGACGGAGGGCATGAAGAGGAACCAGAAGTTGCAATAGTCGGGGAGTCAAAAAATGCTGATGATGTTACCTTGGCTGCGATGAAAGCCGATCAAGACAAACGCTTGCAATTAAAAGCTGAAGAGCTAGACCCCGAAGTCCTCAAACCCCTCGCTGTCGTGGATGCGGGATCAAGGTTAGTTGTTAAGCTCTCAACTAGATCTATTACAGAGGAACTCGCTAAAAAATCTTCTCTTGATTCCAGCGCCCCGCCCTCCGGGAAGAAGTCTACTGGCTCCAGCACCGCATCTTCAGGAAAAAAGAAGTCAAAACGAATCTTGATCGAAGCTGAGAAAGAAGCAAAGGATGCGGAGAAAGCCGCCAAGAAATCCAAGGCTCATTCAAAATCTAAATAGTGGATTGCCTTGTATCTTTTTAGCATTTAGTGAACCAATAATTGCTGCTACAAAAGTAGCTCCTGCACTTTCTTTTTTATCTATTTTCCTGTACAAATTCATTCATTGGTGAATAAAAATAACTCATCTTTTGCAATGTTCATTTGTTAGTAGTTCTGCACTTATGTAAAAATGCATGTCTATAGTTGTGAAACGAAGTTGTGGAGGGGGGAAATATGCGTATACATACGTGTCCCCAGTCAATTCTCACAAACTATTTAATGCTTAGTCGAGCAATCTGAATGCTCCCGATTCTCTGACGGGATAGCACTTCCTGTGCCGTCGGTACCTGTCGCTTTTTCTGGCATTTCTTTTATACTCTCTCTCTTTCTTTTGAGAGTTAGAGTTTGAGCTCAGTCATCTATTTATTCCCCGGTCTTTCAACGGAGAAAGATTTCTTTCTCAGCGCTCAGTCGGAGACGCCTTTATACTCTCTTTCTCTCTGGAAAGTTAGAGTTAGGAGAAGAATTTCTTTTTCAGCGCTCAGTCGGAGACGCTTTTATACTCTCTCTCTCTCTGGAGAGTTAGAGTTAGGAAGAGAACTTCTTTTTCAGCGCTCAGTCGGAGACGCTTTTATACTCTCTCTCTCTCTGGAGAGTTAGAGTTAAGAATGTCGTTTTCTCATTCTTTTATGTCTTATCGCACAAACAGTCTTTATGCTTCTTTTTATGTCTAAACTGTCTTCAATCTTTTTAAGCTGTGAGTTATCCTGTATCTTATAATCACAACAGAATAGCTGATAAATGTATATACGTAATGCATAAAAGTAAATAACACACAATATTTTTATAGTGGTTCAGCTAAGTCGTAGCCTACATCCACTTTATAGTCCTTTATTCATATCGTCAGATTTTCCCAAGGCAAGTCGTGCCTTATTACAGGGTTCATAGGAAAAATAACAAAGAGTATAGCATTTCTAATCCAAATATCGCATTAAGTGTTGGGCATTCCATGCTCGAGGGACTTCTTCGCCATCTACGGTCGTTAGCTTGAAGGTTCCTTTTTCAAGCTTCCGTTGGATGACAAAGGGTCCTTCCCATTTTGGGCCGAGGTGAGGAAGGGATGGAAAAACTCTCTTTAGCACCAAATCTCCTGGTTCAAAAGTCCTGAGGCGAACTTTTTTGTCGTAATAGCGTGCCATCTGACGCCGATGTCTTGCTGCACGCAAATCTGCTTCGTCCCTTTTCTCTTCGACTTCATCAAGAGACTCAAGTAAAAGTGCCCGATTTGTCATCGGGTCATAATATGTCACCCTGTGGGAAGGAACTTCTAGTTCAACTGGAATTACAGCTTCTGAGCCAAAGGAGAGAGAGAGAAAGGGGTATGATCGGTGGCTGTCTTAAATGTTGTTCGATATGCCCACAAAGCTAGGGGCAATTCGTCAACCCATCTTGCCTTTGCACGCTCTAACCGTTTCTTGAGGATGGATTTTATTACTTTGTTTATTGCCTCTACTTGCCCGTTTGACCGCGGATAGGCAACTGCAGTATATCGCTTGTCTATCTTATACTTCTGACAGAAATTTCTGAATTCAGTACTATCAAACTAGGTTCCGTTGTCAGTTATAATCGTCCTTGGAATCCCGAACCGGCATATAATATTTCTGACCACAAAACTTATCACCTTTCTTGCTGTGATCTTGGTCAAGGGCTCAGCTTCTACCCACTTCGTAAAATAGTCCACGGCCACTATTGCATACTTAGCTCCTCCTTTAGCAATTGGTAGGACTCCAATGATATCAATTCCCCACGTGGCAAATGGCTAAGGACTCACCATTGATTTAAGTTGGGTCGACGGTGCCCTGGGGATTTTAGCGAATCTTTGGCACTTATCACAGCGTCATGAATAATCAGCTGCATCTTTATTGATCGTAGGCCAGAAGTATCTGTACTGCAATATCTTCTTTGCTAAAGTTTGACCTCCTGTATGATCTCCACACTCACCTTCGTGTACTTCTCTTAGTACACGCTTGATGTCGTCGTGTGTTATACATCGTAACAGGGGCATAGAAAATCCTTGCCTATAAAGAGCATCATCTTGTATGACATATCTGGTAGCTTTGCGAATTATAGCTCTTTTCTCACTCTTCTTTGATGGGAGTGTCCCATTCTTAAGGAAATTCTTAATTGGAGTCATCCATGACTCCTTCTCTGGTTCCGCTTCAAAAGCGAATTCAATTTCCATTGAGTCAAAGCTTGGCGACTCCAACGTTTCAATTGGAATTATTTCAGTCTCTTCTGGATTGTCGGAACTAGCCAGCTTTGCCAGTCTATCCGCCTTCTGGTTTTCAACTCTGGGAATATGTGTTATGTGGTACCGCTCTAAGCTATTCAATAGCTCTTCCACTTTCTTGAGGTAGGCGATAAGGCGAGGTCCTCGAGCCACGAATTCATCTCGCACTTGACAAACAACAATTTTAGAGTCACAAAATATGTCTAACATTTTTACTCCGAGGTCTTTAGCAAGCTTCAGCCCGGCAATCAGGGCTTCATATTCAGAGTCATTGTTAGTCGCCGAAAATTCTAATCGCAAGGCGTAATATAACGACCGTCCTTCGGGAGTGACTAAGACGATTCCAGCTCCGGACCTTCGGTCGTTCTTGGCTCCATCTGTATATAGTTTCCACGGATTTATCTTTAGCTCATCCTCGGACTTAACCACTCTGTCATTGACTACTTCCTCCTCTGGAATGGTGAACTCCGCAATAAAGTCTGCTAGAGCTTGCCCCCTGATTGACTTTCGTGGTTGAAAATTCAAATCAAACTGACTTAGTTCTATGTTCCATTTGATCAACCTTCCCGATGCTTCGGGTCTCTGCAACACCTGCCTTAAGGGTTGGTCGGTGTATATGGTTATTGGATGGGCTTGGAAATAGTGACGAAGTTTTCGGGATGCGATCAGGAGGCTGTAAGCGAGCTTCTCAATTTTTGGGTAGTTGCGCTCTGCCGCCGCTAATTTCTTGCTTACATAATACACTGGCCTTTGTACTTTATCTTCTTCTCGAACAAGGGCTGTACTGACGGCGTGAGCCGAGACCGCCAAGTAAACAAACAATTCTTCGTGATCTACGGGCTTTGATAAAATCGGCGGTTTCTCTAACAGTTCCAATAAATTTCGAAAGGCCTCAACACAGTCTGGAGTCCACTCAAAGTTCTTCTTTCCTCTTTTAATCAAATCAAAAAATGGAACACATTTGTCTGTGGCTTTGGAGATGAATCTACTCAACGCCGCTACTTTCCCTGCAAGACTTTGGACGTCTTTAATTCTCCTCGGTTCTTCGATATTTCTAATCGCTGCTATCTGGCTAGGGTTGATTTCAATTCCTCGGGAACTCACAATGAAGCCAAGGAACTTTCCCGATGCCACTCCAAATGAGCATTTCAGAGGATTCAATTTCATCCGGTACTTTCGCAGGATACCAAACATTTCCGCCAAGTCTTGCGTATGGCTGGAGGACTGCTTTGATTTGACAAGCATATCATCCACATAAACTTCCATAGTTTTTCCTATTTGATTATAAAACATTCTGTTCACCAAGCGCTGATAAGTAGCTCCAGCGTTTTTCAATCCGAATGGCATTACAACATAACAATATAACCCCAAATTCGTAATGAAGCTCGTATGTTCTTGGTCTGGTACGTGCATAGGAATTTGGTTGTATCCAGAATATGCGTCCATGAAAGAGAGAAGTTCATGACCTGCTGTCGAGTCTACAAGCTGGTCAATCCTGGGAAGTGGGAAACTATCTTTCGGGAAAGCTTTATTTAAATCTGAAAAGTCAATGCAAGTCCGCCACTTTCCGTTTGGCTTCTTTACTAAGACGGGATTCGATATCCAGTCGGGATAAGTCGAATCTCGAATAAATCCATTCTGCTTCAACTTCTCTACTTCCTCTTTGAGAGCAGCCGACCTCTCTGGGCCCAGCATGCGTCTCTTTTGCTTCACAGGCGGATGCTTCGGATTTACATTCAATTTGTGACTTATAATGGATGGCGATATCCCACACATGTCAGCATGGGTCCAGGCGAACACGTCTAAGTTTGCCTTCAAGAAGTCCGTTAGTTCTTTAGCTCGACGTGGATCCAATTGAGAACCAATCTTCAAAACTTTTGTCGGATCAGCTTTATCAATGGGAATTTCCACTGTCGCTTCATTAGGAGTTGCATTCCTAGCCTCTGGTTCCTCGTCTTTTCTGGGATCCAGGTCTTCAGGCGTTCCTTTGGGCAACTCCCTCGGGGTCAATCTCTCTAATTGCTATGCCGAGTCCCCCTTTGAGGGAGACGAGGCATCCTTACTCTCTACGTTAAGTCCTTTCATCAACATCTTTAGTTCGGCCACATAGCAGGCCCGTCCGGAAACTTGATCCCCTCTCATTACTCCAGTTCCGGCTTCGGTTGGGAACTTAAGTAACAAGCACCAAGGGGCGATACAAATTCTGAATTCAGCGAGGGCAGGCCTCCCCAAAAATGCATTATAAGGCGAATCTACGTCCAATACTACGAACTGAAGCATCCGCACTCTTCTACGTTCTCCTTGCCCCAGGGTCACGGGCAACTCTATGTATCCCATGGGAGCTGTCGACGCCCCGTTGAAGCCTCTGATCCATCCTTCACAAGGCTTCAGATCTTCAGATTCAAGCTTCATCTGATCAAATGACTTCTTGAACAAAATATTAACGGAACTTCCGTTGTCTACTAGTACCTTATGGACCAAGGCCGGCCCAATGGTGGTAGTAATCACCAACGGATCATTGGTGGGTGATTGTATCCCAGTATTGTCTCGGCTGCGAAATACCACGTCGTCAAACATGGTCTTCTGTTGTTTTATAGGGGTGATATCTTCCAAATCGTCACCCTCGTTCACATCTAGGTGCTTGGCAGCGTTTACATATTGATCCATTGACCTGAAACTTCGGATTGCCGGGTGAGGTCCGCCTACTATGGAGTTGATAACAATTCCTTTACCTTTCTGCTGCGCTGTAGGCTTGGGAGCAGGCAGAATCTGTTTTGGAGCCTGCTCTCCTTGCCCCCTGTCCCTCGGGGCAACCTTGTACTCATCCAACTTTCCTTCACGCAGCAGCTTCTCAATCACATCCCTCAAATGCCGACATTCATTGGTTGAATGCCCATGGGTTCCATGAAACAAACAAAATTTCCCTGTCGCCATTTCTTTCTCGGTCGAATCACGAGGTGGCGGTCTTTTGTACTGTAACACATTGTACGTATCCAGGTAAATATTTTCCAGGGTGTCGTTCAATGGTGTATAATTCTCGTAGTTCTAGAATCGGGGTCTTTTGTTAGGATCACTTCCCCTATTTCTGTTTCTTCTGTTACCGTTTGGATTACGGTTATTGTTGTTGTTACCCCCACTTCCAGCATTGTTGTTTCCACCCTTGTTTCCTACATTTACTTCAACCTTGCCAGAACTTTCCTCAGACTGCTTCACGGCGATGTTACTCTGCACATTCTCCTTTGAAGCCGTCTCAGACTTTCTCTTTCGGTTTGCCCCGGCCTCCTCTCGCCTTAGATAAATATCGGCTTTTTCGTAGAATATCTCCCTTGTGGAGGGTGTTTTCCCAGAAAGGTAGTCTCCAAACTCAGATTCAGGATCGACTCCTTCCTTCAATGCCATCAGAATAGTGGGCTCATGCGGGTCACTGACCTCAGTTACAGCTTGGTTAAAACGATCAAGATATGCCCTCAAAGATTCTCCTGGTGCCTGCTTGATTCTCGATAATTCAATAACACTTTTGGACTTTCGGGCATGGAGTCGAAACTGGTTCATGAAACGCTCGCTTAGTTCCTTGTAATTCGAAATCGAACGAGGAGGAAGTCGGGTAAACCAGAACAGCGCCACATCTTCTAAGTAGATTGGGAATGCTTTGCACTTCACTTCATCAGGGGCAGCAGCAGCATTCATGAGCCACGAGTATCGCATTAAATGCTGTCCCGGATCAGTCCTTCCGTTGTATTTGTCCATCTGTGGCAAGTTAAAGCGTCGGGGAAATTGGAAGTCGAGGATATCATCGGTGAAGGGAGTATGGCTTCGTTCGATGCCATAATCCTCATTTGTATAGTTCCGACTCTCGGACATGATCTGGCGAACCATTGCCTGCACATCAGCATTAGTTAGGGGCCGCTCAGGTTCCCTGGCCCTAGTATCCGAGCTCCTTCTGGGCTCTTGTTCAGGAGATGCCCTTCTTCTTCGAGCTGCCTCTGCTCGATTCTGTTCCCTGCGCTCCCGGTCGATCTCGGGAGGAGGGGATTGGAGTCTTTGCCCTCGAGGGGGGTCATTGTTTCCTAGCGCTCGTGCAATATCCTCACGAGATCCCAAAGATCCAAATGTCAGCTGCTCCACGTTCTGAGGTCGTTCGAGCGGCCTTCGTTCACGGGGCCGCTCTTCCTCGGAAGATGAAGATTGATCCACTGGTGTGTGACGAACCAGTGATGGAGTTCTATGTCGACGGAGTTCACTAATCTCCCGACTCATGAGCCTCATATTTTCCTGCATCATGAGATTAGTGCGCTCGTGAACTTTCATAGCCTCCCTTGTGCTCTCAAGCATGTCAAGCAAGCGCGAGAAATCTCCTTGAGTGATGGGCGCAGATGGACTGACCTGATCATCAACCCTGGTGGCTGGAATCGGAGCATTCGTAGGGACTCGAGTAGAGGTTCCAGGTTCACCAAGGATCGGGTCGGATCGGAGGTAGGAGGTCGGGTCGGTTCGGAGTTGGGGAGCCTGGTCGGATCGGTATGTGGCAAGCAGCTCGGGTCGGTTCAGATTGGGGGAATGCACTGCTTCATAATCTCCTACCGGATCGGATCGGAGCTCTCCCCCTGCTGGCGGCTCGGATTTCCTGCATTGGTTCTTCCTGCTGCTGAACTCTGCCCCCGAGACCTTGTTACAACAGCATTTTGCTGATCTTCGCCAGCTCCATTTCCTCGTACAGACTGAACTTCCTTGCCTTTTCCTTTGGCCATGAGTCTTTGACAATCACTTCAACAAATATAAAAAAGCGGAGAAACTTAAGGATTCACTTCTTTGAACTCAACGGTCCAAAAAGTAGAAAGAGATCCCGGAAAATAAAGAATTTAGATGAGGATTCTCAGTGAAAGCACCAAAATGTTAGACCAAAAATTGGTTCTAACACCCAAATTGATTAAAAGCAAATAAGATGAGATAAAAATAAAAAGGAACACACAGGATTTATAGTGGTTCGGCGAAGAAATGCCTACGTCCACTTATCTTTCACTATATTCAATGATTCAGTTGCAAATACAATGTAATTGTCACTTGATTTCACTCACAACTCGCTTATATTCACTCAATAGACTAAAACAAATAATGAAAGAAGATTTGGATTCTCCGGGAGTAATGGAGTTCGGGTTATGGAGGTAGTTGAATTCTCAAAGTGCCTAAAAAAGATCCTTTTCTTTGTCTCCAGACGGGGTATTTATAGGCGTGAATTTGCTCAAAACCCGATCCGGATCGGAGCCACGTGTCGTCCATCCCATTAGCCTCGGGTTCGAATGGATTACTGTGCTGACAACGCATCAAAATAGTGAACGTTATGGGCAGGAACTGGTCATAGCCGATCCGGATATTCAGGCGCTTATGCAGGGGGACAGTATGGAAAATGGGTTCGGGTCGGAGGTGTATGTATCAGGAGTTCGGATCGGGATATCCGATCTGACCCGAATTGATTTGGTGACAACTCTCTCTTCTCTATATTCTGCTCTTCCTCCAAACCATCTCTGTAGCAGCTGGGTGGCCTTCCGATCCATCTTGAAGAAGACTGTCCTCCGATCCGAACGCGCGCTCTCTGTTTCCAACAACAATAGCTCGCCGCTCCGAACAGGAGACTTTATCCGATCCGAACCGATACGTTGCTCTAACCCGACCCGGATGATTGCATCTGTTCGATTGAAGCTGTAGCGTCTCCTCCGACCTGAGTAGTGATGGTCTCTCCGATCCGAACCGAAGTCTTCTAATTTGAAATGCTCTCCAATGCTTGATATCTTGACTTTGTGTTGCCTAGTTCACAAAGTAGGCTAACAATGAATAAGCATAAACACTCATGCATATGCAATATGAGGAGTGTGTGAGCCGATCTAGTGCCTAACGTGTATAATGCATCCACGAGTAACCACTTGCAAACACTTGCAACCACTTGCAAACATCAAGCATAACATGTTTCAAACACATGTTTCATCCAAAGGGTTTCTACCTAAGGTTCTCATGACAAGATTAACACGATATACTAGATAATCAAGACAAACATGGATAGCAAAAGATATGCTACAAAGAGATCGGGAAGATAAGCAGGATATACCCCTTTCGGATTACAAGAAATCCCTTCCTAACCCAATCCATATTCTATAAAAGCCCAAAAGTTTTTAGTCAACCTAACGGACCCCTTCAAACCCTGACATGTATTACTAGCCAATAAGTCATACCTCCCAACAGAAATAGGACCGAGAACGGGACCGAGAGGATATACGTAAAAAGATAACATACGAGTAAGTTCCACAGGAAAACAAGGATCAAGGATATGCTCTTAGAAAGAGATATGATGCGCGTATCTAGCCTTCAGTCTTCTAAGTCACGTTTCCTTGAGCTTAACTCCACTGTGCTTTGACCGTCTTTTACCTCATGACTTCTTAGCTTCTTAACTCTTATTTCCAAATATGAGTTGGAACCCATTTCATTGTCGCCTCTCGTCTTCCTTTTTCACTTACTCTTCTATCATTCTTGGCTTAAACATAACTATGACCTCATGGTTTCATGCAAGCTCTCCAAAATTCACTAGTGAATCCTGGATCTCGTTTACTTACCATAAAGTATTCCACGCAGCAGAACTTTTCTTGGAAATACCAATCCATGTTGCCAATTGCTCTTACTAACGTAATTTTCTATAACTCATGCTTGAACGAAATGAATCATCCGCCTGTGAATGATAGGCCGTACTTAGATTCGGTTGCTTGCCCATGATTTCTCGTAGACTATCTCAAAACTGACTGGTGAAGATTGAGTCATGGTTACTAACTATACTTTAGGGAACCTCGTGCAACCGCTTTATTTCTTGAAAGTAAACTGTCGCTAGCTATGATGCAGTCCTTTCACTCTTTATCGGAGTGAAATGAGCACTCTTCGTGAGTCTACCTACTATGACCCACATGCTCGTATTCTCTTTCCTTGACCTAGGCAGTCCATCCACGAAATCCTTCGTGATGCTTTTCCCTCTTCCATTGCGGGGACCTCCAACGGATATAATAGCCCACCGGGCTTTTATGACTTGGCCTTTAACCTGTTGGCACAACATGCACCTTGGGAAAAACTCGGCCACCTCCTCGGGTGATGTGCATCTTCAAGAACCTTCTTTCTCTCATCGTTTCTTAGCCATCCCTTGTCATCCATAGCGAGGTGACTTAC
This sequence comes from Allium sativum, assembly GCA_030737875.1. Taxonomy (NCBI): domain Eukaryota; kingdom Viridiplantae; phylum Streptophyta; class Magnoliopsida; order Asparagales; family Amaryllidaceae; genus Allium; species Allium sativum. Next base: position 743,162,914 of record CM060909.1, on the reverse strand, counting down.
CATCTCGCCTCGAGTCAACTTGTCCATGATCTCGACTAACTGCGGGTCTTCTTCCTGCGAAGTCCCTACTTGATCCAAAAGGGTAGGTCTAAGCTCAAGGGACGCTAACTAACTAACTAAACTGAGAGAACTTCTTACTTCGGTTGCATTCCTTGGAGTCTTCCAATCCTGAACTGCAACTACCTTAGCGGGATCCACCGCTAAGCCTTGCTTAGATACTATATGTCCAAGGAATCTAACTCCTTTTTCTCCAAAATGACATTTGGAGGACTTGGCTTTCAACTGATGCACTCTAAGCGTATCCATCACCTCCACGAGATGCCTTGCGTGCTCTTCCTCATCCTTAGAGAAGATCAGAATATCATCTACGAAGACCACGACAAACTTTGTTCAAGAACTCCCTGAACACCCTACTCATTAAGTCCACGAAGTAGGCGGGTGCATTAGTCAAACCGAATGGCATGACCAGCCATTCTAAGAATCCATCCGGAGTTCTGAACGCAGTCTTGACTATACTATCCTTAGCTACTCTGAGCTGATGGAATCCAGTAGCAAGATATAGAGAAAATAGATGTTCTTACAAGCTGATCAAACAAATCATCGATCCTTGGCAATGGTTGTCTATTCTCTCCGTTTAACTCACGATAATCAACACAAAGTCGAAGAGAACCATCTGCCTTGGTAGTAAATACTACAGGCGCTCCCCATTCAGATATACTTCATCTAATGAAGTTCTTCTCAAGCAACTCCTTGACTTGCTTTCTTAACTCTCATCTTGCGGGGCCATGTGCCTAACCGGCCACGAAACTATTTTGGCATTATCAACCAGATAAATGCGGAAATCTATCTCTCGTTTAGGGGTAACCCCCTTCACTTCACCCAAGATATCAGGATATTCTCGGACCACCCTCACCGATTACAAACTATCGATAGACGAGTCGAGGGGTTCAAGATAACACAACATGACGGGACCCATAGGGTTACTAGAAATTTTTAGGGTATTACCGAGGCGAGTCATGAGCCTCTCAACCCTATGCTCAAAAATCAAGAATAGCTCCAAAACTGGACAACCAATCCATGCCCGAAAATCAACCCATACCCCGTGAAACCGATAATATAAGCATCACACGAGAACTTTATACTCAAGATAGAGATTTTCAAATCCACGTAGATAATAGACAAATGGGCGGAACCCCCAATTGGATTTGAAACACACACGGGATCATTAACTAGACTAGTACTTAGGTGCAAACTATCAACAAGATCAGACGAGATAAAGCTATGCGATGCACCAGAATCAAACAAGGTACGAACTGAAAAATCAGAAATATATACAAGACTTCCAACAGAAACACTACCTCGATCATGAGCTGAAAGAACGATGTTGAGGGGACGAACTCGCCCTCCAGCTGGTCTTGCACACTGAGTCTGACCCTGGCCTTGCCCTTGCTTCTTCGGGCAATCCTTACTGAAATGTCCAGTCTCACCGCAGAAAAAGCATTCACCATTCTCCCTTTTCCTCTTCTTACAATCCTTAATAAGATGCCCAACTGAACCGCAATAATGGCACTTCCTCTTGTCGTTATTGCCCTTGCTATTGTTCCCCTTGTTGCCTTGACTCTTGTTCTTGTTCTTGTTCTGATTGCCTTGACTGCCCTGACCACTTGGATTACCCTGATTTCCTTTCCACTGGGAATCAGTCTTCTTGGCTTGAGTATCATTCATCTTGATCTCCTTCTTGTCACTCCTATTCTCTTCATTGAGTAGGGCCATATTCACCAAGCTCTCGAAAGTTGCCCCCAAGGGTATATGAGTCATGGCTAAACCATGTAATGGCTCGTTTAATCCTAGAGCAAAGTATAGGGCCTTCTTCTGAGCTGTGTTAACCAAGTCTAAACCGACCCAAGCCAGTTGATTAAACTTATCTATGTATTCCCTAATAGTCGTGTCCCCTTGCTTCAGTGATAAGAACCTTAGTCCAAATTTTCCTCGAAAGTCATCCCAAGTCTCAATTGGCCTAGTAGCGGTGGTGACCACCCACCAACGTGCAGCTTCTTCCTTTAGCAACCACACTGCTAATAAAACCTTCCTACGCTCATCTATATCAAAGAAGGCAAAAAGATCTTCGGTTTCTTTCAACCAATTCCTGGCCTCTACGAAAGTCTCGGTTCCAATGAAATTCTTGCAACCCATCGCCCTAAAGCCTTTGCAAATATCCGCGAAATCCTTTTGTGGATGCTGAGGGGGAGGAGGAAGATAAACCTCAGCGACAGGAGGAGGAGGAACATTAACTATCGGAGGAGGAGGAGGAACATCTGCGGGGCAGGCTTCGGTCGCCCTAGCCTCCAAAAGTCTCCTAAACCAAACAGGTACGTGTACTCCCTCCGGAATGGCAAAGTTATTGGCCATACTGAAAACGAAGAAAAAGATAGATTCAGAATGGAGAAAAACGAAGGAATTTTGCTAATGGCTTTTTGGGGAATAGCCTTTAAAATAAACTAGACTTTTCTTTGGAAAATACTTTATACTTGGTTTTGAAAATAGTTTTTCAAAAGTTTTCTAAAAACCTTTTTGTTCCTTCTCATAAACCATATGCTCTGATACCAAATGTAACACCCCACCTCCTCCAGGGTGGCTCTTGCAAGCACTCTGACTTTGGAGGGACGTTTGAATCAGGTAAACATGCATAATGATATATCAAGGCAGAACAAGAACATATGTATATATATAAACAGAGTAAATAAGATAAGTAAAACAGCGGAAGATTTCAAACTATTTCAAAACAAGTTTGGTACAACATAATGTCAACTTTCCAAATACACAAGTCTAGATAAAAACAACATCACTGAAAAACTGAAATACATAAGTACTATCCCCAATATAACTGATAACCATAGCTAGCTTCATGTCAAGACCGTACATGAGCTAAAATCCCACAAGCAAGCGATCAGAAATCCAAGCTAAGCTCCAATATTCCCACCCTGAGAACCTGGGGGGGGGGGGGAACGGAAGAAAAGAGGCAAAAGAAAACAGGTCAGTCAAAAAGAATGAGTAAGCCCTACTACAATCAATGTAAACTGGTAAAGTTAACTGGCATGAGAAGCAGGGATGAACATAAGGATAACAACATACTAGCATGATGATTAACTAACAAGGTAGATAAAGGTGTCATCACATAATCAGGTTTAAGGTTTTGCACCACAGGTGTACTAGCAAACTAACATGACTTTAATATACAAGTATTGATCCCTTGGCCCAAGCTTTGGCCCAATAACATGAAATGACCCTAATACAAGGTCTAACCAAACGGTCTAGTCGATCGGCTCCCTATAAGCCTAACTCGTCACGTGTTGGTGTCCATACGGCCCAAACATGATTGTAGTCAGACTGTGCCGGGTCTCCCGTCGGGTGTATCAAGCCCTAGGGTGGCAACCCCTGGACACCATAAACATGCGTGCACAGTCCCGATCTACTGGTACCCGTGCATGTTTTCCCCGGCTTCGGACTATGTGCACGACCATAAGTCCGCCCGGAACTACACCGGCGTACCACTCTGCCGTCGCTTTTGGTCGCTTACCTCAAGTTCAGTAATTCGTGCCCCACACCCTAGCCTAGACCCTAGGGCCATGATGATACAAACTTGGGATTACTGCTGGAGTGGACCCCCATTGCTAGGATTTTCTAGTGGGTTAAGTACGGTTTAACCCTCTTGCTAATCATGGATTAACTTGGTTAAGTGTAACGATGAGTTCACGACTTAACCCTGATTAATCTACCAAGCCCAAATTGGTTAAGTATTAAGTGGACCATGACTTAACCCTAATCACGAGGCATTAATTAATTCAATGCGCCTTAACCTCTCACATTAGACCTTGTTGTGGTTACTAGTTAAGCCGGGCGGGTCCGGGTAGCTTTACACCACAACTTGGTCTAACCTCGGGTTCAAGGTACAACATGGCCAACTTCTCACATTGGGTCCTATTGTTTGTAGCAACTAGTTAAGCCGGTCGGTTCCGGGTAGGTTTACGCTACAAACTCAACCCAACCTCGAGTTGGTCACACTTATCTTTTCTAAGTGTCATGTCCATCATGTTTCCAAAACATGTTACAAATTTTCAAGCAATTGGGTAAACCTAACTTAATAGGTTAATTCCCAATGGGTAGACCTAACTTAATAGGTAAATTCCCAAGCTTATGTTTTTATGTCTTTTAAGTTTACCCAACCCCAAACGCAATCCCATCGCTTACATATCGCAATAGCGCATAAAGGATAGAAAGAGGGAACTTGGCATAATCATGACATAAAGGTGTTGAAGCCACAAGTTTAACATGGTGGCATATGAAATGTACATGTGTTCATATACTTGCATATTACATTTTTAGGCCTCAAAAGCATGCATAAAACCAAACTTAGCATATTGGTGATACATGGTGATAAATGACATGTAAAAATGGCCATAAGTTCGCATTTAGCCTCACATGCAAGTTATCATAAGGGATATGATAACTTACATGTTGCTAAGATGCAACCCTTAGCATAAAGCTTGAAGCTTTAAGCTCATAAACCCAAGATAAGCTTGCATAACATGATAACATGAACAAAAGGATCAACCCAAACTTGCATAACATAACTTGCATATCATATGACAAACTTGCATATCAAACTTGCATAACATAACATGATAACCTTGCATATCATAACATGGCATACTTGCACATCATAACATGGCATACTTGCATAACAAAACTTGCATATCATAAAATGGCATACTTGCATAACATGACATGATAAACTTGCATATCATAACATGGCAAACTTGCATAGCATAACATGGCAACTTGCATATAAACTTGAATATCATAACATGATATACTTGCATAACATAACTTGCATATCATATGACAAACTTGCATATCAAACTTGCATAACATAACTTGATGAACTTGCATAACACATCATAGTAAACTTGCATATCATGGCAAACTTGCATATCATGGCAAACTTGCATATCATACATTTAACTTTAGAGTTTAAGTATGAAAGTAGAATAGGGCTTACAATGCTTATGAAGGCACAAAAAAATATGACAAAGCCCTTATGCAATCAAATAGACCCAAAATGCAAGCTCTAACATAAAAACCCTTGAGCCAAAATGATCAAAACTCTTTCTTTATGATGCAAATATAGAAACTTGACTTGAATGCAAGCTAATGATGCTCATACAAGTTTGAAAACACTTGTATGCATGGAAAATCACTTAGAAATTTATTTAGGAATTTTATGAAGAGAGTGGAGGCCATGAGAGGATTGATTTTGCCATAGTTTAGTTGTAGGATTGTTTAATGATGATTTAGGGTTAGGTTAGGGCCTTATTTATAGATTAGGCAAGTGTTTTAGGCCATAGGATTAAACCCTAGTTGCAATCTCAGCCCTCAAAACCGAATCTGGCCCCCAAGCTCAACACAAACCCAAAATGGTGCACCAGGCAGAACTGCCCGGCTGGACCAAGTCGACAGCCAAGTCGACAGGGCTGTCGACTTGGGTCCAACCAAGTCGACTCCCAAGTCGACAGGGCTGTCGACTTGGGTGCTCTGGCGGGAATTTTCACGCCTGGCCCAAACTGGCCCAAATTTCCAAATTCGAACTTGAATTTGAAATCTGTTTTTACTTTGAAATTTTCTGAAAACTTCGTTGGGCCTTAATCGGGTCATACGGACTCCGATTTTCGAAAACTCGGACTCTATTTCGCGTATTTTTCCGAGACGAACGCAATGGCATAGCCCGTTTCTTTGATTCTGATTTTAGAATTAAATTCTGCCTCGATTTATGTTATAACAGGTTATTGAAAATACGGGTTGTTACACTTTCCTTTCTTATTCTCAGAGTTAGACATTTAATTACTACCATTTCCATTTATATATATCTTATTATGTACACACACACACACACATATATATATATATATATGTATGCACAAGACCTCTCACATTAAGCCTACACTTATGGATGCTGGATTTTCTAGGCGAGCCCGGGCAGACTTCTACCTCAAATTGACTTAACCTCGTGTCTTTGCACCATTATACGGTTTAATTACGTGCGTAGATCCCTCACATTAGATTTACCACTTGTGAATGCTGGATATGCCGGGTGGTTCCGGGCAGACTTCAATCACAAGTGCAATCTAACCTCATGTCTAAGAGCGTTACAATATCAAATTACAGTGAATCTAGGCATATTCGATTTTTAACCATTTTTCCTATGTCGTTATAGGTTTTCTAGTCCTTTTCTCTAGGTCACACACATATATATATATATCATATGACCCAAATTTAGATTTTTTTTCATACTTTGATTTGTACCCAAATCCATGTTCATGTATTTAATTCTATGCTAACATGAAACAATTTAATCACATAACTATTCCAAATCATACAAGTAAGGATCCATGTATATAATTGTGACAAGTTTACATGTAATACAAACAACAAAACTTGTTACCCAATTCTAGAAAGTTTGTTTTACAACATGCGAGCAATCCAATACTTTAATCTGTTTCAACATATGGATTTAACAAGCTTGTATCCCAATAAATTAAATTATTCCTACATGTTGTACTTATCCCTTTAGTCATTATTATCACATTTTAAACATCTCAACAGACTATATTTCAATTATACAAAAATGGGGAATGGTAAACGATAACATATTTACAATCACCCAGGTTTTTAAACCATTTAAATTTAAATTTAATTTTTGTTCTAAATATTGATTTTAATTTAAATGGTTTGAAATTAATAAATTTGAATAATTTACTTGTTTAAATAATATAAATAATAATTTAATTTTGAAATAGTCGAAATTGGCTAAATTTGCGATATTATATGATTTGGTAACGTAAGAGGATTTATATAAAGTTTTTTTATATTTGATTTTATTTACGATTTCGCTTATTAAGTGCTGTTTTACCGTTTAAATTATAATTTTAATTATATAACGAACTGCAGCGACGCAGTAGTTCGTAATATAGCGTTTTGAACTTCAATTGGTTATACAAAATTCAAAACAAATCGGATTTCTTCGAAACAAGAAACGTCCGAACCCATTTGATAATATCTTTCTAATAAACAGAAAACTTGAGTTTTCATAGTGTAGATTTTGTTTTATGGCCAAATCAAATTTTCAATTAGTTGTTAAGGAATTTATTTATATAATATATCGATTTATTATATATAAATATAGAGAATTATTAATACATCGAGCACCATTTTAACTCGGAATTCAATATATCGGGTTTAAAATCTTAATATTGTTCATTTCTGAAGTTATATGAGTTCTGTTTAAATTGATTTGGTAATGATAATTCATTATCAATAAATTTATTTATTTAGTGTGTATTTTATCTGTTTTAAAAACCGTAACAATTAAATTATTGTGTGATCTCCCATTTTGTTATGACCATAATTTATACGAATTGTACAAACCGCGAACGACGTGCGTTATACGCCAAAAATATTGCTAGTTGCTTTCAAAAAAACATTGTCGGTCATCTCAACTAAAATATCCTTTGTCACCATCAATCAAATATTCTTGCCTGTCTCGTTTCTTCAGATGGAACGACTGAAACGAAATTGTTTTATCTCCTTTCCCAAAACCAATAGTATACGTATATATAGCAAAGCAGTTTTTTTTTTGAAATAACACATGGCCAGTACGATCAAACGGAGGGAAGAAAAAATGATATTATATTTTCCTTGGCACCAACATATTAATACTTGGCATGCACGGAACTAGGATATATATAAAGGTATACATTCAGTTCTTTCCCCCATCTCCATATGAACTGTCATTTCTTCCTCCTTGTATTTTCTTTTGGAAAATAGTGAAGCTAATTTAGATCGAAAGCATTATCTGTGTTAGCAGCGAAGATTTTTGGTCTCGATTCTGGCGAACTTAAGGGGAGATGGTTGGATCTGATTCAACTGAAGGTAGGTGGGGGTCAGGCAGTCGTCGCAGCGGTGGTCCAGGGTGGTCCAATGATCGGAGTTTGGTGGTGAATCATTTTGAACGAAGACGCTCCAGTGTTGTGTTTATTCGAAAGGGGTTGTTGGATTTCTAGATGGTGGTGGAACTGTGGGCTACCGTTATTGTTGACAACGGTCTCAGGTGGTAGGATGGACGGAGGCGAGTCAATGGTGTGGAGGAGGTGGTTTTCGGTGGTCAGGGAATGATGGAAAGGCGAGCTGAACTACGACATTTACTGTGTTGTATTTTTGGATCCGACTTCCAGTTTTTGGGATCTTAAGTGGTCTGTGGACCACCGATGGAGGGTAGGTCGGTCAGGAAGGGAAGTTTGAGGGACGACGGAAGTGTTGGTGGCAGACTGGTGGGGTCCGGCACTAGGATTGGCTGGCAGTGAAGGTTTGAACAGGGGTCGGTCTTTATGCTATTCAATGGAAAGTTGGGTTCAATTATTGTAGTTGAACGGTAGGGCATCAGAGTTGATGGCGATAGTCTGAGAAGGGTGGCTGGTCGGAGGAGTGTCAGTGAGGAGAGGTGCGGTAGAAAATGGTTCATCATGGAGGTGCTAAATCAATTATCAGTTTAGACAGAAAATGAAAGCGGGTTTATATGGAAGAAGAAAGGTACCCTGTTGAATTGTTGACCAATGACGGGGCACACGATAATAATAACCTTATTATTTTACTTAAACCTTAAATTTATGAAACTATTGTTTAATTAACACTGTACTTAAAACAGTTATAATTTATAGGCATTGTTTCTTTTAGAATTGAAGTGGGGAAGACACGTAAATAAAGCGAGGACATGGATCTGATAATAAGGTATTTAAAAAGGGAGTAATTAGCTTTAATTAATAATTATTCAATATTTATAATGTAGTTAATTTATTTATTAATTCAATTTAAATCAAACTGTTTAATACGTATAATTTTCGCGTTTATAAAAAGAGTTCGACGAAGTTGGAACCTATGGGTTTGTATCGACGGTGCCAACATGTGCGAGCTGAAATGGAGGGATTCTGAGGCGATGGAAATTTTATATTTTGAAACTGTATAAAATGAAGCAACCTCGTCGAACATAAAAATGGTGAGTTAATTCTCACACTTCTGAAATACTGCGATGTGTTAAATTCACATCATTAATATTTATCCTTAATTGGCTGAATGGACGTTATGGATGCTTTTTATGTATTGGTTGATTGTTTGCCCGCGTTATATTGAAAGTCTGATTTCATTTGTTAGTGATAAACAATATTATAAACTGTTGTGCAGGGAAGAACGGATTGGAGGAATCCAACCGGATTCCTCAAATAAATTGTATATTATTTGTTGTTCCCATATTGCTTGTTTATTCCAATTTATATCATATCCTGTTTAGATACTGATGATGGAATAAATATTGATTGTTGAATCTAAATTCAATAAACGTCGTGCTTTATTCAATATACAGTGTTGATTAAGGAATTGGAAGTGAACGCCTAAAATCCATTATTTTTAGATATTGATTAGCCGTCAGGCAAATCAACGTATTTTAAGTTATAAAATTTATTTTTAACTGAATCGAAGTTTTAATTTTATTTTATTTATTTAAATATAAAGTTTTAAATAAAATTGACAATTATGACCTTGCTTATAATGAAATGTTAAAAGGGTTTTTTATTGTAACAGCCTATGTTTTACACATCAGAAAGGCTGAGATTTACGAGAAAATTTATCGTTTAGAATAATTGTTTCCAAAGAAAACAATTAAGTGAGATTTATTGTTTTAACCTAACGATTTGTTTTCATAGCTAAATAAACTTTTAATTCGACTTTATTAAAGAAATTATTAAATAGTTTGTTATTTATAAAATTTATTATATTAACTAACCTGTTGTTCGGTAATAGTGAAGTAATACCCTTTTAGTCCAACAAATGATTGAGTTAACGATTAAGTTAATTATTAATTTATGTAATTACATCTTGAATTGATTTCATTTAAGATGTAACGAGATTAGAAATTTTGAAGGGGCTTATGAAAAGGGTTTATAGTCTAAATTCCATAAAGGAGTTATAAAAGGAATTTGGGTTTTTATTAAGTTATTATTTGACTAACCTATCGTTAGTTAATAATGAAGTAATATACATATACTTCAGAGATGATAAAGGGCTTAGGAAATAGAATTGAATTATATAAGACATATTAATAAGAAATTCTTAAGTGATAAGATTTGTAATCAGAAAAGAAGTTACTTAATTGTAAAGGTTAAGTGGAAATAGATATGAAATTGAAAAAAAGATTTTTCTATTGTAAGGAATGATTTGTAAAACCATATTAGAATGGAAATACTTATTTAAGTAAAGAAGTAAATAAAAAGGATTTTGGTTATAAAATCCGACCCTTAGTTTTAACAATGTTAAAAAGAGTTTTAGATACTATTAGTAAGCGGATCCAAGTTTATGAGGAAAAGGAATTTAAGGTTTTAAATTAGGGCAAGGGTTTTAAATAAACATTTTACTTAAGATCAAAATTAAGCAAATGGCATAATCAGAAATGAAATTTGAAAAGATAAGAAGGATAGAAATGTTTTGAATAAAAGAAATTGGAAAAAAAGATTTATGGCTATGAATCCAAAGTTAGATTATATAATGAAAAGGTTTTTGAAAAGATATTAGCAAATGGATTAAGTGTAATATAATCCAACTTATGAATTGAATACCATACAAGGGTTTTGAACCAAATGATTAACATTTGAGTAATTGATTTACTTAATAATAATATATTAAGTAAAATGGCGATGGTCGATCGAGATGATCAAAAGGAAAGATATGGATTATAACCCATGGTTTAAGTAGGAAGTAAGATATGATCGATATTATAAGAACATGTTTCGATTAAGGTCTGAGAGGTAAATAAAATAACCCAACTTGACCGACTTCACTATTATCGATGAATGGTATTAGTTCGTAATGGTAAAGGGTTTTGGAAAAGGAGTTATTATTCTCATAAAACACTTGCAATTCATTTGCAAGGTTTGAGATGGAATTCAATACAATAAGTTTTAAATTTTGCAATGTACATTAACATTGTTTAGTCCGCTGAGACATATAGTTTAATTATACTTATAGGCTATTTATATAGCACTGGTTTCTAGAAAATAGAAATAATAAAAGTAAAGCACATTTGTTTATAATAAATAATTAGAATGAAAGGGTTATTTTGAATTTTGAAACGGAAATAAATATTTGGATTTTAAGTAGTTAAATCCATTGATTTTAATAAGAGAGCATGGGTCATTTAACAGGGTTTCTACCGCATAAGAATTTACAGTGGAATTATATTCGTGAATTGACGATATATTAATGGATATTTCCAGAATTAAGGAAATAAATAGTTGATGAAAATATAATAATATTTTCAAAATTTAAGGAGAATAAAGCGAAGTAAGAATATACAAAGAGATGTCGTTTTTAAACGGCGAAAACAATAGATGAATTGATATGGTATGTAAATGGACCGACCTTAAATATATGGAATGGTCTCCAATGGTTCGATTTAGAGTTTGAAATGAATAATTTTAACTAATAAGATCCTGAGCTGCCAATATACTTGATCGTACTGTTTAACCAATCTGATTGGATGATTGTTTTGTTGAGAATGATAATTAAAACACCAACTATCAATAAAAATTCATTAGATCTTTTTACGTGTTGTTTCGAAGAGACCGGGATGGGAAGTAGACCCAAAACCTATTCGAATCAATGTTACGTACGAAGCTAAGTTGTAAGGGATAAAGATGGAGAAATTGAAGACCGTTAATATTCATAATGGAAGAACTACTAATAATCTTTGGTCTGCAGCCAAAGATATACTGTGGTTCCGTCGTGATTGAGAACTACGGAGTCGCAAGGACTACTCGCTACTGATCTGTAGGGTGATTCCTTAGATGCGGTAGGAGGGTGACTTCGGTTCATCCTATTCCTGGATGACTTGTATGGACGAGTGTCTGACAGAGTATTTCCAAAAGGGATTACGTACGTTAATTTCTTCAAACGTATTTCTGTGGCGGCAGAGAAGACACCTTCTCTTAACTTAATAACCCGAGTATTTTTATGGAAATCAATTTGCGATTTATGTCAGATTTTATGATGTGGCATTCAAAGTGAATGGTGGCTGGATGTTCCAGAAGTCGATTTTAACCTCAAGCCTCATCAATCTGGAAATGATAAAAATCGGGCAGGCAGCATGGCTATGTGGGTCGCTCCCATTAGGGTGTATAATCACCTATCTAGAGAAAATCCATTTCCTTCTTTAATCTATTTCTATGTTGTCCCTTTTCAGGAAACGGTTGCTGATTCCAACCGTTGGTGATATACATTCAATACACTCAAGCGAAGTGAATGGTCGGTCATGTATAGGCCGAGTTGCAAGACGTTCTTGTTGAACCCAGTGTATTCGCCTCTAGAGATACACTATCGGTAGGTGGTCCCATACCTTGTCATAGTCGGAATCCAATCTCCAATAAGAACCCGTGGTTTGAATTGTATACTATATATGTGGAGCGTGAGATGGAAGCGTTCCGCTAGATTGCTATTTATTTGTGAATTGATAGACACTATTATAATATCAGAATAGTATTGATTTTTAAACTGTTTTGGGTTATAGTAAGGTAAAAACCATCCGTATTTATGTGTGGACTGGTCTTATTATTATCTTTTGTTTCAAAAGGAATTTCTAAAGTTAAACTGATTGTTTGATGTGAATTTATCACTGAAAATATTTTAGACTGATCCGGGTGTTTTTGCTTTGCTTCAAAATGTGCTCGGGTCAGACCGAACATATTTGATAGGTTAGTTTTCGCTTGGAGTTTCTAAATCTAGAAGCAGGAGGCTTCACCGTTAATTATTTAAAGTTATTCCGATGTATCTGACTCATGTTGTACTCTGATGATTGGTATGTATACAAGATTTTCATTTGTATAAAGATATGTTGTTATATTATATATTTGGTTCGTTCCGTTGTGAGATTCTGATGTTCTCCTTCTTTCTTTTATTCAAATATTTCTTTCTTTCTCTCTCATCCTCTAATTTATTTCTCTTAACATTATGCTTTTCTATATAATTTGGGTTGACTATGGTAGTTAAATGCCGGCCCAAATTGTAATAAAAAGTGGGACGTTACAACTTGGTATCAGAGCTATTGGTTTAGTGATAACCTTGGCTCTGTGGCGTAACTCGATAGAGATGGGGTTAGTAATACCCTGGATTGAGTTTGATTGTACTTATATGAGTGAACGTATTTGTATTTTGAGTATAAAATTATTTTCAAATTATTTTGAAAATAAGGTAAATGAAATAATTTTACCTAAATTATATTATGGATGAATAAAAAGAAATAATTATCTTAAATTGTTGTCTGGTTGTTTGAAACTTGTATTGCCTTGATTGATTGATTGGAATGTGTTTGAGTAAGAAATTGGATTGGATCAATCGAAAGACGTTTCAAATCTGAAATGTGAAATATGAAAATTTAACTCATGTTGGGTTGAATAAATCGTATAAATTAAATTTAAACTTGAATATTGAGATAAAATATAACCTAAGTAAACACTAATTTGAGTTGAGATGAGAAATGGAAATATCTGAATGGAATGTTTTGGGATTATATGGTTGAAATTGATTGCATGTATATGGATTTAAAGTTGGATGAACTTGATTGAAACCAATCTTGAATCGAATTGATTTATTGAGATAAATCCAGGATGGTATAGATATTTAAATTTACCTAGAATTGTTTTGAAACTAATGAAGTTCATTAGAGTTGAGAACAGGTGTAGAAGAGCTAATTTATCTTTAGAGCATGCCCAATAGGAATCTGCACTCAACTGAATCCAGTCTGATTAGAGCTGCATAGTAATTGAGCAGGCTCGCTTATTATTTATCGCTTATCGCGTAATAACGCTCAGAAAAGGTACGCTTATGCAAAATATTAATGTTTGGTTTTTGATTTCGGTTTTGAATTGGATTTTTTCTTTTTCCGACCATATGGGTCGAGGTATATATATTTATTGTTCCTGCAATATTGCAGATGTCCCTCCATTCAAGGGAGACTCTACCAAATTTTTTCCAAAATTTAATGTGTTAGAAAAATTTCTAATATTTTTGGAAATTTTTTTTAATAAGAAATGAAATTTTTTTCGATTTAAATTTGTTTGGATTAGTTTTTAATTAGAAGTTTAGAAAGTAATGATTTTAACTAAAATAGATTTTTGAAATAAAATTGGTTTGCAGCATTCTTCTTACCTTAGCAATTTCGAGGACGAAATTCATTTAAGGGGGAAGGAATGTAACGACCCAGGTTTTTAAACCATTTAATTTAATATTTAATTTTTGTTTTAAATATCGATTTGAATTTAAATGGTTTGAAATTAATAAATTTGAATAATTTACTTGTTTAAATAATATAAATAATAATTAAATTTTAAAATAGTCGAAATTGGCTAAATTTACGATATTATATGATTTGGTAACATAAGAGGATTTATATAAAGTTTATATTTGATTTTATTTACGTTTTTGCTTATTAAGCGTTGTTTTACCGTTTAAGTTATAATTTTAATTATATAACGAACTGCAGTGGCGCGGTATTTCGTAATATAGCATTTTGAACTTTAATTGGTTATACAGAATTCAAAACAAGTCGGATTTCTTCGAAACAAGAAACTTCCGAACCCATTTGATAATATCTTTTTAATGAAGCAGAAAAATCGAGTTTTCATAGTGTAGATTTAGTTTTATAGCCAAATCAAATTTTCAATTAGTCGCTATGGAATTTGTTTATATAATATATCGATTTATTATATACAAAATATAGAGAATTATTAATACATCGAGCACCATTTTAACTCGGAATTCAATATATAGGGTTTAAAATCTTAATATTGTTCATTTCTGAAGTTATACGAGTTCTATTTAAATTGATTTGGCAATGATAATTCATTATCAATAAATTTATTTATTCGATGTATATTTTACCTGTTTTAAAAACCGTAACAATTAAAATATTGTGTGATCTCCCATTTCATTATGACCATAGTTTATACGGATTGTACAAACTGCGAACGATGCGCGTTATACGCCAAAAATATCGCTAGTATCTTTAAAAAAATATCGTTGGTCATCTCAACTAAAATATCCTTTGTCAACGTTAATCAAATATTCCTGCCTGTCTCGTTTCTTCAGATGGAACGGCTAAAACGAAATTCTTTTAATTCCTTTCCCAAAACCAATAGTATTAGCAAAGCAATTTTTTTTTGAAACAACACATGGCCAGTACGATCAAACAGAGGAAAGAAAAATGATATTATATTTTCCTTGGCACCCACGTACTGATACTTGGCACACACAGAACTAGGATATATATAAATGTATACAATCAGTTCTTTCCCCCATCCCCATACGAACTGCCATTTCTTCCCCCTTATATATTTTCTTTCGGAAAATAGTGAAGCTAATTCAGATCGAAAACATTTTCTGTGTTAGCAGCGAAGATTTTTGGTCTCGATTCTGGCGAACTTAAGAGGAGATGGTCGGATCTGATTCAACTGAAGGTAGGTGGGGGTCAAGCAGTCGTCGCAGCGGCGGTCCAGGGTGGTCCGGTGATCGGAGTTTGGTGGTGAATCGTTTTGAACGAAGACGCTCCTATGTTGTGTTTATTCGAAAAGGGTTGTTGGATTTCTAGATGGTGGTGGAACTGTGGGCCACCGGTGTTATTGACGATGGTCTCAGGTGGTAGGATAGAAGGAGGCACGTCGATGGTGTGTAGGAGGTGGTCTTCGGTGGTCAGGGAACGATGGAAAGGCAAGCTGAACGGCGACATTTACTGTGTTGTATTATTGGATCTGACTTCTGGTTTTTGGGATCTTATGTGGTCTGTGGACCACCGATGGAGGGTAGGTCGGTCAGGAAGGGAAGTCTGAGAGACGATGGAAGTGTTGGTGGCAGACTGGTGGGGTCCGGCGCTGGGGTTGGCCGGCAGTGAAGGTTTGAACAGGGGTCGGTCTTTATGCTATTCAATGGAAAGTTGGGTTCAGTTATGGTAGCTGAAGGGAGTGACTAACTTTAATTAATAATTAATCAATATTTATAATGTAGTTAATTAATTTATTAATTCAATTTAAATCAAACTATTTAATACGTATAACATTCGCATTTATAAACAGAATTTGATGAAGCTGAAACCTATGGGTTAGTATCAACGGTGCCAATATGTATGAGCTGAAATGGAGGGATTCTGAGGCCATGGAAATTTTACAGTTTGATACTATATAAAACGACGCAACCTCGTCGAACATAAAAACGGTGAGTTAATTCTCACACTTCTTAAATACTGCGATGTGTTAAATTCACATCATTAATATTTATCCTTAATTGGCTGAATGGACGTTATGGATGATTTTTATTTATTGGTTGATTATTTGTCTGTGTTATATTGAAATTCTGATTTCATTTGTTAGTGATAAACAATATTATAAACTGTTGTGCAGGGAAGAACAGGTTGGAGGAATCCAACCGGATTCCTCAAATAAATTGTATATTATTTGTTGTTCCCATTTTGCTTGTTTATTCCAATTTATATCATATCCTGTTTAGATACCGATGATGGAATAAATATTGATTGTTGAATCTAAATTTAACAAACATCGTGTTTTATTCAATATACTATGCTGATTAAGGAATTGACAGTGTTGGTCTAAAATCCATTATTTTTAGATATTGATTAGCCGTCAGGCAGATCAACGTATTTTAAGTTATAAAATTTATTTTTATAACTGAATCGAAGTTTTAATTTTATTTTGCTTATTTAAATATAAAGTTTTAAATAAAATTGACAATTATGACCTTGCTTATAAAGAAATGTTGAAAGGGTTTTTAATTGTAACAACCTATGTTTTACACATCAGAAAGGCTGAGATTTACGAGAAAATTTATCGTTTAGAATAATTGTTTCCAAAGAAAACAATTAAGTGAGATTTATTATTTTAACCTAATGATTTGTTTTTAAAGCTAAATAAAATTTTAATTCGACTTTTTTAAAGTAATTATTAAATAGTTTGTTATTTATAAAATTTGTTATATTAACTAACCTGTTGTTAGTTAGTAGTGAAGTAATACTCTTTTAGTCCAACAACGATTAAATTAACGATTAAGTTAATTATTAATTTAAGTAAATATCTTGAATAGATTTCATTTAAGATGTAACGAGATTAGAAAATTTGAAGGGCTTATGAAAAGGGTTTATAGTCTAAATTCCACATAGGAGTTATAAAAGGAATTAGAGTTTTTAATACGTTATTATTTGACTAACCTATCGTTAATTAATAATGAAGTAATATACATATGCTTCAGAGATGATAAAGGGCATTGGAAATAGAATTGAATTATATAAGAATGTTAATAAGAAATTCTTAAGTGATAAGATTTGTAATCAGAAAAGAAGTTACTTAATCGTAAAGGTTAAGTGGAAATAAATATGAAATTGAAAAAAAAAAGATTTTTCTATTGTAAGGAATGATTTGTAAAACCATATTAGAATGGAAATAATTATTTAAGTAAAGAACTAAATAAAAGGATTTTTTTTATAAAATCCAACCATTAGTTTTAACAATGTTAAAAAGAGTTTTAGATAGTATTAGTAAATGGATCTAAGTTTATAAGGAAAAGGAGTTTGACGTTTTAAACTAGGGCAAGGGTTTTAAATAAACATTTTACTTAAGATCGAAATTAAGCAAATGGCATTATCAGAAATGAAATTTTAAAAGATAAAAAGGATAGAAATGTTTTGAATAAAAGAAATTGGAAAAAAGGATTTATGGTTATGAATCCAAAGTTAGATTATATAATGAAAAGGTTTTTGAAAAGATATTAGCGAACGGATTAAGTGTAATATAATCCAACTTATGAATCGAATACCATACAAAGGTTTTGAAGCAAATGATTAACATTTGAGTAAATGATTTGCTTAATAATATATTAAGTAAAATGGCGACGGTCGATCGAGATGATCAAAATGAAAGATATGGATTATAACCCATGGTTTAAGTAGGAAGTAAGATATGATCGATATTATAAGAACGTGTGTCGATTGAGGTCTGAGAGGTATATAAAATACCCTAACTTGACCGACTTCACTATTATCGATGAATGGTATTAGTTCGTAACGGTAAAGGAGTCTGGAAAAGGAGTTATTATCCTCGTAAAACACTTGCAATTCATTTGCAAAGTTTGAGATGGAATTTTATACAATAAGTTTTAAATTTAACAATGTACATTAACATTGTTTAGCCCGTTGAGACATATAGTTTAATTATACCTATAGGCTATTTATATAGCACTACTTTCTAGAAAATAGAAATAATAAAAGTAAAGCGTATTTATTTAAAATAAATAATTAGAATGAAAGGGTTATTTTGAATTTTGAAACATAAATGAATATTTGGATTATAAGCAGTTAAAGCCATTGATTTTAATAAGAAAGCATGGGTCATTTAATAGGGTTTTTACCGCATAAGAATTTACAATGGAATTATATTCGTGAATTGACGATATATTAATGGATATTTCCAGAATTAAGGAAACAAATAGTTGATGAAAATATAATAAAATTTTCAAAATTTACGGAGAATAAAACGAAGTGAGAATATACGACAGATGTCGTTTTCCAACGACGAAAACAAAAGATGAATTGATAAGGTATGTAAATGGATTGGCCTTAAATATATGGAATAGTCTCCATTGATTTGATTTAGGGTTTGAAATGAATAATTTTAACAATTAAGAACCTGAGCTGCCAATATGCTTGATCGCACTGTTTAACCAATCTGATTGGATGATTGTTTTGTTTAGATTGATAATTAAAACACCAACTATCAATAAAATATTAATAGATCTTTTTACGTGTTGTTTCGAAGAGACCGGGATGGGAACTAGACGCTAAACCATTTCTAATCAACGTTACGTATGAAGCTAAGTTGCAAGGGATAAAGATGGAGCAATTGAAGACCGTTGATATTCATAACGGAAGAACTACTTATAATCTTTGGTCTACAGCCAAAGAAATACTATGGTTCCGTCATGATTGAGATCTACGAAGTAGCAAGGACTACTCGGTACTGATCTATAGGGTGATTCCTTAGACGCGTTAGGAGGGTGCATTCGGTTCATCCTGTTCCTAGATGACTTATATGGACGAGTGTCTGACAGATTATTTCCAAAAGGTATTACGTACGTTGATTTCCTCAAACGTATTTCTGTGGCGGTTGAGAAGACACCTTTTCTTAACTTAATAACCCGAGTATTTTTATGGAAATCAATTAGTGATTTCGGTCGGATTTGACGATATGGCATTCAAAGTGAATGGTGGCCGAATGTTCCAAAAGTCGATTATAACCTCAAGTCACATCAACCGGGAAATGACAAAAATCGGGCAGGCAGCGTGGCAATGTAGGTCGCTCCCATTAGGGTGTATAATCAGCTATCTAGAGAAAATCCATTTTTTTCTTTAATCTATTTCGATGCTGTCCCTTTTCAGGGAAACGGATGCTGATCCCAACCGTTGGTGATATACATTCTATAAACTCAAGCGAAATGAGTGGTCGGTCATATGTGGGCCGGGTTGCAAGACGTTCTTGTTGAACCCAGTGTATTTGCTTCTAGAGATACACTATCTACAGGTGGTCCCATACCTTGTCATAGTCGGAATCCAATCTCCAATAAGCGCCCGCGGTTTTAATTGTATACTATATATGTGGAGCGTGAGATGCCTGCGTTCCGCAAGATTGCTATTTCTTTGTGAATTAATAGACACTATTATAATATCAGAATAGTATTGATTTTTAAACTGTTTTGGGTTATAGTAAGGTAAAAACCCTCCGTATTTATGTGTGGACTGGTCTTACTATTATCTTTTGTTTCAAAAAGAATTTCTAAAGTTAAACCAAATGTTTGATGTGAATTTATCACTTAAAGTATTTCAGAATGATCCAGTTTTTTTTGCTTTGCTTCAAAATGTGCTCGAGTCAGACCGAACATATTTGACAGGTTAGTTTTTGCTTGAAGTTTCAAAATCTAGAAGCAGGAGGCTTCACCGTTAATTATTTAAAGTTATTCCGCTGTATCTGACTCATTTTGTACTCTGATGATTGGTATGTATACAAGATTTTCATTTGTATAAAGATATGTTGTTATATTATATATTTGGTTCATTCCGCTGTGAGATTCTGATGTTCTCCTTCTTTCTTCTATTCTAATATTTCTTTCTTTCTCTCTCATCCTCTAATTTCTTTCTCTTAACATTCTGCTTTTCTGTATAATTTGGGTTGACTATGGTAGTTAAATGCTGGCTCAAATTGTACTGAAAAGTGGGACGTTACAATATTACTATCTAAAATTTATAACTTAAATCCACTCACCTCGTATGCTTTCCTAATTCTGGATCTGAGCCAGTTTTTAACATCCATGGTTTTCCCCTTTTAATTTGATTTGAAACCTAATAACCGTGGATTGCTTATTTTCATTAAAAGAGAAGGGAAAGAAAGAGTAATAATTAGAATGGATTAGATATAGAATTATACCTTACTTTCATGATTCTGAATAATCTTTTTATTAATGTCTATTCTCTCTTCCTGATCTGGATTCATAATTTTCCTAGGCTAATATTTTAATTTTTCAAAATTGATTTGAGGAGAGAGAGAGTAATGGCAGAGCTTCAGCATAGCCATCAAATTATGAGGTTTGGGGTTAGGTTTATGGTCTTATTTATAGGTGCATTGGAGCAACTAGGACCCTCAGATTTGACCAAAAACCATCAGAATCATCAAAAACTCAGAAAACCCTAATTTGTCAAAATCTCCTATAGGGGGGTTGACCCCCTTGAAGTGGTCGACCCCGGGGTCGAACCCTCTTCTTGTGGGTCGCTCCCCCTGAAGTGGTCAACCTCCATGGGTCTAGAGGCGCAAAATTGGTCTGGGCAGTTCTTGTTTTCTCGGACAAACTTCTGCAGCCCATAACTTCTTCATACGATGTCCATTTTACGCAAACTCGGACTCTATCTAAACCAGAATTTCGAGACGAACGTAACAGTATAATCCATTTTACTTAATTCTGAATATTTAATTAATTTATTCTAATTTTATTATCTTAAGTTAAAAATGCGGGGTGTTACAGAGAATGTATACCAATATGAGAGCGATGTACTTGTAATTGCCATGATGATAATCAAAGTTTCCTCTATAGTGGACATGGCTTCTTTTAGAGCCAAACCACTCTAAAACCGTGTGCACTTTATTTTTCCCCACCGTTCTCATTCTTAACTTTGTGATTGTTCATACTTTAAAGTGTTAGCTGCATTTTTGTGGTGTTGATACCAATTTTAATATCAACAAGGTTGGACTATCGAGTATAAGAAAATTTTGAATATACGCTAGCTAACGTATACCCATAGTCTCAAATATATTGGATAGATATATAATCACATTCTAGTCGCTTGGGGATATTCTAGTGATTGTTGCAACATCATTGGTGTTTTTTTTCGACTTTTGAAAGTGGGATAACTATATAATTCCAATTGAAATGTCGAGATATACTTAAACTCATTTAGATAAGTATTTGAAAATGATTTGAATAGCCAAGATAACGGAAATAATAGCCTTAAACTAAGAACTTGGTTAAAATTTAACGTTTGTAATTTGAGAAAAGATCAAGATAATTTGAACCATAAATTTAACTAATACAAATTAAATAGATTGAAAAGATAAAAGTGAATCAAATGAATTATAATTTAACTTAAGTGAAGTTTAATAAAATTGGAATGATAAAACAAATGTAAGAATGGAGAATGAATAGAACTAAGTCAAAATTGATGTCAGTGTTGAATTGAATTGGACATTAGTTGGAACTGGATGTGTATATTGAACATGTTACTGAATGGAAGCTAAGAAGAGGAAAAAAATTGAATGCCTGACACAAAAGTACATATTCACTGTATTGATTTTGTTTGATGATTTTATAAGCTGATTGCCAAGCTGCTTGGCATTTGGATCCTTTGTTTGGTCTTGGCCTAGAGAGGCGAGTTGTACTTGTACCGATCGAGTCGTACAACTGAGGTTATGGAGATTTTTTTTCTTTCAAAAATTTAGGGCGTTAGACAAATTTCAAGAAATCGGAAATTTTAGAAAACTAAAAAGTTGTAAAGCTTAAGTTAGACAGAATATAGGCTTTGTTGGTTAAGTAAATGACCTTCAATTCCGTCTTCGATTTCGAGGATGAAATCATATTAAGTGGGGGAGATTGTAATGGCCCAAATTTTATTAAGAAATATTTAATGACTATTAAATATTTAAAACGATTTATTTTAAGAATTAACTACTTAAAATATATTTAATTTAAAGTTTGAACGTATAATTTATAATATAATTAAAAACGAGCTCGCAGCGGTGCGGTTATTCGTAACATTACATTTTGAACTTTAAATGATTGTATATGATCCAATATAAGTCAGAATTTATTGAAACAAGAAATTTTATAATCCATTTTACTATATCTTTCTAATGAAAGTGAAAAATCAGATTTCATCCTATAGATTGTGAGTTATGTCCAAATCAAATTTTCAGAAAGTCGCTATGAAATCGTTTAAATTGAATAACGATTTATTAAATAAAGTAAAATATTTAAATTGAAATTGAATATCGATTTGGCTCAAAAATGAAGTATCGAGTTTAAAATCCAATATAGTTTATTCTAAAGCTATATGAAGTTTTATTTGGATATATACGATAATATTAATTTATCATTTTTAAGTTGAATTGTTTTAAATTTTAATTATATTATATCGACTTAATTGAACACGGAAAAATAGACATTTTGCAAACGACCTCAGATTTCATCGAAACCAGTTTTATCAGATCCATAATGATAAATTATGGTACGATTCCAAATTTTGAATCAACCGGAGTTAGTATGTGACCGTGCGAGATATACGTTCAATGAAATTGCATATGTATAATTAATCAATAATTTAAGCTCAAAATAGCCCAATTTGAGCGAACAGACTCGGATTTCGACGAAACAAGTTTCATTAGGAACGTAATGATCTATATATCAATTTTTACTATGAACGGAGTTCATATGTTCCCATGCGAATTTTTAAACGACGAATGGAGATAGCGATAGACACATAGTAATATAATAATGGAATAGAATAATAATATAACCAAAATATCTTCTCTATAAATGCACCCCAAATTTCCTAAACCTAACCACTAAATATTTCAACCTTTAAATCTGCAAATAGACGCTCCCTCTACATTAATTTTTATCTTCCAACGATAATGAATTGGAGGAAACTTTAACATGAAAATTGTGCAGTATATCGAGTACAACCTACAACAAAAATTTGGTGGGGATTGGTGTAATGGTTTGGAGTGGATCTAGATCAAAGGGAAGAGGGATGACTTTCCATGAACTGCCTGCAAACGATGAAGAGTTGGGTAGTGGTGTCAGCTAGGAAGTTGGAGAGGGGAGAGAGGGCTACAACTTTATAGTGGGGGTTAGGCATGAAATGGAGATAAATCTGGAAAATGGGTTTTGAGGAGTTGCGATCGTATTTTTGGGATTTGGCGTCGATGGGGACGTCGTGGGAGGAAGTAGCCAACAAAGAAAAGGAGTAGGGGAATGTGGTGCGTCGATCTGGGGTGGTTGCACAGTAAAAGGTGGTCAGAGTGGTTGAAATTTTGGGCCGATGTCGTTCTCATCCAGGGTCAAATCGGGGGTGGTCGGCGATGAACTGGGACAAGGCACGGTCAGCAAGTGGAGCGGTGGTCGGGGATAGGCGGCAGCGGTTGGGGTTCGAACTCCAGGGCACTGTAGCGACGGAAGTGATCAATGATGGAGGATGAACGGGTTTTGAAATGTTGGGGAAGAAGGTGATTAAAGGGTTAATTAAATTAATTATTTAATTAATGTGTTTAATGTACGAATGTTTATAACTTGCACATATGAAACCAGAATTGAGTGAAACAAGATCCATTAGGATCATGGTGAAGAATACTCCACTATGGAACTGAATTGGATGAGATTTGAGCTAACTAGAATTTCTGGTTAAATTAAACCCATGTTTAATTTAATTCAAAAGCGATCGTTATTGAAAAATCAAATATCACTGTGAGAACTCTTTGATTTAACTTATTAAGTTATCATAATCTTATCTGATTATATATAAATTGCTTGTGGTTGTTATGATTTCTTTGTGATTGATGGACGTTTATTTGAAGTTTTTATTTATACTGTTTTTGTACATTTAAGCATTAACAATTATAACGCTTATCTTATGACTGTTGATTAATGGTTAATAACCATTGTGGTGGTTATTATAATTGTTCACACAATTCACACCCCAAACATGGAAATATTTTGCAACTGATTGAGTCAAGTTCCATTGGAATATTAAATTAACAATATATTTATTTAAATGAAATAAGTCATGAAAATGGGAATTGGATTTTTATATCTAAAACGATTTGGAGACAAAGTTAATATGATTTCAAACAACTATAAAAAACGTTGAAAAAGATTTGGAAGGGTTTTGAATTAGAAATGGCTTATTCTAATTAAAAATAGAATTTGAATAGTAAATTGAAAAGTGAATTCGAGTTAGATTTATAAACGATATTTTTAACTCGAAATGATTGTTCTAATGTTTTTATTTATTTTTATAATGGATTTCAGAAAAATTTGGATTCCAAAATATTAGGTAGTGCTTGGTTTATTTTGTGTTCTGAGTTTCCAATGTTAATTACGAACGATGCGAAGATTTAAAGTATAACTGGGTTAGGGATCAAAAACGGAGGGAGTGAAGAAGAGAACAAAGGTACATGAATGAATGAATTTGTTATCGTCATTCCGTTGTTTCTTAAAATATGGAAAATAATAAAAAAGTTATTTTTAGTTTTATGTGTTAACTTCATTTTGTAAAACAATTGTTTTTCACGATATATATGCGTCATTCGTACTTTTGTATGTATGAAAACTTGAAATTAAAAATCTAAAATGAATGCACATTTATATTTTGAAAAATACTATTATTTTAGTATTATATAATATTCAGTTTTGATTTATAATTGAATTTGAAGTTGGAATCACTTTTAAATGATTTTATAAACTTTTTATAAAATATATTCCAACTAAATTGGACGAGTTTTATAATAAATTATAATATGGTTTGAATAGGACATGTCGCGCAGTTACAGTTCGCGAATTTCAATCATGAACTTCAAATGACCATAAGTATTGCAATTTAAACCAGATTTCCCTAAACTGGAAGCATTTATTTTATATTGATAAGAGCTATCAAATGAAAGAAATATTTTTGGATTTCAACTTATAGATTTCAAGTTACGTTTAAATCTATTTTTGAAAAGGTCATTGTAAACGTAGTACGATGAGCGTAATTGGAAATCGATCGAAATGACTATATATAAATTATTAGAAATATGGATAAATTATGATAAATCATAATAAGTGATTTTAAAGATATTTGAAAAATAAATATGAAGTATCAAACTATACTTCGATATTTGTGTTTTCAGCCTAACTTGTTGAATACGGTAATACGACATTTTGGACATTTAATGTTAAATACTGAATAGATAGAGATCAAAGCTATTATATATGGTTTATGTAGTTAATAAATCATTTGTAAAGTAATTCGACTTGATTTTAAAATATAAGTCGAAGTATGGACTGAATAGGACTAGTTACGCAATGATAGTTCTCGAATGTTGACCATTGGCTTCAAATTAACATACCGAGAGATCCGACCATCAGATCATCCTGAAACGAAAAGCGTTTGGTTCTTAATGAAAAGAGTTTTAAAACGCAAAAGAAAGTTTAATGATCCAATAGTTAGATCTTGAAATAAGTTCAAAACAAATTTTGAATAAATTGGATTTGGATAGAAATAATCTTCGGATATTTGATATTGATTACTGTTGTGTAGTTGTTTGCTAATTTGAGGTAGGAAGATATATATCATTATTCCACTTATAGTATTAATTGATTACGAGAATTGGGGTTGAATATAAGTGGATGTAAATTCTGTTTAAATCTAATAATAGATACTAGCTGGATTTGGGTTTGTTGTGAACGACGTTTTAAATAACGTTATTCCAATCCAACTATGACTACGAGATTATTTGCAATATTAAGAAATTATAAATATTTTAATTAAGATTAATGGAGCTTTCCATAGTGAAGCTTTCAAATTAATAAATTAAATTGGAATTGAATGGCAATCAATTTAGTGATAATCGAGATGGGTCTCCATGGATGAAGACCTTTACTATTTAAGGAACTTAAAATGCTTTGTTGTTATTCCGTTTATAGTATTAGTCGGATATAGGAATTTATATCAATTGTGAGATGATATGATTTCCATGAAGATTTCGTTTAAAACGGAAGTATGATTTTGGGTTTATTGCAATTGATGTTTTAAATAATGTTTGTTCCTTAACGCATGTAAAGGAAAAGAAATTTTTCCAAGATAACTTGGAATGAAATCTTTATTTAATTCGAATATAAAGATTTATTGAAAGATTTTTCCCTAACAAACAATAATGGGAACGATTTTAAGAATCGCTTAAAAGAAGATTAGCGTATTTTTCGCATAAGCGATAAGATTAAGAAATCATAAGTACGATTTTGGGATAGAGATATAATCTACTGTAATCAATGATCAGTGAATGAGTTGCGTTTGGAACAAATATGTTTTCCCGCAAAGATAATTGAAATCTTTATTTAGATTTAAAATGAAAGAAGGTATTTAAACTTACCAAAATATGAGGGGTACTAGATATGGAATTTCACCAGTTTTAATCCATGGGATGAACAGGATGGGATAATGATTTGAGAAATTACCATTTTCGTGAGATTCAACAATCTCAATAAAGCATAGGAAGCTTGATGTGAGTTAAGTTTGTGGAAATAATATTTTAAATTCTTTTGAAATGATTTCCAAGGAAAGATTCAAACAAGATTTTAAAGAATGTAAATCTTCGATAAGATTTAAGGGAGTAATTCCCAATGTAAAGAATGATTTGAGTAAAAGAATATTCCAAAATGAAATGCAACTCATGATATGTTTAAATATCAAAATTGGTTTTAAATATCCGCTAGTCATTTAGAAAAGCTCGGGTTTCAACCCATTCTGAATAACTATGTGAGAGTATTGAAGATACCGAAGACCGTGGTTGAAGATGGAGGATCTTCACATCATTTGGATTAATTGCAGATGTCTCGATTGGGGTGCACAACCAAGACGAGGTTATAGTGGCAGTTGTCCGGACGTACTTGTTGATTGTCTAGATACGCAATGACCTTTCTCCTTAATTGGACGAGGAATAAGGTGCCTAAAGTTTTGTTCACAATCCAGAACAGACTTGTATGAATGTATGTCTAACATTGTATCTTGTATTATGTGATAGATTTTTACTAAACACAATTATGTTGGTGACAGAGCATTTATTCCCTTAGCTTAACACCCTTCTTTGAGATGCATGAGCTCGAAGGTTAAATGATTAGTGATTATAGATTAGATGTTATGAAATGACAATGTGGTAAGCTAAGTGATGAGTTGTTGATGATCATAGCTTTTTGTTGAAAAGAAGTGTTTTGTGTATGACGTGAATTGAAAGCCTCACACCCCGACATGATCGTAAACTGATGGTCAGCTCAGCGGGACATTCAAGTTGAGAATGAACAAACTTTCGAGTTGTGAGTGCCATGCCTAAAGTGGATAGAGTATAGTGGTTTTCTAAGCGAGGACTAAATCCGTTGAGCATGATACTTGATTCCTAATGTGAAATGTGGATGTGCATTATTGTAACTTCCCTTTTTTTCTGGCCAATTATTTAAATTTATTTTATTGTTTTAACTGTTCATTTGAATTTAAGTAATTGAATTTAATAATTTTGAATATTTTATTTAATAAATAATATAATATTTTAATTCTAAAATATTTGGGAAATGTTGTATTTGCAGTGTAATGTGAATTGGCAACACAAAAGGGGTTTAATATTGTTTTTATTGAAAATAAATTAGCATGTTCGTTTATTTAATGACAGTTGAGCGTATATTTTATAATTTAATTATATAACGAGCTGCAACGGCGCGGTAGTTCGTAAAATAGAGTTTTGAACTTCAAATGGCTGTATAGGATTCAAAATAAGTCGGATTTCTTCGAAGCAAGAAACGTCCGAATCTATTGGATAATATTTTTCTAATGGAAGAGAAAATTCGAGTTTTCATAGCATAGATTTAATTTTATGTCCAAATCAAATTTTAAAATAGTCGCTATGGAATTCCTTTATAATTTAAATCAATTTATTTTATAAAATAAAGGGGTTTTTAAATATTTTGAATATTGATTTGGCTTGGAATTCAACCCGATATATTTTATTTTGAAAATATATGCAACTCTGGTCGTGTTTGACCAATTATAATATTTTATTATTTTTATATTGAAGTATTTTAAAATTGGTTTATTTTAATTTAAACTGGACCCTTTAAAAGGGACTTTATCCAAAAGACCTCTATTTTCAACGAAACAAATTTTATTATACCGCAACAGTAAATTATTGCTAGATTTCAATCTGCACATCTATCAGGGTTATTTTGTGAGTGTGGCAATATAAAATGCAAATAAAAACGACCAATTAGACATGAACGAGCGCTGTTCGGGGAAACAGACTTAGAATTTGATGAAACAAGATTCTTTAGGACCGTATCATCAAATTATACTATGATGTCCATTTCCATCACGAACGGAGCTTGTATGTAACCACAGTGACCACTAAATAACGTTCAAAATTGTGATAGACACGAAATAAAAATCGTTAGTCAACATCGCTTGTCACGTCAAGTTAAAATAATAATTTTTCCACTTATATAAACCCCTAAAAATCAGAATTCCCCAGCCACCTTTCATTTCCGTCCATGAATTTTGCAGAAAACCCCCTCTTTATAAAATAATTTATATCTTCGAATCCGTAAAGAATTTGCAAGGCCGACCAAAGGCAAAGTTGTAGATCGGAATAAGGGGAAGCTCTAGTCAAAATTTGGGAATGTTTCATTGAGTGTGGTGGTCGGAATTGGCCCAAACCAGTGAAAAACTGACTTCGGTTTTGAGGGATTTGGCAGAGTTCGGGTTGACGATTGATGAAGGGCCTGAAGCGATGTTGCAGAGGAGAGAGGGCTTTGTTTTTGCTTCTGGTCGGAGGGTCAGATACTGACTGAGGTGATCGGAAATTGGGGATGATAGGAGTTGATCATTTTTGGGTGTTTTACGGAGTCACGATTGGATTTGGGGCATTTCTGGTGGCTGCGGTCATCAAGGGAGTCGGGAATTTGAGGCAACAGGGAAGAGGAGTTGGCATCCTTTCGATCGGTGGTGGTCTTGTGGGTTTCGGTGCTGCGTAGGGGGAGAAATCGAAGTGGAAGTGGGGTACGGTCGGTGTCTTTTTTCAATGTGGTGGAAGCGAGTGGGTGGTCAGCGGTCTGGGCGGAGGCACTAGAAGGAGAGACGGTTGTAGGGATGGGGTCGCGGCGGTCTGATGTCGTCGGAGGCAGCGGCAAAGGGTGGGGGAACGATGAAGGGCTGCTTGGGTATCGGTGATATCGTGTTTCAGGAAGGATTGGTTTTCAGGAGGAGCAAACAAAGAAAATGCGTTACTAGTTGAGGATAGTCTAACGTGGACTAGGAAGTTAATGACCTTGTTTTAAGGTAATTAATGGTTTAATTAACTAATAATTTAATTAATCAATAGTTAAGCTATTTTAGTTTAAACCAAAACTTGAAAACTCGAAATCTTTTGCATGCGTTAACGAAATTCAACGAGACAGGATCCTTGGGATCGTGGCGAAGGAGGCTACGCATATGCGTTGGTCCGGTTAGAAACGGGAGCTGTTGGAATTCTGTGTAATTTTAAACACTGTTTAAAATTATATGAAAGTGACGCTCAAATCATCGACTGAAATTAACTAGTGAGTTAATTCTCACACTTTTCTGGACTACTATGATGTGATAAATCCACATAAGTTAAAATATCACATATATTGGTTGATTGGCTGCATTGGTTGCTTATGGTTGATTTAATGGTGGTTGTTAATTATATTACCGTCATTAATTTATTTAAAATATATTCTATCATTAAATGTTATAATTGAAACACCCCACCTCCGTTAGGGTCACTCTCAAAGGGAATGCCCTAATTTTGGTGGAGGTTTATAAGTATAAGTCACAGATATACAAGACAGATATAAGAACACATATTTGTAAACAGCGGAAAAACAACAACTTTTATTTCATAAAAACAAATACGTGCTACAACAACATCACCATAATTGTCTTACATCTTTTCCAAAAACATAACATAACACTTCCATAATCTGTCTTGATTACATTATTTAAAGAAGCATAAATAAAACATAGATAAACTGCAAAAGCCCCATAATGGTTGTCCAAAGCCATAGTTCAAAACGAAAAGGTCCAAGCAATACATTTCTCTTCTTCAAGCTGGATGTTAAGGCTGGTCAAGCTGCAGTGTTCCCTCCCTGTGGACCTGGGGGGGGGAACGGAAGAAAAGAAGACGAAAGAAAAGTAGAGTCAGACATAAAGCCTGAGTAAGTCTAGTACTATTCTGTCTATGAATAAAGAACTGGGTATGATAAGTATAAACAAGAAGTGGGAAAGCACTATAAACTTGGTTAAGTTGTCTAGGGTCGAATATGCTATCGTACCCCATGTTAATCTCTGAACCCATATAAACTAGTTCCCAACTGGCACCCCATAATCAGGGTGATGTGATCCATCCTATGATGATCGGCTCCTACTCGCATAGTTACATGTGTCTTACGGCCCCCGATGTTGTAGTTACCTATGCTGGTCCCACCATGGGGTGTATCAAGTCCCATGGTGGCGGCCCGACACAATCCTAGAATGCACAGGTATGCTACTGGTGTCCAGTGCCTTATTTTTCTGCGCCGGAGTGTGTGCACGCCCGCACCCCGTTAGAACCTACACTGCTACACCACCGCCGTCGATTTGACCTCTTACAATCAGCCTAGTAATCGTGCCCCACCCTGCCTAGTTTCAGGGTATCATGATGCACCTTCTAGGGTTACTGCTGAAAAGGGTCCCCCGTTACTAGGTTTTCTATCTCTAGCCAACATGCTAAGTTGGTTAAGTGTTTTCTAACCTAACCCCCACCAGTCCGTTTAGTTTAGCATGTTCCATTTTGATTAAGTCTTTGGTTCACTTAATCCTAACAATCCTGACTCAGCCTTAATTGTCTTATTAAAGCCTTGACCTCTCACATTAGACAGGTATTGTTGTGGCTGCCTGTTGCCGGTTGGTTCCGGGCAGTCTTACGCCACAACTCAGTCTAACCTCGGGTCCTTATTGGGCTCCATGTTTAACCTCCCACATTGGATAGGTATTGTTGTGACTACTGGACAGCCGGGCGGTTCCGGGCAGGTTTACATCACAACTTAATCCAACCTCGGGTTAAACACATCGTATGTTCTACATTTACATATTTTGTCTTTCTTCTTTATTTTCTTATATGTAAATATTTGCGGCCCATTATTAAGTTAATGGTGTAAAGGTTACACCAATCATGGGCCCAACCCGTACTTGAATTTGGGCCCTTCTACTTTATATTTTCATTTATTAATAAATTTAACCCAACGTTATTTTCCCCCGTTTAACACGTCCGTTTATTATATATATGTTGGGCTTAGCCTTTTTAAGCCCAACCTAGCCATGCGAAAAAGGGGAGGCTTAAAGCATGATTACATACGCAAGGAGGGGAATGTGAACGCATGAACTTGCAACATAACGTTGGAACTACAAAATAGAAACTGGTGTACTTGCATAGTAGTAATGTATACTTTGGTCATAAAGCATAAGTGACATGAATCAAAGCATGTAAACTTGTAGTTGAGATAAGAATATCACTATTGACACATAGGCTTAACTACAACATAAACCTATATTTTTATTCAGGCATAATGTCAAACATAAGCAAATCATGTTCATAAGATTACTACATGTTTACAAAGGTGCTTACTTTTGTTACTAACACAAAAGTATAGTTCAACTTAATCATGATTTTAAATCTATTCACATAACCATGGCATAAATATTTCTAACATGAAATCATGATTTTTACTTTAGTCATGCAAACTTGCAAAAGGGATTTTTGAATCTAACCTAGCTATGTACCACATATGTCATCATATAATTCTTGTTAACAATATGGATTTCAATTATGTAAAATATCAACCATAGCCTAGTCATATTCATAAGTTTGCAAATAGGTTTTCTAGTACAAAAGCATGGCTTAATACATAGATCACGGTGCCAAAATTTCAACATAGTTTCATATGAACTATAATAACCCAAATTTGTTCCAATTACGTACAAAATGATTTATGTACAAAAATACACATTATGATGGCATAGTAGCAAAACCCCAAACTTGCATGAGTTTCAATTAAACAACTACATACATGTAGCTTCAACATGGATTACATAATTTGCGAATATTCCAAACGTATACTTGCATAAAACTACCGCAAATATGTAGTTTTTATAATAAATAACATGCTTTGCGAATATCCAAACGTATACAATATTCCAAATCGATAAGAATCATAGTAACGCGCAAATATGAATTACTTTATCGCCACAATCAAGTATACAAACCAACACAATTATTTGTTCATACCAAAATAATACTCTACTTACAATTGTGTGGCGAATTCTCCAATTTAGGGATTTGGAGATGTGATTCCTTGTTGATTTGATTTGATTAGGTTGCTTTATGCTTTAGAATTTTCCTCCTAATCCTCTCCCAAATTGGTGGCTACTCCTAGTCGTTCCTCAGCAACATGATGGCCTTGTTCTTATTTTTGAATGAATAGATTAGGGTGAGTCTAGGGTCATTTTTATAGGGTTTATGAACTGATTAGGACCATCGATGTTGCTTGGATTGATCGTAGCCATTCATTCGAAAGAGAGACCAATTAGAGCCTGCCACCTAGCCCTAATGACAAAGCAGACTTTTGAAAATCGACCAACATAGAATAGGCCAGCCAGGTTGGGCTGGGTTCGACCTGGCTCTGGACCAGGTCGACAGCCCTGTCGACAGCCCTGTCGACCTGGCTAGACCAGGTCGACAGCCCAGTCGACCTGGGTGCATTAGGCGGGAGTTTTCCCGCCCTGGCCAATTGGGCCCGATTTTGGAACTTAGACTTGTTTTTCTGAGCTGTTTTATTCTGTTCGAATTTTAAACTTAATTCAGAAACTTCCGAAGGCCATATCTTCTTCATACGGACTCCGTTTTTCGAAAACTCGGACTCTATTTCACTTATTTTTCCGAGACGAACGCAATGGCGTATCCCGTTTCCCTTAGTTCTTTGATTTGAAATTAATTATACTTTAATTTGTGAATTTCACAGTTATAGAATTCGCGGGGTGTTACATTCTCCCCCACTTAAAAGGATTTCGTCCCCGAAATCTTCAAGTTAGGAGGAATGTATATCCTAACATCCAATCATCCATCTACTCATCCATCAAACACGAGCATCCATTGTCCTTAAAAGACTTCTAATGCTTCATGATCATATGCGAAGTGTGTGTGTACATGTACTTATCTAATGCAAAATCAGGCGGTCTACTGATTCAGTTGACCTCCTTAATGCGAATTATTTAAGTGCCATGAATCCATTATGCATGCAAATTTTCCTATTCATGATTCTACATGAGTGCGCAATCATTCAATCCAAATGCAACATCCACATGGCAACACATTAGAGTTCAACCATATACGAATGCAAACATATATATGCATATGCAATATGAAGTGACTGAGCCGATCTAAAACCTAGATTGTGTGTGTATATGCAACCACGAGCAACCACTAGCAATCACTTGCAACCATCATTCATAACATGTTTCAATTACATGTTTCCATCCAAAGGGTTTCTACCTAAAAGATAAGGTCGAGGAAATATACCTAAAAAGATAGATAAAAGCGCAACTTAAGGAAAAGGAAAGATCAAGGATGTACCCTCGAACAGAAAAGGGTAGGCAGTGCGTATTCTAGCTTCAGTTTCCCAAGTCGCGTCTCCCTCGGCGTCGCTCCACTGAACTTTGACGAGCTTAACTTCGCGGTTGCGTAGCTTCTTCACTTCCGTTCCTAATATGCGGGTTGGAACTTTTCTTATGGTTGCTTCGCGTTCCACTTCGGCCTCTTCGAGGATATTTGGCTCTACCACCTCAGCTGACTCATGTAGACATTTTCGGAGATGTGAAACGTGAAAAACGTTGTGGACTCCAGCCAACTTCTCGGGTAGCTCTAATCTATAGGCCATTTTCCCAATTTTCTCGATGATAGGGAATGGCCCTACGAACCTTGGTGCCAGTTTTCCTGTGGTTCCAAAACGAACAACGTTTCTTAGCGGTGATACCTTGAGAAAAACTCTGTCTCCAACCTCAAATTCAAGGTCGGTCCTTCTCTTGTCGGCATAGGACTTTTGTCTGTCTTGGGCCGTCTTCATCCTTCTTCGTATTAAGTCTACTTTCTCTGAAGTCTCTCGGATCATATCTGGTCCAAGTATGAGCTTATCCGTAGACTCCCACCAACAAGTGGCCGATCAGCACGGTCTTCCATATAAAGCTTCGAAGGGCGCCATTCCGATGGTTGCTTGATAGCTGTTGTTGTAGGCAAATTCCACCAAAGGAAGGTGGTCTTCCCATGTCCCTCCGAAGTCAAGGACGCATAATCTTAAAAGGTCCTCCAAAACTCTGTTTACTCTCTCTGTTTGGCCGTCGGTTTGGGGATGATAGGCTGTGCTCAAGCATAACTGCGTTCCTACTGCTTCTTGCAGACTCCGCCAAAACTCGCTGGTGAAGATGGGGTCTCGGTCACTAACAATGCTAGATGGTATTCCATGGAGTCGAACGATTTCCTTGAGGTAAAGTGATGCTAGGGATGAAGCAGTTCTTTTACTTTTGACAGGTAAAAAGTGGGCGCTTTTAGTAAGCCTATCCACTATTACCCAAATGCTAGTGTTGCCTCTCTTAGACCTAGGCAGCCCATCGATGAAGTCCATTGAGATGCTATCCCACTTCCACTGCGGGACCTCTAGAGGATGTAGCAGTCCGCCAGGCTTTTTCTATTCCGCTTTAACCTGTTGGCACACCATACACTTAGAAACGAATTCTGCCACGTCCTTTTTCATGCCGTTCCAGAAGAAAGTCCTTTTTATATCTTTGTACATTTTATCTCCGCCTGGGTGTATCGTCATCTTGGAGTGATGTGCTTCCTCGAGAACCTTCTTTATTAAATCTTTTGTCTGTGGGACGCATAGTCTTCCGTCTCGCCTTTGCAAACCCTTATCGTCGATGGAGTATCTGTTGAGGTGACTTGAAGTCTCACCCCTAATTAGCCTATCAATTGTTTCCACAAGCTGAGGGTCTTCGCGTTGTGCTGTCCCTACTGAATCCACTAAAGTTGGGCGCACTTCGAGAGATGCTAGCAAGCCTGGTACGAAATCGGAGGAAGGCCTAAAGTCGAAGCTGGCTATAAACTATAGGCTTTGTCTTTCAACAAACAACGGGCTTAGGGTCAATTTCTTTCGGCTCAACGCGTCTGCTACTACGTTGCCTTTGCCCGGAGTGTAGGAGATTTCGAAATCGTACGAGGCGAGAAACTCCATCCATCTTTGTTGCCTCAAGTTAAGATCCTTCTGCGAGAAAAGATATTTCAACGATTTATGGTCAGTGTAAAGTTCGAACTTCTCACCTAGGAGATAGTGTCGCCAAGACTTGAGTGCAAAGACGATGGCGGCTAACTCAAGATCGTGGGTTGGGTAGTTCTTTTCGTGCACTTTCAACTGCCTCCCGCCATAAGCTACTACCCTTCCTTCTTGCATTAAGACGACGCCTAGCCCTGTCCCACATGCATCCGTATAAACAGTGAACATCTTGCTCCCATCTGGCAGCGTCAAAACTGGGGCTGTTGTAAGAGCCCTTTTCAGTCGTTGGAAAGCAAACTCGCAATCCAAATCCCAATTGAACACTAGATTCTTCTTAGTCAATTTCGTGAGTGGAGCTGAGATTTTCGCAAAATCCCTTATAAACTTTCGATAGAAACCTGCTAGTCCTAGAAAGCTTCGGACCTCAGTTGCATTCCTTGGTGTCTTCCAATCCTGTACCGCCACTACCTTAGCAGGGTCCACTGCTAACCCTTGTTTGGATACTATGTGCCCAAGGAACCTCACCTCTTCTCTCCAAAAGTGGCATTTGGAGAATTTGGCTTTTAGTTGATGGACTCGCAAAGTTTCCATGATTGCCCTTAAGTGTTGAGCATGTTCCTCTTCACTCTTTGAGAAGATAAGGATATCATCTACGAAGACCACTACAAATTTGTTGAGGAAATCTCTAAATACCCTACTCATCAGGTCCACGAAGTAAGCAGGTGCATTTGTCAAGCCGAAAGGCATGACAAGCCATTCAAAGAAGCCGTCTGGGGTTCTGAATGCCGTTTTATCGATGCTATCTTCAGCCACCCTTAGCTGATGAAAACCGGTTGCTAAATCGAGTTGGGAGAAAACAGACGCTCCTACAAGCTGGTCAAATAAATCGTCAATTCTAGGGAGAGGGTGCCTATTCTTTTTCGTTAGCTTGTTGAGCTCCCTATAGTCAACACATAGACGGAGTGAACCATCCGCCTTTGTAGCGAACACCACTGGAGCGCCCCATTCTGAAATGCTTCTGCTAATGAACCCCTTTTCTAGAAGCTCTTTAATCTGTTTACTGAGCTCTTTCCTTTCCCGTGGAGCCATGTGTCTAACGGGTAACGCAACGGGCTTTGCATTATCTACAAGATATATGCGGAAGTCTATTTCCCGCTTCGGAGGCAAGCCCTTCACCTCTTCGAAAACATCCGGATATTCCCGGACCACTTTAACTGACTGCAAATTTTCAACAGAGGCATCTAGCGATTCAAGATAACTAAGCATAACCGCATACGAGGGATTACAAGAAATTTCCAAAGTATTACCGAGCTGGGTTAGGAGCCTAACAACCCTTTTCTCACAATCAAGGATGGCCCCATTACTGGATAGCCAATCCATACCCAAAATCAAACCATAACCCGAAAAGCCCAAAACAAAGGCACTACATCGAAATTCTACACTTAGAATAGAAATTTTCAATCCCAAACAGATCATAGACAAATGAGCTGGGCCCCCAATTGGGTTTGAAACAATTAAGGGGTCCTCTACCATACTAGTTTTTAGGTGCAGAGATTCTACTAAAGCAGACGAGATAAAGGAGTGTGATGCGCCAGAATCAAATAAAGTACGAACGGGGTGATCATAAAGATAAACTACACTTTCTACAGAAGTATTTATACCTCGCTGTTGCAGAGGTGGCGCTTCTAGCACATGAACCTGTGCCCCTGAGGTGGATCCAGCCCTCTGCCCCTGTCCCCGTTTCTTTAGGCAGTCCTTAGCCCTGTGGCCTGTCTCACCGCAAGAAAAGCACCCACCATTCTCCTTGGCCTTCTTTTTCCGGCAGTCCTTTACTAAGTGCCCCACTTTGCCACAGAAATTGCACTTCCTCTTCTCTTTGTTGCCTTTCCCGCCCTTCTTAAAGTCTGTCTTCTTAGGCTGCAAACCCTCTTTCTTCCCTTGAGAGCTTTCTGCCTTTGTCTCCTTCTTTCCCTTATCCTCTTCATTCAGCAATGCCATTTGCACCAATCTTTCATACGTGGCTCCCATGGGTATATGGGTCATGGCCAAACTGTGTAATGGCTCATTCAACCCTTTGACAAAACGGAGAGCCTTCTTGTGCGGGATGTTGACTAGGTCAAGCCCAAACCTAGCCAGCTCATCGAACTGATTCACATACTCTCTGACTGTCTTGTCCCCTTGCTTAAGAAATAAGAATTTTTCCAACTGCAAACTTCTTTCCGCATCTGAGAGAAATTTAGTCTCAAACCTTGCCCTAAAGTCCTCCCATGTCTCCACTGGTCTTTCTGCATTAGTGAATTCCCACCAGTAGGAAGCCTCGCCCTTCAATAGCCACACTGCCAATTGTACTTTTTGTATATCTTCTACCTCAAAGATGATGAATAGGTCCTCAGTTTCTTTCAGCCAATTCCTAGCTGCCACGAAGGACTCAGTTCCATGGAAATCCTTTCCTTCCATAGCTTTAAAATCTTTACATATCTTAGCAAAAGTGTTTCCCCGAGGAGGTGGAGGAAGAGGTGCTGCTGCAGCTGGATGATTTCCTGCAGCTGGGGGAGGAGGAACGGTAGGACCTGGCTGAGTGGCCCTTGCTTCTAAGAACCGTCTAAACCAACCAGGTATTGGCACCCCTTCTAGTAAGTTAAGATCTTCGGACATGCTGAAACAAAAAGGATAGATTCAGAACGAAGGATAAGAGATAGTACCTATGGCTTTGGGAAGTGGACTTTGCCTTTTAAAATAAAATAATATTTTTCTTTTAAAAATGCTTCTTTAAATTTCCTTTTTGAAAATAAATTTTTAGAACTTTTTATCTTATCTGGTAAACCTATGCTCTGATACCAAGTGAAACACCCCACCTCCGTTAGGGTCACTCTCAAAGGGAATGCCCTAATTTTGGTGGAGGTTTATAAGTATAAGTCACAGATATACAAGACAGATATAAGAACACATATTTGTAAACAGCGGAAAAACAACAACTTTTATTTCATAAAAACAAATACGTGCTACAACAACATCACCATAATTGTCTTACATCTTTTCCAAAAACATAACATAACACTTCCATAATCTGTCTTGATTACATTATTTAAAGAAGCATAAATAAAAAATAGATAAACTGCAAAAGCCCCATAATGGTTGTCCAAAGCCATAGTTCAAAACGAAAAGGTCCAAGCAATACATTTCTCTTCTTCAAGCTGGATGTTAAGGTTGGTCAAGCTGCAGTGTTCCCTCCCTGTGGACCTGGGGGGGGGGGGGAACGGAAGAAAAGAAGACGAAAGAAAAGTAGAGTCAGACATAAAGCCTGAGTAAGTCTAGTACTATTCTGTCTATGAATAAAGAACTGGGTATGATAAGTATAAACAAAAAGTGGGAAAGCACTATAAACTTGGTTAAGTTGTCTAGGGTCGAATATGCTATCGTACCCCATGTTAATCTCTGAACCCATATAAACTAGTTCCCAACTGGCACCCCATAATCAGGGTGATGTGATCCATCCTATGATGATCGGCTCCTACTCGCATAGTTACATGTGTCTTACGGCCCCCGATGTTGTAGTTACCTATGCTGGTCCCACCATGGGGTGTATCAAGTCCCATGGTGGCGGCCCGACACAATCCTAGAATGCACAGGTATGCTACTGGTGTCCAGTGCCTTATTTTTCTGCGCCGGAGTGTGTGCACGCCCGCACCCCGTTAGAACCTACACTGCTACACCACCGCCGTCGATTTGACCTCTTACAATCAGCCCAGTAATTGTGCCCCACCCTGCCTAGTTTCAGGGTATCATGATACACCTTCTAGGGTTACTGCTGAAAAGGGTCCCCCGTTACTAGGTTTTCTATCTCTAGCCAACATGCTAAGTTGGTTAAGTGTTTTCTAACCTAACCCCCACCAGTCCGTTTAGTTTAGCATGTTCCATTTTGATTAAGTCTTTGGTTCACTTAATCCTAACAATCCTGACTCAGCCTTAATTGTCTTATTAAAGCCTTGACCTCTCACATTAGACAGGTATTGTTGTGGCTGCCTGTTGCCGGTTGGTTCCGGGCAGTCTTACGCCACAACTCAGTCTAACCTCGGGTCCTTATTGGGCTCCATGTTTAACCTCCCACATTGGATAGGTATTGTTGTGACTACTGGACAGCCGGGCGGTTCCGGGCAGGTTTACATCACAACTCAATCCAACCTCGGGTTAAACACATCGTATGTTCTACATTTACATATTTTGTCTTTCTTCTTTATTTTCTTATATGTAAATATTTGCGGCCCATTATTAAGTTAATGGTGTAAAGGTTACACCAATCATGGGCCCAACCCGTACTTGAATTTGGGCCCTTCTACTTTATATTTTCATTTATTAATAAATTTAACCCAATGTTATTTTCCCCCGTTTAACACGTCCGTTTATTATATATATGTTGGGCTTAGCCTTTTTAAACCCAACCTAGCCATGCGAAAAAGGGGAGGCTTAAAGCATGATTACATACGCAAGGAGGGGAATGTGAACGCATGAACTTGCAACATAACGTTGGAACTACAAAATAGAAACTGGTGTACTTGCATAGTAGTAATGTATACTTTGGTCATAAAGCATAAGTGACATGAATCAAAGCATGTAAACTTGTAGTTGAGATAAGAATATCACTATTGACACATAGGCTTAACTGCAACATAAACCTATATTTTTATTCAGGCATAATGTCAAACATAAGCAAATCATGTTCATAAGATTACTACATGTTTACAAAGGTGCTTACTTTTGTTACTAACACAAAAGTATAGTTCAACTTAATCATGATTTTAAATCTATTCACATAACCATGGCATAAATATTTCTAACATGAAATCATGATTTTTTACTTTAGTCATGCAAACTTGCAAAAGGGATTTTTGAATCTAACCTAGCTATGTACCACATATGTCATCATATAATTCTTGTTAACAATATGGATTTCAATTATGTAAAATATCAACCATAGCCTAGTCATATTCATAAGTTTGCAAATAGGTTTTCTAGTACAAAAGCATGGCTTAATACATAGATCACGGTGCCAAAATTTCAACATAGTTTCATATGAACTATAATAACCCAAATTTGTTCCAATTACGTACAAAATGATTTATGTACAAAAATACACATTATGATGGCATAGTAGCAAAACCCCAAACTTGCATGAGTTTCAATTAAACAACTACATACATGTAGCTTCAACATGGATTACATAATTTGCGAATATTCCAAACGTATACTTGCATAAAACTACCGCAAATATGTAGTTTTTATAATAAATAACATGCTTTGCGAATATCCAAACGTATACAATATTCCAAATCGATAAGAATCATAGTAACGCGCAAATATGAATTACTTTATCGCCACAATCAAGTATACAAACCAACACAATTATTTGTTCATACCAAAATAATACTCTACTTACAATTGTGTGGCGAATTCTCCAATTTAGGGATTTGGAGATGCGATTCCTTGTTGATTTGATTTGATTAGGTTGCTTTATGCTTTAGAATTTTCCTCCTAATCCTCTCCCAAATTGGTGGCTACTCCTAGTCGTTCCTCAGCAACATGATGGCCTTGTTCTTATTTTTGAATGAATAGATTAGGGTGAGTCTAGGGTCATTTTTATAGGGTTTATGAACTGATTAGGACCATCGATGTTGCTTGGATTGATCGTAGCCATTCATTCGAAAGAGAGACCAATTAGAGCCTGCCACCTAGCCCTAATGACAAAGCAGACTTCTGAAAATCGACCAACATAGAATAGGCCAGCCAGGTTGGGCTGGGTTCGACCTGGCTCTGGACCAGGTCGACAGCCCTGTCGACAGCCCTGTCGACCTGGCTAGACCAGGTCGACAGCCCAGTCGACCTGGGTGCATTAGGCGGGAGTTTTCCCGCCCTGGCCAATTGGGCCCGATTTTGGAACTTAGACTTGTTTTTCTGAGCTGTTTTATTCTGTTCGAATTTTAAACTTAATTCAGAAACTTCCGAAGGCCATATCTTCTTCATACGGACTCCGTTTTTCGAAAACTCGGACTCTATTTCGCGTATTTTTCCGAGACGAACGCAATGGCGTATCCAGTTTCCCTTAGTTCTTTGATTTGAAATTAATTATACTTTAATTTGTGAATTTCACAGTTATAGAATTCGCGGGGTGTTACAATAATAATCTGTGGTGTAAGGAAGAACAGGTTGCAGGAATCAAACCAGATATTACAAATATTGAAGTAAGTATTATTTTAAAGTGAATAAAGGAATGAACCACTTTTAAAGTGGCAAACGTTGAAGTAAGTATTATTTTAAAAAATGATAATTAAAGAGATTTTTTTAAGGGTAATTAAAAAGTGATAAAATAGGAATAAGTTGATTAAGATTTAGTAAGAGTTTTATAAGAAGATTATAATCCGGGTTTACAAACAAAGTGGGTAAAAGTGACTCATAAATTAAAAAGAGAATTCCAAGAAAAAGTCTACTTAATTAAGTAAGGTCAGTTGGTTAAAATGAGACTAAAAGGCATTGGTAAATATTTAATTAATAAATTAAGTAAAGGAGTACAAGGGAATTACCAATGTAAGAAATAAGGGTATAATACCATATTGGGATCTAATGGCAAATAATATTTTTATCGAGGAAGTTAATAAATTTAGGGACGGGAATTTGAATGTAAAGTGGGTATTTAAACCAAAGGAAATGGTTTTTTAAAATCACAGTAAATGGGAATGGAAATGACATATGAGGTTTTCGACTTGCAAAATTTTATTGTCTTGCAATGAAAGCTTTGTCGGGCAAGGTCTGAGAGGTAATTAAAATACCCCAACTTGGATGGCTTCGCTATTATCAAAAGATGGTATTGGTTTGTAGTGATAGAGGATGTTGAAAATAATTTGTTGAGGAAGATATTACAAATATTAATTTGTAAAGGATTAGAAAGTGGAATAAAACCATTGGGTTCAAAATAAGCAGTGTACCATTTAGGGTCAGAAATGGAACATGATTTTACTTATATAATGTGTTTAAAATGTGGTACTATTGACCAAGTGATAAAATGGTATGCTTTTGACAAGCGCGCGTGTTCACAGAATTAAGTCAATAAAGTTTAGATTTCATAGAAGCTGAGAATAAAGAGTGATATTGGGTTCGAAATAGAATTGTATATAAAATTATAATTTTCATATAAGCGCAGTAGTTTTAAAGGTAATAAAATCATTTAAAGTGATATTATAAGAAATATGTTACTTGGTGTTATGTTCACCATATAAAATTGGCAATGAAGCTATAACGATGTGTTTTTCAAAGACAAGAGAATACAGAAAGGGTCTTAAGGATTGAAACGATGTTTTCAAAGATAAAGAGAAACAAAGATGATGTTATTGAATTATATAAAGAATATTTCCGAACAAAGGAAATAAAAGTAAACAAGTTATTCGAAAGCGAAGATTGATTAATAATTTCAAAATAATAATCAGAAAAGTTTTGTCGAGATAAGGATGAAATAGTTCATAAAGTGTTTTAAATACAAACGACCTGAGCTGCCAATGTACTTAACATCACTGTTAACGTTTGATAGTCAAACAACCGACTACCAGATAAATTATTCCATTGGACTTTTTTATGTGTTGTTTCGAAGAGACCGGGATGGGAAATAGACCCAAAACCACTTCGAATCAACAATACGAACGTGACTAACGTGTAAACAATAGAGATGGAGCATTAAAGACCATAGATCTTCATAAATGGAAGAACCAATTACAATCTCTG
The DNA here is from genome assembly GCA_030737875.1 of Allium sativum. Taxonomy (NCBI): domain Eukaryota; kingdom Viridiplantae; phylum Streptophyta; class Magnoliopsida; order Asparagales; family Amaryllidaceae; genus Allium; species Allium sativum. Next base: position 743,119,276 of record CM060909.1, on the reverse strand, counting down.
AGTCGACACAGAGATATACTAGGGTTCTGTCATGGTTGAAATCTATGGGTTGCAAGGACTTCTCGCTACTGATCATGGGGGTGATTCCTATATTGGATGCAGTAGGAGAGTACCTTCGGTTCATCTTGTTCCTGGATGACTTGTATGGATGGACGTCTGACATAGTATTTCCAAAGAGGTCACGTACCTTGATTTCTCCAACCATACCAAGAGTGGAAGCAGAGAAGGAAACTTCTTTAGCTAACACATAATGTATTGTTGTGGACGTCAATTAGTGATTTCGATGGACCTGACAATGTGGCATTCGAAGTGAATGTGATGCGAAGATAAAACGCAGCCTCAAGCCTCATCAACCTGGAAATGACAAAAATCGGGCAGGCAGCATGGCTATGTGGGTCGCTCCCATTAGGGTGTATAATCACATATCTAGAGAAATTCCTTTTGCTTCTTTAATCTATCGATGTTGTCCCTTTTCGGGAAACGGTGGTTTGAGCCCAACCGTTGGTGATATACATTCGATACACTCAAGCGAAATGAGTGGTCGGTCATGTATGGGCCGGGTTGCTAGACGTTCTTGTTGAACCCAGTGTATTCGCCTCTAGAGATACATTATCGGCAGGTGGTCCCATACCTTGTCATAGTCAGAATCCAATTTCCAATAAATGCCCGCGGTTTTGATTATATACTATATATGTAGAGCGTGAGATGCAAGTGTTCTGCTAATTTGTTACTTATTTGTGGTTTGATAGACATTATTTTAATATCAGAAAAGATTTTGATTTCAAAAATAATTTGGGTTATAGAAAGGTAAAAACCGTCCGTGTTTATGTGTGGACCGGTCTTACAATTATCCTTTTGTTTCAAAAAAAATTCTAAATTTAAACTAGTTATCTGTGCTATGAATTTATTACTGAAAGTATTCCAAACTGACCCAGTGAATTTTGCTTTGCTTCAAATGTGCTCGGGTCAGACCAAGTATATTTCCAGGTTATTTTTTGCTTGGAATTTCAGGAGCTGGAAGCAGGAGGCTTCACTGTTAGTTATTCAAAGTGTATTGCCACTGTGTCTGATATATGATGTACTCTGATGATTGGTATGTTTATATACAGTTTCTTTTTGTACAGAGATTTGACATATTAAATTTATTCATTCCACTGTGAGATTATGATGTGATGTTCTTCTTCTTTCTTCTATTCTAACATTTCTTTCTTTCTCACCCTCTAACTTCTTTCTGTTAACAGTCGAGGTTCGATACTTGGATTTTTGGCGAGTTATACGGGGTTATGTATTATTGTCAAAAATTCGAGCGTCGAAATTTTCCCGGGCCGTGACATTTGGTATCAGAGCTATTGGTTTAGTGATAACCTTGGCTCTGTGGCATAACTAAATAGAGATTGGGTTAGTAATACCCTAGATTGAGTTTGGTGTGTGTGTATATATATATATATATATGTGGGCGCATATTTGTAATTGAATATAAAATTACTTTTAAAGATTTCGTAAAGTGGGTAAATTAAATAATTTTTCCCAAACTATATTTTTGTATAAGAAGAAAAATTATTTTATCGAATTATTGAGATATCTTGCTGTTTGATTGTTTTGGATGGAATTAAAACCAAATATGGGAATACGACTTACCTTGGTTAAGTCGAGTTAATCAGAAATGGATACGGTGTTGGAACTAAATGAAATACATCTGGAATTTGGTTATTGAACTAATAATTGGATAAGAAATTGATCTTATAAGAATCAATCGATATTAAGGTATGTGAAACCAAGGCGAAAGAAAAATATTAATGTTGAATCAAAATAACTTGGTTGCACTATATGCCTTGTTTGTTTGTTTGTTTGTTTTATGTTGGATCGTTTGTATAGAATTCAGCAATGGTTAAATTTAAAGGTTGAATAAATTGAAAAGTTGAGTATAATAAGAGTGATGGGAAACCAAACGATTTAACCCAATAATGATGCCAAGTCTTTAATTTTGGGAATTAGTAATCACGGGTATATCATTGAAATATTATTTCATGTATTGGGAACTTACTTGGTGATTGAGTTAAGTATAGGTATGAGATGGCTTTGAAGATAGAATTTGATTGCGTAGATTGCTATAAATTGAGAATTATGATTGATAACGCTCGCAAAAAGTTACGCCTACGCCAAATATAAATTTTTGGGTTTTGGTTTGGGTTTTGAGTTTTGGTTTTGGATTTTCCGACCATGAGAGTTGATGTATACATATTTCTTGAACCTGCAATATTGCAGATGTCCCTCCGTGCAGGGGAGACTCTGCCGAAATTTTTCCAAAATTTAAGGAGTTAGAAATTTGTGAAGATTTTTGTGAAAATTTTATTATCAGAAATAAATTGGTTTTAAAACCGATAAGATTAGTTTTGAAGTAAAACCATCTTTTAATTAAATATTTTTGTAAAGATAATGGGGTTGTAGCGTTCTTTCTGCCTTAGTAATTTCGGGGACGAAATTATTTTAAGGGGGAAGGAATGTAACGTCCCGTATTTATCTGGCCAATTATTTAAATTTATTTTATTGTTTTAAATGTTGATTTGAATTTAAATAATTGAATTTAATAATTTTGAATATTTTATTTAATAAATAATATAATATTTTAATTCTAAAATATTTGGGAAATGTTGGATTTGCAGTGAATTGGCAACACATTGTTTTTATTGAAATAAATTAGCATGTTCATTTATTTAACGACAACTTAGCGTATAGTTTATAATTTAATTATATAACGAGCTACAACGGTACGGTAATTCGTAAAATAGAGTTTTGAACTTCAAATGGCTGTGCAGGATTCAAATTAAGTTGGATTTCTTTGAAACAAGAAACGTCTGAATCTATTGGATAATATTTTTCTAATGTAAGAGAAAATTCGAGTTTTCATAGCGTAGATTTTATTTTATATACAAATCAAATTTTAAAATAGTCGCTATGGAACTCCTTTATATTTTAAATCGATTTATTTTATAAAATAAAGAGTTTTTTTTAAATATTTTGAATATTGATTTAGCTTGGAATTCAACCCGATATATTTTATTTTGAAAATATCTGCAATTCTGGTCTTTTTTGACTAATTGTAATATTTTATTATTTTTATATTGAAGTATTTTAAAATTGGTTTATTTTAATTTAAACTGGACCCTTTAAAAGGGACTTTATCCAAACGACCTCTGTTTTCAACGAAACGAATTTTATTGAGACCGCAATAGTAAATTATTGCTAGATTTCAATCTGCACGTCAATCAGGGTTATTTTGTGAGCGTGGCAAAATAAAATGCAAATAAAAACGACCAATTGGACGTGAACGAGGGTTGTTCGAGCAAACGGACTCGGAATTCGATGAAACAAGATTCGTTAGGACCGTATCGTTAAATTATACTATGATGTCCATTACCATCACGAATGGAGCTTGTATGTAACCACAGTGACCAATAAACAACGTTCAAAATTGTGATAGACACGAAATAAAAATCGTTAGTCAACATCGCTTGTCACGTCAAGTTAAAATAATAATTTTCCCACTTATATAAACCCCAAAAAATCAGAATTCCCCAGCTACCTTTCATTTCTGTCCATGAATTTTGCAGAAAACTCCCTCTTTACAAAATAATTTGTATCTTCGAATCCGTGAAGAATTTGCCAGGCCGACCAAAGGCAAAGTTGTAGATCGGGATAAGTGGAAGCTCCAGTCAAATTTTGGGAAGGTTACGTTGAGTGTAGTGGTCGAAATTGGCCAAAAACAGCAAAAAACTGACTTTGGTTTTGAGGGATTTGGCGGAGTTCGGGTTGACGATTGATGAAGGGCCTGAAGCGATGTTGTAGAGGAGAGAGAGGGCTTTGTTTTTGCTTCTTGTCGGAGGGTCAGATATTGACTGAGGTGATCAAAAGTTAGGGATGATCGGAGTTGATCATTTTTGGTTGTTTTATGGAGTCACGGTCGGATCTGGGGCATTTCTGGTGGCTGCGGTCATCAAGGGGTCGGGAACCTGAGGCAAAAGGGAAGAGGGGTTGGCATCCTTTCAATCAGTGGTGGTCTTTTGGGTTCCGGTGCTGTGTAGGGGGAGAAATCGAGGTGGAAGTGGGGTGCAGTTGTTGTCTTTTTCCGATGTGGTGGAAGCGAGTGGGCGGTCAGCGGTCTGGGCGGAGGCCCTGGAAGGATAGGCGGTTGTAGGGATGGGGTCGCAGTGGTCTGATGTCGTCGGAGGCGGTGGCAAAGGGTTGGGGAACGATGAAGGGCTGCTTGGGTTTCGGTGATATCGTGTTTCAGGAAGGATCGGTTTTCAGGAGGAGCAAACAAGGAAAACGCGTTACTGGTTGAGGATAGTCTGACGTGGACTAGGAAGTTAATGACCCTGTTTTAAGGTAATTAGTGGTTTAATTAATTGATAATTTAATTAATCAATAGTTAAGCTATTTTAGTTTAAACCAAAACTTGAAAACTCGATAACTTTTGCATGCGTTAACGACATTCAATGAAACAGGATCCGCCGGGATCTTGGCGACGGAGGCTATGCATATGCACCGGTCCAATCAGAAATGGGAGCTGTTGGAATTCCGCTGTTTAAAATTATATGAAAGTGACGCTGAAATCATCGACTGAAATTAGATGGTGAGTTATTCTCACAATTTTCTGGACTACTATGATGTGATGAATCCACGTAAGTTAAAATATCATATATATTGGTTGATTGGCTGCATTGGCTGCTTATGATTGATTTAATGGTGGTTGTTAATTATATTACCGTCGTTAATTTATTTAAAATATATTCTATCATGAAATGTTATAATAATCTGTGGTGCAGGGAAGAACAGGTTGGAGGAATCAAACCAGATTCCTCAAATAATTTGTATGTTAATTATTGATCACATATTTCATACATATGAATTTTTTACCCCAAAATGATATCAAACCTGTTCAGATTGAATGGTTGTTTATCGTGTGGTGATTTTTCATCAATCGATTGTATTGATTAAGTAATTGGCAGCGACGGTGTAACACCCATTGTTTTAGGGCGCCGTTTTGCCGTTAGGAGAACTGACGAAGATTTTAGTTATAAATTTATTTTATAACTAAAAATGAAATATTAAGTGGTTTTATACAGTTTAATTAAAGCAGAAGTTTTTATAAATATATTTATATTTATAACCATGGTTTATAAAAGAAGTTATTAAAAGTTTTATAAAATGAATTATTATGTCATTAATGATTGGAAATGGTAAAATCTAATATAATGATTAGAAAAATTGAATAAATGTTTTACAAAACAATCGAATGATATTTTTAAATTAATTAAGATATTAGTTAATTTAAAAGGGAAACGGTGAATGAAAATCAGTTAATGGTTAACTGATGTTGACGGTCGACATGTGTGGGCCGGGTTGCAAGACGTTCTTGTTGAACCCAATGTATTCGCCTCTAGAGATACATTATCGGCAGGTGGTCCCATACCTTGTCAAAGTCGGAATCTAATTTTCAATAAACGCCTGTGGTTTTGATTATATACTATATATGTAGAGCATGAGATGCAAGCGTTCTGCTAATTTGTTATTTATTTGTGGTTTGATAGACATTATTCTAATATCAGAAGAGATATTGATTTCAAAAATAATTTGGGTTATAGTAAGGTAAAAACCGTCTTTGTTTATGTGTGGACCGGTCTTACTATTATCCTTTTGTTTCAAAAAAAAATTGTAAAGTTAAACAAGTTATCTGTGCTATGAATTTATCACTGAAAGTATTCCAGACTGACCCGGTGAATTTTTCTTCACTTCAAACGTGCTCGGGTCAAACCGAGTATATTTCCAGGTTAGGTTTAGCTTGGAGTTTCAGGAGCCGGAAGCAGGAGGCTTCCCCGTTAGTTATTCAAAGTGTATTCCTGCTATGTCTAATATATGATGTACTCTGATGATTGGTATGTATATATACAGTTTCTTTTTGTAAAGAGATTTGACATATTATATTTATTCGTTCCGCTGTGAGATTCTGATGTGATGTTCTTCTTCTTTATTCAATTATAACATTTCTTTCTTTCTTTTCTCACCCTCTAACTTCTTTCTATTAACAGTCGGGGTTTGATACTTGGATTTTTGGCGAGTTATACGGGGTTATGTATTATTGTCAAAAATTCGAGCGTTGAATTTTTCCTGGGCCGTTACACTTGGTATTAGAGCTATTGGTTTAGTGATAACCTTGGCTCTGTGGCATAATTCAATAGAGATTGGGTCAGTAATACCCTAGACTGAGTTGGGTATATATATATACATATACATATACATATACATATACATATACATATATATATATATATATATATGAGGGCGCGTATTTGTAATTGAATATAAAATTATTTTTAAAGATTTTGTAAAGTGGGTAAATGAAATAATTTTGCCCAAACTATATTTTTATATAAAAAGAAAAATTGTTTTATCGAATTATTGGGATATCTTGTTGTTTTATTGTTTTGGATGGAATTAAAACCAAATATGGGAATACGACTTACCTTGGTTATGTCGAGTTAATCAGAAATGGATACGGTGTTGGAACTAAATGAAATACATCTGGAATTTGGTTATTGAGCTAGTAATTAGATAAGAAATCAATCTGATAAGAATCAATCAATATTAAGGTATCTGAAACCAAGGTGAAAGAAAAATATTAATGTTGAATCAAAATGGCTTGGTTGCACTGTTTGCCTTGTTTGTTTGTTTGTTTGTTTTATGTTGGATCGTTTGTATAGAATTCAGCAATGGTTAAATTTAAAGGTTAAATAAATTGAAAAGTTGAGTATAAAAAGAGTGATGGGAAACCAAAGGATTTAATCCAATAATGATGCCAAGTCTTTAATTTTGGGAATTTGTAATCACGGGTATATCATTGAAATATTAGTTCATGTATTGGGAACTTACTTGGTGATTGAGTTAAGTACAGGTTTGAGATGGCTTTGAAGATAGAATTTGATTTTGTAGATTGCTATAAATTGAGAATTATGCTTGATAACGCTTGCAAAAAGGTACGCCTACGCCAAATATAAATTTTTGGGTTTTGGTTTGGGTTTTGAGTTTTGATTTTGGATTTTCCGACCATGAGAGTCGATGTATACATATTTCTTGAACCTGCAATATTGCAGATGTCCCTCCATGCAGGGGAGACTCTGCCGAAATTTTTCCAAAATTTAAGGAGTTAGAAATTTGTGAAGATTTTGTGAAAAAATTATTATAAGAAATAAATTGGTTTTAAAACTGATAAGAATGGTTTTGAAATAAAACCGTGTATTAATTAAATATTTTTGTAAAGATAATGGGGTTGTAACGTTCTTTCTGCCTTAGCAATTTCGGGGACGAAATTATTTTAAGGGGGTAGGAATGTAACGTCCCGTATTTTTCTGGCCAATTATTTAAATTTATTTTATTGTTTTAAATGTTGATTTGAATTTAAATAATTGAATTTAATAATTTTGAATATTTTATTTAATAAATAATATGATATTTTAATTCTAAAATATTTGGGAAATGTTGGATTTGCAGTGTAATGTGAATTGGCAACACAAAAGGTGTTTAATATTGTTTTTATTGAAAATAAATTAGCATGTTCGTTTATTTAACGATAGCTGAGCATATAGTTTATAATTTAATTATATAACGAGCTGCAGCGGCGCGGTAGTTCGTAAAATAGAGTTTTGAACTTCAAATGGCTGTGCAGGATTCAAAATAAGTCGAATTTCTTCGAAACAAGAAACGTCTGAATCATTGGATAATATTTTTCTAATGGAAGAGAAAATTCGAGGTTTTCATAGCGTAGATTTTATTTTATGTCCAAATCAAATTTTAAAATAGTCATTCTGGAATTCCTTTATAATTTAAGTCGATTTATTTTGTAAAATAAATGGGGTTTTAAATATTTTGAATATCGATTTGGCTTGGAATCCAACTCGATATGTTTTATTTTGAAAATATATGCAATTCTGGTCATGTTTGACCAATTATAGTATTTTATTATTTTTATATTGAAGTATTTTAAAATCGGTTTATTTTAATTTAAACTGGACCCTTTAAAAGGGACTTTATCCAAACGACCTCTGTTTTCAACGAAACAAATTTTATTGAGACCGCAACAGTAAATTATTGCTAGATTTCAGTCTACACGTAAATCGGTGTTATTTTGTGAGCATGGAAAAATAAAATGCAAATAAAAACGACCAATTGGACGTGAACGAGGGCTGTTCGAGCAAACGGACTCGGAATTCGATGAAACAAGATTCGTTAGGACCGTATCGTCAAATTATACTATGATGTCTATTTCCATCACGAACGGAGCTTGTATGTAACCACAGTGACCAATAAACAACATTCAAAATTGTGATAGACACAAAATAACAATCGTTAGTCAACATCGCTTGTCACGTCAAGTTAAAATAATAATTTTCCCACTTATATAAGCCCCCAAAAATCAGAATTCCCCAGCCACCTTTCAATTCTATCCATAAATTTTTGCAGAAAACCCCCTCTTTACAAAATAATTTATATCTTCGAATCCGTGAAGAATTTGCCAGGCCGACCAAAGGCAAAGTTGTAGATCGGGATAAGAGGAAGCTTCAGTCAAAATTTGGGAAGGTTTCGTTGAGTGTGGTGGTCGGAATTGGCCAAAAGCAGCGAAAAACTGACTTCGGTTTTGAGGGATTTGGCGGAGTTCGGGTTGACGATTGATGAAGGGCCTAAAGCGATGTTGTAGAGGAGAGAGAGGGCTTTGTTTTTGTTTCTGGTCGGAGGGTCAGATACTGACTGAGGTGATCGAAAATTGGGGATGATTGAAGTTGATCGTTTTTGGGTGTTTTATGGAGTCACGGTCGGATTTGGGGCATTTCTGGTGGCTGCGGTCATCAAGGGGTCGGGAACCTAAGGCAAAAGGGAAGAGGGGTTGGTATCCTTTCGATCGGTGGTGGTCTTGTGGGTTCTGGTGCTGTGTAGGGGGAGAAATCGAGGTGGAAGTGGGGTACGGTCATGGTCTTTTTCCGATGTGGTGGAAGCGAGTGGGCGGTCAGCGGTCTAGGCGGAGGCGCTGGAAGGAGAGGCGGTTGCAGGGATTGATTCATGGCGGTCTGATGTCGTCGGAGGCAGTGGAAAAGGGTGGAGGAACGATGAAGGCCTGCTTGGGTTTCAGTGATATCGTGTTTCAGGAAGGATCGGTTTTCAGGAGGAGCAAACAAAGAAAACGCGTTACTGGTTGAGGATAGTCTGACGTGGACTAGGAAGTTAATGATCCTTTTTAAGGTAATTAATGGTTTAATTAACTAATAATTTAATTAATCATTAGTTAAGCTATTTTAGTTTAAACCAAAACTTGAAAACTCGATATCTTTTGCATGCATTAACGCAATTCAACGAAACAGGATCCGTTGGGATCGTGGCGACCGAGGCTACGCATATGCGCTGGTCCGATCAGAAATGGGAACTGTTGGAATTCTGTGTAATTTTAAACACTGTTTAAAATTATATGAAAGTGACGCTGAGATCATCGACTGAAATTAACTAGTGAGCTAATTCTCACACTTGATGTGATAAATCCACATAAGTTAAAATAAATTGGTTGATTGGCTGCATTGGTTGCTTATGGTTGATTTAATGGTGGTTGTTAATTATATTGCTGTCGTTAATTTATTTAAAATATATTCTATCATGAAATGTTATAATAATCTGTGGTGCATGGAAGAACAGGTTGGAGGAATCAAACCAGAATCCTCAAATAATTTGTATGTTATTTATTGATCATATATTTCATATATATATATATATATATATATATATATGAATTGTTTACCCCAAAATGATATCAAACCTGTTTAGATTAAATGGTTGTTTATTGTGTGGTGATTTTTCATCAATCGATAGTATTAATTAAGTAATTGGCAGTGAAGGTGTAACACCCATTGTTTTAGGGCGTCGTTTTGCTGTTAGGCGAACTAAAGAAGATTTTAGTTATAAATTTATAAAATAACTAAAAATGAAATATTAAGTGGTTTTATACAATTTAATTAAAGCAGAAGTTTTTATAAATATATCTATATTTATAACCATGGTTTATAAAAGAAGTTATTAAAAGTTTTATAAAATGAATTATTATGTCATTAATGATTGGAAATGGTAAAATCTAATATAAATATTAGAAAAATTGAATAAATTTTTTACAAAACAATCGAATGATATTTTTAAATTAATTAAGCTATTAGTTAATTTAAAAAGGGAAACGGTGAATGAAAATCAGTTAATGGTTAACTGATGTTGACGGTCGACGAAAGAGGCTGTTTAAATAAAGTTGACAATTGGGTTGATTTGATTTTAATAAATCAAATCGGTAGTTTTTGAATATTCATTAAACTTAATGAATATTGTTAGAAGTTAGTTAATCGTTGATCAACTATGTTTTAAAAATGATTATCAAGTTAATTTTGTTAAAAAGTTAATTATTATTTAATAGGCTTTTAAAAATGGTTAATTATCCTATTTTTAGTGAATAAAATGAGACTAAAAGGCGTTGGTAAATATTTAGTTAATAAATTAAGTAAAGGAGTACAAGGAAATTACCCATGTAAGAAATAAGGGTATAATACCATATTGGGATCTAATGACAAATAATATTTTTGTCGAGGAAGTTACTTAATTTAGGGATGGGAATTTGAATGTAAAGTGGGTTTTTAAATAAAAGGAAATGGGTTTTTTAAATCACAGTAAATGGGAATGGAAATTATATATGAGGTTTTCGAGTTGCAAACTTTTATTGTATTGCGATGAAAGCGTTGTCGGGCAAGGTCTAAGAGGTAATTAAAATACCCCAACTTGGATGGCTTTGCTATTATCAAAAGATGGTATTGGTTTGTAGTGATAGAGGAAGTTGAAAATTATTTGTTGAGGAAGATATTACAAATATTAATTTGTAAAGGTTTAGAAAGTGGAATAAAACCATTGGGTTTAAAATAAGCAGTGTACCATTTAGGGTCAGAAACGGAATATGATTTTACTTATATAATGTGATTAAAATGTGGTACTATTGACCAAGTGATAAAATGGTATGCTTTTGACAAGCGCGCGTGTTCACAGAATTAAGTCGATAAAGTTTAGATTTTATAGAAGCAGAGAATAAAGAGTGATATTGGGTTCGAAATAGAATTGTATATAAAATTATAATTTTCATATAAGCGCGGTAGTTTTAAAGATAATAAAATCATTTAAAGCGATATTATAAGACGTATGTTACTTGGTGTTATGCTAACCATATAAAATTGGCAATGAAGCTATAGTGATGTGTTTTTCAAAGACAAGAGAATACAGAAACGGTCTTAAGGATTGAAACGATGTTTTTGAAGATAAAGAGAAATAAAGATGATGTTATTGAATTATATAAAGAATATTTCCGAATAAAGGAAATATAAGTAAACAAGTTATTCGAAAGCGAAGATTGATTAATAATTCCAAAATAATAATCAGAAAAGTTTTGTCGAGATAAGATTATGAGATCGATGAAATAGTTAATGAAGTGTTTTAAATACAAACGACCTGAGCTGCCAATGTACTTAACAACACTGTTAAAATTTGATAGTGAAACAACCGACTGTCAAATAAATTATTTCACTGGATTTTTTGACGTGTTGTTTCGAAGAGACCGGGATGCGAACTAGACCCAAAACCACTTCGAATCAATAATACGAACGTGACTAACGTGCAAACGATAGAGATGGAGCAGTGGAGACCATAGATCTTCATAAATGGAAGAACCACTTACAATCTATGAGTCGATGCAGAGATATACTGGGGTTTTGTCATGGTTGAAATCTATGGGTTGCAAGGACTTCTCGATACTAATCCTGGGGGTGATTCCTATATTGGATGCAATAGGAGAGTACCTTCGGTTCATCCTGTTCCTGGATGACTTGTATGGATGGACGTCTGACAGAGTATTTCCAAAGAGGACACGTACCTTGATTTCTCCAACCATACCAAGAGTGGAAGCGGAGAAGGAAACTTCTTTAGCTAACACGTAATGTATTGTTGTGGACGTCAATTAGTGATTTCGATGGATCTGACAATGTGGCATTCGAAGTGAATCTGATGTGAAGATAAAACGCAGCCTCAAGCCTCATCAACCAGGAAATGACAAAAATCGGGCAGCATGGCTATGTGGGTCGCTCCCATTAGGGTGTATAATCACCTATCTAGATAATTTCCTTTTGCTTCTTTAATCTATCGATGCTGTCCCTTTTCGGGAAACGGTGGTTTGAGCCCAACCGTTGGTGATATACATTCGATACACTCAAGCGAAATGAGTGGTCGGTCATGTGTGGGCCGGGTTGCAAGACGTTCTTGTTGAACCCAGTGTATTCGCCTCTAGAGATACATTATCGGCAGGTGGTCCCATACCTTGTCATAGTCGGAATCCAATTTCCAATAAATGCCCGCGGTTTTGATTATATACTATATATGTAGAGCTTGTGATGCAAGCATTTTGCTAATTTGTTATTTATTTGTTGTTTGATAGACATTATTATAATATTAGAAAAGATATTGATTTCAAAAATAATTTGGGTTATAGTAAGGTTAAATCCGTCCGTGTTTATGTATGGACCGGTCTTACTTTTATCCTTTTGTTTCAAAAAAAATTTCTAAAGTTAAACAAGTTATCTGTGCTATGAATTTATCACTGAAAGTATTCCAGACTGACCCGGTGAATTTTGTTTTGCTTCAAATGTGCTCGGGTCAGACCGAGTATATTTCCAAGTTAGGTTTAGCTTGGAGTTTCAGGAGATGGAAGCAGGAGGCTTCACCGTTTGTTATTCAAAGTGTATTTCCGCTGTGTTTGATATATGATGTACTCTGATGATTGGTATGTATATATACAGTTTCTTTTTGTAAAGAGATTTGATGTATTATATTTATTCGTTCCGCTGTGAGATTCTGATGTGATGTTCTTCTTCTTTCTTCTATTCTAACATTCCTTTCTTTCTTTTCTCACCCTCTAACTTCTTCCTATTAACAGTCGGGGTTCGATATTTGGATTTTTGGCGAGTGATACGGGGTTATGTATTATTGTCAAAAATTCGAGCGTCGAATTTTTCCCGGGCCGTTACAATTACGATGTCCGATGCGTGGACTAAATCATTGAGATACACACCTCCACGATAGATCTTCTGAATTAGGAATCATCATGTTGGAGACCTAATTTCCAATATGTGCCTTTTACAGTTTTAGTTATACTCTATGTACATAGACGTAATATATGTGTAACTACGACTTCTAAGATTTATACATTTAATTTCGAAAGCGGTTTCCACACTATGCACTAGTAATAATAAAAGAGTAGTTTACGATTGGTATTCATGTAGAGAAATCCCATTCTATATTATACAGCGTGGTCATGTGATTTACCCAACTTTAAAAATAGAAGTAAATAATTATTTTAGTTCCCACACTAGTCACATGATTGATCCGGAGTTTAGTGTTCTTTCCCTAAACTCCGGGTGCCCGTATTTTCCACATGGGCAGCCTAGTAGTTTTGGTTTGCGGATATTATATATATTTTATAGAGCAGGTGCTGGATTGAAGCTAGGGCTGTGCCTAGAGTAGTTTATTTCTTCCGCTAAGAGATTATGTTTTTCCGCTATGTACATGATATGACATGATACTGTTATTTCCAATGTGCATGTATTTATTATTGTACTATGATGTAAAAGTTATTATAATAATAATGAAAAATTATTTTTCTCGGTTCTTATTAGTTGTAACCCCAAGAGATACGTCTTATTGATCGGTTTAAGTCGGTTTAACCATCGGTTTGAATGGGGCAAAAAGGCGGGTCGTCACATGACACTCGAATTTTCGACAATAATATGTAACTCATTTTCATTTGCCAAGTAACAAAAACCCATATTGTTAATAGAAAGAAGATAGAGGGTGGGAAAAGAAAGAAATATTAGAAAAGAAGAATAAGAAGATCAGAGTCTCACATTAGAATGGATAATATACAATATATCAACAACTCTTTACTCAAAAGAAAACCATATATATACGATTAAAATATCAGAGTAAAACGCAAATCAATAAAACTTACACAGTGGAAATACTTATTACTGGAAAATACGGAATTATGTCTCGACTCCAGCTCCTCCCATGAAGCCCCAAACAAATCCTGATGTAACCTGGAAATGCACTCATCCTGACCGAGCCCATTTGCAACACATATCATATGGATTGTCAATCTGGAAGACCTTACAATGAAAAACTCATACACAAACCAAATTTTAAACTTTAGAAAATTCTTTAAAAGAAAAGGATAATCGTCAGACAAGTCCACATGTAAAAAGGGATGGTTTTTACCTTACGGCAACCCAAAACACTTTTGATAGCAAATCTGGTGATATTATAATAGTGTCTATCAAATTACAAATAAATAACCATTTTACAGAACGCTTGCATCCCACATTCTACATGCTTAGTATATAATCAAAAACCACATGGCTCTTATTGGAGAAAGATTTCCAACATGACAAGGCATGGGACCACCTTCCAATAGAGTACCTCTAGAGGGAATACATTGAGGGTTTAACAAGAACATCTTGCAAACCAGCCACGCACGGTCGACAGCTCATTCAACTTGAGTGTATCGTGTAGGATCTAGATTAACCCTAGAGCACTACAACAAAAACACCATATTACAACTTTAATTTTACAACGGTGGAAAAAGCACCGTTGTAATAAATGTTTTTTGCAACTTTTTTCCATAAAAGTTGTAATAAACTTATTTTTAACAACTGTGTTATTTTGACAGTTGTAATAAAAGCCTATCATAACTTTTTTTGACTGTTGTAATATATGACTGTATTTTATTATAATTAACAACTAATAATTATTATTTAATACATTTATATTTATTATTTATAATTAATAACTAATAATTGCTATTAATAATCAATTAGGAAGTAATAATTAATAATCAATCGGTATTATTTAATACTTAGCAATGAAGAAGAATAATTAAAACATATAGTTAGTATTACATAATTACTATTAAATAGTGAATAATTAAAATATAATAATTAATGCTAATCATGAATAATCAATTATTGATATTAATAATTAAGAAGAAAAGATTAATAATTAAGAAGTAGAGATTAATAATTAAGATTATATTTAATAATCAATTTATAGTAACGAACGATTAATAAGAAATCTTTAATAGTTAAAAAGCAATACTTAATAATTAAGAAGAAGTAATAAGTAATATTACAATTAAAAATAATATTTAATATTTAATAATTAAGAAGAATTACTAGTAAAAATATAAAAAATAATTAATACTAAATAATTTATTAAATCATTATTATTATATATTTAAAAAATGAATATAATAATTGTTATTTAATAATTATTATTGATTATTAATAATTAAAAATTACTATTAATGATTAAGAAGTAAAATTAGCAAGTATGACCAACATTTAATATTTACCACTTAAGTGATCTTTAGCAATATAAAGGTAACATTTATCATTAGTAATTAAATGTTGCTAATAATTATATCTAATATTCCATAAATTTTAAATTTTGGAAATATCTGAATTTTATTTTAAAATATTTATAAAATTTTGAAATGTTCATAAATTCTTAAAAGAAAAATAACAATAATTTTTTAAAGTAAATTTAGAAGTTTATAAAATAATTAAAATTGATGAATACATGTTAATTCCCTCTTTTGTAAAATTTTAACGTTAAACTTTCTCTATATTTTTTAATGAATGAACTTCAAAGTCGAATTGAAATATCTAAGTGGCTTAACTATAGAATTGATTTAATTATTAAGAGTGGTTAATCAATCAAACACTCAATGTTATTTACAGTATAAATAACCATTGAAACGTTAACGGTCATGGACTCTTCAGTGTAACTTAAAACAAAAGTAACTAGGTTCCAAATTTAGAAGGGAAAAAAGCGGCAAAGTAAAAAATTTGCAGGGCCGCACCTTCCAATTCTTCAGAATTCGAATTTGTTCTCCCCCAATTTCTTTCACCTCGCCAGTCACTAGGTTAACCCTTAATTAAAAAATTTCCTCACCGCCTTCCAATCCCCCAAAATCAGTAATCAAACCGTCTCCCCCAATTTATTTTACCTCGCGAGGCTAATCTTTAATTAAGATTTTACTTCACCGCCATCGAGTTCCCCAAAATCCCTAGTCGTTCTCCCCCAATTCACTATAGGATTTCACAAAAGGTGAGAGCAACACCTTAGTCAGATGCAACACTTGATTGATGTGACTTTGGATGTCGACGATTGTGGCGACTTGAATCAGGCGCAATTCCGAGGTTGTGAAGCCTCTAAGACTTCAAATGGAAGAGATTTTGTCTACAAATGTTCTGGTTATAGATTCAGCAACTGACGGTGAGTTACCATCCATATTCTTTATAATTTGAAATATGTCTGTATTAAGTTTATGGTGGAGAATGTTATGACGGTGATTCTACTTGAATGAACAGTTCCGTTTGTTTGATAACAAAATAGACTTTTCATCCCTTTGTTTATTGGGAATTTGTGTGCAATTTAGTATAAAATTAGTTAATATGAGGACCACAAAATATCTGAAGATGTCTGCTTCTGGTTTCTTTCCCCTTTAACTAAGATAATCTATTTACTTCCAAAGATTTTATTTTTGAACCTTATGTTTGTGCTGAACCAGCAAGATAATGTAAACCAGGATAGTAAATAACCTGATTTGGACTATTTAGAGTGTTTTCTGAAGTTCTGTCTATCAAGCTATGCTGCTATGGTTTCAGAGTGTTATTAATTTATATTGTTTTGTAGGAATATCAAGATAATTACTTGTTTAATTATAATGTTCATAACAGACGTATATTTTACTTGAGTTAGAAGGTTCCATTAAATGATGTAAATAAGATGCAAATACGATAGTCATTCTTGTGTTGTCCAGAAAAACAGCTTGCTTCCTTATTATTGTGACATAATTTCATTTTCAGAGAGGTTAATTTCTTTTGTCTAGTTTGTTGTACATTCATATTTGTTTTCAAGTGCTGAGTAATGTGCTAGCTTGAATTATCTACTTCATAGTATGAAAATACTGAGTAACCAGGACAATGTCCATTACATCTTTAGCAGTGGTGCTAGGAACATTCACTGAAAAGCCAAGGACATTGTCCCTTAGTTCACCTACTATGACTTGGCGCTGCCTATAAATTCCAATCCCTGAAAGGTTTTTCGATTTTGCTTCACCATCTGCTCTTTTTATTTGTAGGATTTTTTTCTGCTTCTGCCTTGTCATTTACTGCCAATCTTAGCCTTGCAGCAACATTGATTTGGTCATACTTGGTTCTTTTTTATTTGCAAATAGTTAAGGACATTATAAGCACTTTTTTAATCGTCTATCTGTGTTACTGTAACTCTTGATGTTGTAAGTTTT
The DNA here is from genome assembly GCA_030737875.1 of Allium sativum. Taxonomy (NCBI): domain Eukaryota; kingdom Viridiplantae; phylum Streptophyta; class Magnoliopsida; order Asparagales; family Amaryllidaceae; genus Allium; species Allium sativum. The sequence goes on along the minus strand of CM060909.1, from coordinate 743,101,800 downwards.
ATGTACGCTTATGTACTAGTTGAAAATTGCAGGCATACTTCAATATTTAATGTCGTATAGTTAAAAAGGTATGCAATAGAAAATATCATTACTAGGAATGGAGCTAATAGATGATTACACATGAACTATTTTTCATTCTTTCATTCATTTGTAATCAGGTTGAGTAGTTCTATTTACTCAACCATGCAGCACATTAAGTTGTGAAGGGATCCGTGCTAATGTCCTTCGTCCGGAGGTATATGATTTGACAAAATTTATGATTTTTTTCTAGAGCTAAATAACCTTGTGTTCACTACATATATGTATGTACAAAGTATAAATCTCACAAATATATTAATTTATTATTGTTTATTGTGTTTACTAAATATATGAAGTTGAGTTATAAACTTTTAATTAGTTGGAATGACCCAGGATTTTGTCGGCAACAACAATATTAATCTCACGAACCACAACGAGAGGTACAACAATAACTGTCTTATTTAGTTTGTTTTTTTCTCTGTTAATTTGATTTCAGTTATGATTGTGGTAATGTATAGTAAATAGTTTGTATTTTTTGTCTTTTTTATACATCATTTAGGCAAAGATTTATGTCACTACAACAAATAAATAGTTTTCATATGGCAGGTTAAAGAATACGGGTAAGGGAAAAAACAGATATTTCAATGGAAAACGCATCGGCTGACAATTTAAATAGTGCTTGCATTTCAATAATTTATCCTAGGGAATGGAAGGGAAGCAGTAGCGTTCGGACAGAGGCATATAGCTTCCCCATGCATGGTTTAAATATCGAATTCTTTTCCTGCATCCTTCACGATTTGTGTTCCTTTTTTGATTTATATCACCGCCATTGTATTTGACAAACGTTTTCTTTTTCTAGTGGAATTTTTTATGATTATCTAGTAAAATTCTATGTTTGCTGAACCGTGTATCACTATGTAGATATCTGATTGTAATATCCAGGTAAAATTCTATTGTAATATCTGATTTGCTTATGGAGTATTGCTACATTTAGTGTATTGTTCATTTCAGTTGCAATAGGTCTAATTTTTTTTTTAAAATGCAACTATCAATCACAACGTGCATAATAGTTGTAATAGATATCATTACAACGGTGTATAACTGTTGTAATAAAGTTTATTACAACGACGGAAATTTTTTGTAAAATATATATTACAATGGTGATGTAATGGCGTAAAAAAGTTATAAAAGATTTTGGTCTATTACAACTTCTTAATACACGACGGTCAGCCCACCATTGTAAAATGTGTATTACAACGGTTTTCCACCGTTGTTATAGGGTCATTTTGTTGTAGTGGAGGGGGGTGAATAGGGTTTATTAAATTTTCGAGAGATATTAAAATATTCACAGATCACAAAATATAGCAGAAATAGAAAAGCAGAAAGTAAATGACACAAGAGATACCCAGCTTCGGCAAAACCCTGCCTACTGCTGCATTCCTGAGGCTTCTACTAGGTGATAGAACAGATCCCACATACAAGACCATGTACACTCGTAAACCCTGCTCCTATTCTAACCCTACGCTCAAAACCCTAGACTGACCGATATCCCCTCGATCAGATTTCCCCTGATTACGACCCTGTAACCAGCAACCTAGATTTTACAGACTCTAGCAACTGTCAGTTAACCACTGAGTCCCCTAGTATTTTACAGACAATAGAAATTGATTCGAACGATTTACAAAACGAATTAAAAACAAACAATTCTAAATAAAAAAAAGAAACCCTAGATTAAAAAAATTTAAGGCTCCCCTTTTAACTAATTAGCATAGGCTAGGTTAGCCCACATTGACATGGCTCCGGTACTTTGCTTTATTCATTTGCCCCATCTCTCTCTTAAACAATGGCGGCTGGAAAATGGAAATTAGGGTTTCTTGAAATACACCCAAATCGATTGCTTCTGGAAACGATTCTCCTTGTCTTCGATGATTGCTTCGATGCTTCGACTATATTCTTCAGTCAATTTGGGTGTTGATCGAATCTCTAAAAAGATTATGATTTATCTATATTTACTCTATGCTTGAAATTATTGTCTGTGGATTCGATTTTCAATTGAATTGTTTGTGTTTTCAATTCACTTGCCGATGATGAATTGGTGTGAACTTATAGGGTAATTTAGAAACCCTAATGTGATTCTCTGATTTCAAAATATGATATGATCTGAATTGAAAGGTTTCCTCTTTTGTTTTGCCTTGAATTGCTCGACTTGAATTTGTCCCTTGGTTAATTTCTGCATTTCAGGAAACAACTTATATTGTTCTCCTGTCATATATACATTAGTATACACGCGTGTTTTTCCTAGAAATCAACACAGCCTTTGTTTGGTTTTGTGAATAATTGGAAAACATTGATTTTGTATAAAACTGGAAAAATAAACATGCCAAAAATCTCCACTATACTTTTGAGAAAAAACTTTCCAATTTATTTTGGTATGATTTCGATCCTTGAATGAATCCACTTGATTGTTGCCATGTAATTCCTTGATTTTGTGAGATTGAATCAAGCCATGATTAATTCCCTTGCGTGAATAACTACATATTGTATATCTAGAAACACATTTCAACTTGCCAGAAAATGAGATGGAATTTTCAGAAAATTTATAAGTGAATTTCGACAATTTTGGGATTGATTAAAAATTGCTTGTCGAATAAAATGTTCTGTAATTTCTGGAATTGATTCCATTGCAAAAACTGATTTGCAAAAACATTTGGCTCTTTAAAAAAAACTTGCCACAAGTATCATTTGTATTGGAGTTGTACACATTTATGTATTTACCATGAATGCTTGATCATGTTGGAGTATTTAAATTCCATCATCACGGATTTTTTGCATGATTAGCTCCATTCACCATGTATATGTTGCATGAACCACATAACTGAATATTGCACGATAACTGGTGCACATTGTGCAGCTGGTTTGATCTTGCATTTATGGCCATGACAATTTGAAACTGAAATCACATTACTTGAACATGTTGTTCATTTATGCTATTACTTTAAATATTGAAGCTTTGCTCACCATTTTGTGTACACATACACTAGTCTTGTATTGTGTATCACTATGCTTCACCTGATTAGTTTAGTTGCTGAACATTTTTGACTTTGCTCGACCATGATTGTTGAGAGTCTGCATGTGTCACTTGCCACAATTACACTGACTTCGGCACATACAATTTGATAGTTTTAAAACTTGCTTCTTTTGAACCATGCTGCTAGCCAGATTTGACTGCACCATCATTTTTGTATGCATAATTCATGTTGCTATGCATCCCATGTTTCATGATGCCAAACCATATATGCAGCTTAAAAAAACTTTGTACACATGAGCTCTTTGTTGTATCTTCATTTATGTATACTGCCATCATCATACTGCTTATGCTCATTATTATTTAATGAAAAAACTGAAACCATCATAGCTGCATCATGACATGCATGTCCACTGATAGGTTGTCTTGCTTGTTTGTCAATGGCCACTTGAATGATACTGTGTACATTAGAATTTCACACCACTGTCCCATTTAGTTGCTCCACATCTTTGCAACTACACCTATGCATGAAACTGCCTTGGTTACATTTGCATTTGGCTTGAATTTGCGACTTCGATCATGTTGTACTAGTTTGATCATTTGCTGGTTTGAGTGCTGCATTGTCATCATTATGTTATGTGCATTTTCATGATAAGTTTGACCATTTGCACGCTGAGTTGCATTGTGCACTGAGTCGAGATAGTCCATGTGACTACTCCTCAGTTGCACGCTGATTGGCGAGGCAGTACACACGTGTATATCTATACACGTGTGTATATGCAGTCGATCAAACAGATTTTTCTGTCCCTATACTATACATATAAACTGACTGCCTTGTGGTATTTACAGTGTTTCACTGTGAATATCACAAGCTGTCTAGACACAGATGAGTCAGATAAGGTCATGAAAAATGATGAGAAACACACCGAAATTCTAAAGAAAATAAAATTTATATTTGCGTGTATTTTGTTTTATTTCTATTGAAGTGTACTGTATGTGTGTTTCATGTGAAAGGTAAGTAGATGATGACTAGACTGACAGTGAAGATGCTGTGAAGACAGAAGATTGAAGATGAAGACAATATGAAGTACGTGTCAATATATCAAATGAATGTGTGAGTGTAACTGTAAAACAGAGTGACATATATGAACGTTGTAGTGATTCTATAGTAAAGGAGCTGTGTATATGAAAAAGATTGTACTGTTTATATATAATAGACAACTTTGATTGAAATAAAATTATATTGTTGTCAAACATACTTATCTAATTTATTCAGTTTATTTACAAGTACAATATTCAGTGAATGTTTAAATAATGGAGTTACAAATAGTTGTACTATTTGAATGTTTGAAATATTATATCTAATTTTAACAAAATGCTGTATGAATATATGGATGTCTGTACAGTCGTATTCTATTTAAATATAAATATTATATTCTTGTCTGTAATGTATATATAGAATAGTACAGTAACAAACACATTAAAAATAATATTTATTTGGTTGTTATCATCAAACAAAAATCATATAATTGTGTATACAACTACGTTACATACAACAATCTCCCCCTTTTGATGACGACAAACAAATAAAAGATTTTGAACACAATAAGTGTGTTTGACAGTGAATATTGAACTCTATTGAACTCCCCCTATTTATTAGCTCCCCCACAACAGAAAACTCCCCCTATAACTGTGCATGAGTTAAATGAATGAATTTAATAAATTTTCAAAATTAAAAATATTTGTAAAATATTCACTCATAAATCAAAATCTCATCCCATTCTCCCCCTTTTGTTATCATCAAAAGGATACACAATTCAAAATATAGATGAAAAGTGACTAATAAATATAATTTTAGCATAAGAGGAAGAACGATCATCATAAATATCAATCAGGAAAATAAAAATCATAATAAACTAAGAACTAATGGCATGTTTCACATTGTAGAGAATGATGGATTTACGATGAATTTATAAAAATGGAGAGAGTTCCAAAAACATATATTTCCAATTATTTTCAAAAGAATTTCATAAAAATGAAGTTCAAAAAAACAGTGGCGGATTTAGGCTATAATTAATAATTCAATTTAAGTGACAAAGTCAAAACTCTAAAATCCCAATAGCTATCAATCAACAAATCATAATACGTCATAAAATATTAACACACTTCAAAGATTAGAAACATGGATTGATAGGCTGGTTTTTATACACCAAGGAGAATTTCAGATTAATTTCAATATATAGCACATTATTTTCTTTTTTTTATTTTTTTTAAGAGCACATTGATCGTGCATAACCAGAGCTTGGATTTTTAAATGATGTCAGTCGCAGCTTAAATTATAAGTTGTTTCTTAACCATGCATGACCAGAGCTTTGATTTTTAAATGAGGTTAAAGACATACTTATATATTAATTATATATATTTATCATTTTAGCTTTAAAAGGAAAGAAAACCTCCTCGGTATACAAAAGCAATATATGGATGATAGAAAATGGGGTAGGTACAGAAATGGACTGTGAAATGAATTTCTAAATTAATTATATTATGTAATATGCTCGACTGTACCAGGATCATTGAAAATTTTCAATTATCACTAATTCAGAATAATAACATAGTCCAATTTTTATCACAAATTTTCACTGTTTATTCAAAAAGATTTTTTTTAAATAAATCTCCACATTAATATAAAAGACAAGGTGGATGGCAGAATGATGATAGATAGAGGAGATGGTCGTGAAATAATTGCCAGTTCAAAGATATTATAATAACTGTTCAACCATCATGAAAATCCAAATAAATCTCCGCTTGTTATGAAATATATTGCAGTCACAATTCATTACAATTTCAAAATCTAATAATAATTTTGATGAAATATAAATACTGTTCAATTTGGATATTGATTTCAATTTTTGAATGAATAATCAATAAACAATTTTAAACTTGAAAATCAATTACAAGAGGGATATGAAAAACTATACAAGGCAAGAGGGAATAAAAATATATATACAACAAAAAATAGTCAGCACTTCTAAACTGATACCACTTGATGTCTCTATTCATGATAATTTTAACATGATACTGAACAAGAATATCATAGACAAAAGAATTACAAAGCTCAAGTAGACAAGATAACAGATTATGCACAAGTATCAGAGTAGCAAACAGATGATTCCAAAACAAACATTTTTCAAAAACAGTATCAAAGCAGCACAGAAAATAGTTTCAAATCATTCTTGTCAAGATGACTATCACATAAGATGATTCATGATCCAATGATTAAAAATACCATTTATTTGAAATCATTTGAGAAATATGAAACTCTATATTCAACGAATCGCTCACACCAAATTATTAATTTCATATTCAAGATATGTGTGAGATTCAATAAATCAATAATTTCAAATGATTTTAAACAAACAGATATTCAAATCAATTAGTCATGAAATAACATTGAGTTTTTAAGACCAAATTTTCAAGGAATTTTTCAAAAGCAATTTTCAGACAAGTATATAAGAAAATTTTCAGAATAATTACATTTATATTGAGCAATAATTCATTATCCAAAAAAGTGATTTATTCAAAATCACTTGAACAAATGTAAATGTTGAGATACAATGAATCAATCACACATGATTAATAATTTCATATCTAAGAGATGTGTGAAATTTAAAATATCAGAAATTTTCATTTGATCTCAAAAAAAAAAAATCCAAACTAGATGATCAATAATAAAAGTGAATTTCAAGATGTAACCAATGACTCAAGACAAAACAAAATATCCAAGCCAATCTGAGATCAATGGAATTATCACAACTGATAAATAGTAGAATGCTGTAATGAGTATATTATTTCAAGTTTTCTAAAAATGAATTAGAAGAAACTCAAAACAGCATAGGTGTGTGAAATTCCATTAAATTTTCAGATCTTCAAAAATTGGAATTCTAATTAACAGTGTTCAAGATATGACAAGAATACATCAACACTGTTATGAATTCAGAAATCAGAAAAATAAATTTCAAAAACAATTGCAAATATTTACAAGATTAAATTCAAGTTCTAGAAATAATTAAAACATCAGAGTTTTATTCAACTAAAGCAAATTTCCAGAAAATATGAGTTCTACAATTGGAAGTTAACGAAGTCCAGTAGAAGTTATAATGATATGACAGTGACAAAACAGAAAACAGAAAAATAAATAAATAGAAAGGACAGAAGGAGAAATAAACAAAAAATAAAAACAGAGAATATTTACAAAGGAGAGTTTGGAGATCATACCAGAATTCAATGTAAATCAGAATCTCTAACTCAACAGGTTTGGCTAAGGAACTGAAAATGATTCAATGATATGAAGCAGTTTGAATCCAATTTCTCTTTCGCAAAGCAGCTCCGCAGCCTTCTTTGGTACCTAACAATTGAGGGGATCGAGTGATTTAACAAAATTTATGAAACCACTCACAGATGTATTTATATATTTTGGCACCCATACTTGTTGGTATGACAATCCGTTGGAATTTACCTTAGTGCCCTTTGGAACCCAAATCTGCTTAAATTTAGTCCAAATTGTTTTATTTTCTTTCAGGATCCAAGAATGTTTAAATGAATTGATACAAAACAAATTCTCATCTCGATTATGATCTCAAAATCCTTTGAAATTATCAGAATTTAAAGTTTTAAAATGATTCTTTTCAGAGAAGTTTGAAGGATTTTTCAAATCATTTGAATTTCGTTTTTCAAAAACATCATTTTTCCCGAAGCCAAGATCACATCTATTTCCATTAAAATTTTGATTTTGCAACAGCATATTCAATGATTTTTCCCTATTAGAAAATTTATCCAAAGTTGATTCTAATCGTTGAACTTTGGATTTTAGATCGCTAATTTCTTTTATTAAATATGAGCAATTATTTATAGCGATCTTCTGTTCAGCATTGGACTGTTTTAAAACCAAATTCTCATTTTCAAGTAATTTAATTTTGGCTTGGGATTCGAAAATTTCAAGTTCAAATCATTTTTGTTTTTCAAGCTCAAGTTTTTCAAAATTTTCAATTTCTTTTTCGAAGTTGATATTTTTGCTCAAAAACGATTTTGTTTTCATCTTTAGTTTCTCAGAAAATTTACGTTTGGAACTTTGGATCGTCTTAAAATTATCCAATTCTTTTTGTGAAATATTGTTTGCACTTTCTAGCTTAATCCTGTTCTCTTTTAAGATCTGAATTTCATTTTCAAGCTTTTGAATATTTTTATTGCAATGAACAAGTTGATTTTCTAAATTCAAACAATTTTCATAGCCAGAATTTTCTAATTTCAAGACATTTTCAAGTTTTGATTCCAAACAATCAATTTTGCATCGTAACTCAGTTTTTTCAGATTTTGGAAGTTTATTTTTTCGTTGGAGACAATTGACAGTTTTTGTTAAATCATTACAATGAGAAACCAATTCTTCATATGAAAAATTTCCATCGTCGGAATCATCATCAATAGCTCCTGTTAAGCATACATCTGAATCTGAGTTGGCAACCGAGGGTTTTGAGCAATTGTTGTCATTTCCATATAGCTGAGAGTTCTCCAGATATCCTCCGCAGTTGAACAGTGAGAGATAAATTTTAATTGATAATTATCAAGATAGGAATAAATAATATGCATAACACGAGCATTCAAAACTTTATTCCTCTTATGTGACATATCTCCCATGGTGGATACTCAGTGCCAAAGGCTCCCATACTCAAGCGCGAGAGGACTTCCCAGGCAGTCTCCCGTCCTAGTACTATTCTCACGGCTTTCCGGGATCTGGGGGTGGTCGATTAGTGTACACAGCCTTTCCCTCATATATGTGAAGAGGCCGGGACTCGAACCTACGTGTTCCAGATTACCAGCCGGGTAACAGAAAATACCTGCTCTGATACCAATTGTTGAATCTAGATTAACCCTAGAGGGGGTGAATAGGGTTTAATAATTTTTTGCGATATATTAAAATATTCACATATCACAAAATATAGCAGAAATAGAAATGCAGAAAGTAAAAGACATAAGAGATACCCAGCTTCGGCAAAACCCTGCCTACTGTTGCATTCCTAAGGTTTCTACTAGGTGATAGAACAGATCTCGTATACAATACCATGTACACTCGCAAACCCTACTCCTATTCTAACCCTACACTCAAAACCCTAGACTGACCGATATCCCCTTGATCAGATTTTCCCTGATTAAGACCCTATAACCAATAACCTAGATTTTACAAACTCTAGCAACTATCAGTTAACCACTGAGTCCCCTAGTATTTTACAGGCAATAGAAACTGATTCGAACGATTTACAAAACGAATTAAAAACAAACAGTTCAAAATAAAAGAAAGAAGCCCTAAATTTAAAACAATTTAAATCTCCCCTTTTAAATAATTAGCCTAGGCTAGGTCAACCCACATTGACATGGCTCCGGTCCATTGCTTTATTCATTTGCCCGATCTCTCTCTTAAACAATGGCGACTGGAAAATGAAAATTAGGGTTTCTTGATATACACCCAATTAGATTGCTTCTGAAAACGATTCTCCTTGTCTTCGATGAATTCTTCGATGCTTCAACTATATTCTTCAGTCAATTTGGGTGTTGATCGAATCTCTAAAAAGATTGTGAGTTATTTGACTTTACTCTATGCTTGAAATTGTTGTTTGTGGATCTGATTTTCGATTGAATTGTTCGTGGTTTCAATTCACTTGCTAATGATGAATTGGTGTAAACTTATAGGGTAATTTAGAAACCCTAACGTGATTCACTGATTTCAAAATATGATGACTTGAAAGGTTTCCTCTTTTGTTTTGCCTTGAATTGCTCGACTTGAATTTGTCCCTTGGTTAATTTCTGCATTTCAGGAAACAAATTATATTGTTCTCCTGTCATATATACATTAGTATACATGCATGTTTTTCCTGGAAATCAACATAGCCTTTGTTTGGTTTTGTGAATACTTGGAAAACATTGATTTTGTCTAAAACCGGAAAAGTAAACATGCCAAAAATCTCCACTGTTATTTTGGGAAAAAAATTCCAATTTTTACTGGTATGATTTCGATCCTTGAATGAATCCACTTGATTGTTGCCTTGTAATTCCTTGATTTTGTGAGATTGAATCGAGCCATGATTAATTCCCTTGCACGAATAACTGCATATTGTATATCTGGAAACACATTTCAACTTGCCAGAAAAAGAGATGGAATTTTCAGAAAGTTTGTAAGTGAATTTCGACAATTTTGGGATCCATTAAAAATTGCTTGCCAAATAAAATGTTTTGTAATTTCTGGAATTGAATTCCATTGCAAAAACTGATTTGCAAAAACGTCTGGCTCTTTAAAAAAAACTTGCCACAGATATCACTTGTATTGGAGTTGCACACATTTATGTATTTACCATGAATGCTTGATCATGTTGGAGTATTTAAATTCCATCCTCACAAATTTTTTGCATGATTAGCTCCATTCACCATGTATATGTTGCATGAACCATAGAACTGAATATTGCATGATAACTTGTGCACATTGTGCAGCTGGATTGATCTTGCATTTATGGTCATGACAATTTGAAACTGAAATCACATTACTTGAACATGTTGTTCATTTATGCTGTTACTTTAAATATTGAAGCTTTGCTCACCATTTTGTGTACACATACACTAGTCTTGTATTGTGTATCACTATGCTTCACCTGATTAGTTTAGTTGCTGAACATTTTTGACTTTGCTCGACCATGATTGTTGAGCTTCTGCATGTGTCACCTGCCACAATTACACTGACTTCGGCACATACAATTTGATAGTTTTAAAACTTGCTTCTTTTGAACCATGCTGCTAGCCAGATTTGGCTGCACCATCATTTTTGTATGCATAATTCATGTTGCTATGCATCACATGTTTCATGATGCCGAACCATATATGCAACTTAAAAAAACATTGTACACATGAGCTCTTTTTTGTATCTTCATTTATGTATACTGTCATCGTCATACTGCTTATGCTCATTATTATTTAAAGAAAAAACTGAAACCATCATAGCTTCATCATGACATGCATGCCCACTGATAGGTTGTCTTGCTTGTTTGTCAATGGCCACTTGAATGATACTGTGTACATTAGAATTTCACAGCGCTGTCCCATTTAGTTGGTCCACATCTTTGCAACTACACCTATGCATGAAATTGCCTTGGTTACATTTGCATTTGGCTTGAATTTGCGACTTCGATCATGTTGTACTAGTTTGATCATTTGCTGGTTTGAGTGCTGTGTCGTCACCATTATGTTGTGTGCATTTTCATGATATGTTTGACCAGTTGCACACTGATTTGCATTGTGCACTGAGTCGAGATGGTTCATGTAGCTACTCCTCAGTTGCACACTGATTGGCGAGGCAGTACACACGTGTATATCTCTACACGTGCGTATATGCAGTCGATCAAACAGATTTTCCTATCCCTGTACTATACATATAAACTGTCTGCCTTGTGGTATTTACAACATTTCACTGTGAATATCACAAGCTGTCTTGACACAGATGAATCAGATATGGTCAAGAAAAATGATGAGAAACACACCGAAATTCCGAGGCAAATAAAATTTTAAAAATAAAATTTATATTCGCGTGTATTTTGTTTTATTTCTAATTCAGTGTACTGTGTGTGTTTCATGTGACAAGTAAGCAGATGATGACTGGACTGACAGTGAAGATGATGTAAAGACAGAAGATTGAAGATGAAGACAATATGCAGTATGTGAAAATGTATCAAATGAATGTGTGAGTGTAACTGTAAAACAGAGTGACATGTATGAATGTTGTAGTGATTATGTTGTAAAGGAGCTGTGCGTTTGAAAATGATTGCACTGTTTATATGTAATAGACAAGTTTGATTGAAATAAAATTTTATTGTTGTCAAACAAACTTATCTAATTTATTCAGTTTATTTACAAGTACAATATTCAGTGAATGTTTAAATAGTGGAGCAATAAATAGTTGTACTTTTTGAATGTTTGAAATATAATATCCAATTTAAATAAAATATTGTATGAATATATGATGTCTGTACAGTCGTATTCTATTTAAATATAAATATTATATTCTTGTCTGTAATGTATATATAGAACATTACAGTAACAAACACATTAAAAATAATATTTGGTTGTTATCATCAAACAAAAATCATATAATTGTGTATACAACTACGTTATATACAACATATCGAATATATTGTCACTCACTGTAACGACCCGGATTTTTGGTCGATTTATTTTAAATATTTAATATGATTTAAAATATTTAATATGATTTAAAATATTTAATTGATAATATAAAAGATTTTTTAATTTGGTTATCGATTTAATAATCAATATATGATTCAATTTAGAATATATCGAATTATCGCAATTCAAAATATAATTAAATTCGAAGTTTTAAACTGTGCTGAAAATGATTAAGGTAATCAATACAAATTCTAACTTAATAGAAATGATTATAATAATAATATATTATCAAGGAGTTAATTATTTTGAGCTTAATTTATATCAATTTAAATTTATATCTTCTCTGTATGATCAAATGAGGTTATGGAATATATTCCAGTGTGCCCAGAATAGTGGTATAACCCTAAAAATGTCGGTTATTGGGTTCAGAAAGGATTTCAGAATAACTGGGTTTTTTAAATAAAATCATACTAGTTCAAAACAAATTAAAATATAAAGATAAAATAAATAAAATATATTTCCTTCAATGCTAAGCAATGAGGTACACTACAGGCCTCTCTATCACTACAAACCTACCCTAACCTACCTCTTATAATGGTACCTCACGCAGACCATTTCTTACTGCTTAAGAGTTCATCACTTATAAAATCACGACTCCCTTTCTTTTCTCTGTTTTTCTTCTGTAAACAATTTAAATAGCCACTGCTCTTTGTACTGTAAATTCAATCCCCTTTTTAATTATCAAAACCATTACTCTCCATTCAAAAATCAAACTGAAATCGAATACCCTAAAATAGCACCATCCCCTTTTCAAGCCGGCTTCTCTATGATTAAAAAAAGGGAATCGTGTTTTAATCCATCCACCGTGAGTTCGAGTTCAGCATGGAGGCACTCGCGACGTTCAAGAGAAGTTCGATTTCAGTTTTGGAGGGGGACTGATGTTTCTCCACAACCTAGAAGGGGACGCGATGGGTTGTACAGAAGTCACAGAAGGTTATGTGAGGCGCAGTAATTAATAACGGAGGGTTGTGGGGGTCTCTGGAAGGTGTGCGATGGGTATTGGTTGGAGTTCGAGATTTACAACGAACTATAGTTAAGGCACGAGGTTGTTTGGGCCTCGCAATTGAGACTGTTGGCTTCCTTGAAGCTCGAAAATGAAGTAGAAGCCATTGCAAAGAGGGGTGCGACTGGAGTATTGGGTGGAATTCGAATCTGTGGAGTTAGCTTTGGGGGTGGGTGCAAAATCTGGAATATGATAGTATATTATTGGTTCGGCAGTGAATATGCAGGTAATTGCGATCCAGTTTTGGGGAGGTTCGATTTTTCTATAGAATGGAGAAGTTGATCGATGTTTGTTTGTGCGTTGCGATGAGGGCAGTACCAGTATGGTCCAGGTTTTTTTTAGAGGGGTTTGAAACTGGAGGAAAGCAGTGGTGTAGTTTTACGTTTAGTTCGAATGGTGTTGAGTTAAAGGTACCGCGTGTTAAGTAAGGAGATTGGAGAAAAAGTGATTAGGTAATTAAATTTATTAATTAACTTATTTATTTATACATAATATATTAGATTCAAGAAAAAAAATCATAACTAGTTCATATGTTGTAATGGATTACCACAGTTTTTGAGACCGTTTTCAGTGGAAATGGATCAATGAATTTCGGATCAGCTTCGTGGATTTGATCGCGTTGCAAGAGAGTAAGGTATACGTTATTTCAACATTTAGAATACTTATAATTTATTTATTTGTTTGTTTAAGTGGTTAACTTAAATAAAATAATATTAATCGATAAATAAATAATCATAGGTATGAACAGATTTATTGGAAATGATTCAAAGGGAGAAAATATGGAAATAAACTGGTTATTTGGCAAATAAAATCACGGTGAGTAAACTCACCTCTGGATTCGTTATAATTTATTATAACGAATTTTATTTTAAATAATTGTTATATGTTGTTTGTTTGGATGCAGTCAAATATATTTGTGGTTATTATAAATATATTAGTTATTTAGGCTTGGTGTTTGAGGTTATTATATATATATATATATATATATATATATATATATATCGGTGATTGGATTTCCCGCGGTACCATTAGTGGATGCCCGCAGTATATTAGCGGATGACCCTATGCGCCCCACGCTATGATAGTGGATGACCTTCTATACCGCGATATCCTACCTCGAAGCAGGATGGATATTATTTATGTTGGCTAACGTCTATGGATGCAGGAGAACAGGTTGGAGGGATCCAACTGGATTCCTCAAAAATATTATTATTTGTTTGTTTTCATATATTATCATATATGATGTGTAGAAAACCAATGGTTGATAATTACGTGTTTTTGATTGGCTGAATATTACTAGACCTAAATATTGACTTATAAAAATATTGTGATAAGAATATTTAGAGATTTAAAAGGGAAATCGATTTTTCCAAAAATAGAATTTGAATTTTGAATGGGGAATGAAAATATTAACTTGTTTCGAATATATAAAACAAGTAAAGAAATTTATAAACGATGTTTATAAATTAAAATAATGTGGAAATTGAAGCGAATTTAAAAACGATGTTTATAAATTAAATAATGTTGGGAATTTTAGTGAATTTATAAATGGTATTATAAATGAAGGTGAAAGTAATTTAAATATTTAAATTCAAATATGAATTCAAATGAGAATTGGGAATCGTGTTATAAAGGGAAACAATGAAATTTATTCCAATGTTTGGAATATAAATTGTATTAAAAATAAATCCAAATGGATTTATGATATAAATTCGACTATGTCGGATTTATTAGAAATAAATTATTTCTAAAAAGGGTATTTAAATTGTATTAAATTGAAACTGAGATAAAATATGAAAATATATTATATATTTATATATAAGTTATAAAAATAAAACATGTCAAAGAAAGAATCGGGATTTAAATTGATTTTAATAAAACTTGTTTTAATATATAAAATAAGTAAATTTATAAACGATGTTTATAAATGTAGTGAATTAATTATCAATAGATAATTTGAAGTTTTAAATTCAAGCATGAATTTAAATATATAATTGGAAATCATTTCAAAAAAAGGAACGACGGGTTTATTTCTAGAATTCGGAATATAAACCGAGACGAGATAAATCAGAAGGATTTATAATTTGAAATTCGATTATATCGAATTTTATAAATAATTTATTTTTAAAGGAATTATAATTAACATAGAAGATTGAATTATAAAAAAAATTATAACTGAGATGCGAAATAATTGGCGATTTGGGATAATCTGAATTATTAGGTTGAATTAGGAAAATTTGGTTTAATATGTATTAAAATATATTGGAATGAAGTTAGAATTTATATATAAACGAAGTTTAAACATTTATATATTAAATATAATTAAAACGAACTCGTCGCATCGCGGTAGTTCGTAAATTGGCGTTTCGAACTTCAATTGAGTACATAGAACTCAATTTAAATTGGAATTCTTTGAAACAGGAATAGTCAGGACCGATTTGTTAATAGTTTTCCAATGGAAGAGAAAAATCTGGATTTCATCTTATAGATTTTGAGTTATGTCAAAATCAAATTTTTACAAAAACAGCGCCATAACCATTATAAAACCATAACGGTTTATTTAAATAAATAAAAGGATTTTTAGCAAATAAATTCCACATTTCCATTAGAAAAATCCATATTTGAGTTGTAAAATATATCTTAACTCAAGTGGAGTAATGAATTGATTTTTGAAACAAAATTTAGATTTTTGAATAGAATTAACTAATTTGAAGAATAATTAGTAAATGGAATTTTGAATCGAGATTGGACTTTGAATAAGAAAAGGGATTTGTAATTTATATTTGGAATCAAATACATAACTTGAGTTGAAAAGGGAATTCGATTGGTTTATAAGTAATTAAAATATATTTGAACATGATACGTTCAAATAAAAAGTGAAATGGACAAACAAGTTGATCAAAGAATAAATTAGTGAATTGAATTAAAATGACCAGATTGAGTTGGGATAAACTAGAAATGAACGAATATGTGTTAAACAGGTATGAAATGAAGAGAATAAAGTTTATAAATTTAGTGCCCGATAAATAGGTACATGTTTAAATTTCATATGAGGTTTTATGCGTCGAATTGACAAGCCATTTGGCTTTTTGATTTTCTTTTTGAGTGCAAAGGGTCTAGAGAGGCGAGTTGAGGTTTGAACTATTGACCGACACAAAGGAGGTGTTGGCAAAATTTTCTAGAAATTTCAGGAGTTAGAATATATTTATGGAAATTCGATAACTAGAAATCAATATATCGATATATACCACATTCGTTGAGGAAACGAACTTAAAAATAGGATATTATAAACAAAAAGGAAATCTATAATTAAATCTAGTAAAAATAGAATAGAGAATCGTGTATACGTTTTAAAGATGAATAATTGGTTTTTATGATATTGATTATTCGAGATAAGTTGTCTTGTCTGTTTTGAAGTTAAGAATGTTATTCAGTCAAGGTCTGAGAGGTAGTTATACCCCAACTTGATTGATTTCATTTTAAACTGATAAATAACAAGATTCGGTATTGAGGATAAATGTTTGAATAAGATTAGGTTGAATGCAATATTTTGGGTTGTTGTAACAATGTTTTACACAACATTCGTTTTAACCCAAGTAAGTGAAATTTTGGAAATATAATAATAAATATTTCCTGAGTATAGAAATGAAAGGTCATGAAAGGGAGAAGTAATTGGAATAAATTCCAATCATAAATAGGAAATATTTTCTAGGTATAGAAAATAAAAAAAGGTGATATTTGGAAATATTTTCCAAATAGCTTAAGAGGCCAAGATGATTTTTGAAATATCGTGTTAACAAATATCGATAAGGAAATGGAGAAGTGATTTAATTAATGAAATATTAATTGAGGGGCCCAGTGATTGTTTGATGCTTTGAATGGATGTTTGTTTTCTTCGATAGTTAAATAACCAACTATTGAAGTATTTGCCAATATCGTTGTCAATACGGAGAGACCGGCTGGATTATTATCCAAGAACCACTCTGTATTGGCAGTAGCGTTGCGAATCGGATTATATGAAGACAATTGAAGACAGAGTAAAGTGCAAGGACTTTTTCTGTTCATCCTAGTTAGAAATTGCCTCAGATGGATTAATGGAAATTGTGCCTTCAGTTTCGTTCAATCCCAGAACGAACGTGTATGGATGAATGTCTGACAGAGTATTTTCAGTGATCACATATGTTGGTCTGTACAAATATACATCTAGTTGTGGAGAATTTATTCTCTTAGCATAATATCCTGGATATCTTTGTGAAAATCAATTAGTGATTAACGGATATGACAATGTGGCATTCAAAGAGATGGTGCTATCAAGTAATCACAACCTCAAGCCTCACAACCGAGAAATGGTATAAAATCGGGTTGGTCGCATGGCTAAGTGGTTAGCTGCTAAGTAGGGTGTATTGTCACCTGATCTAGAGAAATTACTTTTGCTTCTTAAATCTATTGATGTTGTCCCTTGCGAGAACGGTTGTTGATTCCAACCGTTGGTGCTAATACATTTGGTACTCTCAAGCGAAGTGAGCGACCGGTCATATATAGCCTGGGTTGCAAGATGTTCTTGTTGAACCCAGTGTATTCCTCTCCAGATATACACTGTCAGAAGGTGGTCCCATACCTTGCCAGTTGGAATCCATTATCCAATAAGTGCCCGCGGTTTTGATTGTATGCTATATGTGTAGAGCATGAGATGCAAGCGTTCTGTTAGATTGATATTTATTTGTTTAGACACTATTATAATATTAGAAAAGTATTGATTTCAAAGAATGTTTTGGGTTATCGTAAGGTAAAACCCATCCGTGTTTATGTGTGGATCAGTCTTACGATTATCTTTTCTTTCAAAAAAGATTTTTAAAAGTTAAACCAAGTGTTTGGAGTTTACTCATACAAGTCCCGTGACCGACCCAGAGTTTATTTTGTTTTGTTTTACCCTAAACTCTTGGGTGCCCAAATTTGTATGGGCAGTCAAGTAGTTCAGGTATTTACAGATATATTTGGAGAAGCTTGGAGCAGGAGGCTTCAGCATTAGTTATCCAGTATTATTTTCCACTGTGTTGTATTATACTCTGAAAATGGTATGTATATGTATATACAGTTAAAATTTTGTGTTCCAAAACCTGTTCTATATACTATATTTTATTCCACTGCGATGTGAGATTCTGTGTTGTTATTTCTGTTCTTCTTTTATTCTAATATTTCCTTCTTTCTATTTCTCATCCTCTAACTTCTTTCAATTAATGATTCGTATTTCTGTACAAATTTGGGTTGGACGTGTGTTGTATTTAGTCAACTCAACTAATACGGATTTGCCGACCACTACAGTTGGTATCGAAGCTTAGGTTGAACGAATACCTAGCCTTTGGTGGGGCTTTACTCATTAGAGATAGGATCAGTAGTATCCTAGAATGAGTTGAATGTATAAATATGAGAGCACGTATTTGTTAATTGATATAAAAGTTGTTTTATATTGTGTTGACTTGTTTGTTAAGTGGTTTATTAATTCTGGTTGCATTGTGGGATGCCACGAAGTCGACAAGAATTTCTATACACTTGAATAGAAAATTTGTCATAATATTGTTTTAAAGTAGGTAAATGAAATAATTTTATCCAAAGTTGTATTTTGATATAAATAATAATTTTCTGAAATTATTATGATATTTGGATGTGTTGGTTGTTATTATATTCCGATGATATTATAAAATTGAAATGGTTATACATAACCAAACAGAATTTGTACAAGGATGATATATATACAAATGAAATGAATTAAAAAATTGAATTCAAATCAGAATTTTGAATTTAATTCCCGGGAGATTGGAAAAATATTTTCTGAAGTATATTGAACAATATAGTTTTATGTTTGAAGGATTTTTGAATCAAAATTATTTTTGATTAATTTAGAAAGTGATAAAGCACTAAACTCACTACAATGGCTGGAAAGTAATTATGATGATGACTTGTAACAACCCAGATTTCGACGGACCGATTTTTTTTCAAAAATCCAATCCCCCGAAACCCGATTTGGTTGCTCTGATATCCTGCAGAAAATGATAGAGAAAAGAGATATGTCAGAGTTCAGAAAACACCTCACAGCGGAAGGAGTAAAATATAACATATTTAAAACATAGCTTTACCTTAATCACAATATTGCTAAATCAGTATTCCCAAAGCTATAAGTCTCTGTCTAACCTGCGAATGTTATGAGGAGGGGGTCAGAACATAAGTTCTGTGCGAATGAATTTAAACTACACTTCATGAATAATACTACATATGCCGTTCAATTACACTTTCTTATTTATTAGGTTATACGTGTTATTAGCACTCAAAGATTACATGCACGTCGCACCCATCTACCCCCTAGTAGATTAACCTAATATAGTGTATATGTAACTACCCCCATACTTAGGTACACCCCGTGATACCCCACTCGCACGGTCTCCTCCGTATCGCCATAGTAATATGCGCAGTCCCTTATCCTATGCCATAGTAATGTACAACGCTACATCCATCTAGAACCACTATTGCTGTGCTATGTAAGCATACTGACTGCTATCCTCGAACTATTTGATCGAGTTTGGTTCCATCACAGAATAAGGCCCTCTAGTCTATGGTACACCACCAAGAGTAGACATGGTTGTACCTAGACTTTCCCATGTACGTATCATCAATCGTACTTGACGTTTCTACTGCACATAACCTCTACTTGTGCACCCAAGTTCCGTGGCAGGGCTATACCAGAAAACACCGAACTCGGTCGGGAGCTTTTCAATATCTGTACGGGCCCGCCTCTAAGAGTGTCCAACCTACAGATATCCCTCGGGTCTGGTTTTTCTGTGGTGGCTATGGCCCCACCTCAGCCCCTCCCTCAGCTAGTAAAGATCACATGTGCTAAGCGACCACCCCTAACAAGAAAACAATCTAAACATCCACGTGGGGGTCTCCCCGCACCCGTCCCTTGATAGCAAAGGTTAACGATCTCTATGGGTTAGTCTAACAACCCGTATTTTCAATAACCTGTTATAACATAAATCGAGGCAGAATTTAATTCTAAAATCTGAATCAAGGGAAACGGGCTATGCCATTGCGTTCGTCTCGGAAAAATACGCGAAATGGAGTCCGAGTTTTCGAAAATCGGAGTCCGTATGACCCGATTAAGGCCCAACGAAGTTTTCAGAAAATTTCAAAGTAAAAACAGATTTCAAATTCAAGTTTGAATTTGAAAATTAGGTCAGATTGGGCTAGGCGGGAAAAATCCCGCCAGAGCACCCAAGTCGACAGCCCTGTCGACTTGGGAGTCGACTTGGTTGGACCCAAGTCGACAGCCCTGTCGACTTGGCTGTCGACTTGGTCCAGCCGGGCAGTTCTGCTTGGTGCACCATTTTGGGATTGTGTTGAGTTTGGGGGCCAGATTCGATTTTGAGGGCTGAGATTAGAACTAGGGTTTAATCCTAAGGCTAGAACTAATCCTAATCTCTATAAATAAGCCCCTAACCTAACCCTAAATCATCATTAATCAATCCTACAACTAAACTATGGCAAAATTTTACCTCTTATGGCCTCCACTCTCTTCATAAAACTCTAAAAAAATGTCTAAGAGAGATTTTCCATGCATACAAGTGTTTTCAAACTTGTATGAGCATCATTAGCTTGCATTCAAGTCAAGTTTCTATATTTGCGTCATAAAGAAAGAGTTTTGATCATTTTGGCTCAAGGGTTTTTATGTTAGAGCTTGCATTTTGGGTCTATTTGATTGCATAAGGGCTTTGTCATATCTTTTGTGCCTTCATAAGTATTGTAAGCCCTATTCTACTTTCATACTTAAACTCTAAAGTTAAATGTATGATATGCAAGTTTACTATGATGTGTTATGCAAGTTTACTATGATGTGTTATGCAAGTTCATCAAGTTATGTTATGCAAGTTATGTTATGCAAGTATGCCATGTTATGATATGCAAGTTTATCATGTTATGTTATGCAAGTTTGAGATGCAAGTTCGTCATATGATATGCAAGTATGTTATGCAAGTTTGGGGTGATCATTTTGTTTATGTTATCATGCTATGCAAGCTTATCTTGAGTATATGAACATAAAGCTTCAAGCTTTATGCTAAAGGTTGCATTTTGGCAACATGTA
The DNA here is from genome assembly GCA_030737875.1 of Allium sativum. Taxonomy (NCBI): domain Eukaryota; kingdom Viridiplantae; phylum Streptophyta; class Magnoliopsida; order Asparagales; family Amaryllidaceae; genus Allium; species Allium sativum. The sequence goes on along the minus strand of CM060909.1, from coordinate 743,080,341 downwards.
AGTTATCATATCCCTTATGATAACTTGCATGTGAGGCTAGATGCGAACTTATGGCCATTTCTACATGTCATTTAGCACCATGTATCACCAATATGCCAAGTTTGGTTTTATGCATGCTTTTGAGGCCTAAAAATGTAATATGCAAGTATATGAACATATGTCCATTTCATATGCCACCATGTTGAACTTGTGTCTTCAACACCTTTATGTCGTGATTATGCCAAGTTCCCTCTTTCTATCCTTTATGCGCTATGGCGATATGTAAGCGATGGGATTGCGTTTGGGGTTGGGTAAACTTAAAAGACATAAAACATAAGCTTGGGAATTTACCTATTAAGTTAGGTCTACCCATTGGGAATTTACCTATTAAGTTAGGTCTACCCAATTGCTTGAAAATTTGTAACATGTTTTGGAAACATGATGGACATAACACTTAGAAAAGATAAGTGTGACCAACTCGAGGTTGGGTTGAGTTTGTAGCGTAAACCTACCCGGAACCGACCGGCTTAACTAGTTGCTACAAACAATAGGACCCAATGTGAGAAGTTGGCCATGTTGTACCATGAACCCGAGGTTAGACCAAGTTGTGGTGTAAAGCTACCCGGAACCGACCGGCTTAACTAGTAACCACAACAAGGTCTAATGTGAGAGGTTAAGGCGCAGTAAATTAACTAATGCCTCGTGATTAGGGTTAAGTCAGGGTCCACTTAATACTTAACCAATTTGGGCTTGGTAGATTAGTCAGGGTTAAGTCGTGAACTCATCGTTACACTTAACCAAGTTAATCCATGATTATCAAGAGGGTTAAACCGTACTTAACCCACTAGAAAAATCCTAGCAATGGGGGCCCACTCCAGCAGTAATCCCAGTTTGTATCATTAAGGCCCTAGGGACTAGGCTAGGGACGGGGCACGATTACTGGGCTGGAGGTAAGCGACCAAATAAACGACGGCCGGGTGGTACGCCGATGTAGTTCCGGACGGACTATGGTCGTGCACGTAGTCCGTATTTGGAGAAGTCACCCATGGGTACCAGTAGATCGAGACTGTGCACTCATGTTTATGGTGTCCAGGGGTTGGCACCCTAGGGCTTGATACACCCAAAGGGTGGACCCGGCACAGTTCGACTACAATTATGTTTGGGCCGTATTGACACCAACACGTGACGAGTTAGGCTTAGGGAGCCAATCGACTAGACCGTTTGGTTAGACCTTGTATTAGGGTCATTTCATGTTATTGGGCCAAAGCTTGGGCCAAGGGATCAATACTTGTATATTCAAGTCATGTTAGTTTGCTAGTACACCTGTGGTGCAAAACCTTAAACCTGATTATGCGATGACACCTTTATCTACCTTGTTAGTTAATCATCATGCTAGTATGTTGTTATCCTTATGTTCATCCCTGCTTCTCATGCCAGTTAACTTTATCAGTTTACATTGATTGTAGTAGGGCTTACTCAGTCTTTTTGACTGACCTGTTTTATTTCGCCTCTTTTCTTCCGTTCCCCCCCCCCCACCAGGTTCTCAGGGTGGGAACGTTGGAGCTTGGCTTGGATTTCGGATTGCTTGCTTGTGGGATTTTAGCTCATGTACGGTCTTGACATGAAGCTTGCTATGGTTATCACTTATTTTGGGGATAGTACTTATGTATTTCAGTTTTTCATTTGATGTTGCTTTTATCTAGACTTGTTTATTTGGAAAGCTATGTTGTACCAGACTTTTTGAAATAGTATGAAATCTTCCGCTGTTTTATCTATGTTATTTACTCTGTTTACATATATACATATGTTCTTGTTCTGCGTTGATATATCATTATGCATGTTTACCTGATTCAAACGCCCCTCCAAAGTCAGAGTGCTTGCAAGAGTCACCCTGGCGGAGGTGGGGTGTTACATTTGGTATCAGAGCATATGGTTTACGAGAAGGAACAAAAAGGTTTTTAGAAAACTTTTGGAAAACTATTTTCAAAACCAAGTATAAAGTATTTTCCAAAGAAAAGTCTAGTTTATTTTAAAGGCTATTCCCCAAAAAGCCATTAGCAAAATTCCTTCGTTTTTCTCCATTCTGAATCTGTCTTTTTCTTCGTTTTCAGTATGGCCAATAACTTTGCCATTCCGGAGGGAGTACACGTACCTGTTTGGTATAGGAGACTTTTGGAGGCTAGGGCGACCGAAGCCGGCCCCGCAAATATTACTCCTCCTCCGGTAGTTGATGTTCCTCCTCCTCCTGTCGCTGAGGTTCCTCTTCCTCCTCCCCCTCAGCATCCTCAAACTGACTTCGCAAAGATTTGCCAAGATTTTAAGGCGATGGGTTGCAAGAATTTCTTTGGAACCGAGACTTATGTAGAGGCAAGGAATTGGTTGAAAGAAACCGAAGATCTTTTCGCCATCTTTGACATAGATGACCGTAGGAAGGTTTTATTAGCAGTGTGGTTGCTAAAGGAAGAATCTGCACGTTGGTGGGTGGTCACCACCGCTACTAGGCCAATTGAGACTTGGGATGACTTTCGGGTAAAGTTTGGACTAAGGTTCCTATCACTGAAGCAAGGGGACATGACTATTAGGGAATACATAGATAAGTTTAACCAACTGGCTTGGGTCGGTTTAGACTTGGTTAACACAGCTCAGAAGAAGGCCCTATACTTTGCCCTAGGATTAAATGAGCCATTACATGGTTTAGCCATGACTCATATACCCTTGGGGGCAACTTTCGAAAGTTTGGTGAATATGGCCCTACTCAATGAAGAGAATAGGAGTGACAAGAAAGAGATCAAGATGAATGATACTCAAGCCAAGAAGACCGATTCCCAGTGGAAAGGAAATCAGGGTAATCCAAGTGGTCAGAGCAGTCAAGGCAATAAGAACAAGAACATAAGTCAAGGTAACAAGGGGAACAACAACAAGGGCAATAACAAAAAGGGAAAGAGCTATTATTGCGGTTTAGTTGGGCATCTTATTAAGGATTGTAAGAAGAGGAAAAGGAAGGATGGCGAATGCTTTCATTGTGGTGAGTTTGGACATTTCAGTAAGGATTGCCCGAAGAAGCAAGGGCAAGGCCAGGGTCAGACTCAGCGTTCTGGACCTTCAGGAGGGCAAGTTCATGCTCTCAATGTCGCTCCAGTTCCCGATCGAGGTAGTATTTCTGTTGAAAGTCTTGTTTATATTTCTGATTTTCCAGTTCGTACCTTGTTTGATTCTGGTGCATCGCATAGCTTTATCTCATCTGATCTTGTTGATAGTTTGCACCTAAGTACTAGTCTAGTTAATGATCCCGTGTGTATTTCAAATCCAATTGGGGGTTCCGCCCATTTGTCTATTATCTACGTGGATTTAAATTCTCGCGTGATGCTTATATTCTCGGTATCATGGGGTATGGGTTGATTTTGACCATGGATTGGTTGTCCAGTTTTGGAGCCATTCTTGATTTTTGAGCATAGGGTTGAGAGGCTCATGACTCGCCTCGGTAATACCCTAAAAATTTCTAGTAACCCTATGAGTCCCGTCATGTTGTGTTGTCTTGAATCCCTCAACTCGTCTATCGATAGTTTGTAATCGGTGAGGGTGGTCCGAGAATATCCTGATATCTTGGATGAAGTGAAGGGGGTTACCCCTAAACGAGAGATAGATTTCCGCATTTATCTGGTTGATAATGCCAAGAAAGTTTCGTGGCCGGTAAGGCACATGGTCCCGCAAGATGAGAGTTAAGAAAGCAAGTCAAGGAGTTGCTTGAGAAGAACTTCATTAGATGAAGTATATCTGAATGGGGAGCGCCTATAGTATTTACTACCAAGGCAGATGGTTCTCTTCGACTTTGTGTTGATTATCGTGAGTTAAAGAGAATAGACAACCATTGCCAAGGATTGATGATTTGTTTGATCAGCTTGTAGGAACATCTGTTTTCTCTTGCTACTTGATTCCATCAGCTCAGAGTAGCTGATGATAGTATAGGCGAAACTGCGTTCAGAACTCTAGATGGATTCTTAGAATGGCTGGTCATGCCATTCGGTTTGACTAATGCACCCGCCTACTTCGTGGACTTGATGAGTAGGGTGTTCAGGGAGTTCTTGAACAAGTTTGTCGTGGTCTTCGTAGATGATATTCTAATCTTCTCTAAGGATGAGGAAGAGCATGCAAGGCGTCTCGTGGAGGTGATGGATACGCTTAGAGCGCATCAGTTGAAGGCCAAGTTCTCCAAGTGTCACTTTTGGGAGAAGGGAAGTTAGATTCCTTGGGCATATAGTGTCTAAGCAAGGCTTAGCGGTGGATCCCGCTAAGGTAGTTGCAGTTCAGGATTGGAAGACTCCAAGGAATGCAACTGAAGTAAGAAGTTCTCTCAGTTTAATTAGTTAGCTAGCGTCCCTTGAGCTTAGACCTACCCTTCTGGATCAAGTAGAAACTTCACAGAAAGAAGACCCATAGTTAGTCGAGATCATAGACAAGTTGATTCGAGGCGAGATGGTAAGTCACCTCGCTATAGATGACAAGGGATGGCTAAGACGCGATGAGAGAAAGAAGGTTCTTGAAGATGCACATCACCCGAGGAGGTGGCCGAGTTTGTCTCAAGGTGCATGTTGTGCCAACAGATTAAAGGCCGAGTAATAGAAGCCCGGTGGGCTGTTATATCCATTGGAGGTCCCCGCAATGGAAGGGGGAAAAGCGTCACGAAGGATTTCGTGGATGGACTGCCTAGGTCAAGGAAAGAGAACACGAGCATGTGGGTCATAATAGGTAGACTCACGAAGAGTGCTCATTTCACTCCGGTGAAGAACGAAAGGACGGCATCATGGCTAGCAACGGAATACTTTCAAGAAATAAAGCGGTTGCACGAGGTTCCCTCAAGTATAGTTAGTAACCGTGACTCAATCTTCACTAGCCAGTTTTGGGATGGTCTATGGGAAGTCATGGGCAAGCAACTGAATCTAAGTACGGCCTATCATTCGCAGGCGGATGATTCATTTCGTTCAAGCATGAGTTATAGAAAATCACGTTGGTAAGAGCAATTGGCAACGTGGATTGGTATTTCCAAGAAAAGTTCTGCTGCATGGAATACTTTATAGTAAGTAAGCGAGATCCAGGATTCACTAGTGAATTTTGGAGAGCTTGCGTGAAACCATGGGGTCATAGTTATGTTTAAGCCAAGAATGTTAGAAGAGTAAGTGAAAAAGGAAGACAAGAGACGACAATGAAATGGGTTCCAACTCATATTTGGAAATAAGAGTTAAGAAGCTAAGAAATCATGAGGTAAAAGACGGTCAAAGCACAGTGGAGTTAAGCTCAAGGAAACGTGACTTAGAAGATTGAAGGCTAGATACGCGCATCATATCTCTTTCTAAGAGTATATCCTTGATCCTTCTTTTCCTGTGGAACTTGCTCGCATGTTATCTTTTTATGTATATCCTCTCGGTCCCATTTTCGGTCCTATTTCTATCGGGAGGTATGACTTATTGGCTAGTAATACATGTCAGGGTTTGAAGGGGTCCGTTAGGTTGACTAAACCTTTTGGGCTTTTATAGAATACGGATTGGGTTAGGAAGGGATTTCTTGTAATCCAAAAAGGAGTATATCCTGCTTATCTTCCCGATCTCTTTGTAGCATATCTTTTGCTATCCATTTTTGTCTTGATTATCTAGTTTATCATGTAAATCTGGTCATGAGAACCTTAGGTAGAAACCCTTGGATGAAACATGTGTTTGAAACATGTTATGCTTGATGGTTGCAAGTGGTTGCAAGTGTTTGCAAGTGGTTACTCGTGGATGCATTATACACGTTAGGCACTAGATCGGCTCACACACTCCTCATATTGCATATGCATGAGTGTTTATGCTTATTCATGGATGAAAATTTTTGTGTTATCACATGGATGTTGCATACGGATGTATGTTATGTGCACACATATAGATGTTATACATTATGTTAGGAATTGCATACATATGGATTCATTTCACTAACATAATTTGCATTGATGATATTTGCATTAGATAAGGACATATACACACACCTTTGCATATGTTCATACAACATTTAGAATCTTGTAAGGACAATGATTGCTCATGGATGATGTTTTGAGTAGATGGATGATTGGATGGTAGGATACGTTCTTCCCAACTTGAAGATTTCGGGGACGAAATCCTTTAAGGAGGGGAGAATGTAACAACCTGTATTTTCAATAACCTGTTATAACATAAATCGAGGCAGAATTTAATTCTAAAATCTAAATCAAGGAAAACGAGCTATGCCATTGCGTTCGTCTCGGAAAAATACGCGAAATAGAGTCCGAGTTTTCGAACATCGGAGTCCGTATGACCCGATTAAGGCCCAACGAAGTTTTCAGAAAATTTCAAAGTAAAAACAGATTTCAAATTCAAGTTTGAATTAGAAAATTAGGTCAGATTGGGCTAGGCAGGAAAAATCCTGCCAGAGCACCCAAGTCGACAGCCCTGTCGACTTGGGAGTCGACTTGGTTGGACCCAAGTCGACAGCCTTGTCGACTTGGCTATCGACTTGGTCCAGCCGGGCAGTTTTGCCTGGTGCACCATTTTGGGATTGTGTTGAGTTTGGGGGCCAGATTCGATTTTGAGGGATGAGATTAGAACTAGGGTTTAATCCTAAGGCTAGAACTAATCCTAAACTCTATAAATAAGCCCCTAACCTAACCCTAAATCATCATTAATCAATCCTACAACTAAACTATGGCAAAATTTTACCTCTCATGGCCTCCACTCTCTTCATAAAACTCTAAAAAAATTTCTAAGAGAGATTTTCCATGCATACAAGTGTTTTCAAACTTGTATGAGCATCATTAGCTTGCATTCAAGTCAAGTTTCTATATTTGCATCATAAAGAAAGAGTTTTGATCATTTTGGCTCAAGGGTTTTTATGTTAGAGCTTGCATTTTGGGTCTATTTGATTGCATAAGGGCTTTGTCATATCTTTTGTGCCTTCATAAGTATTGTAAGCCCTATTCTACTTTCGTACTTAAACTCTAAAGTTAAATATATGATATGCAAGTTTACTATGATGTGTTATGCAAGTTTACTATGATGTGTTATGCAAGTTTACTATGATGTGTTATGCAAGTTCATCAAGTTATGTTATGCAAGTTTGATATGCAAGTTATGTTATGCAAGTATGCCATGTTATGATATGCAAGTTTATCATGTTATGTTATGCAAGTTTGAGATGCAAGTTCGTCATATGATATGCAAGTATGTTATGCAAGTTTGGGGTGATCATTTTGTTCATGTTATCATGCTATGCAAGCTTATCTTGAGTATATGAACATAAAGCTTCAAGCTTTATGCTAAAGGTTGCATTTTGGCAACATGTAAGTTATCATATCCCTTATGATAACTTGCATGTGAGGCTAGATGCGAACTTATGGCCATTTCTCCATGTCATTTAGCACCATGTATCACCAATATGCCAAGTTTGGTTTTATGCATGCTTTTGAGGCCTAAAAATGTAATATGCAAGTATATGAACATATGTCCATTTCATATGCCACCATGTTGAACTTGTGGCTTCAACACCTTTATGTCGTGATTATGCCAAGTTCCCACTTTCTATCCTTTATGCGCTATGGCTATATGTAAGCGATGGGATTGCATTTGCGGTTGGGTAAACTTAAAAGACATAAAACATAAGCTTGGGAATTTACCTATTAAGTTAGGTCTACCCATTGGGAATTTACCTATTAAGTTAGGTCTACCCAATTGCTTGAAAATTTGTAACATGTTTTGGAAACATGATGGACATAACACTTAGAAAAGATAAGTGTGACCAACTCGAGGTTGGGTTGAGTTTGTAGCGTAAACCTACCCGGAACCGACCGGCTTAACTAGTTGCTACAAACAATAGGACCCAATGTGAGAAGTTGGCCATGTTGTACCTTGAACCCGAGGTTAGACCAAGTTGTGGTGTAAAGCTACCCGGAACCGACCGGCTTAACTAGTAACCACAACAAGGTCTAATGTGAGAGGTTAAGGCGCAGTAAATTAACTAATGCCTCGTGATTAGGGTTAAGTCAGGGTCCACTTAATACTTAACCAATTTGGGCTTGGTAGATTAGTCAGGGTTAAGTCGTGAACTCATCGTTACACTTAACCAAGTTAATCCATGATTATCAAGAGGGTTAAACCGTACTTAACCCACTAGAAAAATCCTAGCAATGGGGGCCCACTCCAGCAGTAATCCTAGTTTGTATCATTAAGGCCCTAGGGACTAGGCTAGGGAGGGGGCACGATTACTGGGCTGGAGGTAAGCGACCAAATAAACGACGGCCGGGTGGTACGCCGATGTAGTTCCGGACGGACTATGGTCGTGCACGTAGTCCGTATTTGGAGAAGTCACCCATGGGTACCAGTAGATCGAGACTGTGCACTCATGTTTATGGTGTCCAGGGGTTGGCACCCTAGGGCTTGATACACCCGAAGGGTGGACCCGGCACAGTTCGACTACAATTATGTTTGGGCCGTATTGACACCAACACGTGACGAGTTAGGCTTAGGGAGCCGATCGACTAGACCGTTTGGTTAGACCTTGTATTAGGGTCATTTCATGTTATTGGGCCAAAGCTTGGGCCAAGGGATCAATACTTGTATATTCAAGTCATGTTAGTTTGCTAGTACACCTGTGGTGCAAAACCTTAAACCTGATTATGCGATGACACCTTTATCTACCTTGTTAGTTAATCATCATGCTAGTATGTTGTTATCCTTATGTTCATCCCTGCTTCTCATGCCAGTTAACTTTATTAGTTTACATTGATTGTAGTAGGGCTTACTCAGTCTTTTTGACTGACCTGTTTTCTTTCGCCTCTTTTCTTCCGTTCCCCCCCCCCCCCCAGGTTCTCAGGGTGGGAACGTTGGAGCTTAGCTTGGATTTCATATTGCTTGCTTGTGGGATTTTAGCTCATGTACGGTCTTGACATGAAGCTAGCTATGGTTATCACTTATTTTGGGGATAGTACTTATGTATTTCAGTTTTTCAGTTGATGTTGTTTTTATCTAGACTTGTTTATTTGGAAAGCTATGTTGTACCAGACTTGTTTTGAAATAGTATGAAATCTTCCGTTGTTTTATCTATGTTATTTACTCTGTTTACATATATACATATGTTCTTGTTCTGCCTTGATATATCATTATGCATGTTTACCTGATTCAAACGCCCCTCCAAAGTCAGAGTGCTTGCAAGAGTCACCCTGGCGGAGGTGGGGTGTTACAGTTAGCTCTTGTCTTTTCGCATTTCCTTAGGCTGCTGGTGATAGGCGTCCGACGATCTTGCTATCGTTTGGTATTGACCCTCCACCTCCGCCTGAGGCAATCGCCGAACAACACTTAATGCCACCGCGTACAGCATTCCGACTGCCCCCTACTTGTGCAGTAAAGGCCCACCCACCTGGTAGTTCCGCGCAGACTCAACCTCTGTAATCCTAGCCCGAAGCTAAACAACTACAGAGGACTACCAGGAGCACCTTTAACGTCTCAGGAAGCTGCGTGCTTCCCCTTCCAGTCCGTTGGAGCAGCCAAAATAGCGAACGTGCGGTCTCCTCGTGCCTTATGACACCATCATGATCTACCTCGTTGGGTTATTCATCCTACAACGTACGGACTGCATCAAGCGCCTAAGTTTTATATGTTATTAGATCCTAATCTAACCATTTATTTCAAGCTTGTGCCACTTCGTCAACTTTCTCATTTATCTTGGTTATTCACATTAGCATTCTTTTTTTTTCGTATTCACCAAGTTACCCTTGCTTATTAATTCAATTTATACTTAACCCTCTTAAGTCCATTAATAAGCCCACAACAAGTTAATTTCCAATTTCACAAATTATTCCCTTTTTGGGTTACAACAACATGTTATACTTAATTCATAATTAAGTATGCCTTATCCCACATACATACTGATTAGGAGAACAACCCTCTAAACACCAGCCCCGAAGACTGAAATCAACATCAGACTAGCATCCAGAGAATTACTCAACCCAACCAACATATATGATTTTAATTTACTTCTTTTCCTCTCATATAACTTATATCATTTTTAAATTTCACATTTCTCCTTTCCTAAACACTTAATTTAAGTATATCTTTACATATAAGTTATCTCATCTTCCTTATCGTTTCCTATAACTTATCTTGTCCCATAAGTTATAATTTCCACCTATTATCCTTTCTTGCCTTATTCAAGTTTATTCATAATAGGTTATTTATCATTCCCCATTTCTTGTTATTAATTTTAGATTTGACTTAACCCTTCCATTTACTTAACCCGTTACTTAAACTTTACCCAATTCAATTACTTTATGATACCGTCACGGGTCCCATTTGGTTAAGCATATCTAAATTTTGTTTCATACGTCACCCATGTCCCACTTAACTCCCTTTATTATAGTTACCATATCTTACACATGTCTTACTACGGTTAAGTCTACCTTAGTCATGTTTTACATCACATGTCTTACAATGGTTAAGTCCACATTAGTCATGCTTTACATGTCATTTATATCACCCACTGAACCCTCTAACCATACCCATGTCACCCACATGTCTTATTATGGTTAGTATTTCTTAATTTGTTTATTATGCCGTAACGATGTATGACCTCTCACATTAGACTTCCGTTCGTGGCTGCTGGATCTGCCGGCCGGTTCCGGGCAGTCTTACACCACAAACGCGCCTAACCTCGTGTCATAAACCGTTACGCCTATAGTTTTTGCCGTTGACCTCTCACATTAGACGTCCGCTTGTGGTTGCTGGATTTTTCGGGCAGTTCTGGGCAGTCTTACACCACAAATGCGTCTAACCTCGTTTCTTAGGCTTTCATTGACATTCATCTTTCACACAAACCCCAAATTCATGTCATGTGGTCCAAATTCAACTTAATCCCAATTCTTACTTTTATGCCTATCTTCGAATTTGTCATTAACTATACCGATTTATATAATAGTTAGTCAAATTCCATATTAACCAAATTATCCATTTATAGCTAAATTCACCAATTCCAAACATGCTACTTTCTAATATCCAATTACACCCAATTTCATATAATCAATATTTTCCCAATATATATATATCCCAACATTCCCATGTTCGTACATATAATCTAATTCACCCTCTAGGCTTATTTTCCATGTCACAAATAAATTTCACCAACCCATGTTATCCAGTTATATGTTGTTAATATTAAATTATACCAACTCCATATCCAACGACAATCATGTCAAACTTACATAAATTCAACATTATAGATTATATTCCTCGACCGCATAAAATAGATTATGCCCACTATATGCAATAACAATTGTTATGCCGCAAACCCCAAAATTACAGATTATATTCCAATGTCCCCATTTTCCAATCGTGCGTATTGTATAATAAGATTTCGTCTAGGTTCAAGATAACCTAGATCCAAAAATAAAAAGGTGAAAGGATAAAAAGGAGAGAACTCAAAAGTAGGCATAAATAAAGTAACAGATCTTATTAAATTAACATCATATTCATTATGGGAATGGTAAACGATAGAAGCAACATTATACAACAAATATAGTTCAAATCCACTCACATCGACAGGATTAGAGAAATAAGTGATTTGTTGTTGATGTGGAACTTTGATTTAATCTTCTTATCTGATTAAACTTCAAAATTGATGAAGAACTTGCAATTGAATTTAGAGATTTGAGGCGGCGGGCATGTTTGGTTGAAGTTTGGCGGCATGGAGGCGTCATAGAGAATTTTTATGAATAAGGTTAGGTCTATGCATTATTTATAGGTGTATAGAGCATTTTAGAGCCCTAGGATTGAACTAGAAGCCATCCGGTTCGTCCAAAATTAAAAAACACGTCACAGGGGCTAAAATCGCCCAAATCTTGGGGGAGGGGGGGGGTTGGGTCAACCTCCCTGGGGCAAGTCGACCCCATGGTCGACCTGACCCCCAGGTCGACACCATGGTCGACCTGACCCCCAGGTCGACCCCGACCTGCCCGGTCAATGGCGGGAAATCTCCCGCCTAGCTGTCTGGTCAAAATTTTGAACTGGTTTTGAAATTTTCGGTGAATCTTCTAAACGCCATAACTTATTCACACCTATGCAGTTAAAGCCCCGCAATATCCCCGCTATAGCCCGTAGAGCCCTTCAACCGCTACGCTATTTCAATTTAGCGTTGATGAACAGTAGATCCGCTTGTAGCCCCGCTATTTCCCGCTGCATCCGCTAAATCAACGCTTTTTACCATCCGCTTTAGCAATATTCATATATAAAAGTTGATATGACTAATTCTCTTTTTAAAAAAATCAATGAAGTTAGTGTAAAGAGCTAATTTTAAGGCATTAGTGTCCAATATATTTCGGAAATCTATTATAATCATCAAACCTAATGTGTGTAACCATGATATTCTTTGATTCTACTATATATGATTAATTAATGTTGGTTTCTTCAACACATACAATGTGAAAATGATAATTAATTAATTTTAAGTATTTGTTTTCACATTTTATGAACCTTTTTGCGCCTCCGCTATTTCCCCGCTTTATCCCCGCTACGCCTTTTTGCACCTCCACCGCTATGGAACCGCTGAGCGCTTTAACTGCCCAAATTCATACGAAATCCGATTTATGCAAACTTGGACTCTATCCCAAGAAAAATTCCAAGACGAATGCAATGGTGAAGTCTTTTTTACTTAATTCTTGATATTTAAATTAAGTAATCTTTATTTTCTCATCTCTTCAATTACATACATTCGTTATTATTAAAAATGCGAGGTGTTACAATCTCCCACTCTTAAAGAATTTTGTCCCCGAAATTCGATAAGAGTAAAATAGATAATCCCTCACAATATCCATCCATCAAGTGTGCATCCAATTATTGCAAACATTGTGCACATGTGCAAAGTGAGATACATCATAGTAAAGCATGTATGCCTAATTTGGATCCACCTATATGTATGCGAATCTTAGAAACTTTTTCAAAACATAATGCTCACATCCTAAATATACTTATAGTTCTATATGAATGTAATATTTTTGAAAAAATCAAAACATTTTTCACCCAAATTTACCCATACTCTTACAAAATAAGAGCATAGTTCACCCAATTGTTGCATCCAAAACCCTACCAACCATCATTAAATCAAAGTTCAGAAAAAACTAATTTTCCAAAATTTTCCATTCCTTAAGCATATAATGGAAAATTTTATATTTTCACGTTTTCTTTTAGTATTAGAATTCGTCATTTTTCATGCCTAGCAGATTATAACAGAAAATTTTCTAATTAAACAGCTCTTAGATTACATCAAAATAAATTCTAGTACATCACTTCAACTAGAAAAAAAAGAGAAACTATCATCCCCTACATAATGAGATACTACCCTACTGATACAGTAATAGAGGTCAGGACCCTATCCAAAGAAACTATGAATGAGATCCTCTATGCCACCAACCTTACTATTCAGATGCTTTGTAAGCTGTCTAGCTCCCTCCCTAACCTCTAACTACAGGTCATGTAGCCCAGCCCCTAACTGATCATAGGAGGTCCCCATCTCCTGTAGCATCTTCTATTGAGTCTGTCCCAACTCAACTTGCGTTTGGAGCATCTCCTGTTGTGCCCTCAGGATGTCCTGCTGATCTCTAACTATCGGAGTTTGTTGCTCAGAAACTGTTGTTAATTCCTCCCTCCTGTCTGACTCCCTGGAAACCCAAGGGTCCCACTCATATGTACTAGAAGTACCCCATCCTGGAGCTTAGGAAGTCCAAGCACCTCCCCAAGTCTGCTCTATCTGAAATAGGTCTGATCCTGCCGGCGGTACATATTGGGGCTCTCCATCATGTCCGGGCTGATAGCCACCACCCTGCGGTTCCTGCTCATGCTCTTCCTGTACATGCTCCTCCTCCTCCTCATCTCCTCCATCATGCTCCACGAGCTGAGGCTCTAATAAATCAAATAGGCGCATATGCATCCTAGTCAGCTCTATAATGCTGGAAGGATGAGAAGGAGGTGATATATAACCTTCCTTTCGCAAAGGGACACCACTTCACGTTAAAACTACACTCCATAAATTTCCAAAAGAAATATTCAACTACCTCGCCTCTCTAGTAGAGTCATAATACTGTAGAATAGTGCAAGCCCAATTTATCTGAATACCCCCAAAAATAGCATATGTGGCTTGTTTAACGATTTGTGTTATCCTATCAAATCAACCAGTCTGCCCAACAATATTATACTGTAAAATCCGAATAATAATTATAGCTAATGGACGCAGATGGGTATAATCCCAAACCCTCTCGTACCTATCAAAGAAAATCCGATGCCATACAGCCAAGTCAGTTATCTCAAAATCCCCTATATCGTGTCCCATACTACGGATGTTCAGCATTTCCCCAAACTGTATTTCATTGAAACTAATGTTTGTTCCCATTACATCCGGATTATATGTAATCAAACCTTCACTGTCATCCCCAACTTCTAAATTAGCATCAAACAGTCTTACTAACCTCTTGTAGCCCTTAAGCATGCATCAAAACAGTGCCTAGTGTAGAAAAAAATTAGCATTAAAAATAGTTTTTTGATCCATATGAAAAGAAAATCGGTCCGTCAGAATCCGGGTTGTTACATCTGGTATCAGAGCTTCGGTTTAGTGATCTTAGGGAAATATTGAGTGAACGTATTTGTATTTTCTAAAATATAAATATATTATATATAAACCTAAATCCATAAAGTAGCCCACTAGGTAGGGAAAGAGTAGGAATATTTAGTTTGTACACTAAAGTAGTAAACATAGAAAAACAAGACCCAAGGGATATCTGTACATTGGACACTCTCAGAGGCGGGCCCATAAAGATATAGAAAAGCTCCCGACCGAGTTCCGTGTTTTCTGGTGTAGCCCTGCTACGGAACTTGGGTGCACAAGTTGAGGTTATGTGCAGTAGACACATCGAGTACGATTGATGATACGTACGTGGGAAAGTCTAGGTACAACCATGTCTTCTCTGGGTGGTGTATCGTAGACTAGAGGGCATTATTCGGTGATGGAACCAAACTCGATCAAATAGTTCGAGGATAGCAGTCAGTATGCTTACGTAACACAGCGATAGTGGTTCTATGCGGATGTAGCGTTGTATGTTACTATGGCATAGGATGAGGGACTGCGCGTATTATTGTGGCGGGAGGAGACCGTGCGAGTGGGGTATCACGGGGTGTACCTTAGTTTGGGGGTAGCAACATATACACTATATTAGGTTAATATAATAGAGGATAGATGGGTGTGACGTGTGTGTAATCTTTGAGTGCTAATAACATGTATAACCTAATAAATAAGAAAGTGTGATTGAACGGTATATGTAGGATTATTCAAGAAGGGTAGTTTAAATTCATTCACACAGGACTTATGTTCTGACCCCCTCCTTATAACATTCGCAAGTTAGACAAAGACTTATAGCTTGGGGAATACTGAGTTAGCAGTATTGTTATTAAGGTAAAGCTATGTTTTATATATATATATTATATTTTACTCCTTCCGCTATGAGGTGTTTTCCGAACTCTGACATATCTCTTTTCTCTGTCTTTTTCTGCAGGATACCAGAGCAACCAACTCAGGTTTTAGTGGATTGGATTTTTGAAAATAAAATCGGTCCGTCAGAATCCGGGTTTTTACATCCACATGTGAACTTGAAAATATGAATATAGTTTTCACCCAAACTTGCATGGGCCATAGTTACAAACTTGCATAAAACTATGTATGTCATAGATCTAAACCCTAAGGTGTTAACTTGCATATATGTGAATCCAATTTCTACCTAAACTTGCATGTAGTCATTTTACTTGGTTCACAAGTAAACTTGTGTACAATTCACATAGAAACTAGCATATAATCTACACCCAAACTTGAATATAAAATGTTGTCAAACATGAATCAAGTTGAACGTAGGTGATTGGGCATATACAAAGGAATCCACAACAAAAACTGTCATTATGAACAACTAGCGTATATTCACAAAATATCACATTTTTCCAATGTTTCACAAACATAGCCATATAACCCACATTATAACTCAACCCAATTAACTTGTTAATTGTCTTATTAAAGAAATTGAACTCACAAATCAAAGAAGGTCTTGAGTTTTGGGATCTATGTTCTAAAATTGATTTAGCTCGCCTTTGAAGTAGACAAATTCGTTGTTGTTGTTGTTATAGACTTGAGATGAATTGAGTTGATTAGCTTTTCTTGGCTTCTAGTTAGTGACGGCTACTCTAGGTTGCAGGGTGATAGCATGACGACCATGGTTCTAATTTTTATTTGGTTTAGGGTTTGAGTCTACATGTGTTTATATAGAGATTAGGATTAATTTAGGCCATTCGATCATCCTAGAAGAAACCTGAACCATCCAAAAAGACAACTCAACACTAATGACTCAACAGCAGCTCAGAATTAGGCTTAATTCAAATCTGCCTGAGGGGGGTAGGTCGACCCCCAGGTCGACCTATAGGGTAGGTCAACACTAAGGTCGACCCCTAGGTTGACCTGGCCTAGGGCGGGAAATTTCCTACTGTAGTGACCCGGATTTAGAGCGGCTTTGGTTATCGACGTAAGCTCGACGTCGATAACCAAAACATCGAAAAATCCCGGTAATTAACGAAAGAAATTAGAAGGTGAGAATAGATAAGATAGAACTTATAGAATAGAAGAAGAAGAAGAACATCATCATCAGAGTAAACACGAATCTCACAGCGGAACGAATAAAATATAACTTAACATATCTTTGAAATAACATCAGTATATGTATACGATAACACTTATCAGAGTACAATACTTACAACAACAGCGGAAATAATAGCTATAGAATCCTGAAGCCTCCTGCTCCAAGCTCTCCAAGTGTATCTGTAAAATCCCGACTACTTGACTGCCCGTACAAATTTAGGCACCCAAAAGTTTAGGGAAAACAACAAAATAAACTCTGGGTCAGTCATGGGACTGGTGTGAGTAAAATAATTTAATACTTGATTTAATAAAGGATATCTCACAAGACCACGCCGCATAACGGAACGGGTTTTTCCCTTATGAGAATCCAAATAACTTTTCAAAGCAATATCATTCTGATATTATAATAATGTCTAAGTACAAATAAATATCAATCTAGCAGAAACGCTTGCATCTCACGTTACTACATATATAGTATACAATCAAAATCGCAAGCACGTATTGTATGATTGGATTTCCAACTATGACAAGGTATGGAACCACCTTCCGATCAGTGTACTCTAGGAACGATACACTGGAGTTCAACAAGAACATCTTGCAACTCAGCCACACATGACCGACCACTCATTTCGCTTGAGTGTATCGAATGTACATCACCAACGGTTGGGATCAGCAACCGTTCCCGTATATATATGGGACAGCATTGATAGATTTAAGAAACAAATGAATATTCACTAGATAGGTGATTA
The DNA here is from genome assembly GCA_030737875.1 of Allium sativum. Lineage (NCBI taxonomy): Eukaryota > Viridiplantae > Streptophyta > Magnoliopsida > Asparagales > Amaryllidaceae > Allium > Allium sativum. The sequence goes on along the minus strand of CM060909.1, from coordinate 743,062,903 downwards.
TACACCCTACTTCAGTGCGACCGACTTAGCCATGCTGCCTGCCCGATTTCTTTCATTTACCCGATGTGAGGCTAGAAGCAACGCTTTATCATCACAATAGATTCACTTCAAATGCCACATTGTCAGATCCATCGAAAATCACTAATTGACGTCTACAACAATACATTTCGTGTCAGCTAAGAGAAGTTTCCTTCTCCGCTTCCACTCTTGGTACGGTTGAAGAAATCAATGTACGTGACCTTTTCTGGAAATACTCTGTCAGACATCCATCTTCATTTACTTAAAATGTCACATCGTCATACCCTCCAAATCACAAATTGACTTATCCAAAAATAACACGGGTACACAGCTAAGAGAAACGAATTCCTCCGCCACCAAACATGAATACGTTTGAACAGATCAACTTACGCGATTCATTAGATATACTCTGTCAGACTTTCGTCCATACAAGTTGTCCTGGGACAGGACAAACCGAAGGCACTATTCTGTAAACAGGATAGCCCTTGCATTTTACTCCGTCTTCAATTATCTTTGGCATATATGATTCGCAACGCTTATGCCAATACAGAGTGGTTCTATGGATAATAATCCAACCGGTCTCTCCATATTAACAACGTTAAAATGGTCAAAACTTCGATAGTCGGTGATTTAACCATCAAAGAAAAACAAGTGTGCAAACAACGATATTATTCCCAGATGGAAATTATATCGAACAAACATCATTTAACAATAATCTCTTTAGTTCATTTATTTACTTATCTCCTGTTTCCCTATATTCTAAATTCTTATTTTCTTTTATCAGAAAACATTTCTGATTCTCGTTTGGAAAACATTTCCAAAACTCTTTTACGATCAAACCTTACCATTTCTTAGTTAAGAAGGAAATCACTCAAGTTGGGGTATAATTACCTCTCAGACCTTAACTGAACAACGTTATAACTTCGAAATGGTCAAAGTTTATCTTTTAATCTTTCACAACTTCTTTACGCCTTTCTCGGATTCAATTTTACTAATCCACTTCTATATTTAAAACATTTGTTATAACGATAACGTTATAATCCCTACTTACGAATTATCTAACTTTAATTATAACTTCTATTCTTATTAGTGAATAATTAACCTAACACTTATTTATTTAAATATAAATAAATTTCTATTTAAACACTGGAAAGTATAAGTACTTTCCTGAATTCGATATAATCGAATTTTGCCGATTAACTCTCTTCGAGAAATCTCTATTTGATTAACTCTTCTTCGAATAAGCTATATTCGATTAACTTCTTTCGAATAAACGATATTCGATAATCTCTCTTCGAATAACTAATATTCGATAACTCTTCCTTTTCAAATATCTCATATTTGAAAATCTCACTTCGATTAAACTATAATCGATAACTTCCTTCGATGAAACTAACATCGATAACTCCTTTCGATGAAACTAACATCGATAACTCCTTTCGATGAAACTAACATTGATAACTCCTTTCGATGAAACTAACATCGATAAATCCTTTCGATGAAACTAACATCGATAACTCCTTTCGATGAAACTAACATCGATTTATTTAACTCGCCGAACTTAACTCGACTAACTTAACTTGACTCGACTAACTCGACTTACTTGGTTCGACCAATTCGATTTGATTAACTAGGCTCGACTAACTTGACTCGACTTACTTGGTTCGACCAATTCAATTCGATTAACTAGGCTCGACTAACTTGGTCGAACCACCCGATCAACTCAACTTATTTAACTTTAACTGGTTTTACTTGGTTTGACTAACTCAAATTTATTAACTCGACTGACTAATTCAACTCGATTAACCTAACTTGATTTACTTATCTCGATTAACTGAACTAATCACTTTGATTAACTCGACTAATTCACTTTGGTTAACTTAACCAATTCACTTAACTAATTCACTTAGTTTAACTTAACTAATTCACTTAACTCATGTCGAATAAACTATATTCGATAACTCCTCTAACTCTATTCGAATAAACTATATTTGATTAACTCCTTTACTCTATTCGAATAAACTATATTTGATTAACTCCTTTACTCTATTTGAATAAACTATATTCGATTAACTAACTTCGAATACCATATTCGATTAACTCCTTTCGAATGTCTATATTCGATTTCTTTATTCACTTTATAAAGATTTCTTTTTTAACAATGTTTTATTCATTTGAAAGAATTTACTTTTAAATAATGGTTCTACACTTTAAAAATGATTTCTTTTTTTATAATGTTCCCTTTCAAATTCTATTTGTAAATGGTTTACAAATATTTCCTTTTCAAATTTATTCTTGAAATATTCTAACTCCTTAAATTCTCGGGAAAATTCGCCATAACCTCCTTTGTATCGGAAGCATCGGGAAAATCCCCAAACTCGCCACACAGGCCTTTCCATTCAAAAAGAAATGTTTTGAATTTATTTCCTTTTTAAAATATCTCCTATTTATAAATATCCCAATTTATAAATATTCCTTATTTATAAATATTTAAATTTAAAAATATCTCTTATTTATAAATATTCCAATTTATGAATATTTTGTTTTCAATATCACTTTGAAAATCCCCTTGTCAACATTTCGTATGTTATGGTATTCAATCATATCAAATCACGATGTTCAATATCGTCCAAACACATATAATCGCCAACAGATTATATATCACAATATATAAATCACAGTAAAATAACTGTTGAGGAATCCAGTCGGATTCCTCCAACCTATTTCCCTGCATCCACCGATGCTAAACAACGTATATAACATCACTTGCATTTTTAATGAAATACACTGATAACAAAATCACCGTTTAATAACGATATATATATATATATATATATCCATACTGTTTTCAATCAATTATTTAACAGTCCAATCTACAGTCCAATTTAACAATACAACTTAACAGTCCAAATTAACAATACAACTTAACAGTCCAACTTAATAGTACAACTTAACAGTCCAAATTAACAGTACATAACTAGCAGTCAAATATAGAAATAAAATACAATTTATATTAAAATATAAATTGAGGAGATCTAGTGAGTTTTTACTCACATTTGCGCGTTAGCCATTAAATAACGGTTTGCGTTCGTTGATTTGAGTCGGACAATTTATTTCGCCATAAATTGTAACGAGCTCTGATGGACTTCTAGTCAGCTTCATTGAGAAGCTCTCGTCCATACTGTCCCAACGCAACTTATGGTTCGTCAATCTGATTTCGTATGACCGAGATATTTGATTTACAAGTTAGTATACTATTTTGAATTAAATTAACTTGGATTTAAATAAAAATAGATGGGCTTTACCCAACACTCTTTGGCCCATTTCCCTTCTACTTGAACCCGACCCATTCTGTACTCCTTCTCCATCAAACAAACGGCCGTGACCTGCTGAGAACCTCCCACGCCATTTCCAACTTTCCCTCTCCCCTTTCTCCTTCTAGATACCACCAAATCCCACAAAATCTCCACCGCCGGCCTCCTCTTCCCGAAGGCTATCTCCCCATACCATTTTCAACCCACTCGAGCTCGTCCCCTGATTTCCGTCGTTCTCAGTTTTCCATCGAGACCAGTAAATCGCGCGACACAAATGTAGTCGGAAATCCACAAATGAATTTTCGCAAGTGCTAGACCTCATCATAAACCCAAAAATGAACTCGAATTCAAGGATCGAAACCTAAATCCCGAGATTTCCTTAACCCTAGTACACGCGACATTATTTCAGCGCTGCTAAAATGAGTTCGAGCCCAGTAAATCACATATCAAAATGAAGAGTAGATCACCAGCTACTCAAATATATTAATGTTGGGGTTTACAAGAATTGATTTGGATTTTACAGAATTTTTCTGAAGATCGAATTGATTACAGAAAGAAATATTGGAGGCGCGACTTTTATTTGACTAGAGAATGAGATTAGGTCTTAAGGAATTGTAAAGTGGGTATATATAGGGAATTTAGATATTTTATTAGATATTTTAGATATTTTATTTTTATTAATTTATATTGGTTTTAGCACTCTAAAAATCTCTACGAACACACATGGTACCTAAAAATCACGAAACTGGACATGCAGCTAGAGTTCGACATTACGGTCCCAACGAAACTGGTTTCATCGAATTCCGACTCCGTATGCTCACACAGTGTATTTTTAACCTTCGAAATACTGACTGTTTTCCACTCTAAAAATCCGTACGGCCACACGGTGACTCTAAAAATCACGAAATTGGAAATCTAACAACTATTTGACATTGCGGATCCAACAAAACTAGTTTCGTCAAAAACGGAAGTCGTATGAAAAACTGGCTATTTTTCAAGCGCTGAACTGACCTTTTAAATATATAAATATATTTAAATATAATTAACTAAATATTAATAAATTAATATTATCGTATATATCCACATATGATATCGTACAGCTCAGAATATCATATCAGAATTTACAGTTTGATATTTCAGATTTTAGATTTATCGATATTCAGTTTATATCGAAAAATCTTTTTATAACGTAAATAAAGCGTCGCAAATTATAAAGGAATTATACAGCGACTTTTCTGAAATTTGATTTGGACATATCTCAAAATCTACACTACGAAATCCCGATTTTTCTCTTCCACCAGAAAGATATACTCCACCAGCTCCACACGTTTCTTGTTTCACAGAAATCCGGCTTGAAACGAATCCTGTATATTCAGTTGAAGTTCAAATCGCCAAATAGCGAACTGCAGCGCCATTTCGAGCTCGTTTATAAATATATTATAAACTATACGTTCAAACTGTCGTCGATTGAATATATTCGTCAGTATAATTCAACTCTAAGCTGAATTACATCTTAGGGATGACCCCGTTCACAGAATATTTGTATTTCTAATATTTTTGATTATTTCGACATTATAATATATTTTATTATATTATAATTATTAATTAAATATTCAATATTATTTAATTCACGTTCTCGATATCGATAAATCGATATTTAATAATTAAATAAATTAATTATTCAACAGCTAAAATGTGGGTTACTACAATCTTCCCCCCTTAATAAAATTTCGTCCTCGAAATTGCTAAGCTAGGGGATGACCCTATCTTCTGGGTAAAAATTTATCTGTTTACCTCTTATATCTTGTTTCAACTAAACCAATTAATATCGACTAAAATATTAATTTATTCTGACTAACTAAATTTTCAAAAATTCTGAAAATTTTCTAACACCTTAACTTTTCAAAAAATTTCGCCAGCACCTCCTTTGTACTGGTCAATATCTCAAACTCCAACTCGCCTCTCTGGGCCTTCTCCAACCCAAAAGAAAATCAAACAGCCAAGCGGCTTGCCAAATTGGCTCATAAATTCCAAACTCATATATAATATAAACTGTACCTTTTGTCGGGCACATCAACTCTATCACTTCCATATGCTATCAACTCAGCATATACCAGTGTTATTTCCATCAAATTCCAATCAGTTCATATCCTCAAAACCAAATCGAATTTCATTCGAACCCGAATATCAAATTTCAAATTCTTAACTCATCAACCCAATTCCATAACAGATTATTCTCTAATCCAATTCAATTCAATTTAACTCAGTTCAAGTTAAATTTTAATTCACTTATTCACATTTGCTATTTTAATCCATTTAACTTCACAAGTTAAATTCAAATTTCAAATTCCTGGGTTTATTTCAAATCAATTTGAAATTACAATGCCAATTCAAATCCTTTGAATTTCTAAACAACTTGTTTTCTCAAAACAATTCAAAAACAAACCCTTGGTAGTAATCCACCACTTAGAAACTCGAAAATGAACACTGATGATGTCGCGATTCATCATCAGAATCTATTTTCCAGCTATCGAAGTGAGTTCAATACTATATCACTTTCATTTTGAAAAACATTTTCAAAATCTCCCAAGAACTTAAAATTTCCTTATTTTAATTCCAATTTGATTTAAATTTCAGATTCATTTCATCTTATTTCATATATTTCCTTATATGAATTCTGATTAGTCATTTATAATCATTTTACCTTTTTATAATCTTACTCGATTATAATAACAACCAACACAACCAATATACTATATCAAAATATATTCGGGTAAAATTATTCCATTTACCCTCTTTCAAAACATACCGTGTCTGTTCATCGTATTCGAGTGTCTGGTAACCCCTATCGATACAGTGGATCAAACCGATCGACCAGAATTCACAAACAACTCAACCAATAAAACTCCACAATATAAAATCATTTTATATTAACTAACAAATACGTTCACTCGTATAAATACACTCAAACTCAGTCTAGGATATTACTAATCCTATCTCTACTGAATCATGCCACAGAGCCAAGGTAATAACTAAACCAATGCTCTGATACCAACTGTAGTGACCCGGATTTTGAGCGGCTTTGGTTATCGACGTAAGCTCGACGTCGATAACCAAAACATCGAAAAATCCCGGTAATTAATGAAAGAAAGAAGAAGGTGAGAATAGATAAGATAGAACTTATAGAATAGAAGAAGAAGAAGAACATCATCATCAGAGTAAACACGAATCTCAAAGCGAAACGAATAAAATTTAACATAACATATCTTTGAAATAACATCAGTATATGTATACAATAACACTTATCAGAGTACAATACTTACAACAACAGCGGAAATAATAATAGCTATAGAATCCTGAAGCCTCCTGCTCCAAGCTCTCCAAGTGTATCTGTAAAATCCCGACTACTTGACTGCCCGTACAAATTTAGGCACCCAAAAGTTTAGGGAAAACAACAAAATAAACTCCGGGTCAGTCATGGGACTGGTGTGAGTAAAATAATTTAATACTTGATTTAATAAAGGATATCTCACAAGACCACGCCGCATAACGGAACGGGTTTTTCCCTTATGAGAATCCAAATAACTTTTCAAAGCAATATCATTCTGATATTATAATAATGTCTAAGTACAAATAAATATCAATCTAGCAGAAACGCTTGCATCTCACGTTACTACATATATAGTATACAATCAAAATCGCAAGCACGTATTGGATGATTGGATTTCCAACTATGACAAGGTATGGAACCACCTTCCGATCAATGTACTCTAGGAACGATACACTGGAGTTCAACAAGAACATCTTGCAACTCAGCCACACATGACCGACCACTCATTTCGCTTGAGTGTATCGAATGTACATCACCAACGGTTGAGATCAACAACCGTTCCCGTATATATATGGGACAACATTGATAGATTTAAGAAACAAATGAATATTCACTAGATAGGTGATCATACACCCTACTTCGGTGCGACCGACTTAGCCATGCTGCCTGCCCGATTTCTGTCATTTACCGGATGTGAGGCTAGAAGCTACGCTTTATCATCACAATAGATTCACTTCGAATGCCACATTGTCAGATCCATCGAAAATCACTAATTGACGTCTACAACAATACATTTCGTGTCAGCTAAGAGAAGTTTCCTTCTCCGCTTCCACTCTTGGTATGGTTGAAGAAATCAATGTACGTGACCTTTTCTGGAAATACTCTGTCAGACATCCATCTTCATTTACTTAAAATGTCACATCGTCATACCCGCCAAATCACAAATTGACTTATCCAAAAATAACACGGGTACACAGCTAAGAGAAACGAATTCCTCCGCCACCAAACGTGAATACGTTTGAACAGATCAACTTACGCGATTCATTAGATATACTCTGTCAGACTTTAGTCCATACAAGTTGTCCTGGGACTGGACAAACCGAAGGCACTATTTTGTAAACAGGATAGCCCTTGCATTTTACTCCGTCTTCAATTATCTTTGGCATATATGATTCGCAACGCTTATGCCAATACAGAGTGGTTCTATGGATAATAATCCAACCGGTCTCTCCATATTAACAACGTTAAAATGGTCAAAACTTCGATAGTCGATGATTTAACCATCAAAGAAAAACAAGTGTGCAAACAACGATATTATTCCCAGATGGAAATTATATCGAACAAACATCATTTAACAATAATCTCTTTAGTTCATTTATTTACTTATCTCCTGTTTCCTATATTCTAAATTCTTATTTTCTTTTATCTGAAAACATTTCTGATTCTCGTTTGGAAAACATTTCCAAAACTCTTTTACGATCAAACCTTACCATTTCTTAGTTAAGAAGGAAGTCACTCAAGTTGGGGTATAATTACCTCTCAGCCCTTAACTGAACAACGTTATAACTTCGAAATGGTCAAAGTTTATCTTTTAATCTTTAACAACTTCTTTACGCCTTTCTCGGATTCAATTTTACTAATCCACTTCTATATTTAAAACATTTGTTATAACGATAACGTTATAATCCCTACTTCCGAATTATCTAACTTTAATTATAACTTCTATTCTTTTTCGTGAATAATTAACCTAACACTTATTTATTTAAATATAAATAAATTTCTATTTAAACACTGGAAAGTATAAGTACTTTCCCGAATTCGATATAATCGAATTTTGCCAATTAACTCTCTTCGAGAAATCTCTATTTGATTAACTCTTCTTCGAATAAGCTATATTCGATTAACTTCTTTCGAATAAACGATATTCGATAATCTCTCTTCGAATAACTAATATTCGATAACTCTTCCTTTTCAAATATCTCATATTTGAAAATCTCACTTCAATTAAACTATAATCGATAACTTCCTTCGATGAAACTAACATCGATAACTCCTTTCGATGAAACTAACATCGATAACTCCTTTTGATGAAACTAACATCGATAACTCCTTTCGATGAAACTAACATCGATTAATCCTTTCGATGAAACTAACATCGATAACTCCTTTCGATGAAACTAACATCGATTTATTTAACTCGACAAACTTAACTCGACTAACTTAACTTGACTCGACTAACTCGACTTACTTGGTTCGACCAATTCGATTTGATTAACTAGGCTCGACTAACTTGACTCGACTAACTTGGTTCGACCAATTCGATTCGATTAACTAGGCTCGACTAACTTGGTCGAACCACCCGATCAACTCAACTTATTTAACTTTAACTGGTTTTACTTGGTTTGACTAACTCAAATTTATTAACTCGACTGACTAATTCAACTCGATTAACCTAACTTGATTTACTTATCTCGATTAACTGAACTAATCACTTTGATTAACTCAACTAATTCACTTTGGTTAACTTAACCAATTCACTTAACTAATTCACTTAGTTTAACTTAACTAATTCACTTAACTCCTGTCGAATAAACTATATTCGATAACTCCTCTAACTCTATTCGAATAAACTATATTTGATTAACTCCTTTACTCTATTCGAATAAACTATATTCGATTAACTAACTTCGAATACCATATTCGATTAACTCCTTTCGAATGTCTATATTCGATTTCTTTATTCACTTTATAAAGATTTCCTTTTTAACAACGTTTTATTCATTTGAAAGAATTTACTTTTAAATAATGGTTCTACACTTTAAAAATGATTTCTTCTTTTATAATGTTCCCTTTCAAATTCTATTTGTAAATGATTTACAAATATTTCGTTTTCAAATTTATTCTTGAAGTATTCTAACTCCTTAAATTCCCGGGAAAATTCGCCATAACCTCCTTTGTATCGGGAGCATCGGGAAAATCCCCAAACTCGCCACACAGGCCTTTCCATTCAAAAAGAAATGTTTTGAATTTATTTCCTTTTTAAAATATCTCCTATTTATAAATATCCCAATTTATAAATATTCCTTATTTATAAATATTTAAATTTATAAATATCTCTTATTTATAAATATTCCAATTTATGAATATTTTGTTTTCAATATCACTTTGAAAATCCCCTTGTCAACATTTCGTATGTTATGGTATTCAATCATATCAAATCACGATGTTCAATATCGTCCAAACACATATAATCGCCAACAGATTATATATCACAATATATAAATCACAGTAAAATAACTGTTGAGGAATCCATTCGGATTCCTCCAACCTGTTTCCCTGCATCCACCGATGTTAAACAACGTATATAACATCACTTGCATTTCTAATGAAATACACTGATAACAAAATCACCGTTTAATAACGATATATATATATGTAGATATATATATATATATATATATCCATAGTGTTTTCAATCAATTATTTAACAGTCCAATCTACAGTCCAATTTAACAATACAACTTAACAGCCCAAATTAACAATACAACTTAACAGTCCAAATTAACAGTACAACTTAACAGTCCAAATTAACAGTACATAACTAGCAGTCAAATACAGAAATAAAATACAATTTATATTAAAATATAAATTAAGGAGAGCTAGTGAGTTTTTACTCACATTTGCGCGTTAGCCGTTAAATAACGGTTTGCGTTCGTTGATTTGAGTCGGACAATTTATTTCGCCATAAATTGTAACGAGCTCTGATGGACTTCCAGTCAGCTTCATTGAGAAGCTCTCGTCCATACTGTCCCAACGCAACTTATGGTTCGTCAATTTGATTTCGTATGACCGAGATATTTGATTTACAAGTTAGTATACTATTTTGAATTAAATTAACTTGGATTTAAATAAAAATAAATGGGCTTTACCCAACACTCTTTGGCCCATTTCCCTTCTACTTGAACCCGACCCATTCTGTACTCCTTCTCCCTCAAACAAACGGCCGTGACCTGCTGAGAACCTCCCATGCCATTTCCAACTTTCCCTCTCCCCTTTCTCCTTCTAGATACCACCGAATCCCACAAAATCTCCACCGCCGGCCTCCTCTTCCCGAAGACTATCTCCCCATACCATTTTCAACCCACTCGAGCTCGTCCCCTGATTTCCGTCGTTCTCAGTTTTCCACCGAGACCAGTAAATCGCGCGACACAAATGTAGTCGGAAATCCACAAATGAATTTTCGCAAGTGCTAGACCTCATCATAAACCCAAAAATGAACTCGAATTCAAGGATCAAAACCTAAATCCCGAGATTTCCTTAACCCTAGTACACGCGACATTATTTCAGCGCTGCTAAAATGAGTTCAAGCCTAGTAAATCACATATCAAAATGAAGAGTAGATTACCAGCTACTCAAATATATTTATTTTGGGGTTTACAAGAATTGATTTGGATTTTACAGAATTTTTCTGAAGATCGAATTGATTACAAGAAGAAATATTGGAGGCGCGACTTTTATTTGACTGGAGAATGAGATTAGGTCTTAAGGAATTGTAAAGTGGGTATATATAGGGAATTTAGATATTTTAGATATTTTATTTTTATTAATTTATATTGGTTTTAGCACTCTAAAAATCTCTACGAACACACATGATACCTAAAAATCACGAAACTGGACATGCAGCTAGAGTTCGACATTACGGTCCCAACGAAACTGGTTTCGTCGAATTCCGACTCCGTATGCTCACACAGTGTATTTTTAACCGTCGAAATACTGATTGTTTTCCACTCTAAAAATCTGTACGGCCACACGGTGACTCTAAAAATCACGAAATTGGAAATCTAACAACTATTTGACATTGCGGATCCAACAAAACTAGTTTCGTCAAAAACGGAGGTCGTATGAAAAACTGGCTATTTTTCAAGCGCTGAACTGACCTTTTAAATATATAAATATATTTAAATATAATTAACTAAATATTAATAAATTAATATTATCGTATATATCCACATATGATATCGTACAGCTCCATAATATCATATCAGAATTTACAGTTTGATATTTCAGATTTTAGATTTATCGATATTCAGTTTATATCAAAAAATCCTTTTATAACGTAAATAAAGCGTCGCAAATTATAAAGGAATTATACAACGACTTTTCTGAAATTTGATTTGGACATATCTCAAAATCTACACTACGAAATCCCGATTTTTCTCTTCCACCAGAAAGATATACTCCACCAGCTCCACACGTTTCTTGTTTCACAGAATTCCGGCTTAAAACGAATCCTGTATATTCAGTTGAAGTTCAAATTGCCAAATAGCGAACTGCAGCGCCATTTCGAGCTCGTTTATAAATATATTATAAACTATACGTTCTAACTGTCGTCGATTGAATATATTCGTCAGTATAATTCAACTCTAAGCTGAATTACATCTTAGGGATGACCCCGTTCACAGAATATTTGTATTTCCAATATTTTTGATTATTTCGACATTATAATATATTTTATTATATTATAATTATTAATTAAATATTCAATATTATTTAATTCACGTTCTCGATATCGATAAATCGATATTTAATAATTAAATAAATTAATTATTCAACAGCTAAAATGCGGGTTACTACACCTGCCCTGCCCGGTTCTTAGTCTAAATTCGTTTTTGAATTTAAACTTGAATTTTCTGAAAACTTCCGACAGTGATAACTTCTTCGTACGAAGTCCAATTTACGCAAACTCGGACTCTATATCAACCAGAATTCCGAGACGAACACAATGGCGTAACCCGTTTCCCTTAATTCTCACATTTAAAATTAATTATTCCTAAATTTGTTAGTTTAATGTTAATAGAAAACACGGGGTGTTACATTCTCCCCTCCTTAAAGGATTTCGACCCCGAAATCTTCAAGTTACGAAGAATACATATCCTACAATCCAATCGTCCATTTACTAAACCATCAAACATAGGCATCCATTGTCCTTAAAAGACTTCTAATGCTTTCATATTTATATGCACAGTGTGTGTACATGTCTGTGTCTAATGAAAAATCAGGCAGTCTAGTGATTCAGTTGACCTCCTTAATGCAAATTATGGTAGTGCCATGCGTCCATTATGTATGCAAAAGATCCCTAATATTTCTACATGCGTGCACAACCATTCATCTGAATGCACCATCCATATGATAACATAACCGTTATACATCCATTAACCTAAATAAGCACACATTTATATGCAGTATGAAAGTGATTGAGCCGATCTAGTGCCTAATGTGTGTGTATATGCATCCACGAGCAACCACTAACAAACACTTACATCCACTAGCATCCATCAATCATAACATGTTTCAAATACATGTTTACATCCATTGGTCTCTACCTAAGGATAAAGAATATGACCGAGGAGATACACTAAAAAAGGTAGATACAAGCTTAAATAAACTTAAGGAAAAAGAGATCAAAGATGTATCCTAAAAAAGAAAAGGGTAGGCTGCACGTATTTTGGCCTCAGTCTCCCAAGTCACATCTTCCTCGGCGTTGCTCCATTGAACTTTGGCAAGCTTAACTTCACGGTTGCGTAGCTTTTTTGCTTCCATCCCCAAGATACGAGTTGGAACTCTCCTCACAGACGCTTCTTGTTCCACTTCGAATTCCTCTAGTATGCTTGCCTCCTCAACTTCTGCCGACTCATGTAAGCATTTTCGTAGCTGAGAGACATGAAAAACATTATGAACTCCAGCCAGTCTTTCAGGTAGCTCTACTCTATAGGCCATCATCCCAATCCTTTCGATGATAGGAAATGGTCCTACAAATCGTGGTGCCAACTTTCCTATGGACCCAAAGCGGATAACATTCCTCAAAGGAGATACTTTAAGGAACACCTTATCCCCAACCTCAAACTCAAGGTCGGTCCTTCTCTGTCTGCGTAGGATTTCTGTCTATCTTGGGTAGTCTTCATTCTCCTTCGTATCAAGTCCACTTTCTCTGAAGTCTCTCTACTCATGTCTGGCCCAAGTATAAGTTTATCTGTGGACTCCCACCAACAAGTTGGTGATCGACATGGCCTTCCATATAAAGCTTCGAAGGGTGCCATGCCTATAGTGGCTTGGCAGCTATTGTTATAAGTGAATTCCACCAAACGGACATGATCCTCCCAAGATCCTCCAAAGTCAAGAATGCACAATCTCAAAAGGTCTTCCAGTACTCTGTTCACCCTTTCCATCTGACCATCGGTTTGAAGGTGATAGTTTGTGCTTAAACATAGCTGTGTGCCTATGGCCTCTTGCAAACTCCTCCAGAACTCGCTTGTAAAGATAGGGTATCGATCACTCACTATGCTGGAGGGTATCCCATAGAGTCGGACTATCTCCTTAAGATAAATGGAGGCTAAAGACGAGGCGGTCCTCCTACTCTTAACAGGTATAAAATGAGCGCTTTTCATGAGCCTATCCACTATTACCTAAATACTGGTATTGCCCCTTCTTGACCTAGGCAACCCATCAACAAAGTCTATCGAGATGCTTTCCCATTTCCATTGCGGAACTTCTAGAGGATGAAGCAACCTGCCAGGCTTCTTCTGCTCTGCCTTGACTTGCTGGCATATCATGCACTTCGAAACAAATTCATCTACATCCCTCTTCATGCCATTCCAAAAGAAAACTCTTTCAATATCTTTATACATCTTGTCTCCACCAGGGTGTATGGTCATCTTGGAATGGTGTGCTTCTTCCAGGACCATCTTCACCAAATCTCTTACTTGTGGGACGCATGGTCTTCCATCCCGTCTCAACCAACCTTTATTATCGATGGAGCATCTATTGAGGTGACTAGAAGTCTGTCCCCTAATCAGCTTTCTATCACATCAACTAGATGAGGGTCTTCACGTTGCGCGGTTCCTATTGAGTCCAACAAAGTAGGACACACCTCTAGCATTGCCATCAAGCCAATCACATAATCAACGGAGGGTCTAAAATCAAAATTTGCTATGTACTCCAAACTTTGCCTTTCTACAAAGAGAGAACTTAAGGTCAGCTTCTTTCTACTTAAGGCGTCTTCTACTACATTGCCCTTGCCAGGAGTATAGGAGATTTCAAAGTCGTATGAGGCGAGAAACTACATCCATCTTTGCTACCTTAGATTGAGTTCTTTCAGCGAGAAAAGGCACTTCAACGATTTATGGTCAGTATACAATTCAAATTTCTCATCAAGAGATAGTGGGGCCAAGACTTAAGTGCAAAAACGATGGCTAACCCTTCTTTGGACACCACATGCCCAAGAAATCTTACTTCTTCCCTCCAGAAGTGGCATTGGGAGAATTTTTCTTTTAACTGATGTGCACGTAGAGTATCCATGACTTCCCTTAAATGCAAAGCATGCTCTTCCTCATTCTTCGAGAAAATCAGAATATCATCTACGAAGACCACCACAAATTTAATTGGGAAATTCCAGAAACACTCTATTCATCAAATCGACGAAATAAGTAGGTGCGTTTGTCAAGCTGAAAGGCATGACGAGCCATTCGAAGAAACTGTCTGGGGTTCTGATCGCGGTCTTATCAATGCTATCTTCAGCCACTCTTAGCTGATGAAATCCGGTAGCTAGATCTAATTGGGAGAAAACTATTGCACCTACAAGCTAATCGAACAAATCATCTGTTCTTGGCAATGGGTTTCTATTCTTCTTGGTCAGCTTGTTTAGCTCCCTATAATCAACGCGTAGGCGAAGTGAACCATCTGCTTCGGTTGCGAACACCACTGGAGCACCCCTTTCAGAAATACTCCGCCTTATAAACCCTTTTTCTAGCAGCTACTTAACTTGCTTGCTAAGCTCCTTTCTCTCCCTTGGAGCCATGTGTCTAACGGGTAAAGCAACTGGTTTTACGTTATCAACTAGGTATATGCAGAAGTCTATCTCCCGCTTAGGAGGCAAGCCCTCTACTTCCTCAAAGACATCCGAGTATTCACGGACCACTCTAATAGAATGCAAATTCTCAACGGACACATCAAGCGATTCTAGATAACTTAGCATAACAGAATTCATGGGATTGCCAGAGATTTCGAGAGTGTTTCCCAAGCAAGTCATGAGCCTAACCTCTCTCTTTTCACAATCTAGGACGGCTCCAATACTGGATAACCAGTCCATGCCCAGAATTAACCCATAGCCCGTGAAGACAAAACATAAGCATTACATCAAAACCCAACGCTAAGTATAGAAATTTCCAAATCCAAACAAATCATCGACAAATAGACTGAGCCTGCAATTAGATTTGAAACAACTAAGGAATCCTCTACTATAATGGTGCTTAGGTGTAGTGACTCAACTAAAGTAGTAGAAATAAATGAGTGCGATGCACCAGAATCAAAGAGTGTGCGAATAGGATGATCAAAAAGATAAACTACACTTTCAACGGAAATCGTTCTACCTCATTCTTGCAGCGGTGGGGCCACGAGAGCCTGGACCTGCCCCCTTGCCTGCCCTAGTGCCATGAGAGCCTGAATCTGCCCTCTAGAGGTAGTACCTGCCCTCCGCCCTTTCTTTTGACAGTCCCTAATCAGATGTCCTGCTTCGCCACAGTGGAAACAACCAGTCTACTTCTTCTTCCTACAGTCTTTGCTCAGATGGCCTGGTGTCCCATAGTTAAAGCATATTTTCTTTCCCTTGCCATTGTTGTCTTTACCACCCTTCTTGTTCTGCTGTTGCTGTTGTGGTTTCTTTTGATCCCCTTTCTTCTCAGGTGCCTTATTAGCATTGGCGCTATTCTCCTCTTCATGTATAAGAGCCATGTCAACCAGTCTTTCAAAGGTGGCCGCCATAGGGATGTGGGTCATAGATAACCCATGTAGCGGCTCGTTCAAACCCTTAACAAATCTCAGGGCCTTCTTTTCGAGTGTATTCACCAAGTCCAAGCCAAATCTCGCCAACTGATCGAACTTGTTGACGTATTCTTTCACTAATAGATTTCCCTGCCTCAATTCTAAAAACCTTTCCATGTATAGATTCTCTTTGGCCCGTGAGAGAAACTTTGCCTCAAATATGCGCCTAAAATCCGTCCATGTATCAACTGGATGCTCTCCATTAGTGACCTCCCACCAAAACGAGGCCTCATCCTTCATTAACCAGGCAGCTAATTGGACCTTTCTTCCATCTTCTACCTCAAAGATTCCAAGCAATTCTTCCACCTCCTTCAACCAATTTCGAGCTTCAACAAACGTCTCCGACCCGTGAAAAGGTTTTCCGCCTACTGCCCGAAAGTCCTTGCATAACTTTGCGAAAGTATCAACATGGGGAGGAGGAGGAGCATATGCTGGGCCTGCGACGTTGGCCCTAGCTTCCAGATACCTTCTGAACCATTCAGGTATCGGTATCCCCTCGGGTATGTTGGGAATTCCAGACATGCTGAAAAGAAAATGAAGAGATTCAAAATGGAGAATTCGAAAGAAAGATATATGGCTCTTGGGGGTTAAGTTTTTAAAACAAACTTTTCTCTTGAAAATACTTTCCTTTAAACATACTTTTGAAAGTATTTCTTTATAAAATTCTTTTTGAAAAATAGTTTTTCAAAATTCATATCTGGTCTGGTAACCATCAGCTCTAATTACCATGTGTTGCATCATGTAGATATAAGCCATTGTGTTTGTCTCAGAATTCTGGTTGAGATGGATCCGAGTTTGCATAGATTGGACTTCGTATGAAGAAGTTATGGCTGTCGGAAGTTTCCAGAAAATTCAAATTTAAATTCAAAAACGAGGTTATACTCTTTTGTGGTGTAAGACTGCTTGGACCCGCCCGACAAATCCAGCATCCAAAAATGCTAGTCTAATGTGAGAGGTCAAAAGCATGAATTAAATGTGTAACAATTGTAAAGACACGAGGTTAGGCTCGTTTGCGGTATAAGACTGCTCGGTCCCGCCCGGCAAATCTAGCAACCGCAAATGCCAGTCTAATGTGGGAGGTCTTTACAAGGTTACAGTTCTAATGAATTAAGTAACACTTAACCATATAAACATGTGGTGGGACATGGGGGGTTAAGTGGGTGCCTTGCGTGGCATGTGAAATTAAGTGGGTGCCTTGGGTGGCATGTGAAATACGATTAGATGCACTTAACCAAGTGAAACATGTAAGAAGACATGAATAAGAATGGGGTTAACTGGGGAAACCTTAGTGGGGACCAAGCATAAGTGGAAGGCATGTGTCAGGCATGGGGGGCCCTTATCAGACCAGTAACCCATTATGTATCTTTGTGGGATCGACCCAAGTCGAGGACGGGACACGGGTACTAGGTCTGATTGTAAGAGGTCAAAACGGGTTAGCAGTGGCAACACAACTCCAACGGGGTCATGTGCGTGTGCGGGCCCGAGCTGGTAGGTAAGACGTTGTTGCATTGTGTAGGTATAAGCCGTGCATCCTTGGTGGTATCGGGTTGCCACTTTAGGGAGTGATACACCCCACTGTGGGACCAGCACGGGTATCTACGAGTTGGGGAGCCGATCGAATGGGGGTAGTGGGTATAACTAGTGGAGATATGGGCAGACGACACCTATAAAGGCAACTAGGGGTACACGAAACTACCATTATCATTATTAAGTTCCGTAGGCGGGATCAACTTTTAGGTTGTTTGGTGTGGTGCAATGTAGTAATTATCTTATAGTGATTAGGTGTGCCTTTAACGTTATCTTTGTTCATCTTATTTCCTTTATTTGCTCTGTCATGCCCATTGGTTCATAGTCATTTTCGTATTTACCAGCTTATGCCCTATCCTAGTTACTTTAATGATTATATTGTTAAAGTTATTGCACTTGTTAGACTTTATGTCTGACCCCCTTTGTTTCCACCTCTTTTCTTCCTTCCCCCCCCCCTCAGGTGCTCAAGATGGGACTAGTACTAGTGGAGCTTGATTTGGATAGCTTTATCTCTTTCTTTTGGAAGTTGCTTGGATTGCTGAAGTAAAGTTCAGCCTATCTTATTTGTGGCTATTTTATATTGGGGTTACGTCTTTTATTTTATGTACTCAGAAATTATTTTTCAAGATGGATTATAAGTGTATTTGGGTTTGTAGTTGGTTTTTGATGTGATGTAACCAAACTATTTCTCCGTTGCAATAAAAGTGGTTTTTATTTTCCAAGTACCAATATATTTATCTGTCTTGTTTACTTTTCTATTCTATACATAATTAACACTCCACCAAAATTAGGGCATTCCCTTTGTGAGTGACCTTAATGGAGATGGGGTGTCACACAAACATCCGAGTGTGGGCTTATTCCCTTTGTAAGACAGTAGTGGGGCTCTTATACCACGTGTGACACCCCATCTCCATTAAGGTCACTCACAAAGGGAATGCCTTAATTTTGGTGGAGCGTTAATTGTGTATAGAACAGAAAAGTAAACAAGACAGATAAATATAATGGTACTTGGAAAATAAAAACCACTTTTATTGCAGCGGAGAAATAGTTTGGTTACATCACATCAAAAATCAACTGCAAAACCAAATACACTTATTATCCATCTTGACAAATAAGTTCTGAGTACATAAAATAAAAGACATAACCCCAACATAAAATAGCCATAAATAAGATAGGCTGAACTTTACTTCAGCAATCCAAGCAACTTCCAAAAGAAAGAGATAAAGCTGTCCAAATCTAGCTCCACTAGTACTTGTCCCACCCTGAGCACCTTTGGGGGGGGGAGGGAGGAAGAAAAGAGGTGGAAACAAAGGGGGTCAGACATAAAGTCTGGTGAGTGCAATAACTTTAACAATATAATTATTGAAGTAACTAGGATAAGGCATAAGCTGGTAAATACGGAAATGACTGTGAACCAATGGGCATGACAGAGCAAATAAAGGAAATAAGATGAACAAAGATAACGTTAAAGGTGCACCTAATCACTATAAGATAATTACTACATTGCACCACACCAAACACCCTAAAAGTTGATCCCGCCTGCAAAACTTAATAATGATAATGGTAGTTTCGTGTACCCCTAGCTGCCTACATAGGTGTCGTCTGCCCCTATCTCCACTAGTTGTACCCACTACCCCCATTCGATCGGCTCCCTAACTCGTAGATACCCGTGCTCGTCCCACAGTGGGGTGTATCACTCCCCAAAGTGGCAACCCGATACCACCAAAGATGCATGGCTTATACCTACATGATGCAACAACGTCTTACCTACCAGCCCAGGCCTACACACGCACATGACCCCATTGGACTTGCGTTGCCACCACTAACCCGTTTTGAACTCTTAAAATCAAACCCAGTACGCGTGTCCCGTCCTCGACTTTGGTCGAGCCCACAAAGATACTAAATGGGTTACTGGTCTGATAAGGGCCCCCCCATGCCTGACACAAGCCTTCCACCTATGCTTGGTCCCCACTAAGGTTTCTCCACTTAACCCTATTCTTATTCAAGTCTTCTTACATGTTTCACTTGGTTAAGTGCATCTAATCGTATTTCACATGCCACCCAAGGCACCCACTTAATTTCACATGCCACCCAAGGCACCCACTTAATACCCCATGTCCCCACCACATGTTTATTTGGTTAAGTGTTACTTAATTCATTAGAACCGTAACCTTGTAAAGACCTCCAACATTAGACTTGCATTTGCGGTTGCTGAATGTGTCGGGCGGGTCCGGGCAGTCTTATACCACAAACGAGCCTAACCTCGTGTCTTTACAACTATTACGGATTTAATTCAAGCCTTTGACCTCTCACATTAGATTGGCATTTGTGGCTGCTGGATTTTCCAGGCAGGTCCAGGCAGTCTTACACTATAAAAGAGTCTAACCTCGAGTCTTAGGCGGTTTATTATTACACATATTTGTTTAACCCCAAAGTGGATTAATATCCCTATTCAAATTTGTAAATAAATTCCAGATATACTTATGACCATAATTGTCACCTAAATTATGTCCATTTATTTCGGGTATACAAGTTATACCAATTATTGCCTCAAATTAATTGTATGCCTTTTAAGGCCATTAGATGCCAATTCTCAATATGTGTATATTCAATATTACCCCCATCGTCCCCACGTTGTTCGTTCGCTTATCATGACAAATATATATATATATATGTGTGTGTGTATATATATATATATATTAGAATAGCAATTTGTCTAACACATAAAAGGGAAGAAACACCGCAAATTTGCATAACACACAAATAGGATCTAACTTACAAATATGGATTACAACATATATAGCATAAAATTTAATCTAAACATAGGTCTAATGGGGTGAACTTGAATATATGAATATAGTTTTCCCCCAAACACCGCAAATTTGCATAACACACAAATTGGATCTAACTTACAAATAAGGATTACAACATATGTAGCATAAACTTTGTATTGTCATGAATCTAAACATAAGTCAAAAGGTGTGAACTTGAATATATGAATATAGTTTTCACCCAAACTTGCATGGGCCATAGTCACAAACTTGCATAAAACTATGTATGTCATAGATCTAAACCCTAAGGTGTAAACTTGCATATATGTGAATCCAGTTTCTACCTAAACTTGCATGTAGTCATTTTACTTGGTTCACATGTAAACTTGTCTACAATTCACATAGAAACTATCATATAATCTACACCCAAACTTGCATATAAAATGATGTCAAACATGAATCAAGTTGAACATAGGTGATTGGGCATATACAAAGTAATCCACAACAAAAACTGTCATTATGAATAACTAGCATATATACACAAAATATCACATTTTTCCAATGTTTCACAAACATAGCCATATAACACAAATTATAACTCAACCCAATTAACTTGTTAATTATCTTATTAAAGAAATTGAACTCACAACTCAAAAAAGGTCTTGAATTCTAGGATCTCTGTTCTGAAATTGATTTAGCTCGCCTTTGAAGTAGAAAAATTTGTTGTTGTTGTTGTTATAAACTTGAGTCGAATTGAGTTGATTATCTTTTCTTTGCTTCTAGTTGGTGGTGGCTACTCTAGGTTGCAGTGTGATAGCATGACGGCCATGGTTCAAATTTTTATTTGGTTTAGGGTTTGAGTCGACATGTGTTTATATAGAGATTAGGATTAATTTAGGCCATCCGATCAACCTAGAAGAAACCTGAACCATCTAAAAAGAAAACTCATCCCTAATGACTCAGCAACAACTCAGAATTGGGCTTAACTCAAATCTGCCCGAGGGGGGTAGGTCGACCCCCAAGTCGACCTATAGGTTAGGTCGACACTAATTACTAGTAATTTAAGGATAACGTTGTATATTATAAACACCCAAACTTGCATATAAAATGATGTCAAACATGAATCAAGTTGTTCATAATGACAATTTTTGTTGTGGATTCCATTGTATATGCCCAATCACCTATGTCCAACTTGATTCATGTTTGACATCATTTTATATGCAAGTTTGGGTGTAGATTATATGCTATTTTCTATGTGAATTGTACACAAGTTTACATGTGAACCAGGTAAAATGACTACATGCAAGTTTAGGTAGAAATTGGATTCACGTATATGCAAGTTTACACCTTAGGGTTTAGATCTATGACATACACAGTTTTACGCAAGTTTGTGACTATGGCCTATGCAAGTTAGGGTGAAAACTATATTCATATATTCAAGTTCACACCTTTAGACCTATGTTTAGATTCATGTCAATACAAAGTTTATGCTACATATGTTGTAATCCTTATTTGTAAGTTAGATCCAATTTGTATGTTATGCAAATTTGCGATGTTTCTTCCCTTTTGTGTGTTAGACTAATTGCTAGTCTAATATATAAATAAATATATATATATATATATATATATGTCATGATAAGCGAACGAACAACATGGGGACGATGGGGGTAATATTGAATATACACATATTGAGAATTGGTATGTAATGGCCTTAAAAGGCATACAATTAATTTGAGGCAATAATTGGTATAATTTGTATACCTGAAATAAATGAACATAATTTAGGTGACAATTATGGACATAAGTATATTGGGAATTTATTTACAATTTGAATTGGGAAATTAATCCACTTTGTGGTTAAAATAAGGTGTATAATAATAAACCGTCTAAGACACGAGGTTAGACTCTTTTGTGGTGTAAGACTGCCCGGACCCGTCCAGCAAATGCTCCTTCTCCCCATGTTTATACTTTCGCAAAGTTATGCAAGGATTTTCGGTCTGGTAGGTAAGACGTTGTTGCATTGTGTAGGTACAAGCCGTGCATCTTTGGTGGTATCGGGTTGCCAATTTGGGGAGTGATACACCCTACTATGGGACCAGCATGGGTATCTACGAGTTAGGGAGTCGATCGAATGTGGGTAGTGGGTACAACTAGTGGAGATAGGGGCAGACGACACCTATGAAGGCAGCTAGGGGTACATGAAACTACCATTATCATTATTAAGTTCTGTAGGCGGGATACTCTTTTAGGGTGTTTGGTGTGGTGCAATGTAGTAATTATCTTATAGTGATTAGGTGCGCCTTTAACGTTATCTTTGTTCATCTTATTCCCTTTATTTGCTCTGTTATCCCCATTGGTTCACAGTCATTTTCGTATTTACCACCTTATGCCTTATCCTAGTTACTTTAATGATTATATTGTTAAAGTTATTGCACTCGCCATACTTTATGTTTGACCCCCTTTGTTTCCACCTCTTTTCTTCCTACCCCCCCCCCTAAGGTGCTCAGGGTGGGATTAGTACTAGTGGAGCTTGATTTGGACAGCTTTATCTCTTTCTTTTGGATGTTGCTTGGTTTGCTGAAGTAAGGTTCAACCTATCTTATTTATGGCTATTTTATGTTGGGGTTATGTCTTTTATTTTATGTACTCAGAACTTATTTATCAAGACGGATAATAAGTGCATTTGGTTTTGTAGTTGGTTTTTGATGTGACGTAACCAAACTATTTCTCCGCTGCAATAAAAGTGGTTTTTATTTTCCAAGTACCAATATATTTCTCTGTCTTGTTTACTTTTCTGTTCTATACACAATTAACGCCCCACCAAAATTAAGTTATTCCCTTTGTGAATGACCTTAATGGAAATGGAGTGGGGTAGTTCTAGGTTCGAGATAACCTAGATCCAAAAATAAAAAGGGGAATGGGTAAAA
Source organism: Allium sativum (assembly GCA_030737875.1). NCBI lineage: Eukaryota > Viridiplantae > Streptophyta > Magnoliopsida > Asparagales > Amaryllidaceae > Allium > Allium sativum. The sequence goes on along the minus strand of CM060909.1, from coordinate 743,039,139 downwards.
GGGAGAGAACTCAAATGTAGGCATAAATAAAATAACAGATCTTATTAAATTAACAACATATTCATTATGGGGAATGGTAAACGATAGAAGCAACATTATACAACAAATATAGTTCAAATCCACTCACTTTGACTGGATTAGAGAAATAAGCGATTTGTTGTTGATGTAGAACGCTGATTTAATCTTCTTATTTAATTATTGGGGGTAGTAGCTTATAACAATTGTTATCACCCTGCAACCGATGTTAAGTAAATTGATTTGATCTTTAAGTAGTGTGATAGCTATCCACCTATAGGGTAGTTTTTCCAAATATACTTATGTGTATAGAATAGAAAAGTAAACAAGACAGATAGATATATTGGTACTTGGAAAATAAAAACCACTTTTAGTGCAGCAGAGAAATAGTTTGGTTACATCACATCAAAAACCAACTGGAAAACCAAATACACTTATTATCCATCTTGACAAATACGTTCTGAGTACATAAAATAAAATACATAACCCCAACATAAAATAGCCATAAATAAGATAGGCTGAACTTTAATTCAGCAATCCAAGCAACTTCCAAAAGAAAGAGATAAAGTTGTCCAAATCAAGCTCCACTATTACTAGTCCCGCCCTGAGCACCTTGGGGGGGGGGGGGGAAGGAAGAAAAGAGGTGGAAACAAAGGGGGTCAGACATAAAATCTAGCGAGTGCAATAACTTTAACAATATAATCATTAAAGTAACTAGGATAAGGCATAAGCTGGTAAATACGGAAATGACTGCGAACCAATGGGCATGACAGAGAAAATAAAGGAAATAAGATGAACAAAGATAACGTTAAAGGCGCACCTAATCACTATAAGATAATTACTACATTGCACCACACCAAACACCCTAAAAGTTGATCCCGCCTACAGAACTTAATAATGATAATGGTAGTTTCGTGTAACCCTAGCCACCTTCATTGGTGTCGTCTGCCCCTATCTCCACTAGTTGTACCCATTACCCCCATTCGATCGGCTCCCTAACTCGTAGATACACATGCTGGTCCCACAGTGTGGTGTATCACTCCCCAAAGTGGCAACCCGATACCACCAAAGATGCACGACCTATACCTACACGATGCAACAACATCTTACCTACCAGCCCTGGCCCACACACGCACATGACCCCGTTGGACTTGCGTTGTCACCGCTAACCCATTTTGATCTGTTATAATCAAACCCACTATGCATGTCCCGTCCTCGACTGGGGTTGAGCCCACAAAGATACTTAATGGGTTACTGGTCTGATAAGGGCCCCTCCATGCCTGACACAAGCCTCCCACCTATGCTTGTACGCACATGTCCCCGTTGTGGTTACATGACCCATAGGTCAACCTGTAGTGTTTGCTAGTGGTTGCTCGTGGATGCATATACACACACATTAGGCACTAGATCTTCTCAATCACTTTCATACTGCATATAAATGTATGCTTATTTAGGTTAATGGATGTATAATGGTTGTGTTATCATATGGATGTTGCATTCAGATGAATGGTTGTGCACGCATGTAGAAATAATATGTATCATTAGAGATCTTTTGCATACATAATGGACACATGGCACTACCGTAATTTGCATTAAGGAGGTCAACTGAATCAGTAGACCGCCTGATTTTGCATTAGATACAGACATGTACACACACTATGCATATAAACATGAAAGAATTAGAAATCTTTTAAGGACAATGGATGCATGTGTTTGATGGTTGAGTAGATGGACGATTGGATGGTAGGATAGGATATGTATTCTTCGTAACTTGAAGATTTCGAGGTCGAAATCATTTAAGGAGTGGAGAATGTAACACCCCGTGTTTTCTGTTAACATTAAAAAACAACAAATTTGTCTACTTCAAAGGCAAGCTAAATCAATTTCAGAACACAGAACTCAAGACCTTCTTTGAGTTGTGAGTTTAATTTCTTTAATAAGATAATTAACAAGTTAATTAGGGTGAGTTATAATTTGGGTTATATGGCTATGTCGATGATTTGTTTGGTTTCGGTGGATTGGATTTTCCATTGAGGCCACTCACCAAAATTAAGGACATGCACATATAAGAAAATAACTAGGTATATGCGGAATTCTATCTCCCGCTTCGGAGGCAAGCCCTCTACTTCCTCAAAGACATCCGAGTATTCACGGACCACTCTAACAGACTGCAAATTCTCAACGGACGTGTCAAGCGATTCTAGATAACTTAGCATTAGCATTCCCTTTGTGAGTGACCTTAATGGAGATGGGGTGTCACACGTGGTATCGATGATAATCCCTTTTCTTCGTTAATGGATATTGCTCCTAGTTGAATTGCGGGATGCATAGTCTTCCATCGCGTCTCAACCAACCCTTATCATCGATGGAGTATCTATTGAGATGACGAGAAGTCTCTCCGCTAATCAGCTTATCTATCACATCAACTAGATGAGGGTCTTCACGTTGCACCGGTTCCTATTAAGTCCAACAAAGAAGGCCGCACCTCTAGCATTGCCATCAAGCCAGTCACATAATCAACGAAGGGTCTAAAAACAAAATTTGCCATGTACTCCAAACTTTGCCTTTCTACAAAGAGATAACTTAAGGTCAGCTTCTTTCTACTTAAGGCGTCTGCTACTACATTGCCCTTGCCAGGAGTATAGGAGATCTCAAAGTCATATGAGGCGAGAAACTCCATCCATCTTTGCTGCCTTAGATTGAGGTCTTTCTGCGAGAAAAGGTACTTCAATGATTTATGGTCAATATACAATTCAAATTTCCCACCTAAGAGGTAGTGGCGCCAAGACTTAAGCGTAAAAACGATGGCTGCTAACTCTAGATCGTGGGTTGGGTAGTTTTTCTCATGCACTTTCAACTGCCTTCCACCATAAGCTACTACCTTCCCCTCTTGCATCAAAACAACGCCTAGTCCTGTACCGCATGCATCTGTGTATACCGTAAACATCTTGCTCCTATCTGGTAATGTCAAAACTAGGGGAGTTGTCAGAGCCCTCTTCAACTATTGGAAAGTGACTTTGCAATCCAAATCCCAAGTGAAAGTCAGGTTCTTCTTCGTTAACCTTGTAAGTGGAGCTAAGATTTTCACAAAGTCTTTAGTGAACTTGCGATAAAAGGCTGCTAGTCCAAGAAAACTTTGGACTTCGATTGCATTCTTTGGAACCTTCCAATCCTGGACCGCAACTACTTTTGCGGGGTCCACAGCTAACCCTTCTTTGGACACCACATGCCCAAGAAATCTTACTTCTTCCCTCAAGAAGTGGAAGTTGGAGAATTTTGCTTTTAACTGATGTGCACGGAGAGTATCCATGACTTCCCTTAAATGCAAAGCATGCTCTTCCTCATTCTTCGATAAAATCAGAATATCATCTACGAAGACCACCATGAATTTATTGAGAAATCCCCGGAACACTCTATTCATCAAATCGACGAAATAAGCAGGTGCGATTGTCAAGCCAAAAGTCATGACGAGCCATTCGAAGAAACCGTCCGCGGTTCTGAACGCGGTCTTATCAATGCTATCTTCAGCCACTCTTAGCTGATGAAATCTGGTAGCTAGATCTGATTGGGAGAAAACTGTTGCACCTATAAGCTGATCGAAAAAATCGTCTATTATTGGCAGTGCGTGTCTATTCTTCTTGGTTAGCTTGTTTAGCTCCCTATAATCAACGCATAGGCGAAGTGAACCGTCTGCTTTGGTTGCAAACACCACTGGAGCACCCCATTCAGAAATACTCTGCCTTATAAACCCTTTTTCTAGCAGCTCCTTAACTTGCATGCTAAGCTCCTTTCTCTCCCTTGGAGCCATGTGTCTAATGGATAAAGTAACGGGTTTTGCGTTATCAACTAGGTATATGCGAAAGTTTATCTCCCGCTTCAGAGTTAAGCCCTCTACTTCCTCAAAGACATCTGAGTATTCACGGACCACTCTAACAGACTGCAAATTCTCAACAGACGAATCAAGCGATTCTAGATAACTTAGCATAAAAGAATTCATGGGATTACAAGAGATTTCGAGAGTGTTGCCCAAGCGAGTCATAAGCCTAACCTCTCTCTTTTCACAATCTAGGATGGCTCCATTACTGGATAACCAATCCACGCCCAGAATTAACCTATAGCTTGTGAAGCCCAAAACATAAGCATTACATCAAAACCCAACGCTAAGTATAGAAATTTTCAAATCCAAACAAATCATCAACAAATAGGCTGAGCCCACAATTGGATTTGAAACAACTAAGGAATCCTCTACTATACTGGTGTTTAGGTGTAGTGACTCAACTAAAGTAGTAGAAATAAAAGAGTGCGATGCACCAGAATCAAAGAATGTGCGAATAGGATGATCAAAAAGATAAACTACACTTTCAACGGAAATCGTTCTACCTCATTCTTGCAGCGGTGGGGCCATGAGAGCCTGGACCTGCCCCCTTGCCTGCTCTAGTGCCATGAGAGCCTGAATCTGCCCTCTAGAGGTAGTCCCTGCCCTCTGCCCTTTCTTTGGGCATTCCCTAATCAGATGTCCTACTTCGCCACAGTGGAAATAACCAGTCTTCTTCTTCTTCCTACAGTCTCTGCTCAGATGGCCTGGTGTCCCATAGTTAAAGCATCTTTTCTTTCCCTTGCCATTGTTGTCTTTACCACCCTTATTTTTCTTCTGTTGCTATTGTGGTTTATTTTTATCCCCTTTCTTCTTAGGTCCCTTATTAGCATTGGCGCCTTTCTCCTCTTCATGCGTACGCACCATGTCAACCAGTGTTTCAAATGTGGCCCCCATAGGGATGTGGATCATAGCTAACCCATGTAGCGGCTCGTTCAAACCCTTAACAATCTCAGGGCCTTTGTTTCGGGTGTATTCACCAAGTCCAAGCCAAATCTCGCCAACTGATTGAACTTGTTGACGTATTCTTTCACTGATAGATTTCCCTACTTCAATGCCAAAAACCTTTCCATGCATAGATTCTCTTCGGCCCGTAAGAGAAACTTTGCCTCAAACCTACGCCTGAAATCCGGCCATGTATCAACTGAACGCTCTCCATTAGTGACCTCCTACCAAAATGAGGCCTCATACTTCATTAACTAGGCAGCTAATTTGACCTTTCTTCCATCTTCTACCTCAAAGATTCCAAACAATTCTTCTACCTCCTTCAGCCAATTTCGAGCTTCAACAAACATCTCCAACCCGTGAAAAGGTTTTCCTCCCATTGCCCGAAAGTCCTTGCATAACTTTGCAAAAGTATCAACATGGGGAGGAGGGGGAGCATTTGCTGGGCCTGCGACATTGGCCCCAGCTTCCAGATACCTTCTGGACCATCCTAGTATCGGTATCCCCTCGGGTGTCTCAGGAATTCCAGACATGTTGAAAAGAAAATGAAGAGATTCAAAATGGAGAATTCGAGAGAAAGATATATGGCTCTTGGGGGTATGTTTTTAAAACAAACTTTTCTCTTGAAAATACTTTCCTTAAAACATACTTTTGAATGTATTTCTTTATAAAATGCTTTTCAAAAAATAGATTTTCAAAATTCATATCTGGTCTGGTAACCTTCAGCTCTGATACCACGTGTGACACCCCATCTCCATTAAGGTCACTCATAAAGGGAATGCCTTAATTTTGTTGGAGCGTTAATTGTGTATAGAACAGAAAAGTAATCAAGACAGATAAATATATCGGAACTTGGAAAATAAAAACCACTTTTATTGCAGCAGAGAAATAGTTTGGTTACATCACATCAAAAACCAACTACAAAACCAAATACACTTATTATCCATCTTGACAAATAAGTTCTGAGTACATAAAATAAAAGACATAACCCCAACATAAAATAGCCATAAATAAGATAGGCTGAACTTTACTTCAGCAATCCAAACAACTTCCAAAAGAAAGAGATAAAGCTGTCCAAATCAAGCTCCACTAGTACTAGCCCCATCCTGAGCACTTAGGGGGGGAAAGGAAGAAAAGAGGTGGAAACAAAGGGGGTCTGACATAAAGTCTGGCGAGTTCAATAACTTTAACAATATAATCATTAAAGTAGCTAGGATAAGGCATAAGCTGGTAAATACAGAAATAACTGTGAACCAATGGGCATGACAGAGAAAATAAAGGAAATAAGATGAACAAAGATAACGTTAAAGGCGCATCTAATCACTATATGATAATTACTACATTGCACCACACCAAACACCCTAAAAGTTGATCCTGCCTACAGAACTTAATAATGATAATGATAGTTTCGTGTACCCCTAGCTGCCTTTATAGGTGTCGTCTGCCCCTATCTCCACTAGTTGTACCCACTACCCCCATTCGATCGGCTCCCTAATTCGTAGAAACCCATGTTGGTTCCACATTAGGGTGTATCACTTCCGCAAAGTGGCAACCCAATACCACCAAAGATGCACGGTTTATACCTACACGATGCAACAACGTCTTACCTACCAGCCCGGGCCTACACACGCGCATGACCCCGTTGGACTTGCGTTGCCACCGCTAACCGTTTTGCCCTATTACAATCAAACCCAGTACGCGTGTCCCGTCCTCAACTTGGGTCGAGCCCACAAAGATACTTAATGGGTTACTGGTCTAATAAGGGCCCCCATATGCCTGACACAAGCCTACCACCTATGATTGGTTCCCACTAAGGTTTCCCCACTTAACCCCATTCTTATTCATGTCTTCTTACATGTTTCACTTGGTTAAGTGCATCTAATCGTATTTCACATGCCACCCAAGGAACCCACTTAATTTCACATGCCACCCAAGGCATCCACTTAACCCCCAATGTCCCACCACATGTTTATCTGGTTAAGTATTTCTTAATTCATTAGAACTGTAACCTTTTAAGACCTCCCACATTAGATTGGCATTTGCGGTTGCTGGATTTGCCAGGCGGGTCCAGGCAGTCTTATACCGCAAACGAGCCTAACCTCGTGTCTTTACAACTGTTACGCATTTAATTCATGCCTTTGACCTCTCACATTAGACTGGCATTTGTGGCTGCTGGATTTGCCGGGCGGGTCCGGGCAGTCTTACACCACAAAAGAGTCAAACCTCGTGTCTTAGGCGGTTTATTATTACACATCTTTGTTTAACCCCAAAGTGGATTAATATCCCTATTCAAATTTGTAAATAAATTCCAAATATACTTATGACCACAATTGTCACCTAAATTATGTCCATTTATTTCAGGTACACAAATTATACCAATTATTGCCCCAAATTAACTGTATGCCTTTTGAGACATTACATGCCAATTCCCAATATGTGTATATTCAATATTACCCCCATCGTCCGCACGTTCTTCTTTCGCTTATCATGACATATATATATATATATATACATATACATATATATAATACTAGCAATTAGTCTAACACATAAAAGGGAAGAAACACTGCAAATTTGCATAATACACAAATTGGATCTAAGGATTACAACATATGTAGCATAAACTTTGTATTGTCATGAATCTAAACATAGGTCTAAAGGTGTGAACTTGAATATATGAATATAGTTTTCACCCAAACTTGCATGGGCCATAGTCACAAACTTGCATAAAACTATGTATGTCATAGATCTAAACCCTAAGGTGTAAACTTGCATATATGTGAATCCATATTCTACCTAAACTTGCACGTAGTCATTTTACTTAGTTCACTAGTAAACTTGTGTACAATTCACATAGAAACTAGCATATAATCTACACCCAAACTTGCATATAAAATGATGTCAAACATGAATCAAGTTGAACATAGGTGATTGGGCATATACAAAGGAATCCACATCAAAAAATGTCATTATGAACAACTAGCATATATTCTCAAAATATCACATTTTTCCAATATTTCACAAACATAGCCATATAACCCAAATTAAAACTCAACCCAATTAACTTGTTAATTATCTTATTAAAGAAATTGAACACACAACTCAAAGAAGGTCTTGAGTTCTGGGATCAGTGTTTTGAAATTGATTTAGCTCGCCTTTGAAGTAGACAAATTCGTTGTTGTTGTTGTTATAGACTTGAGTTGAATTGAGTTGATTAGCTTTCCTTTGCTCCTAGTTGGTGGCGGCTACTCTAGGTTGTAGGGTGATAGCATGACGACCATGGTTCTAATTTTTATTTGGTTTAGGGTTTGAGTCTACATGTATTTATATAGATATTAAGATTGATTTAGGACATCCAATCAACCTAGAAGAAACCTGAACCATCCAAAAAGACAGCTCATCCCTAATGACTCAGCAGCTGCTCAGAATTGGGCTTAATTCAAATCTTCCCGAGGGGGGTAGGTCGACCCCTAGGTCGACCTATAAGGTAGGTCGACACTAAGGTTGACCCCCCGGTCGACCTGGCCTGGGGTGGGAAATTTCCCGCCCTGGAAGGTTCTGAGTCTGAATTCGTTTTTGAATTTAAATTTGAATTTTCTGGAAACTTCCGACAACCATAACATCTTCATACAAAGTCCAATTTACGTAAACTCGGACTCTGTCCCAACCAGAATTCTGAGAGAACACAATGGCATAACCCGTTTCTCTTGATTCTTACATTTAAAATTAATTATTCATAAATTCATTAGTTTAATGTTAATAGAAAACACGGGGTGATTAGGCACGCCTTTAACGTTATCTTTGTTCATCTTATTTCCTTTATTTGCTCTGTCATGCCCATTGGTTCACAGTCATTTCCGTATTTACCAGCTTATGCCTTATCCTAGTTACTTTAATGATTATATTGTTAAAGTTATTGCACTCGCCAGACTTTATGTCTGACTCCCTTTGTTTCCACCTCTTTTTTTTCTTTTCCCCCCAGGTGCTCAGGGTGGGACTAGTACTAGTGGAGCTTGATTTGGACAGCTTTATCTCTTTCATTTGGAAGTTGCTTGGATTGCTGAAGTAAAGTTCAGTCTATCTTATTTATGGCTATTTTATGTTGGGTCTTTTATTTTATATACTCAGAACTTGTTTGTCAAGATGGATAATAAGTGTATTTGGTTTTGTGGTTGGTTTTTGATGTGATGGGAAAACTTGCATAAAACTATGTATGTCATAGATCTAAACCCTAAGGTGTGAAATTGCATATATGTGAATCCAATTCCTACCTAAACTTGCATGTAGTCATTTTACTTGGTTCACATGTAGACTCAAACCCTAAACGAAATAAAAATTAGAACCATGGTCGTCATGCTATCACCCTGCAACCTAGAGTAGCCGCCACCAACTAGGAGCAGAAGAAGCCTGGCGGTTTGCTTCATCCTTTAGAAGTTCCGCAATGGAAATGGGAAAGCATCTCATTGGACCTTTTTGATGGGTTGCCTAGGTCAAGAAGGGGCAATACCATTATTTAAGGATCATGAAAAGTGCTCTTTTTATACCTGTCAAGTGTAGGAGGACCGCCTCGTCTTTAGCCTCCATTTATCTTAAGGATATAGTCTGACTCCATGGGATACCCTCCAGCATAGTGAGTGATCGAGACCCTATCTTTACAAGTGAGTTCTGGAGGGGTTTGCAAGAGGCCGTAGGCACACAGCTATGCTTAAGCACAACCTATCACCTTCAAACCGATGGTCAGACGGAAAGGGTGAACAAAGTACCGAAAGACCTTTTGAGACTGTGCATTCTTGACTTTGGAGGATCTTGGGAGGATCATCTCCCTTTGGTGGAATTCTCTTATAACAGTAGATACCAAGCCACTATAGGCATAGCACCCTTCTAAGCTTTATATGGAAGTCCTTGTCGATCACCAACTTATTGGAGGGAGTCCACAGATAAACTTATACTTGGGCCGGACATGATTAGAGAGACTTCAGAGAAAGTGGACTTGATACGAAGGAGAATGAAGACTGCCCAAGATAGACAGAAATCCTATGCAGACAAGAGAAGGGCCGACCTTGAGTTTAAGGTTGGGGATAAGGTATTCCTTAAAGTATCTCCTTTGAGGAATGTCATTCGCTTTGGGTCCATAGGAAAGTTGGCACCACGATTTGTAGGATCATTTCCTATTATCGAAAGGACTGGGACGATGGCCTACAGAGTAGAGCTACCTGAAAGACTAGCTGGAGTTCATAATGTTTTTCATGTCTCTCAACTACGAAAGTGCTTACATGAGTCGGTAGAAGTTTTGGAGCCAAGCATACTAGAGGAAGTCGAAGTGGAACAAGAAGTGACTGAGAGGAGAGTTCCAACTCGTATCTTGGGGAAGTCAAAAGGCTACGCAACCGTGAAGTTAAGCTTGACAAAGTTCAATGGAGCGACGCCAAGGAAGACGCGACTTGGGAGACTGAGGCCAAAACACGTGCAGCCTACCCTTTTCTTTTTGAGGGTACATCTTTGATCTCTTTTTTCTTAAGTTTATTCAAGATTGTATTTACCTTTTTAGCGAATCTCCTCGGTCATATTCTTTATCCTTAGGTAGAGACCAATGGATGTAAACATGTATTTGAAACATGTTATGATTGATGGATGCTAGTGGATGCAAGTGTTTTCTAGTGGTTTCTCGTGGATGCATATACACACACATTAGGCAGTAGATCGGCTCAATCACTTTCATACTGCATATAAATGTGTGCTTATTTAAGTTAACGGATGTATAATGGTTGTGTTATCATATGGATGTTGCATTCAGATGAACGGTTGTGCACGAATGTAGAAATAATATGTATCATTAGGGATCTTTGGCATACATAATGGACGCATGGCACTACCATAATTTGCATTAAGGAGGTCAACTGAATAAGTAGACCGCCTGATTTTGCATTAGATATAGACATGTACACACACTATGCATATAAACATGAAAGCATCTGAAGTCTTTTAAGGACAATGGATGCCTGTGTTTGATGGTTGAGTAGATGGACAATTGGATGGTAGGATATGTATTCTTCGTAACTTGAAGATTTCGGGGTCGAAATCCTTTAATGAGGGGAGAATGTAACACCCCGTGTTTTCTGTTAACATTAAACTAACGAATTTAGGAATAAGTAATTTTAAATGTGAGAATCAAGGGAAAAGGGTTACGCTATTGTGTTCGTCTCGGAATTCTGGTTGAGATAGAGTCCGAGTTTGCGTAAATTGGACTTCGTATGAAGAAGTTATGGCTGTCGGAAGTTTCCAGAAAATTTAAATTTAAATTCAAAAATGAATTCAAACTCAGAACCGGGAAGGGCGAGAAATTTCCCGCCCCAGGCCAGGTCGACCAGGGTGTCGACCTACCCTATAGGTCGACCAGGGGGTCGACCTATCCCCCTCGGGCAGATTTGAATTAAGCCCAATTCTGAGCTGCTGCTGAGTTGTCATTTTGGATGGTTCAGGTTTCTTCTAGGTTGATCGAATGGCCTAAATTAATCCTAATCTCTATATAAACACATGTAGACTCAAACCCTAAACCAAATAAGAATTATAACCATGGCCGTCATGCTATCACCCTGCAACCTAAAGTAGCCGCCACCAACTAGGAGCAAAGAAAAGATAATCAACTCAATTCAACTCAAGTCTATAACAACAACAACAACAAATTTGTCTACTTCAAAGGCGAGCTAAATCAATTTCAGAACACAGATCCTAGAACTCAAGACCTTCTTTGAGTTGTGAGTTCAATTTCTTTAATAAGATAATTAACATGTTAATTGGGCTGAGTTATAATTTGGGTTATATGGATATGTTTGTGAAACATTGGAAAAATGTAATATTTTGTGAATATATGCTAGTCATTCATAATGACAGTTTTTGTTGTGGATTCCTTTGTATATGCCCAGTCACCTATGTTCAACTTGATTCATGTTTGACATCATTTTATATGCAATTTTGGGTGTAGATTATATGCTAGTTTCTATGTGAATTGTACACAAGTTTACATGTGAACCAAGTAAAATGGCTACATGCAAGTTTATGTAGAAATTGGATTCACATATATGCAAGTTTACACCTTAGGGTTTAGATCTATGACATACATAGTTTTATGCAAGTTTGTGACTATGGCCCATGCAAGTTTGGGTGAAAACTATATTCATATATTCAAGTTCACACCTTTTGACCTATGTTTAGATTCATGACAATACAAAGTTTATGCTACATATGTTGTAATCCTTATTTGTAAGTTAGATCCAATTTGTGTGTTATGCAAATTTGCGGTGTTTCTTCCCTTTTATGTGTTAGACTAATTGCTTGTCTAATATATATATATATATATATATATATATATATATGTATGTATGTATGTATGTATGTATATGTATATATATGTGTGTGTGTGTGTGTCATGATAAGCGAACGAACAACGTGGGGACGATTGGGGTAATACTGAATATACACATATTGAGAATTGGCATGTAATGGACTTAAAAGGCATACAATTAATTTGAGGCAGTAATTGGTATAATTTGTATACCTGAAATAAATGGACATAAATTAGGTGACAATTATGGATATAAGTATATTTGGAATTTATTTACAAATTTGAATAGGGATATTAATCCACTTTGAGGTTAAACAAAGATGTGTAATAATAAACCACCTAAGACACGAGGTTAAACTCTTTTGTGGTGTAAGACTACTCGGACCCGCCCGGCAAATCCAGCAGCCACAAATGCCAGTCTAATGTGAGAGGTCAAAAGCATGAATTAAATGCGTAATAGTTGTAAAGACACGAGGTTAGGCTCGTTTGCGGTATAAGACTGCCCGGACCCACCCGACAAATCCAGCAACCGCAAATGTCAGTCTAATGTGGGAGGTCTTTACAAGGTTACGGTTCTAATGAATTAACTAACACTTAACTAGATAAACATTTGGTGGGACATGGGGATTTAAGTGGGTGCCTTGGGTGGCATGTGAAATTAAGTGGGTGCCTTAGGTGGCATGTGAAGTACGGTTAGATGCACTTAACCAAGTGAAACATGTAAGAAAACATGAATAAGAATGGGGTTAAGTGGGGAAACCTTAGTGGGGACCAAGCACAGGTGGAAGACTTGTGTTAGGCATGGGGGGGCCTTATCAGACCAGTAACCCATTAAGTATCTTTGTAAGCTCGACCCAAGTCAAGGACGGGACACGCGTACTGGGTTTGATTGTAAGAGGTCAAAACAGGTTAGCGGTGATAATGCAAGTCCAATGGAGTCATGTGCGTATGTAGGCCCAGGCTAGTTGGTAAGATGTTGTTGCATCATGTAGGTATAAGCCGTGCATCTTTGGTGGTATCAGGTTGCCACTTTGGGGAGTGATACACCCCACTATGGGACTAGCACGGGTATCTATGAGTTAGGGAGCCGATCAAATGGGGGTAGTGGGTACAACTACTGGAGATAGGGGCAGACGACACCTGCGAAGGCAGCTAGGGGTACACGAAACTACCATTATCATTATTGAGTTTTGTAGGCGGGATCAACTTTTAGGGTGTTTGGTGTGGGGCAATGTAGTAATTATCTTATGGTGATTAGGTGCGCCTTTAACATTATCTTTGTTCATCTTATTTCCTTTATTTGCTCTGTCATGCCCACTGGTTCACAGTCATTTCCGTATTTACCAGCTTATGCCTTACCATAGTTACTTTAATGATTATATTGTTAAAGTTATCGCACTCGCCAAACTTTATGTCTGACCCCCTTTGTTTCCACCTCTTTTCTTCCTCCCCCCCCCCAAGGTGCTCAGGGTGGGACTAGTACTAGTGGAGCTTGATTTGGACAGCTTTATCTCTTTCTTTGGGAAGATGCTTGGATTGCTGAAGTAAAGTTCAGCCTATCTTATTTATGTATTTTATGTTGGGGTTATGTCTTTTATTTTATGTACTTAGAACTTATTTGTCAAGATTGAAAATAAGTGTATTTGGTTTTGTAGTTGGTTTTTTATGTGATGTGCCCAAACCATTTCTCCGCTGCAATAAAAGTGGTTTCTATTTTCCAAGTACCAATATATTTATCTGTCTTGTTTACTTTTCTATTCTATATACAATTAACGCTCCACCAAAATTAAGGCATTCCCTTTGTGAGTGACCTTAATGGAGATGGGAAGTCTGGAGTACATAGAAAATTTTGATTTTAGACCCTCTATTGATTATGTGACTGGCTTGATGGCAATGCTAGAGGTGCGGCCTACTTTGATGGACTCAATAGGAACCGCGCAACGTTTGAGTTCTCTCCTTTTTATCCTTTCCCTTTTTATTTTTGGATCTAGGTTATCTCGAACCTAGACGAAATCTTATTGTACAATATGCACGATTGGAATATGGGGATATTGGAATATAATCTGTAACTTTGGTGTTTGTGGCATAACAATTGTTGTTGCATATATTGGGCATAATCTATTTTATGCGGTCGAGGAATATAATCTACAATGTTGAATTTATGTAAGTTTGATCTAATTGTCATTGGAAATTGAATTGGTATAAGTTAATATTAACAACATATAACTGGATATCATGGGTTGTTACATCTAGTACCACGTGTGACACCCCATCTCCATTAAGGTCACTCACAAAGGAAATGCCTTAATTTTGGTGGAGCATTAATTGTGTATAAAACAGAAAAGTAAACAAGAAAGATAAATATATTGGTACTTTGAAAATGAAAACCACTTTTATTGCAGTGGAGAAATAGTTTGGTTACATCACATCAAAAACCAAATACAAAACCAAATACACTTATTATCCATCTTGACAAACAAGTTCTGAGTACATAAAATAAAAGACACAACCCCAACATAAAATAGCCATAAATAAGATAGGCTGAACTTTACTTCAGCAATCCAAGCAACTTCCAAAAGAAAGAGATAAAGCTGTCCAAATCTAGCTCCACTAGTACTTGTCCCACCCTGAGCACCTTGGGGGGGGGGGGGAGGAAGAAAAGAGGTGGAAACAAAGGGGGTCAGACATAAAGTCTGGCGAGTGCAATAACTTTAACAATATAATTATTGAAGTAACTAGGATAAGGCATAAGCTGGTAAATACGGAAATGACTGTTAACCAATGGGCATGACAGAGCAAATAAAGGAAATAAGATGAACAAAGATAACGTTAAAGGCGCACCTATTCACTATAAGATAATTACTACATTGCACCACACCAAACACCCTAAAAGTTGATCCCACCTGCAGAACTTAATAATGGTAATTTCGTGTACCCCTAGCTGCCTTTATAGGTGCCGTTTGCCCCTATCTCCACTAGTTGTACCCACTACCCCCATTCGATTAGCTCCCTTACTTGTAGGTATAAGCCGTGCATCTTTGGTGGTATTGGGTTGCAATTTTGGGGAGTGATACACCCCACTGTGGTACCAGAACGGGTATCCTACAGAAAAAGACAGAGAAAAGAGATATGTCAGAGTTCGGAAAACACCTCACAGCGGAAGGAGTAAAATATAATATATTTAAAACATAGCTTTACCTAAATCACAATACTGCTAAATCAGTATTCCCAAAACTATAAGTCTCTGTCTAACCTGCGAATGTTATGAGGAGGGGGTCAGAACATAAGTTCTATGTGAATGAATTTAAACTACACTTCTTGAATAATCCTACATATACCGTTCAATTACACTTTCTTATTTATTAGGTTATACGTGTTATTAGCAGTCAAAGCTTACACACGTCGCACCCATCTACCTCCTAGTAGATTAACTTAATATAGTGTATATGTAGCTACCCCCAAACTAAGGTACACCCCGTGATACCCCACTCGCACGGTCTCCTCCGTATCGCCACAGTAATATGTGTAGTCCCTCATCCTATGCGATAGTAACGTACAACGCTACATCCGCATAGAACCACTATCGTTGTGCTACGTAAGCGTATTGACTGCAATCCTCGAACTATTCGATCGAGTTTGGTTCCATCACAGAATAAGGCCCTCTAGTCTATGGTACACCACCCAGAGCAGACATGGTTGTACCTAGACTTTCCCACGTACGTATCATCAATCGTACTCGATGTTTCTACTGCACATAACCTCTACTTGTGCACCCAAGTTCCGGGGCAGGACTATACCAGAAAACACGGAACTCGATCGGGAGATTTTCTATATCTGTACGAACCCGCCTCTAAGTGTGTCCAATGTACAGATATCCCTCGGGTCTGGTTTTTCTGTGGTGGCTATGGCCCTACCTCAGCCCCTCCCTCAACAAGTAAAGATCACATGAGCTAAGCGACCACCCCTAACAAGCAAACAATCTAAACATCCATGTGGGGTCTCCCCACACTTGTCCCTTGATAGCAAAGGATAACGATCTCTAGGGGTTAGCTCTTGCCTTTTCGCATTTCCTTAGGCTGCTGGTGACAGGCATCCGACGATCTTGCTATCGTTTGGTCTTGACCCTCCACCTCTGCCTGAGGCAATCGCCAAACCACTCTTAATGCCACCGCGTACAACATTCTGACTGCCCCCTACTTGTGCAGTCAACGCCCACCCACCTGGTAGTTCCGCGCAGACCCAACCTCTGTATTCCTAGCCCGAAGCTAAACCACTACATATGACTACCAAGAGCACCTTTAACGTCTCAGGAAGTTGCGTGCTTCCCCTTTCAGTCCGTTGGAGCCGCCAAAATAGCGAACATGCGCTCTCCTCATGCCTTATGACACCATCATGATCTACCTCGTTGGGTTATTCATCCTACAACATACGGACTGCATCAAGCGCCTCGGTTTTATATGTCATTAGATCCTAAGTCTAACCATTCATTTCACGCTTGTGCCACCTCGTCAACTTTCTCATTTAACTTGGTTATTCACATTAGCTTTTTTTTCGTATTCACCAAGTTACCCTTTCTTATTAATTCAATTTATACTTAACCCACTTAAGCCCATTAATAAGCCCACAACATGTTATTTTCCAATTTCATAAACTATTCCCTTTTTGGGTTACAACAACATGTTATACTTAATTCATAGTTAAGTATGTCTTATCCCACATATATACTGATTAGGAGAATAACCCTCTAAACACCAGCCCCGAAGACCGAAATCAACATCAGACTGGCACCCAGAGAATTACTCAACCCAACCAACATATATGATTTTAATTTACTTCTTTTCCTCTCATATAACTTATATCATTTTTAAATTTCACATTTCTCCTTTCCTAAACACTTAATTTAAGTATATCTTTACATATAAGTTATCTCATCTTCCTTATCGTTTCTTATAACTTATCTTGTCCTATAAGTTATAATTTCCACCTATTATCCTTTCTTGCCTTATTTAAGTTTATTCATAATAGGTTATTTATCATTCCCCATTTCTTGTCATTAATTTAAGATTTGACTTAACCCTTCAATTACTTAACCTGTTACTTAAACTTTACCCAATTCAATTACTTTATGATACTGTCACGGGTCCCATTTGGTCAAGCATTTCTAAATTTTGTTTCATATGCCACCCGTGTCCTACTTAACCCCCTTTATTATAGTTTCCATATCTTACACATGTCTTACTACGGTTAAGTCTACCTTAGTCTTGTTTTACATCACATGTCTTACAACGGTTAAGTCCACATTTTTCATGCTTTACATGTCATTTATATCACCCACTTAACCCTCTAACCATACCCATGTCACCCACATGTCTTATTATGGTTAGTATTTCTTAATTTATTTATTATGCCGTAACGATGTATGACCTCTCACATTAGACGTTTCGTTCGTTGCTGCTGGATTTGTCGGGTGGTTCCGGGCAGACTTACACCACAAACGCGCCTAACCTCGTGTCATAAACCGTTACGCCTCTAGTTTTTGCCGTTGACCTCTCACATTAGACGTCCGCTTGTGGTTGCTGGAATTGCCGGGCGGTTCCGGGGAGTCTTACACCACAAACGCGTCTAACCTTGTGTCTTAGGCTTTCATTGACATTCATCTTTCACCCAAACCACAAATTCATGTCATGTGGTCCAAATTCAACTTAATCCCAATTCATATTTTTATGCCTATCTTCGAATTTGTCAATAACTATACCAATTTATATAATAGTTAGTCAAATTCCATATTAAGCAAATTATCCATTTATAGCCAAATTCGCCAATTCCAAACATGCTAATTTCTAATATCCAATTACACTCAATTTCATATAATCAATATTTTCCCTATATATATATATATATATATATATATATATATATATATATATATCCCAACATTCCCATGTTCGTACATATAATCTAATTCACCCTCTAGGCTTATTTTCCAAGTCACAAATAAATTTCACCAACCCATGTTATCCAGTTATATGTTGTTAATATTAAATTGTACCAACTCCATATTCGATGACAATCATGTCAAACTTACATAAATTCAACATTATAGATTATATTCCTCGACCGCATAAAACAAATTATGACCGATATACGCAATAACAATTGTTATGCCGCAAACCCCAAAATTACAGATTATATTCCAATATCCCCATTTTCCAATCGTGCGTATTGTATAATAAGATTTCGTCTAGGTTCGAGATAACCTAGATCCAAAAATAGAAAAGGTGAAAGGATAAAAAGGAGAGAACTCAAACGTAGGCATAAATAAAATAATAGATCTTATTAAATTAACGTCATATTCATTATGGGGAATGGTAAACGATAGAAGCAACATTATACAACAAATATAGTTCAAATCCACTCACATTGATAGGATTAGAGAAATAAGCGATTTGTTGTTAATGTGGAACGCTGATTTAATCTTCTTATCTAATTAAACTTCAAAGTTGATGAAGAACTTGCAATTGAATTTAGAGTTTTGAGGCGGCGACCATGTTTGGTTGAAGTTTGGCAGCATGGAGGCGTCATAAGGAATTTTTATGAATTTGGTTAGGTCTAGTCACTATTTTATGGGTGTAGAGAGCCTCTTAGAGCCCTAGGATTGACCTAGAAGCCATCTGGTTCGTCCAAAAATAAAAAACACGTCGCAGGGGATGAAATCTCCCAAATCTGGGGGGTTAGGTCGACCCTAAGATCGACCTTCCTAGGGTAGGTCGACCCCATGGTCGACCTGATCCCCAGGTCGACATTAGGGTTGACCTGCCCGGTCAATGGCGGGAAATCTCCCGCCTAGCTGTCTTGTCAAATTTTCGAACTGGTTTTGAAATTTTCGGTGAATCTTCTAAACTCCATAACTTACTCATATGAAATCCGATTTACGCTATCCCAAGCAGAATTCCGAGACGAACGCAATGGTAAAGTATGTTTTACTTAATTCTTGATATTTAAATTAAGTAGTATTTATTTTCTCATCTCTTCAATTACATACATTTGTTATTATTAAAAATGTGGGGTGTTACATAACAGCAATATCATCAGTGTTCATTTTATTTTGAAAGTGATAGAGCGTTGAACTCACTTCAATGGCTGGGAAATAATTTTGATGATGATGAGGACATCATCAGTGTTTATTTTTGAGTTTCTAAGTGATGGATTGTTACTTTAGAAAAGTTTTGATGGAAATTTATTTGAAAGAAAATACGTTGTTTTGGAAAATTCAAATGTTTTAAATTTTAAATGGAAATAAATATATGTTTATGTGATTTAAGAAGGATTTGAAATGAAAACCCGCGAATTAGAATTCTGGAATTTAAATTTAACTTAAGCAAGTTGAACTGATCGAAGTAAATAAATTGATTGAAATCAATTTGAATGAATTTGAATACATAAGGATGGAATGTAAATTAGATGTGAATACATTGGTTGTAAATCATTCAGATAAAATGGATTTAATAATATAAGGTATGTAATATAAGCGAAAACCAAAAGTTTTGGTAAGACTAAAATTGTTGAAATGTGAAATGATGAGTTTCAGCATAAGATGAATTTTGAAAGGTTAATGGATTTGTAGCATTTTTCTACCTTAGTAAGTTCAGGGACGAAATTCTTTTAAGGGGGGAAGATTGTAACGACCCGGATTTTTGGTCGATTTATTTTAAATATTTAAAGTGATTTTAAATATTGAATTGATAATATAAAAGAATTTGTATTTAGTTAACGATTTAATAATCGATATTAAAATGATTAAGGTAATCAATATAAATTCTAACTTAATAGAAATGATAATAATAATATATTATCAAAGAATTAATTATTTTGAATTTAATTTATATCGATTTAAATTTATATCTTCTCTGTATGATCAAATGTGGCTATGAAACATATTCCATTGTGTCCAGAATAGTGGTATAACCCTAAAAATGTCGGTTATTGGGTTCAGAAAGGAGTTTGGAATAACGGGGTATTTTAAATAAAATCGTATCGGTTCAAAAAAAATTAAAAGAAATAAAATAAAATATATTTCCTTCCATGCTAAGAAATGAGGTACACTGCAGGCCTCTCTATCACAGAAAACCTACCCTAACCTACCTCCTTTAATGGTACCTCACGCAGACCATTTCTTAGTGCTTAAGTGTTCATCACTTATAAAATCGCGACTCCCTTTCTTTTCTCTGTTTTTCTTCTGTAAATAATTTATGGCCACTGCTCTTTGTATAGTAAATTCAACCCCCTTTTTAAATATCAAAACCATTCCTCTTCGTTCAAAAATCAAACTGAAATCGAATGCCAGAAAATAGCACCATCCCTGTAACACCCCATAATTTTAAAACGGGACATAAGAGATAATTAAAGAATAATTAATCTTTAAAAGAAGAATTGGGTGAACCGGGTTACGCCATTGCGTTTGTCTCGGAATTCTACTCGAGATAGAGTCCGGGTTTTCATAAAACGAATATAGTATGAAGAAGTTATGGAGGTTAGAAGATTTCAGTTTAAACCAGAATTAAAATAAAATATTCAAAACAAGGAAGGCAGGATGAGGAAACGCGGAACAGACCATGGTCGGGGTGTTGACCCGAGACTGGCTAGGTCGACACCTATGTCGATTCAAGCTCTTTGGGGTCGACACCGGGGTCGACATAGGTGTCGACCCCCTTGTAGGGGTCGACCCCATGGCCAGATCTGGGCAGTGACGATTTTGGATGTGCTGGACGGACCTAAGGGCTTCTATGTGATCTAAAGGCTCAAAAACACTCTCTACACCTATAAATTAGTACGTTGACCTAACCTAATTCATAACAATTCCTTCTGACTCCTCTATGCTGCTAAACTCTCAATCGTCTTACCCGCCGCCTCTAAAAACCTAAATCAAATTAAAAGATCTTCATCAGCAATCAACCTTGGAGATGAATCAACCTCTGCACACCTATTTTCTCCTAATCTAAGCACTGTAAGTTCAAGTTACTTTCAGATGTGAATTCTTAATTGAAATTCTAGGCATGTAATAGTCTGAATTCAAGCTATACCTGATTATGAGATAATCCTTTACGATTTATCCTATCTATTTTATCAGATTTATGCCTGTGATGTTATTCAAATCTATTTTATCAGATTTGTCCCACGATGTCATTCAAATCTATTTAATTAGATTTGTGCCTACGATGTTATTCAAATCTATTTTATCAGATTTGTGCCTGCGATATCATTCAAATCTATTTTATTAGATTTGTGCCTGCGATGTTATTCAAATCTAATCTATCAGATTTATGCCTATGATGTAATTCTATTCATATCTATACTTCTTTTATGTTCATGATGTTGCTATTATCAAATCTAGCATTGTATGGCTATTTTATGCCTAATCTTTTATTTTTCCTCTTTTATTATGGATCTAGGTTGTCTCGAACCTAGAAGAAATCTTGTTACATATACGATTGGAATACGGGGGAATTGGGCCTAATCTATTTTATGTACTATTGGGCGTAACTTGTAATTGAGATTTGTGCATAGCTTGTAATTGAGATTTGGGCATATCTTGTAACTGAGATTTGGGTATAATTTGAAATTGATATTGGGGCATTATTACCATTATAACTGCAAGTTTGGGTAAATTGGCATATAAATAAAGTTTTGGGGCATAATTGTTATTGTTGCGAACTTTGGGTAAATTTAAATATTAAATCTAGATTGGGCGTAAACTATAAATTGGAATATTAATCTAGATTGGGCATGACTATTGGTTGGGACACCAAGCATAATGTATATTGTGATTTTGGGGCATGACTATTATTGCAAATTTGGGAAGATTGGGTGTAACATATTTTGAGTAATAACTTGAATTTGAATTTGTGGAGCATAACTTGAAATTAGCTTTGTTGGGGTATAACTTGAGAATTTGAACATGAATAGTTTTTGTGAATTTGGGATAACTAGCATGTAAAATCTAGACTTGGACATGTATGGTAAATATGCTAAAAGATAAACATGCCTAACCCGAGGTTAGATTGAGTTGCGGTGTAAAACTACCCAGAACCGCCCGGCACATCCAGTAACTGCAACAACACAGATCCAATGTGAGAGTTAGCGCATTTAGCCCAAAAACCCGAGGTTAGAATGAGTTTGCGGTAGAAGTCTGCCCGGAACTGCCCGGCACATCCAGTAACCACAAACAATAGTTCTAATGTGAGAGGTTAGGGCATTAATGAATGAATTAATGCTAATAAATAAGACATGCTAATAACTGAATGGTAGGGTTAAGTTAAATTAGGCAACACTTAACCAATACAGCATGTTAATTAAACAGGTGAACAGGGATAAGTTAATAAGAAACGCTTAACCAACATGACATGATGAATGGGTAGGGTTAAGTTAACACAAGAAAGCAACACTTAACCAACATAACATGATGCATGGTAGGGTTAAGTTAAAACAAGAAGGCAACACTTAACCAATATAACAAGATGAATGGGAAGGGTTAAGTTAACACAAGAGGGCAACACTTAACCAATATAACATGATTTGTGGTAGGGTTAAGTTAACACAAGAAGGCAACGCTTAACCAATGTAACATGACAAGTGGGTGGGTTAAGTTAACTTGAATTGATTGATGACACTTAACCAATCCAACATGACGAGTGAAAAGGGTTAAGTTAATAAGAAACACTTAACCAACATGACATGATGAGTAGGTGGGTTAAGTTAACATGAATGGACAACAATTAACCATTAAATAAACATGCTTGAATCAGTGAGAGGGTTAAGAACATATCGGATTGATGGGTAATATTAGTAAATATAGGCCCATAAACTTAACCATTAAATAAACATGCTTGAATCAGTGGGAGGGTTAAGTACATATCGGGTTGGTGGGTAATATTAGTAAATAAAGGCCCACAAATTTAACCAGTAGGAAACCCTAGTAACGGGGACCCATTTCAGCAGTAACCCACATAGATTTATCAAGGTACCCTGAAACTAGGCGGGCTGGGGCACGATTACTGGGCTGATTATAAGCGGTCAAGATTAGTGGCAGGGGGTACGTCAGTGTAGGTTTCAACGGATTACGGGCGTGCACATACTCCGGAGTGGAAAAAGCAGGCACTAGGTACCAATAGTTATACACTGTGCATCTTGAATCGTGTCGGGTTGCAATCACAGGGATTGATACACCTTATGGAGGGACCAACACAGGGTATCTACACGCAAGAGAGGGCCGATTGACACAAATACAAGGAAAATTAATACAAGTAGGGAGTTGACCGATAGGGTAGTAAGGGTACAACTAACTGATCCATGGCAATTAAGCAGATTGAGGTGGGATCCTCATAATAGATGTGCACCTGAAGGCTACCACAATTATGGGGATTGGGATCACGTTATCATATTATCATTTTATACAGATTACTAGTTGGGACACTAGTTAGGTGGTGCAAAGATATAGAAATCAGAATAACAGGGTAGTAGCGAAGCAGAGAAAGAGTAGAATCGCATTCAGTTTATCTTGCCTTATCATATCTATGCTAATCGTACGTTATCTTATTATCCTTGTTATTACGGTATTATCTTATATTCAGTTTATTCATGTCATGATGCTTTCACCTATTTACATGCTGAAAGTCACTGGACTTACCAGACTTATGTCTGACCTTGTTTGTTTCGCCTCTTTTCATCCGTATCCACCCCCGGGTTCACAGGGAGGAGATGTTACCTCTAAGCTCAGTTTTCATTCCAAGCTCAAAGATAGTCGATGTATTGCTTTGGACTCTCTCTTCCACTGCTATTGCTGGCTCATGCTTTATTGGGGAATATCATTGTTATTTTTACGCTTCTTTTATAATTTAAAGTTTTTGAAACAAGATACAAGTTTTATGTATTACTTTCAAGTATGATTGAGACAATTGTTGTAAAAGCTTGACTGAACCACATTGTTTATAAAATGACTTTATTTTCTGCTGCTTTATTTATCTGTCTTGTAATTTATCTGCATCTTTTACCTAAAATGCTCCACCGAAGTTAAGGCATTCCCTTTGTGAGTGACCTTAACGGAGGTGAGGTGTTACAATCCCCTTTTCAAGCCGACTTCTCTGTGATTAAAAAAAAGGGAATCGTGATTTAATCAGTTCACTGTGAGTTCAAGTTCAGCATGGAAGCGCTCGCGACGTTCAAGAGAAGTTCGATTTCAGTTTTAGATGGGGTTTTATGTTTCTCCACAACCTAGAAGGGACGCGATGGGTTGTTCAGAAGTCACAGAAGGTTATGTGAGGCTCAGTAATCAATAACGGAGGGTTGTGGGGGTCTCTGGAAGGTGTGCGATGGGTATTGGTTGGAGTTCAAGATTTACAGCGAACTAGGGTTAAGGAACGAGGTTGTTTGGGCATCGCGATTGAGACTGTTGGCTTCCTTGAAGCTTGACGATGAAGTAGAAGCCATTGCAAAGAGGGGTGCAACTGGAGTATTGGGTGGAATTCGAATCCGTGGCATTAGCTTTGGGGGGAGTGCAATTTCTGGAATATGATAGTAGATTATTGGTTCAGCAGTGAATATGCAGGTCATTGCGATCCAGTTCTGGGGAGGTTCGATTTTTCTACAGGATGGAGGAGTTGATCGATGCTTGGTTGTGGGTTGCGATGAGGGAAGTTCCAATATGCTCCAGGTTTGTTTTTAGAGGGGTTTGAAACTGGAGGAAAGCAGTGGTGTAGTTTTACCATAGATAGAGTTGTTTAGTTCAAATGGTGCTAAGTTAAAGGTACTGCGTGTTAAGTAAGGAGATTGGAAAAAAGGGATTAGGTAGTTAAATTTATTAATTAACTTATTTATTTATACATAATATATTAGATTCTAGAAAAAAATCATAACTAGTTCATATGTTGTAATGGATTACCGCAGTCTTTGAGACCGTTTTCAGTGGAAATGGATAAATGAATTTTGGATCGGCTTCATGGATTTGATCAGGTTGCAAGAGAGTAAGGTATATGTTGTTTCAACATTTTGAATACTTATAATTTACTTATTTATTTGTTTAAGTGGTTTACTTAAATAAAAAAATGTAAATCAATAAATAAATTATCATAGGTATAAACAGATTTGTTGGAAATGATTCAAAGGGCGAAAATATGGAAATAAACTGGATATTTGGCAAATAAAATCACGGTGAGTAAACTCATTCTCTGGATTCATTATAATTTATTATAACGAATTTTTATTTTAAATAATTGTTATATGTTGTTTGTTGGTTGTTTAGATGCAGTTAAATATTTTTTTGGTTATTATAAATATATTAGTTATTTAGGCTTGGTGTTTGTGGTTATAATATATAATGGTGATTGGATTTCCCGCATTACCATTAGAGGATGCCCGCAGTTTTATTAGCGGATGACCCTATATGCCCCACGCTATGATAGTGGATGACCTTCTATACCGCAATATCCTGCCCCGAAGCAGGATGGATATTATTTATGTTGGCTAACGTATGTGAATGCAGGAGAACAGGTTGGAGAGATCCAACTGGATACCTCAAAAATATTATTATTTGTTTGTTTTCGTATATTATCATGTATGATGTGTAGAAAACCTATGGTTGATAATTACGTATTTTTGATTGATTGAATATTACTAGACCTGAATGTTGATTTATAAAAATATTGTGATAAGGATATTTAGAGATTTAGAAGGGAAATCTATTTGTCCAAAAATAGAATTTGAATTTTGAATGGGGAGTGTAAATATTAACTTGTTTTGAATATATAAAACAAGTAAAGGAATTTATAAACGATGTTTATAAATTAAAATAATGTGGAAATTGAAGCGAATTTATAAACAATGTTTATAAATTAAATAATGTAGGGAATTTTAGTGAACTTATAAATGGCGTCATAAATGAAGGTGAAAAATTATCCTTTGGATAATTTAAATATTTAAATTCAAATATGAATTCAAATGAGAATTGGGAATCGTGTTATAAAGGGAAACAATGAAATTTATTCCAATGTTCGAAATATAAATTGTATTAAAAATAAATCCAAACGGATTTGTGATATAAATTCGACTATGTTGGATTTATTAGAAATAAATTATTTCTAGGAAGGGTATTTAAATTTTATTAAATTTAAACTGAGATAAAATATGAAAATATATTATATATTTATATATAAGTTATAAAAATAAAACATTTCAAAGAAAGAATCGGGTTTTAAATAGATTTGAATAGAACTTGTTTTAATATATAAAAAGGTAAATTTATAAACGATGTTTATGAATGTAGTGAATTAATTATCAATAGATAATTTTAAGTTTTAAATTAAAGTATGAATTTAAAAATATAATTGGAAATCATTTCGAAAAAAGGAACGATGGGTTTATTTCTGGAATTCGGAATATAAACCGAGGTGGTAATCAGAAGGATTTATAATTTGAAATTCGATTATATCTAATTTTATAAATAATTTATTTATAAAGGAATTAGAATTAATATAAAAGATTGAATTATAAAAAAATTATAACTAAGAAGCGAAATATTCGGCGATTTGGGATAATCTGAATTATTAGGTTGAATTTGGAAATTTTGGTTTAATATATATTAAAATATATTGGAATGAAGTTAGAATTTATATATAAACGAAGTTTAAAACATTTATATATTAAATATAATTAAAACAAACTCGTCGCAACGCGGTAGTTCGTAAATTTGGGTTTTGAACTTCAATTGAGTACATAGAACTCAATTTAAATCGGAATTCTTTTAAAAACGAATAGCCAGGACCGATTTGTTAATAGTTTTCTAATGGAAGAGAAAAATCCAGATTTCGTCTTATAAATTTTGAGTTATGTCAAAATCAAATTTTTAGAAAAACAGCGCCATAACCGTTATAAAACCATAACGGTTTATTTAAATAAATAAAAGGATTTTATGCAAATAAAATCCAAATTTCCATTAGAAAAATCCAGATTTGAGTTATAAAATATATCTGAACTCAAGTGGAGTATTGAATTGATTTTTAAAACAAAAACAATTTTTTTTAAATAGATTTAACTAATTTGAAGAATAATTAGTAAACGGAATTTTGAGTCTTGAATAAGAAAAAGGGGTTTGTTATTTATATTTGGAATCAAATACATAACTTGAGTTGAAAAGGGAATTCAATTGGTTTATAAGTAATTTAAATATATTTGAACATGATATGTTCAAATAAAAAGTGAAATGGACAAAAGAGTTGATTAAGGAATAAATTAGCGAACTGAGTTAAAATGACCAGATTGAGTTGGGATAAACTAGAAATGAACGTATATGTGTTAAACATGTATGGAATGAAGAGAATGAAGTTTATAAATTTAGTGCCCGACAAAAAGGTACAATTTTAAATTCCATATGAGGTTTTATGCGCCGAATCGGCAAGCCATTTGTCTTTTAGATTTTCTTTTTGAATGGAAAGGGCCTAGAGAGGCGAGTTGAGGTTTGAACTATTGACCGGTACAAAGGAGGTGCTGGCAAAATTTTCCGGAAATTTCAGGAGTTAGAATATTTTTAAGGAAATTCGATAACTAGAAATCAATATATCGATATATACAACATTCGTTGAGGAAATGAACTTAAAAATAGAATATTATAAACAAAAATGAAATCTATAATTAAGTCTGGTAAAAATAGAATAGAGAATCGTGTATACGTTTTAAAGATGAATAATTGGTTTTAATGATATTGATTATTCAAGATAAGTTGTCTTGTCCGTTTTGAAGTTAAGAATGTTATTCGGTCAAGGTCTGAGAGGTAATTATACCCCCATCTTGATTGATTTCATTTTAACTTATAAATAACAAGATTCAGTATCAAGGATAAATGTTTGAATAAGATTAGGTTGAATGCAGTATTTTGGGTTGTTGTAAAAATGTTTTACACAACATTCGTTTTGACCTAGGTAAGTGAAATTTTGGAAATATAATAATAATTATTTCCTGAGTATAGAAATGAAACGTCGTGAAAGGTAGAAGTATTTGGAATAAATTCCAATCGTAAATAGGAAATATTTTCTAGGTATAGAAAATAAAAGAAGGTGATATTTGGAAATATTTTCCAAACAACATAAGAGGCCAAGATGATTTTTGAAATATCATGTTAACAAATATCGATAAGGAAATGAAGAAGTGATTTAATTAGTGAAATATTAATTAAGGGGCCCAGTGATTGTTTGATGCTTTGAATGGATGTTTGTTTTCTACGATAGCTAAATAACCGACTATCGAAGTATTTGCCAATGTCGTTGTCAATACAGAGAGACCGGTTGGATTATTATCCGAGAACCACTCCGTATTGGCAGTAGCGTTGTCAATCAGATTATATGAAGACAGTCGAAGACGGAGAAAAGTTCAAGGACTTTTTCTGTTAATCCTAGGTAGAAATTTCCTAAGATGGATTAATGGAAATTGTGCTTTCAGTTTCGTTCAATCCCCGAATGAATGTGTATGGATGAATGTCTGACAGAGTATTTTTAGCCATCACATATGTTGGCCTGTACAAATATACATCTGGTGGCAGAGAATTTATTCTCTTAGCATAATTTCCTGAATGTCTTTGTGAAAATCAATTAGTGATTAACGGATCTGACAATGTGGCATTCAAAGAGATGGTGCTATCAAGTAATCATAACCTCAAGCCTCACAACCGGGAAATGGTATAAAATCGGGTAGGTCGCATGGCTAAGTGGTTAGCTGCCAAGTAGGGTGTATTATCACCTAATCTAGAGAAATTCATTTTGCTTCTTAAATCTATCGATGTTGTCCCTTGCGGGAACGGTTGTTGATCCCAACCGTTGGTGATAATACATTCGGTCTCTCAAGCGAAGTATGGGGACGGTCATGTTTAACCTGGGTTGCAAGATGTTCTTGTTGAACCCGATGTATTCCTCTCTAGAGATACACTGTCGAAAGGTGGTCCCATACCTTTCCAGTTGGAATCCATTATCCAATAAGTGCCCGCCGTTTTGATTGTATGCTATATATGTAGAGCGTGAGATGCAAGCGTTCTTCTAGACTGATACTTATTTGTTTAGACACTATTATAATATCAGAAAAGTATTGATTTCAAAGAATGTTTTGGGTTATCGTAAGGTAAAACCATCTGTGTTTTTGTGTGGATCGGTCTTACGATTATATTTTCTTTCGAAAAAGAATTTTAAATGTTAAACAAGTGTTTGGAGTTTACTCACGCCAGTCCCGTGACTGACCCAGAGTTTATTTTGTTTTGTTTTACCCTAAACTCTTGGGTTCCCAAATTTGCACGGGCAGTCAAGTAGTTCAGGTATTTACAGATATATTTGGAGTAGCTTGGAGCAGGAGGCTTCAACATTAGTTATCCAGTATTATTTTCTGCTGTGTTGTATTGTACTCTGAAAATGGTATGTATATGTATATACAGTTAAAATTTTGTGTTCCAAAAGTTGTTCTATATATTATATTTTATTTCGCTACGATGTGAGATTCTGTGTTGTTATTTCTGTTCTAACATTTCTTTCTTTCTATTTCTCATCCTCTAACTTCTTTCAATTAATGATTAGTATTCCTGTGCAAATTTGGGTTGGACGTGTGGTGTATTTAGTCAACTCAAGTAGTACGGATTTGCGGGCCACTACACCCACAATTGGATCCAACACAACCATTTCATAGGAGATTAAAAAGTGAATAAAGAAAAAAAATTGAATTTTTCTCTAGATGGTGACAATACACCCTAATGGGAATGACCCACATAGCCATGCTACTGGTCTGATTTTTGTCATTTATCGATTGATGATGCTTGAGGTTATGATTACCTTCTAGAGAATCACGCCATCATTTACTTTGAATGCCATATTGTATAATCCGTCAAATCACCAATTGACATCCATAAATATACTTTCGGTGTTAAGCTAAGAGAAGGTGTCTTCCCTGCCACCAAACTTGGTATAATTGTAAAAATCAACGTATGTAAACTTTAGGAAATATTCTGTCAAACATTCATCCATTCAAGTCATCCATGAATAGGATAGACCAAAGACACCCTCCTACCACATCCTGTATAGGAATCACTCTGAGGATCTGTAGCGAAAAGTCCTTACAATCCATAAATTTCAACCACGAGAGGACCATATTTTATATCTTTTGTGGAAGCTACCCAGAGATTATAAGTAGTTCTTCCATTTATGAAGATCTACGGTCTTCAATGCTCTATCTTTATAACATCCCTGTAAGTTTGTTTCGAACGCAACTTTGGTTCGAAGTGGTTTTGGGTCTAGTTCCCATCTCGATCTCGAAACAACGCGTCAATGGTCCAATAAGATATTTCATTGATAGTCTTGTTTTTAACTATTAATCTCAAATAGTACGGTCAAGTATATTGGCCACTAAGGCCCTTTTCTTTTAAAATAATTTATTTAAAAATCTTAGTCAATTCTTAAAAATCATTCTCTACATTCATTTGAACAAAACATTCTCCTTTCCGTCACTTTGGAAACATTTACCATAACTTATCTCTTTCAACAATTGTGTTCACCCAACCCCTTCTTTATATTTCTTTACTTTGAAAATATCGCAATAATTTCCTAATCCTATTTCTATATTCTTTCTTTTGGGAATATATTCACAAACTCCTTTCTATATTCTTTACATTAGAAAATATTTCTATAACTAACAATTGGTATAGTATTAATTACCAAACTTATATGGGTTATAACAAATGTCGAACGACATATTCTTTACTACAAATCCAACAACTTTTATTTAGTTTCGACCTTGAAATAATGACCTTTATGGCAATATATATTCAAATATTTATTTTTGTTTCCAACTCAAACCATTTAACATTCCTTCGGAAAAACCATAGTTGTTTACTTATTACATTGAATAAGTTATTCAAACAAATCGTTAAAAGTAACCATCAATTCTTAAAAATCGATTCTATATTCTTATCTCGACGAATAACTCTTCTTAATTCTTCAGAATAACGTATTTACCAAAATTTTCTTTATTTCTTTTACATTGAAAATATGGTTATCTATTCAAAGAACTTTCCATTTCCTTTATCTTGGAAATATTTCTTTACATTCTCATATTTTCCTTTATATTTCCTTTATTTTGGAAATATCTATATATATTATTGACCCAATTGTAATAATCAAATTATCCATGTTTTATATGGGCCAAAATATTGTCAAACAACATATTTGTTACTATATAACCCGAATGGTTTTATCCAACTTTAACTTTGAAGACTACAATTTAATACTCATGGAAATATATAATTAGATTTCAAATGTTTACCTTCATTCTCAACCCAGTATAATCCTTTCCATTTCTTCGGGGAAACATTGACATTTACTTATCACTTAGAATAAGTGTATTTCAAACCAAACTATTTCCATTTTCTAGAAAGTAGTATTATATATATAATACTTTAGCTAAGCCAAAAATTGTTGATATATACATTGTTTACTTTGAAACCAAATAGTTTAATTACATTTTTAAAACTTACAATACGTTGCAATATTCCCTTTATAAACTAATATCGACACCCTTTACCATCACAAACTAATACCATCCCTCGATAATAGTGAAGTCTTTCAAGTTGGGGTATTATGTTTACCTCTCGGACCTTGATCGACAATATTCTTATCTTAAGACCGATAAAAGTCCATAACTCAAAAACCCATATTACTTATAATATCAATCAAAAAATTATTTTTTACTTTATTTAAAATATGGTTTATAGCCTATATTCTTACTTTGGAAAATCTCAGTCGATTATAACCATTTTAGTTAATTCATTGATTAAGTAATCATTTACAAAATATAAATCTTCGCTTTAACTTTGTATTCACAATTCCATTTATAACTTGGAATTATACTATGATAACCTATTTACTAATATTTTATCCAAAATCATTTAGTATTGTAACGACCCGTATTTTTGGTCGATTTATCTTAAATATTTAATATAGTTTTAAAATATTGAGCTGATAATATAAATCATTTTTTTAAATTGATTTATCCATTTATAATCAATATACGATTTATTTCGAATATATATTTATCGAAATATGAGAACTAAAATAATTCAATTCGAGATTTAAACTGAGTCAAAACAATTCAGTTAATTAGTATAAATTCTATGTGAATATAATCGATAATAATAATAATTTATTATCGAGAAAGTGGTCAGTTCTGAATTTTAATTATATTATATTAATTTAATACAGTTATTTTATATTTACGTTCGAATTTGATTTTTTTAATCGTTTTTGTTCAGTTCAGAATAGCGTTATAATATTGGAATGATGGTCGATATGCTGAAATAGCGGTTCATGATTTTTAATTATGAACCCCGAGATATTTGTAATGGATAAGATCAAAATCAAATAAAAATCAAATCAAGAACTATTTAAAAAGAATAAAGATCTCTTTATGTCGAATCACATTAAATTTAAATCAAATCGATATTTAAAACGTGTGTACTTCATGCCTTAGTAGTTAAGTATTCATCTTGTATAAGGACGCGACATCCTCCCTCTCCATTCTCATTACATCTTCCTTCTCTGAAAGAAAAAAAAGCTTTAAATAAATTAAAATGGCCTCGTTCCTCTTGAATAATCAAAATGAGTCAAAGCTTTATATATATATATATATAAAGTGAGAATCGGTTTCCTTTTTCTTTTGTCTATAATCGATTTTGAAGGAAGCTGCTTACTTTCCTCCCTCTTTCATGAATTGAAAAATGGAAATCGAAAATCAGAAATTAAACAGCAGCGAGTTTCTCTAGGCTCGAAGATGGACAAGAGTGCTCGCGTAAGGGTTGCGATGATGGGCCTTATGGGTTGCTGTGAGATTTGCAAAGGGGATTGCGACTTGGTTAAGGGGTGCGAATGGATGAATTGAGCAGTACGGTTTCACGAGAGCACGGATCTGGTATGTGCGCGCGATGGGTAAGAACACTGTGATTTGGTGAAGCTCGTAATGACAAGATGAGGGCAGACAGTCACGAGTTGTAGAAGTCGAAGTCAGCCTTCACCTGGGGTTGTGAATTCGTGATATTGATGATGACAAAGGGAAGTTTTGGTCCCTTTGTTTTGATGAAAGGCACTGTGGATATGATTATGGGATTCAATAGTTTATGTATGATGTTGATTTCGTGAATAAGGAGGATGGACAGGATACGGTGGTGTGAAAATTTGAGGAGATTATAGTCAGTTAATGTTGAGTACATACAGAGATAGTTGCGCTGTGAACTTGGTGTTTGGTTTTGATAATGTGCAGTAGTTTTGTAAGGAGCATGAGTTGATAATGGTGATTCTGATTGAGTCAAGTAAGGCTGTTCAAAAGGTGAAGCATTTGCTGGAGTTGGCAGTCAAGCAATGATAGCAGGGACTAAGTTTTCATATTGAGTCCGAGCTGCGAATTCATACAAAGGATTGAAGCCAATCAAAGTGAGTTAATCTCGTTCTGGATTGGTTAATTAGTGAATTTTAAGTAATTAAAAAAATAAATAAATTATCTATCGAATACATCACCCAATATTTTTATTGATACCTTTAACTGACCCATGGAAAAAACATTAGCTCAATAAAAATATCATCTTTATTAGTTAAACAAAAATATAATAATTATATGTTAATTGGATGAGTTGAATATGCATTGTCATGTGGGGTTGCGTAATACATGAGTTGGAATTCATTAGAGATTTATCTGAGTTAGCTAAGGATTTAGATAATCCAAAAGGTTGGACATTCGGAAAATAAAAATCACGGTGAGTAAGTCTCACTGATATTTTATTTAGAATTTATTTTATTCGTTAAAATAATTATTTGTTGATTGTTTGGATGCTTTAAATATTATTTGTTGCTATTAAAAATATATTAGTTATTTAGGCATGGTGGTTGCTATTATATATATTAGTGGTTGAATTTCCCGCAGTATCATTAGCGGATGCCCGCGGTACCATTAGCGGATGATTATCCTATACGCCCCACGCTATGATAGTGGATGACCTTCATACCGCGATATCCTGCCACGAAGCAGGATGGGTATTATTTTTGTTGGCTAAAGCCTGTGGAAGCAGGAAACAGGTTGGAGGAATCTAACTGGATTCCTTAAAATATTATTATTTATTTGTTTTCACATATATTATCATATATGATGTGTCGATTGATAAATTGAGTGATTTGATTGTTAAATATCACTGGGGCCAAAATGTTGATATATAAAAATATCGTTAAAAGGATATTTGAGATTAAAGGGGAAATCTATTTTTAAAAATAGAATTTGAATTTTGAATAAGCTATAAAAATATTAACTTGTTTTGAATATAAAACAAGTATTGGAATTTATAAACGTTGTTTATAAATCGATAATGCGGGATTTGAAATAAATTTATAAATGTGGTTTATAAATTAATAATGCAGAAAAGTGAAATGAATTTATAAACAGTGTTTATAAATAAAGTGGAAAAAATATCATTGGATAATTTGAATATTTAAATTCGAATGTGAATTTAAAGATAGAAATGGGGAAATCGTTTTAAAGAAATAAATGATGGAATTTATTCTGATGTTCAGAATAAATAAATTGAACTAAAATATATCCATAAGGATTTAGGATTTAAATTCGATTAGTTCAAATTTATTTAAATAGAAGTTAAATTGAATATGAAAATAAATTGAGTGTTATATACATAAATTATTATAAATAGAAATTTCCAAAAATAAGATTTTTGTTTAAAATAGATATCGAAATGGAACTTGTTTTAAATATATAAAACAAGAAATTTATAAATAGTGTTTATAAATAGAATTAATTAATTATCAAGGGATAATTAAAATATTAAATTTAGGTGTGAATTTGAAAATAGAATTTGAAATTATTTTGAAAAGGAGAACGATGGGTTTTATTTCGGAATTCGAAGTATAAAATAAATTGGATTTTCAAATAGATAATTGAAAGGGAAGCTTGTTCTATTTTGTGAAACAAGAAAATTTATTTATAAACAATGTTTATAAGTATAGTGAAATAAATTATCATTTGATAATGTAGCAGTTTAAATTCAAATATGAATATAAAAATGAATTGGAAAGTGTTTTAAAATAGAACGATTGATTTTTGTTCGAAATATAAGTTGAATTTGCATTAGAAATCCAACGAGTTTATAATTGGAATTCAATTATATCGAATTTCATAAAATAAATTATTTCTAAATAAATCAGAATTAGATATAGAAATTTAAATTGTACACAAATTTATAACTGAGTTATGAAGTAATCGAAGGATAGGGATAATCGAGAATATTAAGTTGTGTTTGGTAAATAGGGTGAATATATATTAAAATATATCAGAATGGAGTTGAATTTATTATAAACGAAGTTTTAAACGTTTATATATATAAATATAATTAAAACGAACTTGCCGCAACGTGGTAGTTCGTGAATTGGCATTTCGAACTTCAATTGAATATATAGAACTCAATTTAAGTCGGAATTCTTTAAAACAATAATCATCGGGACCGGTTTGATAATAGTTTTCTAACGGAAAAGAAAAATCTAGATTTCGTTTGATAGATTTTGAGTTATGTTGAAATCAAATTTTCAGAAAAGTAGCGCGAAAATCGTTTAAAAACCATAATGGTTTATTTAAATAAATAAAAGGATTTTAAGTAAATAAAAATCCAAATTTGCATTGGAAAAAAATCCAGACTTGAGTTATAAATATATTTGAACTCAAGTGGAGTAATGAATTGATTTTTGAAAACAAAAATCAGATTTTTTTTTTCTATCGACTAAAATTAACTAATTTGAAGAATAATTAGTAAATGAAAATTTTGAATTGAAATTGAACTTTGTAAGGTAAATGAGTTGTGCATATATATATATATATATATATATATATATATATATATATATATATATTGGAAATCGAATATAGTTAGAAATGAAACTCGACGTGATTATAAGCGAAATAAAATATATTTGAACATGATATGTTCAAGCTAAAGAGAGTTGGAAAAAGAGCTAATTAAAAGAATAAATTAGTGACTTGAGTTAGAAATGACTGGATTTAGTTGGGATAAATTGGAAACAGGTGAATATGTGTTAGACAGGTACGGAATGACGTATATGAAGTGTATGAAGATTATAATTTGTGTGCCCGACAAAAAGGTACACATTTAAATTCCATATGAGGTTTTATACGTCGTATCGGCAAGCCGCTTTGCTTTTTCTTTTTCTTTTTGATTGGAGAGGCCTGTGTGGCGGTTTGGGGATTTTCCCGATGCTCCCGGTACAAAGGAGGTTATGGCGAAATTTTCCGGAAATTTAAGGAGTTAGAATATTTTAAGAAGATTTGATAATTATGAATCGATATATCGATATATATAGAATTCAATAAGGAAACGAAATTAAAATAGAATATTATAAACAAAAAGAAAATCTATAATTAAATCTGGTAAAAATTAGAAAGCGAAACGTTACGGGTTTAAAATGAATAATTGGTTTTTATAATGTTGATTATTCGAGGTAAGTGGTTTTGTCCGTTTCGAAGTTGAAGATGTTTTCAGTCAAAGCCAGAGAGGTAATTTTACCCCAACTTGATTGATTTCATTTTTAATTGATAAATAGCAAGATACAGTCTCGAAGAGAAGGGTTTGAATAAGAGTTAGCTGAATAAAATATTTTGGGTTGTTGTAACGATGTTTTACAGAGCATTCGTTTTAACCCAAGTGGTGGAATTTTGGAAGTATAAGAGTAAACATTTTCTGAGTATAGTTAAAGTAGTCGGGAAAGAGATATGTGATTGAAATTGTTTTCAATTGCAAATAGAATATATTTTCTAAGTACAGAAAATAAAAGAAGGCGAGATATAGAAATATTTTCCAAATAACGAAAAGGCCAAGATGAAAATTGAAAATATTTGGCTAACAAATATTAATAAGGAAATGGAGTAGTGATTTA
Source organism: Allium sativum (assembly GCA_030737875.1). Classification (NCBI taxonomy): domain Eukaryota; kingdom Viridiplantae; phylum Streptophyta; class Magnoliopsida; order Asparagales; family Amaryllidaceae; genus Allium; species Allium sativum. The sequence continues at coordinate 743,001,953 of CM060909.1, read as the reverse complement.
ATTAATGGATGAATATCAATTAAATGGGCCAGTGATTTGTTTGATGTTTTGAATGAAAGCTTGTTTTCTTCGATAGTTAAATAAACCGACTATCAAAGTATTTGCCAATATCGTTGTCAATATGGAGAGACCGGTTGGATTATTATCCGTAAACTACTTCGTATTGGTAGTAACATTGCGAATCAGATTATATGAAGATAATCAAAGGCGGGGTAGAGTGCAAGGGCTTTTTCTATTAATGGAAATTGTGCCTTCGGTTTCGTTCAGTCCCAGAACGAACGTATATGGATGAATGTCTAACAAAGTATTTCCAATTATTGAATATGTTGGTATGTATAAATATATATGGTGGCAAAGGATTTATTCCCTTAGCATAATATCTAGAATATATTTGTGCAAATCAATTAGTGATTAACGGTTCTGACAATGTGGCATTCAAAGTGATTGTGTTATCAATGAATGATAAGTTATTGTAGCCTCAAACCTCAACAACCGGGAAATGACAAAAATTGGGCAGGCAGCATGGCTATGTGGGTCGCTCCCATTAGGGTGTATAATCACTTATCTAGAGATATTCACTTCATTCTTTAATCTATTCGATTTGTCCCATTCAGGAAACGGTTGCTGGTCCCAATCGTTGGTGATATACATTCGATACACTCAAGCGAAATGAGTGGTCGATCATGTGTGGGTCGGGTTGCAAGATGTTCTTGTTGGACCTCAATGTATCTCCTCTAGAATACACTGATCGGAAGGTGGTTCCATACCTTTTCATGTTGGAAATTCAATCTCCAATAAGCGCCATGTGGTTTTGATTTTATATTATATATGGAGTGTGAGATGCAAACGTTCCACTTGATTGTTATTTATTTGATTTAGACACTATTATAATATCACTGGATTTTCGTATCAAAGTGGTTTTGGGTTATAGTAAGGTAAAAACCGTCCTTATTTATATGTGGGCTGGACTTACTAATATCTTTTCTTTCGAAAGGATTTTGAAAGTTAAACAAGTGATTAGAGTTTACTCACACCAGTCCTATGACTGACCCGAAGTTTATTTTGTTTTTGTTTTCCCTAAACTCTTGGGTGCCCAAATTTGTACGGGCAGTCAAGTAGTCAGGATTTTTTAGATTCACTTGGAAGAGCTGGAAGCAAGAGGCTTCACCAGTTAGCTATAGACTATCATATTTCCGCTGTGTACTATGTTGTATCTGGAATCAGGTGTTTATAACTGTTCCAGAAATAGCTGTTGTGCTCTGATGATGGTATGTATATAAAGCTATCGAATTGTATTTCAAAGTTATGTTATATAATATATTTTATTTGTTCCGCTGTGAGATTTGTGTTCTTCATTTTTCTTCTATTCTAACTTTTCTTTCTTTCTATTTCTCACCCTCTAACTACTTTCTAATAATGATTCGTATTTCTGTGCAATTTGGGTTGGACATGTGGTGTTATTAGTCAACTCAGATAGTACGGATTTGCGGGCTGTTACAAGTATCCTGTTATAAAACTAATTTTTCAATTTTTTAACCAAAATCCCTTTGATCTAATTCTTTACCCAAAACCATTAACGACTTAATATAACTTAATTTGTATTTAGAATAACAACACATTAACCCATCTCTTTACCCAAATCCGATAAGTGTTTTTCTTCGCATTCTTGAAACTTCTTCTTATTTTTCTAATATTTTTTTTAACCCAATTAACATATTAAATAGAATATTTATTTTAAATTATCACATTATCTCTAATATCTTTTATAATGTCGTTTATTTAACTCATGTTTTAAGACTAAAATCCATATAGTGATTCCTTTACAAAAAATCATTACATCATTTATCTTTGCCTTTTTCGACCTTTTTCTTCTGATTTGAATCATTTGAAACTAATTTTAATTTTTTAGGTAAAACACCGCCTTTAAATTCCTACTTTAGCTTTAAATTTCCCTTTAAAAAATCTTCCAATAATACTTAGATTTTTATTAATAAATTCCATGTGCAAAACTTCATGAATATCCAATCAAACTTCATTACAAACATCGTTATTATCTTAAATAAATTCCAATTCATAAATAATCACTTTATGTATTATTAATTAAAATGATAATTAAATCTATTATTTACTGGAGTAAAAATATTTTACTTCTCCAGTAACTAATATAGATTAGTAAATCACTTTATTAAACAATAACTAACTACAATAATTCAAAAATCATTTTTATACAATGTTAGATAAAAGGTAATTAATATTTAAAAAATCATATTAATCTAACAATCAATTACAAATTAAGCTGTTGAGTTAGTCAATTTGGAAATCATGAATTACTTTGTTAACTGATTACATGTAACACCCCACCTCCGCTAGGGTCACTCACAAGGGGAATGCACTAGCTTTAGTGGAGCATTATCTAGGTAAACATACACAGAAATATTACAAGACAGAACGTATTAAACAGCGGAAGAAAAACCAAATTTCATTTCTTTAAATTCTGGTAAGGTCAAAAGCCTTTTACATCAAAATGCCATTAAATCCATTACATCGAAATCTGTCTTGCAATAGTAAAGAAGCATAAAACCATAGTCATAAATCATTCCCCAAGTAAAAGAGTAAAGCAGCCATAGCCAAGAAAGGTCCAAGCCATATATGATGATCTTGAAGCAGAAAGAAGTTCAAACTAAGTAGTAGTGCTTCCTCCCTGAGAACCTGGGGGGAGGGGGAAATGGAAGAAAAAAAGGCGAAACAAAACGGGTCAGCCATACAGACTGGTAAGTCCTAGTGACTTTCAGCATAGAAACAAGTAAAGGTAACATGACATGTATAAACTGAAAGTAAATATAAGGATGATGACAAGATAGGCAAGTTAAACTAAGATAACAAGATAAACTACGGTAATAAGATAAACTAAGGTCACAAGAAAAACTAAGGTAACAAGATAAGCTACGTATAGCATCGCATGTTTAACATTCTTTACACCAATTGTACTAGTACCCCAACCCGTATCATCCTTTCCATGTATATATATACACTCCCTTGCCTTATATCGTACGGGTTTCATCACGTAATTCTATACTACTTCAACGTAGTGCCACTATTCTTGAAATCGTTTGGACTGCCACCCTTGTTCTGGCTAGGTTTCCTTATCATGAACTATCGCGTGTTCAACTAGGATTTATGCCACCTAGGACCACTAGGGATTTTGCTACCTATTGAACGTTTTCAAGGTTCGATTAGGGTTTATACCACCTAGGACCACTAGGGATTATGCTACCTAACGAACAACACCCTTTTTTCCACGTACGATCTATTAATCGATCGGCTCCCTACAAGTCCTAGCTCGTTCATGTGTCTGTGTCGTGCGGCCCAATCACGAAATCTAGTCACCTGTGCTAGGTCCACCATAGGGTGTATCAAGCCCTAGAGTGCCAACCACCGACATGAATCAAGCACGCACAGTGTAAACCTACTGGTGCCCAATGCCTCCGTTTTCAACTCCAGACTACGTGCACGACCATAGTCCGCCTGAACCTACAATGGCGCACCAACTCAGCTGTCGTTCTAGTCGCTTACAATCATCCCAGTAATCGTGCCCCACCCTGCCTAGTTCTAGGGTACCATGATACATCTAGTGGGTTACTGCTGAAAAGGACCGTGTAACTAGGGTTTCCGTCCAGCAGGTTAAGTGTTGTCATTAAAATTCGAGACTTAACCCCATCAGTCTAGCATGTCAAGTTGGTTAAGTGTGGTCATTCAAATTCGTGACTTAACCCGTCTACGTGTCATGTCAAATTGGCTAAGTGTTGTCGTTCAAGTTCATGACTTAGCCCTACGAATCATGTGTCAAGTTGGTTAAGTATGTTCAAGCGGTTCATGACTTAACCCTACCAAATCATCGTGTCAAATTGGTTAAGTGTATTCAAGCGGTTCATGACTTAACCCTATCAAATCATCGTGTCAAATTGGTTAATTATATTCAAGCGGTTCATGACTTAACCCTATCAAATCATTGTGTCAAATTGGTTAAGTATATTCAAGCGGTTCATGACTTAACCCTATCAAGTCATCGTGTCAAATTGGTTAAGTATATTCAAGCGTTTCGTGACTTAACCCTATCATGTGGCATTAATTCATTAATGCACCCCAACCTCTCAAATCAGACCTGTTGTTGTGGTCACTGGATATGCCGGGCGGTTCCGGGCAGAATTACACCACAACTCAGTCTGACCTCGGGTTTTCAAGTGCGATATGAACAACTACCCACATTGGATCCTATTATTTGCCGTAACTGGATTTGCCGGGCGGTTCCGGGCAGAATTACGCTGCAAACTCAACCCAACCTTGAGTTGGCCATTTTCAAGTTCATTCTAAGTGTCATGTCCATGTTCAAGTTTCATGTCAAGTTCGTGTCAAGTTTCATGGCAATTTTCATGTCCATATCCAGGTTCAAGTTATAACAGCGTTCATGTTTCAAGTTTTGCCTTTTATCAAGTTCATAATTCATGTTCATAACCAATTCATGTTTTGCCTATTATACCCAAATCGTGTTCCCATCGCATGTAAACGTGATCAATCCATACTACAAATAAATCCAAATCTCAGAATAACATCAAAACTATGATAGGCAAGAGGGACGAGCATAAAGCGACAAAAGGGTTTACAAGACTAGCATGACATAACTTAAGATAATTGGTTACAACATTACTGGCATATAGGATTTAAAATCTAGCAAGATAAGGCGATAGTCATGGTAAACGCTGACATAAAAGAATAGGCATGCAAAAGCAAGCCAAATACAAGGATAACTGATCCAATGGTGTTGGTGTACATAATAGCGAATAAACTAAGCAAGTCACACCCTAGGTATACGATCCAACAAAATGCCAATTCGGTGCACAACATGGTTTTCAACTATATTGTTATGGGCATGAACAATCAACTATAATAGTCTTAAGCAATTAACCCCAATAGTCATAGGTAGAAATCTCATAGTTATGAATCATAAGTGACTCATCACAATAATCATGGATAATTATCAAAAATAGTTCTAGGTAAATAGTCATAGGCAACTAACAGTAACAGTTTCAAAGTAATGGTCATAGATAATGGCCTTATGTTCATAATCATAGGTAATAATTCTCATAGTCAAGAATCAAGGTGATTAGCCACAATTGTCCTTGTCATATTCATAGGCATAGTCTTATGTTCACAGTCATAGGCATAGTCTTATGTTCTTAGTCATAGGCATAGGCATAGTCTTATGTTCATCGCCATAGTCATAGGCATAGGCAAAACCTTAGGTCCACAGTCTCATAGGCATATTAAGGTTTATAGACATGAAATAATTTGATTTACAACATGAATAGGCCCCAAATAGAAATATTACCACAAGTCAAGATCCAAGAATTTATTTTACAATCTAGCGTTTGAATAATAAACTAGGTCCAACAACATGAATGGTTATGATTCAGTCGATAAGAAATAACCCAAAATCATAGATTCAATAAGAGACAAGAACATATCCAAATAGATAATCAAGCTTAGGTCCAATTTCATTTTATTCCATGTCCATATCAAATTTAACAAGTTTCAATCTCAAAGTAACTAGAACTTACAGAGCGCGGATCGAGAATTAGAGTGCAGAGATTTGATTCTAGAAACGGTTGTTGTAGTTGTTGAATCTCTATTTGTTTAGTCTTGTTCTTGTTGAAAACCCCCAATTTGCAATTCCTAGATGTTGTCTTGATGAAGAAGAAGTAGCCATTCTCTCTTTAATTTAATTATTTCAGAAGCAGCATAAGGACAGAATGAAATGGTGTGGAGAGAATGAGGCTAGGGGTGAGTTTATATAGGATTAGAGTCACGAATTTGGTCCAGAAATCAGTCTAGATACACAGAAATGAACTCAGCCTTGGATCTGGAAATTCGGGGCAGGTCGACCCCCAGGTCGACTACCCAGTCGACCTGGTCAGGGGGAGGTTGACTACCGAGTCGACCACCCAGTCGACCTGGGTCCTGGGCGGGAAATTTCCCACCCAGCCCGCTTCTGAGTTTGAATTCGAATTTCTAATTCGAATTTCAATTTCAAATTTCAAGCTATTTTGGTTTCTGAAAATTCCTAAAACTTTAGAGGGCCATATCCCCCTCATATAGAATCCGTTTTTCGAAAACTCGGACTCGTTTCCATGCAGAGTTTCGAGACGAACGCAATGGCACATCCCGTTTCCCTTGTTTCTTATTTTATAATTTAATTTTGCCTTGATTTATGGTTATAACATGTTTTTAAAATACGGGTTGTTACATTCTCCCCTCCTTAAAGGATTTCGTCCCCGAAATCTCTAAGTTAGGAAGAATGTATCCTACCATACATCATCCATCTACTCAAAATATCATCCACAAGAAATCATTGTCCTTAAAAGATTCCTAATGTTGTATGTATATATGTGGAAAGTGTGTGTATATGTACTTATCTAATGCAAAAGATCAGGCGGTTACTGATTCAATAAACCTCCTTAATGCAAAGTATGCTAGTGCGATGATTCCAACATGTATGAAAATTCCTATTACATTTCACAATTTCTACATGAGTGCTCAAACATTCATTCATATGCAACATCCAAATGATAGCATATCAAGTTTCCATCCATGTACAAGTATAAACATTCATGCATATGCAATATGAAAACGTGCCTGAGCCGATCTAGTGCCTAATGTGTGTTATGCAACCACGAGCAACCACTTGCAACCATTTGCAAACATCAACCATAACATGTCTCAAACACATGTTTACACCCAATTGTTCCTACCTAAAGATATAGTCGAACGATAGAAGCAAGTAAAAATTTTGTGCCCAATAGGCAATGTCAAAACTGGAAATCTATGTCACATATATACTGATTAGGAGAAGAACTCCCTAGGCACCAGCCCGAAGACCGAAATCAACATCAGGCTGACACCCAAAGAATTTCTCAACCCAGCGGACACCCTCAAGCCCCAACATGCATTATTAACAGATGATCCCTATAGGGTTTTGCAACAAAAATAGGATTAAGAATAGGACCGAGAGGTTATACTTAAAAGATAGCATGCAAATAAGCTCTACAGGAAAAGAGGGATCAAGGATATACTCTTAAAAAGAGATATGATGCGCATGTCTAGTCTTCAATCTTCTAAGTCGCATTTCCTTGAGCTTAACCCCATTGTGCTTTGATCGTATTTAACTTCACATTTCATAGCTTCTTAATTCTTGTTTCCAAAATATGAGTTGGAACTCATTTCACTGTTGCCTCTCGTTCCACTTTCACTTATTCCCCTTCTAGTATACTCGGGTCAAACATATTTGCGTACTCATGGTTTCATGCAAGATCTCCAAAAATTCACTAGTGAATCCTAGATCTTGTTTATTTACTATAAGGTATTCCACGCAGAAGAACTATCTCTTGAAAATTAACAGATGCCAACCATGTTACCAAGTGTACCTACTAGGGTGATTTATATAACTCATGCGTAAGCGAAATGAACCATCCGCCTTAGTGGTGAACACTACTCGAGCGGATCAACAAATGTATCAAGAGATTCTAGGTAACTAAGCATGACAGAATCCTAAGGATTACAATAGACTTCGAGGGCATTACCGAGGCAAGTCAAGAGTCTAACTACACTCTTTTCATACTTGAGAATGGTACCATTTCTGGATAACCACCCCATCCCTAGATTCAACCCATAGCCCAAAACATAAGAATTTTTTCTAAACTCAACGCTTAGCATAGACATTCTCAAATCCAAACAAGTCATGAATAAATGAGTCGATTCCCCAGCAGGATTTGAGACAAAAAATGGGATCCTCTACTACACTAGTACTAAGGTGTAGAGACTCAACTATCGAAGTAGAATTAAAAAGGATGCGATGAACAAAAACAAAGTTCTAACGGGATGATAGAAAAGAAAAACTAAACCTTTAATAGAAACGTTGCCACCTCTCTTAGGTATGCTAGTAATGAGAGCATACGATTGCCCTCTCGACGATCTTGTTCTTTGTCCTTGTCCTTGCCCTATAACACTTAACTACATGTTCCTTTTTACCATACTAACGATACTCTTTCTTGTCATGGGTTTTATTATTATTTCACTTTGGCCTCTTCCTTTTCACCTTTTCCTCCTTCGTGGATTAATCCATATCAACAAGTTTCTTATCCTTAGGCTTGTGTTCTTTTATCCTCGTTCTTACTATCCTTGTATAGCTTGTTGACAAGTTTCTCGAAATCTACCTCCATCGCACGACAACCTTACAAAGCTTGAAATAAGAATAGTTGCAGATGGAACTACTGCGGCTACTGATGGAGGTTCGGCACTCCTTTTCCCTCTGACACACGCCTACAAGACTGTGGTGAAAAGAGAGGAAGAAGAGATTCAAAGAGAGAATCAAAAGATAGTGCATATGGCTTTGGGGAATATGTCTTTCGTAAAACAAAACTTTTCTTAGAAAAATGCTTCTTTATAAATATTTTGAAAATAATTTCAGAAGGTTTTCAAAAGCTTTTGCCCAGTCTGGTAACCTTCTGCTCTGATACCAAATGTAACACCCCACCTCCGCTAGGGTCACTCACAAGGGGAGTGCACTAGCTTTAGTGGAGCATTATCTAGGTAAACATACACAGAAATATTACAAGACAGAACATATAAAACAGCGGAAGAAAAACCAAATTTCATTTCTTTAAAATCTAGTAAGGTCTAAAGCCTTTTACATCAAAATGCCATTAAATCCATTACATCGAAATCTGTCTTGCAATAGTAAAGAAGCATAAAACCATAGTCATAAATCATTCCCCAAGTAAAACAGTAAAGCAGCCATAGCCAAGAATGGTCCAAACCATATATGATGATCTTGAAGCAAAAAGAAGTCCAAACTAAGTAGTAGTGCTTCCTCCCTGAGAACCTGCGGGGGAAACGGAAGAAAAAGAGGCAAAACAAAACGGGTCAGTCATACAGACTGGTAAGTCCTAGTGACTTTCAGCATAGAAACAAGTAAAGGTAACATGACATGTATAAACTGAAAGTAAACATAAGGATGATGACAAGATAGGAAAGTTAAACTAAGATAACAAGATAAACTACGGTAACAAGATAAACTAAGGTCACAAGAAAAACTAAGGTAACAAGATAAGCTACATATAGCATCGCATGTTTAACATTCTCTGCACCAATTGTACTAGTACCCCAACCCGTATCATCCTTTCCATGTATATATACAGTCCCTTGTCGTATATCGTACGGGTTTCATCACGTAATTCTATACTATTTCAACGTAGTGCCACTATTCTTGAAATCGTTTGGACTGCCACCATTGTTCTGGCTAGGTTTCCTTATCATGAACTATCGCGTGTTTAACTAGGATTTATGCCACCTAGGACCACTAGGGATTTTGCTACCTATTGAACGCTTTCTAGGTTCGATTAGGGTTTATGCCACCTAGGACCACTAGGGATCATACTACCTAACGAACAACATCCTTTTTCCATGTACGATCTATTAAACGATCGGCTTCCTACAAGTCCTAGCTCGTTCGTGTGTCTGTGTCATACGGCCCAATCACGAAATGTAGTCACCTGTACTAGGTCCACCATAGGGTGTATCAAGCCCTGGAGTGCCAACCACCGACACAAATCAAGCACGCACAGTGTAAACCTACTAGTGCCCAATGCCTGCTTTTTCAACTCCGGACTACGTGCACGACCATAGTCCTCCTGAACCTACAATGGTGCACCAACTCAGTCATCATTCTGGTCGCTTACAATCAGCCCAGTAATCATGCCCCACCCTGCCTAGTTCCATGGTACCATGATACATCTAGTGGGTTACTGCTGAAAAGGACCGTGTAACTAGGGTTTTCGTCCAGCAGGTTAAGTGTTGTCATTTAAATTCGAGACTTAACCCCATCAGTCTAGCATGTCAATTTGGTTAAGTGTACTCATTCAAATTCGTGACTTAACCCATCTACGTGTCATGTCAAATTGTCTAAGTGTTGTCGTTCAAGTTCATGACTTAGCCCTACGAATCATGTGTCAAGTTGGTTAAGTATGATCAAGCGGTTCATGACTTAACCCTACCAAATCATCGTCTCAAATTGGTTAAGTGTATTCAAGCGGTTCATGACTTAACCCTATCAAATCATTGTGTCAAATTGGTTAAGTATATTCAAGCGGTTCATGACTTAACCCTATCAAATCATCATGTCAAATTGGTTAAGTATATTCAAGCGGTTCATGACTTAACTCTATCAAGTCATCGTGTCAAATTGGTTAAGTGTATTCAAACGGTTCATGACTTAACCCTATCATGTGGCATTAATTCATTAATGCACCCCAACCTCTCACATCAGACCTGTTGTTGTGGTCACTGGATATGCCAGGCGGTTCCGAGCAGAATTACACCACAACTCAGTCTGACCTCGGGTTTTCAAGTGCGATATGACCAACTACCCACATTGGATCCTATTGTTTGCAGTAACTGGATTTGTCGGGCGGTTCCGGGCAGAATTACGCTGCAAACTCAACCCAACCTCGAGTTGGCCATTTTCAAGTTCATTCTAAGTGTCATGTCCATGTTCAAGTTTCATGTCAAGTTCATGTTAAGTTTCATGGCGAGTTTCATGTCCATATCCATATTCAAGTTATAACAGCATTCATATTTCAAGTTTTGCCTTTTATCAAGTTCATAATTCATGTTCATAACCAATTCATGTTTTGCCTATTCTACCCAAATTGTGTTCCCACCGCATGTAAACATGATCAATCCATACTACAAATAAATCCAAATCTCAGAATAACATCAAAACTATGATAGGCAAGAGGTACGAGCATAAAGCGAAAAAAGGGGTTACAAGACTAGCATGACATAACTTGAGATAATTGGTTACAACATTACTGGCATATAGGATTTCAAATCTAGCAAGATAAGGCGATAGTCATGGTAAACGTTGACATAAAAGAATAGGCATGCAAAAGCAAGCCAAATACAAGGATAATGGATCCAATGGTTTTGGTGTACATAATAGCGAATAAACTAAGCAAGTCACACCCTAGGTATACGATCCAACAAAATGCCAAATCGGTGCACAACATGGTTTTCAACTATAGTGTTATGGGCATGAACAATCAACTATAATAGTCTTAAACAATTAACACCAATAGTCATAGGTAGAAATCTCATAGTTATTAATCATAAGCGACTCATCACAATAATCATGGATAATTATCAAAAACAGTTCTAGGCAAATAATCATAGGCAATTAACAGTAATAGTTTCAAAGTCATGGTCATAGATAATGGCCTTATGTTCATAATCATAGGTAATAATTCTCATAGTCAAGAGTCATAGGTGATTAGCCACAATTGTCCTTGTCATAGTCATAGGCATAGTCTTATGTTCACAGTCATAGGCATAGTCTTATGTTCTTAGGCATAGGCATAGTCTTATGTTCATCGTCATAGTCATAGGCATAGGCAATACTTTATGTCCACAGTCTCATAGGCATATTAAGGTTTATAGACATGAAAGAATTTGATTTACAACATGAATAGGCCCCAAATAGAAATATTCCCACAAGTCAAGATCCAAGAATTTATGCTACAATCTAGCGTTTGAATAATAAACTAGGTCCAACAACATGAACGGGCATGATTCAGTCGATAAGAAATAACCCAAAATCATAGATTCATGAAGAGACAAGAACAGATCCAAATAGATAATCAAGCTTAGGTCCAATTTCATTTTATTCCATGTCCATATCAAATTTAACAAGTTCCAATCTCAAAGTAACTAGAACTTACAGAGCGCGGATCGAGAATTAGAGTGCAGAGATTTGATTCTAGAAACGGTTGTTGCAGTTGTTGAATCTCTATTTGTTTATTCTTGTTCTAGTTGAAAACCCCCAATTTGCAATTCCTAGATGTTGTCTTGACGAAGAAAAAGTAGCCATTCTCTCTTTAATTTAATTATTTCAGAAGCAGCATAAGGATAGAATGAAATGGTGTGGAGAGAATGAGGCTAGGGGTGAGTTTATATAGGATTAGAGTCACGAATTTGGTCCAGAAATCGGTCTAGACACGCAGAAATGAACTCAGCCTTGGATCTGGAAATTCGGGGCAGGTCGACTACCTAGTCGACCTGGTCAGGGGGAGATCGACTACCCAGACCTGGGTCCTGGGCGGGAAATTTCCCGCCCAGCCCGCTTCTGAGTTTGAATTCGAAATTCGAATTTGAATTTCGAGCTGTTTTGATTTCTGAAAATTCCTGAAACTTTGGAGGGTCATATATCCCTCATACGAAATCCGTTTTTCGAAAACTCGGACTCGTTTCCACACAGAATTTCGAGACGAACGCAATGGCCCAACCTGTTTCCCTTGGTTCTTACTTTAAAATTTAATTCTGCCTTGATTTATGGTTATAACATGTTATTAAAATATGGGTTGTTACATTACAATCACTTCTTTCTATTGGATATTATAATTAATCTTATAGTATTGCTTAATTGTTTTCTTAACAATAATTGTCCCAATTATTAACCCGTAGGTTAATTACTGCTTTATTTGCTTATAAACTTATTTGAATGTCAAATTCTTATTATATAATTATTTTACAAAACTTCTAAAAAAAACCAATTTATAAATATCGATTTACTTCTAAAACTTCATATGTAAAATATAATTGAAAAATCTTGCTTTAGCAATAAAAATAGATTTTTATAACTTAACTAAGTCAATTCACCTGATGACAAATCAACGTCTTAACAAAAAGGGGGATTTTAGGCCTTCTGCGGCCAATCCCTTAATCAATACCATCCATGGATTAAAATTACAATAATGTTGAATTTCATCCAACATCTAATCTCCGTACAGGTTTCAAGTTCACTAGGTTTTAACAGTTCATATATAAATAATATGAAAACAACCAACACATAATATTTGAGGAATCTGGTTGGATCCCTCCAACCTGTTCTTCTTTACATCATAATTCATGATATCATTTAAATAACGCATATGAAAAGGAATTCCAGTTGAATTCAATTAAACGACGTAAATATAATTAATGTCAACCAATAACAAACAAATAACATCCAAAGTACCCAATCAACTGATATATAGTATCAATGATTAATTATTTGAATTTTATCACATGATAGGATGTGACGACCGTCCACAACCCCTACACTAAACAAGAGGAATAGTGCGCTGAAAGATGTGCCAGGCACCTGTCGACAATCATCAAAGGTAAACAACACGAGCGGAACCTGTCGTAACTCACAGTGCAAGGAAAAAATATAATAGAGCATATACAACATGTATTAATAGCGAAGCAGAAAAAACCAGATTTCCATAACAACTAGAAAGTGTTTATACAACTTTGCCTCACTACAGCACTCAGAGAAGAATAAAAACAGCGAAAATCCAGATACTATATATTAGGTAAGAAAATACGCCAGCCTCCTGTTCGCCTCTGAACTGCAACATCATCCTCACTAAGCTCTCACCTGTCACCTGCCACTAGTCTGCCCATCCAACAATCGGACGAACATTCCAGGGTAATAAGAGGGAAGCATAAAATCTTGAGTCAGGCAACAGCCTTAGTGAGCGATAAAACAACTAACTAACATCCTCAATAAAGTATACGAGAATGGGTAAATAGATGAACTAATCTATCCACAACACCAGAAAAGAACTCATCTCCCATCTTCCTCACAACAGACAGTGATAGCCTTTACATCAAACATTTCAACCATTCATCCAAGGAAACCAAAACAACCATTATTTACAGCAATCAGAACAACCATTTATTTATGGCAATCAAAACAACCATCAATAGCAGTAATAGATTCTAAATTATAGATCCTACGTAAACCATCCCAGTCGAATTCAACATCCCTCAAGCATAAGCCCCAAAGGCCTAAACCAATATTAGACAGGCACGTAAGGAACATCTCCTTCCACATTGGATAATCCACGTGAGACAACACAAACAAAACATCTAGCATGCATGATAGACTCTGGCTATCATCGCCAATCCTACTTCGAAATCATCGTTGATCATATGAATGGCGGAACAATTTGCCAAGGGCCAATGGTAAAACCCGGTTCTAGCTAAAACCCTACATGCCATACGACGAAACGTATTTAGGCCACACACAATGCCCTGGGTGCTCGACCATACAAAGAAATCATGTAACCCCTTCTTTGAGCCCGCTAGAACCTATAATAACAATAATTCCTCATCCTTTGGTATCTCTAGTCGTCATTAATGGCGAACATCCAACCATTTCCAACAAACTCAGAACACTTTACAGTTATCACCACACTCAATGTATTACAGCTAACAACGAACACATCCCTCCACTTCGATGTTCCTCATTAAATTCACTTCGAAGTAATCATCGCTCTTGAACTAAAGAGAATCATCAACATGAGGTTCAAAATCAATCCTACATAGCATTCAACAAATCGCTACGGAAGCAGACTACAACGTTGTAACAACCCGGAAAATCTAAACCAATTTAAAAATTTTAAATGGGCTATCTTAGTGAATTTAAAATATTTAAAATAAATATTTTAAATAATATCGATGAAAAGTGAGTTTGAATCGATGTTTTAAAATGAATATAATTATTTCTAATTATAAACAAGGCATGAAATAGCGCGGTAGTTTCAAAATTTCAATTCAAACTTTGACTGGCTGTACTGGGTGCAAAACAAAACAGATTTTAGAGAAACCAAAAATATTTAAATCTGTTAGTGAATATCTTTCTAACGAATCTGAAAAATCGAAGTTTCATAATGGGAAGCAAAAGTTATGGCTGAATGAATTTTCAGAAAGGTCGTTATAGAGTTAATATAGCCCGTGAAAATGGCCATTTTGCAAACGACCTCAGAATTCGACGAAACCACTTTTGTTGGATCTAGGATGTCAAATTATTGCTAGGTTTCAAATTTCATAATTTTTGAAGCTAGTATGTGAGCTTGGCAAAGGAAAATGTGTTTTGGTCAATTACAATTAAATTGGATCGACCAGAAAATGGCCATTTTCCAAACGGTCTCAGAATTCGATGAAACTAGTTTTGTTGGGACCGTATCGTCAAAACATAGCTAGATTTATTTTTCGTGAATTTTTAGAATCAGTATGTGGCCCCGGCAAATTGAAATGTACATTCAAATCAAATATTGAATGTTTTATATTTTAATTTGAAGAAAAACTGATTGAAACAGTCGAATGGGCCTACGAAACATATCCCATTGTGTTCGGAATGGGGGTATTTGGCAAGGGACGACAGTCGTTGGGTTTGGATTGGAGTTCGTAGGAGGCAAGGGGTATTTTTGGATTTTAAAAATATATAAATATATAAAAAATATCATTGGTCAAACAGTTTCTCTCTCCCCGACTATTGCTCCAGGCGATGGCGGATTGCATTCAAACCTTCTCTCCTCTTTTTCTTCAAATCCACTCAATAAAAACCCATGGCCCTTTGGAGAATTCTGTAGTATTCCTCACGATCTTCACATCCATTTAAAGTTTGGATTTTCTCGTAGCTTGTAGAGCTCGAACCAAGCTCGGGAAGTTGGTGGTTTTCGACCGCCGCCGGGGAGAATTCTGACCACCGAGTTCAGAGCGATGGGTCCCTCTGGAGGCGCCTCTCCGAGCTCTATGACGAGGAAGAGACCGATTGTCCTATTGTGCGACAGTTTAGGTGTAAGATCAAAACCTAGTTTTGAACAGGGTTAGAGAGGTACGGCAGATTTTATATTAAACTATTTAATAGCACTTTAAAGCGCTACGGTTTTTGATTTCACTGTAAAAAACATATCTTTTTCCTTTCTTGACAAAATTCAGTGAAACAAGAGACAGTGGACTCGTGTGGACGCCTTCTACATTCTAGAAGAGACCGGATATTTTTCTGAGTCTTCTGCTATTTTTGGTGGAGCGGCACCCCATGTGAGATTTCTGAATTATAAACGATATGGAAAATGACGATGTATAAATTATATAGTCGATGTATGAGTTATATAAGCATTGTACACCTCATGTATAAGCGTTGTATAAGTTGTACGTTCGATGTATATGTTATATATGCGTTGTAAAAATTATATATGTGTTGAAATAGAAGTGAAATATACTTATATAAATATATATATATATGTATGTATATATATACACCCCTCGTCCACAAACCATGGACGATATTTATTGGTTGTGATTGGTGTGAAAATTGGTTAATAGCGAATGGTTGATTAGAATTGTTTGTGGTTGAAATTGATTGATTGTGGTTGAAAAATACCCGTTTGTGGTTGAGAATTATTTAGTTGAAACCACATAGGATTAGTTTGTGGAAAAGAAAAATATAAACATGCCGCCTGCGTGCGAACTAGATGCATGAAATCCCCATTGTCAAAAGCTGCGAGGCTTTACGATAGAGCGAGGAGCCGTACTAGGGACGGCCCGGTTTTAACTACCCCGCCGTTATGCTGCCAGTTTTTTTTAATAATATTCATGTGTTAGAATTATTTTCATGTGTTGAAACTATATTCGTGTGTTGAATAGGAAACATTCATGTGCTAAATAGAAATTCATTCATTGAATAGAAATTCATGTGTTGAATGGTATTCGTGTTTTAAATAAACTGTTTTAACAATAAAAATCACATTTTTATTTTAGTGAATATAAGGCTCACATCCCTATTTTGAAACTTAATTAGGCTCACATCCGGTCATAAACTTAATATAAATTAGGTCCCTGTTTTCAAAACTTATAAAATAATAATTAAAAAAAATAAAAAAAATTCGTAAATTATTAATAAAATATATTATGCATTATACAAAAAATTCAGTTAAAAAACAACAAAAATAATGTCAGAAAGAAGAAAACAGCAAAAAAAAGAGAAAACTGTAGTTAAATGCATAATATTATGCACGTTTTTGATTTTATTGCATGCATATGTGCAATTATTGCAGTTCTTCCAGCGCATAGATTTAAGTTAATATTTCAGTTCATTTTTATTTGCATCCAAATGTGCAAATTTCTCAGAAAACATGCACACATGTGTGCAAAATTTTTATAGGATAACACACTGGCTAAAAGTAGGGACCTAATTTATAAAAATAAAAAAAGTTTTGAAAATTTTAAACCCGCCCCGTATTTTATTACTTTCGCCTTTTTTGTTTTTTTAAAAAAAATGTGCTTTCATTCATAAAAAAAAATCTAAAATCTGGAAATAATGTTAGGATTGTAGGGAAATCAAAAAAAAATAGTTGTGTACATTTATGCAATTATTACTGATAATTGCATATATGTAACACCCCGTAATTTTATAACATTAAAATTCACAAATTAAAGTATACTTAATTTTTAGAAAAGAATTAAGTGAAATGGGTTGCGCAGAGAAATATATATATATATATATATTAATATATATATATATATAAATAAAAAAATAATAAATAGATAAATATGCGAAAAAGCTCAAAACAGCGAATTGGGAGGGGAAATAACCGAACCAGCCCATTTTTGAGGTCAACTCGAGCCCCGTTGGGTCGACTAGGGGTTAATCCAGGGTGTTTGGCTGTCAACCCATGGGCCGATTCGCTCAAATGCAAATTTTGCATTTGATTGGTTCTCATGGTTCAGGGTTAATCTAGTGGTCCTAATTAACTTCCTACACCTATGAATACATCCTAATGCTAACCCTAAACCTAATTAAAATAGAATAGTTACCATCGCCATGGAAATCAATGGAGCCGCCGCCAACTAAGAAAGAAGAAAAGCAAATTCAATTCTAATTCTCTCAACCCTAAAGCAAAGCAAAACTCTCTCTTTTCTTCTCTAAATTGTGAGTATGATGATCTTTACAAGATTATTATCATTTTAATTAGGTTGGGTTATGAATGGATTATGAGTAGATGATGTGAATTATCATATATGTTGTTTTAAACCCCTTTTGCTATCATGTATATTGTAAATCCAATATTATGTGATGATGATATCTTATATGTTGTAAATCATGCTATGATGATGTTATGTATGTTGAAAGTTTCTATGCTAAGTTGTGATGAATCATACATGTTAAAAAGGCCATGATGTTACCATCTATGCTAGTTAGTTCAAATTAATTAAATCATCATGTTTGGGTTATGTTGATCTATATGACAAGTCACATATGCAAGTTAGATTGATTAGAAAAGTTATGAACATATGCCAAGACATCTATTATGACATCTAGAATTATGCTATGACATATGTGATATCCTATGCTAGTTCACACCATCATTATGTTGCCTAAAAACCCCATATGCAAGTTTATGTATAGATTTGGACTTATCATGTAAATTGAGACATTTAAAAAGTTGACACCTTTTGATCCTTAACATGTGTAGTTTATGCAAGTTTCACCCCTATTATGATTAGATTTATTTTAATTGTCTATATGTTGTGATAGTTTATCTTTGTGTTAGGTGTTAGACTATACAAGTCTAGCCTATATTATGCGTTGAATAAGCGAACGTATAAACGTGGGGTAGGGGTAATATTAAGGATTTAATATTAAAAAGTTGGGGTGCAATTGATATGATTTTGCATGCCATAAGTGGATGGCCATAATTGAGTCAATTATGGACATCATTAACAGTTGACTTAATTAATAATTTGAATAGGGAATTATTAAAACTGGGGTAAAAGATTTTAATTGTTAATCAATGCTTAGGACACGAGGTTGGACTCGTTTGTGACGTAAACCTGCCCGGACCCGCCTGACAAATCCAGTGGTCACAAATGTCAGCCCAATGTGAGAGGTCCTAGGCCTAAACTAAAGCATAACGGTTGTAAAGACACGAGGTTAGACTGTTTTATGGTGTAAGACTGCTCGGACCCGCCTGGCAAATCCAGCTGCCATAAATGCCAGTCTAATGTGAGAGGTCTTTATGAGGTTATGGCCTGAATGAATTAAGAAATACTTAACCAGATAAACATGTAAGGTGGGGCATGGGGGTTAAGTAGGTGCCTTGGGTGGCATGAGGAATCTAGGGGGTGCCCTTAGTGGCATGTGAAATACGATTAGTAAGACTTAACCAAACACACATGTAAATGAACATGACTAAGAGGGTTAAGTGGGATATACTAGTGACAAGCTTAGGTGGGTAGCTTGTGGGGGCCCATTTTGACCAGTATCCCAAACGTATCTTTGTGGGCTCGACCCAAGTCGAGGACGGGACATGCATGCTGGGTTTGACTGTAAGAGGCCAAAACGGGGAGCGGTGGCAACGCAAGTCCAACGGGTTTCATATGCGTGTGTGGACCCGGGCTGGTAAATAAGACGTTGTTGCATCATGTAGGTATAAGGCGTGCATTCTCAAGTTGTATCGGGTTGCCACTTTAGGGGAGTGATACACCCCACTGTGGGGCCAACACGGGTATCTACGAGTAGGGAGCCGATCGAAAATGGGTAGTGGGGTACACCTAGTGGAGATAGGGGCAGACGGCACCTATGTAGTCAGCTAGGGGTACGTAAGGCTATTTATATGTTTCTGTGTGAAGCAAGTGGGATCAACCTTTAGGGTGACTGGTGCGGTGCAGTGTAGTAATAATTCGTTAGTAATTAGCTGTGCCTTTACCGTTATCTTAAACGCTATCTTTATCTTCCTAAGAGTCCATAGACATTTACTTGTCTTCCAGCTTATGCCTTAGTCTAGTTATTTTGATAATAGTATTGTTAGAATTATCATACTCGCCAGACTTTATGTCTGACCCCCTCTATTTCTATCCTTTTTCCCCCTCCAGGTCCTCAGGTTGGGCCTAGCTCTAGTGGAGTTTGATTGTATTGCTTCATCTCTCTTTGGAAAGCTTGGACCGTTGAAGTAAAGTCCATCTTGTTATCTTTTTAATGGCCATTTATGTAATGGGATTATGTATTTTGTTTTTATGAAGATGGATATTGTACTTGGTTATGATCTATGGTTTTATGATGTAACAAACATGTTTAATTTCCGCTGCAATAAAATGAAGTTCTAGATTTCCAAGTACTATTTATTATCTGTCTTGTTGTAATTTTTCTGTTCTATATTCACTTATAACCTCCATGGAAGTTAATGCATTCCCTTTGTGAGTGACATTAATGGACGTGGGGTGTTACACGTGGTATCAGAGCTTAAGGTTACCAGAACAGATAAAAATACTTTAGAAAAATAGTTATTTTTGGAAGAAGTGCTTTCAAAAACATGTTTTAATGAGAAATTTAAAGAGAAAAGTTTTTAAGAAAAAAAAACATAATCCCCAATATCCCATATCTTTATCTTTCGAATTCTCCATTCTGAATCTTTCCTTTTTCGTTTCAGCATGGCTGAAGATCTTAATCTACCCGACGGTGTAACAATACCAGGATGGTATAGGAGGTTATTAGAGGCTAGGGCCGTTGCAGGTCCAGCCAATGTTCCTCCACCACCAGTTGCACCCGTTCCTCCTCCTCCTCGCGTAGATACTTTTGCAAAGACGTGCAAGGAATTCAAGGCTATGGGTGGAAAACCATTTCAAGGGTCAGAAATGTTTGCTGAAGCTAGAGATTGGCATAAGGAAGTGGAAGAATTGGTAGAGATCTTTGAAGTAGAAGAAGGGAGGAGAGTTCGTTTAGTAGCTTGGTTGATGAAGGGAGAGGCCTCGTTTTGGTGGGAGGTCACTAATGGGGAGCGTCCTGTTGACTCTTGGGCAGATTTTAGACGTAGGTTCGAGGCGAAATTTCTCTCAAGGGCGGAAGAAAATCTATATATGGAAAGGTTCTTGACATTGAAGCAAGGAAGCTCATCAGTGAAAGAATATGTCAATAAATTTAATCAGTTAGCAAGGTTTGGCTTGGACTTAGTGAACACGCCAGAGAAGAAGGCGCTGAGGTTCGTGAATGGCTTGAATGAACCATTGCAAGGGTTGGCTATGACCCACATCCCTATGCGGGCCACCTTTGAGAAGTTAGTAGAAATGGTGCTCATGCATAAGGAGAAAAGCGCTAAAGCTGATAAGGCACCCGAGAAGAAGCGGGATCAGAAGAAACCACAACAGCAAAACAAGAAGGGTGGAAAAGACAATAATGGCAAGGGAAAGAAGAAGTGCTTTAACTGTGGAACCCCAGTCCATCTCAGCAAGGACTGCCGAAAGAAAAAGAAGATAGGATGTTTTCATTGTGGCGATGCGGGACATTTAGTGAAGGACTGCCCAAAGAAGGGGCAGAGGGCAGGAGCTACCTCGAGAGGACAGGTGCAGGCTCTTATGGCACCAGGGCAGGCAAGGGGACAAGTTCAGGCTCTCGCGGTCCCACCGCTGCAAGAACGAGGTAGAACCATTTCTGTTGAAAGCTTAGTTTTTCTGTTTGATCATCCTGTCCGTACCTTATTCGATTCGGGTGCATCACATTCGTTTATCTCTACATCATTAGTTGAATCACTGCACTTAAACACCAGTTTAGTAGAGGATCCCTTAGTTGTTTCGAATCCAATTGGGGGCTCAGCTTATTTGTCTATGATGTGTTTGGATTTGAAAATTTCCATACTTAGCGTTGAATTTAGATGTGATGCTTATGTGTTGGGCTTCACGGGCTATGGGCTAATTTTAGGAATGGATTGGTTATCCAGAAATGGGGCCGTTCTTGATTGTGAAAGGAGAGTAGTTAGGCTCGTGACTCGCCTTGGCAACACTCTCGAAATCTTCTATAATCCCATAATTTCGGTTATGCTAAGTTATCTAGAATCGCTTGACACGTCTGAGGAAAATCTACGATCTGTTAGAGTGGTCCGAGAATATTCGGATGTGTTTGAGGAGGTGAAGGGCTTGCCTTCGAAGCGGGAGATAGATTTTCGAATATATCTTGTGGATAATGCGAAACCAGTATCTTTGCCAGTACGCCACATGGCTCCACGTGAAAGGAGGGAACTCGGTAAGCAAGTGAAGGAGTTGCTTGAGAAGGGGTTAATAAGAAGAAGTATATCGGAGTCGGGTGCTCCAGTAGCATTTGCCACGAAGGCGGATGGGTCACTTAGACTTTGTGTGGACTATAGAGAATTTAATAAGCTTACTAAGAAGAACAGACACCCACTACCGAGGATTGACGATCTCTTCGATCAGTTAGTTGGCGCCTCAGTGTTTTCGCAGTTGGACTTAGCCCCTGTTCCATCAGTTGAGAGTGGCTGAGGATAGCATTGACAAGACAGCCTTTAGGACACCGGACGGTTTCTATGAATGGTTAGTGATGCCCTTCGGTTTGACAAACGCCCCCGCATACTTTGTTGATTTGATGAGGAGGGTCTTTAGGGAGTACCTTAACAAATTTGTGGTAGTCTTTGTAGATGACATCTTGATCTTTTCTAAGGACGAAGAAGAGCACGCCCTACATCTTAGGGAAGTGTTGGAGACCATACGAGCGCATAGCCTTAAGGCTAAATTTTCTAAGTGTCACTTCTGGAGGAAGGAAGTACGGTTCTTGGGGCACGTGGTTTCCAAAGAAGGGATAGCTGTAGATCCCGCGAAGGTAGTGGCCATCCAAGATTGGAAGGTTCCTAAAAATGCTACCGAAGTGAGAAGTTTCTTAGGGTTGGCTGGCTACTATAGGAAGTTTATCAAAGACTTCGCAAAGATATCAGCTCCACTGACACGCTTGACGAAGAAGAACCTAGTTTTCACATGGGACGTAGATTGTGATGATGCGTTCCAACGTTTGAAGGGAGCTTTGACTTCAGCCCCAGTCTTAGTATTGCCAGACGGGAGTAAGCCGTTTACCGTTTATACTGACGCTTGTGGGATAGGACTAGGCGCGGTCTTAATGCAAGAGGGCAGGGTAATAGCCTATGGTGGAAGGCAGTTGAGAGCGCATGAGAAGAATTACCCCACACATGACCTAGAGTTGGCCGCTATTGTTTTCGCGCTTAAGTCTTGGCGTCATTATCTTCTTGGCGAGAAATTCGAACTATTCACTGACCACAAATCTTTAAAATACCTATTCTCTCAAGAGGACTTGAACTTAAGGCAGCAAAGGTGGATGGAGTTCTTAGCGTCCTACGACTTTGAGATAGCATATACCCCTGGCAAGGGTAACGTGGTGGCCGATGCCTTAAGTAGAAAAAGATTATCCTTAAGTCCTTTGTTTGTTGAGCGGCAAAGTTTAGAATTCATTTCGATGTTTGACTTTAGACCTTTCGTTGACTTCGTACCCGGTTTGCTAGCATCCTTGGAGGTCAGACCTACGCTTTTGGTACGGATTGGCGAGGCACAGCGAGACGACCCGCAGTTGGTTGAGTAAGTAGAAAAACTCAAAGGAGGGGAGTCATCAAGCCATCTCCGTAGGTATACCCTAGACGATAAGGGTTGGTTACGTAGGGACGGTAGACTTTGTGTACCAAAAGACGATGACCTAAGGAAGACTATTCTTGACGAAGCACATCGTTCGAGCATGACCATTCATCCCGGCGGGGACAAGATGTACAAAGACATGAAGAGAGTTTACTTTTGGGCCGGCATGAAGAAAGACGTGGCTGAGTATGTCGCTAGATGCTTGGTATGCCAACAAGTAAAAGCGGAGCAAAAGAAACCCGGTGGGTTGCTACACCCATTGGAGGTTCCACTATGGAAGTGGGAGAGTGTCTCGATGGATTTTGTGGATGGATTACCGCGATCGAGGAGGGGTAATACGGGGATTTGGGTTATAGTAGACAGACTTACTAAGAGCGCCCATTAAATTCCCATGAAGAGTAAGAGGACTGCTCCATGGTTAGCTTCTGTATACGTTCGAGAGATAGTTCGTTTGCACGGTGTTCCTTCTAGCATAGTGAGCGACCACGATCCTATTTTCACTAGCGAAATTTGGAGAAGCTTATAAGAGGCGGTTGGGACTCAGTTGTGTTTGGCACCGCATATCATCCTCGGACGGACAGCCAGACCGAGAGGGTGAATCGCATTCTAGAGGATCTGTTGAGGCTATGTATCCTAGACTTTGGGGGTACGTGGGAAGAGCATCTTCCATTGGTGGAGTTCGCATATAATAACAGCTTTCAGTCCAGCATTAGTATGGCACCATTCGAATCTCTTTATGGACGACCTTGTCGTTCACCTACATGTTGGTGGGAATCTACGGATAAGATCTTACTTGGGCCCGATATGATTAGGGAGACTTCGGAGAAGATCAACTTGATTCGAAGGAGGATGAAAGCAGCACAGGATAGGCATAAATCTTATGTGGATAAGAGGAGGACAGATCTCGAGTTTGAAGTTGGGGACATGGTCTTTGTCAAAGTGTCTCCATTACGAAACGTTGTTCGCTTTGGGTCCATTGGGAAATTATCACCAAGGTTTATAAGGTCGTTTCCTATTAAGGAGAGGATTGGACGGATGGCATATAGAGTGGAGTTGCCCGAGAGACTTAGTGGTGTACACGACGTATTTCATGTATCACATTTGAGGAAGTGCTTGCATGAGACCGCGGAAGTGGTAGAGCCGAGCTTTCTTAGAGAGGTGGAGATAGAGTGTGATGCGACAATTCGATGAGCTCCTACGCGCATTCTTGGGTCGGAGATCAAGAGGTTGAGGAATCGAGAGGTCAGACTAGTCAAAGTGCAATGGGGAGATGATGAGAGCAACGCTGGGAGACAGAAGAGAAGATGCGTTCACGATACCCTTTTCTTTTTGAGGGTATGTCTTTTAATTTCTCCTTTATCGCTTAGCTTGTACTTATCTTATCTTTAGTATATCCTCTCGCTAGTATCTTTGACCTTTAGTTAGGATAATCCTATGGTTGAAACATGTGTTTGAGACATGTTATGTATGGTGGATGCAAAGTGGATGCAAGTGTTTGCTAGTGGTTGCTCGTGGATGCATATACACACACTATTAGGCACCAGATCGGCTCAGTCACTTCATATTGCATATTGCATATATATGGATGTATTTAGTAAAATGGATGTATAATGGTTGTATTATCATATAGTTGTTGCATTTGGGTGGATGGTTGTGCACGCATATAGAATTAATATGTATCATTAGGAATCTTTTGCATACATATTGGACGCATGGCACTATCATGAATTGCACTAAGGAGGTCGACTGAATCAGTAGACCGCCTAATTTTGCATTAGATATGGACATATACACACACTGTGCATATAAACATTAAAGCATTAGAAGTCTTTTAAGGACAATGGATGCTGGTGTTTGATGGTTGAGTAGATGGACGATTAGATGGTAGGATATACATTCTTCTTGACTTGGAGATTTCGGGGACGAAATCCTTTAAGGAGGGGAGAATGTAACACCCCGTAATTTTATAACATTAAAATTCACAAATTAAAGTATACTTAATTTTTAGAAAAGAATTAAGTGAAATGGGTTGAGCATAGAAATATATATATATATATTAATATATATATATATTAAAAAATAAATAAATAAATAAATATGCGAAAAAGTTCAAAACAGCGAATTAGGAGGGGAAATAACCGAACCGGACCATTTTTGAGGTCGACCCGAGCCCTGATGGGTCGACTAGGGGTTAATCCAGGGTGTTTGGCTGTCAACCTGTGGGCCGATTCGCTCAAATGCAGATTTTGCATTTGATTGGTTCTCATGGTTCAGGGTTAATCTAATGGTCCTAAATAACTTCCTACACCTATAAATACATCCTAATGCTAACCCTAAACCTAATTAAAATAGAATAGTTACCATCGCCATGGAAATCAATGGAGCCGCCGCCAACTAAGAAAGAAGAAAAGCAAATTCAATTCTAATTCTCTCAACCCTAAAGCAAAGCAAAACTCTCTCTTTTCTTCTCTAAATTGTGAGTATGATGATCTTAACAAGATTATTATCATTTTAATTAGGTTGAGTTATGAATGGATTATGAGTAGATGATGTGAATTATCATATATGTTGTTGTAAACCCCTTTTGCTAACATGTATATGTAAATCCAATATTATGTGATGATGATATCTTATATGTTTTAAATCATGCTATGATGATGTTATGTATGTTGAATGTTTATAAGCTAAGTTGTGATGAATCATACACGTTAAAAAGGCCATGATGTTATCATCTATGCTAGTTAGTTCATATTAATTAAATCATCATGTTTGGGTTATGTTGATCTATATGACAAGTCACATATGCAAGTTAGATTGATTAGAAAAGTTATGAACATATGCCAAGACATCTATTATGACATCTAGAATTATGCTATGACATATGTGATATCCTATGCTAGTTCACACCATCATTATGTTGCCTAAAAACCCCATATGCAAGTTTATGTATAGATTTGGGCTATGATCATATCATGTAAATTGAGACATTTAACAAGTTGACACCTTTTGATCCTTAACATGTGTAGTTTATGCAAGTTTCACCCCTATTATGATTAGATTTATTTTAATTGTCTATATGTTGTGATAATTTATCTTTGTGCTAGGTGTTAGACTATACAAGTCTAGCCTATATTATGCGTTGAATAAGCGAACATATAAACGTGGGGTAGGGGTAATATTAAGGATTTAATATTAAAAAGTTAGGGTGCAATTGATATGATTTTGCATGCCATAAGTGGATGGCCATAATTGAGATAATTATGGACATCATTAAAAGTTGACTTAATTAATAATTTGAATAGGGAATTATTAAAACTGGGGTAAAAGATTTTAAGTGTTAATCAATGCTTAGGACACGAGGTTGGACTCGTTTGTGACGTAAACCCGCCCGGACCCGCCCGGCAAATCCAGTGGTCTCAAATGTCAGCCCAATGTGAGAGGCCCTAGGCCTAAACTAAAGCATAACGGTTGTAAAGACACGAAGTTAGACTCTTTTATGGTGTAAGACTGCCCGGACCCGCCCGGCAAATCCAGCTGCCATAAATGCCAGTCTAATGTGAGAGGTCTTTATGAGGTTATGGCCTGAATGAATTAGAAATACTTAACAAGACAAACATGTAAGGTGGGACATGGGGGTTAAGTAGGTTCCTTGGGTGGCATGAGGAATCTAGGGGGTGCCCTTAGTGGCATGTGAAATACGATTAGTAAGACTTAACCAAACACACATGTAAATGAACATGACTAAGAGGGTTAAGTGGGATATACTAGTGACAAGCTTAGATGGGTAGCTTGTGGGGGCCCATTTCGACCAGCATCCCAAACGTATCTTTGTGGGCTCGACCCAAGTCGAGGACGGGACACGCATGCTGGGTTTGACTGTAAGACGCCAAAACGGGGAGCGGTGGCAACGCAAGTTCAACGGGTTTCATATGCGCGTGTGGACCCGGGCTGGTAGATAAGACGTTGTTGCATCTTGTAGGTATAAGCCGTGCATTCTCAAGTTGTATCGGGTTGCCACTTTAGGGGAGTGATACACCCCACTGTGGGGCCAGCACGGGTATCTACGAGTAGGGAGCCGATCGAAAATGGGTAGTGGGGGTACACCTAGTGGAGATAGGGGCAGACGACACCTATGTAGTCAGCTAGGGGTACGTAAGACTATTTATATGTTTCTGTGTGAAGCAAGTGGGATCAACCTTTAGGGTGACTGGTGCGGTGCAGTGTAGTAATATGCGGTACAGTGTAGTAATCATTCGTTAGTAATTAGGTGTGCCTTTACCGTTATCTTTAACGTTATCTTAAACGCTATCTTTATCTTCCTAAGAGTTCATAGACATTTACTTGTCTACCAGCTTATGCCTTAGTCTAGTTATTTTGACAATAGTATTGTTAGAATTATCATACCCGCCAGACTTTATGTCTGACCCCCTCTATTTCTATCCTTTTTCCCCCTCCAGGTCCTCAGGTTGGGCCCAGCTCTAGTGGAGTTTGATTGTATTGCTTCATCTCTCTTTGGAAAGCTTGGACCGTTGAAGTAAAGTCCAGCTTGTTATCTTTTTAGTGGCTATTTATGTAATGGGATTATGTTTTTTGTTTTTATGAAGATGGATATTGTACTTGGTTATGATCTATAGTTTTATGATGTAACAAACATGTTTAATTTCCGCTGCAATAAAATGAAGTTTTAGATTTCCAAGTACTATTTATTATCTGTCTTGTTGTAATTTTTCTATTCTATATTCACTTATAACCTCCATGGAAGTTAATGCATTCCCTTTGTGAGTGACATTAATGGACATGGGGTGTTACAATATATGTATGCAACTTTTCCGTAAGCTGTGTTCGGATTAAAATCTGAAAATAAACCAGCGCAAATGTGTGCAGGTATTTGAAATATTTGCACACATGTATGCACGTATTTGCATGAAGGAAAATCAACGAAGATGAATGTAGTGAAAAATAAGCACGGATGTATGCAGGAAAATGATATATGTGCATACTATTATGCATTTAACTGGAAATTTCATTTTTTTTCTGTTTTTTTTATTTTTGACGCCTTGTTTGATGATTTTTTGTTCTGAATTTTTTAGCGTTTACATGTTTTATTTAAATACGAATTTACATGATTTTTTTATTAATTTTATATTTTTCGATGAATTTTCAGAAAATAGGGACCTAATTTATAATAAGTTTATGACCGGTTTTTTTTCTATTTTGAAACTATAACAGGGACCTGTAAAAAACGCACCCTTTATTTTATATATACGAACTATAGAAAACATTTATGTGTTGAATAGAAATTCATTCGTTAAATAGAAATTCATGTGTTGAATGGTATTCGTGTTTTAAATAAACAATTTTAACAATAAAAAATCACAATTTTATTTTATATATACGAACTATAGAAAAAATTCATGTGTTGAATAGAAATTCATTTGTTGAATAGAAATTTATGTGTTGAATGGTATTCGTGTTTGAAATAAATTGTTTTATAATAAAAATTATATTTTTATCATCTATATGAACTATATAAAATAGTCGTGTTTTGAAATAAATTGTTTTAAAATAAAAATCATATTTTTATCATCTATATGAACTATATAAAATAGTCATGTTTTGAAATAAATTGTTTTGCAATAAAAATCACATTTTTATTATATACATGAATTGTTAAAAATAGTGAAGTATCGAAATAAATGTCGGTTGTATAAAAATATCATTATTATCAAATGTATGAAAAGAAAATAGTTTTGAAATTGAAGAATCGATCATATTTATATATATATATAATTGAAATATATCGAATAACGAAGCTATAGTTCGTGTTTTGAAATTGTGATTTAGAACGATTAGTGCGAGAGATCTGACCAACGGATTTTCCCGAAACCGAAAACGTTGGGTTCGTCTTGGAAATATCTTTCCAACGATATGCACTTTGTGAAGATCCAACGGTTAGATTTTTAGATATGTGTAAATCAAATCTGAAGAAAAATAGCGCCACGGCCGCGTTATGGCCTGAAGCGTCGTTTGAATAAATTGGCTATAAATAAATAAATAAAAATAGCGATAAATCATTATAAAATATTATAAACGATATGGAATGAAAATAAACCGAATTTACCCGATTTATTGGATATTAGATGGTTGAATGTGAAATTTATAAACTAACTGAATGTTAGCTAAGTCGAATGGTTTCCTGGGTTTTGATCTGATGTTGGTTTCGGCCTTCGGGGTTAATATTTGGGAAATCGTTCTCTTACTAATTTACGGTTAGTGAATGATGAATTGGAATGAAGCATATGTTGTGTTTGTGTAGCACTTGTTTATTACATACGCGAGTTGCTCAGAAAGACCGGGTTTATCCCATTCTGAATAACTGAATCGACGATAAGAAGTCGATGATGAAGTCGGTGGTTGAAGATCGGAGATCTTCACCTCGGTTGGATGATAACTGATGTCCTGATTGGGAGGCATCCCGAAATATGGATAATGAGTGGTGATCGTCCAGACGTACGTGGAAATTTTTGGGTATGCGAGGTATATAGTGTCTCCGGTTTCGTTCAGACCCAGAACGGACTTGTAAATGGACTATGTGCCTGGCATTGGAATTCATTCTGTGTGATTGATAGCCATCAGTTGCATGGTGCGAATTGCCTGTGTGGCATGCTAAGATGCAATGATCAAGGCCTCTGTTGAAAAGAAAAGTCTTGTGGTTGATGATCAAAGCACGGCCTGTGTGGCGTGGCTTTGTGTATAACGTGAATTTGCGAGCTTCACACCCCAGTATGAACCAGAAACGGGAGAGGACCTCAGGGAGGGCATGCGTTTCTTTCTAGCTAGAGGTGGTGTCAGTGCTTGAACTGGCTGACATTTATATTATTTTCACCTATGTGGTTGTTGCTGTTGCGAGGCGCCTCAGATATATCGATGACTATGTGAAGCCGATGGAGTCATTCGTTGGCTCATTTATGCCCTAAAGGGCGAGGAAACGTAGTGTTCAGGCATTTTAATCCACATCAGTGGACCGGCCCTGTCGCTCCAAGGGTCACTCGAGCTCCGATCCTGAGACATGGGCTAGATTGTCTAGAAGTCGGTAAGGACTATCTTTTGCCTTGGTTCATGATGGGAATCCAATTTCCAAATACGACACCGTGCGGTTTTGATTGTATACCTATATATGGCGACATGATATATGGTACCCATGTCGTCTATGATTGATAGTTATGATTGAAATTGTTTTTGAAACATATAAACACTAGTAATAATATCAAATTCTTTTGTTTTATTCGTATCAAGCATATTTTGGCCATTATAAGGTAAAACTCTATCCTCCGGTTTGCGTTGCATTGTGTGATGGGAACTGAGTCTTATATTGGCTTCATTTTTATAAAAAAGCATTGCGATGTTTAAAAGATTTACTTGCTATGAAGCACTGGCAATCCAACGAGTGAACCTGTTCCACGAAAGTGGCGTGGTCCTGTGATTAGCCATATTATAAATGTGCTAAATAGATTTCTCATACCAGTCCCATGACTGACTCGTAGTTTGTTTCACTTGCAAACTCGGGTGCCCCTTTTTCTACACGAGCAGCCTTGTTTTCAGGTTTTAGCAGGCTCTTTCTGGATAGCTGGAGCTGAAGATGGATTCTGTCATTTATCTCTTTTTATGTTGTTCAGCTCCTATTGTACATATTATGTTTGTTTTCCGTTGTAGACATTTATGTATAGCTGAACTGTATTTGTACTAAGTATGATCCTGTATACTGTGCAACTCTGATGATTACGTTTATCCATTTATTCTATTGTACATTATTTTGTGAAATTATTTATTTATGTTCTGCTATTATCTGTTTGTGTGTTATATTCCAAAGATTACCCTTGCCACCGTCAGTACGGGGTTTGGGGTCGTCACAACGTGGTATCAGAGCTTTGGTTAAGCTTAGTTCTGGAATATAACATATTAACGAACTCATCAGAAATAGAACCAGTAGTGTTCAAGGATGAATAACTCTTTACAGATAGGATCAGTAATATCCTAGTATGAGTATAGTAGAATCGGAATAACTCGTTAGAGATGGGGTCAGAAGTGCCCCAGAACGAGTTGAGAGTTATATGTTTATAAATAACGTATTTGTGATTATATATATAGTCTGGCTTTAGAAATATAATTTTTGAATATATAAAAGATATATATTTGAAAAGTAAAAGAGTATATGAATCGATTAGTATATTTTTGCAAAAGTTAAAAACAAATTGATTGTTGTTTGTGTTGTGTGATAGTGGATTTGATTAATTAAATTATTAGAACAATAGTTAATTTAATCAATAAGAGAATGAATGGTAGAATTTATTTGATTAAATCACACATTGAACTGATTTAAAAATAGATAGAAATATATACATGTGCATTATATATGTTTCAATAAGTAAATGGATTAGCTGTTGAGTAAAGAAATTATTTGCGTGCCCAACAAATAGGTAAACCTTAATGAGTTGGTTGCGCGATTTTATTATTATATCAGCTCCTGTGATTTCCATTAGATGTGGAGTGCTGGTTATCCTGTGTGTAATAATAAACGTCGCCATAGAATAGTAACAATTAATTTTGAACTACACTACATGGCATATTCCTTGAAGACAGGCATACTTCATCATATACCACATAAGCATTTGGAGCTTGTGTGACGAGGTTGAAGATTTACCATACGAGCGAGAGGCTTGTATGGCGATGACTATATATTACAGGTTGAACTGATGACTGATATGGGCCATATAAAATGTAATGGTAAATTGCAAGATTAATAAAAACCCCACACGGGTCTGGATGTGACAATAAACACGTCTCTCTGGTCATTAAGGCACAAATACCATTTATAGAGTGATGAGAATTTATTCTATGGAGTTATGATCTATACACACTCCCCTATAAACACCGGA
Source organism: Allium sativum (assembly GCA_030737875.1). Lineage (NCBI taxonomy): Eukaryota > Viridiplantae > Streptophyta > Magnoliopsida > Asparagales > Amaryllidaceae > Allium > Allium sativum. The sequence goes on along the minus strand of CM060909.1, from coordinate 742,969,656 downwards.
ATATATAACAATAAATATGTGCATGCTTATTAGGATTTATTGGGTACCTAATACGGCCCAATAAATTTCCAAACCCCTCCCCGTACAAAGGAGGTTATGGCGAAATTTTTCGAAAATTTAGGGTGTTAGCCAAATTTTTGAAGAATTTGAAAATTCTTAGAAACTGAAAAGTTGAAGAGTGGAAGCCAGATTGAAAGTAGAGTTGATTAATCAAACCAATTTCGACTTTGTTCCTTTTCAGGGACGAAAAGTTTTAAGTGGGGGAGATTGTAACAACCCAGAAAATCTGAACCAATTTTAAATTTTTAAATTGGCTTTTTAGTGAATTTAAAATATTTAAAATAAATATTTTAAATAATAACGATGAAAAGTGAGTTTGAATCGATGTTTGAAAATGAATATAATTATTTCTAATTATAAACAAGGCCTGAAATGGCGCGGTAGTTTCAAAATTTCAATTCAAACTTTTACTGGCTGTATTGGGTGCAAAACAAAACAGATTTTAGTGAAACCAAAAATATTTAAATCTGTTAGTGAATATCTTTCTAACGAATCTGAAAAATCAAAGTTTCATAGCGGGAAGCAAAAGTTATGGCTGAATGAATTTTCAGAAAGGTCGCTATAGAGTTTATATAGCCCGTGAAAATGGCCATTTTGTGAACGACCTCAGAATTCGACGAAACCACTTTTACTGGATCCGGTATGTCAAATTATTGCTAGATTTCAAATTTCATAATTTTTGAAGCGAGTATGTGAGCTTGGCAAAGGAAAATGTGTTTTGGTCAATTACTATTAAATTGGATCGACCAGAAAATGGCCATTTTTCAAACAGTCTCAGAATTCGAATAAACTAGTTTTGTTGGGACTGTATCATCAAAACATAGCTAGATTTATTTTTCGGGAATTTTTAGAATCAGTATGTGGCCCCGGCAAATTGAAATGTATGTTAAAATCAAATATTGAATGTTTTATATTTTAATTTGAAGAAAAATTGACTGAAACAGTCGAATGGGCCTACGAAACATATCCTATTGTGTTCGGAATGGTGGTATTTGGCAAGGGACGATAGTCGTTGGGTTTGGATTGGCGTTCGTAGGAGGCAAGGGGTATTTTTGGATTTTAAAAATATATAAATATATAAAAAATATCATTGGTCAAACAGTTTCTCTCTCCCCGACTATTGCTCCAGGCGACGGCGGATTGCATTCAAACCTTCTCTCCTCTTTTTCTTCAAATCCACTCAATAAAAACCCATGGCCCTTTGGAGAATTCTGTAGTACTCCTCATGATCTTCGCATCAATATAAAGTTTGGATTTTTTTCATGACCTGTAGAGCTCGAATCGAGCTCGGGAAGTTGGTTGTTTTTGACCGCCGCCGGGGAGAATTCTGACCACCGAGTTCAAAGCGGTGGGTCCCTCTGGAGGCGCCTCTCCAAGCTCTATAACATGGAAGAGGCCGATTGTCCTATCGTGCGACGGTTTAGGTGTAAGATCAAAACCTAGTTTTGAACAGGGTTAGAGAGGTACAGATGATTTTATATTAAACTATTTAATAGCACTTTAAAGCGCTACGGTTTTTTATTTCACTGTAAAAATCATATCTTTTTCGTTTCTTGTTGAAATTCAGTGAATCAAGAGACAGTGGACTCGTGTGGACGCCTTCTACATTCTAGAAGAGACCGGATATTTTTCTGAGCCTTCTGCTATTTTTGGTGGAGTGGAACCCAATGTGAGATTTCTGAATTATAAATGATATGGAAAACGACGATGTATAAATTATATAGTCGATGTATGAGTTATATAAGCGTTGTACACCTCATGTATAAGTTGTACTTCGATGTATAAGTTATATATGCGTTGTAAAAATTATATATATGTTGAAACAGAAGTGAAATATATTTATAGAAATATATATATATATATATACACACACACATATACGCCCCTCGTCCACAAACCATGGACGATAATTATTGGTTGTGATTGGTGTGAAAATTGGTTGATAGCGAATGGTTGATTAAATTGTTTGTGGTTGAAATTGATTGATTGTGGTTGAAAAGTACCCGTTTGTGGTTGAGAATTATTTAGTTGAAACACATAGGATTAGTTTGTGGAAAAGAAAAATATAAACATTCCGTTTGCGTGCGAACTAGATGCATGAAATCCCCATTGTCAAAAGTTGTGAGGCTTTAAGGTAGAGCGAGGAGCCGTACTAGGGACGACCCCGGTTTTAACTACCCTGCCGTTATGCTGACGAAATTTTCAATAATATTCATGTGTTAGAATTATTTTCATATGTTGAAACTATATTCGAGTGTTGAATAGAAAACATTCATGTGTTGAATAGAAATTCATTCGTTGAATAGAAATTCATGTGTTGAATGGTATTCGTGTTTTAAACAAACTGTTTTAACAATAAAAATCACATTTTTATTTTATATATACGAACTATAGAAAACATTCATGTGTTGAATAGAAATTCATTCGTTGAATAGAAATTCATGTGTTGAATGGTATTCATGTTTTAAATAAACTATTTTAACAATAAAAAGTCACAATTTTATTTTATATATACGAACTATAGAAAACATTCATGTGTTGAATAGAAGTTCATTCGTTGAATAGAAATTCATGTGTTGAATGGTATTCGTGTTTTAAATAAATTGTTTTATAATAAAAATCATATTTTTATCATCTATATGAACTATATAAAATAGTCGTGTTTTGAAATAAATTATTTTATAATAAAAATCATACTTTTATCATCTATATGAACTATATAAAATAGTCGTGTTTCGAAATAAATTGTTTTGCAATAAAAATCACAATTTTATTATATACATGAATTGTTAAAAATAGTGAAGTGTCGAAATAAATGTCGGTTGTATAAAAATATCATTTTTATCAAATGTATGAAAAGAAAATAGTTTTGAAATCGAAGAATCGATTATATATATATATATATATAATTGAAATATATCGAATAACGAAGCTGTAGTTCGTGTTTTGAAACATGATTTCAAACGATTAGTGCGGGAGATCCGACCATCGGATTTTCCCGAAACCGAAACCGTTGGGTTCGTCTTGGAAATATCTTTCCATCGATACCCACTTTGTGAAGATCCAATAGTTAGATTTTCAGATATGTGTAAATCAAATCTAAAGAAAAACAGCGCTACGGCCGCGTTATGGCCTGAAGCGTCGCTTGAATAAATTGGCTATAAACAAATAAATAAAAATAGCAATAAATCGTTATAAAATATTATAAACGATATGGAAGGAAAATAAACCGAATTTACCCGGTTTATTGGATATTTGATGGTTGAATGTGAAATTTATAAACTAACTGAAGGTTAACTAAGTCGAATGGTTTCCTGGGTTTATATCTGATGTTGGTTTCGGCCTTCGGGGTTAATATTTAGGAAATCGTTCTCTTACTAATTTACGGTTAGTGAATGATGAATTGGAATGAAGCGTATGTTGTATTTGTGTAGCACTTGTTTATTATATATGCGAGTTGCTCAGAAAGACCAGATTTATCCCATTCTGAATAACTGAATCGACGATAAGAAGTCGATGATAAAGACGGTGGTTGAAGACCGGAGATCTTCACCTCGGTTGGATGATAACTGTTGTCCTGATTGGGAGTCATTCTGAAATATGGATATTGAGTGGTGATCGTCCAGAAGTACGTGGAAATCGATGGGTATGCGAGGTATATAGTGCCTCTGGTTTCGTTCAGACCCAGAACGGACTTGTAAATGGACTGTGTGCCTGACATTGGAATTCATTCTGTGTGATTGATAGCCATCAGTTGCATGGTGCGAATTGCCTGTGTGGCATGCTAAGATGCAATGATCAAGGCTTCTGTTAAAAAGCAAAGTCTTGTGTTTGATGATCAAAGCACGACCTGTGTGGCGTAGCTTTTTGTATAACGTGAATTCGCGAGCTTCACACCCCGGTATAAACCAGAAACGGGAGAGGACCTCAGGGAGGGCATGCATTTCCTTCTAGCTAGAGGTGGTGTCAGTGCTTGAACTGGCTGACATTTATATTATTTTCACCTGTGTGGTTGTTGCCGTTGCAAGGCGCCTCGGATATATCGGTGACTATGTGAAGCCGATGGAGTCATTCGTTGGCTCATTTACGCCCCAAAGGATGGGGAAATGTAGTGTTTAGGCATTTTAATCCACATCGGTGGACCGGCCCTATCGCTCCAAGGGTCACTCGAGCTCTGATCCTGAGACATGGGCTAGATTGTCTCGAAGTCGGTAAGGACTATCTTTTGCCTTGGTTCATGATGGGAATCCAATTTCCAAATGCGACACCATGCGGTTTTGATTGTATACCTATATACGGCGACATGATATATGGTACCCATGCCGTCTATGATTGATAGTTATGATTGAAATTGTTTTTGAAACATATAAACACTAGTAATAATATCAAATTCTTTTTTTTATTCGTATCAAGCATATTTTGGCCATTATAAGGTAAAACTCTATCCTCCGGTTTGCATTGCATTGTGTGATGGGAACTGATTCTTATAATGGCTTCATTTTTATAAAAAAGCATTGCGATGTTTAAAAGATTTACTTGATGTAAAGCACTAGCAATCCATTAGAGTAAACCTTTTCCATGAAAGTGGCATGGTCCTGTGATTAGCCATATTATAAATGTGTTATGTAGATTTTTCATACCAGTCCCATGACTGACTCGTAGATTGTTTCACTTGCAAACTCGGGTGCCCCTTTTTCTACACGGGAAGCCTTGTTTTCAGGTTTTAGCAGGCTCTTTCTGAATAGCTGGAGCTAAAGATGGATTCTATCATTTATCTCTTTTTATGCTATACAGCTCCTATTGTACATATTATGTTTGTTTTCCATTGTAGACATTTATATATAGCTGAACTGTATTTGTACTAAGTATGATCCTGTATACTATGCAACTTTGATGATTACGTTTATCCAGCGTATTCTATTGTACATTATTTGGTGAAATTATTTATTTCTGTTCTGCTATTATCTGTTTATGTGTTATATTCCAAAGATTACCCATGCCATCGTCAGTACGGGGTTTGGGGTCGTCACAAACGTTTTTACCGTCAACCATGGCATTTGAAAGCGATGTCAAAAACCTTTCATGACGATGCCCGACCGACTAGGTTCTTTGAAGTACGACCGACCCTATGCCCAAATCTCCACTGATGCGTGCCCCAAATCTCGACCGACCCATATCCTTAGTCAATGACCGACCGACCACCCAACTAGTGACTGACCGACCCCTCAAGTGTCACAAACGACCCCTCCTTGCACGATCGACCAGAAGTGATCGACCCATATTTGACCAACCAATATTTGCCCGACCACTATTTGACCGACCCATAATCGCCGACCGACCCATATGCTGAACGACCTGTATTTGTCGACCGACCATATATGTTGACCGACCACTATTTATCGACCGACCATATATATTGACCGACCACTATTTATTGACCGACCATATATGTTGATTGACCACTATTTGCCGACCAACACCTGGACATACCCAAATCAAGTCCAATTTTGACCAAAACTTCGCCAATCGACAAGATCGACGAAATCTACTCATCCACTTCATCAAATACAACCACAAGCATGTTATGAATCCACTAATAACATGAATATGACGATTTTTACCAAAATTTTGCAAATTTCACCAAAATCATGATAAATGATCATATGAACTAAATAATGAATCTAACTTGCATAAACATATGAAATAGCAAAGAAATCACCAGTATTAATTTGCTAAATTAGATCCTATGACGATTCATATGAAAATATGTGCACACTGTTGTATATAACGGTGTTGTATACACAATTATATGATTTTTGTTTGATGATAATAAACAAATATATTTTATTTTAAATGTGTTTGTTATTGTACTGTTATATAACATCACAGACAGGAATATAATATTTATATTTAAATAGGATACGACTGTACAGAATTTCATATATTCACACAGTATTTTATTTAAATATAAATATTTCAACATTCAAACAGTACAAATTATATGACTCCACTATTTGTACACATTCACAGATATTACACATGATATTGTACTTGTATATAAACTGAATACGTTAGACAAATTTGTTTGAACACAATAAAAATAATATTTTATTTCAGACAAATTTGTTTAATACAAACATCAGTACAATTCTGTTGTTACACAACTCCTCACTGTAACACTCTATCTATATATCTCATACATATATACAATCACTCATTTTACATTTTCATATTCATATATACAATCGTTCACTACTGTTATACACACTGACATTGCAATATACTTGTCTTCTGCCTTCTGCCTTCTGCTTCAGTCTTCACAGAATCTTTACTTTTAGTCCAGTCATCATCTTCACACCTATCATATAAAAAAACACACAGTATATGGAACAAAAATAATGTTCAAAATTCATGTGAATATAAATTTTATTTTTAAAATTTTTATTTGCCTCAGATTTCTGGTGTGTTTCTCATCATTTTTTCATGACAATCTAATCTGTGTCTATTCAGTTTGTATACGTATAGTACAGGGACAGGAAAATCCATTCGGATGGCTGCATGTACACAAGTGCATGAATATACATGTGTGCACTGCCTCGCCAATCAAAATGTAGCGAGCAGCCGAGGAGCAGCCACATGGACCAACTCGACTCAGCGCACACATGAAAACAAGTGCAGTCAACATAGTCAACACATATCAACATGGTAAAATGATCTCAACTTTTTCAAAATGAACATGTCAACAAGGGACAGGCAAAGGGAGATGGCACAACCCAAGCAAAAATGGTCGAGTAGCATAAAACATGATCAAAGCATGGTTCAGTCAATATTTTTAAAAGTGGACACAAAGTGATTAACCCAAAACAACAAGTGCAAAGTGACGGTGCAACATCATCAACACAAACATGAAACAGTTCAACTCAACATATAATAAGGGTACAACAGCTACAACATGGTGCGCACAAAATTGATCAAGCATGGAGGGTGAAAACAACAAAAATGTAAAATGGAGCAGCTTGTTTGTGCATGGTAGCACAACTCGACAAGTGCATGAATGGTACACGACAAAGTGCTCCAGACCCATAAGTAAAATTGCACTATTAAAACAACAAGTCTGGTTCAAGTCCAAAGCACAAGCAGTTCACATAAAGTATTGAGTGGTAAGAGGAAATCAAATGCAAAGTCATGAAACTTCAAGCAACATGGTGAAACATGCACAAGGCATGGCATGTACATGAACACAATATGATTAAGGCAAGATGCTTTTTTTCTTAGTTGGACAAGAATCATCAAGTTCATAAGTCAATGTCAAATGGCATATTCAAGTATGACAAGATTAAAGAGCAGATGAACAAGGCAGGTTCAGAAATGTGTGTGCATGAACACAAAGAAAATTTTCAAGTGTGCAAATGAAGTTCTGTTTTGGAAAGCAACATATCACACGAAAACTGAAATGTGCATAAGCAAGAAAACAACACAGAAAGAAGATAAATATACATTCCTGAAATGAGATTTACAAGGAAGTTTTTGGAAAAAACTTGAGGGATAAACCCGAGCAAATTTTGTGTAAAAATCTCAATAAAAGTTTCAGTTTTGAACAACATTGTTTTCGGCAAGAAATTATTTTCTGCAATCACTACTTTCTTTTTTTATTCAAGATTTTAGAAAGTCAATTTCTAGCAAGGCAACAGTTTTAAAGGGACAAAGCAACAATTAAAAAGGGGGAAGTTTATCATGCCATTTCAAAAGTGGAAATTCCATTCAAACAAGGGAATACCATTCATCAATTTAATGTCGAGGTAATCAATCTATTTTGGGTAACAAACTCAAATGGGATGGTGAAAAGTAATTTCCAGTTTTTGAAGAAATCAGAGAAAGCATTTTTTGGCAAGAGTTTGTTGGATCTAGAATAACCCTAGAGGGGGGGTGAATAGGGTTATTTACAGTTTTTAACTGAATTAACTGAATTAAAAACTTAACGAGATATATATATAATAAACTGATCACAGAAAATAGCAGAAACAGAAATGTAGAAAATAAATCACACACCGATATACCCAGCTTCGGCAAAAACCCTGCCTACTGCTGCATTTCTAAGGTTTCTACTAGGTGATAGAACAGTTCCCGCATACAAGACCATGTACACTCGCAAACACTGCTCCTATTCTAACCCTACGCTCAAATCCCTAGACTGATCCAATCCCCTAGATCAGATTTCCCGAATTACAAACCCTGTAACTCGTAATTCCAGATTTTACAGACACTGAAACTGGCAGTCAACACCTTGACTGATATCCTAGACTTAACAGATCTAGACACTGATTCGTTTGTTTACAAAAGAAATTCAAAATGCAAGAATAAAAACAATACAATTTAAAATAACAAAGAAAAAGCCTAAGGAGAATAATTTAAAGGAGTCATCCCCTTTTTCACACTAGGCTTTGTCAATGAAAAACTTGGCCGGCCCATTCCCTTTTCATTTGTAAACCCGATCTCTTTGGGTCTGAAAAAATGGCGGCTTTGAAAGGAAATTCAGAGCTAGGGTTTCTGAGATTTAGCCCCAAATCGAACTCGTATTCGTTGAAGAGATTTGTTCTCTGATGATCGGCTTCTCGTCGATGCCTCCTTATCTTCTGAGAATAAAAATGGCGGCCAGGAATTGTTCTAGGGTTTCAGAAATAAACCCCCAAATCGATTTCGATGCTTGATTGAATGACGTTCTCTGGTTGCTTTGATTCTCCTTGTTCCTTGCTCGATGATTTGGGCCTTTCAGACGATCGAAACACTTGAGAATAGAAAGTAAGTTATCTGAAAATTCTTGCTTTGAATTTCTTGAATTGATTTTGTGGGTTTTTCAATATCTGCCTGTGATGAAGTAGGTGTAAATATATAGGATTTAAAAATCCTATTATTCTCTGATTTCACAATGAATGACTCCCTGATTATTTGCGTGTGAATTCCTCTTTTGATTTGCACGATTTGAATTGAAATTGTTGCCATTAATCTCCTTGTGGCATTAAAACCCTTGGCTTGATTTATTAGCTGCTGCTATGTTTGAATCCCTGGCTCCTGGAATATGTTGCCTTGAATAAATCGTCCTTGATTTGATTTTTGTGAATTCTGTGATTGTTGCCATATATTCTCTGATGCCCCTATGACCAAATTGAGCAATTCTTGAAAGTCTTTTATGTGTTTCCCAATATAAACACCCATTCCAATATGAAAGGAAAGTAATTTATATAGACACAAAAATTCTTTTCTTCATGAACATGGTCGGTTTCATATATTACTGAGAATTGATATTTGAAGATTTGTTGCTAAAATTAATTTTTGCTTTGTCACCAAACCATATATGATTACACTCAGGCTTTAAATTTTTTTTTTTTTGATTTTCTCATGCATGATTGGGTAAACCTGCCGTATTGATCATGCTGATATGCTCCACTTTCACGCCTTTCCAACAATAAGAAATCTGATTTAATTTCTTTCCAACACAAGGAGTGAATGTTGAATTCATTTACTGTCCTATTTATTTTCTCATTGCTGATAAGAACCATTCTGCTTTTGGACTGAACCATTTGATATATATATTTTTTTTAATTGCTGAGAAGTTTGGTACTCCCTTGTTGTTGCATTTTTATTGCACCTAAGCCTTTCAACTCATGTGTGCTGCTGTGATTATGCATAGCCACTGTCTCGACTACTGTTTTGTTGCTGCACTTTTTCTTGAGTCTTCTTTGCTACTGGCCTTGTATACTGATGTACTTGAACTGCTTGTATCCTAATTATGTTGTCCATTTTGAAAACTGCCTTGAACAATTTGAATTTGTTTTGCTCCTTGTCCTTTTATCATGCTGCATAAGGCCTGAAAATGTCCTTGTGTCGATCATGCTTGTTCATGCTATTTTGTTTCACCAATATATGCACCATATATGCTTTGCTCTTTTTACTTTACTGCTATGAACTGAAACACCATTGTATATTGATCATTGTTGCTTTGTCCACTTCAACATGCATTTCCATGTTGTATGCTGTGATTACTTGTGTAGCTTGAACCTTGACATTTGCTACTGTAGTACTTGAAAGCTTGCATATGATAAATTTGAAATGAAATTGATTGTTCAACTCACTTGCCCCTTTATCCACAAAGCTGCTATGATGTAATGCTGTATGCACACTTGTCTATACTCATCATGTACTGCCATGTATACATCCATGCTTAGTACTTGACTTATTCACCACAATGTAGCCACTTGATGCTTTGAACATGTAGACATGCTGGTTTGACTTGACTCGAACCATGTTGCTGTAGTGAATGACTACTCGACCACTTTGCACCACCATGACACTTGCACATCCACATTTGTACACTTGGATCATGCTGCAACATATTTGAAATTGATGCACCCAGACTTGTTAGCCCCATGCTGCTATCATTCATCATGCTGCTCGGCCCCTTTGAGCTGCTTTGTAATTTGCACTTGTACTCCTCTTTTGACTTGTGTTGGACTTGCAAACTGTATTGTGTTTACTGCTTTAGGCATTGTTCGAACTTGTTTGGGCTGAAATGTTGTATTTTGGCTCCATGTTGGCTTTGCTATTTTTTGGCTTCATGTTGACTTTGGTGATTTTTGACTTCATGTTGACTTTGCACTGTCCGTTGCTGTTGTGCACTGAGTCGAGAAGGTCCACGTGGCTACTCCTCAGTTGCTCGCTGATTGGCGAGGCAGTGCACACGTGTATATTTATACACGTGTGTATATGCATCCATCAGACAATATTTTTTGTCCCTGTTCATATACAAACTAGCTAGACACAGATCAGATCAAGTCATGAAAAATGATGAGAAACACACCAAAAAAAAACTGAGGCAAATAATATTTATTTATTTATTTTTTTTTTTTTTAAATAAAAATAAAAAATATATATTTGCATGTGTACAGTTTTATTTCTATTGCAGTGTACTGTGTGTGTTTCTGTTTTATGTGATAGGTAAGAAGATGACTGGACTGATAGTGAAGTGCTGTGAAGACTAAAGCTTGAAGACAGAAGATGAAGACAAAAGACTAAAAAAAAAACAGAGTGTCAAAGTTTGTGAATGTATAAGTCTGTACTTGTGTCCATGTAAATGTATATATAAAAATGTGTAACGAGTGTGAATGTTATAGTGAGGAGTTGTGTATAGAAAATTTATTGTACTGTTTATTTGTAACAAACAAATTGGTTTGAAATAAACTATTATTTTATTTGTTTGTTAAACGAACCTGTCTATACACTTCTGTTTATTTACAAGTACAAAATTCAGTGAAGCGTAAATAGTGGAGTTATAATACAGTACTGTTTGAAATTCTGAAATAAAATATTATACTTAAACAAAAAATACTGTGTAGATATTTGAACTTCTGTATTGAGGTATTCTGTTTAAATATAAATATTATATTCCTGTCTGTGATGTATATAACAGTACAATAACAAACACATTCAAAAAAATATATTACTTGTTTGTTATCATCAAACAAAAATCATATAATTGTGTATACAACATCGTTATATACAACAATCTCCCCCTTTTGATGATGACAAACAAATAAAAGATTTTGTATATAATAAATGTGTTTGTTCGTGAATATTTGAACTCCCCCTATTTAAATGCTCCCCCTACAACAGAAACTCCCCCTATAACTGTGCATGAGTGAAATGTATGAATAATAATAAATTTTCAAAATTAAAAGTATTTATAACATATTCACTCATAAATCAAAATCTAATCCATTCTCCCCCTTTTGTTATCATCAAAAGGATACAGATTTTAAAACACCGATGAAAAATTGACTAACGATATAATTTCAGCTGAAAAGGAAGAATGATCATCATAAATTTCAATCAGTCAAACAAAAATCATAATATTCTAAGAACAGGTGGCATATTTCACATTGTAGAAAATGACGGATATACGATGAATTTTATAAAAAATGAGGAGAGTTATAAAAAATATGAATATTTCCCAATTATTTTCAAAAGAATTTTATAGGATTAAAGCACCAAAAACGGTGATGGGTTTGGATTATAATTAAAAATTCAATTTAAGTGAGAAAATCGAATAATCTCAAATCTCAATATCTATTAATCAACAAATCATAATACGTCATAATATTTTCAACACATTTCACAGATTAGAATATGGATTGATAGGCTAGTTTTTATATACACAAAGGAGAATTTCAAATCAATTTCAATTTATAGCACAATTTTCCTTTTTCCCTTTTATTTAAGAGCACACTGACCACGCATAACCAGAGCTTGGATTTTTAAATGAAGTCAGTCGCAGCTTAAATTATAAGTTGTCTCTTAACCATGCATGACCAGAGCTTGGATTTTTAAATGAGGTTAGAGACACACTTATATATTTATTATATATATATTTATCATTTCAGCTTTTTAAAAAAGAAAAACTCCTTGGTATAAAACCAATATATGGATGATAGAAAATGCGGTAGGTACAGAAATGGACTGTGAAATAAATTTCTAAATTAATTATATTATGAGATATGACCAACTGTACCTGGATTATTGAAAATTTTCAATTATCACTAATTCTGAATAATAATAATATAATCACAATTCCATCACAAATATTTTCACTGTTTATTCAATAAAAATTTTAACAAATATTAAACTCTCCACATTAATATAAAAAACATGATGGATGGCAGAAAGATGATAGATAAAGGAGATGGTCATGAAATAATTGCCAGTTCAAAGATATTATAATAAATATTAAACCATCATGAAAAATCCAAATAAAATTTCCTCTTGTTGTGAAATATATTGCAGTCACAATTCATCACAATTTCAAAATCTTATCATAATTTTGATGAATTCTAAATGCAGTTCAATTTGAATATTGATTTCAATTTCTGAATGAATAATCAATAAATAATTTTAAAGTTGAAAATCAATTACAAGAGTAATATGCTGATCTATACATGACCAGAGGAAAAAAAATATACAGCAAAAAAAATGTGCAGCACTTTTAAACTGATACCACATGGTGTCTCTACAAAGTGAAAATTCAGAACAGATGGAAAAAAAAACTGATACCAATTGTAGTCTCCCTTATTGAGAAATTTAATTACACCCTGATGGACTATCATGGACATCTCAGACCAAAGAAATTTAAGCACAAATTCAGCCAGACAAATTTAGTACATTTATTTGAATAAGGCAAAAAAAATATGTGTGGATCTATACAAGGTGAAAAATTTGAATCTCAGTACAGATGGGTGGAACAAATATAGGCACTTCTGATGCCACTTGTTATCTCGCTCTCGAGGATTTTAATCACACCCCGGTGGCTAACAATGGTACCTCAGTCAACAGAAAAGACTTAATTACAAAGCAAGCAACTCAAGCACGCAAATTTCATTTATCGGAGCACGATAAATCTTTGATACCAAATCAAGCAGTCCTCAAAAATATTTACAAATCAATTTCTTATAATCAGAGCAGCATGATTCCAAAATAAACAATTTTAAAAAACAGTATCAGAGCAGCACAGAGAAATCAGTATCACAACAGACTTGTCAAGATGTTGGTCACATAAGGTGGTTCATGATCCAAGATTTGCAAATATACTCTATTTTAAATCATTTGAAGAAATGTGAAAGTATTAGGATTTAATGAATCTATCACACCAGGTTATATTTCAGATTTAAGATATGTGTGAGATCCAATAAATCAATAATTTCAAATGATTTTAAACAAACATATATTCAAATCAAATAATCATGAAATAACAATGATTTTCAAAGACCATTTTCAAAAAAAAAAATTCAAGAATTTCTCAAAACTATTTCCGACAAGCCCAAGAGAAATTTCAGGTCATTTACATCAAATTTGAAAATATTCATGATCGGGATAATTTATTTGAAATCACATGAATCAATGTAAAGTTTTGGGATATAATGAATCAGTCACACAAGATTGACAATTTCAAAAATAAGAGATGTGTGATATTCAAAATATCTAGAATTTCAGATGATTTCGAACAAATATATTTCAAAATAATGATCATGAATAAAGATGAATTCCAAGATGTATCACTGATACAAGCCAATCTGAAAATCAATGAAATTATCACAACTGATAAATAACAGAGTGTTGTAATGAGTATAATATTTTGAGCTTTTCTAAAATGAATTAGAATAAACTCAGAACAACAAAGGTGTGTGACATTTCATTAAATATTCAGATCTTCAAAAATTTAGAATTCTAGTTAACAGTGTTCAAGATATGATATGAATGCATCAACACTGTTATGAATTCAACAATCAGAAAATAAACTTCAAAACAATTGCAGATATATACAAGTTCAAATTCAGGATATGGAAATGATTAACACATGATGATTTTATACAAGTAGGGCAAATTTCCAGAAAATCATTAATTCTGCAACTGGAAGTTTAAGAAGTACAGACAAAGATGAATATGGCAGTGTCAAATAAAAAAAAACAGAAGGGAATAGAGGAAGGAATAAACATAGAAAATAAAAAGCAAAGGGAATATACAAATGTGAGTTTAGAAATCATACCAGAATCAAATGTAAAGCAGAATCTCTAACTCAACAGATGTGGCTAAGGAACTGTGAATGATTCTGTGATATGAAGCAGTTTGAATCCGTTTCTCTTTTCAGCACAGTTGTTCCTCAGCCTCCTTTGGTACCTAATGATTGAGATGATCAAGTGGTCGAACAAAATTAGTAAAACCACTCACAGTTGTATTCATTTGTTTTGGTACCCAGACTTGCTTATACAACAAACCATTAGAATTAACTTTTGTACCCTTAGGAACCCAAATCGATTTGAATTTAATAAAACCCGTTTTATTTTCATTTGAGATCCAAGAAGGTTTAAATGGTTTGTTATAAAACAAATCCTCATTTCGATTGTGATTTACAGATCCTTTGAAGTTTTCAGAGTTAAAATTTTCAAAACAAACATTTCTAAAGTGATTTGAGGGATTTTTAAAGTCACAAGAATTTTGATTTCTAAAAACATCATTTTTCCCGAATCCAAGTCCAGATTTATTTCCACGATAAACTTGGTTTTGTAACAGCATATTCAACGATTTTTCCCCATTAGAAAATTTATTCAAGATTGATTCAAGTCGTTGAATTTTAGATTGAAGATCGCTATTTTCTTTTATTAAATTTGACCAATGACTTATAGCGATCTTACTCTTTTCAGCATCGTTTTGTTTCAAAACCAAATTTTCATTCTCAAGCTTTTTTATTTTGGCTTGAGATTCGGAAATTTCAAGTTCAAATCGTTTTTGTTTTTCAGACTCAAAATTCTTGGATTTTTCAATCTCATTTTCAAGTTCTTCTAAAATCAAATTTGATTTCAACAAATTCTCCTTTTCAGCAATTTCAAATTTGGAATTTATATCTGTTTTAAAATTTTCAAATTCCTTTTGCAGAAGATTATTCAAATTTGACAACTCAGTCTTGTTCTCATTTAAGATCAGAATTTCATCTTCAAACTTTTGAATACTTTTATTGAGATGAACAAGATTGGCTTTCAATTTCAAACAATTTTTGCAAACAGAATTTGAAGAATTTTTAACATATTCAAGTTGTGATTCCAAATCATCAATTTTGCTGATCAACTCAGAATTCCTAGATTTCAGAGATTTATTTTTAGATTGGAGTTTATCAACAGATTTAGTTAAATCAAGACATATATAAACCAAATCTTCGTATGAGAAATTCTCGGTTTCAGCATTTGTTGATTCTCCATCATCTGATTCATCTGAAGTTTCATTTGTAAATCCTGTTAAACAGAACTCTAAATCTGAGTTGACTTTATCGGGTTTTGAGCTGTGGTTGTCATACTTCGTATTGAGAGTGTCCCAGATTTCCTGTGCAGATAAACAATGACAGATAAGGTTAAACTGTTCAGTATTAAGATAATCAAATATGATTTTCATAGCACGAGTATTGAAATTAATATCTACACTATCAAATCCATTGATAATAACATCCCAACATTTGATATTAACAGATTTTAAATAAAATTCCATTTTGGATTTCCAGTTTAAAAAATCTGTTCCATCAAAAACATTTGGAGATGAACTGGACTGACTCTCTATCGGTTGACAACTAGGATGACCCATGACTCTAGAGTTAGTGAAATAACCTGCTCTGATACCACTTGTTGGATCTAGAATAACCCTAGAGGGGGGGTTGAATAGGGTTATTTACAGTTTTTAACTGAATTAACTGAATTAAAAACTTAACGAGATATATATATAATAAACTGATCACAGAAAATAGCAGAAACAGAAATGTAGAAAATAAATCACACACCGATATACCCAGCTTCGTAAAAAACCCTGCCTACTGCTGCATTTCTAAGGTTTCTACTAGGTGATAGAACAGTTCCCGCATACAAGACCATGTACACTCGCAAACACTGCTCCTATTCTAACCCTACGCTCAAATCCCAAGACTGATCCAATCCCCTAGATCAGATTTCCCGAATTACAAACCCTGTAACTCGTAATTCCAGATTTTACAGACACTGAAACTGGCAGTCAACACCTTGACTGATATCCTAGACTTAACAGATCTAGACACTGATTCGTTTGTTTACAAAAGAAATTCAAAATGCAAGAATAAAAACAATACAATTTAAAATAACAAAGAAAAAGCCTAAGGAGAATAATTTAAAGGAGTCATCCCCTTTTTCACACTAGGCTTTGTCAATGAAAAACTTGGCCGGCCCATTCCCTTTTCATTTGTAAACCCGATCTCTTTGGGTCTGAAAAAATGGCGGCTTTGAAAGGAAATTCAGAGCTAGGGTTTCTGAGATTTAGCCCCAAATCGAACTCGTATTCGTTGAAGAGATTTGTTCTCTGATGATCGGCTTCTCGTCGATGCCTCCTTATCTTCTGAGAATAAAAATGGCGGCCAGGAATTGTTCTAGGGTTTCAGAAATAAACCCCCAAATCGATTTCGATGCTTGATTGAATGACGTTCTCTGGTTGCTTTGATTCTCCTTGTTCCTTGCTCGATGATTTGGGCCTTTCAGACGATCGAAACACTTGAGAATAGAAAGTAAGTTATCTAAAAATTCTTGCTTTGAATTTCTTGAATTGATTTTGTGGGTTTTTCAATATCTGCCTGTGATGAAGTAGGTGTAAATATATAGGATTTAAAAATCCTATTATTCTCTGATTTCACAATGAATGACTCCCTGATTATTTGCGTGTGAATTCCTCTTTTGATTTGCACGATTTGAATTGAAATTGTTGCCATTAATCTCCTTGTGGCATTAAAACCCTTGGCTTGATTTATTAGCTGCTGCTATGTTTGAATCCCTGGCTCCTGGAATATGTTGCCTTGAATAAATCGTCCTTGATTTGATTTTTGTGAATTCTGTGATTGTTGCCATATATTCTCTGATGCCCCTATGACCAAATTGAGCAATTCTTGAAAGTCTTTTATGTGTTTCCCAATATAAACACCCATTCCAATATGAAAGGAAAGTAATTTATATAGACACAAAAATTCTTTTCTTCATGAACATGGTCGGTTTCATATATTACTGAGAATTGATATTTGAAGATTTGTTGCTAAAATTAATTTTTGCTTTGTCACCAAACCATATATGATTACACTCAGGCTTTAATTTTTTTTTTTTGATTTTCTCATGCATGATTGGGTAAACCTGCCGTATTGATCATGCTGATATGCTCCACTTTCACGCCTTTCCAACAATAAGAAATCTGATTTAATTTCTTTCCAACACAAGGAGTGAATGTTGAATTCATTTACTGTCCTATTTATTTTCTCATTGCTGATAAGAACCATTCTGCTTTTGGACTGAACCATTTGATATATATATTTTTTTTAATTGCTGAGAAGTTTGGTACTCCCTTGTTGTTGCATTTTTATTGCACCTAAGCCTTTCAACTCATGTGTGCTGCTGTGATTATGCATAGCCACTGTCTCGACTACTGTTTTGTTGCTGCACTTTTTCTTGAGTCTTCTTTGCTACTGGCCTTGTATACTGATGTACTTGAACTGCTTGTATCCTAATTATGTTGTCCATTTTGAAAACTGCCTTGAACAATTTGAATTTGTTTTGCTCCTTGTCCTTTTATCATGCTGCATAAGGCCTGAAAATGTCCTTGTGTCGATCATGCTTGTTCATGCTATTTTGTTTCACCAATATATGCACCATATATGCTTTGCCTTTTTACTTTACTGCTATGAACTGAAACACCATTGTATATTGATCATTGTTGCTTTGTCCACTTCAACATGCATTTCCATGTTGTATGCTGTGATTACTTGTGTAGCTTGAACCTTGACATTTGCTACTGTAGTACTTGAAAGCTTGCATATGATAAATTTGAAATGAAATTGATTGTTCAACTCACTTGCCCCTTTATCCACAAAGCTGCTATGATGTAATGCTGTATGCACACTTGTCTATACTCATCATGTACTGCCATGTATACATCCATGCTTAGTACTTGACTTATTCACCACAATGTAGCCACATGATGCTTTGAACATGTAGACATGCTGGTTTGACTTGACTCGAACCATGTTGCTGTAGTGAATGACTACTCGACCACTTTGCACCACCATGACACTTGCACATCCACATTTGTACACTTGGATCATGCTGCAACATATTTGAAATTGATGCACCCAGACTTGTTAGCCCCATGCTAATATCATTCATCATGCTGCTCGGCCCCTTTGAGCTGCTTTGTAATTTGCACTTGTACTCCTCTTTTGACTTGTGTTGGACTTGCAAACTGTATTGTGTTTACTGCTTTAGGCATTGTTCGAACTTGTTTGGGCTGAAATGTTGTATTTTGGCTCCATGTTGGCTTTGCTAATTTTTGGCTTCATGTTGACTTTGGTGATTTTTGACTTCATGTTGACTTTGCACTGTCCGTTGCTGTTGTGCACTGAGTCGAGAAGGTCCACGTGGCTACTCCTCAGTTGCTCGCTGATTGGCGAGGCAGTGCACACGTGTATATTTATACACGTGTGTATATGCATCCATCAGACAATATTTTTTGTCCCTGTTCATATACAAACTAGCTAGACACAGATCAGATCAAGTCATGAAAAATGATGAGAAACACACCAAAAAAAAACTGAGGCAAATAATATTTATTTATTTATTTATTTATTTATTTTTTAAATAAAAATAAAAAATATATATTTGCATGTGTACAGTTTTATTTCTATTGCAGTGTACTGTGTGTGTTTCTGTTTTATGTGATAGGTAAGAAGATGACTGGACTGATAGTGAAGTGCTGTGAAGACTAAAGCTTGAAGACAGAAGATGAAGACAAAAGACTAAAAAAAAAAACAGAGTGTCAAAGTTTGTGAATGTATAAGTCTGTACTTGTGTCCATGTAAATGTATATATAAAAATGTGTAACGAGTGTGAATGTTATAGTGAGGAGCTGTGTATAGAAATTTATTGTACTGTTTATTTGTAACAAACAAATTGGTTTGAAATAAAATATTATTTTATTTGTTTGTTAAACGAACCTGTCTATACACTTCTGTTTATTTACAAGTACAAAATTCAGTGAAGCGTAAATAGTGGAGTTATAATACAGTACTGTTTGAAATTCTGAAATAAAATATTATACTTAAACAAAAAATACTGTGTAGATATTTGAACTTCTGTATTGAGGTATTCTGTTTAAATATAAATATTATATTCCTGTCTGTGATGTATATAACAGTACAATAACAAACACATTCAAAAAAATATATTACTTGTTTGTTATCATCAAACAAAAATCATATAATTGTGTATACAACATCGTTATATACAACAGAGTTAATTGTAGAAAATCATGAAATAAAGTTTTTCGGTCTTTCCAGAAGTGATTCATTATACTCAAGGGACCAACAGTTGTTTTCCAGTTTTGACTCATTCAGAAATTTCAATTCATATTTGGCAAGTTTTATAAATGGTTCCAGATATTATGCAGGGATTGTTTACAGAATTAAATTACAATAGTTTACAGGAAATTCGAATTCATTTAAGGCAGAAATTTAAATCATGCATGGAATGTCTCTAATAGCAGATTCGAAGAGAGCCTTTTGAGACACAAATCATTGAATTCATCAACTCAATCAAAGCCATTTCATCAATTAAAACCGAGAATTATCAAAAAGGGAAAGCCACGAAATCCATCGAATCATATGTGAAATAAGAGTATTGTTTAAGGTTTTCTAATTCCTATATACATACTACACCACATCATCACAGGCAGGCATCAAAAACCTCAAGCAAACAATTTCAAGCAGAATTCAAAATCAAAATACTCACAATTTTTTAGGGTTTCGGTCAACTCTAGTTTTTCAAATCGATCGAGTGAGAAGCAGAGAACATAGAAGCAATCATAGACATCATTTCTTCTAGCAATCGCGATTTGATTTGAAGAAAACCCTAGCCCCAAATTTCTACCGCCGCCGTTTTTAATTCTCAAAGCAAAAGAGAGAAGGATCGGGTCAAAGAAAATAGCGGGGCAACACAAATGAAAGAGGCCGGCCAAGTTTGCCAATGATAAGGGGATGACCCTTTATTTATTTATTTCCTAGGGTTCTCTATTTTATTTTCTACTTTGTTTTGTATTTTCTATTTTGTTTTTAAAATCGTCTAAACAGTTTTTCTAGTGTCTGTAAAAAAAACTAGGGGAATCAGTCAGGGTATTGACTGACAGTTGACAGAGTCTGTAATATCTGGGTTATGGTTACGGGGTCGTAAACAGGGGAATCTGATCGAGTGGATATCGGTCAATCTAGGTTTTTGAGCGTAGGTTTAGAATAGGAGCTGGGTTTGCAAGTGTACATGGTCTTGTATGCGGGATCTATTCTATCACCTAGTAGAAACCTTAGGAATGCAGCAGTAGGCGTGGTTTTGTCGAAGCTGGGTATATCTTGTGTCATTTACTTTCTGTATTTCTGTTTCTACTATATTATGTGATCTGTTTATTATATATATCCCGTTAGATTTTTAATTCATCAAAAAAACTATGGTAAACCCTATTCACCCCCCCCTCTAGGGTTATTCTAGATCCAACACATACAACTCATATACTTGCTTGAATCCATTTGAGAAATGCATATCACTCACCAATTCTCCAACACAATCCAAAAATACTTAGATCTAGATCCGAACAGCAAAGAATTTGTTCCAAACCCCTCGATTTGATGTTCTCTACCTTTGATTTCTGTGGATCTAACCTCAAATGTTGTAGATCTTCAATTCTCTAAGCTTCAATGGTGGAAAGGTGAAGAGAATGCAGAAATGGAGGAACTCTAGCTTTTCCAAATGAGAGAGTAGAGAAAGAAAACTATTCTCCATGCCTCCTACCCCCTATTTATAGCCTCCACCAGCCCACTAATGGGCCTCCCGAAATCAGCCCATTATGGCTTCCCAAACCTAAACAGCTAACTGTAAACCTTAAAACAACAATTCCTTCCAATGTGCAGAGCCAAATCTTTAATGTGACCAATCTACGGAAAGGGAATCATCATTTCCTTTCCAATGGCACAGGTCTCAACACCTTATTCAACCTGAGTCAAAAGTTTTGCTTTGTACAAGACTTATGGAGGAAAAATGGTCACAAAAAAATAAATAAAAATTATGGACATGTCTCACATCTGTATAAACAACATATTAAAATTTGAGAATGATCCAACCCTCAAGGAATAAAATAAAAATATTTTACGATCTTCCGATATGTAAATTGCGGGTTGTTACATAGGACTTCAGAAAGAGTGAGATAATTCACAATTTATTTTCGATTTGATGATTCAAACTAATTTATATAATTCAAACAAGCATTTGTAAATATACAAAAATCCCATTTGTTTTGAGTCTCTCCGAACCAGCTCTATAGCATAGCATTTTTCGATATGATTCTAACTTCACAAGTTTCGTTCAATTCTATTCACATATGCAAAAGTTATTAACATTACAGTTATAAGATTTTAATTTAAAATAATATTTCCTTAATTATATATTAATAAAAAATAGTTACTTCATATTATTACTGCACAAGCTGACCACGTTTCTTTCCCTTCTCACATTGTTCCCAGTTTGAATCATGGAAAAACCATGCACGCATCACTTCCTCAAATGTTGCATTACACTCAGTTCGCCGTCGGCCAATCAGATTGAATTAGCACCATAACCCCTTCTACTATTGTCTGAAACAATGCCAAACCCGCCTTTCCAATCGTCGATAGCAACCCAAATTCCGCCAGCACTTCTCATACGATTCTGGCCATCACAAAGCACCAAACTTGATCAAGACCACTCTTTTATATTATCTTGACGTGTGCAAGTTTGTAGTTGAACATTTCACAAATTACTAAATGGATTGTGAGATTTAGGAGGCTAAAATCGAAGAATTACGGCCGTTCGTTGGGAATTGGGGGAGGCGTTGTTGTTGAAGAACGGGAATCGGATTCAGTCATCTTTGATCATAAATACATAAACATAAATGTCTTTGCCCCTACTATTATTGTGGAAGTAAAACATACATACTTCATTTACGTGAACTTGGTCAGACTATATATTCAAAACTTGCCGACTTACATGCCTGCATTTTGTTTAGGCAATTGTTGAGACAATGGAAGAGCTGGGAAAATAAGATGAGATCTCATTCTAGAACAAAAAATTGGCGTCTCTACCTTTTGTTAAAATGCAGCCATTACCTTCCAAATTACCCAAATAACTATATCATCCTATTCAGCTTTTTCCCGTTTAGCTTCTCACCACCGTGAATTATTAATGTGTAAACACCACCTTTTATATTTGATGTGTGCAATGAACCTTTAAAATTACAAACGTGCAAGTATTTGTGGTTGAAATATTTGTTTGTTGTTTTACTAAGATATATATAAAATAATAAAAATGAGCATAACACTATGTTTTAATCTTGAATTCTCCTTGGTAATGGCGTCTTCTTCCCCCAATCTTGATTCGTCTTCCTCCCTCCTTGTTTCGTCCTCCTCCTTCCCTTCCCTTCCTCCTAATCCCCCCCTAACCCCCTTGATACTCTGGTTACGTCAGCTTCTGATGTGAAATTGTCTTCATCTTTGATTGCTTCTGAACTTTTAGATGACATTTTGAACTCTGCTCTGATTGGAGTTATTGATCATGCATCTCAGTCATCTGCAGATCTTGTTGAAGGTTTTCGGGATCCTTTTGCTAATTCTTCTGGTTCTGGGATTCCCTCAAATAACATGAATTCAAGTATTAATGTTGGTTTTGGTCCAGATCTGACCTCTACCAAGCAAGATTCTTCATCCAGATCTTTTCCTTCATCCTCTAATCATGTTTCTATCCCCCCTAATTGTACTGTTCCTTTTTCTTCCAATCAAAATCCTGATCCTTCTAAATTGTGTGACTTTAACTCATCGAATTCTACCAGGAATCTTGCTATCTCTGCTAAAACGGATTATCTTTCTTTGTTCAATTCTCTTCCAAGGAATGCTGGTATGTACAAACCCCTGGAGTTTGAGAAAATCAAAGGTGGTCAGAAAACGAATCCTCCTGAAGTTGTAAGAGCGGAAGGAATTAAATATTGGAATCAATATTTGATGGGATTCTTTCTTGATGGTTCTCTATCTTATTTGTCTGTTGTCAATTTTCTAAAGAATTTTTGGACGTTGCATGGTGATGTTGATATTAAATCAGATGGGATCAACTTTTATTTCAAGTTTTCTAATGAATTTGATCGAGATAAGGTGTTAAAATCAGATCCAATTTTCATTCGAGGATGTATGTTCATCATTACAAGATGGGATCCATCAATAGGGACTGCTCAATCTCAAATTAGAAGAGTTCCTATTTGGATTCACCTTCATCGAATTCCTCTGTTGCTTTGGACACTGATGGGTATTAATTGGTTATCTTGTCAGGTTGGTAAGGTTATCTGTTTTGATCAAAATACTATGAGAATGCATAGAATTAAATACGCTAAAGTTCTAGTTGAGGTGGATGTTGATTCTGAATTACCTCAGTGTATTGAATTGGGTGATTTGGGAGAGAATTGTCCAACTGTTATTGTTTCCTATGATTGGAAACCTGCCATTTGTACTTTCTTTAAAGTGTTTGGACATGCTACCAGTAGTTGTGATGTGCACGATGTAGGTGATAATGCAAATGATAGTCCAGTTGTGGAAGAAAATGATTATAAAAAAATGCATGCTACTCATTCTGGAAGCAAGATGAATGCTAATGCTCATTTTAGTCATGAAGGTAATGGTTGGACTAAGGTTAATAATAAAAAGAAAATGGATTGGCAAAGAAAGCTAGGAAAACACGGTACTAATGTTGAAAAGGAAGTCAATAAAACTATGGAGGAGGTTGTTGAAATAGTTGGAAAAGGTAATCTAGAGGCTGAATGTAATAATGATGATGTGATGTATATTAACTATGCTAAAGGAACCTCTGGTGATAACATCATGGTAGTGGATGAAGATGGAGTGTGTACTATGCACAAAAAGAAGGTTTCCTTTGTAAATGATAAGTTGGATGTGAAGCTTAAGAGAAAGGAAAAATTATGGTGAATGATCAACAGGAAGCTCATAATGAGTTCAATATTTTCAATTCATTTTTTATGTTATCTGATAATTCCACCATGCCATCTTCATCCATTAGTGTTACTGTTGATCCGAGCAAATTTTCTTCATAAATAAATACTCAATCATGTCCTATTTCTTCATCTTCTAATTGTAATGTTTCTTCTGGCAATTCTTCTCTCAATTTCATTGTTGATCCACGATCCAAATTCAGTTCAAACTTTTTTAACTCCTCCAACAATTCATCTTCACCTTACTCCCATTTATCACCTCCTGCTGGCATTACTCTTCCCCCTCCTCCAAATAATTCATCTTCTCATTCTTCTTTGTCTAATAAGACTCCTAAAGCTTCGAAGGCTAAGGTCAATGATTATGTGGATGTTGCTCTTATGTCATCCTCTAAATCAGATTTGAAAGCTGTGTTGAAGTCTAAGAAGGGTAGGAAGAATAAGGAAATTCCTAAAATAGTTGATGTAAATGATATTGATGAAGGTCGTTCCTTTAGTCAAGAGGAAGTAATCCCAATTAGTAGTCAAAAAAAGTATTCAAAAAGGTGTACCAGGAGTAATCCTGGCCCTGCTGCAGCTTCTTCTGATTTCAAATTATGATACATAACATATCATTTTGGAACATTCGAGGGATGAATCTTCTCTCAAAGCAAAAAGAGATCAAGTTTTTCATGAAGAAACATAATATCCACCTTATTTGTATATCTAAAACTAAACTTGATTTAGTTGCTATTGACTTAGCTGGAAAATTCATAGCTCCTAACTGGAGTTGTGATCATAATCTTGATAATGCTTCTTTTGGTCGTCTCCTTACTCTTTTGAATCCTTCAGTTTTATTGCTTTCAAAATTGTATTCTTCTGACCAATTTATCCCTTATACTTGTACATACCTTCCCTCAAATACTTCTTTCTTTTTAACTTCGGTTTATGCTCATAATGTTGCATCCCTGAGATTTCTATTTCTCTCTAACTTGAGCAAAATTCGTCTTTCTAATGATCCCTGGTTATTGGGTGGGGATTTTAACTGTATGTTTTCTTCTTCTCAGAAATTGGGTGGTTGTGCCCTTGCTGTTAATGACATAACACCTCTCAGTCAAGCTTTAATCTCCTCTAATCTTTATCCTCTTAATACCTTTGGTCCTGCTTTTACTTGGTCTAACAAGAGTCATGATGGCAAACCTACCTTATGTAAACTTGATCATATGTTTGCTAACTCTTCTTTTTTTCTTGCCTGGCCTAATTCCTTTTGTCAAGTTCTGCCTCCTACTATTTCAGATCATTGTCCTTTAATTTTATATTGGGGTACATCAGATGCTATTATCAAAGGGAAGTCCTCTTTTTAATTTTTTAATTTTTGGTGCTCACATAAAGATTTTTCTAGTATTGTAATGCAGGTCTGGGCTAATAAATGTGGTGGTAATCCAACGGAAATTATGTGTTTCAAGTTGAGGCTATTAAAGATACATCTTAAAGCTTGTTCTAGTCAATCGAGATGCTTCTTTATAATCTACTTTGGTTAGAGATCAATTAATTCAGGTTCAAAATTTACAAGTGGTCAATCCTTATGATGCACAGCTTCAAGCTATTGAGTTTGAACTTCAAAATCAGTTAAAGCAGGCTTTGGATATGGAACTTTAGTGTTCATGGCAGAAATCTTATGCTAAGAAGGAATTTGAAGCTAATAGGAATACAAGTTATTTTCATAATACATTAAAGGTGAACAAAATTAAGGAGAGGATTCATATGATAAAGGATATTGATGGTAATATTTTATCTTCTCAAAGTTCTATTGATAGTGCTTTTGTGAAATACTTTACTTCTCAATTAGCTCCTGCTTCTTTACATTTAACATGTGTGGACCCTCTGTTTCATTTAGAGTTACCTTGTCTATCCAATATCCATGCTTTCAATTTTATTAGTCCTATTACTAGAGATGAAATTAAGACAGCTGTGTTCAGCCTTGATTCTACAAGATCTGGTGGGCCTGATGGATTTAATGCATGTTTTCTTTAGAAAAGTTGGTCAATTATTGGTTATGATATTACTGCAGCTATTAAGTACTATTTTATGAACAATATCCTGCCTCAAAACTTCACTGTTACTTTTATTGCTTTAGTGTCAAAGGTTGATAACCCCTCCTGTGTATCAGAATTTAGACCCATTTCGTGTTGTAGTGTGTTTTACAAGATCATCTCCAAGGTTTTGGCTAAAGAATTCAAGTTGTTCTACCAATGATTATTTCCCAAAATCAATCTGCTTTTGTTCCTGGTAGGTCAATAAGTGATAATATTTTAATTACCCAAGAATTGCTTTATGGCTATGATAGAACTCATATATCCCCTCGATGTATGATCAAAGTAGATATTAAAAAGGCTTTTGATAGTGTCTCTTGGTCTTCCACTATTGCCATTTTTCTAGAATGAATTTTCCTAAACCTTTTTTGGCCTGGATTTATACCTGTATTGCAACACCTAAATTTTCCATTTCTGGACATGGTGAGCTACATGGATATTTTAAGAGTAATCGTGGTGTAAGGCAGGGAGATCCTATTTCTTCATACTTGTTTATTATAGTAATGGAGATTTTCAATGTTTTGATAAGTGAGCAAGTGCAGCAAGGAAATTTTCAACTTCATCCACGCTGTAAGAATCCTGTTATCTCTCATTTATGTTTTGCTGATGATCTCAGTATATTCACTAAGCCTATCATGAGTAATATTCAATGTCTGCTGGATGTTCTTAAGTCTTTTTCTGATATCACTGGGTTAGAGATTAATTTGGATAAATCACATATTAAGATTGCTGGATTAAATCTTAATGAGGAAAATGAGTTGATTTCCCTTTTTGGACTAAAGAAACACCTAATATTCTAAATATATGGGTTTACCTTTGTTCATTGGTAGGATTTCCAAAGGATAATTGTATGCCTCTTTATGAGAAAATAATTGACAGGATGAAGCAATGGTCCTCATGTACATTGTCTCAGGCAGAAAGGTTAGTCATAGTTCAATATATTGTATTGTCTATGACTACTTATTACACTAGACATTATATCCTTCCTATGAAGCTTATAAATATGATTGTTAGTGCTTTTAATAAGTTTCTATGGCATGGGGATCCTTTCTCGAAGAAAATTATACCTATTGCATTTTCAAAAGTTTGTGAAGATAAAAGTTTTGGTGGTCTGGGTATTATAAATCTATTTCAGTGGAATAAAGTTGCAATCTTAGTGTATTATGATAAACTTTTCTCAGAGGATGAATGTTTATGGGCTCAAGAATAACTTGATTGGTAGGAAGCATTTTTGGACTATGGCTATTCCTAATTCTTGTAGTTGGAGTTGGAGGCAAATTCTCAATCTTAGGAGCTTGCTGTTACCTTTTGTTTGTTGCAATGCAGAGAAGCTTAAAGGATTAGCATTTTGGCACTCTCCTTGGGCAGGCAATGGTATTATTTTAAGTAGCATTGTCAATTATAATTTAAGGAGAAACAGTTGTATTTCTGAGAATGCTTTGGTTGATGATTACATTAATGATGGCTTTTTGATTTTGTCTCACAATAGTTCTGCTTTACTTAGAAGGTTATCGGAAGAGATCAGTTTAAACTTCAGGACTGGTAATGTTGCTATGTCCTGGATGGGGAAGAGTCACTCAATCAAGCATGTTTATGATCTTTTGGTTGGTGATATACCTTGCTTCCCTTGGTATAGAAGAATTTGGAATGTGATGAGTAATGCTAAGCAGAATTTGCTACTTTGGAAGGTCATGTCGAATGCTATTAATACAAAGGATAAACTGTATAGATTGGGAATTATTTCTAATGACTTATGTGAATATTGTGGGGTTGAATCTGAGTGTAATACTCATATATTTTTTGAGTGTTCATTTGTTTTTCAACTATGGAAGAGGGTTCTCTCGGCTTTTCAATCGCATTCTCCTTTGAATAATAGTAAAGATGAATGGTATGTCTTATTCAAAGCTACAAGATGGAAGGATGGTAAGAGTTTGTTGCTACTGAGAGTGTTGAAGACCTTTATTTTTGAAATATGGATGGAGAGAAATAGAAGGGTTTTTTCTTCTTGCATGCGAAATGCTGATCATATGTTCTTCCTCATTACAAATGCCATTTTGAAGAGAATGAAACTTGATGATTGACTGGAGCAGCTTCTTTTTGTTAGCTGTTTTGTTCCTTATGTTATAACTGTATAGTGGTTGCTCAGCATTGAGTTTTTTTGGGTTTGTCAGGTATTTTTGTTATAGTTTTTTTCTCAATGCTGTGTATAGTTGATTGTATAATGTGTTAGTGTTTTCTTGTAATTGGATTCTTATGAAGTAAATAAATTCTACTGCCTTTCAAGATATATATAAAATAGTAGTGCTTACTTTATCTTAGTTTTACTCTCTACTAATAACATTTGACTTATGATCCCACTGAAATTTCCACTGAACTATTTTAAGTTTCTTCTTACCTACTGTTTAACGTTAATTGATATATCATTTAACACAAAAGCACATTCTGATAGTCCAGCTGCTATAAGATGTTTGCCTTAATTTTACTACCTTGCAAAATTCTATATAATAAATAATACTGCAAACAAAGGTGGATAAAACGTATTAACACCACAATTTCAACCAAGAGTTGTGTGTGAAGCACGGGTCTCAACCTAGAATTTCTTTAAATCAAATAGTATGAAGTAAATCTCAAAGATGAATAATCCATTCAATTTTAACATATTCAATTTATATTCTATTTCAAGTGTTAACTTTAGTTTACAACATTTACAAATTTTCTTTAACCTTTAAATTTCAAAACTCGAAGTTCAAACTCAAAGGAAAATTAATTTATAAACATCATTTATGTTTCCTTTAAAATAATATTTGAAAATTCATGGTTAAAACACATTTTATTTAATCAACCAATGTCTGTATAAAATTATCAATCCTATAGCCAAGTGATACTTAATAATTTAATTTTTAGCGCTTCAAGAATGGATATACATATGTGCGTATATATATATATATATATATATATATATTTATATTTATATCATTTCAATCCAAATTAGGGGTCACAGGTATTTACCATTTCAATGATTAATCCCGGCATGTTTGATAACTGTGACATCTAGAGTAAATGTTTGGGATTAACCAATCACAAAAAATGACCATATATACTTAAGGTAAATAACAGGGTGAAGCACAAAATAAAACATCGATATATCAAACATATCAATCCATCTAAACAGTTCAATATCACATAAATTTACTAGTTTTCAGGTGTAAGTTTAAAGCTATAGTTAAGTTTAACTTTTAACATAACTTTACAATTTAACTTAACAGTTAAATTAAATTATACTATCGATGAAAAATTAACATAAATATGCATTCTAATTTACCAAAGAGCCATCAATAAAATCATGTCACAACATGATTTTAACTTAATTAACAATCAAATATCTTAGTTTAGTGTGAGTGTATTTTAGCTAAATGTGAGTGGGTTTAATCACTCATCTTTGACTTCAAACTCAATTGAAATCCAATTATAGGCCGAAATTAAAAAGTCTCAGAATCATTCCAAACCAGAGCCTCATCGTCTGAAATTTCGATACGATCCTACTGCAATAAATCACGTGTCAATATGAGTTCGTATAAAAGAGTTATTCACATTTGTACATTTGGATTTCAAAATATATAAAATAATAAAATAAAACCTCTCACCAATCCATAGTAGCTATGCTACCTTCTTCTTCCATTCAATACAACCACTGCATGCAAAAACAAACCCAAACCTATTTGATACTTTAAACCACGTGCCACCGAAACAGTCGTCGGTCCATTATCCGACCATGCCACGGTGTTCCCCACCTCGTACACCACCATTGCTCATATCGCAGTCTCCGTCGGTCGCACCTTCAACTCCTAAACGCCTTAAACCTGCACCGTCTTTAAGCGGGAATTATGGCGAAACCTGACACAATTAACATCGATCCACCATACGGATTTGGAGATCCTAAGAAGGCCAACAACTTTACAGTTGGAATCTCTTCGAATCATTACATGGATTATGAGTAAATAAGGAAGTATGTTTCAAGATATTTTGTCCATCGAATTGGTGACCATGAAGAAGTAAAATAGGGTTTCTATGATATTTTAATAATATATTTTCATGCTTTTATGCCAAAACAAGCTAAAGTCCAAATCAGGCCCCCAAACAGCTGATCCATAGGTATAAAGGACTTTTGAACGCAATGATATTAGTGGCAGGGCCCAATTCCATAATCTACAACAGTTAAATTTAATGATTCAATTATGCTAATTAAACTGCACACATAATTTCCTACGTGTTTTAAATTCATACGATCAAACAATAAATCTGATGGCTACGAAATATGAAATTTTACAATAACTTAATATTTTGAATTCGAAGAAATTAGTTTCATCGAATTTCAAGATTGTTTAAAAATGGCTATTTTAAATTTGAAATCGTTAATGATACGCATTTATATAGCGCATAATCACATAATAATTTTGATTGACATGAAACTTGAAATCTTACTAATCTAAAATTTTGGATCCAATGAAACAGATTTCATTGAATTTTGAGGTCATTTGCAAAATAAGTTCATTAATATATATTATATTCAGTTTTCATTTATCCTATTTTTAAATTCAGTTCAAAATTTATTGTTTTTTCATATAAACATATAAATTCAAATTTACTTTAGAAGTTAAATTTCATTTATATTAAATTCAAAATTTGATTATTACTAAATTCAATTTGAATTTAAATTATAAATTAATTAACTCGATTTCATTTGAAACTTCAATATTAGATTTCAGTTTCAATGTTTATCAATACAACCATATCATAATTTTATTTACAGTCAATACAAGTTACTATTGTCAATATAAGTTGAATTTCATTACTTAAACAATTATAAAAAGTTCACACCATAAATTTTCACAATTAAACCACAAAATTTTAATTACAACCATAATAATGATTAAGACCTAATTGAATTCAAAAAATTTAAATGGTCGAAAATATGAGTTATTACAATTTTAATCTGTATCACTAATTAGTACACTAAGTATTATAGATGTGCACTTTCTTGGATTGTCAATACATATTTCTTGGTAAAAATACATACTTAGAGCAAGTGTGGATTTTCCACTACTAGAATTCAGGCTTAAATAATAGTTTAACTGATCACCTCTATGTTTCCAAATCATATTACGGGTAGGTAGGTTAATGATAGCGTCCGAGATGTGTTTGCACTCCTCTATGGTTGGTCACGATCGGAGGAATGCGTCACTCGAGTGATCTCCTCCTAGTATCTCTCATGCGATAGCGAACAATTAATTCACACATTAAATATTTAATTTCAATTAAAAAATGTGAAATACAAAATATTATGAATGCTTACCATCACGTGCTCGGACTTAGCGTCCATCCAAGTATAGGAGGTGTTACCCTCCTCATCGATCAGCTTAACCGCATGAATCGTAAATACCTCAGCATGCGTAGGCTTCCGTTAGAGAGTCGACATTTGAAATGCCATAATATAAGTCAAAATTTACCAATACGATTAAAATAATGTAAGAACTACTTATAAATGAAATTTATCATTCGTACCAATTATCGTCGATGCTACGAGAATGACTTAGAGCCGCCACGATGCAGTGTAGGATTTTTATTCCTGTTTGACCAATTTCTCTCTGAAACTATTATAAATTTAATTATACAATTAACTTATTTGATATACGAAACATGAAACAAAATAGAAATTAAAAACTAAAAACGAGTCCAAATAACTGACCCTCACCGTAGGACTGTCCCATGCTCGCAGAAAGCCCGACCAAACCTCTTCGCTCATCCATTGAGGTTACTTTCCATAATTTTTTACTTTATATAGGGTGTCTTTATAGTTCTTCCTCATCTTCTTATTCCAATGATTAAAAATGGCATCTGTATCTTCAGAATAAACCCGAATATAAACCTGCATATAAAAAAACTACATTACGTATTTTATATAAATTGAAATAAAAAATAAATTTATACTTATAGAACCTCGGCAAGGATGGCATTCCTGATCAGAGCAGGAATGTGGTCCAAATGAAGCCAACATCTGCCAGTCTGTTGATATAGGCAGGTCTAGAAATAGATAAAATATCATCTTCCGGATGGATCTCAAAACCCATGCAGAAGATACGACGTAAGCATTAAAATTTAAATAATAAAAATTTACTAAATAGATACTTACCTTGAACTCTTGGGTATGAGCTCAGTGACCAGACATAAATCCGATGTTATATCGCAAGCACCTGTATCTGAAGAGTGGGAAGATAGTCTCCTAGGAGGCATATCTATCACAAACATACAATTTTGTACATTAATAACATATATCATTTAGCAT
The DNA here is from genome assembly GCA_030737875.1 of Allium sativum. Lineage (NCBI taxonomy): Eukaryota > Viridiplantae > Streptophyta > Magnoliopsida > Asparagales > Amaryllidaceae > Allium > Allium sativum. The sequence continues at coordinate 742,936,530 of CM060909.1, read as the reverse complement.
AACCACTGTCTACTAAAACTAATATCATAAAATACATCAAACCATAAACTCAGAACATACGTTATAAGGTACACTACATCAATTCATAAACTTTTCACATCATATCAGTTAGTTATTCGAAAACATATCAATGTGTAACATAGCACACAACGTAGTTAAAATTAAGAATAAATGTGACAATCCGGAATTTTGGCGATATAAATTAATTATTAGAATTTCAAAAATAGGAATTTTTGCAAGTGATGGAATTTGGCCGCGAGACTTCAACCGTTGCATTCATCTCGGAATTCTAGTCAACTTTCATGTTTGGAGTTTCACGAGCGGAGTCCGTATGAAAAAGTTACAGACGAAATACGAAAACAGATGGAAAAAATAAACAGAATATTTAATTAATAATTTACCTAATATAGCCCAACAGATCAGGTCAATTTGGTGCCCAGGCGATCGAAATGGGGATCGACTAGCAGTTGACCGCCCAGGTCGACCTACTGGGTCATCAGATCGCCCAGTGGCGGCTAGGTCTTGAAGGATTAGGTTAATTTTTATATATAACGAATAGAAGGATGTAACTTAAAACTGATCTGATGGTTCTAGCCCATTTTCACCCCTATAAATAAAGGGGTAAAGTCCTAATCTCTTCCATTCAAATCTACATAGGCAGTGGAGCTCTGCCATTTTTCTTCCCCTTCTAACCTAATTTCTAAATTATATATATACACACACACACACATCAAATCAAATCAAATTCATATGGAATTGGGAAGGTTATTAGATTAGATGGAAGAGGATGCTCAACAATAGATTCTTCTCTCTTTTACCATTTTCTTACATTTCTACAGATCTAGAATTTGCCCCTTTCTAGGTAAATTGTAGACTTATAAGTATTTGGGGATTGTAAGCGTAAAAGGGTTAAAAATTGAGAAACTGGAAGCTATAGCTGAGTGGAAAATTTACTAATTCAATTATAATGACTTATCTATTTTGTTTGAATCCAATCAATTTTTTATGCCTATCAGATCTGTTTATTTGAATATTGTGAATTTATATGGCAACCATTAGATCTGATTATAAATATAGTTAAATAATAAGTTGTGATTATGTCTAACATGAATTGTAGGATTCTTAAATATTTTTCACACATATTCCTTTAGTTATTTCATGAAATATGTTATACATGTTACACAGCATTGTGGATCTATAAATTAGTCCCATTAAAAATAAATTAGCTGTAGTTATGTCCCAGATCTTTAGTTCAGTGTTGAAGTATGAAATATGTGAATTTTAGTAAAAAGATGAAATTTGTGTATTATGTGATTGTAAGAATAAAAGAAATATTCCTGTTAATTATCAATATTGTTGGGTTTTGGCTTAAGCATGGTAAAACATGTCATTTTCCTCCTTAAATATAAAGAGGCATTATTTCGGAATCACGTGAAATATGACAAAAAGGATTAAAAATGGAAAAGTAGTGCAAATGTACATATAAATATAAGTACATATATTTGTATGTAATTTCCATCGACTATTCCAATATATACATATTACATATATTTCTTGTGATTTGGAAATATGTCAATTCCACAAAATAGGCATTGCTTACAATGATTAAGGCTAACGGTCATTTGTGAGACTCGGAACATTTTGGCAAGTTTGAATATAATAATCAAATGTTTCGTTAATTGATTAGACCGAATCATTTATTTAAAAGAAGAACAAAATAAAATATTAATAACTATGTCGACCACACGAAAACATAAAAATAAACATATACATATTATCTGTCCAAATCAGCGTAAAACAGTGAAATATAAATTGTATGGAATGTTTGAATGTTTGAATAAGGTTCAATTATGGAATTATGTGTAAATATAATCCATTTTGAATTAATATATTTATGGTGACCATTTGTAGAAATTAATGTAATTAACTGCTATAAATGAGACCGTAGATAAAGAAATAACCATTGTAAACAATATTGATTTAGGGAAAATAAATGTGATGGGAAAAATGGTTATAATTCCTAAAATCAATTAGGATAAATGTTGTGGACCTCAATTAGGAAATCTAAATTATAACCGCATTTAGACACAAGCTTAAACTCAACTTGTGGTGTAAACCTTCCCAGAATCGACCAGCAAATCTAGTAACCATGGGTACTTAGTTTAATGTGAGGGGTCTAATGCATAAATATAATCGTATGAAGGCACGGGGTTAAGTTCACTTGTGGTAGAATTCTGCCCGGAACTGATCAACAAATCCAGCGTCCACAGGTAGTCAACTTAATGTGCGAGGCCTGGTACGTGAATATATATATGACAGTCAAACAATAAACAAATTAATAAGAATAGAAATTGTTTGTTGGGGTACAACAAATAGATAACTTGGGACTGGTAAATAGTTACCTTGGGAAAATATGACTGTTTGGGTCATAAATATAAAAGGAAATGGGTGTCATAAGGGAATTTATGATTGTTGTTTAAACACTAAGTCCAAATTAGGGAAGGTATTAAATAAATATCCTAGGAAAAAAGGAATATAACCTTCCTTATTAACAGTAATGGAAATAGAAAATATAGTTGGACTTAGCAGGTTAATAATGTAAGATATTATTAACTATATAAACCCGTGACGCAAATAAATGGTGTACGTATAGTATTTTCATATAAAGGGAATAAGCGGAATGACTTAATAACGTAGCCTACTATATCCCCAAAACGGAAAGGTGTTAAAGCCAAATAGGGTATGAACTAATAATCTTCGTGTATAGTCCACTTCTTGGATCCTAAAAGGATAAGCGACGAGGGTTGAAGAGTCCACCTGGGAATAGGTTTTTTAGTATAGGGGTCTTAAATGACAGGTGTATAGGCCTACCCAAACCTGGAAATTAAAAAGGTTATATATGGCCACCTATCCTGTGGGAAATAATTAGTGACTAAGGAGGTTATCTAATAAGGCCAGCTAGAAGGTATAACAAATGACAATACCTTCTCTCTCCTTATGCGGGGCAACGGTGTATGCGTGAATGAAGGAAGCCTTAACTAGTAGGGCCCATAGCTAGTGCCCTATAGTTTATGTTAACATTGAATATACTATCGATGGTTAATAAGTGACCAATCGGTCCGCCTAGGGTCTTAAGCGGTCAGGAAGAATCCACCCTATCCATCATTGATAGTCAAGCTATAAATAATAAAGAATAGTGAATGAGGATAAATAGAAACCCCAAAATTAGGGGCCCACTCTCGATATAATTAACTAGTTAAGATCTGCTACAAAGGTTTCACAAAAATGTGTGTAAATGTCCTATTTAAGTAATGTAATTTGAGAATACTACTTTGAGAAGAGTAGTAGAGTCGTGCGTAAACATTAATCAAGGTTGGTTTATAATCACTAACCTTGTTAGTCATACAGCTTAGGTTGAACCAAACGGAATATACCTGTGTTATAGTCTGTGTTGTACATTTCTTAGTCGCCATAACTTGTTGTTCTGACCCCCTCCTTCTCATTAAAATCTCCCAGTCTTCTTCGAGAAAGTCGCGTTCTCGCAGATGATTAAGTTTGGCATTCGGTTCTCGTTCTCTCTCATACTCGGTATTGGCAAAGTGACTTACGTTGAAAAAGGTAGTTACTTGAGTTAATACTAGTTATCCTACTTTTGTTTCTACTGTGAGTTATGTTTATCACACTCTGATTATGTTCATGCTCATTTGTTGCAGGTACCAGATATATATGCTTCATGCTTGGATGTGTTCAAGTTTTGATTTTTTTCAAAATCTGGGTGCAGAAAAGTGTGGGGTGTTACATTTGGTATCAGAGCTTAGGTTAAATGATAAGGGGAATTGGTTAAATTAGGAATCTTAAGAGAACGTAATTGGATTTCCTTTCTACTTTTCTTTGTCTTTCTTACTCGACTCTAATTTATTTCGACTATAGAAATTAGTCGTAGGGCTAATTATGTGAAATGGGCCTTTGGCGACCAAGAGTTGAAATACGTTGAGTTCGGGTTTCTAGCCGATTCTATCTTACCCCACAGTACATGGGCAACTCGTCATGAAGAGCATGAGACGACATATGATGGATTCCGTTGACTTGAGATTGGAGAATGGAATTATATATATATATATATATATATATATATATATATATATATATTTATATATATATATGTTAATATAAAAGGCTAGCTACAACCGAGATAGTCATAAATTCCTGATTTGGTTTCATTGGTTGCTCCAGTTAAGACCATTACTCGATCCAAAATGGGAAAAAAGCCCATATTAATATATCGTATCCATTTCAGAAATATAATTACTAGGTTTATCCATTTGTTACTTCTTAAAAAATTCTATATCTACCTTTTTTGAGATATTCAATTGAGATCTTGCCTTGTATTCGAGGAAATTTATTTTTAAAACTACTTGAAAAATAAAAATGGATTTCAATGGTTTTGAAATACGGTTTCAGAAAGTAGTTTGTGGAGATATGGTTTTAAAATTTTAATCTATTCATGTTTCAAAATTTTAGAGCTGTGGCGTAATTTTAATAAATAAAGTCTGATTGATAGGAAAGATGGAATTAGGAAGGATACGAAATACGCCACTAAATTTGAAAACAATAAATACTATTCCTTGTGATTTGTAGTATTCCTTTTCCTATATATATTGGATAATTTATTGAAATTACCAAAATTAACCCTTAAGACTCTAAAGCTCTAACATTTTTGGACATGAAAAGGTTTTCCAATATATACCTGGAATATAAATAGTAATAATAAAATGGATTTACAAATACGAAACCATTAGTTTATAAATAAATTCCATTTTTGGAAAAGTTTTTAATTTTTCTTCGAAAAGGGCTAAGAAAAATCCTTCATTTTGATTATTAGGGTATTTGAATTTGAATCGCTTAGTTTATGTCAGATAGTAAGGGGAAAATTCGTTATAGAATTTTATTTTGGATTTCTAACTGATTTCTTGTTTTAAGTTCGTTCATCTCGGTGGTCACAAATCTTTTTAGAGGTGGGGGAAAGGTATTGGAAAATTAAAATTCTCGACTAGACGAATGGCAGATGTCGATATGAGAATTTGGTTGGGTGTAGAAGTTGTTTCGACGTAAATAGAAATCTTAAAATTTAATTTATATAAAGTAAACAGGTCGTTGGGCCGAGGTTCAGACTGCGCCAGCTATGGGGCAAGCGGTCGACCAACGGTCGACCACCCTCTAGGGGTCAAGTCGACCATTACCCCATGCACGAGCGTGGTCGACCCGACCCGTACTCTACTGGCTTATGTATATAACATCGTTCGGCCGACCATTCTCCCCCAAACCCCCTTCCACCAAAAAACCCAAACCCTCCTCCTTCCGAAGCTCCAATCCGAGCAACCCCCGCTCCGTTTGGCCCCTAATTAACACCAATATCCTCCTCGTAAAATTCTCTACCCGATTCTACCCCGGATTTGTAGTTTCTCTTGTTTGTTTCGCCTATTACTCCATGGCACCTTGCAACCAATACCCCGGTCTCATGGCCTAAGAAACCACTTTGCTAGACCGTGATGATGCTAAGATTAAGCACTATCTATCCATGACCGGTTATGAATTACAAATTGGTCGACCGGTGAAGTTCGCCGACTTCGCTGCATTTGGTTTGGATGGTTTTTTTGTCGCCATAGGCCTAGCACTAATCCTATGTTTCGACACTTTTGAGCGTGATGTGTATACACGTAGCGTCCGTTCGTTCGATACCCAGATAGATGCCGATATCGATGACGAATCCTACGTCATCATATCTGAGGTCATGGGCACCTGTATCGAGTTCACTAATGCTGACTTGGCCCAAATTTTGGGTATCTCGGCAGAAGAAGACGAGCTTGATGCTATTGAGATGGTGGACCCCCAGATCATTCAACGTATCTTTATTGGAGAGCTCGGAGCTTGAACCACCACCAGTCTGCGACCAGTAGCATGTGTAGTTATGCGCATCATACAACACAACATCATCCCAAAGAAGGGAAGCTTAGAGCAGATTTATCCTATTATGCTATCCTTGGCGGCATTGCCATCAATAGGGCATGCGTAATTAATATCCATCTCTATGAGCCCTTTGCCGGCACCCCACGGAGCCATTTTCTCTATAGCCATCTTCTCACCCGTGTCTTCCGACACTTCCAGGTGTGGATTTATGGGGAGACGCCTATGAAGAAGGCACCAACCGCCATCAATCGTGCCACACTCCAGAAGATAGGCATCCAGTTGTCTGATGCTCCTACACCGGCACCACCCGCTCTAGCTCAGCAGCCCAGTCATGGGAGCCTAAAGCTCACTGCCATCCAAACCGTGGAAGTCGAGCTCCGAGAGGTTCGCGAAGAGCAGCGCTGACAGGCACAAGAGATTGGCTGCATCTCCACCGTACAGTGCTCCAGGCGCGGACGTGGTAATGGATCAGGCTCCAACCGCGGAGGTATGCTATCCTATAGCGGGTTGTATTAGCCGTCGTTGTTATTGTTAGAACATGCTTTGTGCATCTCGTATCTTTTATCATGTGTTGCTCTTTCCAACATTTTTCTTTTTCTTTGATGTAGTATTGTTTTAGAAATTGCTAGTAATGAAAATTCGCACGATTTTAGTAATGAGATTTCTATGTTGAACACGCACGATTAATGAAATCTCATTTATTTACTAGCACTTGTTCTAGAGCTGGAAAGATTAAAATTCTATGTTGGATAAATTTTAGTAAAGGAATGGTTCTACATCACGAGTATATAAATAAATAAACTACCGTTCCTTGTTAGAACTAAAATTTATTTTTCTCTTTTGTGTGACTTTCGTTTTCGCACTTTTGGCGTGGCTGACTTCCTTTTTCGCCAAGATGTGTCATGAATCATTTAAATTTCCACAAAATTTCATTTTTGAAAATTTACGGAAGAGTTGTTTGAAAAAAAAATCTATCATTTTCTTATTTCATGGGAAAGTGAAACGGCTTTGAAAGGAAATTTTCAAAATAAACATGACAATTTTTCAAGTGGAAGTGTATTTTTATGAAAAACTTTGATTTTTGGTTACATGAACTGTGTGAGGAAGATTTTTGGATGCTTTATGTGTGTGTTGTATGCACGCGAACTATTAAGTAACTCGTTTTACGTTTTAGACCTTGTTTAAGCCTCCTTTACAGTCAATATTTGAAAATTTTTGTGGTATATTGGATAACTGAGGTGAAAATTCCACTATAGGATGGGAAATGGAAGATTTATGAGCGAAGGAAATGTTAAAATTCTTCACCTTAATTTCCTTTTTTCGGTTTAGGAGAAGCTAAATAGTAAACGATTAGATCGCGTACGTTTTGGATGGTAGGGTTGGGATGCAAAATTGTGCCTCACACTTCTATTCATAGTTGTGTGAGGGTTATAAATGAATAAGAATTTTCAAATTTTGCATTCATATAGAACTACCAGTGTATTTAGGATGTTCTGCATCATGTTTTCAAAAATATTTCAAAAGTTTAGTGCAAACATATAGGACGATCCTATTAGAATCATCTTGCATGCATGTTTTTGCTTGAAATTGCATTATGTACACAATGCACATATACACATGGTTGCAAAATGTATGTACACAATTTGGTTGTGTAGCATAGGATTATAGGCGTCAGAATTTTGGGATGAAATCCCTTTTAAGGAGGGAAGAATGCAACAACCAGGAATTTAGGTGATATAAATTAATTACTAGAACTTCAAAAAAAGGAATTTCTGCAAACGATGGAATATTGTCACGAGACTTTAATCTTGGGTTCATCTTGGAATTCTGGTCAACTTTCATGTTTGGAGTTTCGTGAACGTAGTCCATATGAAAAATTACGGACAAAATACCAAAACCGACGGAATATAAATAAATATAATGTTTAATTAATAATTTACCTAATGTAACTCAACCGACTTGGGCAATCTGGTGCCCAGGCGGTCGACATAGGGATCGACCAACGGTCTACTACCCAGATCGAGCTACTGGGCGTCAGATCGCCCGGTGGCGGCTATGTCTTGAAGGGTTAGGTTAATTTTTCTATAATGAATGGATGGATGTAACTTAAAACTGATCTAATGGTTCTAGGCCATTTCCACCCCTATAAATAAAGGGGTACATCCTTATTCTCTTCCATTCAAATCTATAGAGGATGCGGAGCTCTGCCATTTTTCATGCCCTTCTAACCTAATTTCTAAATAAAATATATTCATATAAATATATATACACCAAATCCAATCAAGTTCATATGGAATTGGGAAGATTATTAGATTAAACGGAAGATGATGCTCAACAGTAAATTCTTTACTCTTTTCCCTTTTTCTTACATTTTATAGACCTAGAATTTTCCCCTTTCTAGATAAATTGTAGATTTATAATAATTTGGGGATTGTAAGCCAAAAAGGGTTCAAAATTGAGAAATTGGAAGTTATAAGGTGGGTGGGAAATTTACTAATACAATGATAATGACATGTCTATTTTGTTTGAATCCAATCTATGTTTTATGCCTATCAGATCTGTTTATTTGAATATTGTGAACTTATTTGGTAGCCATTAGATTTGATTATAAATATGGTTAAAATTGGTAAACGAAAATTGGTGATTATGTATAACATGAATTGTAGGATTCTTAAATATTTTTCCCATATATTCCGACAGTTATGCCATGAAATATGTTATACATGTTACATAGCACTGTGGATTTGGAAATCAGTCCCATTAAACATAATTTAGCTGTAGATATGTCCCAGATCTTCAGTTCACTGCTGAAATATGAAATATGTGAGTTTGGGTAAAAAGATGAAATTTGTGTATTATGTAATTGTAGGAAAAAAAAGAAATATTCCTTTTTATATTCAATATTGTTGAGTTTTGGCTTAAGCATTGTAAAACATGTTGTTTTCCTCCTTAAATATAAAGAGGCATTATTTTTGAATTATAAGGATTAAAAAGGGAAGAGTGGTGCAAAGGTACATATAAATATAAATATATATATATTTGTATGTAATTTGCACCGACTATTCCGAATATATACGTATTACATATATTTCTTGTGATTTGGAAATATGTCAAATCCACAAAATAGGCATTATTTACAATGATTACTGAAATGACCCAAACTCGCCCATATGGGAAAGCCCAGATTGAGTTGAGAACACAACAAATCAGAATACAAACATTAGAACATTTCATTGCTTATTACAACAATTACATCAGAGTACAAGAATATAACAGAGTATGAATAAATAATATACATTTGATAAATATCAAAAATTTAAAATTACAATGCAATGGAAAAATAGTACATAACACAATTGAAAGAAATACAGGGATAGAGAGCTTTCCAAATATAGCTCTAGCTGTAAATCCAGGATCCTGAAAAAGAAATAATCTGCAAAACCAAAACTACTAGCTGCCCGTGTGGAAAACAGGGGCACCCAGAGTTTAGGTTAAAACAATAAACTCCAGGTCAGTCATGTGACTGGTGTGAGAACTAAAACAGTTATTTAAAGCTTTACATTAAAAATAAAGTAAATCAAGGGACTACACCGTATAACACAGAACGTGATTCCTCCCAAGAATACTAGTGCATAAAACAAACAGCGCATTGCTTTTGGAAAAAATGAAGCTATTATAAGGCCCTGGTCCAATCAAATAATGCAACGCAAGCCGGAGGATAGGGTTTTCCCTTACAATAGACAAACACGCTTGATACGTTATAAAACAAATCATTTGATACTATAATAATTGTATAGTGTCAAAAACAGCTTCAAATATAAATGTATCAATCATAGACAGCATAGTATCCCATGCTACTATGTCGCCATATAGGTTTACAACTAAAACCGAAATGTCACATATTGGAAATTGGATTCCATCTATAAGTTGAGGCCAGGGATGGCTCCTCACCGCTTCGAGACACTTTAGCAAATGCCTCAAGACTACACACTCTGGGTAACCCTTGAATGCTTCAGGGCCGATCCTCTCTTACCTTTTGATGATTGGTTATTCCTGAACACACATTTCACAGTCCTATCGGACCTATCCATCAGCTCTGTAGTAACTGATATATCCGAGGTGCCTCGCAATCCAACAACCACATAGGTAAAAATATAATAAATATCTGGCTCCATACCATGACACCACCCACAGCTAGAAAGAAACGTCGTGCACTCTCTGCAGTACGATCCTGTTTTTAACTCAGACCGAGGTGTGAGCCTCGCGAATTAATGCTATACACAAAGATATGTTATACTAAAGTCGTGCTTTGGTCATCAACTAGAAGACTCTGCTTTTCAACAGAAGCCTTGATCACTTGCATCTCAGCATGCCGCACTAGAAATTCATGCCATGCAACCGATGTCTATCGATATATAACCTCTGAGCTTGTACGTCTCAGAGAAGGGTGTTAAGCAAGAGAATAAATTCTGCGTCACCAAACAGATATATATATATATATATATTTAATAGAGATCAATCAACACATAATAAAATCCAATGTTAGACACAAATCCATTTACTAGTTCGTTTTGGGTTTGAATGAAACCGGAGGTACCTTATTCCACGTCCCATATGTCCAATACAGGAGAGAGGTCCTCGCATATCCGGTCGATCCAAGTATGTCTGGACGATCACCACTTATTACCTTGTCTTGGGTATACAACTCAATCAAGACATCAGTAATCATCAAATGATGTGAAGACCTCTGGTTTTCAACCACCATCTTCATCGTCAACTTATCGTCGAATCAGTTATTCAGAATAGGTATAAACCTGGCCTTTCCAAATAACTCGCGTATTTTATAAACAAGTGATATAAAAACACAACAAACACCTCATTCCAATCCAGAATATTCTTTTATTCAAATATTCACATCAATCGGGAAAGGTTCCCATTAATTTTATCAAAGATAAATTCTTTAAATTCATTCTTCAATCTTCCTTTGGATATCAATTCAAACAAATTTAAGGTTTATCCAAACTAGTCGGGATTAGTGCACCTTATCGAAGTAATCATTTATTATATTTATCAATCCCAACCTATTCATCCCATGGAGCAAAACGGGTAATACTCCATATCTAACACCACAGTGTTATCGGTAAATTTAATTACCATTTCACGTTCAAAACTAATTAAAGATTTAACTATCGCTAGGAGCAAACTAGTGATACTCCATTTTCGATCATTTCCCAAATTTTATAATTTAAATTATCAATTCACATTTCAATCTAATTAAAGATTCATTAAAACTCAACTTAGTTTTAATCTTCCCAAAAATCAATATTAATGATTATTTAACTTTGGTAACACAAACATGTCGCATTGACAATCTACATCATACTATTGATTGATGCAGATATCTAACCTCTAAGCTCGTACGTCTTAGAGAAGGGTGTTAAGCAAGAGAATAAATTCTCCGCCACCAAATAGATATATATATATATATATATATATATATATATATATATATATATATTTAGCAGAGATCAACCATACAGTTCGAAATACAATGTTAGACATGTAATTCTATCTTTAACTGGGTTAAAGAACTAATGTTGTTTAAAACACAGTTCACGATAAACCAAAAATCTCATTCCATTAATTATGAAATTTTCACGAAAAAATATATCAGTATATAATCAATATCAATTTCCGTATCCGACTAATAATATAAATGGAATAACGACAAAGCCTTTTCATAGTCTTCCTCCACAGAAGCTCACTTTGATTATTACCAAATTGAATTTCATTCAATTCCAATTTAATATGTTAAACTGGAAAATGTTACTTTGGAAAATTCCTAGTTAAATCTTAATAAAAAGATTTATAAATTCCAAATCACATTTCATTGTTAATCGGGTTAAAGAACAAGTGTTATTTAAAACACCGCTCACGATAAACCCAAAATCCAATTCCAATTACATATTAATTAATTGGAAAACTTCTCTAAATCTTAACTAAAAGATTTTTTTTCTCAATTGGGTTTAGAACAGTGTTAATAAAGACACCATTTACGACAAACCCAAAATCCCATATGATATTAAATACAAGGCTCTGAATAGAAATTATATCAGCTTATATTCAATATCAAATTTTGAAACCAACAAATATCGTATTGGAAATAACGATATAAATATATCTTCCAAATTTCCATAACAATATCCATATAATCACGAAATCCAATATCGATATATTCCAAAGATGATTTCCATTCAAATCCACTCCAATTTATACATTGGAAATTCTGGTTATATTAAAACTCATTCTCAATCCAATTTATTTATTTAAAAATAATTGTATTATAATTCTAGTTGTTAATTAGTTCATTTCAATAAAAATACATTTTTATCTTTCCATATATGGAATTTTCGCCCCAACTCTTTCCAAATCATTTATTATGATTTTACACAAATTATTAATATTTTTAATAATTTTATTAAGGCCCTTTCAGTCGATTTCCATAAACAGTCATCGAACTGCACTTACAACGACCTTTTCCAAATTTGATATGGACATAATTCCAAATCTAGCCATTATATTTCAAATCTCTTGTATTCGTTGGAAAGCTCTTTTCGATACGAACCGAACGGTTCCGGTTTTAGGAGAATCTGATGGTCGGATCTCCCGTAATGCCAATTCGAAGTCAATGGTCGAAATTCGCGAACGATCGCGGCGTGGCGCATTCTATTCAGGCCATTAAATATATATATTATATATATTTCATCGATTTCCATTTAAAACATATTTTATAAATCGTTTATAAATTCATTTTAAAACGATTGCAACTTCATTTACAATTTTAAATCAAAATTGAATTTTCTTTATCATTATAATATATAAATGATAATATTTTCAAAGTATCAGATTTTGAAATCATTCCTTTTAAATATTCATTATAAAAATGAATAAGATCGATATAAATTTCGTTCACATCAAAAAATGGCGTTAATCTAATAAACAAGGCTTTATATATTTAAATATTTTCGTGTCCATCCCAAATCGGACATCAACATCACCTTTTAATCCTTTACAGAGTATTATTTTAAAATATTTGTTATCTTAAAATATTCTTTATTTTAAAATATTTGTGCCTTCTGAATTGGAATTAGACACAATCAATTACCATATAATGTTAGTTATATGGATTTCATACAACACATGTATATAACAACAATGATAGACAATCAACCATCATCCAGATTGCACTACACAACTGCATAGGCATTAATTATGAATAATTAACGCTTACAACAATCTGTCAGCCAATCGATTGACATAAACTAAACAATTGGGATTAGTGTATGTCGAATATCATCCCAATACCCGTGTGGGGTTTCAATCAACACACACAGAATTAGTTTGTGCAGTTGGGCGATGTGTAAAATATATCGTTTAAGTCAATATTAGTCAAATGAGTATATATAAACACAAATCGTCCGATTTGTAAATGAATATCTATTCTCGTTCATATATACGTTAAAAATTATATTTTTAATGATAAAATATTTATTTCAACACATGAATATCTTATTTAGTACATTTATACAACAAAATGACATTTTTATTATTCTAACATATTTTAGAAAATTTTGGCAGTATAACGGCGTGATACTAGAACCAGAATAAGTTCAACCTTATCCCTCGCCTAATACTGGCTCGCGCCATACACATACCTATTCCAATCAATTCAATTCACATCCCAAACCAAATTTAAACAAAAAAATCAATCAAAACAAACAACCAAACATCCATAGTTTCAATCAATGGTGTCGGTGCTACTAAACACCGTTTGCATCCTAGTATATATTTAACTGTAAACAAAGTTAGAGTGAGTGGTTCTCAACCAAGCTATACCAATTGCCTCGACACTTCTACTATAGAGTTTGGTCGTGCGGTCGCCGTTTTGTCATTTCCGTCGTCAGATTTCGCTTCTTTTGTTCTAGAATCTTCTTACGGCCTTCAATCTTCACCAAACTTTTTCCCTAGCCAAAACACACCATTCCGGACAACTTTTGCCTAGTGGATTTTCTTCCAAAAACACACTAATTCACCGAAAATCACAAAAAAAGCAGTAGGTACGATAACTTCGGACGCGTTTTGCGAACAGCTCCGAACTCCAAAATTTGATTTCCATATATCCAAATCGAAGAGAAAATTGTGATCTACAACTTTGGTCCACTGGAGTTTTGGCTAGAAATGCACGGTTTGGGAGTTACTACAGAAACAAGGCCAGGGGGTTAATTGCAAAACGGGAAATTTGGTGAAAAAGGAGATTTTATCCATGCGGGATCCATGGTCGGGCTGGTGGCTGGAGGGGGAGGCGTGGGGCCTGACCGACGTGGCGGGTGGTGCTGGTGGGTGGCGGCGGTGGTGAAGAGGCCCATGGTGGCGGGTGGTGATGGATTTAGGGGCTAGGATTCACAAATGGGGAGAGAGAGAGAGAAGAGGGGAGAGAGAGGAGGCGGACGGGGTGGCGCCGGAGGGATGGGAAGGGCTGATCGCGACGGTGGTTGGTTGGGGAGGGGTGGCAGCGGCGGGAGGGAGGAGGCCATTTTTGAGGAATTTTGAAGGAAGAGGAAGAAGGAAAATAATGAAGAGAGAAAGGAAGAAAAGTGATTATATGCTTGTTTCTCGCGTATCGTCCGAATAAAAGCGATCTCCATTTGCTACGGATTTCGGACACGAGATAGTAGACGTCAAGACGAGTCCAACGAAATAAGTTTCGTCGAATTCAGAGTTCTTTTGACCATCCGTTAAAATTTGCAAAGATGCTCAGATATTGCTTAAAAATCCGATTTTAGCGCACATTTCTTCTGCACCCCCACATGCGAACTCCAAAAATCATGCCCTTTTGGATTTAACCATTATTAGACGATACGAATTCAGAAAAAAAAACGGAATCGAATTCTGAGATCGTCACAATAATGTTCCTTTGTAAAATAACTGCCCGTTTTACCCTGAACTGTTTTAGCTTGCACGGCCACAAACTAACTCTGTTCCACGCGCATTTTTAAACTCAATAATGATTTATCATTATGAATTCAGAAAAATTTATCTCGTCGAATTCTAAGCTCATACCAAAAATTTAACTTTGTAAGGGCTATGTATTGCTAAATGAAAATCCCAGCCAATTGCCACTATTCCGGATTTCGGAATATATCGAAGTTTATAATTTTCGAAGTCGCAAACGGCACTTTGAACTCAGTGGAAGTGGTTTCTATTCTAAATTCATGCACAAGCAAAATGTGACTTTTTGGGCTACATATATATATATATATATATATATATATATATATATATATATCTGTGTGTGTGTGTGTGTGTGTGTATATATATATATTCCATAGCAATTATTCTAAATTTTAATTTGGACATAATTTTCAATTTATATTATGAAATCTGTATTTTTCAAATTCATTAGAAAGATATAATTAAGCAGATTCAAATATTTCTGGTTTTACTGAAATCTGATTTATTTTGAATCTTGTACATTCAGTTAAAGTTCAAAATCAAATTTACAAACTGCCACGCCACTTCAGGCTCGTTATATAATTAAAATAAATTTATACATTCTAATTCTATTGGAAATAAATTTCTAGTCGTTATTATTTAAAATAAATCATTTTAAATATTCAAAATTCATTAAAATAGCCAAAATAAAATTTTAATTGGTTCTGAAAATCTGGGTTGTTACAATGTCCTCCACTTAAAATCATTTTGTCCTCGAAAAGGAACGAAGTTGAAAGTTGTTTAACTAACCAACTCAACTTTCGTTCTGGCTTTCATTCTTCAACTTTTCAGTTTCTAAGAATTTCCTAATTTGTCAAAAATTTGACTAACACCCTAAATTTCGAAAAATTTCTCCATAACCTCCTCTATACGGGGAGTTCTTTAAAACTGCAACTAGCCTCACAGGCCCCTCACCAATCCAAAAGAAAAAGGAAAGGCCCAACGGCTAGCCAATCGGCTCATAAATTCATCAAAACTCAATAAATTAGTAAACATATACCTATTTGTCAGGCATACAATTTTATTCCTCTTCTTAGCTTCCATGTTATGAGCTGGTCACACATATATATGTACATGCATGCAATTCCAATCAAATTTCAATTCAGTTCAGTATTTGATTCCATTTGGCTAAATTTACCATTCATTCACATGTTGGCTTAAATGAATAATCACACAACACAATCAACAATCAGCAATCAATTAGTGGATTAGCTTTTCAAATATATATCTTCTGTACATACTTAAAAATCATATTTTAGTGCAAATCACAGCAATACATTTTAGCTAAGTTTTGGTTCTCACACAAGTCAATTGGAAATATATAGATATCCCACTTTTGAAACTCGAACTTAAATACTGATGGTGCCATGGTCATCATCAGAATTATCTTCGGGCGATTAGAGTGTAATTCTATATATATACAGTATATATAAGGCTTCATATATGCTTCATGACGCGTATATGCAAAATCTTCATATACTCAATTGTCCAAATTCAATATCAAAATAATATTCAAACACGTATAATTAGATTAAATTTCAAAACAAAATTTGTTTTCATTTTATTTTAAAAATAACACTCTTCACACTCGTTCTAGGATACTAGAGTCATTCTTATTGGATATTACTAATCCATTCTATGATGAATTCTTTCGTTCGGTTCTAATATGTCTTGTTCCCTAGCTCTGTAAACCAAAGCTCTGATACCACGATGAAACGACCCAAACTCACCTTTACGGTATAGCCCGGATTGAGTTGAGAACACAACAAATCAGAACGCAAACAGAAGAACATTTCATTGCTTATTACAACAATTACATCAGAGTACAAGAATATAACAGAGTTTGAATAAATAATATACATTTGATAAATATCAGAGATTTAAAATAACAATGCAGCGGAAAAAAAATACATAACACAACTAAAAGAAATACACGGATACAGAGCGTTCTGAATATAGCTCCAGCTGTAAATCCAGGATCCTGAAAAAGAAATAATCTGCAAAACCAAAACTACTTGCTGCCCGTGTGGAAAATAGGGGCACCCTGAGTTTGGGTTAAAAAAATAAACTCCAGGTCAGTCATGTGACTGGTGTGAGAACTAAAACAGTTATTTAAAACTTTACTTTAAAAATAAAGTAAATCAAGGGACCACGCCGTATAACACGGAACGGGTTTCCTCCCAAGAATACCAGTGCATAAAACAAACAGCGCAATGCTTTTTGGAAAATGAAGCTATTATAAGACCCGGGTCCCATCACACAAAGAAACGCAGCTGGAGGATAGGGTTTTCCCTTATAATAGCCAAACATGCTTGGTACGTTATAAAACAAATCATTTGATACAATAATAAGTGTATAATGTCAAAAACAGCTTCAAATATAAATGTATCAATCGTAAATGACATAGTATCGCATGCTACTATGTCGCCATATAGGTTTACAACTAAAACCGAAATGTACATATTGGGAATTGGATTCCATCTATGAGTCAAGGCCAGGGATGGCTCCTCACCGCTTCGAGACACTATAGCAAATGCCTCAGGACTACACACTCTGGGTAACCCTTGGATGCTTCAAGGTCGGTCCTCTCTTACGTTTGATGATTGGTTATTCCTGAACATACGTTTCCCGGTCCTATCAAACCTATCCATCGGCTCTGTAATAACCGATATATTTGAGGCGCCTCGCAATCCAAGAACCACATAGGTAAAAGTTTAATAAAAGTCTGGGCTCCATACCATAACACCATCCATAGCTAGAAAAAAATGTCATGCACTCCCTGAAGTCTGATCCCCTATTTGACTCATACCGAGGTGTGAGGCTCGCGAATTAATGCTATACACAAAGATATACTATATTAAAGCTATGCTTTGATCATCAACCACAAGACTTTGCTTTTCAACAGAAGCCTTGATCATTTACAGCTCAACATGCCACACTGGCAATTCACGCCATGCAACTGATGTCTATCGATATATAACCTCGGAGCTCCTACATCTCAGAGAAGCGTGTTAAGTAAGAGAATAATTTCTCCACCACCAAACAGATATATTTTTAATAGAGATCAATAAAAACAGAATAAAATCCAATGTCAGACACACATCCATTTAATAGTTTGTTTTGGGTCTGAACGAAACCAGAGGCACCTTATTCCTCGTCCCATACGTCCGATATAGGAGAGAGGTCCTCGCATATCCGGTCGATCTCCAAGTACGTCTGAACGATCACCACTTAGTACCTTGTCTTGGGTGTACAGCCCAATCAAGACATCAGTAATCATTCAAACGATGTGAAGGCCTCCATTCAACAACCACCGTCTTCATCTTCAACTTATCATCGAATCATTTATTCAGAAAGGGTATAAACCTGCACTTTCCTAATAACTCGCTTATTTTATATACAAGTGCTATAAAAATACAACATACGCCTCATTCCAATCCAGAATATTCTTTTATTCAAATATTCACATCACTAGGGAAAACTTCCCATTAATTTTATCAAAGATAAATTCTTTAAATTTATTCTTTAATCTTCCATTGGATATCAATTCAAACCAAATTAAGGTTTATCCAAACTAGTCGGGATTAGCGCACCCTACCGAAGTAATCATTTATTATATTTCTCAATCCCAACCTATTCATCCTATGGAGCAAAACTGGTAATACTCCATATCTAACACCATGGTGTTATCAGCAAATTTAATTACCATTTCACATTCAAATCTAATTAAAGATTTAACTATCGCTAGGAGGAAAACTGGTGATACTCTATTTTCAATCATTTCCCAAATTTGATAATTTAAATTATCAATTCACATTTCAATCTAACTAAAGATTCATTTAAACTCCAACTAGTTTTAATCTTCCCAAAATTCAATATTAATGATTATTTAACTTTGGAAACACAAACATGTCGCATCGACAATCCACACCGTACTATTGATTTCTGCCAGTATATAACCTCTAAGCTCGTACGTCTTAGAGAAGGGTGTTAAGCAAGAGAATAAATTCTCCGCCACTAAACAGTTATATATTTAGCAGTGATCAACCATACAGTTTGAAATACAATGTTAAACATATAATCCTATCTTTAACTAGGTTAAAGAACTAATGTCATTTAAAAAACATTTCACGATAAACCCAAAATCTCATTCCATTAATTATGGAATTTTCATGGAAAAACAGATCAATATATAATCAATATCGATTTCCGTATCCGACTAATAATATAAATGGAATAACGACAAAGCCTTTTAAATTCCATATATATTGACAGTCTTCCTCCATAGAAGCTCACTTCGATTATTACCAAATTGAATTACATTCAATTCCAATTTAATATATTAAACTGGAAAACTTTACTTTGGAAAATTCCCAGTTAAATCTTAATAAAAAGATATATAAATTCCAAATCACATTTCACTATTAGTTGGGTTAAAGAACAAGTGTTGTTTAAAACACCATTCACGATAAACCCAAAAATCCAATTCTTTATTTCAATTCCAATTAAATATTAATTAATTGGAAAACTTCTCTAAATCTTAACTAAAAAATTTATTCTTTTCTCAACTGGGTTTAAGAAAAGTGTTAATAAAGACAACATTAACGACAAACCCAAAATCCCATTTAATACTAAATACAAGGCTTTGAATAGAAATTATATCGACTTATATTCAATATCAAATTTTGAAACCAACAAATGTCGTATTGGAAATAACGATATAAATATATCTTCCAAATTTCCATAACAATATCCGTATAATCACGAAATCCAACATCAAAATATTCCAAAGATGATTTCCATTCAAATCCACTCCAATTCTTATATAGGAAATTCTAGTTATATTAAAACTCATTCTCACTCCAATTTATTTATTTAAAAATAATTGTATTATAATTCTAGTTAATAACTAGTTCATTTCGATAAAAATATATTTGTATCTTTTCGAATATGGAATTTTCATCCTAACTCTTTTCAAATCATTTATTATGATTTTACACAAATTATTAATAATTTTAATAATTTTATTAAGGCCATTTCTGTTGATTTCCATAATCGGTCATCGAACTGCATTTACAACGACCTTTTCCAAATTTGATTTGGACATAATTACAAATTCAACTATTAGATTTCAAATCTCTTGTATTCGTTGGAAAGCTCATTTCGATAAGAACTCAACGATTCCGGTTTTAGGAGAATCCGACAGTCGGATCTCCCGTAATGTCAATTCGAAGCCAATGGTAAAAATTCGCGAAAGGTCGCGGCGCGGCCTGTTCTATTCAGGCCATTAAATATATATAATATGTATATTATATATATTTCATCGATTTCCATTTGAAACGTATTTTATAAATTCGTTTTAAAACGATTCCAACTTTATTTTCAATTTTAAATCAAAATTGAATTTTCCTCATCATTATAATATACAAATGATAATATTTTTAAAATATCAGATTTTGAAATCATTTCCTTTTCGATATTCATTATAAAAATGAATAAAATCGATATAAATATCGTTCACGTTAAAAAATGGCATTAATCTAATCAATACGGCTTTATATATTTAAATATTTTCATGTCCATCCCAAATCGGACATCAACATCACCTTTTAATCATTTATAGACTATTATTTTAAAATATTCGTTATTTTAAAATATTCTTCATTTTAAAATATTCATGCCTTCTGAATTGGAATCAGACACAATCAATTACCATATAATGTTAGTTATATGGATTTCATACAATACATGTATATAGCAACAATAATAGACAATCAACCATCATTCAGAGTGCACTACATAACTGCATAAGCATTAATTATGAATAATTATTGCTTACAACAGTCTGTTAACCAATCGATTGACATACAACTAAATAGTTCGGATCAGTGTATGTCAAATATCATCTCAGTACCCATGTGGGGTTTCAATCAACACACACAAAGAATTTATTTCTGCAGTAGGGCGATGTGTAAAATAAATCGTCCCAATCAATATCAGCCAAATGAGTGTACATAAACAAATAGTCCGATTTGTAAATGAATATTTATTCTCGTTCATATACACGTTAAAAATTATATTTTTAATGATAAAATATTTATTTCAACACATGAATATCTTGTTTAGTACCTTTGTACAATAAAAATGACATTGTTATTGTTCTAACATATTTTAGAAAATTTTGGCAGCATAACGGCTTGATACTAGAGCCGGAATAAGGTCTAGCCTTATCCCGCGCCTAATATTGGCTCGTGCCATACACATACCCATTCCAGTCAATTCAATTCACATCCCAAACCAAATTCAAACAAATAAATCAATCAAAACAAACAACCAAAAATCCACGGTTTCAATCAAAGGTGTCGGGTCCTACTACGCACCGTCTGCATCCTAGTATATATTTAACTGTAAATAAAGTTAGAGTGAGAAGTTCTCACCCAAGCTATACCAATCGCCTCGACATTTCTACTGTAAAAATTGGTCGTGCGGTCTCAGTTTTATCGTTTTCGTCGTCCGATTTCGCCCCTGTTATTCTAGAATCTTCATGCAGCCTATAATCTTCAACAAACTTTGTCCCTTATCCAAATGCGCCATTTCGGACAACTTTTTCCTACTGGACTTTCTTCCAAAAACTCATTAATTCGCCGGAAATCACGGAAAATAGAAGTAGGTCCGTTGACTTTGGACGTGTTTTGTGAACACAGCTTCGAACTCCAAAATTTGACTACCATATATCCAAATCGAAGAGAAAACCGTGATCTACAATTTTTGTCTAGTTGGGTTTTGGCTAGAAGTGCACAGTTTAGGAGTTATTAAAGAAACAAGGCCAGGGGGTTGATTGCAAAACAGGAAATTTGGTAAAAAAAAAGAGACCATGCGGGGTCGACGGTCGGACTAGTGGCTGGAGGGGGCTGTGTGGGGTCCGACTAACGTGGGGGGTGGTGTTGGTGGGTGGCGGCGGCGGTAGAGGGGCCCACGGTGGTGGGTGGTGGTGGATTTAGGGGCTAGGGTTCACAAATGGAGAGAGAGAAGAGGAGAGAGAGGAGGAGGAGGGAGTGGCGCCGAGGGAGGGGAGGGTCTGACAGCGGCAGTTGTTGGTGGGGGAGGGATGGCAGCGGCGACGGGAGGGAGGAGGCCATTTTTGAGGGATTTGGAAGGAAGAGGAAGAAGGAAAATAATGAAGAGAGAAATGAAGTATAAAGTGATTATATGCTTGTTTCTCGCGTATCGTCCGAATACAAACGATCTCCGTTTGCTACGGATTTCGGACATGAGATAGTTGACGTCAAGACGGGTCCAACAAAATAAGTTTCGTCGAATTCCGAATTCGTTTGTACGTCCGTTAAAATTTGCAAATATGCTCAGATATTGCTTAAAAATACGATTTTAACGCACGTATTCTTCTTGCACGCCCACATGCTAACTCCAAAAATCATGCCCTTTTAGATTTAACCGTTATTAGACGATACGAATTCATAAAAAAAGGGAATCAAATTCTGAGATCGTCACAATAATGTTCCTTTATAAAATGACTACCCGTTTTACCCTAAACTGTTTTAGCTTACACGACCACAAATTATCTCCGTTCCACGCGCATTTTGAAACTCAATAATGATTTGTCATTATGAATTCAGAAAAATTTGTCTCATCGAATTCTGAGCTCATACGCAAAATTTCACTTTTTAAGGGCTATGTATTGCTAACCGAAAATCTCAACCAATTGCCACTATTCCGGATCTCGGAATATATCGAAGTTTATACTTTTCAAAGTCGCAAACGGCACTTTCAACTCAATGGAAGTGGTTTCTAGTCTATATTCATGCACAAGCAAAATGTGACTTTTTGGGCTATGTATAATATTAGGATATATATATATATATAGCGACTATTCTAAATTTTAATTTGGACATTACTTTCAATTTATATTATGAAATCTGAATTTTTCACATTCGTTAGAAAGACATAATTAAGCAGATTCGAATATTTCTAGTTTTACTGAAATTCGATTTATTTTGAATCTTGTACTTTCAGTTAAAATTCAAAATCAAATTTTCAAATTGCCGCGCCATTTCAGGCTCGTTATATAATTAAATAAATTTATACATTCTAATTATATTGGAAATAAATTTTTAGTCGTTATTATTTAAAATAAATCATTTTAAATATTCATAATTCATTAGAATAGCCCAAACAAAAATTTTAAATTGGTTTTGAAAATCCTGGTTGTTCAATTACGGCTAACAGTCCTTTGTGAGACTTGAAACCTTTTGGAAAGTTTGAACATAAAAAAGAAATGTTTGGTTAGTTGATTAGACCAAATCATTAATTTAAAAGAAGAATAAGATAAAATATTAATAACTACGTTGACCGCACGAAAATAAAAATAAATATATACATATTATCCGCTCAAATCAACGTAAAATAGTGAAATATAAATTATATGGAATGTTTGGATAAGTTTCAATTATGGAATTATGTGTAAATATTATCCATTTTGAATTAATATATTTTTGGTGACCATTTGTAGCAATTAATATAATTAACTGCTATAAATGAGACGACAAATAAAGAAATTACCATTGTAACCAATATTAATTTGGGGAAAATAAATGTGATGGGAAAAATAGTTACAGTTCCTAAAATCAATTAGGATAAATGTTGTGGACCCCAATCAAGAAACTAAAATTATAACCGCATTTAGACATGAGGTTAAACTCAACATGTTGTATAAGCCTTCCTAGAACCGACCGGCTGATCCAGCAAACACAGATAGTCAGTTTAATGTGAGAGGTCTAATGCATAAATATAATCGTATTAAGGCACGAGGTTAAATTCACTTGTGGTAGAAGTCTGCCCGGAACCCACCAGTAAATCCAGCATCCATAGGTAGTCAACTAAATGATAGAGCCTGGTACATATATATATATATATATATATATATATATATATATATATATAATAACAATCAAATAATAAATAAATGAATAAGAATAGAAATTGTGCGTTGGGGTACAACAAATAGATAACTTGGACTTATAAACAGTTGCCTAAGGAAAATATATCTGATTAGCATAGAAATGTGTTTATTTTATACTCTTATATCTTATATTTTGTAAACAAATAAATATTAATTTGGGTATTTTTCCGTGTGTTTTCACAGGTTCAGTATAAGTCTCCTTCATTCAATCAAAGGCCAATTTCTAAGAAAAAAAAGCTACTTCTCCATATCAATGCTATCTCAATTGCAAAAGAAGTTGTAGCTCATTGGTAATGGCATAGAAATTTGTATATAGAGACCTGAGTTCGATTCCCGATAAGCCCTCTTTTTGCTGAAGAAAGGAACATTCACACAATCTTCTTTGCTCTGAAGAATATATGGACTAGTATTATATTATATATATATTCGTATGTATGTATGTATATATGATATACACTAATAAACATTTCAGGAACAGCCATATTCTTCTCATGGAAATCAATTCAAATCATTCATTTTTCAATTTCCATTTAGAAGAATATTTGATTGAATTATGGCCAAGGAAAAGCCAATCAATCTGCCGCATGTCACCAATCCGGAGAGGAAATTTGCATGGAATATCTTTAGTCTATCATCATATTTGTAAATAGATTATTTCATGGGATTCATTCTTGGCCAAAATTATTATGATAGAGAGGAGTCTACATCCCTATAAATACACATGATACTCATCCATTATTCTGTATTATGTTCTTCTTCATTAATAAAGTTTTTTCTTTTTCTGCAATTTGATTTTTCTTAGCAGTTAGTGTTGTCTACATTATTAGATTTGGTAATGCACTATTTGTATTTTTCACTTATTTCCATTAGTGATTGACCGTCTGATTAGATTCAGCGGCAATCCTAATTTTAATTTTCTATCGTTTCGGTTTGTAGTTTTATTTTTCTTGTAATTTCTCTTTTCTTTAGTTGTTGAATTTGCTATTGATCTGATTAGATTCAGACCCATACTAGATTCATTAGCATTAATTCAAAACCATCTCCAGATATTGTCTAACTTGCCTAAGAAATATATAAATAATAAAATTTATAATTCCTCCTTGTGTTCGACCTGCATATTGCACGACCTGTGTGCTTGCAGTTATTATTTTAAAATTCGCGCTTTTCTAGTTCTTAGAAAGCATTGATCAAGTTTTTGGCGCTGTTGCCGGGGAGGTAAACACTGAATTTTATTGTTTATTTAATTTCTGATTCCTGTTAGTTTTTTATTTTTATTTTTTTCCTTTTGTTTTTCTGTATATATATAGCAAAAATTCTTGATTAATTGATTATGTATTACACTACAATCTCTAAACCAAGAGAAAAAAATTTCTTGCCATTTTTTATTTCAATTTTTTTTCCCTTTTTTCCATTTATTCTTTTCCTCTTTTTGTTTATATTCTTTCCAATCTAATTTCTTCTTCAAAAAAAAATATATATATATATATATAGAAAATAAAACCTGCTAATTTTTCATTAATTTCTTTCCATCTTTCACTCTCTTTCAAATTTATCTCCTTTTCTTCTTACAACTCATTTCCTTTAAATTGGTTGTTTCTTTTGGCAATTATCAAAACAAAAAAAAAAAGAAATAAATCCCTCTGAAACAATCTCTTTCCCTCTAAAATCTTCTTTTCTTCCCCTTTTTCTTCTGATCCCCACACCAAACCTGTCTTCATCAACTACAAATTCCCAAACCGTCAACAATACCATCCACCTTCCTATTCAAAGTCCTTCTCCACACCACTGCAGCAACGTTGCAATCCACCACCAACCCAATTTCTGCCACAAATACTCCTTCCATCAACCATTTCTTTTTCTTCCTGCCTACCCTCCATGCACGAACATCTTCATGCTCCAAACTAACACCTTCAGTGTCCAGATCAACATCCGCGTTCAAGCCTCAAAACTATCCTTCTCCCCTTCATTACCATATTAGCAATTGAACACCATTTACCACATCCACCCTCCCATCAATCTGACAAAATCTCTCTTCCCCACTTGCTACCTTACCACCATACACCGTTCTACAGCTCCTCTCCATCAGTGAATTCACATCTACTTACTCATCACGGCAAAAAATACCCACCAACCATACCACAATCCCCTCACAGATAAAATTTCACATACTCTAGCTTCATCAATCACCCATTACCAAACCTCCTTTGCCAAAACAAACAACATCTTAAACTACAACTGTTCACACTCCTTCAACGTCCAGCGTTGCCTCACATCCAAATTACCCCATCAACCATCAACCCTTTTCAACAACGATTCACACACATTTCTGAAACCACCGCAAATCTGAACTCTCCATCACAGTCTCACATCTCAACCCTCAGACCAAATCCTCCAACGTCACAAACCTACATGCATCCATAATTTCTTCTTCTGTCTACCTTCCCGTTCAAACAAACCCTCAAGTAACCTACATCTGCCTTAGACCGTCTAGTCACGCCATCCACCACAGTTCTCTCCTACAAGCTCGGACATCAAGCCCTTCTCCCACAGATCAGCAAAACCCGATTCAGCAATCAACCCCCTAAATCCGATTTGAATTCTATCGCAACTCAGAAGGGTATCAAGGACCGCTCCAATCCATACCATTGAAGATCGAAAGGCAAATTCGTATTTTTCGATTCAAAAAAGAAGAAGCAAAACCCGATTCATCCAAATCAAATTCCGGATTCTTAGAAAATAAAATAAAAGGGGGGCTTGAGTTCGGATATTTTGTTAATTTCGAATATATTTTTACATAGCAAAAGATGGATAAGTTCCTTTTACAATGTGGTGAACCATATAAAGGATTAAAGGGGGACTGAAAAATAAGGGTTGGCGTAGAAACTTGGTACTTGTTCGTGCTTTATGATTTTTTTTAGCGTGAGTTTTGAGTCAAATCTTCTTTTTTTTGTCAACTTGTTTATTTTGTTGAGTCTTAGTTGGTTGTTGCCTTCAAATTTAGTGTTATTTTTTTGCTTATTTTTCAATTGAGTGCCTTATTCTTGGTTTACTAGGTAAGTTTAAGTTAGTCTTTCCTTATAGTTTTTTTTTTCGATCTTAAGTCCGTTTTAGGTTTTTTTTTCCTTTCCTTTTGTTTTAACGGCTCTCGCTCACTCTTCAAAAAAAAAAAAAAAAAAAACTCGAAGGCCAAAGAAAGAACAATACTCAAGCAGCAAACAATAAATTCCAAGGTCGAATGAAGCAAACAATTGAACTGAATAACTAGCACTACTCAATTGCACTAAACAAACTTCCACACCCCGCTCTGTAAAATTTTCTAAATTCTACAGTTTATGAAACAGCTTGAAAAATATAAAAAATGCTTATAAAAATCTTCTGTAGGGGCAGCGGCTTGCTTGTACAATATTTTATATTTTTGCAGTTATTATTGTCTAATTTTGTGGTTGACTGATATTTCTACAATTGAAATCTTCACTCTCATTGTTCTCAACAACAAAAATAGGCATTGCAAAATAATATAATTGAAAAGTGATATTTCTACAATTGGATCGCGGATATATAGTAGTTCAATTTATTGAACTATTAGCAAAAGAGGTTGCACACTACCCGTAAAACATTGGTCGTATCCCTTAGTATTTATACTATACATGAACGGCCATAAGACCCTCTTCCCCCTTCTAATTGAGTCAGTTAATTAACAGAGCACAACTCAGTCTTTTATGCTATTTTGAACTAAGAATAACTTCTGTCTTCCCTTCATTTCATTCAACTGTCCAATTCAAAAAATTCCTTGAGAGAAGTGTAGGATAATAACCTGAGAAGACGTTCCCTGGTGGAGTATGAATATGAATTACAACTCATAAAACAAAAAAATTTCGAAATTTCGTGAGCCCAATGCCAATAATTTTCAAAATCTTCCAACTGACCAACATTTTCAAAATCATAGAAATGATCGAAATTGCGATTTCAATTCAAATTTCAATAATTCGATTATGGGCTGCATCCACATCAAAATAGCTTTGAATCCCAATATAGCTTTGATCCACATCAATATAGGGTTCTTAACCAAAATTTTCAAAGTTATAACCCATATCAACATCTTGAAGATAACCAAAATTGCAATTTTTCTTCGAATTTCAACGGTTTTGGTTATGAACCTAACTTTCAAAATCAAAATGATTTCTAATATCGTTGTCATTTTCTTGAAAATTCAAACAACCACCACATTGGAAATAATATTGATCGTGAAATTGATGTGGACTATAATTTTGAGAATCAAGAAATCCAAACGAGAGCTCTCAAATCAACAATTCTGAAGAATATCATCTTAACATTCTCAGAGAGAGGGTAGAAAAGCAAGATAGACAACTTGATGAAAAAGATAGATAGCTTGATGAACTTCTTTGTTTAATGACATCTTTTAAAGAACAACTCGAACAAAAAAATCAAATTCAAACATGCGATGAATCAGAAAATTATCCATTCTTTACTGATAGTGAAAATTTTCAAACAACAACTTTGGAAATTGAGAATAACGATCTAAATGAAGTTGTTCAAAATTCAACAAATTATTTGGACTTCAACTCTTTTCAGGAAAAAGATTTAAGCTTAGATTTTAAGCTTTCTCTTTCAAGCTGCGAGGAACTTGAAATTTTAGAAATTGAACAAAATAGAAATGTTGAATTTTTCGAAAACTCTAAATTGGAGAAGGATTTTAATAAACATGATTTTTTTTTTGGATTGTATGAGGTGAGCTGGCAAATGAGGATGAAATGGAATCAAGCCACCATTCCAAGTTTGAAAATTTCGATTTTGAGGTTTTAAACGAACTTGAAATTGCCAGTGTCGAAAATACGTTGCCAATTAATAAAATTGAGAATTGTGATCACATAGTCTTGAACAACACTTAGAATTTAAATTTCACGATTGCAACTGAGTTTATATACGATCACAAATTTTTGAACAATTACACTGATAAATTTGTTGAACACATGAATAATTTTTGGAATGTTAGCTTGGTTAAAAAACTTTATGTTAGGATGACATTGGACATTTATCTATTGGACTATAAATATAGGTATATAGATGAGATGGTTTTCAGAAACCTTTGTTATTAGAAAACATGCCTAGACATAGTGGGAATGGGATTCGTCGGGCTAGAACCAAGTGTGGGGGAAAAGTTGGTGGCACTCTTTGCATCGCAAACACGTATATTATTGTACATATGATCCATTCTTACATACAGTTAGACTGCATTTCATTCTACAAATAATTTTTCATCTCATCCATCTTTGGGTGCTATCTTTCACATTTAGAAAATGTGTTTACAATGCGGATACTATTTTGTCCAAGTGTGGGGGAGGAGTGTAACGTCCCATATTTTTCGACCGTTAACGTTGAACGATTAAAGCGATTTAATATTTGATTTGAATTTAAATTAGAGATTTATATAGAGTTTATTTATTTAATTTATTAAATAAGGATATTTTTATTTGATAAATAGAAAATGTTTGAAATCAATTTATTATTTCAACGACATTATCAATGTAGTGATATTTCAAATGATTTCAGAATTTGACAAGATAAATTCCATCAGTTTAAAAATAGTGTATGGTTATTGAATTTTGTATCTTCGGAACATTCAAATTTATTGATTTAACATACGATCAGTGAATGCATAAGAATAATTAAATCGAATTTAATTTAAATCGTCAGTATATTTCATATCTTCTCCGTACGATTGAAGTGGGCTATGGAACACGTTCCAATGTGTTCAGAATGATGGTGTAACACTAGAAAAGTCCATTGTTTGGTCGGATAGAAGTCCGAAAACACATGATACTTTTAAACAGGGTAAAATCACACCAGTTTAACCAAAAATAAAATAAAATAAAATTTTAACAATAGGAGATGACCTATTGTTTATAACACAGGCATAGCTGCTCCTTCTTTCAAAATCACAACGTCTAGTTCCTTTTCAAATCTTTTCTGCAAACCTATTCAAATTAGCTGCTCTCGTTCTTTCAACTCACAGTTTCTCCTACCCACAATAGCTGTTACCTTCTTTCCAATCGCTCAACAGTTTTTCCCATACCATCAACGTACACTGGAGTCTTCGTCTATGTCTGAAACCCACCCACTACTCTCGTTCTTTCAAATCAGATGTCTTTCTTCTGCTAAAGCTATGTAAAGTCTTCTTTTGCCTACGACTAAACCTACCGTGCCATTTGAAAGACATCGCCCTTATCGTTCTAGATCTGTGGCTATATAAGGAGCTAAGCCTTTGTTACTTCTACCCATCACGGAAATCATTCACTTCATTTTCCTCATTCATTTTCTTTCAAATCGAAATCCGCTGATAGAAAAGAAAAAAAAATCAAAATCAAGTATCGCGATTTAAATAGTTGGTTCGGTGAAGCTTGATGGGTTAAGGGCATCGCGATATGAAATCAAAGAAGGCTGAAGCTTGATGGGTTAAGGGCATCGCGATATGAAATCAAAGAAGGCTGAAGCTCGACGGCCCCAAGCTTGAAGCCCTGGCGATGGAAGAAAGATAGGGTTTGCCATCGGTTGTTCTGAGATTTGCGGAGGAGAATGGAATCACTGCGATCTTGGGAGGGCGATATGAAACTCGTATTGGTCGCGGAATACATTTGAGGTGTTGCGATTCACTGCAAATGGTGGGAATTCGATAGTAAGTAATCTATTTCAGTTAAGTCTTTGAATTTGAGATGTCAAACTGGAAGTTAGATCCGAATGGGATGGACTGGATTTGGCAGTGAAGTAGAAGCAGTTCAGATTTGTTTATTTGGGAAGTGCGGTAGTGTGTGGACTTGGGGACGAGGAGCCAGCGTGATAATGGAAGTTGATGACTATGTCCAAAAATGAAGTTTGCAATTTTCTTTTTGGGAAGTTTAGGGGGTTCGGATTGTGATTTTACAGTGTGATATTGGGGGAAGAACGGGCCTTTGGTTTGGTTTCAGAATAGGGTGAAGGCATGATTGGAATTAAGGGCGTGAAGGGGATCTGCAGTTCAATGTGATAGGGAAGTATTGGTCTTTCTTTCTTTTAGTATGATGGACACTGTCGTGAAGGAGGCTTGTTTGAAGGATATGAGACTGAGGGATTTTGGGGTGTAGTAGCAGTTCGTATAGGAGGTAGGAAAAGAAATGGTAGCTGCGGGTTAAGCATTCGATGAAATGCCGATGTAGATGGTGTAGTTGTTCGGCGAGGAGTGTGGATATATTCATTGAATAGCCGAGTTTTGCAAGGCCTTAAGGTAAATAGTTCATTGAAGACAATTGGTAGACACGACGATACGAAAACAAAATGGGATATTTAGCAGAGGAAAAACCAAGGTGAGTTAAACTCACTCAGTTAATTATTTGAACTGTTTTTAATAGTTCAAATTTATTTTATTGCTTGCTTGGTTGCTAAATTGATTGATATAAAGTGATAATATATATTATGATAATAATATATAAAAATAATATTGTTGATTGGATAATGCCCGCAGTATCATTAGCGGATGCCCGCAGTACCACTAGCGGATGATTTCCCTATACGCCCCACAATATATATAGTGGATGACCTTCTATACCGCGATATCCTGCCTTGAAGCAGGATGGGTATTATTATTGTTTGACTAACATCTGTGGATGCAGGAAAAACAGGTTGGAGGAATCCAACTGGATCCCTCAACATTTATTTTATTTTGTTTTCATATATATACTGATATATGATATGATTTATCACCGGTGACATTTGATGATTTGTTCATTTGATGATTTGTTTGGATGTGTATAAACCATGGACTTTGATTTTTAATATTCTGAATGTCAAAATAAAATAAATGGATTTTAAATAGAAAATTTAAAATACAAAAGTATATAAAGGAAATTTATTTCCAAATATAAACATTTATTTAAAAACCGAATCTATAAAGGAAATGTAGAATTAAAGATTTATTTTTATAAATGGAAAAGAGAAGTAGATTTTATAGACGACATATATAAAGAAGTGAAAACATTTGTCGAAAAATATATTTTTAATGTGAATTCAAAAGAAGATAGAGCTCATATGTAAAACCGATATTTTGAATGGATTGAATTGCAATGAAAATTGTAAATAAGATTATATGACATAACTAGAAGTTAAATTGGTAATTGAAATTTTAAATTTCAAATATGAAACCAAGTTGACCGAATATGCCAAGAATGAATCTTATTCACGGGGGAAGAGAATAGAGGATTATTGCAAATGGTTTACAAGTGTAAATTGATCAAAAGGGGGAAGTTAGGAAGAGTTCTTAAATTCTAATTGAATTTAAGTAGAACAAATTTGAAAAATATAATATAGATTATATTTGAGAATTTTACATATGGTTTATAAATAGTTAATATTTTTATTTGCAAATGATAGTTATATGCAAATATTTTAGAACAGAAATTATAATAGAATTTTATGGTAAAGGTTTATTTTTACAAATTAAACAAGAAGTTGATTATAGGCGATGTTTATAAAGAAGTGAAATTATTATCATTATTAGAGAATCCAGAGAATATAATTGAAGTATGAATTTGGAAGCTAAATTGAAATCGATTTTTCTTTTAAAAATCGATGTTGAAATAGATTTGCATTTTTTTAACTCCAAATGGAAAGGATAAATTAGACTATATGAAATAGATCTAATAATAGAAGTAATAAGATAACTGGAACTTGAAATTTCAAGTTTGGAATCAAATCGACAAATTTAGTTCAGAAGGGATTTGTATTAAGAGTTATTATTTACGGGTGAGGTGAATTGGGGTTGAAGCAAATATTTTGCAAAAGTTATATATATATGAATATTTTGAATAGAAGTTAGAACAGAAATAAATGAGGGTTATTGAAAGGAAACTGGAATAAGTATATACATATGTTTTAAAAGAGATATTTGGGATCGAGACCTCATTTAGAACTTGGGTACAAAGATTAATAGAATTGGTTAATGAAAATATATCGATATAAGGGAAAAATCTTGTTTCGATTTAGAAATAAATATTTGGTAAATATTTTGTAAATCGAATCCTTAAGAAGATATTTTATACAGGTTATAACAATATTTTGTTGATGTTGTTGATAAACAAAATATATTTGAATAGTTATAATTTGAGATTAACATCTCATTAAAAATGGTGATTATATTTGAAATTTCTATTCATTTAGAAATTTAGAAATGAGTTAATGGGATTAGAAACTGACTAAAGAATAGTCGAGAAATGAATATCTCAGATGTTGGGAAAATGAAGAAGTTTAATTAACAAATGATTAAATCGAGAGGCGATTATTGAATCAGTAAATTCCATTTTTCTTTTTATGGATGAAAGGTTGTTTTTATTTGATAATTAAATCACCGACTATCAAATCTGGCCTAAAGTGATTGTTGGTATGGAAAGACCGGGATCGAATTTATATTCGAAAACCATTCCGACCAGCAAATACGTAAACGTTGAATATGTATACGACGCTGATCGAGATGGAGCATTCTAAGACCGTAGATCTTTATAAAGCAGAAGAACTACTTAAAATTTCTGGTTTAGCGGCCAGAGATATACTGTGGTTCTGTCGTGGCTGGGATTTACGGATTTGCAAGGACTTCTCGCTACTGATCTATAGGGTGATTCCTAGGATATGGTAGGAGGGTGCCTTCGGTTTGACCAGACCCAGGACAACTTGTATGGACGAATGTCTGACAGAGTATTTCTGTAAGAGTCACGTACGTTGATTTCTTCAAACGTACTATAGTTGGTGGCGGAGAGGGGCACTTCTCTTAGCTTAACTACTAGAGTATTTTTGTGGACGTCAATTAGTGATTTTCTGACGGATCTGACAATGTGGCATTCAAAGTGAATGGTGGCCAGGTGACCTAGAAAGATGATTATAGCCTCAAGCCTCATCAATCGGGACATGACAAAAATTGGGCAGACAACATGGCTATGTGGGTCGCACCCATTAGGGTGTATTGTCACCATCTAGAGAATATTCATATTGTTACTTCTTTTCAGTTCTGTATCTCCCGGGAATTTACTGTGGTCGCGACAAAAAGCCGTAAGGTGACAATATATTCGATACACTCAAGAGAAATGAGTGGTCGGTCATGTGTGGGCCGGGTTGCAAGACGTTCTTGTTGAACCCAGTGTATTCGTCTCTAGAGATACACTATCGGCAGGTGGTCCCATACCTTGTCATAGTTGGAAAGCCATTCTCCAATAAGCGCCCGCGGTTTTGATTGTATACTATATATGTAGAGCGTGAGATGCAAGCGTTCTGCTAGATTGTTACTTATTTGTATTTAGACACTATCATAATATCAGAATAATTATGATTTTCAAAAAAAAAATTGGTTTGGGTTATCGTATGGTAAAAACCGTCCGTGTTTATGTGTGGATTGGTCTTACGATCACCCTTTTCTGTCGAAATGATTTTAAACTTTAAAATCAAGTTGGATGCTACCAATAATTTAGTGAGTTTTTCTCACGCTGGTTCACCAGACTGACTTGTGCGTTTGTAATGCTCGGGTCAGACCCTGTTGGTCAGACTGAGTTGTACAGGTTCAGGATAAGGTACGAATCTCAGAAGACCAAATGGAGGAGTTCAGACGTATGATTCATATACTATTCCGCTGTGTTATAAACAAGGACAGACTGTTATAACTGTCCAGATATGTTGAATGACCACTGTACTCTTATGATTGTAAGTATTATTTCAGGTCTTTCAATAAAGAATTATTTCTGTATTATATTTTATTCCGCTGCGATGTGAGACTGTGTGTTATTGTTCTTCTTCTTTCTCCTATTCTTAACTTTCTTTCTTTCTATTTCTCACCCTCTTATTTCTTTCTATTAGCTTTCTAGGATTTCGATACTTGAATTAGGACATGGAGTGTATAAATTTCTGGATTCGAAAGTCGAAATTTCCGGGTCGCTACAGTTGGTATCAGAGCAATGGTTTAAGAATAACCTTGGCTCTGTGGTATATCTCAATAGAGATGGGGTTAGTAATACCTAGATTGAGTTTGAGTGAATATACGTTTATATATATGAGAGCGTATTTGTAAATTCGAATTAATAAAATGTTTTGTATTGTGTTATTTGATCGGTTCAATTTTTGAACTGGTGACTGACGCAATATTGTTTTGAAAAAGAGCAAATGAAATAATTTTGCCTAAATTATATTTTTATATAAAAAAAATAGTTTTCTTATATTATATTGGTATTTGATTTGTTTGAATGAAAATCAAATAGGATTGGGGAATTGGATTGGTTTATATAACCAGAACATGATATAATAAATGTTTTTGGAAATAAAAATCAATGAAAATATAATTGAAAGCTAATGGTAATAAGAAATAATATTGGATTAGAAATTAATCTGATATTAACTGAATGATAAGATAATATGTTGAACCAAAATAAACACGAACAAGGTAATATTAAAGTTGAATATGTATCCAATTTGGTGTGCGTTGTTTGCTGATTGATTGTCGGATTGGTTGGATAGGAACCCACCCACAATTATGAAGTTAGATGAATAAATTGGATGCTAAGGAAGAAAATTCCAATGAAATGAGTTGAATGAATTTGAACTTGATTGGAGGGCAAGTTAAATGGATTTGAATTGGAATTGAAGTTATATTAAATTAAAAATAAACTTGTCGTGTCACGGTAGTTCGTAAATTGACGATTTGAATTTCAATTGGATATATAGGACTCAATATGAGTCGGAATTCTTTGAAACAAGAATCGTTCGGATCTATGGGATTATAATTCTCAAATGAGAGAGAAAAATTGAGATTTTACATTATAGTTTTTGAGTTATGTCAAAATCAATTTTTCAAAAAGGTCGCTATGGAATCGTTTTAAATTAAAACGGTTATTAATTCAAATGGAAGTATTATAAGAGAATAAACAAGAATCCAGGAGAATTGAATAAAAGGGAATTTTGCAATAAGAATCAGATTATGAAATGAAGATGGCTAATGTGAGGAATCAATTAGTCATTATAAATTATAATTTGGTTAAAGTTTGGATCGGTGAATTAAAACAATGGAAATTAACATGAAGTGAAAACTCTTGAATTCAATACCAATAAATTGAATGGGCTCGATACATATAATTGGAATATGTCGACTGGAATAAGAGGTAAAGTGAAACAAATTCAATTCGAATAACCGAATATTACTTGGAAGGATGAATCAAATTGAGTTTGATTGAAATTGAACGTAAATTTGAGTGCAAATATAAATGGACTCGTATATTGAAAACTCGAACCTAGAACTTGAACTATGTAAAACTTGACTTGTTTGTGGATAAATATGTAATGTATTTAAACATGAAGGTTTAAACTATCATGAGTTTAATAAGGAAATAAGTTAGTGGATGGATTAGTGAATCAAAGGTAAGAAGTTAAATTGTTTATGATCAGTTAGAAATACAGGTGCATATGATTGAGCAGGTGTATGAGATGGAAGCAAGTATGAGGAATAATATGAGATGCCCGACAAAAAGGTACATGTTTAATTCAATATGAGGTTTTATGCGCCGAATCGGCAAGCCACTTGGCTTTTTGATTTTCTTTTTGATTGGAGAAGGCCATTGTGGCAAGGTTTGAATTTTTCCGGTAATCCCGTACAAAGGAGGTGCTGGCGAAATTTTCAGAAAATTTAGGGAGTTAGAAAAATTTTCAACAAACTTGAAAATTTTTGTTAGCAAAAAGTTAACGTTCAAATTGGAAATTGAAGTTAAGGATTTTTGAATGAACTGATGAGTTGGTCGTTGGAGACTAAGGATGTTGAGATCAGCGCCAAGTTGCATCAGTGGATCGTGAGAAGTGAATAAGATGTAGCAACTTTTCTACTTAGTAATTTCGGGGACGAAATTCTTTTAAGGGGGAAGGAATGTAACGTCCCGTATTTTTCGACCGTTAACGTTGAACGATTAAAGCGATTTAATATTTGATTTGAATTTAAATTAGAGATTTATATAGAGTTTATTTATTTAATTTATTAAATAAGGATATTTTTATTTGATAAATAGAAAATGTTTGAAATCAATTTATTATTTCAACGACATTATCGATGTAGTGATATTTCAAATGATTTCAGAATTTGATAAGATAAATTCCATCAGTTTAAAAATAGTGTATGGTTATTGAATTTTGTATCTTCGGGACACTCAAATTTATTGATTTAACATACGATCAGTGAATGCATAAGAATAATTAAATCGAATTTAATTTAAATCATCAGTATATTTCATATCTTCTCCGTACGATTGAAGTGGGCCATGGAACACGTTCCAATGTGTTCAGAATGATGGTGTAACACTAGAAAAGTCCATTGTTTGGTCGGATAGAAGTCTGAAAACACATGATATTTTTAAACAGGGTAAAATCACACCAGTTTAACCAAAAATAAAATAAAATAAAAATTTAACAATAGGAGATGACCTATTGTTTATAACACAGGCATAGCTGCTCGTTCTTTCAAAATCACAACGTCTAGTTCCTTTTCAAATCTTTTCTGCAAACCTATTCAAATTAGCTGCTCTCGTTCTTTCAACTCACAGTTTCTCCTATCCACAATAGCTGTTATCTTCTTTCCAATCGCTCAACAGTTTTTCCCATACCATCAACGTACACTGGAGTCTTCGTCTATGTCTGAAACCCACCCACTACTCTCGTTCTTTCAAATCAGATGTCTTTCTTCTGCTGAAGCTATGTAAAGTCTTCTTCTGCCTACGCCTAAACCTACCGTGCCATTTGAAAGACATCGCCCTTATCGTTCTAGATCTGCGGCTATATAAGGAGCTAAGCCTTTATTACTTCTACTCATCACGGAAATCATTCACTTCATTTTCCTCATTCATTTTCTTTCAAATCAAAATCCGCAGATAGAAAAGAAAAAAAAGAAATCGAAATCAAGTATCGCGATTAAAATAGTTGGTTCGGTGAAGCTTGATGGGTTAAGGGCATCGCGATATGAAATCAAAGAAGGCTAAAGCTCGACGGCCCCAAGCTTGAAGCCCTGGCGATGGAAGAAAGATAGGGTTTGCCATCGGTTGTTCTGAGATTTGCGGAGGAGAATGGAATCACTGCGATCTTGGGAGGGCGATGTGAAACTCGTATTGGTCGCGGAATACATTTGAGGTGTTGCGATTCACTGCAAATGGTAGGAATTCGATAGTAAGTAATCTATTTCAGTTAAGTCTTTGAATTTGAGATGTCAAACTAGAAGTTAGATCCGAATGGGATGGACTTGATTTGGCAGTGAAGTAGAAGCAGTTCAGATTTGTTTATTTTGGAAGTGCGGTAGTGTGTGGACTTGGGGACGAGGAGCCATCGTGATAATGGGAGTTGATGACTATGTCCAAAAATGAAGTTTGCAATGTTCTTTTTGGGAAGTTTGGGGGGTTCAGACTGTGATTTGACAGTGTGATATTGGGGGAAGAACGGGCCTTTGGTTTGGTTTCAGAATAGGGTGAAGGCATGATTGGAATTAAGGGCGTGAAGGGGATCTGCAGTTCAATGTGATAGGGAAGTATTGGTCTTTCTTTCTTTTAGTATGATGGACACTGTCGTGAAGGAGGCTTGTTTGAAGGGTGTGAGACTGAGGGATTTTGGGGTGTAGTAGCAGTTCGTATAGGAGGTAGGAAAAGAAATGGTAGCTACGGGTAAAGCATTCGATGAAATGCCAATGTAGATGGTGTAGTTGTTCGGCGAGGCGTGTGGATATATTCATTGAATAGCCGAGTTTTGCAAGGCCTTAAGGTAAATAATTCATTCAAGACAATTAGTAGACACGACGATACGAAAAAAAGATGGGATATTCAGCAGAGGAAAAACCAAGGTGAGTTAAACTCACTCAGTTAATTATTTGAACTGTTTTTAATAGTTCAAATTTATTTTATTGCTTGCTTGGTTGCTGAATTGATTGATATAAAGTGATAATATATATTATGATAATAATATACAAAAATAATATTGGTGATTGGATAATGCCCGCAGTATCATTAGCGGATGCCCGCAGTACCACTAGCAGATGATTTCCCTATACGCCCCACAATATATATAGTGGATGACCTTCTATACCGCGATATCCTGCCTCGAAGCAGGATGTGTATTATTATTGTTTGACTAATATCTGTGGATGCAAGAAAAACAGGTTAGAGGAATCCAACTGGATTCCTCAACATTTATTTTATTTTGTTTTCATATATATACTAATATATGATATGATTTATCACCAGTGACATTTGATGATTTGTTTGGATGTGTATAAACCGTGGACTTTGATTTTTGATATTCTGAATGTCAAAATAAAATAAATGGATTTTAAATAGAAAATTTAAAATACAAAAGTATATAAAGGAAATTTATTTCCAAATATAAACATTTATTTAAAAACCGAATCTATAAAGGAAATGTAGAAGTAAAGATTTATTTTTATAAATGGAAAAGAGAAGTAGATTTTATAGACGACATATATAAAGAAGTGAAAACATTTGTGGAAAAATATATTTTTAATGTGAATTCAAAAGAAGATAGAGCTCATATGTAAAACCGATATTTTGAATTGATTGAATTGCAATGAAAATTGTAAATAAGATTATATGACATAACTAGAAGTTAAATTGGTAATTGAAATTTTAAATTTCAAATATGAAACCAAGTTGACCAAATATGCCAAGAATGAATCTTATTCACGGGGGAAGAGAATAGAGGATTATTGCAAATGGTTTACAAGTGTAAATTGATCAAAAAGGGGGAAGTTAGGAAGAGTTCTTAAATTCTAATTGAATTTAAGTAGAACAAATTTGAAAAATATAATATAGATTATATTTGAGAATTTTACATATGGTTTATAAATAGTTAATATTTTTATTTGCAAATGATAGTTATATGCAAATATTTTAGAACAGAAATTATAATAGAATTTTATGGTAAAGGTTTATTTTTACAAATTAAACAAGAAGTTGATTATAGGCGATGTTTATAAAGAAGTGAAATTATTATCATTATTAGAGAATCCAGAGAATATAATTGAAGTATGAATTTGGAAGCTAAATTGAAATCGATTTTTCTTTTAAAAATCGATGTTGAAATAGATTTGCATTTTTTTTTTCAACTCCAAATGGAAAGGATAAATTAGACTATATGAAATAGATCTAATAATAGAAGTAATAAGATAATTGGAACTTGAAATTTAAAGTTTGGAATCAAATCGACAAATTTAGTTAAGAAGGGATTTGTATTAAGAGTTATTATTCACGGGTGAGGTGAATTGGGGTTGAAGCAAATATTTTGCAAAAGTTATATATATATGAATATTTTAAATAGAAGTTAGAACAGAAATAAATGAGGGTTATTGAAAGGAAACTGGAATAAGTATATACTTATGTTTTAAAAGAGATATTTGGGATCGAGACCTTATATAGAACTTGGGTACAAAGATTAATAGAATTGGTTAATGAAAATATATCGATATAAGGGAAAAATCTTGTTTCGATTTAGAAATAAATATTTAGTAAATATTTTGTAAATCAAATCCTTAAGAAAATATTTTATACAGGTTATAACAATATTTTGTTGATGTTGTTGATAAACAAAATATATTTGAATAGTTATAATTTGAGATTAACATCTCATTAAAAAGGGTGATTATATTTGAAATTTCTATTCATTTAGAAATTTAGAAATGAGTTAATGGGATTAGAAACTAACTAAAGATTATTCGAGAAATGAATATCTCAGATGTTGGGAAAATTAAGAAGTTTAATTAACAAATGATTAAATCGAGAGGCGATTATTGAATCAGTAAATTCCATTTTTCTTTTTATGGATGAATGGTTGTTTTTATTTGATAGTTAAATCACCGACTATCAAATCTGGCCTAAAGCGATTGTTGGTACGGAAAGACCGGGATCGAATTTATATTCGAAAACCATTCCGACCAGCAAATACGTAAACGTTGAATATGTATACGACGCTGATCGAGATGGAGCATTCTAAGACCGTAGATCTTTATAAAGCGGAAGAACTACTTAAAATTTCTGGTTTAGCGGCCAGAGATATACTGTGGTTCTATCGTGGCTGGGGTTTACGGATTTGCAAGGACTTCTCGCTACTGATCTATAGGGTGATTCCTAGGATATGGTAGGAGGGTGCCTTCGGTTTGTCCAGACCCAGGACAACTTGTATGGACGAATGTCTGACAGAGTATTTCTGTAAGAGTCACGTACGTTGATTTCTTCAAACGTACTATAGTTGGTGGCGGAGAGGGGCACTTCTCTTAGCTTAACTACTAGAGTATTTTTGTGGACGACAATTAGTGATTTTCTGACGGATCTGACAATGTGGCATTCAAAGTGAATGGTGGCCAGGTGACCTAGAAAGATGATTATAGCCTCAAGCCTCATCAATCGGGACATGACAAAAATCGGGCAGGCAGCATGACTATGTGGGTCGCACTTGGGTGTATTGTCACCATCTAGAGAATATTCATATTGTTACTTCTTTTCAGTTCTGTATCTCCCGGGAATTTACGGTGGTCGCGACAAAAAGCCGTAAGGTGACAATATATTCGATACACTCAAGAGAAATGAGTGGTCGGTCATGTGTGGGCCGGGTTGCAAGACGTTCTTGTTAAACCCAGTGTATTTGTCTCTAGAGATACACTATCGGCAGGTGGTCCCATACCTTGTCATAGTTGGAAAGCCATTATCCAATAAGCGCCCGCGGTTTTGATTGTATACTATATATGTAGAGCGTGAGATGCAAGCGTTCTGCTAGATTGTTACTTATTTGTATTTAGACACTATCATAATATCAGAATAATTATGATTTTCAAAAAAAAAAATGGTTTGGGTTATCGTAAGGTAAAACCGTCCGTGTTTATGTGTGGATTGGTCTTACGATCACCCTTTTCTGTCGAAATGATTTTAAACTTTAAAATCAAGTTGGATGCTACCAATAATTTAGTGAGTTTTTCTCACGCTGGTTCACCAGACTGACCTGTGCGTTTGTAATGCTCGGGTCAGACCCTATTGGTCAGACCGAGTTGTACAGGTTCAGGATAAGGTACGAATCTCAGAAGACCAAATGGAGGAGTTCAGACGTATGATTCATATACTATTCCGCTGTGTTATAAACAAGGACAGACTGTTATAACTGTCCAGATATGTTGAATGACCACTGTACTCTGATGATTGTAAGTATTATTTCAGGTCTTTCAATAAAGAATTATTTCTGTATTATATTTTATTCCGCTGCGATGTGAGACTGTGTGTTATTGTTCTTCTTTTTTCTCCTATTCTTAACTTTCTTTCTTTCTATTTCTCACCCTCTTATTTCTTTCTATTAGCTTTCTGGGATTTCGATACTTGAATTAGGACATGGAGTGTATAAATGTCTGGATTCGAGAGTCGAAATTTCCGGGTCGCTACAAGGAGTCTACATTACATCCTTTTAATTTTATTTTATTTTCATTTTCATCCATTTAAATAGGACCATCATGTAGTTTAGACTATGGTAACATGCCATTTTTTTTGAAATATGACTCATTTTATATTGATACAACAAAATAAGTTAACAATTGTTAGTCAGTTGATAGTATTTTTTTTCTCTCAACCAAGAGCGAATAAGAAATATAATGAAAAGTTGAATTTTGAGGGATAATAGTGTAACCAGTACATAAGAGGATTCTTAGGTGATGGCCATGAAGTTTATTCTTAATTGTTGTCTTTGCTTAATGAGTGGAGGACTTAAAATACTTATATTGGCTTTTCGAATTTTTAAAACTAAGTTGTGTTAAGTTGAATTCGCGTAACTCCTCTTGTTCTTATATTTTTAATAATAATAATAATAGTAATCCAAGGGTATCCAACCTTGCTTGTAAATCTAGCATTGGTGTGCAAACCCGCCAAGCTCTATCTGACATGTTGTTGACAAAGTCAGCGTCAGTATATCTTGGTCTTATTTTATGAGTTAGACACCTAAGGATTACCGACATGTTGTTGACAAAGTCAGCGTCGGTCTGCACAATCCGGCAAGCTCTTTCCCAACTCTCCATCAGTCCGCGAGGTAATGCATGGGTGGTATACCTTGGTCTTTAAGTTAGGTGTATGTAATTAGTCATCAATTTTAACTTTTATAGATAGAGAATAAGCGATGATGCCCAAACATTTCTTGACCTTACTGATTTGAATAGCCATACACAAAGAAACTAGAATACCACTTTACAAACCATGACAAGAAAACTAAGAATTTATTTCATGGCTGCACTAAGTTATCAACCGAACTAACTGGCCAAACTGGAATTTAACGTTTGAAAACTAGAATTGTGTTGAAAATTTATGACAAGTTGAGGTATTTAAAATAAAATCAACTGATTAGAAATTATTAATTTAATTTGTTGTACCACTTTCCTGAAACAAGTCGTGTTTTCATTTTTTTGTTTTCAATTGCGTAGGTCCTCTGCATTCGTGTAGTTACATTAGAGCCATAGCATACTGCATTTGGATTTTGTGGATAGTATCGGCTGAAAACCCTCATGAGACAACACTCGTCCTACTAGGGACACCTAGAGGTTTAACGGCTTGTTGCATATGCTCAATGCAATCGTGTTTCCTACGAAAGTGTGACCTATCTAGTTTAATTTTTTTTGTTTACTCGAGGACGAGTAAAAGATAAGTGTAGGGGTATTTGATTAGCGTAGAAATGTGTTTATTTTATACTCTTATATCATATCTTTTGTAAACAAATAAATATTACTTTGGGTATTTTTTCGTATGTTTTAACAGGTTCAGTATAAGTTTCCGTCATTCAATCAAAGACCAATTGCTAAGAAAAAAAAGCTATTTCTCCATATCAATGCTATCTCAATTGCAAAAGAAATTGTAGCTCATTGGTAAAGGCATAGAAATTTGTACAAAGAGACCTGAGTTCAATTCCTGACAAGCCCTCTTTTTGTTGAAGAAAGGAACATTCACACTGTCTTCTTTGCACTGAAGAATATTTGGACTAGTGTTATATTATATATATATATATATATATATATATATGTATGTATATATATGTATATACATATATGTATTCATATGTATGTATATATGATATACACTAATAAACATTTCAGGAATAGCCATATTCTTCTCATGGAAATCAATTCAAATCATTCATTTTTCAACTTCCATTTAGAAGAATATTTGATTGAATTATTAT
The DNA here is from genome assembly GCA_030737875.1 of Allium sativum. Lineage (NCBI taxonomy): Eukaryota > Viridiplantae > Streptophyta > Magnoliopsida > Asparagales > Amaryllidaceae > Allium > Allium sativum. The sequence goes on along the minus strand of CM060909.1, from coordinate 742,892,276 downwards.
CAAGGAACAACCAATCAATCTGCCACATGTCACTAATCAGGAGAAGAAATCAACATGGAATATCTCAAGTCTATCTTCATATTTGTAAATAGATTATTTCATGGGATTCATTCTTGGCCCAAATTATTCTGATAGAGAGGAGGAGTCTACATCCCTATAAATACACATGATATCCCATTGTAAACTCATCCATTATTATGTATTCTGTTCTTCTTCATTAATAAAGTTTTTTTTCTTTTTCTGCAATTTGATTTTTCTTAGCAATTAGTGTTGTCTACACAATTAGATTTGGTAGAGCACTATTTGTATTTTTCACTTATTTCCATTAGTGATTGACTGTCTGATTATATTCAGCGGCAATCCTAATTTTAATTTTCTATTGTTTATGTTTGCAGTTTTATTTTTCTTGTAATTTGTCCTTTTGTTTAGTTGTTGAATTGGTATTGATCCGATTAGATTCAGATCCATACTAAATTCATTAGTATTAATTCAAAACCATCTCCAGATATTGTCTAGCTCGCCTAAGAAATATATAAATAATAAAATTCATAATTCCTCCCTGTGTTCGACCTGCATATTACACGATCTGTGCGCTTGCAGTTATTATTTTAAAATTTGCGCTTTTCTAGTTCTTAGAAAGCGTTGATCAATAACCGTTTGGGTCATAAAGGGCAATAAAAAGGAAATAAAAGGAAATGGTTGTCACAAGGGAATTTATGATTGTCGTTTAAACACTAAGTCCAAATTAGGGAGGTATTAAATAAATATCCCAGGAAAAAAGGAATATAACCTTCCTTATTAATAGCAATGGAAATAGAAAATATAGTTGGACTTAGTAGGTTAATAATGTAAGACATTATTAACCATATAAACTCAAGACGCAAATGAATGGTGTACGTATTGTATTTCCGTAAAAAGGGACTAAACAGAATGACTTAATAACTTAGCCTACTTTATCCTAATAAGGGAAAGGTGCTAAAGGCAAATGGAGTACGAACTAATAACCTTTGCGTATAGTCCGCTTCCTGGGTCCTAAAAGACTAACTGACTAGAGTTAAAGAGCCCACCTGGGAATAGGTTTTCAGTATATGGGTCTTAAATGGCAGGTGTCTAGGCCTACCCAAACCTAGAAATTAAAAAGGTTAGATATGGCTACCTATCCTACGGGAAGTAATAAGTGACTAAGAAGGTTATCTAATAAGGTCAGCTAGAAGGTATAGCGATCGATAAAATACCTTCTCTCACCTTATGCGGGGAAAGGGTGTATGCGTGAATGACGGAAGCCTTAACTAGTATGGGCCATAGCCAGTCCCCTCTAGTTTATGTTAACATTGAATATACTATCGAGGGTTAATATGTGACCAATCGGTCCGTCTAGGGTCTTAAGCGATCAAGAAGGATCCACCCTATCTTTTATTGATATTCAGGCAATAAATAATAAAGAATTGTGAATGAGGATAAATAGAACCTCGAAATTAGCGGCTCACTCTCTATATAATTAATCAGTTAAGCTCTGGTATAAAGGCTTCATAAAAATGTGTGTAAATGTCCTATCTCGGTAATGTAATTTGGGAATACTACTTTGTGAAGAGTTGTAGAGTGGTGCATAAGCATTAATCAAGGTTGGTTTAGAATCACTAACCTTTGTTAGGCATACAGCTTGGGTTGAACCAAAAGGAATTTATTTGTGATATAGTCCGTGTTGTACATTTCTTAGTCACCAGAACTTGTTGTTTTGACCCCCTCCTCATTACAACCTCCCAAGTTCCTAGAGAAGGTCGCGTTTTCACAGATGATTAAGTTTGTCTTTCGATTCTTGTTATGTCTCATGCTCGGTATTGGCAAAGTGACTTACGTTGAAAAAGGTAGTTACTTGAGTTAATACTAGTTATCCTAGTTTTGTTTCTGCTTTGAGTTATATTTATCGTACTCTGATTATGTTCATGCTTATTTGTTTTCGGTACAAGATATACACGCTCCATGCTTGGATGTGTTCAAGTTTTTATTTTTGTCAAAATTTAGGTGAAAAAAAGTGTGGGATGTTACAACAAATGATACAAATATTACCATCCTTCTTCGTTTTCTGAATCAGTTTGGTCTCGTTCTCTATATCGTCTTCTTATATACTCTCAAATGCTTCTATTAAAACATTTAATTCATCATTCAAAGACCCTAACTCAATGTCATCGGTTATTATTATTTTATCGTTTTGCTCTATATCCATTTGATACGCTGCATCGCATGGAATAGAAATTCCTTCAAACATAAACCTCGCCTCTGTTTTAATTATAGTAAATTAATCTACTTTATCTCTTTTTACAAATGGGTATAAAGAAAAATAAACTTTTAATGCTTGCTTCGTCAATACAAAAGGATCATACTTGTGGTAATGTAATGTGTTATTTGTTTCTATAAGCTTATAATCTTTATGCATGTTGATTCCAGTAATAGGAACATTGCCGAACCATTCGCACTTGAATAAAACATTTTTTTTTAGCATGTTGTACATTATATTTCAACTCTAAAACATGTGTTAAGATGCCAACAAAGTCTTTTACATCTTTTTTGCATCATCACTCCCTTTGGCAAATACACCACTGTTATATGTCATTCTTTCAGTACCAGAATATTGGATAAGTCTTAACATTTCTTTTTGTTCCGAGCGCAAGATGTTGTAATGCTCGGGTCAGATCAAGTATCTTCAGCTTTGAAGATTTGCATGTTGGAGCTCGAGTATTTCTAGAGTCTAATCATCTACCCTTGTGTACTCAATTTTTTTTTATTTCTTCATGTGTTAGTAAGCAATTATATTCAGTATTCTGCTGTATTTGTAATATTTCTATAATCTAATACGTATAAGTATTTTTGTATAAATTTTACTTCGCTATGAGATATTCTGTGTTCTGTATCTGTGATGATTTATTTTTTAACCCCATAGCAATTAAAAATATGCAATTTTGAACGGTTTGAGTTGGTTCAATTATCGACTTGAAGCGGTCGAAAGGCGGGTTGTTACAGACATCATTGACACAGTTTATTAGATCGTAATCTAGAAACTATTTAGCAAAATCTTTACTGAAATCTCCAGATGGATTCTTTGATTCGTAAATATTGCAAACATGCACGATTTTATTATTAGCTAACAATTGATATAGATACAACTGAAATAAGTATGGAACTTTAAATATCAAATAAACGGTGCAACTTCAGCATAATTTAGAAGAACATATGTGTGTGTTCCACGGTGATCTCTATCATCTAACCATATTTCAACACATTTTTTTGAAGATTGCCTATGTTGTCTAAAAATAGATAGCATTATTATACAAAAACATTGTTCTAAGGCTTCAGCATTACGAGGACCACTTACAAATGATAAGTTCACATGATCACTAAAGTAATGAGAAAAAAACGAAGCTTCATCTTCAAGATAAGATTTGCAAATTGAACCATTAACTTGTGCTTTTTGTCGTACTTTTTGCTTCAGCTGATTCAAATAACTATTACAAAATTAATTCATTTTATATGAACTTATGTAAGTCTGAATTTCAAATGTACATAAATTTTACTAATATTTTCTATTGTCTCTCAAAAGAATACATCCATCCATATTGCACTGCACCTTGAAGAATTGCTTTAGATGGAAGACGAACTGGTAAATGGTCCATTACATTAAAGAATCATGTAGGAAATATTTTCTCCAGTTTGCAAAGAAATATTGGAATTTCTACTTCAAGTTTACATAGACGATCAATTTTTAACGTTGGCAAACAGAACTATTTATAGAATAGACTTAATTCTGTTATAGCCCCTCACACTTTTACAGGCAATGGTTCTTTTAACAACACTTGTAATAAATATTCCATCATGATATGGCAATCTTGAATTTTCATCCTACTTAATTTATTGTATTTTAGTGAACACATCTATGGAGATTAGAAGAAATTATGATACTTTTGTCCCTTAACCCTTTTTATTATGAGTTTTGTTTGTTTGTTGTCTAGTTCATAGCATGCTTTAGGTTTTTCATTATCATTGGGCTTCATATGAAATTAAGGGATGTTTACAGAAGTATTGTAAGTCATGTATTGAATTTAGAGCATTCCTCATTTTTCCCTTAACATTCAAAGTTGTATTAAACAATTTTAAAACACATTTTTTATTCATCACGTTGATACTATGTTGAAGTAGAAAATCTTTCCAATAAGGTAGCTTTCAAAATATACTTTGTTTGCATCAATTATGAACGTTATACTTACCGGTATTGCAGTTTATACTCTAGTTTCATGTATGTAGGGTTACTCCTTTACAATTTCGTATACTTCTCCACTTGACCATATCTTTGGTGCTTGCATATTCTCTTTTCTGTTAGCTTTGAAGTTTTTTTATCTCTTTGAAAAGTGTGATTGGAATGCAGAAAACAATGATGACAATCAAACCAAGAAATTATTCTCCCATGTCGTAAGAAAATTCGCATGTTTCTTCCATGCAATGTGGACAAGCTAGACGACCGGCCATGCTCCAGTCTAAAAGCATCACATATGCAAGTTAATCACTAATAATCAATAAAATAGAAGCGAACATACGAAAATTCTGTTATTTTGAAATGTCATATGTTTCAACCTCCTCATAACATTGTGTTTTCAACTCTTTTATTAATGGTTGTAGATAAACATCGATGCCTTGCGTTGGATCATCAGGGTTAGGAACGAGAATAGTGAGAAACATATATATTGAGTTTTCATATACATCCACGAAGGTAAATTATAAGGAGTAACGATAATAGTCCAAAATGAGTATTTACTATGAAACTGAGAGAATGGTGAAAACCCATCTGAACATAAACCAAGTCTAACTTTATGGCTCTCTACGGAAAATGTTGGATACGTCCTATCAAAATGTTTCCAAGCTTCTCCATTCGATGGATGTGTCAATGTTCCATCTTTTGGTGTTCTCACATGTGTCATCGTATATGACATGAAGTGATTGAGGATGCATATAACCTTTGTAGTTTAGGTGTGATGGGTAAATAATGCGTTCTCTTTTACAAAACTTCCTTTCCATTCTTCTTTCTAGGTTGTGCATTTCCTCACCACATATTTTTGTAGTTTCTAGGATTAATATCATCTTTCCAATATAGCATGCAATCTCTTATACATGTTGTAACGATCTAGAATTTTTGACTTGTTAAATGATTAAATTATAAATTAATTAAATTTGAAATAAATTGTTTAGAATTATAAAGTATAGTTAAGAAGTATTTTGTTAAAATATATAATTTTATATATACGTGTGGTACCATTTGGTTAAGTGTTGTATATAGTTTTTAATAACATTTAAAGGGTAAATGCTACCAAAAGCACCTCCTTCTCTTTATTACAAGTGTTATAACACTTGTAACTTTGCATGCGCCTCTCTTTCTCTTTATTACAAGTGTTAGGGCACTTGTAATTTTGCATGCAACATTCCATTCATGATAAACACTTGTCCTACGAGGTGTCATCGCAATATTAATCCATTTCAAGTATAAATATACCCCTTTTATTCCCTTAAGTATTCATTCTCATCTTCTCTTCCATTTCTTCTACTTCTTCACCTTAAAATCCATGGCTTCTATGATATAAATCCTCCTCCTCCTCCATTTATAAAATATATAAATTGCTGAAAAGTCGGTAATGTCAAACAGTCCGTCTGGAATAGTTGTAGTCGGTCTAGCAGCCTAGCAATAGAGGATAGCATAGTGGAGCCTTAAGGCGAGAACTCGACACTTATTGTAACGACCCGCATTCTACGCATCGAAGGATGGTAGAATATTTATTTCTTTTACATACAAAGTCGTATGGTCATGTAACTTTGGGAGACGACTATTGGGGTCATTTCCCATGTTCATGTTTTTTGTCGATTTTTAAATGACCGTTTTACCCCTAGCTGATCTTGTTTCGGCCATAATTTTTGATTAGAAACGAGTTTTGACCTGAAACTACTTCCATTAGATCCGGATGATGGTTTTCCTTTCCGTAGAGTGGTCGCAAGTGAAAAACGGACTTACCGTTTGGGAGATATGGCTGAAACATGGTTTAGAAGGTGAAAAACTACTTAATTGGGCTTAATTGGGTAATTAACAGCTAGGCCCGATGGGGGATTTCGGGATTAAGGGTATATAGGGGCTGATTAGGGTTAGAAAACATTTCTTTCAGCCGCCACTTTCATTCTTGGAACCCTAGTAATGGCCTCCGTCTTCTAATTTCATCATAAATCACTTTCTAATTGAAGATTAGGCTAAACTACATCAAATAAAGGAGAAATAACACCATTTCAAAGTAGAGCCGCTGTTAGACATTGGTATTCGCGCCCAAGCAGAGAATTCTTTCATATTTGATATTTTATTTGTGGCAAAGGTGAGTGAGTTGCATAGTTCCTCACTAATTATGGTTAATTAAGGGTAGTTAGTGATAATTAGCGAATTTATACATGTTAAAAATCTGGAAAATTATTGATAAATTTTGAAATATTGTTTTAGGCCTCTGTTAGAAAATTTGGTTAAGTTTTACTAATCCTACCATTAGTTTTGCTTAAACATGCTTAAGGGAAAATATAGAATTGTAACACCCCACCTCCGCCAATACCACTCTTGCAAGAGCACTAGCTTTGGAGGGGCGTTAAACGAGGTAAACATGCATGCAGATATCACAAGACAGAACATATAAGTAAAAACAGAGTACATAAAGCAGCGGATAAAACTAACATTTCAAAACCATAGTCAAGTTACATCAAAGTACTTGGTCATTATTTTCCACAAAACATAGTCTAGAAACATCAATTGAAAACTGGAAAGAAAATCATAAAGTAACTATCCCCAAGGTAGAATAAAGCCATAGCGTGCTCAAGTCCAAACCGTACATGAGCTATCCAGAAAAGCAGCTAAAGATCCAAGCTAGGTACCAGCGTTCCCACCCTGAAAACCTGGGGGGAAAACGGAAGAAAAGAGGCGAAAGAAAACGGGTCAGTCAAAAAGACTTGTAAGTCCTATCTACTATTAGTATAAAAACTAATAAAGTTAACTGAGCATGTAAAACAGAGATGAGATGTAGGGTGATGACTGGCATGGTGAAAAGTTAACAAGATAGATCAAGTGTGGCATCGCATATACAAGGTTAAGTTGCACCACGTGTGTACTAGTATTCCAATCCATGTCAAGTATAAACAAGAAATGACCCCATGGCCCAAAGCTGGCCCAATATCATGAGGTGACCTAAATCGAGGTCCAACTACTCGGTCTAGTCGATCGGCTCCCTATAAGCCTAACTCGTCGTGTATCGGTGTCATACGGCTTAATCGTGGAATGTAGTTAACTGTGCTAGGTCCACCCCAGGGTGTATCCAGCCCTAAGGTGTAAACCACAGACACAATTCAAGCACGCACAGTCTAAACCTACTGGTGCCCATGTTCAACTCCGGACTTAATGTGCACGACCATGGTCCGCCTGAACAACCGGTGCACCCTTCAGCCGTCTCTTTTGGTCTCTTACAATCAGTTCAGTAATCGTGCCCCACCCTAGCCTAGTCCAGGGTACCCATGATACTTCTAAGTAGGTTACTGCTGAAAAGGACCACGTAACTAGGGTTTCAAGCGGGTTAAGTGTGGTTAACCTATCCTAACCATGTATTGAGTTGGTCAAGTGTATTCAAGCAGTTCATGACTTAACCCTATCAATACATCGGGTTTAATTGGTTAAGTATTCAAGTAATCCATGTCTTAACCCTACCAATCCATCGTGTTTAATTGGTTAAGTATATTCAAGTAGTCCATGACTTAACCCTACCAATCCATCGTGTTTAATTGGTTAAGTATTCAAGTAATCCATGACTTAACCCTATCATGTGGCATTAATTAATTTAATGCACCTTAACCTCTCACATTAGACCTTGTTGTGGTTACTAGTTAAGCCGGGCGGGTCCGGGTAGCTTTACACCACAACCTAGTCTAACCTCGGGTTTAAGCACAACATGACCAACTACTCACATTGGGTCCTATTGTTTGTAGCCACTAGTTAAGCCGGTCGGTTCCGGGTAGATTTATGCTACAAACTCAACCCAACCTCGAGTTGGCCACACTCATATTTTCTAAGTGTCATGTCCATCGTTATGTTTACAAACATAATCACAAGTCAATGTTCATGTCATATTTTAAAACCATGTTTTCATGTCGTTAATATTACCCAAACCCAACGCATCCCCATCGCATGTACGTTCCGCATAACATAACATAGATCAAAAGAGGGAACTTTGCAAAAGCATGACAAAAAGGGCATAAGATAACAAGGTTGGCCACAAGTTAAACATGGTGGCATATGAGGCATAAATATGTTCATTTAAAATTGCATGTTACATGCATAACATTCAAACTTAGCGAATAGGTGATACATGGTCCTAGATGACATATGATGATGACTAGAAGTTCGCATATATCATTATATGCAAGTTATCATAAAGGTTATGAGAGTTCTCATGTTGCATAATGCAACATTTCAAATCAAAGGTCATAGCTTTCTATGCACAAAGTCAAGGTGATATCTTTACAAACTTGCATAGGGTAAATCTATGCATAACATGATAGAATCAAAGCACAAATCATACTTAGGCCCAAACTCAAACTTGCAACATGTCATATTTAACTTCATAGTTAGAATCTAAGAGTAGTATAGGGCTTACAATGCTATGAAGACTAGAGTAAATATAAAATAAGATTGAGACGAAGCCACACTAGCAAATCCGCAACCAAAGACGATAAACTCCACTTCAAGACTTGAGAACAAGAAGGAATAACCCCAAAGACGAAGAAAGATGACTCTTTTACTTAAGAAAGATGGCTCCTTTATGACATAGATTGATTTGAGACACTCATGCTCTCATGAAGAAGGTGGAGGCCATGATTAGTGAACATTTGGGCTGCATTTAGTTGTAGGAATGATTAATGAAGGTTTAGGCTAGGTCTAGGGGTCTTTTTATAGAGATTAGGGGTAGTTTAGACCATATGATTAACCCTAAAACACATCAGGTCCGTCAAATCCCGTCAGAAACTTCAAGAACAAGACTCAACATGTCACAAATGGTACACCGGAAAAACTGGTTCGACCGGGGGGGTCGACCCCTGGGTCGACAGGGGTGTCGACCCATTGGGGGGGGTCGACCCCTGTGTCGACCCTGCCTGGGGCGGGAAAATTCCCGCCCATTCTGCCTTGGTTGTAATTCGAATCTGAATTCGAATTTGAACTGTTTTCGGGCTTAGAATTTTCTGAAAACTTCATTGGGCCATAACTTGGTCATACGGACTCCGATTTTCGAAAACTCGGACTCTATTTCGCGTATTTTTCCGAGACGAACGCAATGGCACAGCCCGTTTCCCTTGATTTAGAATTTAGAATTTAATTCTGCCTTGATTTACATTATAACATGTTATTAAAAATACGGGTTGTTACATTTTGGCTATGTTTGATCCGTTTAACCTTGTCATATTGTGGTTTTGGTGTTTGTGGAAGATTATACATGTTGCTATAACTGTATGGTATGCTTTGCAATTGATTAGAAAAGTTGGATTCGTAGAAAACGCCGTCGTATGGCGTAAAACAGTCGCTAGAAAGTTGCAGGAAAAATGTGCAGGAACTGGATAGGATCACCCCCTCCGAACCCGACCCGATCGTGGCCACCTTCCCACGACCCGCCTGCTGAAGCTTGCCATCCCCGATCCGTTCGCCTCTGAAGTCCTCCGATCTGAACCGCTCGTGAATGGAGACACTGAACCGATCCACTCATCTGGAGAGCTCCACGATCCGAACCGTGAAGCTTGGTCACGACCCGATCCAGATGAAGAAGCCCGACCCGATCTGGTGAAGTAAGCACGATCTGATCCAGCTTGGGCACCACGACCCGATCCGACAAGGGGAGCACGAACCGACCAGAAGGGGGCTGATGACTACGGACTGAACAAGGGAAGAGAACTGATCTGAAAGGAAGTTTGTTTCTGAACCAGATGAAGACCGATCCGGAGAAGACCACAAACCCGAGATGCAAAGGTAGTCCAAATGAGAAGTAGAACTCAGGATCCAATGGGAACCAACGAGTCGACTTCATGAGTTGGGCTTTGCTGCGGGACGTGTGCTAAGGGGCTGTCGATGTCTATGACTTTGGATCACTATGTGTAGGGGGTACGTGAACAGATTCAGGACCACAGTGGTCTAGGTACGACTAATGGGCTATAGACCAATGAAACGGGGTCATTTGTAAAGATTTAGTCATGACTCCATGGGGTATGCTTGGTGGTAGCAGTAGTCGTACAAGTCGAACTCCATCACTACTTTGATGGGTCTAGTGGTTGAGAGTGGTGGACATCGTATGCTTTACGCACTAAGTGAGAGACGTGAGGATGGTTGCCATGCTTGATTTGTTTGCCATCACTATGACATGCACACCCCCACCCCCGTATTCTTTACACCATATGTTAGTGGCATCTTAGAGTATTGTACAGTATGTAGTGCTAACTCTTTGGTTGCAGGTCCAGGTTCAAGTATGGTTTAGTATACCTGTTATTGTTCTGTTTCGCTGCTTATCGCTCATACCAGGCTTTTGTCTGACCCAGAGTTTTATGTCTCTTCTTATTACTCTGGGTGCTCCTAGACGAGCAGACTAGAGACAAGTTAGCTGTTGATGCACGAGCAGCTGTACCGGATATGAGCAGGAGGCTTCCACGTATGATATATATAGATATTCTCCTTGTGTCACTGTGGGTCACTACTTTGGGCATTAGTAGTGTACCTTTTTCCTTTGATTTGCTTTAGAGACAGTTTGAAAAGTTGTAATAATGGTGATGTGGAACATAAGCTGTATTTGATTTTCGCTACTATGATGTGTAGTTTTAGTTTTCAGCTTATGCATTGTCTCACCTATTTTATGTCAAGTATTTTTTTATAATATTTTATCCCATGCGCTGTGAGACATTCTACAGGTTCTTGATTAGTTTATTCTCTTCTTTCCTTTCTTTGGCGACCGTTCCATGCTAGTCGGGCATGTGTACAACGCAATTTCGGAGGAAATGTCGGCTGGTGCGGGGCGGGCCGTCACACTTGGTATCAAAGCTCTAGGTTGCATAACTAACCTAGGGAAGTTACCAGGGAGAGACATTATACGTATATGAGAGCGCGTATTTGTGATTATTTTGGTTTTTAAAAGCTATATATATACACTATTAGTATATCTAAGGATGAAGTCACACTGCACTGGCACCACTATGGAGATGGTTAATCATTTTCTCTATGCAGATTGAACGATGAGCCGATACGCAAGGGGTATCGGTAGAGGAGCCAATAATGGGAATGCTGCTGAGATGAGGACGATGTTTACTGACCTCATGAGAGAGATGCTTATAGATGTTCAAATAGCAGCTCCTAATGCTGCTAACAGTGGTGGTGCAGCGGTCCAGGCGCCTAGGGCCGATTTCGCCAAGCTTAACAAGGATTATACTAGCCTTGGTGGAAAGCTGTTCCATGGAACAGAGTCGGCTACGGATGTTCAATATTGGTTGGATAGCTACGAGCGTATCTTCGAAGACTTGGGTATCGAGGATGCAATGAAGAGAAGGCTAGCATCCCGTCAGCTGCAAGGACGGGTAATGAATTGGTGGAATGCTATAAAGGTAGCTACTCCCGAGGATCAGATTACTTGGGATCAGTTTAAGGCTCGCTTTAGCGATAATTTCATTCCAGCTGCTCAGAAGTCAGTTTTGTTTAAGAAATTCTTAGAACTCAAGCAGAATGGCAGAGCTGTCTCGGAGTATATTGCCGAATTCGACACTTTGTCGAAATATGGGTTATCCCTAATAGATACTGCCGAGAAGAGGAACGAGAAGTTCATAACTGGCTTGGATGGATTCTTGGGGGAAAGGCTTATTAACCACATCAATGAGACGTTTGAATCGATTGTGGGGAAAGCTTTAAGATCGAAAAGTCTTTACCCTAAGTCGAAGACTGAGGTCGCATCTGCAGAGGAGCCAAAACCGCAAGTAAGTGGTGGAGGCAAGAGTGTTTCTCAGAATAAGGAGAAGCAGAACCAGAATAAGGATAGCCAGAAGAAGAAGAAAGATGTTGAGTGCTTTAGCTGTGGCAAGAAGGGCCACTATGCTAGTAATTGTCGAGCAAAGCCAACAGACAGGAAGTGCTTCAACTGCGGCCAAGTTGGACACCAAAAGGATAAATGTCCACAACCTTTGAAAGAAAAGCAAATGGTGAAAGTATATGCCCTTAATGTTATTCCTTCTTCGTTGAATGCCCCAACTGCGGCGGAGAAAGGAAAGAATGTCGTCATTCAAGGTATGCTTTATCTTTATGATGTTTCTGTTAGAGTTTTGTTTGATACCGGAGCTTCCAGTTCTTTCATATCTAGTTACCTGGTAGATAGGTTGGGATTGGAACCCGAGATAGTCGATAGACCTTTAGTAGTGACGAACCCGATTGGTGGTTCGACTAGCCTTAGCATGATTTGCCGTAATGTGGTCTTATCAAGTCATGGATGTATGTTTGTTTGTGATTGCTTTGTTTTGGGCTTTACTGGGTTTGGCATTATTTTGGGAGTTGATTGGGTCCAAAGATACGGGGTGGTGGTAGACTGTGAGGGCTTTTTGGTGACAGCTAGAGCGAATGATGGGCGGAGGGTAGTGTTTGGTGGTCTATCTAGTGATGGAGTAATGGCTAGTTTTCTAAATTTCCTTGACATCCCGCATGATGAGTTGTCAGGTTTGCCTGTGGTTGGCCGGTATCTGGACGTCTTCGAGGAAGTGACCGGGCTTCCACCACACCGAGAGATTGAGTTCCGTATTGATTTAGTGAAAGATGCTAGACCTATAGTGATGCCACTTCGTCGTATGGCACCAAGGGAGCAGCGAGAGCTCGGGGTGTAAGTAAGCGATCTTTTGAAGAAGGGATTTATCATAAGAAGTGTTTCTGAGTGGGGAGCAACAGTTGTGTTTGCCACCAAGGCAGATGGTTCCCTTCGATTGTGTGTAGACTATCGCGAGCTGAATAAGGTGACGAGGAAGAATAAGTATCCTCTACCACGGATAGATGATTTGTTTGATCAGTTGAGTGGCGCGAGAGTGTTCTCTCAGTTGGATCTCGCGACAGGTTTTCATCAACTTAGAGTGGAAGCTGAGAGTATAGATAAAACGGCATTTCGGACGCCGTCTGGATTTTGTGAGTGGTTGGTCATGCCATTTGGGTTGACCAATGCGCCAGCATATTTTGTGGATCTTATGAATAGGGTATTCAGAGTTTATTCTTGTGTTCGTGGACGATATACTTGTTTATTCGACGACAGAGGAAGAACACATGGAACATTTGACGATAGTGATGGAGGTGTTGAGAAAACATCAGTTGAAAGCAAAGTTTTCTAAGTGTCACTTCTGGAGGAGGAAAGTGAGATTCTTGGGCCATGTTGTTTCAGAGAAAGGTATTGTCGTGGACCTCGCGAAGGTGGCTACGGTACAAGATTGGTCTACACTCAAGAATGCAACGGACATAAGAAGTTTCTTGGGGTTAGCCGGATATTATCGTAAGTTTATCCAGGACTTCTCCAAGATAGCAGCACCGTTGACTCAGTTGACCAAGAAGAATCAAGCTTTCGTCTGGGATGAAAAGTGTGAAAATGCATTCAAGAGTCTAAAGGAAAAGTTGACATGTGCACTAGTGTTAGTCATTCCTAAGGGGAATGAAGAGATGACAGTATATACTGATGCACATGGTACTGGACTAGGTGTTGTATTGATGCAAGGAGGTAGGGTTGTAGCTTATGCAAGTCGGAAATTGAAACCGCACGATAGAAAATACACTACCCATGATTTGGAATTAGCAGCGATCGTGTTCGAGTTGAAGATGTGGAGACATTATCTCTTGGGAGAAAGATTAAAGCTGTTTACCGATCATAAATCGTTAAAGTATCTCTTCTCTCAGAAGGATCTAAATCTCCGACAGCAAAGATGGTTAGAATTCTTGGCTTCCTATGATTTCGATATCGCATACACACCAGGAAAGGGCAATGCGGTAGCTGATGCATTGAGTAGAAGACATGTCAGTTTAGGGGCTATGTTTCTAGAATGGAAGCAACTGGAGTACATCGCTGGGTATGATTTCAGACTAAGGTGCGAATTGGATCAAAAAATGTTAGCAAATTTGACGATCAGACCCACTTTTATTGAGCGGATTAGTTCCAGTCAGAAGAACGATCCTATCTTATTGGAAGTCATCTCCAATTTAGAGATGGGTATCGATGAGGAGATGAACAAGTATGGGCTTGATCGAGATGGATGGCTTAGAAAGAATGGAAGACTTGTTGTGCCCAATGTCAATGGATTGAGAGATGAAGTGCTTAGAGAATGTCATCACTCAAAACTGACTATACATACCGGTGGTAACAAATGTATCGAGACATGAAGCAGACTTACTACTGGGAAGGGATGAAAAGAGACGTTGGGAAGTTTATATCCAAGTGCATGAATTACCAGTTAGTTAAAGCTGAGCAAAAGAAGCCTAGTAGTTTATTACAACCGTTAGAAATCCCAGAATGGAAATGGGAACAAGTTTCAATGGATTTCATCGATGGTTTACCGAGGGCTAGATCGGGCCATGATAGCATTTGGGTAATTGTGGATCGATTGACAAAGAGCGCAAGGTTTATACCTGTCAGGTCGGATAGAACGGCAGCTAAGTTAGCAGAACTGTATATGAAGTGGGTAGTAAGATTTCATGGAGTACCCAAGGGCACTGTGAGTGGCCGCTATCCGTTGTTTACTAGTGTATTTTGGAAGAGCTTACAAGAGGCGATAAGATTAGAATTACATCTCAGTACCGCGTATCATCCTCAAACCGACGGACAGACAGAGAGGGTGAATCGAGTGTTAGAAGATCTTTTGCGAGCTTGTGTATTGGATTTTTGTGGATCATGGGATGACCATCTGCATCTAGTAGAGTTTGCCTACAATAACAGTTATCAGTCCAGTATTGGTATGGCTCCATTTGAAGCTTTGTATAGAAGACCGTGCAACTCACCGTCATGTTGGTTGGAAACCAGTGAGAAGTTTATGCTTGGACCGGATGTAATAAGAGAAACTTCGGACAAGATCAAGATTATTCAACAGCGAATGAAGGCTGCCTAAGATAGGCAGAAAAGTTATGCTGATAAGAGGAGAAAAGAATTAAAGTTCTCCATTGGCGACTCGGGGTTTGTCAAGATTTCTCCATTGAAGAGCATGATACGATTTGGCAGGAGAGGCACGTTAGCACCAAGATTCGTTGGTCCGTTCCCAGTTCTTGAGCAAGTTGGGAATTTGGCATATAAAGTTGAATTACCAGACAAGATGGCAGGAATTCACAACGTATTTCATGTTTCCCAGTTAAGGAAGTTCGTACACAACCCCGATGTGACTATTTCACCTGATCAGTTGGATGATATCGAGGTTGAACCCGAGGTGGTTGGGAACCGCAGGCCTATGCGTATTGTTGGGAACGATACGAAGCAGCTTCGAAGGAAGGCGGTGAAACTAGTCAAAGTTCAGTGGGGCAAGAATGAGAATGACTGTACTTGGGAGTATTAGGAAGACGTATCCAGAGCTCTTCGCCTGGTAAGATTTCAGTTTCGATTTAGTCTTTCTGCATGCTAGGATACGCTTGTTTTGTTTGTTTTGCAAGTATGATTGTTGTATATGGCTGGTAGGCATGCGGTATCCTTTGTATGTTTTGGGTTAAGGAATTTCGGGGATGAAATTTCTTAAGGGGGAGAGAATGTAACAACCCGCATTCTACGCATCGAAGGATCGTAGAATATTTATTTCTTTTACACACAAGTCGTATGGTCATGTAACTTTGGGAGACGACTATTGGGGTCATTTCCCATGTTCATGATTTTTGCCGATTTTTAAATGACCGTTTTACCCCTAGTTGATCTTGTTTCGGCCATAACTTTTGATTGGAAAGGAGTTTTGACCTGAAACCACTTATTAGATCCGGATGATGGTTTACCTTTCCGTAGAGTGGTCACAAGTGAAAAACGGACTTACCGTTTGGGAGATATGGCTGAAACATGGTTTAGAAGGTGAAAGCCTGCTTAACTAGGCTTAATAGGGTAATTAACAGCTAGACCCGATGGGGGATTTCAGGATTAGGGGTATATAGGGGCTGATTAGGGTTAGAAAACATTTCTTTCAGCTACCACTTTCATTCTTGGAACCCCAGTAATGGCCTCCATCTTCTAATTTCATCCTAAATCAATTTCTAATTGAAGATTAGGCTAAACTACATCAAATCAAGAAGAAATAACACCATTTCAGAATAGAGCTGCTGTTAGACATTGGTATTCGCGCCCAAGCAGAGAATTCTTTCAGATTTGATATTTTATTTGTGGCAAAGGTGAGCGATTTGCATAGTTCCTCACTAATTATGGTTAGTTAAGGGTAGTTAGTGGCAATTAGCAAATTTATACATGTTAAAAATCTGGAAAAATATTGATAAATTTCGAAATATTGTTTTAGGCCTCTGTTAGAAAATTTGGTTAGTTTGGTTAATTTTTACTAATCCTATCATTAGTTTTGCTTAAACATGCTTAAGGGAAAATATAAAATTTTTGCTATTTTTGATCCGTTTAACCTTATCATATTGTTGTTTTGGTGTTTGTCGATGATTATACATGTTGCTACGATTGTATGGTATGCTTTGCAATTGATTAGAAAAGTTAGATTGGTCGAAAATGCCGTCATATGGCGTAAAACAGTCGCTGGAAAGTTGCAAGAAAGATGTGCAGGAACCAGATTGGATCGCCCCCTCCGAACCCGACCCGGTCGTGGCCACCTTCCCACGAGCCACCTGTTGAAGCTTGCCACCCCCGATCCGTTCGCCTTTGAAGTCCTCCGATATGAATCACTTGTGAATGGAGACACTGAACCGATCCACTCATATGGAGAGCTCCACAATCTGAACCATGAAGCTTGGTCACGACCCGATCCGGATGAAGAAGCCCGACCCGATCTGGTGAAGGAAGCACGATCCGATCCAGTTTAGGCACCATGACCCGATCCGACAAGGGGAGCACGAACCGACCAGAATGAGTCTGATGACTACAGACTGAACAAGGGGAAGAGAACCGATCCGAAAGGAAGTTTGTTTCTAAACCATATGAAGACCGATCCGGAGAAGACCACAAACCCGAGATGCAAAGGTAGTCCAAATGAGAAGTAGAACTCAGGATCCAGATGGGAACCAACGAGTCGGCGGGACGTGTGCTAAGGGGTTGTCGATGTTTATGACTTTGGATCACTATGTGTAGGGGTACGTGAACGGATTTAGGACCACAGTGGTCTTAGTACGACTAATGGGCTATAGACCAATGAAATGGGGTCATTTGTAAAGATTTAGTCATGACTCCGTGGGGTAAGCTTTGTGGTAGCAGTAGTCGTACAAGTCGAACTCCGTCACTACTTCGATGGGTCTAGTGGTTGAGAGTGGTGAACATCGTATGCTTTACGCATTGAGTGAGAGACGTGAGGATGGTTTTCATGCTTGATTTGTTTGCCATCACTATGACATGCACACCCCCACCCCCGTATTCTTTACACCATATGTTAGTGGAACCTTAGAGTATTGTACAGTATGTAGTGCTAACTCTTTGGTTCAGGTCCAGGTTCAGGTATGGTTTAGTATACCTATTATTGTTCTGTTTTGCTGCCTATCGCTCATACCATACTTTTGTCTGACCCAGAGTTTTATGTCTCTTCTTATTACTCTGGGTGCTCCTAAACGAGTAGACTAGAGACAGTTTAGCTGGTGATGCATGAATAGTTGTACCGAAGACGAGCATGAGGCTTCCACGTATGATATATATAGATATTTTCCCTGTGTCGCTGTAGGTCACTACTTTAGGCATTAGTAGTGTACCTTTTCCTTTGCTTTGCTTTAGAGACAGTTTGAAAAGTTGTAATAATAGTGATGTGGAACATAAGCTGTATTTGGATTTCCGCTACTATGATGTGTAGTTTTAGTTTTCAGCTTATGCACTGTCTCGCCTATTTTATGTCAAGTATGTTGTTATTATATTTTATCCCATGCGCCGTGAGACATTCTACAGGTTCTTGATTAGTTTATTCTCTTCTTTACTTTCTTTGGCGACCGTTCCATGCTAGTCGGGCATGTGTACAACGCACTTTCGGAGGAAATGTCGGCTGGTGCGGGGCGGGTCGTTACACTTATATTTGTTCACCTTTTATGTTGTGTGAATGGTTGTTGATGATATGGTTAATTAGTAATTATTGTAATGTAAGCGTTTAGTGACAAACGCTTATATGTATACATGTTTACATTGTTATATACACACACACCCCCCCCTAATATATGCTCGTATGACGGGTGAATGGATGCTTCGTGGTTGTTTTTAGTGATAATATGTGCATTATATTTGTTACACACACATGTGGATTTATATGGGTATCGAATAAGTCTTTGACCAAGTCAGTATTGTAAATGAATATTTATTCATTTAAATTTGAAAGTTGGAATGTTATTTGGAAATAATTTTAAATAGTTTTAAAAAATATTTTTTATAAGTATAAAATGGTTTTCTAAATTATTTGAAGCAATTTATATTACGATCAAAATAGAGCCTGTTAAAATAAATGCCGAAACGTTCTAGGATGATAGGATGACAAAGAGGATAATGTCTAGGCTTGGGTCTAGAAAATATAGTTTCTTGCTCTCCCTGGCTATCCCTAACTGATCCGATGAACGGGATGGTTAATTCAACTTTAGCTGAAATTTTTATTGCGATCAAACTAAAACTTATCGCACGGCGGTAATTTGTGTGTTTTAGTTACAAATCTTAAACGACTATAACTTTTACAATTTATATCGGATTTCCATGAAACTAAAAACATTTTCTTCCTTTTTAAAAGAGATTTCAAAAAAGAGAAAGCAGTTTCCAATTTCGACTTATATTTTTCAAGTTATGTTTAAAATAATTTAGAAAAGATCGCTATAAGTGGAGTTAGTTAACTATAACTATAAAAGGGTTGTTATAAATTATTTTAAAATATGAAAATAAATTGTAAAATCATAATTAATTATTTAAAAGTGATTTATGGTAAAATCATGAAGCTTTGGGTAACACAAAACTAAAACTAGCCAATATCAGTGTTTTGAAACACTTTTTGTAATGCTTTTGTAACACTATTTGTTAGATATTCAGTTTTAAAGGGATTTACCTTTATAAATCATTTCCAAACTTTAGTAAATGATTTCTAACAAGTAATAAAATGTTTTGAACGATAATTTGAGTTACCAAACATGAAGCATGGGTTGAGACTTGATTTGGTCCTATATATCCACATGGTTTTAAAGTTGCACTTATTATTTGGAAAGACCGGGATCAGAACTGGATCTGAAAACCATTCCGAAAAATGCTACGACATTATGAGGAAATTGAAGATGGTATTGAAGATCGGGACCCTTCACATCGTAAGTGCGACTTGCAGAATATCTCGAATGCTTGGCTCCCATTCCCAGATGGATTTTTATATTAGTTAAGTGGCAACTAGGTCGAACATATTTGGAGGAGTTTCAGATTTTGGTTTTGTTCAGACCTAGGACGAACTTTTATGGATTTTGTCTCTAACATTGTAACTGACTGTGTATCACTAATCTTTATTAATATATATCTACTTGGTGGCGGAAAATTTATTCTCTTGCTTAACACCCTTCTCTAAGACGTATGAGCTTAGATGTTATATATTTATAAAAATCAGTGATGCATTGTGAATGGATAATGTGTCATACTTAAGTTATGTGATGAGCTATGGATGATCAATGCATGGCTTATTTAAGCGTAGCTTTGTGTATATCGTGACCTCGGCAAGCCTCATACCCCGGTAAATGGCCAAAATAGGAAGAAATGCGGCAAGGTTACGGGTGTGTTGTCTCCTTCTAGATAAAAGGTGTACCATGGTATGGAGCACAGTTATTAACCCATGTCGAAAGCATTTACTTTTGTGGTTGTTGTTGGCGAGCGCTTGGAAAGGTCGGTAACGAGCGGTAGATGACATACTCAGGCATACTCTAAGTTACCTAGTTACAGAGGTAACCCGGCCTTGTGTTGGCATGAGGAGCATGAGTTGATCCTCGGACATCCCTCTAGATGTGTTCATAATTCGGTTCAGTAAGGAAGTTCCTTTGCCTGATCGTTGTTAGAAACCCAATCTCCACTATGAACCCATACAGTTTTAGTTGTATACCATTATGTCAGTATAGTATATGGTACCTATGCTGGCTAAGATTGATACATTTACTTTCGAAATTGTTTTTCACACTATGCACTAATAATAATATCAAAATGGTTTCCGCGTATTAAAGCATTTTCAACTATCATAAGGAGAAACCTCACCCATATGTATGTTTACATTGTGTGTATGCCGCAAGACCGTATGATAGTTTCATTTTTCAAAAAGTCATTGCGAATTTTCTATGCACAAACAAGGATGATGAGTTCTCACACCAGTCCCATGACTGACCCGGAGTTGCTTTGGTTTCACACAAAACTCTGGGTCCCCATAATTTTTACACTGTCAGCCCAGTGTCAGGTTTAATAGCAGTATTTGGAGGTTGTATCTTGGAGCCATTTTCTCGATGGATCCCTTTCTTTTGTGGAGTTGCTGTTGTTGTGGAGTATCATCTATTTTCTTTGGGACATATTATTTTGTGGGCATCTATGATCTGGGGCTATTCAGGTGAAGATGAAGTCTGTTATGGGATTTACATTGTTATTCATTTTCCGCTATTCTTCTTCTTATGGTTATGTAATATTGTAATCTCATGTTATATAAACGAGAAGTTGTTTTTATTTCATTGTGATTGATCTAATGTGTTATATCCTCAGATAACCAGGAATACGACACTTGAATCTTCAGCATTTTGAATACGAGAAGGTATTAAAGTGTCAATTTTCGAGGGTCGAAATTCCGGGTTGTCATACATGTATCTATTTTCTAGTACAACAGAATGAAAGCCGATATTAATGTTTTCACTTTGTAATGAGTATCGCACATCAGATTAACGGGTGACATGTATTTTTTTGCAACATGCACAATCATTGAAAATCCATCTTATGCAAGGTTGAATGATTTCATAGTGATGTATTCAGTGGTTACCCTGATTCAGTTTCACTTTTACAATCATTCCATAATAGTTTCTTAGTTGAGGTCAATAAATCACATTTTTTTCACTTGCATTCGCGTCTTCTTCAATATTGACACCACCATCGTCAACTTGATTGGTAATGAACATTGACCGTGCTGCATTTTTCACCATATCTTCCATTCGATTCGTCATAGCTAATTCGACATTTGAGCCTACTTGAATCACGGTAGGTGCAACAAGTTCTCCAAAACGATCCCATAAATACTAATTTGGCACAAAACCAGATTTATACAAATGTACTTTTGCGGTGTCTTGTTTCCCAAACCTCATCAGTTTGCACTTACTACACGAACAATGAAGATCCTCGTAAGTTTGATTATTAGATGTTTCTAATCTAATAAATTTATTTACAACATTATAGAAATGTTCTTTCACCGAACCTTTCATTTCAGTTATAACTTCATACATCCAACCATGGTCGTCATAATAATCGAACATTTTTCATGATTCAAAAATATATGTTAGTGATTTTGATAACACATACATATGCTATTGTGAATCCTTCTAGGATAAAAGGCTTCACACACTCCATACTTTTGTCAAAATTCGACAGTGGTTCACTACACTTCTCTTCTAAGCATTAGTTTCATTCAAGAGGTTCATATTCTTAATATAAAAATAAAGTAAAATCTTTTGGGATTAACGGTATTGCATATCACTCTATCATATCTAGACAGTACTTCATTTCTCTTCTCTTTAGTACAACAGTGTTTTCTATCAATAAAATATTTCAACTTTTGAAAATGAAAACAAAATAGTAAAATATGTGCTCTTATTAAATTCATTTTCAAATATTAAAAATAATGGATTTCAATACAATATTTATCGTTGTTATATTCATTTCTAATTTTTTAAGAAAATTGATTTAAGTGTGATATTTCTTAACTATTTTTAACCAAACTATAAAATTTAAAACATATTTTAAAACTGACATAACTACTAATATTTTTGTGTAAACTATAACAAACATTATTTTGCGTCTAATATTCGCGTAAACTTATCAATTCACATATTAATTAGTAATTACACTTTAATTTTTGAGTTTTAAATTTAATCCTAATTTATAAATACAAAATAAAAAGTCAAACCAATAGTTATATCATCAAATCAACTGGTGTACTATATTATTGTCGACTAATGTACACTATTCATTGGTTTCTTATGGAAAATCATTTAAAATTTTAAAGTATAAATTTATCTGCATTCCTAAATCCACTATTAGTTTCAATACTGTAGCTGACAGCAGTAACGCAAATCTGATGTTCATTACTGGGAATGTTGTTTTAGGACAGTTGTTTGGTAGGCGTGGTAGTGCCAGCAGCCATGGCAGACGCTGTGGGGGGAATATATTTACTTCGTTTCCAGTGAGGCAACTCAACATGGATGGGTTGGGGAATAAAACTGGATGTGTTTTATTGGGTAATACTGTGTTGGATATTTGCGTGAATGGTATATCAGGCGAGACCCAGTTATCTCATGGGATGTTGGAAACTGGTTTTACCAGTTTTGACATTGTATTAGACAACGGGATCATTTCTTTGTTTTGAGATAAGATGTGTATAGGATCCATTTTATTGTTGCCGAGACCCAGTTATTCTTTATCTCTGATGCTCAATGATGTGATAAGGAGTATAGGAATAACATTGGATGGTTTTGGAGGTATAGTGAAGACCGTTTCAGAAATGGATAGCTTGGAGACATTGCCTAGTATAGCAGATTTATCCTCACCTTCTTCGTCTAGAAGAGGTAAACGGAAGAAGAAAACTGCAACTAGTGGTCTTATTCATCATAGTGCAAGGATTAGATCTAGGGCTTCATCTTCAGATGGTAGGTTCCCTGATTTGAGTGCTAATGACAGCACCTCGAATTCAGGCTAAGGTATGATTTTTGTTTATGGCAGTAGTTATTCACCTTTTGCATTAGGTAGTTTATCTACTAGCCAGTTGTATAGTTTAGCGGGTGATACAACATCTATTTTCACTGATATTGAGTTAGATACTGATTTCATTAAAAGTAGAGAATTAGAGAGGGTTAATACACTCAGACGTTTAAGTTAGTTAGTTGGAATATTAGGGGTTTTAACGATCCCCAAAAATGTTATAAAGTTAGAACTTTATTTAAGGATTACCACGTAGATATTGCATTAATGCAAGAGACAATAATACAAAGTCCTGATTTAAGATTTTATACGAGATTAGGAGGAGCTCATTTCTAAGTGGGTTTGTCTATCTTCTATTGCTAGTTCAGGAGGATTAATGATTGGCTGGAGGAAAAATCAACTCAGGCTTCTTTAAGAAATCCCGAAGAAGCATTCCCTTCATATATTATTATCCTCCCTTGTTGATAATACTATTTTGGGAATTACTAATGTTTATGGTCCTCACACAAAATTAGAGAGGAGAATTTTGTGGGATAAATGTACAAAGTTCAGAAATCTAGTCCTAAATCAATGGATTGTGGGGGCAGATTTCAATGTCAGTAGATTTTTTGGGGAGAGATCGCCTCATGAGGGCGAATTTCTATGATATGGAAGAATTCAACGATTTTGTGCTGAGGAACAATTTAATCGAGATTCCTTTAAATAATAGATAGTTTACGTGGTCAAATGTGAGACATGAACCATCTTTTGCTCTATTGGATAGATTTTTCCATAAGTAAGGAGGTTGAGGGTATAGGTTCTCTTTTTGTAGAGTTAAGGGATTGCCATTTTTATTTTCGGACCATTGACCCATTATCCTTTCATGTGAATATAATATTCTCATTAGTAATAGTTTTAAATTTGAAAAATGTGGCTACTAGATTTTAGCTTTTCTAATTTAGTTACTTTTAAATGGAGTTCCTTATCTTTTTTTTAATAATTTGTATGTGGGTAATTCAGCTAAGATTTTTGTTGCGAAGTTGGGAAAACTTAGATTTTTTTCTAAAGAACTGGAATACGTATGTTTTTGGTAATGTTCGAATTAGGAAAGATAAGATTATGTGTGAAATGTTAGATTTAAAAAAGATTAGTGAGAGTAGGAACCTTAATACTAGTGAGAGAGATAAAATTTGCAGCTTGAAAGACGATTTTAAATCGATTTTAGGAAAAGAAGGAGGTCATGTGGAAGCATAGAGCTCGTATTAATTGGATTAAAGACGGTGAAAACAATACGAAAATTTTCCATAATGTAGCTAATAAGAGGTGTTGTAATAATTTTATTCATTCTATTTTTATTGATGACATAGAATTGATTGTTCAAAAAGATTTAAATGAGGCTTTTACTAATTATTATAGACATATTTTTGTTACTAAGGTCAAGAGAAGGATTAATATTAGATGGAATGACATCCTTCTAATTCTAGGATTAATTTGGTTGACCTACATAAGTCATTTTCCAAATAGGAGATTTGGAAGGCTATCAATGATATGCCCAGTGATAAAGCTCCAGGTCTGGATGAGTTTTCTATTCTTTTTTATAAACAATTTTGGGATGTTTTGAAATTTGATTTTATCAATTTACTTAATGATTTCTATAATGGGAATTTGCAGATAGGTAGATTTATCTTTGCTAATGTTATTCTTATTCATAAGTAATTAGGCGCTAATAAATTAAAAGGTTTTAGAACTGTTTCTTTAATCAACTGTTCTGTTAAGATCATTACTAAGATTTTAGCGAATAGTCTAAGTCTTAAGATGAATGATCTTATTGATTATTCCTAAACTACATTTATTAAAGGTAGGAACATTATTGTTGGAGTGGCCGCTGTGCAAGAATATATCAATTTATGCTGTAAAAATAATTTGTCTTGTGCTATTTTGAAAATTGGTTTTGAAAAGGCTTTCGATTCATTTGATTGGGATTTTATACATGAATTATTACTAGCTAGAGGTTTTAGTACATGATGGGAGAATTGGATTTTTCTTTTACTCAAATCGGGTTGCTCTAGTATTATATTTAATGGGATAGTAGGTAAGAAAATCCAGTCTAGGGGGGAACTTAGACAAGCGACCCTTTATCGCTACTTTTGTTTAATCACGCTGTTGATGTTTTCATCAAAATTTTAAAGGGAGCGGAGAGGAAAGGAGTTTTAGGGTATGTAGGTAATGGTTTTTTTAATAATGACCTATATATACTTCAATTTGTGGATGATACACTATTTTTTTTTTCTCATCTTCCCAAATATATTATTGCTTTGAAATTTATCCTTTACTATTTTGAGATGCTTTCTAGTCTCATAATTAATTTTGATAAGAGTTCGGTCATGGTTTTAAATGATTTTGATAATGTAGAGAATCAACTTGTTGATACCTTAAACTGTTCTATAATGAAACATGAAGATTGGGTAATTATTTGGGTTTTAAAATTAGGCCAAAAAAACTCAAACATGAGGATTGGGTAATTATTATAGATAAAATTAATAATAGGCTATCTAGTTGGAATAATATATTTTTCTCAAGAGCAGGTAGATTATTCCTTATCAACTCTATGTTATCTGCTATCCCAACATAGTGGATGATCGTCCATCGTTTTCCGCATTGGGTGATAGATAAAATTGACAAAATTAGACGAAATTTTCTTTGGAGTGGTGATAGCATTTGTAGAGGGTATAAATGTTTAGTTAATTGGGAAATCATTTTTAAATCCAAGAATGATGGGGGTCTTGTGGTTATCAATCTTTATAATTTTAACTCTTCATGATTAGAAAAATGGTTGTGGAAGTTTAGAAACCCTGATGTATCGTCTACTTGGAAACAGATTGTTTCTAAATTTTATTATGATAGAGATAATATTATTTCTTAAACTAGTTATAGTTGGAATAGTATATTATTTTCATTTGGGAATTCCAGTTTGAAATGTTTTGATTTTTTTAATCTAGGGTGTAAGTTGATTGTTCATTCAGGGGATATTTTTTTTTGCATGACTCTTTGATTTCTCGTTTGCCTCTGAAAATAGAATTTAAAGATCCTTTTGAGATTTTCTACTTTAAGAATGCTCTAATTAAGGTTGTTTTTAGAGGTAGCTTAGAACCCCAATGGGAGTTCACATTTGAGAATATTTTAGAAGGTTCAGTTTTTAGGCAATCTGCTTTATTTAGAGCTAAGCTTGCTATGTATCACCTTGATAATATTGGGGATATAAGTTATTGGGCCTTGATAAGATATTAAAGTACACTTCTAAATCTATGTATAAGTTTCTCAACTTTTCTGCTATTTTGTCTCTAAAATTTAAGTCAATTTGGAAAACAAACGCTCCGCCTAAGGCCAAATTTCATATGTGGCTTATTTTCATAAGAAATTAAATATGATAGAGCGTTTAAGGTTGAAAAATCTTATTTTTGATTCGAAATGTTGTTTCTGTAATTTGTTCGATGAAAATATTGATCATTTATTTTTATTTTGTACTAAAAATTTCTTTATATTAAAAATGGTTTTAAGTATTTTTGGTTTTAATTGTTCCAATATTTTTAGGAATTGTGACTATTATTGGAATAGTTTTAGATTATATTTTAATTTTAAGTTTGGATTTGTGCTACATACGTTAGTAACTATTATTCGTTGCTTTATTTGGTTTGATAGAAATCAGAGAATGTTTCATTTTAACTCTGATTCTATTGATAAATTAATTATTAAGATAGTAACTTTTAGTCTTGAATGGATCTCTATCCTTCAGTTTAAGATAAATAGGAACCCTTCGTGTGATATATTTTTTGTTAAAATTAGAAATAATATGAGCTTGTTTATTAGGATTAATAAGTATTTTAATTTCAGTAAAATTTGTATCTTTTACCGATTCCTGGTATATATGATTATGATAGTTGTGTTATGGTTATCTTATAGTTTTTTAAATTAATTACACACATATATGAATATATGTGTATGTATATATATATATATATATATATATATGTGTGTGTATATATATATATATATATGTGTGTGTGTGTGTATGTATGTATGTATGTGTGCACGCACTCTTCTTTTTAGAGGATCACACATTTTTTGTTTCAAAAAAAAAACATATGCAAACACATTATCGTCAACATATATCAATTTAGGATTAAAAATCATACCTTAATAAGCAAAATGGAAGGGAAATTGAAAGTAGAAGGAGGTGGGTTGTAGGTTGGAGGTGAAAAGGCGGTATTGAGCTAGTGGCATCGGGCAACGGTCGGTGGCGCTGGGTGCTAGGGCTGGTGTCGCGATAATGGTCAGGTTACGTTTTATTTTTTCCGTGGCTTCGCGGGACTTTTTTGGGGCGGAAGGAGAGACGAGTTCAATTGTTATAGCTTGCTGGTTATATCCAGTTATATGTCTGGCGATGGCTCGCGACGGCCGATTATTTTAAGCCGTCGCAAATGTGGGCTACTATATTACTTATTAATAGCGTTCTATGTGTTCATGGCTGCGATGTGCTCTGGGCTTCCGGCCCTATAAGCTCATGTAGAGTGTATATTCTGTTTATTTCAAATAATGCACAATGTTCAAATTGAAATTCGACTTCAACACCAAAGGTGCAAGCAATGCACTTCACCGATTCGGTAAGATTAAAATGTGGAACCGCGTAATCACAAAATAAAATGCATAAAATGGAAAAGACACAAAGTTTTATATTGGTTCGATCAAACTTGATCTACGTCCACTTTTAATCCAATTCTCATTATGATATCTCTTTCTACAACATGCATGAAATCCCTCATTACACTTATTTCATCCCTTTTTCCTCTTTTCGCTCTCTTTATGATTCGATTTGCACTTGAATTCGCAATGGAATTGGAGAGATCTCTAGCTTTACGATGATGGATGTATGAACCTTCAATCGTTTAGGCACTTTGATGCTCTTCCTTGATTTGGTAGGAATTTGGTGCAAGATCCGAATTTAGAGAGGATTGGAGAAGATTCGAGACCACTTGAATGTGTTCGAGAAACTTTCACGATATATGAAGGAGATTCATAGAGCTTCGATTCGATTGAAAAGAGCTTTAATATTGAATGTAGTAGATTTGATCCGCATGAAGTTGGAGAAGAGTTGCATGATGCATGGAAGCCATTAACGAAGTTAGAGTGGATCTTGGAATTTTGGTGGCACCTCCTTCTAGGAATCCATTTTTCCCCCTTCAAAATGGTGGTGAATATGGGGTATTTATAGTTGGAATTTAGGCCAAGTGGCGGAGTTGTAAATTAAAGTGTGCATCGTTGGCGCTAGGTTGGCGGTCCAAATTTAGCTCCATGGTCTTAAACATATCACAGTCTAAAATCTTTTCATCTTACAAACATGCTAAATGAAGACAACATGGCAACGAGCTAAAATAACTTGCGGCCTAAAATGGTTTTTTTTTCTTTTGCATGCTAAAAAACATTCATGTGAAATGACCTAAAAACATTGTTGCATGGAGCGACCTAAACATCATATTGTAGTGGCAACGTGCTAAAGGCTGACGGTCCTAAACCTCATCATGTTAATACTCCCTCAACCCAAATATATGTCACGTCACCTTTTCTGTTTTTATACAATGCGTTTAACTGTTTGAACAACGACCTAAAGAATGTTGCCCGAACGGGCTAAAGAAATGCAGTAGCATCCATGTCCTTGTCTTAATCCACGTGCTAAAAGGAGTAGCGATCTAAAAATGTTGAGAACAATCTTGACCTGCTTTTATCTCTTGTGGATCATGTACATCAGTCTGGACTTGCATTATGTTTACAAACTGGAGCTTCATAATTTTCATGTACACGTGTGAAGTTGCGAGCTAAACCTAACTTTTGTAACATACCAGAATGACCTTAGAGAAGTGTTCATCAGTCTTGTTTTCATGGATTAGCAAACATCACAGTGGCGACCCAAAACATGTCACGCAGGAACGTTTTTGCATGTTCCAACTCATTTAAACTTGCCATGGTTCAATGCATTTGCGCCGACTAGCTAAAGCATATGAGGTAACTACATCATTCGCGATTTAAATAAAGAGGTGGGCTAAAAGACCATGTGGACCAAAAAAAGGCATGATCCAAAACCGATGAACGGCCTAAACATTGGCGCGGTTCAAGTGGAGTTGCAAGCTGAATGACATCACGAGCTTAATGAAATCGCGAACTAACTACAGCCGCAAACCAATGTCCGTAAACTCTTCATTATTTTGAATCGTGTTTTCACAACAGGGTTAACATTTGCCCCTCGAAGATTGTATTTTTTTCGCTTGCGAGGAATGCAGGCTTCGAAATGAATGCTATTGTTGACATCTTCTGGCTTTCTTGATCTGATATGAAATTTGCATCTGCTATTTTTTGATGTTGTACTATCATACAGACGCTTCAATTTTGAATTCAAAATCTATTGCTTAACAATGTTGCGCTAGGGTTTGATTGCCCTAGTTTTCACTAGGGTTATTTTTCACTGCTATTACCTGTTTTATGGCAACAAAAACATTGCATATTTCTGGCTAATATTGTTATTGTTTGCCCAAATCAACAACAGACTAGTCAGTTAAACCTTTAGTTATGACGAATTTTCATTGAATGAAGTGTTTTCGCAGACTTGTTTTATTCAATGATTTAAAATCTGTTGAACATTGTCTGCAAAAACACGACAATCTAACTTGGATTCATGTTAACACTCAAGATCAACTAGTCGACATACTTCGACTGTGGATTTCAAGTGTTGTTATCCTACCTGTACGATATTTCATATTTATGAAATTCATAGTTGTGACTTATTTTCCGCTTCTTCTTGGAAAAGCTCTAGGTATTCATGCCCCCGTTTCGGGTTAAAATTTAGAACTTGCCGTGTTTGAGATTTTCAAACACTACACAGGTTAAATGGTTATCGTCCAAACTCCGTTCGCTATCCGGCTTGGTTAATACAGTTATTGGAGACTTTTTCCACTCAATTTCACTGGTTAATCCAAGCGTCGATAATTTGGAAGGAGTGCTACTAGAAAGGACTTCGGTTAAGGCCCCAATGTTTGTCGTTATCGAACCAGATGCCTCCTGATTCTGACGATCAATTGGGTACCCCCGGAGAGGACTTTGGTTGAAACCCCAATGTTTGTCGTTATCACATCGGGTACCTCCTGATTCTGACGATCAATTGGGTGCCCCCGGAGAGGACTTTGGTTGAAACCTCAATGTTTGTCGTTATCGCATCAGGTACTTCCTGATTCTGACGATCATTTGGGTGCCCTAGAGAGGACTTTGGTTGGTGCTGGTCCTTCTAGCGTGTTTTCCAGTCCTTCCAGCCTGACGTTGGTACTTCCAATATCGGGTTTGTCAGCCCTTCCGACTTGGTGCTAGTACTTCCAGCGTATTTTTCGGTCCTTCCGTCCTGACGTTGGTACTTCCAACATCAGGTTTGTCGGCCCTTCCAGCCTGATGTTGGTACTTCCAACATCAGGTTTGTCGGTCCTTCCGACTTGGTGCTGGTCCTTCCAGCTCCGTGTTGGCTCTGATTCCCTTATCAGCCGCTTGGCTTGATGGGCTATTTTGGATTGGGGATCAAAGCTTTGAGACCTTCATTTAGAGAAATGCCCCTTCGATGAAAGTTACAATATTTTTATTTATTTGTCATGGTGCTTTTCATTATTTGAATCTTTGCGACTCTTCCCATTCACTTCTCAAGGCGATGCTTTTCTATTCTTAGATTTGTGCATGTTGATATTTACAGCATTTGGTACTTGAGTTAGTGTCGTTGGGGTCGCTATGCTTTGTTTGATTCTGAAGGAACAAGCGCTCGACAGATATCCTGCAACATGGAATCAATTTTAATCAAGTTTTGATTTAACATGAGGTTTGCAAGCTAGAAATTAATTCAGACAAATATGCTCTTAATTGTAGAGCCAAAGTTCAATACATCATTTGCCGGTTATTACAGATTGTTTACAAGAAGTTTTGAATGTAACAGATAGTAGAACATGAAATAAAGCATGAACTAAAGAAGGAAATAGAGCATGAAGTGAAGCACTGACGATGTTGACCGCTTATTCTGAGCCATTGAAATTGGAGCTCAATCAGCAATTATCACTTGATGACCAGCCTTGGCATGGTCTGAACAAAAAATTCGTTGCTTGTTGGCCCCTGGCCTTGGGGATTCGGAGCAGTGTTGGAAGATTGTGGATTTTTCACATATTGTTGTAGATGATTCTTCCTAATCAACTCTTCGATCAGTGACTTTAGATGTCTACACTCATTGGTGTTGTGGCCTGGCTGATTAAGGAATTGGCAAAATTTTCCAGAATTTACTTGATGGTCACTGATTTTCTGAGGTTTAGGTATTGGATAGTCTTCGGTGTCTTTAGTTGCAGCAAAGATGTTTTCTGGAGTGTCATTTAAAGGTGTTAGCTCTGATGGATTGGAAAAGCGTGGCTTCTTGCTGTCTCGATTTTCCTTTCCGTCGCCTCCTCTTTTTTGACCTCTGGTATTTTTCTGATTATACTGAGTAGCAGTATTTTTGGGAGCTTCGAGAAGCGGGTTAGCATCAATAATCTAAAGAGGTACTGGACCAGTTTCAACTCTCATGCACTCCTCGGCTTTTTTATAGAATTTCTCGAGTGTGCTTGGCTCTTTCATTTTAATCCATTTACCAAATTCTCTCTTCATGTTTATAGCACCGGTTAGAGACATTAAGATCATGCGAGGTTCGGGGTTGCCTACTTTAGATACAGCATCATTAAACCTTTTAAGGAAAGCTTTAACAGATTCTCCTGGATTTTTCTTCATGGATGTAAGAGAGATAACGTCCTTAGCTTTCCTAGCTTGCAACCTGAACTACTCTTTGAATTTCAGAGTCAAATCATCGAATTGATCGACGGATTTGGGCGGCAGCCTTGTGAATCATAACGATGCGACACGTTCAAGATAGAGAGGGAAGCAAAATCATTTGATCTCATCTGTTGCCTTAGCTGCATTCATGTGCCACTTGTATGTTTATAAGAAGTGATTTGGATCGGAATTTCCGTTATACGGGGGCAAAGTAGGATGAGTGATTTTTTGGGAAATTCAGCCTTGCGGATCTTTTTTGTGAATGGATTTTTGCCAATGGAGAAGTCCCATTCCCTTTCATTATCCTTGCGAGGCATGTTATCTTTCATGATTTGCTTTACCACATCCGCGATATATTCCTTCAAGTTGTGTTGTTCCGGAGAACGGATTTCGATCTCTTTTCCAGACGCTCGTCGTGGCTAGCAATCGTGTTTAGAGGATCTAGGTCTTTTACTTCCGCTATGGGAAGGTGTCCCCTTGACGGAACTTGCAGCTCGTCGATTATTTCGATCGGAATGGTTTATAGCTTTCAACTTTGGGCCTTCGACATTAATGTCATTTATGTCAACAAATCCTTCCAAGTTATAACTGTGAGGATTAGAGGCTGATGAGTTTGCATTCTCCTCGAGGTTGACATGGATTTGTAGAGGAGGAGCGGATTTTCTTGAGCATTTAGGAGAGCGCTCACTTTATCCATCAAAGCTTGATTAGCATCCACGAGAGTTTTATTAGCATCAATTAAAGCTTTGTTTGAAATTTCCATTTGTTGGCTTAAGTTAGCGACGACGGCATCTAATTCTGCTTTAGTTACTCCAGCCCCAGACAACGAATTTTATCCAACTTCAAAATTGTTAGTGAGTGAAGTAGCTTCATTATTAGCAACGTTGTCATTTCATCAATGACTTTTCTTGTGCTCTTCTTCGATATAGCCATTATTTCGGAAAGGATTTAGAACTCCAGTGAAAGGCTTAAAACTTGAGAGGAACAGGAAGGAGAGAGATATGATCACGGCCCCACGGTGGGCGCCAAATGTTGAAACTGAAATTCGACTTCAACATCAAAGGTGCAAGCAATGAACTTCACCGATTCGGTGAGATTAAAATATGGAACTGCGTAATCACAAAATAAAATGCATAAAATGGAAAAGAAACAAAGTTTTATAGTAGTTCGATCAAACTTGATCTACGTCCACTTTTAAGACAATTCTCATTATGATATCTCTTTCTACAACATGCATGAAATCCCTCATTACATTTATTTCATCTCTTTTTCCTCTTTTCGCTCTCTTTATGATTCGATTTGCACTTGAATTCGAAATGGAATTGGAGAAATCTCTAGCTTTACGATGATGGATGTATGAACCCTCAATCGTTTTGGAACTTTGATGCTCTTCCTTGATTTGGTAGGAATTTGGTGCTAGATCCAAATCTAGAGAGGACTGCAAAAGATTCGAGACCACTTAAATGTGTTCGAGAAACTTTCACGATATATAAAGGAGATCCATAGAGCTTCGATTCGATTGAAAAGAGCTTTAGTATTGAGTGTAGTAGATTTGATCCGCACGAAGTTAGAGAAGAGTTGCATGATGCATGGAATGTTGGATCTCGCTATATGGCGTTTTGATTATGACAACTATACATGTACATATATATTATTATCGACTAACTTTGTCTTGCAGGAAGATACTTAACAACAGATTCAAGAGCTACAATTGAAGATTAAATATGTTGTAAGAGTCTGTTAGTCTTAGATATTAATGTTAAAGTCTTCCTTGATGATCACACACACACATTTTATATGTATATAGCTTCTCTTATATAAATTAAGCAAGGAATAGTCTGATAACAGAGAACAGACGTCTGGTCTGAAATTTTCAGACGTCTGTTTGCTGAAACAGAATGTTTTTAAATACAATATTCAGACGTCTGGTTGATATATTTCAGATGTCTGAAATGCCCCCGAAATACACTATTTCCTTGCTGATTTGATTTTTAAAATAAACAGACATCTGAATTTTATTTTCAGACGTCTGATTCTGAAAGGATGCGACTTCTAGAAAAAGATACATCCATTTACTTTATAACTCTTGAGCAAAACTTTTCATGATTAGATGCATCTTTCTACATACTATAAATAGAGGGAAGATTAACTATTCCTTTAACCGATTTTCATTCTAATTCTCTCTATCTTATACAAAAGCTCTCTAAATTCTAAAGTGATCTATTTTCATACTCGAGACTTTTAAACTTCCATAATCCTTCACATACTTCACGATTATCATCAAGGAAAGGCTATAGGAAGGGTGTACTTAACATTCGACAATCCGTGTTATCAAGAACACAAAAGAGTCAACAATTATTCTGTATTAGTGAAGACCTCTTCAGTGGTTGAGGCAAGAAATCCCGTTCGGCTGTTCGGGTAATTGTGAACCTATTCCTCCGGGTGAAGTGAGGGTTGTTGCGTTAGTGAAATTCCAGAAGGGAATCTGGGACTGGACGTAGGACGGTGATCCGAACCAGTATAAATCGACTGTGTGATTTACTACTTACTACTGATACTTTAGTATTCTACTTATACTCCATTCTATACGATCCTACCGCTGCATAGCTTCTTTCAATTGGTATCGGAGCTTGGTATTCTAGAGATCGTAACAACATCCTAGAATAAATGGCAATAAAGAAATCTAGTAAAGGCATTAGAAAGTGGAAAAACAACAAAGCAGAAGCGACGGAGCAAGAGAGCAAATGTTTAATGGCTAAAGTGAGATCACAATCGGTATGTGAGGATTCATTATATAAAGATCTTTTATTAGATCACGAAAAATTATTAAAAGATTTTAAAAGTTTGGGTAAACTTAATGCAATTATTTTAGCCAAGTCTAAAGATTGTGAGCAAGAAAATTCCAAATTAAAAGAAGAAAACAATTTTTTAGTCAAACAAGCCAAATGTTTTGAAAATACCTTAGAAGAGCTTGTTTTTCAAAATGATTTCCTTCAAAAAGAAAATGAGCGACTAGAAGATAAAAACAATGTTCTTTTAAAGGAAATCGATCTCTTGAAAAATAGAAATGAATCATTAGAAGATTCTTTAAATAATTATAATTCTTTAGTTTCGTCTCTTGAAAAAGAGAATGGTGCTTTAACTGAAAGAATTTAAAATTATCTAAAGAATATGAGTTTTCAAAGGTTAATAATAATATTTTGCAAAATGAAATGTCTGATTCGAAAGAAAATTTTGAAAAATTACACTCTTCTTTAGTTAATTCAGAATCTCAAATTTGTCGTCTCGAAAATGAGAATAGTACTTTAAAAAGGGAGAATTCTGAATTAAAAAAGAAAATTGGTTTAAAAGATTGCAAGACTTCTTTTGAAAATTTCAATCGCGATTTTGGAATCAAATTTGAAAAATGTACAAATAAGTTCGCAAAATTTAATAAAGGTCAAAATGATTTAAATGATATTTTATCTTGCTCTAGACCTTTACACGATAAAAGCGGCTTAGGGTATAATAAAACTAATCATAGAACTAGTACTAGATATGCTTTCATGTATAACAAAAGTTTAACTACTAGTACTAAAGCACGTGTAACTCGAAGATATAATTTCTATAGAAATTCAAATGCTTCTATGACTAGAAACATTTATAATAGAAGTACAAAAAGAAATATTAATAAAAATTATCTAAGTATTTGGGTTCCTGTAAATTGGAAAAATCGAGAAAAATACATTGATGATTATTTTGATTCAGTAGTTAAAAATAAAAACTTTATTTACAAAGGTACCATTAAACCCTTATGGGTATGGTTACCTCCTCTCTAACCCCTGGACCCTAACAGAGAAAGTGGGTACCAAAGTATATATATAATATTTGTTGTAGGTACACCACAACAAAAAAAGGAGGGTATTTCAGTATCTCTAATATCTTTAAAAACTGAGCTTAAAGTTAAATCAGGGAATCTGGAAATATAATAATCACATACTCAGGGGGAGAAATTTTCATATATCACACATTCAAGGGAAGAAAATAAAGAGAAGACAACGATATTTATTACATTCCCTCATTCTTTTTGATAATGACAAAGGGGGAGAAATTCAGGTGTATATTGATAGAGGAAGATATTATAAGAGGAAGATGTTATAGAAAGAATATATTTTTAAATTGTATAGTTGTCATCATCAAAAAGGGGGAGAATGTTAGAAACTCTATTGTTGGATTTTAATGACAACAACTATACAATTATACCAAAGAACCTCTACGCTAACCTGCAAGTACATGGATATCAAAAAGAGAAACATATGATAATATATGCATATTGACATATTGACAAGGGGAGTTACATATACAGTTATCATTATCAAAAAGGGGGAGAATGTTGGATCTCGCTATATGGCGTTTTGATTATGACAACTATACATGTACATATATATTATTATCGACTAACTTTGTCTTGCAGGAAGATACTTAACAACAGATTCAAGAGCTACAATTGAAGATTAAATATGTTGTAAGAGTCTGTTAGTCTTAGATATTAATGTTAAAGTCTTCCTTGATGATCACACACACACACATTTTATATGTATATAGCTTCTCTTATATAAATTAAGCAAGGAATAGTCTGATAACAGAAAACAGACGTCTGGTCTGAAATTTTCAGACGTCTGTTTGCTGAAACAGAATGTTTTTAAATACAATATTCAGACGTCTGGTTGATATATTTCAGACGTCTGAAATGCCCCCGAAATACACTATTTCCTTGCTGATTTGATTTTTAAAATAAACAGACATCTGAATTTTATTTTCAGACGTCTGATTCTGAAAGGATGCGACTTCTAGAAAAAGATACATCCATTTACTTTATAACTCTTGAGCAAAACTTTTCATGATTAGATGCATCTTTCTACATACTATAAATAGAGGGAAGATTAACTATTCCTTTAACCGATTTTCATTCTAATTCTCTCTATCTTATACAAAAGCTCTCTAAATTCTAAAGTGATCTATTTTCATACTCGAGACTTTTAAACTTCCATAATCCTTCACATACTTCACGATTATCATCAAGGAAAGGCTATAGGAAGGGTGTACCTAACATTCGACAATCCGTGTTATCAAGAACACAAAAGAGTCAACAATTATTCTGTATTAGTGAAGACCTCTTCAGTGGTTGAGGCAAGAAATCCCGTTCGGCTGTTCGGGTAATTGTGAACCTATTCCTCCGGGTGAAGTGAGGGTTGTTGCGTTAGTGAAATTCCAGAAGGGAGTCTGGGACTGGACGTAGGACGGTGATCCGAACCAGTATAAATCGACTGTGTGATTTACTACTTACTACTGCTACTTTAGTATTCTACTTATACTCCATTCTATACGATCCTACCGCTGCATAGCTTCTTTCATGGAAGCCATTAACGAAGTTAGAATAGAGCTTGGAATTTGGTGGCACCTCCTTCAAGGAATCCATTTTTCCCTCCTCAAAATGGTGGTGAATATGGGGTATTTATAGTTGGAATTTAAGCTGAGTGGCGGAGTTTAAATTAAAGTGTGCATGGTTGGTGCTAGGTTGGCGACAGGATGGCGGTCCAAATTTAGCTCCATGGTCATAAACATATCACGGTCTAAAATCTTTTCACCTTACAAACATGCTAAATAAAGACAACATGGCAACGATCTAAAATAACTTGCCGCCTAAAATGGTTTTTGTTGCTTTTGCATGCTAAAATACATTCATGTGAAATGACCTAAAAACATTGTTGCATGGAGCGACCTAAACATCATATTGTAGTGGCAACGTGCTAAAGGCTGACGGTCCTAAACCTCATCATGTTAATACTCCCTCAACCCAAGTATATGTCACGTCACCTTTTCTGTTTTTATACCATGTGTTTAACTGTTTGAACAACGGCCTAAAGAATGTTGCTCGAACGGGCTAAAGAAATGCAGTAGCATCCATGTCCTTGTCTTAATCCACGTGCTAAAAGGAGTAGCGATCTAAAAATGTTGAGAACAATCTTGACCTGCTTTTATCTTTTGTGGATCATGTACATCAGTCTGCACTTGCATTATGTTTACAAACTGGAGCTTCATAATTTTCATGTACACGTGTTCTGCCTTTTCCTTTGAAGTTGTGAGCTAAACCCAACTTTTGTAACATACCAGAACGACTTAAGAGAAGTGTTCATCAGTTTTGTTTTCATGGCTTAGCACACATCACAGTGGCTATTAGAGAAATGACTTACTGGAGTGTTGCAGTGTAAACCATTTATTTATAGTTGTCTGCATCCTTTATTATAGTTGGGCTTTGACTTGTGTTTAGCCCATTTCCTTTACATTTCTCTGCATAAATAATACCCTGTACTCACGAATCATTTCAGTTTTAGCAATAATACAAAAGTTTCTATCCTTTACATTTCTCTACAACAATTCAATACAAATTCAATTTTTATTACAGATATTGCAACAGTTAAACATGGTATCGGAGCCTCAATGCTTAGCAGCAATCTGATATTGTCTCTCCTTCAGTTCCGTTCTTGATTCTGAATTCAAGAATTATTTGATTTTGGTGTTTAACCCATCAGTTCTGTTCATCATCATTTGGGTTATGAAAAGCAATTTCCAGTCTTGAAGTTTCACGCCTCTCCATTAAAAATTCATTCAGAATTCATGGCTGCATTCACTTCAGAATTGAAATTTGCTTTCAGGAAATCAAGAAAGCCAATTCAGATATAAAAAGCTATTCAAGAAATTAGAATTTTATTAACTGAGACGTCCAAAATCTCAATTCTTCAAACTAGATTCAGTTGCTGCAGTTTGATTCAAGATTTGACCAAACTGAGCCGTCCAGAATCTCCGTTTTTCAAACTTCAATTCGGTTGCTACAGTCTAATTCAGGAATTCATCATTTTTCTATTTGAATTTCTGATCATACCTAAAGGCTCAAATTGATTTCCTCACTTGTTTCCCTCCGATTTCATCATGGGTGATGACAGTACATCTATAACTTCCGGTAATGATGCTTTTATTCATTCTGAACATTCAATTCCTCATACTAATGCTGAAAAATTAGTAAAAACAGTAATCACTCCCCAAAGTCAATTGATAAATATACATTTAGAAGAAGAAAATTATCTTCTGTGGAAAGGCTATGGTCTTAAGGGTTTTCTATACAGTACCCTTACTATTCCTCCTAAATTCACAACAGATGGCGAAAACAGAATGATAGCTAATGAGAATCACACAAAATACTATAGACAAGACAGGTTAATAAGTTCTTGGATCAATTAACCCTAACCTGCTTCCTCAAGTAATCAACTGTAAGTCTGCTAATGAGACTTGGACAACAGTTGAAAAAGTTTTCAGTACGCAATCTACAGCCAAAGATATGCATTATAGAAGGCAACTTCAGAATGCGAAGAAAGAACATGAACCAATGAGAGAATACTTAGCAAAGGTTAAGAAACTTGTCAACTTTCTTGAATGGTCTAGATGAAGAATGAACAGGTTCTTACAATCTTAAATGTTCTAGATGAAGAATGAACAAGTTCTTACAATCTTGAATGGTCTAGATGAAGAATATGAGGCTGTAGTTGCAATTTTATCTTCCAAAATAACTATTCCAGATATGCAGTTTGTTTATTCCACTCTACTTGCTCATGAGGCAAGAATAGAGCACAAGAAACCTCAAGAATCTGATATGTCTATCAATTTTACTGCAAATGTTAAAAATAACAACAATGCAAGCCAATAGAGAACAGATCAAACCAATCAAAGAGGTAGATTTTCTAATAAAGGAAGGGGTAGAGGTCGGTGGAATAACAACACCATACCTAAGTGTCAGATATGTGAGAAGTTAGGGCATACCGTTGCGAAATGTTATTTTAGATTTAATCAGAGTTATGTGCCTGGAAAGAATTCTGGAAATCAAAAGAATGCTAATAGTAATGCTATTCTGGTTCAAGTGCAAAACAGTGCAGACAATCAAAATTCTATTAACAACTATCAACTAAGTGAGATTGCCATAATAGATCACATCAATGACAAAGCTTGGTATCCAGATTCAGGTGCTACTAATCATATTACTAGCAATCTTGAGAACTTAAACCTTGGCAATAGAGAGTATAAAGGTAAAAAACTTAAATGCTTAGGTGATGGTAAATGCATAAGTATTTCACATACTGGTAATGCATAAATCAAAGGTAAAAGATTATTATACTTGAATAATCTTTTTAAGGGTCCCAAATATTAAAAAAAATCTTATGAATGTTTCTTAGTTTGCCAGTGATAACAATGTCTTTTTTGAATTTTATCCCAAATACTATCTTGTAAAAGATATACTGACTAAAGAAACTCTTTTGCAGGGCGATGTTGTTAAAGGCCTTTACAAGTTTAATTCTGTTAACAATATGCATGCTGCAAATGATAACAATTACTGTAATAATTCTGAGATAACAGACATGTATAAAACTAGCAGTATTTTTGATCACTGGCATAACAATTTGGGTCATCCCAATGAGAAAATTGTTAGAAAAATATTATTGGAAAATAATATTCCCTTTGATGAATGTGCATCACCATATGTGTGTTCTTATTGTCAGTTTGGAAAGAGTCATAAATTGCCATTTACTCACTCTCAAACTATTTATACTAAACCACTTGAATTATTTGCATCTGATTTATGGGGTCCTGCACCTATAACTTCAGATTATGGATAAAAGTATTATATATCTTTTGTTGATGCTTTTACAAGATATACTTGGATTTATTTTCTTAAAAATAAATCTGATACTTATAATGCAGTCATTCAGTTTATAAGTATGGCAGAAAATCAAACTAATTGCAAACCTAAAGTTATGCAAACTGATGGGGATACTGAGTATAAAACATTTAATGATTTCTTTTATAAGAAAGACATTATTCATAGAACTACTTGCCCTTATACTTCAGAACAAAATGGTCTAGTTGAAAGAAAAAATAGACATATTGTTGAATGTGGTTTGTCCTTACTTGCTTATGCATCAATGCCATTAAAATTTTGGCCTGATTCATTTAACACTGCTGTTTATTTGATAAACAAGTTACCAACAAGAGTGTTAAATGAATCAAATCCTTATGAAAAATTACATGGGGACAAGCCAGATTACAAAATGTTAAAAACATTTGGCTGTTTATGTTTTCCTTGCATTAGACCATTTAATAAAAACAAATTGAATTTCAGATCAAAATCCTGTACTTTTATTGGTTATGCAACCAATCAAAAGGGATATAAGTATTTAGATGATTCTGGTAAAATCATTATTAGCAGAAATGATGTGTCCAATGAACACATTATTTTCCATTCAAAAGACCAGACATTAAAACTACAGGTAAAGTTTATAATCCACAAAAATCGATACCAAATTTGACTGTATACTCTGAAGTCATGAGAGAAGTTGGAACTGATAAGACTAGCTGCACTTCAGAGTCTCCGCTCACAATGTCATCTAAACCAGGCCATGACTCTTATCAGTCAATCAGTCATTCAGACCAGCTTCCTGCAAATTCAAATGATTAACAAAATCAATCTCCAGCCTCAAATAATCAACATGAAGATTTAGCAAATATTGAAGCTGAAAATCAAGACAACGCATGTGAATTACCTCTAGGCAGAAATCATAGTAATTCTGGACATCCTATGATCACAAGATCTAAAAGTGGTATATTTAAACCAAAAATATACACCACTATTTCAGTTTCAAGTGAACCAGAGAATTTTGATCAAGCTGTAAATGACAAAAACTGGAGAATTGCTATGGATGAAGAATTTAATGCACTTGTTAAAAATAACACTTGGTAACTTGTTTCACCTCCAGGTAATAAAAATATTATAAGGTGCAAATGGATTTACAGGTTGAACAAAAACCCAGATGGGTCAACCAATAAATACAAGGCAAGACTAGTTGCCAAAGGGTTTAGTCAAAAATATGGGTTTGATTTTAGTGAAACTTTCTCTCCTGTTATTAAACCCACTACCATTAGGATAGTTCTTACTATTGCTTTATACAAAAACTGGCACATAAGGCAATTAGATGTGAACAATGAATTTTTGAACAGTGACTTGCAAGAAGAAATTTACATGAGTCAACCAAAAGGTTATGAACAGAACAAAAATCTTGTGTGTAAGCTCAAAAAGGCATTATATGGCCTTAAGCAAGTACCAAGGGTATGGTTTGATAAACTGAAATCAACTTTGGTTAAGTTAGGATTTCAATTTACCAAATCGGATAATTCATTGTTCATAAAAATAACCAATACATCATCCATGTACGTTCTAATCTATATAGATGGTTTAATTATTACAGGTGATGATGAGGAGCAGATTAATGAGTTTTGCTACATTTTCTGGATCAACACTTTTCTATAAAAGATCTTGGTTGCTTGAATTATTTTCTAGGAATTGAAGTTCTAAACAATTCTGGAAATGAATTGTTTCTTAGTCAAAAGAAATATATAAGTGAAACTCCTACAAAAGCAAAAATGATTGATGCTAATTCTCAGCTAACACCCATGATAAGCAGTCGGAGTTATTCCAAAAACGGGAGGAAACTATACTTAATTTCAAACAATATCGAAGCATTATTGGAGCATTACAATATGCCACTATTACTAGACCAGATATTGCATTTAGTGTTAATAAATTGTCTCAATTCATGCAGAGACCTCTTGATACTCATTGGAAAGGCATCAAAAGGATACTAAGATATCTCAAAGGCACTCTGAATTATGGACTACATCTAAAGAAAAGCAAAAATCTCGTTTAATTGGATATAGTGATGCTGATTGGGCCAGTGATCCTGATGACAGAAAATCTGTAAGGATACTGCATATACTTGGGTGATAATCTGATTTCATGGAGTTCAAAGAAGCAAGCAACAATTTCAAAATCAAGTACGGAAGCTGAGTATAGAAGTGTGACAAGTGCTACTGCTGAACTAATCTGGCTACAATCACTTTTAAAAGAACTACAGATCAATATTAAAGGGAAACCAACATTGTGGTGTGATAATCAGAGTACCATATATATGACGGTAAATCCAGTATTACATTCACGAACAAAACATATTGAAATTGACCTATATTTTGTTCGTGAACCAGTAATGAAAGGGAATCTATTGGTTAATCATGTTCCTTCATACTATCAAAGAACTGATATTTTTACTAAGGCATTATCTTACGCAAATTTTCAAAGGCTTAGAACATATTTAAAGGTAGAAGTTATACCAGAGTTTCGGCAAGTCAAAAGCGCAAATTTAGCAAAAGCCTCACGCAATTCTGTCAGAAAGCAAGAAGCCATACCAAGCTTGGATTCAGCAGAAATTTCAACGAGTTCAACTGGATCTGCTACAATTAAAGCCGATGCTTCAACTACGACTTTAATTGAGTCTCAACTTCGATCGAATGCTCTCTAGATATCAAGGATAGTCAGATCTGGTGGTGATGAAGGCTATTCGAAGTTCAGAACTTTTTATCTATTGAATTTCGGAACCTAATCTGGAACCCTAATGTCGGCCATGGGTAACCCTAGTATTGAATTGCGTGGGGATATTAGAGAAATGACTTACTGGAGTGTTGCAGTGTAAACCATTTGTTTATGGCTGTCCGCATCCTTTATTATAGTTGGGCTTAGACCTATGTTTAGCCCATTTCCTTTACATTTCTCTGTATAAATAATACCTTGTACTCACGAATCATTTCAGTTTTAACAACAATACAAAAGTTTCTATCCTTTACATTTCTCTACAACAATTCAATACAAATTCAATTCTGATTACAAATATTGCAACAATTAAACAGTGGCGACCTAAAACATGTCACGCAGAAAGAGGCGGGCTAAAAGATCATGTGGACTAAAACAAGGCATGATCCAAAACCGATGAACGGGCTAAACATTGGTGCGGTTCAAGTGGAGTTGCGAGCTGAATGACATCACGAGCTTAATGAATTCACGAACTAAATGGAGCCGCAAACCAATGTTCGTACACTCTTCATTATTTTGAACCGCGTTTTCACAACGGGGTTAACACACGGTTGCTTCAAAGCTGCAATACATACATCATGTAAAACGATAGGATATTATTTCAGGTAACAAGCACATAGAAAAACATACAGCGCACATAAGAATTAACTCTCTGGGTCCGCCATTCAAGGAAGACGTGCATTATTTTATCTACAAGAGTACGTACTAGTTAGGTAGGTACGAAAATAAATCCTAATTGAAGCGGCAGAAGTTGTTGCATATCTAAAAATAATGTCTGGATATTCATCAATATGCGATAGCAATACTAAACGTGTTCCGAATATAAAACTAAGGTACAAAAATCCTTCATCTGGGTCTTGTGTCACGGTACCGTGTCATCAGTAGAAAAACTTGCATATCTGACTTTGGAAGGTTTCTGGTTGTATTGCTTTATAAACCCATTTAGGTTCATGGAAGAACTCACATCCACCCATCTTATATTTCATTTCATTGATCAAAGTTATAACATATAAACATGACTAGATCACGACATTC
Source organism: Allium sativum (assembly GCA_030737875.1). Taxonomy (NCBI): domain Eukaryota; kingdom Viridiplantae; phylum Streptophyta; class Magnoliopsida; order Asparagales; family Amaryllidaceae; genus Allium; species Allium sativum. Next base: position 742,847,729 of record CM060909.1, on the reverse strand, counting down.
CTCATTTTTGAAAGCTTTGTTAGCTTCCATCGTGATTACCCTAATTGCTGGTACAGTCTCATCTGAAAATTTCTCGACCGACCTTGAGGTGAGCGGCAATGCACAGATTCAGGAAGACGGGAATCAGTTGCAGCTATCGCTTGAGCAGGGAGGTGGAGCAGAAGCCGTGACTAGACAGACATACCTATATGGAAGGTTCGACATGCAGATCAAAGCAGTCGCTGGATACGCTGCTGGCACTGTATCCTCCTACTTCGTATGTATTGTTTAAGAAATTTGCAACGATGCATATTATATTTATCCCACTAGTACGTATACCTTCTGAATTTCTATTGCTATATATTTATACATATTGCAGCTGCAATCACCGAGACCAACTAACGATGAGATTGACTTCGAGTTACTTGGAAATATTACCGGAGAACCATATTTGCTACACACAAATCTATGGACAAATGGTGTAGGCAACAGAGAGGAGCAAATGAACCTTTGGTTTGACCCCTCGGCCGACTTTCACACCTACACGGTCATATGGAACCCCCAAAACATAATGTAAGTTCCCGCTCACTTAACATAATTCATGTGTGTAAATCCGTGCATTGTATATGAAGAAAAATAAAAAGAATGTATTATCCTTTGTGTTATATACATGCAGATGGTTGGTGGATGAAACACCAGTGAGAGTATACAGGAACATGCATGGAGTACCATACCTGAATCAGCAGCATTTGAACACACATGTTGCGGTTTGGAACGGCGACGAATGGGCAACAAGGCAGGGGAGGATAAAGATAGATTGGAGCAAGGCCCCCTATGTTGCATACTACCGTAATTACCACAGCGAAAGTCAAGGGAAGTGGTACACTAGGACAGTTGATGAGGCAAAGCTTAGGTCTGTCAGGCAGCAGTACATGGTCTATGACTATTGCAAGGATACTGCTAAGTACCCTCAGGGTTTCCCTCCTGAGTGCTCTGCTAATGAACATGTATAATATTGTTGCTATTTCCATGAACTACTAATTATCTATCATAATAAATAAATAAGCAACCAAATGCATTACATGAATGCAATTTGTCTTTAACAACTATTGTTGTGTTTATGGATGAGATCTGCTCCTTCTTCGCCAAAAGTTAGTACGTCCTACCCATGGTTAATTAATACCTTAATTACTTCCGCTATCACCATACATTTATACGTGGGGATGATCCATTTATCTTCCAATGCATAAATAAAGAATTGATTATCTGAGCCGGTGATACGGTTATGGGTAAGCAAGCTATTAACCCATTACCCACCTACACATGCAGCTGAACGTTGGCACCCAAGCATCAAATGGATAGAAACAAAGTAGCACCTTCCAGAATATAAGCTAAAGGCCAAAACCGTTGCCAATATTTCATGCATTTTCCCTTTTCTGTAATTTCCAGCACTTTCTGCTTTTCTTTAGCAAATGGCAATGTAAAATTGTATGGACCATGTGTCCTTTAGGTAGTTAAGAATGAACGGCTAGGAATTAGCAGCAGTAGCTATAAGAGTAGGCAATGTACAAAGTAATGGGTTTGAAAAATTATGAAACTCCTTCTTCCTTGAATTTTCTCTCTTTTTTCCTGTTAATGTCTGCCACTGAATAACACCACTGCATCAGCCGGCCCCTATGATTTCAGTTCCTACAACGAGTTGTATATCTAAGTATAAAATGAGGGGGAAAAAAGCTTGTTACAGTAGAACATCATAAGATAACATTTCAACCCTAAGTAAAAAGGAAAAAAGAAAGAAAAGAAGAAGCCTCCTCCTAACATTAGTTGTAGCAAATTATTCATAATACAACAAAAATACATTTTCACAAATTATTCACAGTACAACAAAAATACATTTTTACAACGTTGTTTTGACTCCAAACAAACTATATGTAATATCCTTTTCACGACTTTTTACGGAAATGGTTGCAAAAAACGTTGTTTATATAACTTGTTTTTTCATGTTAATTGTTATAATACCTTCAATGATGTTTTTTCTAAAAATTCACAATGGCTGATTGATTACAGCCTTTCTATTAAGTATTCTTGCTGCTAGATATTCTAACAACCGTTTTCTCTTAAAAGTTATAATTAATACATTTAATAATCAATAATTAATAATTACCATTAACTAGTTAATAATTTATATTTTAGTAATTTATATTAGTAGCTACTATTCAATAATTTCTATAATAACTAATATTTTATATTTAATATAATAATAATAATCAATGAGCAATAACTAATTGTAAAAAAAGCAATATTTAATTACTTAGTTCTATTAAATAAATAATATTAATTAGTAATCAATATTATATTTAATAATATAGACTAATATTTATAAATTAGTAATTAATAAATAATATTTCATAATGAAGAAGTAAAGTATAATAAATAATTTTTAATAATAACTACTAATACATAGTAAATATTATTTAAGAATTAACATTTAATGATGCATACATAATAATTTATAATTATTATAACAACTAATAATTTCTATTAATTAACTAATAATTAACAATTCAGACTCATATTTGGTAATTAATAAATATATGTAAATATTTAGTGTTTATGAAGTAATATTTATTATTTTGTATTTAATGATTATAATAATATTAAATGTTTTGAAATTTTATTTTATTTGAATTTTTTTGGCAAGATCGATCGTTTTTAAAGATCAGGTCGTCCACTTTTACTATAACAAGTGCAAGGGAAACATGAGATAGTTAGAGTGTCTATCTACTATAATCATATGTCCTACACATGCGTAGGACATCTATCTCTACAAAATATAAAGCCTCAAATATAGCTTACAACATCATAGAATAAAACACCCTCTCGTAGGTAATAAGAAAGAGCTCAATCCTTGTCCTCAACAGGACGAAGCACATACCCATAATTGAAAAAAAACACGCACTATGCTAGTGGAGAAACCCTCAGTGTGGCTTCCATAGAAAAATTTCATATCCCATGTCGGAGAAAACTTGCTCATTCGCCTATCCTAAAGGGCCCTCAGAAGTCAGGTAAAGACTCTCACCATTGGCATGATAGAATAAGTGCCTCTCCTCACCATTCGTATACGAAACAAAGGTATGGTAATGAACATGTTTAGGGGAGAATCTCATTGCTAAGGTAACCTGATACCAATCTCTTTCGAGCTATGACCACAACACTGAAGAGACAGTCGGCATCGGGGACGAGTCAAGGGCAGCAACCACATCAGATTGTTGTTAAAGGACGAGAGCATTTGGAGGAATATCAAGAAAATAATGAGGATACTCTTCATAAGTTGGCATAGACATGAGATCAACAAGCATCGTTATAGTAGCATCGAAAGATGGGGTAGAATCTGGAAAAAACCGGAGGGGATGAAGGCTTAATACGGCAATCTCTAGGCTTGGTCTTACGGTGGGGAAGGAGAGGCAAATCAATAGCTTCCACGACATGGGGCATTGATCAGGGACAAGTAGCAACAATATGCCTAAAGGAACTGCACTAGGAGCATAGAGAAGGCTTTTACAGAAAGGAGACTTGAATGAGACTAGTAACTTGGTCCGTCAAGTATAGGAATAGTCGTTGGAAGCTCCTTCTTAGGAGTAATCTCAATAAGCACTCGACATAAGCAAAACATTCTCTACGCTCAGTCGCTCCTTCAAAACAACTAACTTACCCACATGGAAAAATATCCAATCAAGCCCATCAAGAGTTTGATACGGGGACTGAATACTAATCAACCTAGTCCAAACTGAATAGATTCTACTTGTTCCTGAGCTCTATTGGTAGTTGGAGTCCATTTTGTGACTAAAATTAAAATTATTTAGAAAATATTAAATAATAAAAGACGAGTTAATTTTTTGTTATTATTTATGTCAAGGAGTATTATTATTTGTGTTGATAAGTGGAGCCAGCTTATCAGTAAGCATAGTTTCGAAGATTGAAACACGGACAAAACTAATTTTTTTCTATGTAACGTAGATTTCATTTAATCATTCCATATAACAATTTTATAATTTAAATTGATTACCTATACGAAGTGGGTTCGAAGGGAGGAGGCGATAAACCCTTAGGTGGGGGTGTGGATGACTCGGAATTTCAAACACTTCGTATTGAGATATATTTAAATTACTTAGATGTTTAAATCATAGATTAAATGTTATTACAACAATTTAATAAGCTTGTTAACCCTCTTTTATATAAATCAAAATTAAAGATGGTAAACTTGTTTGGAAAAATATTAAAAAAAAATATTTTCTTTGTAAAATATCAATAATATGATTGAAAATCATTTTATCGATAATTAGTTTTTTAACTGTTAAAAGTTATTTAGAATTTTTTACATACATTTATTTCATTAAGAGAATGTTAATAAGAAACAAAAATATTTTTCGTACTTACGGCTAACTAAACTTGATAATATCATCATTCTCAAAAATAAGAATTTAAGATTTTTTTTTTTTTGTATTTTGGGTATTTGAATCTTCAAATGATTATTTTATAATTCAAATATGCATGTTTTAATTATTTAAAGATGATAAAGAATTTACTTTCAAAGTTTTGTTTATTTAAATAAAAAATTTGACAAAGAACTGAAAATGTGACCTGGGTTCAACTTTCGGACTTTCAACCTTTCAACCTTTCTTCAAATGGAAGTTGTTTTAAATAGGTGCAATGTTGTTCGATACATACATGTACATGGACATACATACTATTGATGCTTGGTTTTGGTCAATGGAACTCAACACTTTAATTTCAAATAACAATGATAGAATTATGATGTAAAATCCAAATATATAGTGTAAAAAAGTAAAGGGACAAAGAATTTATAGTGGTTCAACAAATATTGTTTATGTCCACCGTAGTATAATCCTTTTTTGTACTGCTTAATTACAATTATAATCTGTTTTGATTACATAAGAGTATAGTAAAAGAAATTAGGTGTTGGCAATTTTAGAGTCCTAGTGTATGAATGCCAAAAATCAAAAGATCCCCAAAAATGACAAAAATCTGGAGTATTCTTAGGCGCCTTATATCTCAGATTGTCCTATAGAGGTGGAGAAATAATAGGATCATGCGAAGACTAGGTCCAAATGTAGGAAATCAGATCGATCAACCCTATGTCATTCGGATCAATACCGATCCATGGTGGCTGATCCAATTTTATGCTTAGTCTTAACACTTTAGTGAATCCAGCTCCCAATCAGGCTGTGCCAAATCCATATTGCCAAAATGTAAATGCAAGACGCTGAACCGATCAGATGCTCCTACCTCCGTATTAATTTGAAGCAAGGAGTATAATACCAATCCGGCAAAATGCCATGTCTATATATATGGATCCGTAGGAGTTCCTATGCATGCTGATCTGAGACAATGCAAGCATATCGATCCAGTGGAAGAAGAAGAATACCGAACTGAGGTCATCGGAGTAATAATGATTCAAGGCCATTAGAGTGATATGGATCTTAGACCATCGAATTTACACCAACCCAAACTTATGTCATATGAACTTCAAGTTTTCGTGAACTCTGTTACTCTAACCAAGCTTTTCCAAGTCCACGCTCAAGTCTTGAGCACTCTAATAGCCAAAGATCTGAAATGTAACGACCTCGAAAAAAAAGCGGGTCAGCACTTGTCTTCCAAGACATGACTTTTTATGGAAGATGTGTTTTGTATGATCCAAAAATCCAAAATTCATGATCGAATACGTCCATGTAGTAATTTAGTTAGCAAAGATCAAAAGTCCAGAAAGTCGCGATCGCACCGGATTATGTTAGTAAAAAAAATCAACATCTGAAATCCAAATTAAGAAAAAAAAATCGAAAAGCCAATAGAATCTGATGATCTCTCTGGATTGTATTATAAGAGAAGACCAAATCCCAAACATTTGAAGTCCAAATCCAAGCTATCCACATATCTAGAAAACCAAAGAAATCCATTAAATCCTAGAAATCCAAGATCCGGAATATCCAATCCAAAATCCATATCCAAAATGTATGACCTCTATGAGATTAGCCAACATGGGCATAATCCATATCTGTACAAAACCATATGAGCTGCTTTGCCAATTCTAGACAAAACACCTTGAATTCAATTGAGTATAATTCGTACTCAAGCCTTGACTGAGCAATCTTTCCAAAACCTTGACAAGACGGCCCGACTCCTCCTTAGCATAATCCATTGATAGGGACTAACTATTAAAATTTGAAATTCTAATTTCCAATTCTATTTACAAGCATAATACATACAAGCGAAGTAATTTATTAAAGCTCAAAATTCTATGTAATTACAAATCCAAAAGAAAACCTAAAGGTTTATCATTGGGTAAAGAGTACGCCTAGGGTTTGAATCCTAACCCCATACGTGGGTGGACCAACATAGCCGATTTTTATTGCATATTTAATGCCTAAATGATGGAAGGTTTATTGTCGAGTATAATGCATGCCTAGGGAATAAATCCTAATCTGTTACATGAATAGGTTAACATAGATATCCAAAACAAGAATCCGATAAGCCAAAATCCTAATAACCAAAATCCAAGGAATCCAAAGTCCGGAGAATCCAGATCAATCAATGATTAATCCCTATGAGCCATGTCCTTGCCCACCTATTTTGAAGGACAGTATGCGGTTTCACTTGTTCCTCAATAACAGTCTTATTCTTTACGTACTATGTCATCTCTCCACGCCGGACACATTCCTTAATCATATCCCGCAAATGCCAACTCTCCTTTGTATTTTGAACATCCAACTCATGGAACAACAGTGTTTGTAAGATTTCATTTTTCTTTTAGTTGGCTCCCTCCAGGAAAGCTTTATGAATGAAGAAATTTCATGACTATATAGATAGATGTCTTTTACAAAGGCGTTGAGCTCCGTATACGAAGAGAATTTAGGTTCTTTCCATTGCTGAACATTTCGATCATTTCCAATTAATGCTTTTCCTTTTCCTTTGTTCTTTTCTTTGACAAATTCGGGAGGCCCTTCGTCCTTATCCGTAATCTTGAGAGTCTCTTTATCTGCTCTTGCATCCTCTTCACATAGAAATATATCTGTCACAAAGTAAAATTCCCCAAAGTCTCTCAGCAGATCCTTTCCGATGAGATCTTCAAGTCCGATTTACCTAATATTCCTGAGACGATAGCCGTAAATACCATAGATGTGTCCCTCGATCCACCGACGCCACCACTGCATTAAACTTTTATAGAAAAGTACGCAAAGTTTCTGCAGTCCTCTGCTTCCTTGTTGTGAGGATCATGACGTTCTTGGATTGAGGATGTTGGCCCTGAACTCTTTAACAAACATTTCAACAAAAACGTTCCAACTGCTGATTTTGACTGCCCAAACCACACGATAGCAATATCAATGAGATAGAGTGGGAAACACTTTGCCATGATGTTGTCCGACACCATTAGCACTTCAATGTGGTGCATATAACACATGAGATGACTATTAAACACTTCTTATCATTATAAGCCTCCAACAATGGTAATTTAAAGTCTGAGGGGTTCCGTTGATTCCTATCAATCTAAATGAAATAGGCTACGATTGACACAGTCTGTAACACCTCGTATTTTCTTAGAATATTAAAATAACAAATTAAAGGATACATTTTTTTTAAATGAAGAATTAAGGGAAACGGGCTGCGCCATTGCGTTCGTCTCGGAATTCTACTTGGGATAGAGTCCGAGTTTGTGTAAATCAAACACCGTATGAGGAAGTTATGAAGTTCGGAAGATTTAAGGATTAAGAATAATTAAATTAAATAATAATTAATTAACAAAACAGGTTCAAAAGTTAAATTCGGGCAAAACTGGGTGAGTAGGAAATTTCCCGCTCAAGGGTGTCGACCCCCTCTAGGGTGTGTCGACCCTCTTATAGGGGTGTCGACCCCCCCCCCCCCCCTCCGGCCAGATCTGCGTAGGTGCATTTCTTCGTTTCTGGACTGTTTTCTTGGCTTGGTTCATGACTCCTATGCTATATAAAGGACCGTAGACCTATTGTTTTCTCCACACAAATTCATGGCGTCTCCATGCTACTCAAATCTAAATTAAAATAAGTCCTTCTTCTTCAAGTCAGATTAGGATTAAAAGAGAACAGATCTACAACTGCAACACCTATTTCTTTTAAATGCCAACCACGGTGAGTTTATGTTACTTCTAGATATGAAATTTAATTGTAATCCTGACATGTTAATAATTCTGAATCTGAGACTATGCGTATTTCTGTTCATCAGTCTGTTCTTATATGCCTATTTCTGCCATTACATGCTTGATTTGTTATTCTCTTCTCTCCGTCTTCTTCCCTTTTTATTATATAGCCAGGCTACTTCGAGCTTAGGCCTGATGCTGAAATATGCGAACACGCGCAATTGGTAATCGTCGGGAAAGATAAATTTGGGGGGCATAAAGTGTATTGAACATATGTGTAACAACCCGGGTTTCGACAGACCAAATTTTTCAAAATCCAATCCATCGGACCCCGAGTTGGGTGCTCTGGTATCCTGCAGAAAAGATAGAGAGAAAGAAACATGTCAGAGTTCGAAAAGCAGCTCACAGCGGAAGGAATAAAATATAATTTATTCAAAATAGCATTACCTTAATAATAATACTGCCAAGCCAGTAGTCAAGCAATATTATCTCTGTCATGAACCTAACCTGCGCATGTTGTGAGGAAGGGGTCAGAACATAAGTTCTGTGTGACTGGACTATAATAAACTCTTGTGTAACCCTACATATACCGTTCAGTTATAATTTCTTGTTTATTAGGTTATTCACAATATTAGCACCCAAGGCCAAACCCATGTCATTCTCGTCCACTTACTAGTAGACTTAACCTAATACATCGTATATGTAATTTTTCCCCAACTCGTATAATCCTTTCCATGTATTCGCCGTATATCGTACGGGCTTTATCACGTAATTCTATACTACTTCAACGTAGTGCCACCATTCTTGAAATCGTTTGGACTGCCACCCTTGATCTGGCTAGGTTTCCTTATCATGAACTATCGAGTGTTCAACTAGGATTTATGCCACCTAGGACCACTAGGGATTATGCTACATATTGAACGTTTTCTAGATTCAATTAGGGTTTATGCCACCTAGGACTACTAGGGATTATGCTACCTGTCGAACAACGCCCTTTTCCCACGTATGTATCGCGAATCGTTTCCGATATCTAGGTGCACATGTACACTATATGTGCGGCCCGAGTCCCGTGACAGGGATAAATCAAGAAACACGGAACTCGGTCGGGAGTTTTAAGTTATTTGCCGATGCAGATGCTAAGGTCTGTTTTTCTACCAGTGGTTATGGTCCCACGTGACCCCTCCCTCAACTAATGAAAGGCAATCCAAGAAAATCAAGCACAAGAACTGTACTCCTGCAACCTATTCCCCACTTTCCTATTGGCCAGCCTCACCCATAACTAGATAGCAAGTATATGGTCTGTTGGGAGTTCTCTGCCTTTCCGTATACGTACTACGATTGACTGAAGATGGTAGGTAGACGACGAGTGCTACAAAAGGGCTAAACAAGATATCGCTGCCTCAGGTTGGTCCATCCTAGTCTTTAGGTTGCCTTATATTGCAACCAAGGCATACTCTCGGTTCTCCTACCGCAGACCTTAACCTCTGTGAGCCCAGGAGGATCATCTGCAACCTCACAGAGGGATACCAAGAGTACCCTCACGTTCCCCGAAGCTACATGCTTCGTAACCCAGTTCGCTGGAGCCTTTTTCGAAATCAGATAAACATTCGCTCCTCCTCGTGTGTTTGTTAAGCGATGATCTACCGTATCGTGTTATTCATCTATTTATGGACTGACTCAGTTTCCTTGACTATGAATTATTACTTAGTTGTTCTTAACTAAGGTTTACCACTTATTTTCCTTTCCTGTTAATCTTGCTAACTAAGGTTTACCACTTAGTTACCCTTAACTAAGGATTACAACTTAGTTCCTGTTCTCGACCGTTTTCTTAACTAAGGTTTACTGCTTAGTTCCTATTAGCTAAGGCTTGTAACTTAGTTATCAGTCTCGTTGTTTTACTTAGTCAATTCTAGTTACCTTAGACATCAGACCACATATTCTCGCTTTATAATTCAACTTGTTGACTAAGGTTTTCCCATGAATTCAAGCATAACTTAAGTTCTCTTTTATTCGGTGACAGCGCATGGGTGTTTTCCCACAGTTTTTGCTTAGCTTACCCCATATTATAGGTTATCCCACCCTTCAGGTCTTACATTACATCTTAAGTCATAGTCTTTCTCTGTCCCTATGACAAGTTTACCCCCTAATTAACCCTTCGACTATTTCAACTTCGATTTATAATAGGTAGTTAACATTTCCTATTTCTGTTTTTGGTTAAGTTTTGTTCATATGTTCGTGTCGACTTAACCCCATCTCCTTATAACATTCATTCACAAATTTGGTTAACTGTTGTCTTTGAATTCATGACTTAACCCTACGATTCATGTGCCATTAATTATTAATGCACCACAACCTCTCACATTAGACCTGTTGTTGTGATCACTGGTTATGCCGGGCGGTTCCGGGCAGAATTACACCACAACTCAGTCTAACCTCGGGTTTCAAGCGCGGTATGACTAACTTCTCACATTAGGACCTATTGTTTGCAACCACTGGTTAGGCCGGGCGGTTCCGGGAAGGATTACATCTTAAACTCATCCTAACCTCGAGTTAGCCACTTTTCATGTTTGGTTCATGCCTATTCTAATTGGCATATGTCAAGTTCATAATCATGTCAGAAATATTAAATTCATGTTATGCCAATTACCCAACTTACAAGCATGTTCTTATAAATGTCAACTACCAATTTATGCCATGTTCGTGTTCGTTTTAGATGTCATGTTCATAAGCATATTCTAAATGTCATATTTCAAGTTTCATAATTTTGTCCCTATTTACATTACATAAATTACTCAACCATATTCATGTCTTATTCAAGTGACACATACCCATGAACAATTTCTTTAAGCAAATTCATGTTTAAACCGTTTCAGTAGCGTCAAATATATGACATATCCTAAATCATGTTTATGCTTAAAGCCTTTCAACTTGGTCCACCCATTCAAATCTTACTAAGATTATATTATACCCAAAACCCATTGTAATTTATTACTAAGCCTTCCATTCCACGTCATGACCCAAATCAAGCGTTCCCTTTTTTAGTTCGCAATAATCACTCTGTCGTATTTATTTCATAATAAAGCTAGGCTCGTGATAGCCTAGTCATAAAAAGATAAAAGAGTGAGAATAAAAGAGGACATAATCGTAGGCATGATAATTAAAGGTGAACACATGACAACGTTAAATATTACAGATCCAATTTCCATAACAATTTCATTTCACGTTTACATAGGGAATGTTTGAACGATAAATCATAATTTTACACAAAAAAGTGTATTATAACTCCACACACATTACTTGGTGTCTTCAAAATAAGGACTAGATTAATCTTGAATTGATTTCATGTCCAACTTGATCTTGCCTTGATTTCATATGCGGTGTGGGTTGCGGATCTGTATTCCTTCTCTTTTCTTTGCGCAGCCTTTTAGATTTAAATCTCTTTTCTTTTTTGTCCACGATTGTAGTAATTCTAGGTCTTATTCTTTTTAGTTTTAAGAATAGAGGTTGTAGAGAAAAGAGTGAAGAGTAGATCCAAGATCTATTTGGAGAAGAATAAGAAAAATGAGGGAGAAGAGAGCCATGGCTTCGCCACGAATTGCTGTGGAGTTTTCAAGGAGCCTAGGGTCGTTTATATAGGAACCAATCTATGAATCTCGCCCAAGAACTAGTCCAGATACACTAAGATGAACCCAGAACTGATTCTGGGAAAAAGGGACCAGGTCGACATCCAGGTCGACTACAGTGTCGACCTGGTAGGGGGGTCGACTACATAGTCGATCCTGTGGTCGACCTTGTCTGGGCGGGAGTTCTCCTGCCCAGCCTGCCTGTGTGTTTGAAATTCGAATTTGGCCCTGTTTTGAGCTGTTTAGTTATTAAATTAAATTCTGAAACTTTGAAATGTCATAACTTACTCGTATGGACTCCGATTTTCGAAAACTCGGACTCTATTTCATGTAAAATTTCAAGAGGAACGCAATGGTGATGTCCATTTTACTTAGTTCCTGATATTTAAATTAAATATCCTTATTTTACTATCTTCTCCGTTACACACACTATTATTGAATTAATTTTTCTTCTCTTCCATGTATTAATTAATTCTTATTATACATCACCATTATTTACCTCTATAAGCATATTTTCATGAATTTTATTTCATTTTTAATTATATTAAAAATGCGGGGTGTTACAATATGACTTGGGATTTGGGGGCATAATACATGTTGTAATTTATGACCTAAATTTGGGGCATACTATATATGATGATTTTTGACTTGGAAGAAGGGGATTATTATGTGTAATGATATATGACTTGGGATCCTATAATGAAATAGGGATAATTGTTAAATATGAACACACCTAAATTGGGATTTTGGGCAATTGGCATATACTGTAATCAAAGATTATAATTTGGCATAACCTGTATTATGAATCATGGCCCGGGTTTTGGGGGCACAATCTGTGTTGTATAAAATTGACTAAAACTGGGGCGAATGTTATATTGTGAATTAGGACCGTAATTTGGGTATGTAAATCTGTAGGCTCAATCTAAGATTGAGCAGAATATGATAATGGAACTTTAAGTAACCTGTTGTAACTTGTGGAGATGTTTAATCTGTTAAATTGACTAAACTACTGAAATCTGTTGAAACTGAATACTGTAATTGAAAAGCCTACGATAAACATGAATAATTGTTTAAGAATGAATATGCCTAAAACTGAACTGCGCCTAGACACGAGGTTAGATTGCAATTGTGCTATAAGTCTGCCCGGAGCCGCCCGACATATCTAGCAACCACAAGTGGTGAATCTAATGTGAGGGGCCTAGTGCGTACATATGAGATAGTACTCAGACACGAGGTTAGATTACACTTGTGGTAGAAGTTTGCTCGGAATTGCCCGGTATATCCAGCATCCACCGGTAGTAAATCTAACGTGAGAGGTCTGGTGCATTAACCAGAAATGATGATAATTCGTCAACTTGGAACACTTAACCTAATTGGATCTGTAGGGTTACATGAACCTGTTAAATTGAGTAGGGTTAAGTAAACTTGCTTAAATAAGTGGGAGGGGTTAAGTTAATCTTAATAAACCGATGGGGTGGTCATATGTATATAGACCCGACAAACTTAACCTATTGTATATGTTGAATCTGTACAATCTGATCTATTAATCTGTAAATCTGATAATCTGTATATCTGATCCATTAATCTGCGAACCTGTTAGTCCGTAAACATGTTAATTCGTAAATCTACTATATAAATCTGTAAACCTGGGAATATGTAAATCTCTCTGTTAGTCTGCAAACGTGTTAATCTGAAATCTATACATCTGAAATCTGTTAGTCTGGGGACACAAGGTTAGGAGGGGTATTTACTTGTGTCATTTGTTGTGTGGGACCTATATCGGTCAGTAACCCTTTCTGGTATCAAACGACGACCCAACACTAGGTAGGGGTCAGGGCACGCTTACTAAATTGGTTATAAGAGGTCCATTATGATAATGGTGAGGGGTGTTGATGGCGCGTTCCAACCGGGTCATGTGCTTGCATGGATCTGGTCTGCTCTGGGGAAGTTAAGACGCCGTGACATCTGTAAATAGGTCTGTGTCTTTCTGTAGGTTGCCACTTTATGGAGTGATACACCATTCTGTGGGGCCGACACAGAGTATTTAAGTATTAGGGAACCGATCGCTTGGGGTAGAATTTAGGGTACATCTAGTTCTGTCTGTTTCTATTGGGGTACCGTCTGTTTCTGTTGGGGTACCGTCTGTTTCTGTTGGGGTACCGTCCGTTTCTGTTGGGGTGGTAGCACCTGTTTGTTTCTGTGTGGTACCGTCTGTTGGGGTGGTAAAGGCCCGTCACTAGTGTACACCTAATTCTAACATTCTGTTTCCATAGGGATTATTCTGTTTCTGTCTCTGATTCCGTTTTTGCTTTTGTTTCCGTACCGTCTGTCTCTGATTCCGTTTCTGCTTCTGTTTCCTTACCGTCTGTCTTTATTGGGGTGGTAAAGGCCCATTACTAGCATTCTGTTTCTGTAGAGATCATTCTGTTTCCGTTTCCGTTTCATTTTAGACATTAGGGTAAAACCTAATCCCGTTATACTAGTATTAATGCAGAGAAGTGAAAAGTAAGTAAGAAGCATAGCTTGGTCTATATCATTCTGTTTTCTTTGTTTAACCTATGTATACCTGCTACTCCTGTTACTATTATCCCTCATCCAGTTTTATTTACGTGTCATGATACTATTATCTGTTTTAATGCTAAAAGTCATTGGACTCACCAGACTTTATTTCTGACCCTTTTTGTTTCGTCACTTTTCTTTCTCCCCTCCCCTCCCCTCCCCCCTCCCTCTTCAGGTTCTTAGGGTGGGAACGTAGAAGCTTGATTCGGATTTCTTTCTGCTTAAAGTGCTTGGAAGTAATGAAAGTAATGCTTAGCTTTATTTCTGTTACATATGGCATTTTGGAGTGGGATTATGGTTTTAAAAATAATGTACTCTAATGGCTCATGTTCAAGACTAATATTATGTACTTGGTTTTGATGTTTGAAGATGTAACCAAACTTATTTCTGTTTCCGCTGCAATAAAGTTATAAATTTTTCAAGTACTACTTTATGTATCTGTCTTGTAATATTATGTTCTGTTTACTTATAACGCTCCATGAAACTTAATGCATTTCCTTTGTGAGTGACATTAACGGATGTGGGGTGTTATACAGTCCACGTTCAGTTGAGACATCCCGACTTGAGAAAACTGTCAAATAACATTTGCAATTCGATTTCCACTGCTATGAACCTTTGGTTAATCGTCCAATCCTACACCAATTCTCTCGGTGTTCAGTCCAGAAGAGGTAATATGTTGATTCTCGACATTGCCATCTGGCTCGGTCCCGACCCAAGGAGCGGTCTCAGGTACAAATCCAATTCCAAGAGCTGCACGAGCTCTTCCATCATCCAATCCTATGTGCTTTCACTTTAGACAAATTTACCGATCTAATATCCAAAGCACAATCAACTAGAGTGTCGCATGCTAAGCCACCAAAGCCTCGGGGGTTACACCCATTTGTGATTGGTTAGATATCGATCTGAATCAAATCTATTTCGATCTAAAGCAAGTTTGTGGGGAGTGCCCCAAGCCTTTAACTGCCTCTTGTGCGCCACTGGGTCCTTCCCTTGTCGTCACTCAATAAATCGTTGGCCTTTTGGGTTCATCTATCCTTTCGAGAAAAGTATTCATCGTCTCCACTTCCCATCTGAGGAGTCCTTCTTGCCGTTCAAGGCATCTAATTCCTTGACCACTCCATCCATTTCTTCCCGAGTAAGATAAAGGAGTTTCTAGAGGAGGAAACTTCTAACTCCCTTCCAATCCAACGCCTTCAGGTTGAGTGGTATCTCCGTCTTCTTCTTCTTAACCATGACTGAATCCAGGAGCAATTTTAATCTTTAAGCAAGTCGAAGGCAGTCTCCCCCCTCCTGGCACGTAAAAACGTAGATGCTTGTTTTGGTTAATGGAATACAATACCTAAATTACAAATAGCTATAATAGAATTACAATGTCAAATCCAAACACACAGTCCAATAAAGTAAAGAGACACAAATTGTATAGTGGTTCGACAAATCATGCCTACGTCCACTGTGGGGTAATCTTTGTTTATATTGCTTGATTAAAATTATAGTATGTATTGATTACATAAATGCAGAGTAGAATAAATCAGGTGTTCGCAATGGCAGAGTCTCTGCATATGTGTGCCAAAAATCAGAAGATGATTGCCAAAAATTTCAACATCCTGGAGTATTTATTGGCATTATATAGCCTTGATTGGCCTACAGATGTGGATCAAAAATAGGGTCGCATGAGGACCAAGTCCAGAGTTTTGGAAACCAGATCGACCAAATCTATCTCATTTGATTAATACCACTCTGAGGTAACCAATCTAGTTTTGTTCTAAGTCCTAATAGTTAATTAATCTACTTCCAAAGTAGGTCATTCCAACTCTATGTTACCAAAGTGTAAAATGCCCGAAGTTGCACTGATTCGATGCTCCTAGCACCATATCGGTCTGATGTAACGAGTAGAATACCAATTGAGCGAAATGACATGTCCATACCGAACTGAAGGGACTTCTATGCATGTTGATATGAGGCAATGCTAGTATAGCGATTTAATGGAAGAAGAAGAATATCGATCTAAAACTACCGAATTTACACTAATCCGAACCTACGTCATCTAAACTCTAAATTTTTGTGAACTTCATTGCTTCAGCCAAGTTTTTCTTATTTTGTCTGTATCCATACTCAAGGCATGAACACTCTGTACCCAGAAACCCAAAGCAAGACGGCCTTATAAAATGGCAAGTTAACACACACACTCACACACACACACACACACACACACATATATATATATATACATAATTAGTCACATCAAAGGATTAAAAGTATCCTAAATGTATGCATATATGCTCCTTATATGTATACAAATGAATGTTTGCTCCTTAAGTTTTGAAAAGTGAACTTACCGCTACCATTGATCCCTTTCACATCACCTTACATACTATCCCATTTCTCATTAATTCCACTAAGCATTTTAGTCTTTTATTATCACATTCCGAAGGCTATATAAAGGGAGACACACCTTAGGAATATTCACAAATCCTAAATCTTGAGAAGAAATAGAAGTTGAAATTGTGGAAGTGCTTAAGAACCAATCCAGTAATTACTCTTAATTTTTTCAAAAGTTAAACATCTTCTCTAATCTAATTAAACTTTGGCTCTAGGCTTAAGATATCATGGGAATCATGATTAGCAAGATGATGGTGGTAGAGGGTGAAAGGAAGAGAGGGTTCCAAGAAGGGTCGTGAGAAATGGTGGTGGAGGAGGAGGGACTTGTCTTGGTTTGGAAGTACTCAATATTAGACCTTTAGGCTCATGGAAATGTAATGTAGTGGTTCTTATGTTCTTATTTTTTTACGCTTGGTTTGACATGGATCTTAGTGAGTTATCACGCTCTTTCTGAATAATATTTTGTTTAAATATATGTCGTGTTTTATCTATAAATTTAAAGTGACATTAATTAAGTAACGTTATTAAATTTGGACCCCTCTTGCTTTTGAAAGCAAAAGACAACTTTATATTATGTAACATAACTTCTAATGTCCTATTAAACAAGTGGTGTAGCCTTAACTTAATGTTTAAATGGTTGTTTAGCTTGTATGTTAAAATGAAGTAAGTTAGAAAGCATTTGAAGGGAGAATAGTTCTATAAATGTGCTTCCTAATCCCTTGTTTTTGGGAATTCTTATATATATCTTCATCAAAATATCTTGTTTATAAATATCTTTTTCTAAATTGTATCTTGTTTAGTTACTTAAATGAACAATAATCGAAAAGCATCACTCTAATAAGCCAACGAGTAGGCTTATCTATTTATGTGATTCAAGAATGAGGTGTCAAGGCAAAGGGTGATGCAACCAGTGCACTTACTTACCTAGTTTCGCTCTTGAATGAGGAATTATTAAGTTGAAAATGTTGAGAAGAGTTAAGCATAAAAATCGCGATTTCTCTAAGCAATCGTTTCTAAGGGGATTTTCAATTACTTGGCTATCGAACTTAACTAAATATCAATTTAAACCTTTAATAAATGCTTTAAATACAAGAATAAGTTAAATGGTTTTGGTTTTGCTGTGAACATGTGTTATTTCCATTCTTCTTTAACCTTCTCAGAATATACTTATGAGTTAAATATATCTTTGAACAAATGTTTTAAAGAAAGCATAAGCAAAATTGTTTTGGGATAGTTGTGGAAATTTGTTAATTATATTTGTCTTTTTTTTTCCTTTTAGATCATACTTATCAATATAATAGGATCTTTAAATGGATATTTTAAATGTAATTACAAAAGGAATAGTTTTGGGTTTGTAGTAAACGATGCTCTAGTAAAATTTGTTTTTAAACCCGAAAATTATATTAAGATAGAAATATCATTAAATCAATTTTGAAAATAATTTGACCCATAATAAGATTTAAAGGTGATAATAACTACTACATCTTTTGGAATAACTATAGTAAAGAAGATGTTATAACTTATAAAAAGGAAGAGGTTCATAGTAAATAATGGCTTTAACCTCTTTGATTATATTTTAAAGAAAGTAAATATTCCGAATGATTTTTGAATATATTTATACCATAGAGATACATATTTGAATACTTCTTGAAGTATTGAAACTATGAAGGCATAGGGACATAGTAGAATTCAAGCATATATCATTTATAGGAAGGAGTTGAACATATACACAAGATAAAGGAAATAATCAAGTAGAAGTTTTTAATTAATGAATGAAGTTTTATTAGATAAAAGAAGCCATACTTAATAAAATAATTTTTAATTAATGAAAGATTAATTAAATGGGAATGGGATTAGAAGTTGTTTATACGACTTAATCGTGATTTGTGTGTTAATTATGATGTGTGACTTGATAGTTCTTTAGATGTCTATTTGTTTGTAATGAAAAATATGCGAGGATTATTTTCTGTATAGAATCATCTATTTTGAATTTGATAGTCAATAAGTTGACTTTATATTTTGACAAAAATCAGTCAAATTATTTCTGAGGATGATGAGATTGGTAAGTGTTTTACTTATCGAAAACCACTTCAAAACTAGTATATGGGTTCTATGTTTTCAAAGCGGCTGTGAAGTTGAATCTATGTGGATTTTCCAGATATATTTGAGATGCTCCAAAACATGAAGTTGTTCATGATCTATTCAATATATGGTAACCCATATGTGATTCTGAGACTTACCGAGGTTAAGGAATCCATGTGTGACACTGTGATTTGTTAAGGAATCTATACGTGATACTGAGATCTATTGATATTTGGGTATCCAAGTGTGGTTTTGAGACTTTCTGAGGAATCCATGTGTGATTATGAGATTTATTGAGCTATAGGAATCCAACTGAAGTTTTAGATTTTATGCGAGTGATACAGACTAATGCGAAAGATGTCGAACATTGCCTCAACATTGGAAATGATAGAAAAAAGAGTAAGAGCACAAACTTGGGTTTAACTTACCCATGATATGGTATGCCAACTCTACATCTATAGTATGCTTATTGATGTTAGATGTGGTACTCAATAATACTTAGTTCAGTGTGGTCCTCGTCGGTCTTTTCATGTGTAGGAGGGTTGTGTTTACCTTATGTATATTTTATTTGAAGATATACGACCAGTAGAGGTACTTTATAACACTTGTCAGGACGCTAGCTCTAGTTAACTAAGGATGTCTCCAATGGAAAATCCAATAAGAGAATGAACCATACATGTTTTGAAAGTATCCTCATATGCTACCAATATATCCAATGTAACCATCCCAGCTATTTGATATGATTTATACTCTACAGCCCAGACATCATCTATTATATCACTGTATTAAACTTACTGAATGGTTGAATGTTTTTATGTTGAAAACCATTATGGGAATTCGTACAGTCTCAAAAAGGTATTGCAATATATCACATATATATGAGTTTCTTACACTGGTTTACTAGCCTGATCCAGATGTTATTTTCTTATAACGCTCGAGTCGGACCGGTGCATATTTCCAGATTTTGTCAATGTCACTTCAGAGCTTCTAGAGAAAAGTTGGAGTTATACTTAATATCTATATCTGTTGCATTCTATGTTATACATCATCATTTGGGAAGACGTGTTGTTATATCCAAGCTAATGATACTTAGATGGTTGTATTACATATAGTTTTATTTTGTCTTCTCAAACTTAACTAGAATATTTGGGAATTCATTCTTAGTTTATATTATAAATATATTGAATTCAATATATGTATCTATGTACATAATAATTAATAATGTTTAAATTTCTATTTCAATAAATAAATGAATTTGATTAATTATGACATCACCAATTTCATTTGTTTCTTTGAAATATGATACTATTTGTAACGTTCCAATTATTGCTATAAACTTAAATCATGGTAAATTGTACTTAGTTTTGATTAGTTATCTAAGAACTTTATATTTTAATTAGATGTTAGAAATATCTTTCCAATTGGTATCTTGTATGTTTCAAAACATAGTTTCATTAATATTATGATTACTTGTGGATTTGCATAGCAAGCAATGGAAGATTGTACAATTTTAATATTTAAAATATTTTTTAAAGAAGATTTATTAAGGCCAATTACTATTATTTTACTTTTGAACTATTTTAGAATCTAAAATACGATATCTATAAATTTCGGATACTAAATTCCTATGAGAATTTTATTAATGTGGATGATTCGCTAGTTATTTGGATTTGATTAATTATTTAGATATGATATAATGATGGCATCATTTATATGAATTTACAATCTTTATATTCTCTGTAACGAAGAATCTGAATAATTGGTTTAGTGATACCATTTGGTATGGAATTTCCAACAAAATTTTCCTGGTTATTCACTGCATTTGTTATATAGAATATTAGAGGGCAAGTGTGACACATGAGCACTAAATAAACAGACTAGTAATACACTATGGTATGGGACGCCGTTATTTTATTTATTCTGTTATCTTTTGCTCATCAATGAAACTTAATAAAGGGATGAGAAGAATGGTATTCGCTGTGATGAATATGCATATATAGTAGTAATATATTGATTTATGAAAATCCATGCATCGACATTTTATTTAGCGATGTTTCGGTAACATACTAACCTATATTCAGTATACATATTTTTTAGCAGGTCGGCATTTGCATAGTTGCATGTATCAAAATCTATGTTTAGCAGCATGTCGGCTATTTTATTATGTATATAATTAGTCAGTAATGCTAAGCTATCACTATCTAACACCTTTTCCAATGCGCAAGTGAATTATATTAGCCAATATCCACGCTGACAGCCTGATCGTGGTGGACGTACTTCAGATCTATGACACGAATAACGTGCGTCGGCAATATATTTATCATTGCTTGTAGATGATATATATAGTTGTGTGATAGCAACATTTTTCCCTTCGTGACATCTAGGCCAGTAGTTTGTTATCATTAGAGGCTCCGGTAGGGTCCTGAAAAAAATGCAAAGTAAAGTTCTAAAGGTTTTTTATGACATATGATGGACAAGAGTCACGATGTTCAATGAAGTAACTAAGACTATAAGACATGGTCTGGATGGATATCTATGTCATGTTCGCCAGATTAGTGTGTAGTCTCCTAGTACCGGTGTATCCATCAATCACCCTTAATGGCGTTCTAGTCAAGTACAAGATTACACTAGAGATTATGGCCTGAGTATGATCAATCCATGTAACCTTCTTTAGCATTTGTCACATATTTTTTTCAGCATATCGATAATTATCGTTTTTTTTCATATGGTGTGTTATAATTCATTGATGTATTGCTAGGTTCTATTATATGATATTTTTGATGTTTTTTCATTATATGTGAATCCATCTGCCTATTGCATCCTTCATTGGCATATGTAGCTCTTTCCTAAGATTTTATATACTAATATTTATTCTATAAATGTAACGGATATCGATTTTGGAGATTTATTGATATTTGGACTTAATTGATTATTTGTTTGATTATACATGGATATCTCATTGGATATGATTTTGAAATTTGGATGAGAATTACCAGGTTCATATGATTTTCCTATTTACAATGATTCTAGGTATATATTTTGATGGATTTTATGAGTGATGATATTTTGGATTAGCTTGGGAAGAGGTTTCCTTATGTTAATATTATTAAGTAAACATTAAACACCCTACTTTATTCTATTATTCAGCAAACATTAAACACCCTATTTTAGTTTATTGGATTTAGATATAGTCTGAACCCTTTATTATTTACACAATATTTAGGTCAGTCTGAGATGGTATAAGTTGTAACATCAAGTTTTTTCTTGACATTTAAGTAAACTACCAAACCAACTCAAATTGTTTGAAATAGCATATTGTTATAACTATGGGGTTTAAATATGAAATAATCAAAGAATCACAGATAGATACTGACATAGAAAACAAATCTCGCAGTAGAATAGATAAAATACAATAGTAGCTCTTGAAGATACTAAATAAAAATATCAAATTTATACATAATATCAGAGTTACATAGGAAGTCTAAATAAAAGGATTTCTAATACAAAAGAAATAACTGGCACAAATGAATAGAGATGACGTCTTCGATAATTATCCATCTCCGAAAGGTAAAATCTCAATACTGCAATACTCAGTCTAACCCAAGCAATAATGCAAAAAAAAAAAAAAAAAAACTCGGGTCACGACTAAAATTCTCGTGAAAGTAAATCAATTCAAGTGAATTGTTCAATGGAATGCATCAATTAACTTAAAGATTTTTAGGATTTCACTTTTAAGGATCCATTAAACTAAATATCATATAATACAATATACTATTATAGTAGTGTCTATGGTTAAATATAATATCGAACATAGCGTAAGTTGGATTACATTTTTACCCATACGCTGCTTATAATATCATAGTCTATACAGATTCTGTAAAGTCCACTGTAAACTAGTGGCTATCAGAGGGCATTCCATAGGTATGGTATAAATCAAAATCGTACGGGGCTCGATCAGGATAATATGACAAGGCATAGGAGGGATACATATGGTAGGATTCTACTGGATTGCGGACTCAGTCTGATGGTAACGCATAGCCGCAACTACCACCCACCTCAAACAACACTCCCACAATCACGGGTGGCCACCAACTAATCACAAAGTAAGAGATATAGTACTGAAGAAGCGTTTCTGATGGGAGAAGAGACCTTACTTGGCTTGGGTATATCTCATGTTTTAGTCATTTTAATTATGACTCGAGGGTTAAGACTATCCATTACCATTCTCTTACTTCATTCCAGCAGCGTTCGCCAAACCAATCTACTTCATTCTGGATTCTCCACTACGTGCACAGTTGTTAAAGTGGTTTCCGATATTGGCAGAGAGTATGACAATATCCAGCCCTATTCTCTTTACAACCAAATGCTTATTTCACACTATGGTTATTTATATTTAAAATCATATTTAAAATATTAGGAATCAAATAACAAAATTATTGGTTTTATATTTAAATAATTAAGTTAAAATATTCCAAATTCATAAATCATTTCTCAATTAATTCTTATTGATTTCATTCAGCTTTCATATTCATGTTTACAAATAGTTTGTAAACAAGAATTACATTTATATTTTCAATTCCACGAATATCGTTAATCAAAATTTTATACCAAGCATTCTGGATTTAATAACTTGGATTAGAAAAGACTTTATTATTAATAAACATGTTTTAAAAAATTGTTTAAATTTAAAATAATGTAGATATATAAAATTTTATTTTAATATAAAATGGTTTTATAAAAATGAGTTCTGTTAAATAGTTATAAACATTATAATAGTTAAAACATATTAGATAGTTTATTAAAAATAGTTACAAAAGTTAAAATAGTTAAAACATATAAGATAGTTTATTAAAAATAGTTATAAACTTCTAATAGATAAAAGAGTCGAAATTAAATAGTTATAAAATAATAATTATGAAGATAATTATTAAGAAAAATTCGTTCTAAGTAAAATAGTTTGATATAAATAATAATTTAAAACTAATAATCCAATCCGGACCAAATATCCATATTTCAAAATTTGACATATTACCAATTTAGGTGTCAAAATCCCAATTCAAATCAACTTATATTTCAACAGTAAAATTTAATTCTAGACTATTTCATAACAACATCTAAATTGGTTTCCATATTCTATTACCCAACTCATATCCTTCCAATTCATTTCGTTTTTTTCTTTAAATCGTGTCTTAATAACTTCAGATCAATCCATTCTTACTTTCCAAATTTCATTGATTCTAAGTATTTAACTTTTTTTGGCAAGGCCTAAATATTTAACTTTAATTATATGTACACATAAGGCATTCACTTAACAAATAATTATCAGTTTAATTTATTTAGTTTCATACTTTTTAACAAAATCAATTCATTAAGTTTTATAATTCTAACAAAATCCATATAACCCATTTCATAACTTTTCTTAATCATAACCAGAAAATCATTTTAACTTAATCTGGTAAATTCCATTTCGGTGGAATCTTTAAACAAATTAAGTTGCAATCAAATACCTCTTTTAAACCTTTCTAATATAGGATATTAATAAAATATTATATATATTTATTAATTTTTAAATTTAAATAATATAAACTGTAATAAAATAATTTAAATTTTTAAAATTTTAAAAATGTTATAATTAAAATATTAAAATAATTTTATTAAAACAAAATATATTTGCGAAATACTTTTTACTATAGACCAACGGTGTATGTATATATAGTATTCTACCTAGGTCAAGTAATACAGATATATATCATTTCAACCTGTGATTAGATTCGAATCTTGTGTATATATCATTTCAACACTACGTTCTCCATACACCTACGTGTCATATATATGTCGCGTCACAACGTGTCATATATGGAAAGTGTACTTATCAAATAAAATAATTTCTACTTGCAATTCTGCACATTTCACTGAAATTCATTTGTGTTGAATTTAACATTCGTGAACATGTAAGTCAAGTGTGAGATAAACTCACCTTTAGAAGCATGAAAAGAGTTGTTGACGACGTAGAAATAGAATGGTGAAATCCAAGTACGAATACGAAAAACATACAAAACTCATAATTAGCTCAAGAAGGACAAATTAGACTAAGATACCACGACCAAACTCAATATACATATTTTGGGAAGAAGAAAGAAGGGTTAGTTATGCACGACATACCATACACCAACATAGTACACATACTCGCACAACCAAAATAACAAGCACACAATAAAAATAATTTTATTAATATACATATATATATATATATATATATATATAAACAAAAGAAAGGATTCACACATAAACACACACAATAAAAATACATACCCAAATGCCACACACCCACAACCCTACGCCATCACTTCATAACAACTACAATACACAATGAACCCCATAAATTAAACTAAAAGCTTTGAGATTTAGTTTATTTTAGTTTAATTTTTTTATACACAAACAAAAAAGTGTTTGTAGATCATAGCATAAGCAACAAAGCTAGAATTTGTGACTATATTAACATCAGCACTATCAATCTTCCGAGTACTTCTATTCAAAGCATCAATAAACTGTAGAGACATGCTAGTTCACTCAAACTATGAGATAACCAAAGCGATAATACACAATGGGGTAATGCAGGAACAAAATTCCAAATCAAGAGCATTTATAGTAAACTTACTGACAAGGGAAATCTTCCAAATTGCAAACGAAATAGGATGATATAGTGTAAGGATAATTGTCCTAAAGAAAATCTGTTGCCGTGGAAAATAATACACAAGGCAATTCTTACAAAGGACAAGCAATGTGCTAAGGGTATGCCTCTCAACTCTATCTATGAACTTTGTGGTGTCCAAAATGAAACTATAAAGCATATGCACTTTGAGTGTGCATGCACCTTTAAAGTATGGAATGAAATTATTAATAAAATAGGAAGGAGCAATGTTAGCCTAAACTCTGAGTTTAAATGGAAAAATTTTTAGGGTATTACTAGTAGGAAGAATGTAAAGAGGAGGTTGATGTCTTAAATTCTCAAGAAAATCATAATGGTTATCTGGAAAGAAAGAAATAGTCGAATTTTTCATAGAGACATGAGAATATCAGAAGAACAATTACATAAATAAATTAAAATGGAGATCCGAGAAGGGTTGAAACTTCTGATTTTCACTTTTGACCCTAGTATTTTGTGTGAACTTCTCTGAATGGCTTCTGTTTTGCGGTCGTGCTAAAACTTTGTTTCCTTTCTTTCTTGTTTTGTTTGTGTCCTTTGTTCTTGGAGTTCCTTATTTCTATTTCATCTTTGTTTTTGTCTGTGTTTCCTTTTTCTAACATGCTTTAGTAAAGTGGTAGGGGTCCACTAAACCCCGTCGGCCTTACAGAAAAAAACCTTTTAGATATTTCGGTAAGTTATATATATTAGAGTGTGTGTGTGTGTATTCTATAGGAAAGGTTGAGCGTTATACAAGTTCAACAGTTTCCAATTTTTTCCAAATTTATCATTTTAAATATCTAAGAGTTTATACTTCAATTTATTTCTCTTCGGTTCATTTTATTATTTTACAATTCAGAATTCTCTAAAATTTCAAGTTTTAATTTATTTCAACAATTTGAAAATTATTAATAATTAGAGAAGTTAAGAATTCAAGCTTCGGTTTCATTTCCAAATGAACTTCGACAAGTGGTTCTCCTCAACCCAAAAGTGTTTCGTAGTTCATAACATGGAATAATATATTGAAAAACTAAATAAGCTATCTCTAATGACTAAAAAGTGGAGCTTCCCAAACAAAAACATGTGTAAGACAAGGAATGTATTAATGTAACTGGTAGCATAAATATGTGCCAATAAACGTAGCAATAAAAGGTTATACATTTTCCCAACAAAATGCAATAAGAGGAAGCACAACACAAATTCCAAAGAGTATACATTGAGAAACAATACCTTTGTGACGTCAAACCCCAACCATTAATCAGCAGAAGGAATTTAAAGAGTCGTAGTTGCCTTCATACGTGAGTTATAAATTGATTCAGAACTCAAATACAAAAATGAAGGCTATTAGTAAACATGATTATCTTCATTAGTCAGATGTATAATCTAACAAAAAGTCTTGTATATTATAACTTATTCACCTTTCCATCTTGTCTTTAAAAGTAAATAAGTCAGAAAATATCTTATTAGAAGGCGCACTCACTGAGTTTCCCAACTGATTGAATAATAAAGATGAATATACATCGAGCTCATTTAAAATTTTAATATCAAAAGTACATATGGTGTTTTTAGCTATGTATTAAGGTATAATTACTGTATCTTTGTTGGTATGTTTGCATAATAATGTTGATATTGAAATGAGTTTGGACTTTTCATTCTCTTTAGTTCTCATCTAATTATATCAAAAGTAGAAATGAACTATATATAATTTACATTTTTTTTAACATTTTAAACAATAAACATACAGTTATGTTATCATACTTCATGCCATCAAATAGATCTACCAATTATCTTGTATACTAAAGTAACACTATAGTTTGTTAATTAAGATATGTTGGGTTCTTAGCTCAAAAGACATACTGGTCACCGCGTGAAACGATACTGAAAATTGTTGAAAAAAACTCTAGTCAATAGGAGAATTAAGTGAGAAAGATAAAGATCCAATTTTATTGGTGAAAATGAAAATGCAAATGACCCTACTTTGTATTTAGTTTTGTAGTTCTACATTACATGGGAAATCACCAAGGAATATAAAGTTATTAGGAATTCAAGAACCATCAAACTTGAATTATATTAACATAACATAGAAAAAGCATTGAATCAAGATTATACGACGTGAACAAATAAGTTAAAATTAAAGATATGATAAATAAGTCATGGGTAGGAAATTACTATTGAAATTGATGATTCAAATATTTGTAGAGAAGGAAAGATTGATTGTCAATCATGTAATTGGCCCCTATATGGAATAACTTGGGTGCCAAGTTTACTTCGAGGTCAAGAAAACTTGGGTGCCAAGTTTACTTGGAAATCAAGAAAACTTGGGTGCCAAGTTTACTTGGAGGTCAAGAAATCCCTCTATATAAATAGAGGTCATGTTATTGTATGGAAAAAGCAATCCACCATTAGTCTTCTCTCTATTGTAATCTTCCTCCTCTCTTATGTACTCATTTCTTCATTGAGAAATAAAAGTTGTTGGGTCTCAGTGGACATAGGATATTCATATCCGAACCACGTTAAATCTTCTGTGTCCTTTTTTTGTTCTTTGTTTTTTGTGAGATTTCATAATTGCTTTGTTATACTCCATTAGTATCTAAATAAACAATACTAGATCCTCATCAAAATTCTGCATAAATCACTATAGTTTGGTATCGGAGCTGGTGTTATTGTTTCTATTTGGATATTAATGGCTACTTCTCATAAGTCTGTTGGAAGATCTGGCATCAATTATGGAGTAACACGTTTTGACGGAAAAGGAGATTTTGGTATTTGGAAGATAAAGATGGAGGCCGTATTGAAAAATGAGAAGACTTTTAAAGTTGTTTCTACGCCTGAGAAATTGAAAGATGTTGATGCAGCTGAATTGGAGGAAATGGAAGACGAAGTTCTCACAACAATTCAGTTGAGTCTTTCAGATGAAGTCCTTAGAGAATTTTCTCAGAAGAAGGCGGCGAAGGAACTATGGGATGCATTATCAGATGCATATCAAGACAAGTCTCTCACAAATCAGATTATTCTACAACAACAACTTTATTCGTTCAAGATGAAGCCTGGAGCCGATTTTATGGAGCATGTAGATGCCTTGACCACTTTAGTTATGAACCTGAAGGCAGCAGATGTCGATATTACCAATAAGGCTCAAGCTGTGATCCTCCTATGCTCCTTGCCTAAAGAATATATTGCTTTTGTCAATTCCATGATTTATGGCCATAGTAAAATTAGCCTTTTTGATGTAAAGGCTGGCCTTTATAATGAAGTGTTAAGATGTAGATTGGCGAGCCCTAGCATTGATAGTGATATCGAAGGCTTATCTGTTCAGAGAGGTAGAAGTAAAAGCAAGTCAAAGAAAGGTGAAGAACAGAATTCTTTGAGGTCCCAACCTAGGGGGCCTAAGAATTTGACTTGCCATTATTGTATGAAGCCTAGGCACTTTGTTGCACAATGTCCCAAACTTGAAGGAAGAAGAAAAGACTCAAAGCAAGCTTCAGCCTCTACAGCGGAGAAATCATTTACAGCTTCTAGCTCTTCTGGGAAGAGCACCCTATGGTTGATTGATTCTGGTGCATCCTATCATATGACACCTGATAGAAACTCTTTTTCCACTTACTGTGAGATTGATGGAGGAGAAGTTCTGATGGGCAATGATGCTTCTTACCGTATAGTTGGTGTTGGTAGTGTAAAGATCAGGATGTATGACAGTGTTATTCGAACCATCACTGATGTTAGGCATGTACCTGATTTAAGGAGGAGCTTGATTTCTGTTGGAGCGTTGAGTAGACTTGGACTAAAGATTGTAGTTGAAGAAGAGAAGATGAAAATATCTAAGGGTTCCATGATCGTTATGAAAGGAGTGAGGGAAGGAAATCTCTATTTACTAAAGGGCACTACTGTAGTTGGTGAATCAACTTCAGTTACTTCAGTTGATTCAGATTCTTCCAGATTATGGCACTTGCGGATGGGCTACATTGGCGAGCGCAGCATGGATGAGCTAAGAAAGCAAGGTTTGATTGACGGAGTTCGCCATTCAAAGCTTGGTTTTTGTGAAGAGTGTGTTCTTGGTAAGCAGACGAAGATTTCTTTTTGTGTTGGTGAGCATAAGGCAAAAGCTATTTTGGATTATGTTCACCGGATGTTTGGGGACCTTGCCCATCCTTGGGTGGAGCCAGGTATTTTGTTTCATTTATAGACGATTTCTCTCGTAAAATTTGGTTATACTTTTTAAAGTCCAAAAGTGAAACATTTACTAGATTTCGTAAATGGAAATCCATGGTGGAGAAGCGGTCAGGGAAGAAGTTGAAAGTTCTCCGTTCAGATAATGGCGGTGAATTCGTATCACAGGAATTCATCGATTATTGTGAGTCTGAAGGCATTAAGAGGCATTACACCACGCCAGGTGACCCCCAGTCCAATGGAGTTGCAGAAAGGATGAATCAGACATTGTTGGAGAGAACTAGGTGCCTCAGATTGACTGCTAAGTTAAAAAAGGGATTTTTGGCTGAAGCTTTATCAAAGGCGGCTTTCCTCATCAACCGCACACCTTCTACTACCATAGATATGAAGATTCCTGAAGAAGTATGGAAAGGATAGCCTGTTAGCTATTCATTTCTCAAGGTGTTTGGTTGTCCAGCTTATATGCATGAGAGTCGAGGGAAGCTGGAACCTAAAGCTCGTAAGTGTATCTTTCTAGGTTATAAAAGAGGAGTAAAAGGATATAGGTTGTGGTGTTCTATTAGAAAGAAACTGTAACATCCCAGATTTTTCGGCATTTTAAATTCGAATATTTAAATTTGTTTATATATATTACATTTGAAATATAATAGATTTTTAATAGGATTTATGTATTTAAATGGAGTTCGAATATATATATATATATATTTATATATTAATTAAAACGAGCTCAAAACATCGCGGTAGTTTGAAATTTTCAAGTTGAACTTTGATTGGATATACAAAATCCGATATAAGTCGGATTTCTGTGAAACAAGAAACGTTTGAACCGATTCGATTATATTTTTCTAATGAAAGAGAAAAATTGAAATTCCAGCTTATAGATTTCAAGTTACGTCCAATTCAAATTTTAAAATAGTCGCTATGGAAATCATTATTTAATTTATAACGTTTGTTTAATAATTCAATAAGGGTTTTAATATATTTTGGTCTTCATTTAACTCGAGAGTGTTGATTTTGAGCCATATAATCCATATTGATTTATATTTAGGGATATAGGATATTCCAATGTGGATATTTACATTTATAATAATTTATTTAAATTATTTGGAAATCTATATGTACTTATTAGATATTTTATAAGAATTTTAAATGACCACGAACAACTCAATTCAAAGAACGACAAAGATGTCTTGTTATTTGCAGTAACAACAATGACTCAACAAATAAAAACAGCTACCATATATGAACAGTAAAAGTTATACTTGAACAGCTTGATAAAATAACTGGGAATGCTACATTTGAACAACTAATGAAAAGAAATAAAAATAATAATAAAACATGTACATAAATACAGACAACCAAAAAGAAAAGGGTTCATACATCAAATCTCTTTGAATGAACCAGCTAAAGAGAATGCAGAGAACAGCTAAGCTAAGCTATAAGTATTGATACATCGGATCGATACAAATATATATACCCATTTCAACAAATTACAGAACTGTATTTATATATCCGTGTACAGTTAATTTCAGATTTTAAAATATGACAAGACAAAACAATGCAAAACAATGAAACAACCAAAAAGAATTTCATCTTCTTAATATCTGCAGCTCTTTCAAGAAACCAGTGATCCATCATCTCGATCAGTTTGATCTGAAAATGAAGGAAAGGGAAAAGAGAAAAATATGGTTAGAATAGTATTTATTCCTATCAAGACAGCTAAGGTATTGAGATAAACAGCTAGTATATATACAGAAAATCTCATGTGCAGAACCACTGTTTACATACATTGAAAACCCAACCTGAATCGACAATACACTTTCGGATCTGTATTTGCACAATTCATAGCCACAATCAATTTCGAACAGAACAACGAGTGATGGGAAAATCAAATACTAAACCTGAACCAAAATCTAACCGATAGATTCAAATCATGATTGAAATAACAATACGATTTTGATAATGATTCTATCCGATCACCCACCACTATAAATACGCTATCACACAAAGCATTTCATTATCTCAAACATAACCGAACCAACATAGTAAACCAGAAATACCACCAGAAAAATTCAAGCAAAATTACAGTAAGAAGAAAGGAGGAAAAAATAATGAGTTAAAAGACTTATCTGTAATTAGAACGCGTGTACTGGTTTCTGATGAAATGATTTGGAAATCAAACTCCTAGGGTGCCGAAAGCTTGTAGAGGAAGCCGTTTCATTCTGGGGGGGGGGGTGTCAGGGGTTGACTGGCGAAGCCGTGGGGGGTTGTTGAAGTCGTTGTTTGGGGAGAAGACGGATGGGAGGTACGGTTAGCGGACCGACCAACTAAAGGAGGAGAAGCGAAGACAGGAGGAGCGGAGCGACGCCGTGTATCTCGAGATGGCTGAAGGAATTGGGGGATTAGGGTTTTCGGGTTTTTGATCAATTTGTGAGGCGGCTGAACTAATGAAGAAAAGGGATCGGTGGATTAGGTTTTTAACAAGGGAAACGGGTGTGGGCCGGATAATTATAAGGTAAGCCCAATTTTTAATTCAAAGAAATCCATGTTTAAATAATTTAATTAGTTTATAACCTTCGTAATTGATTTCTCGAACATACGCTGTCAGATTCAAGCGCGGTCAGTTGCGTTGGGACTGTGAAAACGAGTACTTCGAGTTGGAGCGAGTCTAGTCCGGATTTGAAATAACTGGAATTTGTATTCGAATTAAACGTCTGTTTAATTTGATTAAACCAGACTATTTATCGTTAGATTCAAATCAAGGTGAGTTAAACTCACTCAGCTCTTCCCATTTATATTTTATATGAATTGGGTTTTTATTTTGTGCGTTCTGATTGCTAGTGGTTGACTTTTTGTTAGTTATATATATTTATTGTTGATTCAAATTCTGAAATTAAATGGTCATTTAATTTCAGTAGAACACCAAACATATTGATTTGACCCAAATAAAGAAATTTCCCTTGATCGGTCACGTTTATAAACGTGTTTGGAATTGGGTGAATTGTTTGAATTGGCTGTTGATTGACTGATGATTGTTATAGGAATTAACAGTCAAGGAATGATTGATTTTTGTTGATTGTTGAACCATATTTCAACATTTATTTTGATGTTAACCAATGGATGGTATGGGTTGGTGATTGGCATCACCTGGCCTAGAAATCAATCGATTTTTAAATACGGCTTTTATCGACTGTAATCAACAGTATTAAAGTTATAAATATATTTTTAACAAAATTAGGTTTTGAAAGTTATTTTAAAAAGGAGAATAGATATTAACTATTTATTTAGTAAAGTTTATAAAGAATTATGAAATTGGTTATAAACTAAATTCTCATGTTGATAAGAATTATAAACAAATGACATAACCTAACAGTTAGGTATTTTGACCGTGAACGTTTAAATAAAGTTATTTAAATTAATTATATTTTAATTAATTTAAAAGAGGAATTAAATAGAGTTGGTTAAAAGAGTAACCATGTTTTGTGTCGACCATTTAAACCTGTTTAGATTTTAAATTAGTGAAATAACTTAATGAAAAATTGGTTAAGATTAGTAAGAGTTTAAAAAGGAGATTTATTTTTCTAGTATATAAAGGAGTTAATTAATTTGCAATGATTAATGTTGAGGTAAATAATCTGTTCTTAAATGTGATACATTTAAGTGACCGAATTTGAAAGAAAATACGGTCAAATGTTGGAAAAGGGCTAAGGGATGAGTCTTCATATTTGAGCTCGAGTCTTAAGATAAATAAAGGGGTCTAAGCGAATACTCAGTTAAATGAAGAGTTTTACTTAACGTTTGAATTAAGTAAAGGGAGGTGAAGAGATGAAAAGGGTTTATATATAAAACCTGCAATTCATAAACAAGGGTTTATAAATAAATATGAATTTAAATGTCGTTTTAAATTGGAAATACTTAATGATAGTATTAAGTTGAATCAACGAATTTAAAAAGGGGTTTCCCGAAGAAAAGGGAATTGGGAAAAAGGGATTTGATTAGAGCTTAGTAAACGATGTTCGAAATAGGAATTGGAATAATAATATCGGGTTTTTGAATTACAACTCGTATTTATCTAAAGATAGGGACGTTGTTGATCAAGGTTTGAGAGGTAATTAAAATACCCCAACTTAGACGACTTCGGGACTATCCAAGGATGATACTAGTTTGTAATTGGCGAGAATGTATGTTAAGATTTCCAAAGTAGCGGAAATGATATGAAATGATATTTTTCCTAGTAAAGGAATTAAAAGGGAATTGGTGATAATTTTCGAAAGGTAAAGGAGTAAGATATAGAATGGTTTATTCTATATAAAAAAAAGGATTTGATATTTTTCCGAGTAATGAAAACAAAAGAGTTGGCGTAACATCGAATAATGGATTGAAATTTTTTCTCAGTTATAATAAAGGAAATGTTATAATAGATGATAGAAATTCAATATTAATACCAAAATGAAATGTTTTTGCGAATATCAATATATTAAAGTGATAAGTGTAATGTTTTCTCCAATATTGGGATAGTCAAGTTTAATCAATTAAGGAAGTCAAGTGATGCTGAGGACTAGACTAGTGAATCTATTTTTGTGATTTCATGGATGTTTTACTTGATAGTTAAATAACCGACTATCAAGTCTGACCTTTACGATTGTTGGTACGGGAAGACCGGGATCGAATATATATTCGAAAACCACTCCGACCAACAAATACGAATATCTAGAAAGATCAGACGACGATTGAGAAGGACCACTTGAAGATCTATGATTCGTGCCGGTGATATACTGGGTTCTGTTGTGGTTGGGATCTGTGGATTGCAAGGACTATCGCTACTGATCCATGGGGTGATTCCTATATTGAATGCAGTAGAAGGGTACCTTCGGTTCATCCTGTTCCTGGATGACTTGTATGGACGGATGTCTGACAGAGTATTTCCAAAGGAATTACATGCGTTGATTTCTCCAAACATACCATAGTTGATGGCGAAGAAATGGTTATTCTCTAGCCAAATAAGCTGGAGTATTTTTTGTGGACGTCAATCAGTGTGATCTAGCGGATCTGACGATGTGGCATTCAAAGTTTATGATGACCCGATGTGTTCTGACCTCAAGCCTCATCAACTGGGAAATGACAAAAATCGGGCAGGCAGCATAGCTATGTGGGTCGCTCCCAATATGATGTATAATCACCTATCTAGAGAAATTCCTTTTACTTCTTTAAATCTATTTTGATGCTGTCTCTTTTCGGGAAACGGTGGTTTGATCCCAGCCGTTGGTGATATACATTCGATACACTCAAGCGAAATGAGTGGTCGGTCATGTGTGGGCCGGATTGCAAGACGTTCTTGTTGAACCCAGTGTATTTTCCTCTAGAGATACACTAACGGCAGGTGGTCCCATACCGTGTCAAAGTTGGAATCCAATCTCCAATAAGCGCCCGCGGTTTTATTTGTACATATATACGTGGAGCGTGAGATGCAAGCGTTCCACTAGATTGATATTTACTTGTATTTAGACACTATGATAATATCAGAAAAGATATTGATTTCAAAAATTGTTTTGGGTTATCGTAACGTGAAACCGTCCCTATTTATGTGTGGATTTGATCTTACGATTATTGTAACAACCCGAATTTTAACAACATGTTAAGACAAGAATCAAGGCAGAATTAAATGCTAAAATCTGAATTAGGGAAAACGGGTTGCGCCATTGCGTTCGTCTCGGAAAAATACGCGAAATAGAGTCCGAAATTTCGTAAATCGGAGTCCGTATGATCAAGATATGGCCTCGCAAAGTTTCACGAAAAATTCAAATTCAAAAACAGATTCAAATTTTCAGAATTCAGGGTAGGCGGGAAAAATCCCGCTCAGACAGGTCGTCAGGGGGGTCGACACTAGGGTCGACCTCCCCCCAACCAGATCGACACTAGGGTCGACCTGGGGGTCGACCTCCCCCCCCCCCCCAGGTCGACTGGGGAGTCGATCTGGGGGTCGACCTCCCTGGTCGGCCAGGTCGGCATGGTGCACCTGTTTTGGCTCCTGGGTCTTGTTTTGGGGGCTTGTGACGATTTTAGATGGCTCAGATCTATCCTAGGGTTTATCCTACGGCTAAAACTAATCCTAAACACTATAAAAAGACCCTAAGACCTAGCCTAAATCATACTATTTCATTTTAGCACTCATGCAGCCGCCATTAAACTTAGAACTCTAAATTAAAAATACAAAGAACAAAATTAAAGAAGACGAAGGATGATTCTTGAAGGCTACAACTAGAAGCTACAACAACTACGATGCTTTAGACAACGGATTTGGGGCTATTTGATTTGAAATTTTGATTTGGATTACTTGCTTCATATTGTAAGTTCTATGTCACTTTTTAGGCAAAAACGCTAAAATAACATGGACATGCTATGAATTGAAACCGGATTTAGGAACTATTATTAATCCATGTTTATATTGTTTAACTTTGAATCATAAATTGGGAATATTGCTATGTCAATATTGCAAGTTAAACTTATCATGATTTTGATGTGGTTATGAATCACTTGGGCTTAATTGTATGGCAAGTTGGACTAATACATGTCCATGGAATCACTATGTTTATTGAAATCTTTATGTCGATTAAACCATGCCTATGATGCTAATTAAACCATGTCTATGATGTTAATGAAACTATGCCTGTGATGTTAATATACCTATCATGTTAATGACAAATTGGGAATTGCTAGGTTATGATGAAAAGTTGGAATCATTATGTTTATAATGCTAGATGAGAATCATTATGTTAAAAATGCTAAATTTGAATTCACTATGCCTACTAGAATTACCATGCCTTTAATGTTTCATGTTTGTAATAAAATTATTATTATGCCAGCAATGATTATTATGCCCGCAATGATTATTATGCCTATGATGTAAAGTTGAATTCATCATGTTAAACTAAGTTGGAACCATTACTATGACAAGTTATCATCATGCTAGTATTGAAACCATGTGATATGTTATAGCCTGTTTATTATGCAAGTGATGTTGGAATTGTCACATATGCCTATTACATGTTTGGTGTTACTCCCCTTTATCTCTTGAATTGTTTATGCTTGTGAACGAAGTACGTTTATATGCGTTGGGGATACGATTGGTAGAATAGGCAAAATTTGAATTGATTATAATCATAAATCGTGAAATTTGGCATAAGTAGAACATGAAATATAGCACGAAAAACTTGACTTGAACATGCCATAACTTGACTTGAAACATGCCTTAGTCGGGCACGAAATTGACATATGAACATGATGTGAAAATAGCACGAATTTGATAAGAACATGGGCATGACTTTAGAAAACAAGAAAGTGGCCAACTCGAGGTTGGGTTGAGTTTGTAGTGTAAATCTGCCCGGAACCGCCCGGCAAATCCAGTTGCTACAAACAATAAGATCCAATGTGGGTAGTTGGTCACATCGCGCTTGAAACCCGAGGTTGGGTTGAGTTCGTAGCGTAAACCTGCCTGGAACCGCCCGGCAAATCCAGTGGCTACGAACAATAGGATCCAATGTGAGTGGTTCAGTGCATTAACGAATCAATTAATGCCAATTAGGGTTAAGTCATGAACATGAAAAGACAACTTAACCAACTTGAACACGATTTGTAGGGCTAAGTCATGAACTTGAAACGACAACACTTAGCCAACTTGACATGACATGTAAGCGGGTTAAGTCACAAATTTAAATGACATACTTAACCATCTTGACATGACTAGACTGGAAAAGGATTAAGTCACGAATTACATGACTTAATCGGTTAGGCGGGTTAGGTCACGAATTACATGACCTAATTTTTTAGGCGAAACCCTAGACACGACCCTTTTCAGCAGTAACCCTCTAGATGTATCAAGGTACCCTGGGGCTAGGCCGGGTGGGGCACGATTACTGGGCTGATTGTAAGAGGTGAACGACGGCAGTGGGGTACGCCATTGTGGGTTCGGTGGACTACGGTCGTGCACTCCGGGGCAGACACTGGGTATCCGTAAATTTATCTGTGCATCTTGAATCATGTCAGGGGTTGACACCCTAGGGCTGATACACCCGAAGGTGGACCCAGCACAGGTGACTCCATTCGTGATTAGCCGTATGACACGGACACTTGACGAGCTAGAACTTGTAGGGAGCCGATCAACTAGATAATCGCTCCGTAGGACCCCGTACTTGGGTCAGACCCCGTTTCAGGGTCATTTCATGATATTGGGCCATGGGATTTATTTCGTGATTAACTAGTGACATGGGCTTAGTATACTAGTACAGTCGATGCAACGAATCTTGAACATGTGATGCTTTATTTGACTTGTCTTGACTTATCATGATCACCTTAGCCTATCTTGTCCACCTTGACACCATTCTTAAGTTTAGTTCCAGTCCATACATGACATGTTGTTTTAACCGTTTTTACACTGAAAGTCACTAGGACTTACTCAGTCTTTATGACTGACCCTTTTCCTTTCGCCTCTTTTTCTTTCGTTTCCCCCCCCCCCCCAAGGTTCTCAGGGAGGAAACACTAGCTCTTAGCTTGGACATCACTTGCTTTGGCTCAGCATGTACGGTTTGCTATGGCTGCTTCTTTTTACTGCACTTGGGGAATAAGCTGTTTTTCTGTTTTAAGTTATTGCTTCTTTGGCTATTATTACAAGACAGTTGTAATGAAGTTGTTATTCAAAATGTTTGTAAGAGACATGGTTTACTTTGGAATAAAGTGAAGTTCTGTTTTGCTCATAAATTCTTCCGCTGTTTACTTAATTATTTATTTATGTTCTGTCTTGTGATAATTCTGTGATGCTATCTCTATAATACCCCTCCAAAACTAGTGCATTCCCTTTGTGAGTGACCCTAGCGGAGGTGGGGTGTTACATTTGGTATCAGAGCAGAAGGTTACCAAGACTGGGCAAAAGTTTTGAAAACCTTTTGAATTTTTTCAAAACCATTTACAAAGAAGCACTTTTCAAGAAAAGTTGGTCTATTTTAAAAGGCTATTCCCCAAAAGCCATTAGCACTATCTTTGTTTCCTCGTTTGAATCTTTTCCTTTTTCATTTTCAGCTTATCATGGCCGACGATCTTAATCTTCCCGAGGGTGTCAATATACCCACTTGGTTCCGTCGTTTCCTCGAGGCTCGGGCTAATGTGATAGGCCCAGCCAATCCTCCTCCTCATCCTCCTCAACCTCCGCGAGAAACTGCTTTTTTCAAAGATATGCAAGGACTTTAAGGCCATGGGCGAAAAGGATTTCCTAGGAACTGAGACTTTTGTTGAGGCACGGAATTGGTTGAAGGAAACCGAAGACTTGTTTGTTATCTTTGAGGTAGAGGACAATAGGAAAGTACAGTTGGCGGCGTGGCTCATGAAAGAGGAAGCTTCTTATTGGTGGGAAGTCACCAACGCTACTAGGCCCATTGAGACTTGGGCGGACTTTAGAGGGAGATTTGGGCTTAAGTTCTTGTCATCGGCAGAGGAGAGTCTCCAAATGGAACGGTTTCTGGCCCTTAAACAAGGAAATTTGACAGTTAAAGAATACGTGAACCGTTTCAATCAGCTTGCTCGCTTCGGATTGGAGTTAGTCAACACTCCTCAGAAAAAGGCGCTACGTTTTGCACGAGGCTTGAACGAGCCACTACATGGTTTGGCCATGACTCATGTGCCCATGGGGGCGACCTTTGAAAGCTTGGTGGATATGGCCCTACTGTATGAGGAAGATAAGAAGGGCAAGAAAGAGGTCAAGCCCAACGATTCTCAGAATAATAAGGTAGACCCCGAGAAAGGAGGCAAGAACGACAATTCACGTGATAAAAGGAAATGCAATTTCTATGGTATGGAAGGGCATATAGCCAAGGATTGTAGAAAGAGGAAAAGAAAGCAAGGTGAATGTTTTCATTGTGGGGAGACTGGACACATCAGCAAGGACTGCCCTAAGAAGCAGACCGGACCTTCCTGGGGTACATCTTTAACTTCTTTTTCTGGATGCTTTGTTTTATCTTGTTTCTCTCCTCGATCCTATCTTGAGAACCATAGGTAGAATCTTTTTGGATGTAAGCATGTAATTGAAACATGTTATGATTGCGAAATGGTTGCAAGTGGTCGCAAGTGGTTGCTCGTGGATGCATGAATACACATTAGGCACTAGATCGGCTCGGACACATTTTCATGTTGCATATGCATGAGTGTTTATTTTGGAAACTTGGTTGTGCTATCATTTGGTTGTTGCATATGATTGAATGTTTGTGCACTCATGTAGAAATTATGAATTATAATAGGAAATTTTCGCATACATATTGGATTCATTTCACTAAACATATTTTGCATTTAGAAGATCAATCAGGCCTGATCATTAGCATTAGCTAAGGAACATATACACACACTCTTTGCATGTGTTCATAAAACATTAGAAGTCTTTTAAGGACCATGGTTGCTTGTGGATGATGTTTTGAGTAGATGGATGATGGATGGTAGGATGCGTTCTTCCTAACTTGGAGATTTCGGGGGCGAAATCCTTAAAGGAGGGGAGAATGTAACAACCCGAATTTTAACAACATGTTAAGACAAGAATCAAGGAAGAATTAAATGCTAAAATCTGAATCAGGGAAAACGGGTTGCGCCATTGCGTTCGTCTCAGAAAAATACGCGAAATAGAGTCCGAAATTTCGTAAATCGGAGTCCGTATGATCAAGATATGGCCTCGCAAAGTTTCACGAAAAATTCAAATTCAAAAACAGATTCAAATTTTCAGAATTCAGGGTAGGCGGAAAAAATCCCGCCCAGACAGATCAACAGGGGGGTCGACACTAGGGTCGACCTCCCCCCAACCAGGTCGACACTGGGGTCGACCTCCCCCCCCCCCCCCCCCCAGGTCGACTGGGGAGTCGACCTGGTGGTCGACCTCCCTGGTCGGCCAGGTCGGCCTGGTGCACCTGTTTTGGCTCCTGGGTCTTGTTTTGGGGGCTTGTGACGATTTTAGATGGCTCAGATCTATCCTAGGGTTTATCCTATGGCTAAAACTAATCCTAAACACTATAAAAATACCCTAAGACCTAGCCTAAATCATACTATTTCATTTTAGCACTCATGCAGCCGCCATTAAACCTAGAACTCTAAATAAAAAATACAAAGAACAAAATTAAAGAAGACGAAGGATGATTCTTGAAGGCTACAACTAGAAGCTACAACAACTACGACGCTTTAGACAACGGATTTGGGGCTATTTGATTTGAAATTTTGATTTGGATTACTTGCTTCATATTGTAAGTTCTATGTCACTTTTTAGGCAAAAACGCTAAAATAACATGGACATGCTATGAATTGAAACCGGATTTAGGAACTATTATTAATCCATGTTTATATTGTTTAACTTTGAATCATAAATTGGGAATATTGCTATGTCAATATTGCAAGTTAAACTTATCATGATTTTGATGTGGTTATGAATCACTTGGGCTTAATTGTATGGCAAGTTGGACTAATACATGTCCATGGAATCACTATGTTTATTGAAATCTTTATGTTGACTAAACCATGCCTATGATGCTAATTAAACCATGTCTATGATGT
Source organism: Allium sativum (assembly GCA_030737875.1). NCBI lineage: Eukaryota > Viridiplantae > Streptophyta > Magnoliopsida > Asparagales > Amaryllidaceae > Allium > Allium sativum. The sequence goes on along the minus strand of CM060909.1, from coordinate 742,806,496 downwards.
TAATGAAACTATGCCTGTGATGTTAATATACCTATCATGTTAATGACAAATTGGGAATTGCTAGGTTATGATGAAAAGTTGGAATCATTATGTAATGCTAGATGAGAATCATTATGTTAAAAATGCTAAATTGGAATTCACTATGCCTATTAGAATTACCATGCCTTTAATGTTTCATGTTTGTAATAAAATTATTATTATGCCCGCAATGATTATTATGCCTATGATGTAAAGTTGAATTCATCATGTTAAACTAAGTTGGAACCATTACTATGCCAAGTTATCATCATGCTAGTATTGAAACCATGTGATATGTTATAGCCTGTTTATTATGCAAGTGATGTTGGAATTGTCACGTATGCCTATCACATGTTTGGTGTTACTCCCCTTTATCTCTTGAATTGTTTATGCTTGTGAACGAAGTACGTTTATATGCGTTGGGGATACGATTGGTAGAATAGGCAAAATTGGAATTGATTATAATCATAAATCGTGAAATTTGGCATAAGTAGAACATGAAATATAGCACGAAAAACTTGACTTGAACATGCCATAACTTGACTTGAAATATGCCTTAGTCGGGCACGAAATTGACATATGAACATGCTATGAAAATAGCACGAATTTGATAAGAACATGGGCATGACTTTAGAAAACAAGAAAGTGGCCAACTCGAGGTTGGGTTGAGTTTGTAGTGTAAATCTGCCCAGAACCGCCCGGCAAATCCAGTTGCTATAAACAATAGGATCCAATGTGGGTAGTTGGTCACATCGCGCTTGAAACCCGAGGTTGGGTTGAGTTCGTAGCGTAAACCTACCCGGAACCGCCCGACAAATCCAGTGGCTACGAACAATAGGATCCAATGTGAGTGGTTCGGTGCATTAACGAATCAACTAATGCCAATTAGGGTTAAGTCATGAACATGAAAAGACAACTTAACCAACTTGAACACGATTTGTAGGGCTAAGTCATGAACTTGAAACGACAACACTTAATCAACTTGACATGACACGTAAGCGGGTTAAGTCACGAATTTAAATGACATACTTAACCATCTTGACATGACTAGACTGGAAAAGGATTAAGTCACGAATTACATGACTTAATCGGTTAGGCGGGTTATGTCACGAATTACATGACCTAATCTGTTAGACGAAACCCTACACACGACCCTTTTCAGCAGTAACCCTCTAGATGTATCAAGGTACCCTGGGGCTAGGCCGGGTGGGGCACGATTACTAGGCTGATTGTAAGAGGTGAATGACGGCAGTGGGGTACGCCAGTGTGGGTTCGGTGGACTACGGTCGTGCACGTATTCCGGGGCAGACACTGGGTATCCATAGATTTATCTGTGCATCTTGAATCGTGTCAGGGGTTGACACCCTAGGGCTGATACACCCGAAGGTGGACCCAGCACAGGTGACTACATTCGTGATTAGCCGTATGACATGGACACTTGACGAGCTAGAACTTGTAGGGAGCCGATCGACTAGATAATCGCTCCGTAGGACCCCGTACTTGGGTCAGACCCCGTTTCAGGGTCATTTCATGATATTGGGCCGTTGGATTTATTTCGTGATTAACTAGTGACATGGGCTTAGTATACTAGTACAGTCGATGCAACGAATCTTGAACATGTGATGCTTTATTTAACTTGTCTTGACTTATCATGATCACCTTAGCCTATCTTGTCCACCTTGACACCATTCTTAAGTTTAGTTCCAGTCCATACATGACATGTTGTTTTAACCGTTTTTACACTGAAAGTCACTAGGACTTACTCAGTCTTTATGACTGACCCTTTTCCTTTCGCCTCCTTTTCTTTCGTTTCCCCCCCCCCCCCCCCAGGTTCTCAGGGAGGAGACACTAGCTCTTAGCTTGGACATCACTTGCTTTGGCTCAGCATGTACGGTTTGCTATGGCTGCTTCTTTTTACTGCACTTGGGGAATAAGCTGTTTTTTTGTTTTAAGTTATTGCTTCTTTGGCTATTATTACAAGACAGTTGTAATGAAGTTGTTATTCGAAATGTTTGTAAGAGACATGGTTTACTTTGGAATAAAGTGAAGTTCTGTTTTGCTCATAAATTCTTCCGCTGTTTACTTAATTATTTATTTATGTTCTGTCTTGTGATAATTCTGTGATGTTATCTCGATAATACCCCTCCAAAACTAGTGCATTCCCTTTGTGAGTGACCCTAGCGGAGGTGGGGTGTTACAATTATCCTTTTCTTTCGAAAGGATTTTAACTTTAAAATTAATTTGTGTTATACCTTAATGTTGTGCGAGTTTTTTTTCTCACTCTGGTCCACCAGACTGACCCGGTGTTTTGTAAATGCTCGGGTTAGACCGAGATGTACACGTTAAGGTTATCAAGTACTGAGAAGTCCAGAGACGAGCTGGAGATGTTCAGACATATGAAATCTAGTATTTATTCCGCTGTGTATATGAGGACAGATTATCAAAACTGTCCATGTTTGTGTTGTACTCTGATATTGTAAGTATTTTCAAAAGCTCTCAATAAAGATTTAGTTTTGAATTATATTTTGTTCTGCTGCGATGTAAGACTCTGTGTGATTCTTCTTCTTCTTCTATTCTAACTTTCTTTCTTATCTCACCCTCTAATTTTTTCTATTAACTATCCAGTGTTTTTCGGTGCTTGGAGGATCGGCATAAGTCATTGTAAGGGTATTTATAACGATTTTCAGGGCCGGAAATTCCTGGGTCGTTACAGAAACTTATTATAAGCAGGCATGTAACTTTTGATGAGAAGACTATGTTGAAGGTGGATCCTTCCTCATCGGATGATGATGAGAGGACATGTGAAGAATACCAAACACAAAGTAAATCATCTGTTGATTCTTTCCATAGACGTTCAAATGGCGTTTTCGATGACGCCGTGGTTAATGAGGATAGTATGGATACTGGCATAGAAGATCAAACTCAAGGTAGAGCTCATACAGAGACCAAGCCTGTTAGATCGAGAAAGAAGAAAGCCCAGATGGCTTGATGAGTTTGTTGGTTTGAGTATCAAAGACATTGACTTTGATGATATGGCAACATATGCATTAAATGTTGTGCATGATGAGCCTAGAGATTATAGAGACGCTACTGCATCAGTTGACAGTTCCAGTTGGTTAGTAGCAATGGAAGAGGAGATCGAATCTTTACGGAAAAATCACACTTGGGATTTGGTGCCACTTCCTACCGACAAGAGAGCTATTGGATGCAAGTGGATCTATAGAGTGAAAGACGGCGGCAATGGAGAGTTCAGATATAAAGAAAGATTAGTAGCAAAGTGGTATGTTCAGAAGAAAGGGGTAGAGTATCATGACATCTTTGCTCCAATTGTTAGGCATACTTCCATTCGTATTCTCTTGGCATTAGTTTCTCATTATAACATGGAGTTAGAGCAACTAGATGTCAAAACTTCTTTCTTGCATGTTAATCTGGATGAAGAGATTTATTTGCGGCAGCCGGAAGGGTTCATTGATAGTAGCAGGCCAGACTATATTTGTAAACTTAACAAATCACTTTATGGACTAAAACAGTCTCCTAGACTATGGTACAAGAAATTTGATAAGTTTATGCTTTCACAGGGATACTCCAGAAGCTTCAAAGACCAGTGTATTTATTTTAAGAGATGTGATGATGACATGATTTATTTGTTGTTATATGTTGATGATATGTTGATTGCATCTCAGAGCATGGTCAAAATTAAGGAGTTGAAAGTGGAGCTCAGTAGAGAGTTTGATATGAAGGATTTGGGAAAGACACAAGGAATATTGGGTATGGAGATAAGAAGGGGTAGGAAGCGGAGAGAGTTAAGGCTCACTCAGGCGCAGTACATCGAGAAAGTCCTCGCTCGATTTGGGATGGAGAAAGCCAAACCGGTAGACATTCCTTTGGGCTCTCTTTTTAAGTTGTCGAAAGACCATTCTCCTACATCGGAAGAGGATAAAAGGTATATGGCTAATATACCTTATTCTAGTGTTGTTGGTAGTCTCATGTATGCGATGGTGTGCACGAGACCAAATTTGGCCCATGTAGTTGGTGTTGTCAGTCGATATATGTTTAACCCAGGCAAAGAACATTGGCAAGCAATGAAGTGGATTCTTAGATATCTTCGAGGCACTTCTTCGGTGGGTTTGCTATATGATGGAGTAGATGGTGACATCTTTCTTAGAGGATACTGTGATTCTGATTATGCTGGGGATAAAGATGCTAGGAAGTCAGTGTCGGGCTATGTTTTTACACTTGGCATAGGCTCGATTTCATGGAGATAAAAGCTGCAATCTGTCGTAGCTTTGTCGGCTACCGAAGCAGAGTTGATATCGATTGTGGAAGCAACAAAGGAAGGATTGTACTTACTTCAGTTGTTGGATGATCTTTCAATGGCGCAGCAGACAATGCAGCTATTTTCAGACAGTCAGAGTGTGATTCATCTTGTTGAGAATCAAACTTGTAGTTCACGGACAAAGCACATTGATGTTAGAGGTTTCTTTCTTATGCTTGAGGAAGAATGGAGCAAGATCAAATTATTGAAGGTGGATACTTCGGATAATCCTTCAGATATGATGACTAAGTCACTTCCGAATGACAAGTTTGAGCATTGCTCAAACTTAATCAGTTTGCTTCTTGTTACTTGAGCGTCATGGGGCATTGGGCCCAACAACTTCTATGTTGATTGTTGAAGATGAGATGATGAAGAAAGACTGTCATATTTGAATCAAGGTGGAGTGTTGAAATTGATGATTCAAATATTTGTAGAGAAGGAAAGATTGATTGTCAATCATGTAATTGGCTCCTATGTGGAATAACTTGGGTGCCAAGTTTACTTGAAGGTCAAGAAAACTTGGGTGCCAAGTTTACTAGGAAGTCAAGAAAACTTGGGTGCTAAGTTTACTTAGAGGTAAAGAAATCCCTCTAAATAGAGGTCATGTTATTGTATGAAAAAAGCAATCCACCATTAATCTTCTCTCATTGTAATCTTCCTCCTCTCTTATGTATTCATTTTTTCATTGAAAAATAAAAGTTGTTGGGTCTCCGTGGACATAGGATATTCATATCTGAACCACGTTAAATCTTCCGTGCCCTTTTTTTGTTTGTTTTTTGTGAGATTTCATAATTGTTTTGTTATACTCTATTAGTATCTAAATAATCAATACTATATCCTCATCAAAATTCCGCATAAATCACTACAATTACAACTACTCATTGATACAGTGCATTCTAACTTTTAATGAAATAATAAAAGTTTTTCAATCTGTGTCATAATACAAAGGAAATACATCAAAAAAAAAATCCGTAACTTAAAGCAAAAACATAATATATATCCATAAATGGAACTCTTCAAACTATCCTTATCATGCTTTATATTAGGGATAACTTGAAATACTTGTTTTCTAACTCATACATTGCTAGGTTGGAATGCATAATTTGTGACTGACTATATTATTAAAACCCAAGTACATTGAATAATTATAAATAATTCAATATGTGTATCTTTTACATTATTTGTCGGCTTAGGCTATAGGTCAGTACAACAAATGTAAAAGAAATCTTAATTACGGTGCTATAAATTCTATGCTACCATCTACGTTTTTCTTCAAGTTGGGGAATGTGTTGTTAAAGCAAAACAAAAAACAGTGAAAGTAAAGCCTGCACTGCTTTAAATTCCATTGTAGAGATTCAATTTGGATCTACAACAACACTTAGGGATTTATTTGTGAGGCAAAATATAGAGAAACTGTTGTAGCTACTCAAATGACTTGCTTCAAAAGATATAAGAAGTCAAATATTAGTTATATATACCATCTCATTAACTTTATAAAGACAAATAAACCCTTAGTTACACTTAAATTTGTTGTTTCAATGCAAACACATGGAGTTTTTTTTCATTTTCTTTTGTATCCTTCTTAGTACTATTCATTAATAGACAGTGTTTTGTTTTCTTATATTGGCACCATATGCTTCATTACATTATACAATTGTGTTTCTATTGTGATTCGACAGAGAAACGATGCAATCTGCTAAAATCAGCACTTGGAACTGGGTAAACCATTAGCTACAAATAGCCAAATACAATCATATATAAAATCAAAATCTATAATAAATAATAAAAGTAGTGTATTATAATTTGAATATACTAGATACCGTCAAATGTCTGTAGCAATGTAGTTGCATCAACCTCAAATGCTTGAGGAATGAATCCCTGGTAGTTGACATAAAGGTAGACAATGAGCATATAAAGTCCACAATATAAAAGAAACAAACAAATCGAAACTAATCGAAGCTAGAAAGAAAAGGCTACATAACTGGTGGATGAATTGAATTGAACGAATGAACGCTACCTTTAATTGGTCATCCAAAGAACGTGATACCAAATGACACGGATTGAACAAAGCAACACAGTTAAGGCAAGAAAAGCCACATGAAAATAGATGATGAAAAATGATGAAAAAACTGAGGTTGGAAACTATGCCTGACGATGAGTGGAGCACTGTTTGTCTTTTTGAATGGTAATTTTATGCCAAAGCTATAATCGAACTTAGGGTTAGCAAATAAAAGTGGAGGCGGAAGCAAAATAGGATTTATGTCTATGACTTTTCATTTCTATCAATTGGAGGGGGCATAGCTTCCGAATTTCTACTCGGTAATTATGATATAAGCGGAAGCCAAACATGATTTATGTCTTTGACATTTCATTTCTATCAATTATTGGGGGCTTGAGAGCTTCCTATTTCCTACTTGGTAATTATAATATAGTACAGATAGATAGATGGTAGTGAATTCATCTTGTTAACGATATGTTTAATAGAATCTATGAATTTGGTAACATATTAGATATCCTTTTTATGAGATGAAGAATCTTCAATTGTACGGAATAGTCATTTTGTCCATTCTAGTTTGTGAGAACGAAGAATCAAACGAAAAGCTCATATTTACTGAAAGGATGTTGTTGGGTATGTTATGCAAACAGTGGAGATAACGAAGAATTGAATATCAGGACTTGAATTATTAGTTGGAACTTAAAGTTTCAATGGATGAATTGATTTGGATTGCAAGTATTAGATCTGATTTAAATTAAATCAAATACTTGATGAAATGCAAATTAAATATACTGATATGAATGCATAGTTTTAACAATGCATTTTAAAGAATAGATGTTGAAAGCTTTTGATCAATAGTGGATTCATGACTATTATAAGTTTAGATCAATAATGTATCAAGAAATTGTAAAGCTGTGAACTGAATTTCAATGGGAATTGCAGGAACAAACACCCTATTTTTGTTTTGTAACAAACTCAAGAAACTGAAATGTTTGCAAGAAACTAGAAAATTTGAGCATTAACAAGTAATTGAATGATTCTATAGCAACAGAAGGTAAGACTGACAATTTAATGAACATAAAAGAACATATATTGAAATTGCAGTAAAGAAAGCACTGAACTAAGTACAAGAATTAACAACTACAGTAATCTAAATTGTGAGAAAACGGTAAATTTGCAAGAATTGGATAAGAAACGGCAATAAATCAAGAACGGGAATAAATGCAGGAATTAGTAAACTTGATTAACTAATATCAGGGCCGGCCCTGATTATTTATGGGCCTAGTGCGGACCCAAAATTTTGGGTGCTTAATTTTTTTTTATGAAATTGAACTTAAGTGAAAATGTGCTTTTTCTACTGCGCATCTTCATTGAGAAAATTGCGTGTTTCAGCTAATTCATAAAGTTTTTATCCACATTTTCAATCTGTCAACTAGAGGTCCACACAAGCCACATCTCCATTTTAATATATTGATTGATGTCAACAAAGCATACAATCATATCTACTTTTGCATAGATAAATTATTATCAAGTACACGCATCTTGACAAGAAAAAACAGCTCTAGTAAAGGTAATACAGTTTTTTTTGGGCCCCCTGACCTAATGGGCCCTGTGCGGTCGCACGGCTCGCACTAGGCCAGGGCCGGCCCTGACTAATATAAGCTTAAAGGAAAAGAACTTAGAGTACAACAGAAATAAATTTGAATTGCGGGACGGGAACAGAAAGGACTGGAATAGTATTGAAAATGAATTAAACTTTGTTGTCTGAATTTTCTTCACCGTTGTTACATTGCCTGGCTTCATATATACAAACACATTGCTGGGTAGTGAACACCTTTACTACTCATCATAACCAAGCCTTACAAAACCAATTACGGATCAGCCCATTCCCATGCAACACAAGACAACCCAGATTGAAGTAATTACTGTTGCAAACCAATTACCATTATTACACACAACAAACAGCAAAAACCAAATTAGATGAACATGTAGTTGTTATGTGCCTGCACACATGCACCATTGATACATCCCCCTACAGGCCATGGCTTCAGTCGTTCCAGCACTTGACACCTATCTACTATCTTCGGCTTCCTTCTCCGATGATATCTGCCCTGCCTCCGGTGAATGTGGACTGAGTGTAAACGTCCTTTCCAATGAATAACGATCCGTCTCTAAAACACCAGTAATCAACTCATGGTTGTTACTAGGGCTGCACACAACCTATATCCAATCCGACCCAACCCACCACCCAACCCATCCTAGTTCAGGTCGGATATGAATTACAATTTGCAACCCAAACTATATACATGTCGGGCTTAATATTTTGTTCAACCTAACCTTATTTTAATCCAATCCAACCCTATGTTAAAAAACTAATTTAACATCAGTCAACTTAAAATTAGAATAATATAATTCTAGAATAATATTTATGTTTTCTATAGTAAATATACAAAAAAAAAAACAAATTGTTGAAATTGGTGATACGCAAATCACAATTTTGGGCAACAAATAATCTTACATATTTTGTTGCTAGATTTGGTGCTAGATTTAATGAAGAGATTTAGTGCTAGATTTTATGGAGAGATATTGATTGCTATATTTGTGGACATTTATTGCAAGGATATTTGGTGCTTATCCAAATAGTTTTATAACAAATATGAAGATAATTTGGATGCCAAGTTTTCTCAGGCATGAAGAAATTCTCTCTATAAAAAGGGCCAGCTGACATCTTCATTAGGTGTGGGTGAGAGCCACCATGTGGGTGAGATCCACCAACAGTGATCATTCTAGCTATTCCAAATTGAGTGTTTTCCTTCAAATTATTTAGCCATTAGATATTTTCTACCTATTTCCCAATAAGGTTATTGGTTCAAGTTGTAATTGTTTGTAACGATAGTTGAGGTCGTTTGTAAACAATTTTTATTAGTGAATCAATAAAGAGGGTGGTTGGGTGGAATATCGTGTGCTCATATTTTCGATATTATTTGTGTCCTTTTTTTAATCAAATTCATCTTCAAGTGATTGGGTGATAAAGATCCTATTTTATTTGAATAACAGTTTGGTATCAGAGCAATTTTTGCATAACAGTTTGGTATCAGAGCTAGATCATCGCATAGCTTGGAGCGATATCGGATTGAAGATTGTAGATGTCGGAAATGATGATGCTTTCATGGATGGCTATTGTGGAGTAGGAGATTTTGAGAATTTGGAATGAAGAACCTAGTCGCAGCAAGGTGGAGAGGTTGGTTTTGATCACTGCTAAGGATCCGTTGAGGATCATGTTATCGATTGTTGTCTTCACGTTGATAATTCTCGAGGGATCCATGTAGATGAAGAGGGATAAAGTGGTAGGCATATATCGATATAGAGGAGGTGTGATTGAGCCTGGAAATTAATTAGGTAATCTTGTGGCCTGATGAAATCAAGAAGGTGTAATTGAGCCTGGAAATCAATTAGGTAATCTTGTGGCCTGATGAAATCAAGAAGGTGTAATTTATCCTGTAAATCAACTGAGCCTGGACTTGAAGAGAAGACATGATGGTTTTATTTCGTAGCCGTTAAAATCAAGATGGTGTTAATTGGGAAAGAAGAGGTTGAAAATGAGAGCTAAGGGGCTATTGTTTGAGTGGAGGAGATGTTGTGATTTGGTATCAAGGTGGAGTGTTGAAATTGGTGATACGCAAATCACAATTTTGGGCAACAAATAATCTTACATATTTTGTGGAGAGATTTGTTTCTAGATTTGGTGCTAGATTTGATGAAGAGATTTGGTGCTAGATTTTATGGAGAGATATTGATTGCTATATTTGTGGACATTTATTACAAGGATATTTGGTGCTTATCCAAATTGTTTTATAACAAATATGAAGATAATTTGGATGCCAAGTTTTCTTGGGTATAAAGCAATTCTCTCTACAAAAAGGGCCAGTTGACATCTTCATTAGGTGTGGATGAGAGCCACTATGTAGGTGAGAGCCACCACGTGGGTGAGAGCCACCAACAGTGGTGGTGAGAGCCACCAAGAGTGATCATTCCAGCTATTCCAAATTGAGTGTTTTCCTTCAAATTATTTAGCCGTTATATATTCTCTACCTATTTCTTAATAAGGTAATTGGTTCATGTTGTAATTGTTTGTAACGATAGTTGAGGTCGTTTGTAAACAATTTTTATTCGTGAATCAATAAAGAAGGTGGTTGGGTGGAATATCATGTGCTCATATTTCCGATATTATTTTTGTTTTTTTAATCAAATTCATCTTCAAGTGATTGGGTGATAAAGATCCAATTTTTCTTAACATTTTGTCAAGCTTCCGCTGCGCACAAAAATCATAACTCATATTTCATGTCAATTCAAACTAGATAGAATTTAGAAAATATATTTTGAAAAGCATTTTAATGTATTTTAAAATGAAACACATGTTCTAGTATGTAGTAAACTAATTTCATACGATGTGTTTTACAATAAAATTTTAATAAAATATGTCTTATAATGAATAAATTATTTTAAATGCATTATGCTAGCTAAAATCTGATATATTATGTTGAATATTTTAGTATTATTTTTTAAAAAAATTCCTCATATTTTTTTTTTAATATATTCAAACAACCCAATCCAACCCTACTAAACCCGACCCATCTCATATTTCAACCCAACCCATATCCAACCACATATAGGCTCGGATACAGGTTGAACGACCTTAAATGCATACATATACGGATCGGGTTAAGTATTTGGTCTAACCCGACCCAACCCATACTTTGTGCAGTCCTAGTCGTTACATCTCCCATCCCCTTCAATAACAACCTTGTCCTCAAGGTCGAGTGAACAAAATGAATAGATACAGCCTTAGCTCAATCAATTTAGAGCACATCAATTCTGCTACAACGACTAGTGAACCATCGTCGGGATCAAACACGAAAATGGCATGTTCGATATAATGCTTCCTATAACACAAAGTCCATTCAAATGTATTGTGAGCATTGTTCATCACATTTATGGTTAAACTTGATCCAATAACGTATTCAATGATTTGTATTGGGTTATCAAATTCATTAGCTTCCTTTTTGTCCTCATTCACTTTTTCTTGGGATTTCCTTTCATCAATCTTCTCATTTGATTCATCATCAGTTTCTGAATCAACTTGCTTGTTTTTTACATTAAGCTTTCTAATCTCATCATTGCATCTACTTAACTGGAGAACATTTCCAATGGCGGTATCATGTGAATTATCTACAGGTTCATCTTTAGTAGCTTCTTCAAAAACCAAACCGAGTGATTCTTTTTAATCTAAGGCTAATTTTTTAATCATAGGCTCATGAAAACTCTCTTATTCAACTTTTGCTTCTTCAAACTTTGAAGGCTCATTCAGATTTGTAAAATCATTATCTACATGGCAAATTCTATTTACACCTCTATTTTTATCTTTTCCACCCTATTGAAAACTAAATGAATAAAATGACAAATGTACCCTTGCATATTATCCAAGATCACTTTTTTAGTTTGTTATTTTAGTAATAGAAAAATACAATGATACTAATCTCTTTTGAAAAGACAATTGATTCCGATGAAGAAAATAACTTTTTTCAAGAAAATGGTATTTTATTTTAATTTTACACCTTTAAAACTTTATGTCTTTTTTCTTAACATTGTTTGATTTATGATTTCTAGCATAATATGTTGGTGAAATTTCCAATTCAACCCTAACCCTAATCAATTCAAGAGAAATTAAAATCACAAACGAACGGAGATTGCAGAAGCGTACCGGAATCCATTGATTGAATTTGTATAAAGTTGTGATCTTCCAAGAATTGTCGTTCCTTCTCTTTTTGATGTTTCTTTCTAACGGGCAGGAAAGAAAAATGAGAAGCGTATGTATTCTCGGGGAGCAACACCTTTTTATTAACCGATAAAATCAGTTATTTCATATTTACAATTTAGCCCCTCATTAAATTGTAAATATCACTTATTGTTTATACCTCAATTATTATAGCAATGTACATTTAACATATGTGCCCAAATAAAAGAAAAATTAATCCAACAATCTCCCACTTGGGCAACATATGTTTACTTATAAACGTACAACCTTATGAGCTCAAAATTTGCTATTAAATAAAGGTAATCTTTAACAATCTCGTCCATTAACCATATTTATATAGGATCATAGTGGTTTCTTCCATATTAATCATGACTAAACCCATCAAAGGTCACGTATATGTATACAGTTAAATGACATAGATTAATCATATATACGTAGCACGAAAATCACATGTAATGTGAATCAAACATGTATATATTTCAATTGGTCCTCCTTAAACTTAAGTGAGGTTAGAATCATAATAGTAAACAGAGTGAATGAACTGAATACTTTACTTTTGATCAGAAAACCGAATACATAAATGTCTCAAGGTAAACATAAAGCATATAAAATACAAACTCCAACTAAATCATGATATCCTCTAACAGTACAATACCCATACGAGCAGTGTGCTCATAAAAGACCTTGGGTGGTAAACCTTTTGTGAGCGGATCCGCTATCATGAAGTTTGTTCCAATATGCTCTATAGAAATATGTCCACTCTGCACTCTCTCTTTCACAACTAAGAATTTTATATCAATATGTTTTGACTTAGTTGAGCTTCTATTATTATTAGAATACAGCACTGCTGACTTATTATCACAATATAGCTTCAATGGTCTTTCTACATTTTCCAAAATGCGCAGTCCAGTGACAAAGTTACGTAGTCATATTCCATGGTTTGGTGCCTCGTAACATGCTACAAATTCTGCTTCCATGGTAGAAGAAGTTACAAGTGTCTGTTTAACACTTTTCCAGGATATAGCTCCTCCAGCCAACAGATAAATATAGCCTGATGTAGGCTTTCTGCTATCTTGGCATCCCACAAAATCAGAATCAGAATATCCTACGACCTCCAAATAATCTGATCTTCTATGAGTGAGCATGTAATCTTTTGTTCTCTGAAGATACCTCATAACCCTCTTGGCTGCCTTCTAATGGTCTATACCAGGGTTGCTTAAGTATCTTCCTAACATCCCAACAATGTATGCAATATCTTGACGTGTACATACTTGAGCATACATTAGACTCCCAACAGCTGAAGCATAGGGAATCTTTTGCATTTCTTGAATTTCAAGATTGCCTTTAGGGCACTGGCTAAGACTGAATCTATCTCCTTTAGCGACAGGGGTATCTCCTGGTCTACAATCTTGCATGCCAAACCTTTTGAGTACTTTATCAATATAGCTCTTTTGTAACAATCCAAGAATACCCCGAGAACGATCTCGAAGTATCTGAATACTAATACAAAAGAGGCGTCCCCAAGATCTTTCATCTCAAAATGTTTGAATAGAAATTTCTTGGTTCCATGCAATAAGCCTATATCGTTAGTGGCAAGCAAAATGTCATCAACATATAGAACCAGGAATATATGTTTACTCCAACTGAACTTGTGATACACGCTGTCATAAACAATATTCGTCTCAAAACCAAACGAGATGATCACTTGATGAAATTTGTGGTACCATTGACGAGAAGCTTGCTTTAGTCCATAGATGGATTTTCTTAATTTGCAAACCATATTCTTTGGATCCCTTGATACAAAGTTTTCTGGTTGAACCATATAAATTGTCTCATCAATGTCTCCATTGAGAAATGCTATTTTAACATCCATCTGATGTAACTCAAGATCAGGATGAGCAACAAGTGCCATAATTGTCTTAAAAGAGTCTTTAGATGAAACTAGAGAAAAGTCTCTTTAAAATCGATGCCTTCTTTCTGAGTATAGCCTTTCGCTACAAGACGTGCCTTATACCTTTCTACATTACCTTTTGCATCCCTCTTGGTTTTAAATATCCATTTACAACCAATTGGTTTTGCACCTTTTGGTAATGGGACAAGTTCCCAAACTTTATTGTCTTGCATTGATTTATACTCCTTGTTCATGGTATCTATCCATTTTTGAGAAGTAGAACTTTTCATGGCATGATGAAAGTTGATTGTATCATCTTCCATCATCACATTGTCATTCTCTTGCTCTTGGAGAAATACAATATAATCATCTGAAATAGTACTTCTCCTTTCTCTCATGGACCTTCTTAATGGCACTGGTTCTTGAGGTTGTTGAGTTTGTTCTTTAGGTGTAGGCAACTGAACATTGTCAAAAGTGATAATAGGAACTGGATTTGAATCCAAGTCCTCCTCAAAAGTGATGTCTTTAACTTTATTTCTCCCCCCACACTCAATATCCTCAAAGAATATTGTAGTTCCCGTCTCAAAAATATTCCTAGCTATGGAATCATAAAACTTATAGCCCTAGAATGCTCAGAATAACCAACAAAGTAGCTACTCACTGTTTTGGAATCCAGTTTCTTTTTATGTGGCCTATAAGGCCTTGCCTCAACTGGACATCTCCAAATGTGAAAGTGCTTTAGACTAAGCTTTCGACCTGTCCAAAGCTCATAAGATGTTTTTGTAGCTGCTTTAGTTGGTACTCTATTGAGAATATAAGCTGTCGTCTTTAATGCTTCTCCCCAGAGAGACTCAGGTAAGGTGAAATGAGCAATCATACTCCTTACCATATCCTTAAGAGTTCAGTTTTGTCTTTCAGCAACACCATTCATATTACGTGATCCTGGCATGGTGTACCGTGGGACAATACCGCATTCCTCTAGGTATCTAGCAAACGGTCCTGGATGTTGTTCACCAGAGCCATCATATCTACCATAGTACTCACCACCATGGTCAGATCTGACACTTTTAATCCTTTTGTTGAGTTGATTCTCAACTTCAGCTTTATAAGCTTTGAACACATCCAGTGATTGTGACTTTTCATGAATGAGATATAGGTACCCATAACATGAGTAACCGTCTATGAATGTTATGAAATATTGTTGGCCATTCCAAGATGCCATAGGGAAAGGCCCACAAATATCTGTATGAATTAATTCTAAGACGTCCGAAGATCTATTGACACCCAATCTTTTAGTTTTGGTCTATTTTCCCTTAATGCAATCTACACAAACATCAAAGTTTGTGAAGTCAAGGGATTCTAAAATGCCATTAGACACTAAGCGCTCAACTCTACCTTTTGAGATATGACCTAAGCGCTTATGCCACAAAGATGCTGAATTTTCTTTAGTTAATTTATGCTTAGTACCACGTGATTCTACATGCAAGGTTTCGTTATAGGATGCAACTGTTTCTAACAAATAAAGATTGTCATATGCATTTAAATAACCAGTTCCAACAACATTTGAATTCAAAGACAAAGTAAACTGATTGTTTCCAAATGAACAACAATATCCAAATTTGTCCAACACAGAAATAGAAACCAAATTCCGCCTAAATGATGGTACAACAAATGTGTCTTTTAAATCCAAATAAAAACCAGTTTCTAATAACAATCTAAACTGTCCAATTGCTTCTACTTCTACCGATTGTCCGTCGTCCACAAAGATGTGTCTTTCACCATCAGTTGACTTTCGGTAGCTCAGGCAACCCTGCATAGAAACACTTATATGAGTAGTAGCTCCAAAATCTATCCACCAAGTGTTTCTAGGTACTAAAGATAAATTTACCTTAGAACAGACCAAAGTAAGAAACGTACCTTTCTTTGCACGCCATGCATGATATTTGGTACATTCTTTCTTCATATGTCCAGGTTTATGGCAAAAGAAACAGCCTTCCTTTTCCTTTTGTGGTTTCTTTTGATCTGGATCATTAGCAGCTTCATTCTTAGCTTTTCTTTTCTTGCCCTTACCTTTAGAGGTGGTTGCCAAATGAGCAATTTTGGTCTTATCTTACTTCGATTTCTCTTCCTCTTGAACACAATATGAAATGAGCTCACTAAGAGTCCACTTCTCCATTTGGCAGTTATAACTGACCTTGAATTGACTGAATTGCGGTGGAAGAGAGATAAGCACTAAATGCACAAGAAAGTCATCCGAAAGCTCAAGCTTTAGTGCCTATAATTTTGAAGCAAGGTGAGAAATGTACTCCCTTATGTTTTCCTTGCCTTTGAACTTCATGGAAATAAGTTTATGTAAAAGAGTACTTGTTTCCGACTTATCGCTTTTCACAAAGTGTTTCTCAATTTCAGCAAGAAAAGCCATGGCATCGGTGATTTCTTCGGATACCGCACCCCTAAAATCCTCAGGTATGCTGCGTTTGATAATTATTAGACTCATGCGATTTGAAAGGTCCCACTTCTCAAAAATTCTCCTTTCTTATAAGGAGCTAGTATTCGTAAGAGAAGCAGGCCGATCCATCCTTAATGCAAGGTCTAGATCCATGCAGCCCAGAACAATTAAAATGTTCTCCTTGCAGTCCTTAAAGTTATTACCATTAAGGACTGGTACTGAATTTAGATTAGCAGATACAGTAGCAATAGCTGAAAAGAGAACATCACAATTATATAAATAACATGCTCATATAATTAAGAATCCATATAAAACAATAAATTCAAATATTGGTTAATCCCATCTCAAGATACCAAATACATCATCAATATCAAGTCTTTGGACAGTAATATTAACTGTAAATGGTACTCTTGTTGTAGCGATCAAATATTGACAATATGTCTTGTCAAACAATATGCAATCTTTGGATAAACATATTGTTCACATAAAATACCTTATAATCATCACATATTTATCGCCACATGCATGCACGAAATTCTGCCAAATACTAATTCACCTTTGGGTTCATTAATAAATGCATGAATTTTATACACACAATTAGTTTGATATTTTATTTAGTTCAATCTACACAAAAGTGATCGCTTTGGCGATATTTTGCTTCAATTAATCTATTTGAAATATCAAATTTCCACATAAACCATATTTGAATACATACAAATTTAAATACAAAATATTTGATTTTTTTTTAATTGTCCCATACTGTATTTAATCAACAGTTACCTTATAGGATCATAATTTTATGTATTTAAATTTGTGGCTTGATACTGCATACTGTCTGCCATTAGTGACACCAATAATTTATTCAAAGGCATGAATTAAATAAGATAGACGTCATTAATTCCATGCAACAGCAAAAGCACCAATGTTTGATAAAAGACATCATGCTTTGCAAAAGTGGCTTTTACTTTCAATAAAAGGCCATAAGAATGCAAGATGCAGCACATCCGCATGTTCAGGTATTTCACTGTTTCAAGTATTGTCATTAGCATTAATGATCAATACAGAAAGTAGTGACTTATAAAAAGAAAAAGAGTTTACAGCCTGCGAATGCTCTGAAGATTCCAATGAAAGACACAAGGTGCATAATTTGCTGAAGTTTGTATTAATATGAATAACATAATTTGCTGCAAAAGACATCAGCCTGGCATGTTTTCATATACCGAAATAAAAACAGATTCAATGCACCATCATTATGTAATTTATTATATAAAAACGTGGTTTATGGATGATTCAACAACTAACATACTGAAGATTGGACTAAAGACAAAACTGACATGCTATTGTCATTAATTGAATTTTATAAACACCAAATACTTTAATTTTGCAGTAGCATACCACTTGTCAGCCGCAATAAAGTACTTAATGAATATAATATTAGTGTCGCCCTATACGCATGCAATATTGACTATGAAATTCAATCAGGAAGATACTAACCATATCATGATATTCATGTAGTGTCGATATTCAATGAATGGCGACCAAGTGGGAAGAAAATGTTTACAGTACTCAATAAAATACCGACATACACGGAAATTTTGAATTACACTAGAGATCATAACACCAGTACATTAAATCAAGAATTAATTCAGGGTTGCTCTGATACCAATTGTTGGTGAAATTTCCAATTCAACCCTAACCCTAATCAATTCAAGAGAAATTAAAATCACAAACAAACGGAGATTGCGGAGGCGTACCAGAATCCATTGATTGAATTTGTATAAAGTTGTGATCTTCCAAGAACTGTCGTTCCTTCTCTTTTTGATGTTTCTTTCTGACGGGGAGGAAAGAAAAATGAGAAGCGTATGTATTCGGGGACCAACACCTTTTTATTAACCGATAAAATCATTATTTCATATTTACAATTTAGCCCCTCATTAAATTGTAAATATCACTTATTGATTATACCTAAATTATTATAGCAATGTACATTTAACATATGTGCCTAAATAAAAGAAAAATTAATCCAACATAATATATATTTCAATTATTTTTAAATGAGCTGAAATGAAACTTTTTTAAGATTGCAAAACGAATAAAAATAAATAAATATGGATTACTGCTTTGTTGTTTTTGTATGTAATTTTTTATTTCTTTTCATTATTAACGTACAGATACAGTTATCTTCTTATGAAAATATGAATTAAAGGGCAATTTTTGGGGTGCGTAAAGCAAAAAGGGGGCTGAAATGTTTTTTGTTCAAACAAATGAGTTGAAAGGTAAAATGTGGGATGCGAATAGATTTTGTCTATCAACATATACTGAAGCTTCATTAAATTTCTTTTTCAATGACCTTTGAACATCAAAAGAAGCTAACCCATGATTCTTGGTTTATTGGGAAGCTTGGACATAAGTTGAAACATGCCCTACATTAACATCACAAGTAGCACCAGCTACTGTAGATTTTTTTGAATGTTGTGGTGGGTTGTTATTCCTGCTGATAACATGGGTAATAGTAAGATATCTTGTTCCTTTCTTTGATGGAATGTGCTTAAATTCAAACTTGTTTTCAAGAGGAACAGTTTCTCTAAAATCAACAGCCTTGAATTCAAAACATCATTTCTAATTTCTTTCTTGAAAGCTTGTAGAGGTGGTGCTGCATTTCTTGGTGCTGGATTATATGGTTGAATAAGAGGAAATGGCATTGAAGGCACATATATAGAGGATGTCTATCTTGATCATTAAGTTTTTATAGAATGTGATCGAGCATTGTACCTGCTCTATCAAATTTCTGATTCCAATCTTAAGTGGTGTCGTCAAGTTTAGTCTTAAGATTCAACACGCTCATTTCCGACCTTTAATTGACTTCTTCTTATTTTTGCCACTGCTCTTGATGTTTCATAGACAATTTTTTGTATGTTAGAGACCATAAAGGAGAATTCACGAAGTGTGGAGCATTTCTTAGCTGTGGATAGCCAGTATTTTTTGTGGTTTTTCGATCTGGTGGTGGAGCTATTCTTGCAGGGAGAGCAAACGGGTAGTACAATAAAGGTTCAGGCTATTGTATTTGCTTATGTTCAGGTGGTGGATATTAAGGAATAGTTGTGGTGATTTATTCTTGCCTTGTCCATGTTGAATCTTGACATGGATGGAAATAGGTGGTGGCGAGGTTAGAATATGATTGGTTGTCAAAGATTGCCCCAGTCGATAGCTTCGATACCAACTGAAAGAATGTTGTTGGGTATGCTGCCATTGCCATGGTGTACATGAAGGTTTTGATAAAATGTGGCGATAATGGGGTTGGAATTTTTTGTCAGTTAGTGGAGATAACTAAGAAATGAATACTAGGACTTGAACTATGAGCCGGAACTTGAAGTTTCAATGGACGAATTGAGATAGATTGCAAGTATTAGATCTGATTTAAATTAAATCAAATACTTGATGAAATGCAGATCAAATATATTGATATGAATGCACATTTTAAAAATGCATTTTCAAAAATAGTTGTTGAAAGCTTTTGATCAATGGTGGATTCACGACTATGGTCAAGTTTAGGTTAAAAATGTATCAAGAAATTATAAAGCTATGAAATGAATTTCAATGGGAGTTGCAGGAACAAATACCCTATTTTTGTTGTGGAATAAACTCATGAAACCGAAATGATTGCAAGAAACTGTAAAATTTGAGCATAAACAAGTAACTGAATGATTATGTAGCAATAAAAGGTAAGCGTGACAATTTAATGAACTTAAAATTTAAGAGAACATATATCAAACTTGCAGTAAAGAAAGAATTGAATTAAGTATAAGAATTAACAATTATAGTAATCTAAATTGTGAGAAAATGGTAAATTTGCAAGAATTGGATGAGAAACAACAATAAACTAAAAACATGAATTAATTGCAGGAATTAGTACACTGGACTATAACAAATATAAGTTGAAATGAAAAGAACTTAAGAGTAAAAAAATGCTAAATAAACCAACATAATTTCTGTCTAAATGTGTGGTATCTAACACAAAATACAGAGGACCCACGGTAAAATGTCATTTTTGTCCCCGAATTCCTTGAATTTGTAATAATGGCAGTTTCGAAATGAAGCCTATGTCGGTCTGAGTAGCACCGTCCCTTAGAGTACAACAGAAATAAATTTGAATTGCGGAGGTGGAACAAAAAGAACTGGAATAGAATTAAAAATGAATTAATTTTTTTTTAATGATTTTCTTCACACCTTTGTTACATTGTCTGGCTTCATATATATATATATATATATATATATATATATATATATATATATATATAAAGAGAGAGAGAGAGACATACACATTGCTGGTCACCTTTACTACTCAACACAACCAAGCCCAACAAAACCCATTACTGGTTAGTTCATTCCCATGTGACACAAGACAACCCAGATTGATGTAATTACAAGCACAAAACAATTACCATCATTACACACAACACACAGCAAACCAAATGAGATAAGCATGTAGTTGTTATGTGTCAGCACCCATGCACTATTGATACATCCAAAATATCTCCCTCTATAGGCCATGGCTTCCATCGTTCCAGCACTTGATACCTATCTACTATCTTCGGCTTCCTTCTCTGATGATCTTTTCCCTATCTTCGGTGAATGCAGATAGAAGGTACGCTTTATTTTCTAATTAACAGTAGTTCATATCTAAAACACCAGCAATCAACTAATGGTCGTTACATTTACATATGAGTGTCTAGAATAAGAACAATGTATTTATAAGTGTTGTAATTATAAAGAAGTGGATAAAAATTCATACCGAACAAGTATATGAAGTATGTACTATAGTAAAGCTATAATCTTTGTCTTTGGAGTTACCGACAACTTTACGGTGTATGCTTGTGAAACAAAACAAAAAACCATAATGTACGTCAGAAGGTAAAACAATGTCCAATATATTTATTAAATAACATAATAATTTTTATGTCATGTGTATTGTGAAAATAAAAGATACATTAACAACATATCTGGAGTTTATAATTACACAAAAATGCAGAGTTAGGAGGAATAGGCCATAAGGTCATATCCTGCTCTAGAGTGAAAATAAGTATATTTCAAAATTTTCAAATACATGCAAGTCTTTATAAACAGATGCATTACCATTGCATTAAAAATATTTTAAATCATCATAAATCTAGTATATTTTAAATCATCACTATTCCAACATGTATTATTCATATGCATGCAATCTAGATTAGAGTAAATAATAGTCAGTAATATAGAGAGAAAATTTTCAATGATCAATATATTATGTCTTGAAACTATGAATTATAACAAAGAAACTTATTCGTTACAAAAAAATAATCATAACAAGATCGAATAGTAGTTCAATGCTACTAGGGAGAATATTCATCCTCAATAGTTATTTCATCATCATTTTCATTGACATCTTCATCACTGTCTGCACCTACACCCTCGTCTGTCTCATCACTATTGATACTAGTTCTTTCCATTTCAAGAATTAGCTATTCATTATCGATGATGTCATTGTTAGAGATAACAATAAAATATGTTGCCTTTTATTTGGATTGCATTAATTATGAGTTATGTTAGGGTTGTATTAATTTGGTCTATATTTGGTATAGACCCAAATATGCTCTAGAATATTCTATTCTAGAATGTTCCTTTCTCATCTATAAGTAGAGCCAATGTTTAGCATTGTCATTAATCAAGAAATAAAGTAATATCCAATATTTTCTGTCTTCTTCTCTTTTTTATTCTATTTCATGTGATCAATAAAATTATCATGGTATCAAAGCGGGTTGCTATCACGGATCTGTTATTTGCGTTCAGATAAAGTTATCATTTTTTCCTTTTTACCATATTTTTCCATTTCTTCTTGGTTTGTTTTGATATATGTTATTTGTTAGTGGTGATTGCAATAAAAGGGTTGTAGGTGATTCAACGATCTGTTATTTGATGTTGTTGTTGATTCTAATAGACGAGCGTTGTTGGTGATTTTGATATATGTTATTTGTTGTTCGTGATTTTTAGATCTTCGATTTTGATAATTCTTGAATATAGTTATGGAAATATCAACATCAGATGCAAATAATTTGGCTGAGCAATTCAGAAGTTTCTCGCCTTACAGCCTCAAGCCATGTCTGTTACTTCCTCTATAGGTCGGCTGCCTTAAAAATCTTTTGGTCAGTTGCGTCAAAAATCTCCAGGTATGTCATCTATTTTATGGAACTTAGATTCGGGGGCTTCACATAATATGACACCAAATTCATCATCTTTTGTTTCTTTGACCCCTTCATCTTCTATTAATGTTATGACCGTTGATAGCACTCCGATGTCTACAGATGGTGTTGGATCTGTAATAAATTCTAAACTGTCACTTCCAAATGTTTACCATGTTCCAAATCTCACATTAAATCTTGCATCTGTTGGTCAATTATGTGATAGTAGTCATATAGTCACTTTCACATCTTCTTCATGTTTTGTGCAGGATTTGCAGTCACAGAAGCTGATTGGAATAGGCTATAGAAAAGGGGGGCTTTATGTTTTGAATGAGGTGAAAGCATCAGATACTACTGCTGCTACTATTTACCAAACTTCATGCACAAACACGCCTCAACAAAATGGTGTTGCAGAAAGAAAACATAGACACATTTTGAAACTGCTAGATCCTTGTTATTATCCTCTTCTGTTCCTAAAGAATTTTGGGGGGAGGCAGTTCTTACAGCCATGACTGTAATTAATATAATTCCATCTTCTCATATTTCGGGTATTTCTCTTTTGAAAAACTAAATGGTTTTGCTCCTGATTATTCATTTTTCAAAGTTTTTGGATGTGCTTGCTTTGTTCTTCGTCCTCATACTGAATGCAATAAATTGTCATCTTGTTCAACTGTGTGTGTCTTTTTAGGATATGGTGCTGGACAAAAAGGATATAGATGTTTTGATCCAATTACTATCAAACTCTATCTCTCTCGCCATGTTGTGTTTCTTGAACACATCCATTTCTTCTCTGTTCCAACTAAGGCTCATGACATAACTAGATCTGATCTTCTTCGTATCGATTCTTTTTTAGATGATATTGATGTTGGTAGTATTGCAGATAATAACATGCTTTCAAAAAATGTTAACAATAAAGCTCCCTCTTCTCTCATGCCTCCTCAAGCAACTTCTGAGACTATAGATCTTCCACCATCGCCATCACCACCACCATCACCACCACCACCACCTCCTCCGCCACCTTTACGTCATTCCACACGCAATCATAAGTCCACAAAATTACCAGATTTTGCATGTTCTTGTTATTCTTCATCTTTTACCTCTCTTCTTTATATAAAGAGGCAATTCTTGATCCTCATTGGCAAGAGGCGATGGATGAGAAACTTTCCGCTTTGCATAAGACAAATACTTGGGATTTGGTTCCTCTACCTTCTGGTAAGAGGGCTGTTAGTTGTTGTTGGGTATATAAGGTTAAAACTAATTCTGATTGATCTGTTGAGAGAAACAAAGCTAGATTGGTTGCAAAAGGGTATTCTCAAAAGTATGGTATAGATTATGAGGAAACATTTGCTCCTGTAGCTAAGATGACAACTGTTCGCACTTTAATTGTTGTAGCTTCAGTTCGTCAATGTTCTATCTCTCAACTTGATGTTAAGAATGCTTTCTTGAATGGAGATCTTCAGGAAGAAGTTTATATGGAACCTCCTCCTAGTGTTCCACATGATTCTGGATACATTCGTAGACTAAAGAAAGCATTGTATGGTCTAAAACAAGCTCCGCGAGCATGGTTTGGGAAATTTTCAGTTGTTATATCTTCTCTTGGTTTTATCTCTAGTCGTCATGATCCTGCTCTCTTTGTTAAATGCACTAATGTTGGACGTATAATCTTGTCATTATATGTTGACGATATGATTATTACTGGTGATGATGTACAAGGAATTTCTGTATTAAAGACAGAGTTAGCTAAACGATTTGAAATGAAAGATTTGGGTCCATTAAGATATTTCTTGGGTATTGAGGTAGCACATTCACCCAAAGGATATCTTCTTTCTTAGTCAAAATATATCACAGATATTCTTGATCGAGCTAGACTGACAGAAAATAAGACTGCTGATACCCCATTTGAGATTAACATGAATTTTTCTCATTTTGATGGAAGTCCTTTATTAGATCCTACTTTGTATCGTACGACTGTTGGAATCTTGGTGTATCTTACTATCACACATCCAGATATTTCATATGCAGTTCATATTGTTAGTCAGTTTGTAGCTTGTCCCACTAAAGTTCATTGGGCTGCTGTTCTTCGCATATTGAGATATTTTAGAGTTGCTATTTTCCATAGTATGGTACTTTCTTCTACTTCCTCCTTGGAGTTGCGTGCATATTCTGATGCTGATTATGGTAGTAATCCAACTGATCGTAAATCAATTACTGGTTATTGTATTTTTTAGGAGATTCTCTTATATCTTGGAAGAGTAAAAAACAATCTATTGTTTCTCATTCTTCAACTGAAGCATAATATCATGCTACGACATCTACTACTAAAAGATTGTTTGGTTACGTTGGTTACTTGAGGATATGGGAGTATTTCTTTCTCAGCCAACTCCGATGTATTAGGATAATAAAAGTGCAATTCAAATAGCTCGCAATTCAGTATTTCATGAAAGAACCAAGCATATTGAGATTGATTTTCACCTTACTCGGCATCATCTTGAGAAGCGCACCATCACTTTACCTTTTGTACCATCTTCTTTGCAGATTGCAGATTTCTTTACTAAGTCACATTCAGTTTTTCGTTTTAGTTTTCTAGTTAGCAAACTCTCGATGCTCATAGCAACTGCATCGTGAGTTTGAGGGAGGGGGATGTTAGAGTTAACAATAAAATATGTTTCCTTTTGTTTGTATTGCATTAATTATGAGTTATATTAGGATTGTATTAATTTGGTCTATATTTGTTATAGACCCAAATATGCTCTAGAATATTCTATTCTAGAATGCTCCTTTCTCATCTATTAGTAGAGCCAATGTTTAGCATTGTAATTAATCAATAAAGTAACATCCAATATTTTATTTGTCTTCTTCTCTTTTCTATTCTATTTCATGTGATCAATAAAATTATCAGTCATAACGCTTGACTATTAACGGTTGACCAAAACATCATTATGAATAACCGTTGGTGTTGACATATCTCATATGCTTCATCCACATCCGTATGCTCTTCTGAGTTGAATACATTACATGAAAATCGACTTCTTGCAGTTGTTCTAATCATAGTTAACCATTCAGTTGATGTATTTCCCGAGATGCGAAGTGAACTTGTTGACGTTGGTGTGCAAACACAAACACATCTTCTGTTTGAAGTTGAGAATTATTTTTTACATCAATCAATCCATTTGTATTATTTTCTCTTATACCATCCCTTGATATTTGTCAAACCAATCAAACTTAAACTTTCGTTTTTCTCAACAAGATATGTCAACATAATAACTTCTTTAATCGTCCTATAATAATCAAATTTTAGATCATTATAGCAACTTCCTTTCACACATGTTACCACAAAATAAAGCACCGAAACAGGCTGGAGGTAAAAGGATAATGAACCGCCACCAGCATAAAGGAATCTTCCATAAACAAAAGCCAAGCATAAGGTAAAGCCGAAAGCATAAAGGAACAGTCAGAGAGCTTCGAAACTGACACTATCATTGAATAAAAGAGCTCAAAATCTATACAAAGAAAGGATACCAGCTGGGTGGTCACGACACACTAGATAAACAACACAAGGTCACCCAAAACGAAAGTCAATAAAGAAAGAGTCTGAGAATTCTACAAACCGAGACCCAGAAGGACAAAAGGGTTACCGTCATTAACTTGCTAAATTCTGGTACATTAGAAGGCCAAAAGCATCAAAAGCACGAAGTTTGAGACACGAGGAAATAGACTGGGAGCAAGTTACTGAGACCTCCGTTAGATGGTTACTGGGAGGACATTTTAGTAAGCAACTAGTAAAGAACCGGAAGCAACCCTCCGGAAATCCAAGGTATACTTCAGAGACCTACTAACAAGTAAGACGGAACTTCGAACAGATACAAGCAATCCACACTAATCTTCTTGCTGTCGATACCAACGGAGGTGTTGAATCCGGTAGCCATCCACTTGAATAATAACAGCAAGTTCCGTAAAGAGTCAAATAGCAAAGCCGAAAGCTCATAGCCGTAAGCACATATCCGAAAGCTAATATACGGGAGGTCATATTCGGGAAACTAAAGCCTTCTCAAACCTATCCATACAAACAGGCTCGGTACCCATACAAAGAAGATAGACATGACATCAAGGGAACACTCCAAAGATCAAGACCATCTTCCTCAGAGCAAGAACCATCAACCTAGAGCTTCCAGAACCGAAGGGAAAGGCGGCCGAAAGCCGAAGCTCCAAAACAAGAGGGAAAAGCAATCAACAGGGGCTTTTGCTAGCCCAATAATAGAAGGGCCCCCGATTTGTCCATAAATAAGACCCTAGGGGTCTCATTTTCGGGGCTGAATTCTCATTTCCCAACCTTGTTCTTTTTCTTTCATGGGCCAACCTTAATTTGAAAATTGAATGGGGGATTTCTTAAAATCTTATAATATATCTTCAATTAATAAAAAGGGAGAAATCCGGGAGTTAAGAAATTCTCGATTTGATAATCATATTGTGTTTATAATGATATGACAAGGAGTTAATACTAACCTTTCTTATGATAGAGCTAATCACGGCTTATTCGAAGGGGGGAAGTCCTTAAGTGAAACCAAGGCTTCCCCATTTTCAAACAGTCATTACACGACTCATCTCTTTCATTGTAAGCCTAATGCAACCCAACATGGAAGGAAGCTTGTTGTGAACTTGTGACCTGATTTCTGATGCAATCAAGGCCTTCCCAAGCCTGTTCGATGCGGAAGTATCATATAAGTCAATAAGCATTATAGCATGTAAACAACCCTTATGTTGTGAGGCATTAACCATTTTTCTCTTAGCACAATGTATATCATTTTTTATCCAAGATCTAAGGGTGGATGTGATATGAAGTTTCGACCTTATAAAGCTTGGAAAACCTTTCTCCTAATGTAGCAATTGACTTTGTGGTTCTGTAAGTGTGATGCTCACCCTTTGAAGGAAGAGTAACTAATATTTTGATTCAAGGTCCTGTCGCCTAGGAAAGTGTAGAACTTGTTAGGAATACCGATTTATAATCATATTCCAGTAACCTTTAGACTACTTACATGTCAAACTATTAAACACATGCATTGCTCATTCTAGTTCGGGTGTTGACGATAAATATTGTTAACATTTTGGCGCTAGGAGGGCTTGAACCTTCGACTTTATGTTTACCCTATTAAAGATTAATGTGGTAAACTTATTGCTTTGTGGCAGGGAAAGATGAAATAAAAAAGATTGGAGGAGGGAAATAAGGAACCAACTCATAAGGCAACCCTTGAAGGAAACATGGATCTAACGCTCAATTTGAACAACAATGAAGAAGGAATGACTTCCAACCCTGTGCAGCCATTAAACCCAAATACCACGGAGGAAAATGCTACTAAAATTATGGCTCTAGAGAAATAGATTCAGGAGATGCAAGTTCAAACGAATGCTAATCAAGCGCAGAATTCTTCAAAGTTCACTAAGTCCAGCCAGAGAGACGTGGATGAATCTCCAAAGATAAAGGTTCATGTTCAATACTCTGAAGCAAAAGAGAAACTCAAAGCAGCTTCCTATAGGAAGAAAAGACTCCTTTTAATAGGGATAGATCATCAAAGGAATCAGTGTGAATAAGTGCAATTTAGGAGCCCCACTTCTGAAGGTTATGATCCCAAGAGGGAGGAGGATCATGACAACTTGGAGGCCTATCTCAAAGATATCGCCAGAAGAACCGCCAAGCACCCACCGGAAAGCAAAGGGAAGAGAACCCAAGATGGTAGGGTTAATGATAATGAAAATGTAGCCCCTTACCGACGAGATCATGAGTACTATAATAACATCCAGGTTGAAGATTCTCTCTACAAAGTATCTCAGAACTACTGACCCTGATGATCATCTAATGGCTTTCGATAGCCAAATGGATCTCTATAATGCTTCGGGGGCTATCAGATGTCATCTTATCCTGGTAACTCTCCAGGGAGCCGTAACCAAATGGTATCGTCAATATAGAGAGAACACCATCTACTCGTGGAAACAGTTCGCCTATGAATTTTCAGCATATTTTTGCATGTGCAAGGATCTGACAGTTGATTACACAGTTATCGCCAATATCAAGCAAAGGCAGGAGAGTCCCTTGGAGATTATTTGTAAAGGTTCAATATAGAAGTATTAAAGGCCAAATATATGAATGATCGTGACAAGTTAATCGTTGTGCACTCGGGGTTGATTGAAAATACCCCCTTTTGGAATGAACTATACATTCATGGCTAAAAAGATTTCTAAGACTTCCACTTTCAGGCTAATAAATTCATCTGCATGGGTGAACTATACTTTACTAAGAATAAGTTCGGGCCTTAAGGGGAAGGAGGAAGGCCAGGCTTTGAACGAAAATCCCAAGGTGGAAGCTTCAGTCAGGACGGAAACCAGAAAAGGCCAAGATGGGAAGATGTTAACATCAACTCAGCCACTTTAAGCAAGCCCATTTCCTTTGTGTATGTTATGGCAAAAGAAAGGGTCTATAACTTCCACATCTCGTTTAAAGCCAAGAATTTCCTAGAACCTCATGCCGGTGGGAAATATTGTGAGTATCACAAGACGAACGGACATAAGACAAACGAGTGCAAGGTTTTGGATGGGATTGTTCAGAGGCACATCCAAGAGGGGAATCCGAAAGAATTTTTTTCTGAACAAGACATTATCCGCCCATCGTACGAATGGAAAATAAAAGGTTTTAGCCAATGCAATAGAAGCCACTGTGGAGGAAGGTCATCTATACTTGGGTCCGCCAATAAACCGAATCAATGTGATTCATGCGGGACCACACCTTGCTGGGAATTGCCCAATGGCAAGAAATCGATACCTAAAGGAGAATTGCGAAGGGATATTCTCCATTCAGGAGAAACCATCATTGAAGAATTCCCGTTATACCCTCAAGATGCACAACCTAGTAGTTTCTCCGGACGAGATGAAGAAAAGGGTCTGCTATCCACACAATGACCTCTTATGATAACGTCTTAGATCGGGCTCTCTGTTAGATCCTTGTTGACACTAGAAGTGTATTCAACGTCATCTTTAAACATGCTTTGGATCAGATGAGGATCTCCGAGGAGAAGTTAGAACCAAGCCATGAGCCAATCTTTGGCTTCAACAACAAAGGATAGACTCCAGTGGAACATATCAACCTCCTTGTCTAAGTCGGGTTGCCTCTTCTTCATCGACATTTGAAAATATTTTCGTCGTGATCGACCAACCATCTTACTACAATGCTTTCTTTGGTCGATATGCTCTAGAAGAAATGGATGTTTTTGTCTCTTCCAAATACCTAATGCTGAAATTCTTAACAAAGCAATGATGGGGTACCATCAGAGGGGAACAATTTAATTCTCACGAATTATACTTCGCAACGGTTGACAAATACAAAAGGGAGTATTCTTCGTATTTTGATTCGTTTACTATTTTTCTACCTTTGGATAATGGATTCTTACATCCAACATTCGAAGCTAAAGTAAAAATCAACAAAACTGACAAACATACAAATGATAGGTACACTCCCTTGAAACGAAAAAGGAAGAGAGTCGATAACGTAAACTTGGCAGAGGAGGATGAAATCGTAATAGATTTAGATTCTTGAGGAGACAGAGAGGATAGAACCAATAGAGGATTTGGAGGATGTAAGCGTTAATCTAAAGGATGGAACCAAGGTTATCAAGATAGGGAATTGTTGACAGAACCTTTAAGAAGCAACCTAGTCCAGTTTTTGTAGCTCAACAAGGATGTTTTTGCTTGGACCCATTCAGACATGGTTGGAATCAATTCTTCTATCATAAGCCATGCCCTGAACATTAATCCTTCTGTAATCCCAGTTCGACAAAAGAAAAGGCAATACAATAGAGACCGATTGGAGGCTTTGAAGGAGGAAGTTAAAAAGATTAGAGACAAACGGATTCATCTGAGAAGTTTTTTTACCTCAAATGACTAGCCAATCCTGTGCTAGTAAAGAAGTCCAGCAGAAACTGGAGAACATGCATTGATTATATGGACTTAAACTAAGCTTGCCCTAAGGATTGTTATCCCCTTCCTCGGATAGACCAATCGGTCGATGCAACAAGTGGACATAAGATATTATCCCTTATGGAATCTTACTCAGAGTATAATCAGATTCTAATGCATAAACCCGACGAGGAGCATACAAGCTTTATCACTAACTGGGGAACATTTTGCTATAAAGTAATTCCCTTCGGATTGGAAAATGTAGGAGCAACATACCAAAGGTTAGATAACAGAATGTTCCAAGAGCAAATAGGAAAAAACATGGAAGTATATGTAGATGATATGCTAGTAAAATCTGCAAAAGCAGAGGACCACTTGAAGGACTTAGAGGAGATGTTAAACATCTGAAGAAAATACCAAATAAAACTAAACACACAAAAGTGTTCTTTTGGGGTCTAATCCGGAAAGTTTTAGGATATGTGGTAAGTGAGCATAGCATTAGGCTAGCCCTGATCAGATCCAAGCCATAAAAGAAATGGAGGAGCCTAAGATAAGCAGAGAAGTCATGAGCTTAAATGGAAAGGTAGCATCCCTTAGTAGGTTCATTTCCAAAGCCACCGACAAACGTGTCCACTTCTTTGATGTAATAAAGAAAAATAAAAACTTCGAATGGAATGAAGAGTGTAGAAAGGCTTTTCAAGAATTGAAAGACTATATGTGAAAACCTTGGATTCTTTCCAGCCTGGAGAAAGGGGAAGATTTATATCAGATGGTCATTTCAGAGTATGCGGTAAGTTCGGTACTTATAAGAGAAAGTGATGGCATTCAACACCTAATTTACTATGTACAAGGTTAAAGGATGCAGAAACTCGATACCCCGCAGTGGAAAAATTAGCATATTTCCTAATACTCATAGCACGGAAGCTCAGGGGTTATTTCTAGGCACATCCCATTAAGGTTCTAACTAATTTTCCATTAAAGAAAGTCTTCATCAAACCGGAAACTTCAGGAAGGTTAGCGAAATGGGGAATTGAGCTTAGCCGATATGTGATTAATTTCAACCTCAAGCAGCTATAAATGATAGGCTCTAGCAAATTTTCTGAATGAATGCACAAGCTTTATCACAGAACAACCAACCAAGGAAAGTGACCTAAAAGCTAAGTGGCAATTGTTTGTAGATGGAGCTTCAAACGAACAAGGAGTGGGGGCAGGATTGAACCTAGCGCTGCTTGCACTATGCAACGATGTTAGGGCTTTCAGCTACTAGCAATGTAGTCGAATACGAGTCAATGATGGAAGGTTTGAACCTAGCGCTACAATTGAAAATACCTCAAATAGAAATCTTTAGTGATTCACAACTAATGGTAAATCAGATAAAGCAAACCTAGCAAACCAAAGATGCCTAGTTGACCCTATATGTGAAAAAGATAATAAAGTTGTTTTCCCAGTTTGAGGATTTTTCAATGCATCAAATTCCAAGGGGGAGAACACCCAAGCTTATTCACTAGCCAAACTGGCCAGCTCTCGAGGAGTAGTCGAAAATTGAATAATTCCTGTAGGATATCATGAAAGACCCAGCATTGAACGTGAACAACCCGAAACGGGAAAAGAATTAATGGTCCTGACTAGATTCCAAATTTTGAGAAAAGAAAATGAAATGGATAAGGAGACTGCTTCAGATAAGGAACCTTCTTTAACAGAAATGCATTACCATTATGAAAATACCTGGATGGTTCCTATCATAGATTACCTTCTGAATGGGATTTTACCTCTTAGTAGGCACAAGAAGTGCGAAAAATGTCAAAGGTACTCCAAGATACCTCGACTACCTTCGAGTGAGTTAACCACTATTTTGATCCCATGGCCTTTTGATGTATGGGGAATAGATTTGATTGGGTCTCTACCAATTTCCAATGGTGGAGCAAAATATGCCGTAGTAGCTACTGATTACTTTACCAAATGGGTGGAAGTAGAACCCCTTTCCGACAATCACATCTAAGAAGGTGTTGAAGTTTGTGATAAAGAACATTGCTACTTGCTTTAGGATTCCATACAAAATCATATCAGATAATGGAACATAATTCGAAAGCGAAGAATTCACTCAATTCTTTGATAAAATAGGATCATCAAAAGCTTCTCCACAGTAGCACATCCAAGAGCAAATGGAGACATTGAGGCGTAAATAAAACCGTAAAGTCAATTCTTAAGAAATAACTGAATCAATCCAAAGGATTTTGGGCGGAAGAGTTACCCTTAGTACTTTGGGTTTATAGAAGTTCCATCAAAACGACGATAGGATATACCCTATTTTCTTTGACATATGGATGTGAAGCCATGCTGCCAATTAAGGTTAAAATCCCTTCACATAGAAGGATAGATTACGCATTTGATCCTAATCAAGAATTAAAGAAGGAATCCTTAGACCTAATACAAGGATTAAGAGATGAGGCTACAATCAGAACAACCGAATACCAAAGGAGAATCACAAAATACGAAACCTCAATGGTCAAAACTATAGCCCTCACAAAAGGAGATTTGGTCTTATGAAGGGTAATAACCAACACCAAGAATCCATCGGATGATCCGCTTGGCCCAAACAGGGAAGGACCCCTAATCATCCATCAAGAAGTCATACCGGGACATATCGACTATGCAAGCCAAGTGGTGATCTCATTTCAAGAACATGGAGCTCGGAACATTTAAGGCCACACTTCTCAATGATAAAGTGTAAAGGAAGGTCTTCTCAGAAAATATTCATGCAATTAAGGGTACGAAAACCCTCTCAAAGATCAAAGTAACTCAAGATGGGTCAAACTGCAAATGGATGAAAACCCTTGTCACCGCCGAGTTGGCTAGGGCAAGGCACCCTCCAGAGGGGGTGGTGTGTATGACTTTCTCCGCGCCCAAAACAGAAAGGGCCATGTTAAAGCATCAAAAGTGTAAGCCCCCGACCCACACCAGAAATGGTCGTGATGGAGCGTCTAATTAGCACGCCCTGCGTCTTCTCGTAGAAGAGTACTCCCTGCCTCTATTACGAACTAAGTGTGTCCTACCTCTGCTCACAGAAGAGCATGTCCTACCTCTGCTTACGTTCCACATAACCTGCAGAAGGGAACGCAAACCCCTATCTTCACCTACAATGGTCAGGAGAGGGCACCCTTTGGAGATGGGTGTAGTGTAAACCTCTATCGCCGCCTACGATCGCTAAGAGGAGCATCAAAAGTATAAGCTTTAATTCCGCGTCTACGATGGCCCAGTTTAAGCACCTAAGACCTTATCATCGCCTACAATGGCCCAGTTTAAGCACCTAAGACCTTATCATCGCCTACAATGGTCAGGATAAGGCTTCTCCTGTAGGGAGGTCGGGTAAGTCCTTGAGCCCTGCTTGTGGATAAGCTAACCAGGCACACTAGATGCACATGCCCAGAGAGTGGCCAACAAAGCACATACATCCTCTGCTTTGACGACAAAAGCCCAGAGAGTGGCTTGAGAAGCACATACATCTTCTGCTTCATAAAATCAAACCCAAAGGATGTGACGAAACTATTATTACTAAAAGATGATTTCTGGCTTTCCATCTCTAGTACCCGAACAAGGGATGGTTGGGGACTTCTATTATTACCAGAAGTGGATTTCTGGCCTTCAATCTCTAATACCCGAACAAGGGTTGGTTCAGGACTTCTATTTATTACCAGAAGTGGATTTCTGGTCTTCAATATCTAATACCCGAATAAGGGTTGCTTCGGGACTTCTATTACAATCAGAAGTGGATTTCTGGTCTTCGATTCTTAATACCCGAACAACGACTAGTTCGAGGCTTCTATTATTATCAGAAGTGGATTTCTGGATTTCAAACTCTAATACCTAAACAAGGGTTTGTTTAGGACTTCTATTAATACAAAATGTGAATTTTTGGTCTTCAATCTCTAGCGCTCATATAAGGGTTAGTTCGGGACTCCTATTAATATCTGAGGTGGATCTTTGACCTTCAACCTATAATGCCTGAATAAGGGTGAGGTTATAAATTTATATTAGGGATACCTGAGTAAGGGTCTTCGGACTTCCATTATATATCTAGTAGGTGTCTATAGAGACGGTGTTATGAGCATTTCATCATAGAATCTGATATTAATGATGACGTCCATTTGCAATTGGCAAGCAGGAAGTTCCCCAAACTCTCTTCTTTATTTTTCAATAAAAAGATAAAAGTATAGATAAGTATTGAGCAACAGATGCAAGATTAATGTATTATTAAGACTCAATCCCCAAACAACAACTTATTCAGAGCATATCTAGGTGATTATAGAAACTAACATGAAATATCAAATTTTGAAATTCACGCAGGAATAATACAAGGAAGTCCAGAAAGGAAGTTTGACTTGAAAAGTCGAAAATACCCCTTCATTAGTGAGTGTTACCAACTAAATAAAGAACTGAAACAGGCTAGAGGTGAAGGGGTAACGGACCGCCACTAGTATAAAGGATTCTTCCATAAACAAAAGCCATGCTAAGGTAAAGCCGAAAGCATAATGGAACAGTCCAAGAGCTTGGCAACCGACACCTACACTGACTAAAAGAGCTCAAAATTTATACAAAGAAAGGATACCGGCAGGGTGGTCCCGGCACACTGGGTAAACAACAGAGGGTCACCCAAAGCCGGAAGTCAATGAAGAAAGAGGCCGAGAATTCTACAAACCGAGTCCCAGAAGGACAAAAGGGCTGCCGGCATTAACTTGCTTAAAGCAGGTACATTAAAAGGCCAAAGGCACCAAAAGCACGAAGTTTAAGACACGAGGAAATAAACCGAGAGTAAGTTGCCGAGACCCTAGTTAGATGGAT
Source organism: Allium sativum (assembly GCA_030737875.1). NCBI lineage: Eukaryota > Viridiplantae > Streptophyta > Magnoliopsida > Asparagales > Amaryllidaceae > Allium > Allium sativum. The sequence continues at coordinate 742,771,017 of CM060909.1, read as the reverse complement.
ACCGAGAGGACATTTTAGTAAGCAACTAGTAATGCACCGGAAGCAACCCTTTAGAAAGCCAAGGTACACTGTAGAGACCTAACGACAAGCATGCTGGAACTTCGAAGAGAGACAAGCTATCCACACTAATATGCTTAGTGTCGATACCGACATAGTTGTTGGATCTGGTAGTCATCCACTTGAATCATAATGGCAAGTTCCATAAAGAGTCAAATAGCAAATCTGGAAGCTCATAGCCAGAAGCACATATCCGAAAGCTAATATTCGGGATCTTATATCCGGGATACTAAAGCCTTCCCAAACCTATCCATACCGACAGGCTCGGTACCCTAACAAAGAAGATAGACATGAAATCAAGGGAATGCTCCAAAGACCAAAACCATCTTTCGAGAGCAAGAACCGTCGCCCTAAAGCTTCCGGAAACAAAGGGAAAGGCAGCCGAAGGCTAAAGCTTTCAAAACTGGAGGGAAAAGTCGATGACAGGGGCTTTTTCTAGCCTAATAACAAAAGGGGCCCTGATCTGTTTATAAATAAAACTCTAAGGATTTTATTTTCAGGGATGAATTTTTATTCCTCAATCTTGTTCTTTTTATTTCAAGAGAAAACCCTAATTTCTAAATCGAATTGGGGATTTCTTCAAATCTTGTAATATATCTTCAATTAATAAAAAGGAAGAAGCCCTGGACTTAAGCAATTCTCGATTTGATAATCATATTGTGTTTATAATGATAATACAAGAAGTTAATACAAACCTTTCTTATGATAAAGCTTATCACGGCTTAGTCGAATGAGGGAAGGTCATATGGGAAACCAAGGCTTCCCCGTTTTTGGACAGTCATTACACCACTTAGCTCCTTCATAGTAAGCCTAATGCAACCCAATCAGGGAAGGAAGCTTGCTGTGAACTTGTGACTTGATATATTATGCAACCAAGGCCTACCCAGGCTGGTTCAATGTGGAAGTATCATATAAGTTGCTTGTATCATGTAAACAACCCTTACGTTGTGAGGCATTAGTCTGTTTCCTTTTAGCACAATATATATCATTTTTTGTCCAAGATCTAAGGGTGGCTGTGATATGAAGTTTCAGCCTTATTAAACTTGTAAAACCTTTCTCCTAAGGTAGTCATTGACTTTGTGGTTCCGTAAGTGTGATGCTCACGCTTTGGGGGAAGAGTAACTAATCTTTGGATTCAAGGTCCGGACGCCTAGGAAAGGGTAGAACTTGTTAGGCATACCGATTTATAATCATATTCCAGTAACCTTTAGACCACTTACGCATCAAACTATTAAACACACGCATTTCTCATCCTAGTTTGAGTGTTGACGAAAAATATCGTTAACAACACATACGTCACTATTCATTGTTTTTTGTTCTTCCTATGCAGCATTATATGAAACTTATAACCATTTACAAAGCAACCGTTCTAGCACTACACTAAATTACTTGGTCCTTGTGCAAGTAAATATAATTGATGCATAATACCATCAAGTTGGAATGAAAATTATAAAAGGAAAAACAAGTGATAAGCAAACAATTCATACATCCAAAGTCATATAATATATTAGCTTACATAATTTAAGTCAAAAAATTACATATGATTTTAACCATTTGTGAAATATTAATTCCAATGTCATATCAATGAAATTCTCATCCTTTTGTGAACATTTTCCTCATAGTACGCCTTTGCATTTCCTCAGCATAAATTAGTTTTTTGTTGATGTTATATTATGTACGTCTAACTATAATGAAATTCAAAGTAACTTACATTATCAAATCTTTCAATTTAGGACAACATAAAAGTATGTATTTATGCTTAGCAAGACATTCTATTGGGTCAACCTTTTCCTGAAGAATGCATTCAATAATACCCAACCCAACTGACAAAAATGGTGGTCATTAATCAGATATTTCCTCTCCTCCATTGTCATTTCTTGGAGCTAGATTCCTTATTGTTTCCACATTCGGGCCAAATAACATGATGTAAAGTTTGACACTTCATCTATAAGATAAGCTTTAGCTATTGATCATTCAACATATGCTTTATTACCTGCTTTCTTTTTCAAATAGTATAAAAACCTAAATTATACATTAAAATTAGAAAACAATCCATAAAATTACTAGAATAAATTATGAATGAACCTCCCAAAAGGATACATCCTTTGATATTGAACAGGACCACCTACTTTTGCTTTATATGGAATATGGATGGGAAAATTATCCATAGAATCGAAGAAGGAAGGAGGAAGTATTTTCTCAAGCTTACAAATTATTTCAACAACATTATTTCCCAGCAACCTCATGTAATCAACACTTAGTTTTTTTGCACAAATATCACGAAAGAAATTATTAAGTTCAACTAATGTTTTCCAAATATTTTTTGATAAAAATGGGCGAAACACTATAGCAAAATTCTTTGCATAAATTCATGACATTCATGACCTTTAAACCCACTAATTTTAGTTTCAAACTCGTTGACACATCTTTAAATATTAGAGGCACATCCAACTGGAAAGCATGTTCATTTAACCCATTGACAAACATATTTTTTGTTCTTTTTTCTGAAGACAAAAAGGAGCTTTAGGCATGTAATAATTACCGTTAGAACTTTTAACTAATCTCATCCATTGTTGTTTGCAAAAAATGTTAAATTTTATGATACTAAATAGTAGAATTGAAGTGGATGGAAGTAGCTTCGTGTCAGAGAAGACAGTTCGCAAATCGGAGTTCATAAGTGAAAGTTACAGGAATTGAAGTGCTTGGTTTCAACATGGTTCAACGACAGACGTCTGTCGTAGGAACGACAAACGTCTAAGGGTATGAGGTGGAGTTTCCTGAGAGTTCTGACAGATGTCTGTCACTTTCTAACAGACGTCTGTGTAGAAGCAAATACTGTGACAAACGTCTGAGGGATAGAGTGACAGATGTCTATGTTGCTAGGGAATGATTTGTCGAGCCTTTGGACAGATGTCTGTCACAATACGACAGACGTCTAAGGCAATTTTTTGGTTGTTTCGAGCTGAAGACTTAACAGGCTGATTTGTAAAAGACGCCCCGCCCCACACCAGCCGACATTTCCCTTGAAGTGTGCTATGCCAATGTCCAACCAGCACGGGACGGTCGTCAAAAGAAAGGGATTTGAAACTATGAATCACCAAAGAACCTGTAGTATATCTCATAGCGCATGGAATAAAATATGATAATAACATAACTTGACATAAAACAAGCGAGACAGTGCATAAGATGAAAACTAAACCATTATAGCAGCGGAAACCAAAATACAGCTTATGATCCCAACCATCATCATTACAACTCCATATTGTCTCTAAAGCAAAATAGAAAAGGTACACTACTAATGCCCAAAGCAGTGACCAGCAACAACATAGGGAGAATATATGTAAATAGTACATGGAAGCCTCCTGCTTGTCTCTGGACAGCTACTCGTCCATAACCACCTAACATGTCTCTAGTCTGCTCGTTTATGAGCACCTAGAGTAATAAGAAGAGACATAAAACTCCGGGTCCGACAAAAGTCTAGTATGAGCAATAGTAGCAAAATAAAGCAGTAATAGGTATAAATAATCATACCTGTACCTGGACCTGCAACCAAAGAGTTAGCACAACAAGATGTACAATACCCTAAGGTAAGTACTAACATAGAGTGTAAAATGGGAGTGTGCGTGTCATGGTGATAGAAAACATCAAATATAGCAATCATCCACACATCTTTCACTCAGTGCGTAAAGCATACGATATCCACCACTTTGGTCACCAAATCCTTTGCTACGACCACTTGCTCGTGGCAGTCTTAATGACTTCATTGCGCTGGTCGATGTCCACTAATCCTTTGCTATGATCACTTTGCCCTTGGGAGTCCTAATGGTCCCATTGCACTGATCCATAGCCATGCTACGATCACTTGCACTCGGGAGTCTTAATGATCTCATTTCGCTGATCCATAGCCACTAATCTGTCTCTCAATGGTGAACTAAAGCTATAGATATCGATAACCCCTTTGCACACGTCCCGCAGCAAAGCCCAACTCATGAAGTTAACTCGTTGGTTCCCATTTGGATCCTGAGTTCTAACTTCCCATTTAGACTACCTTTGCATCTCGGGTTTTTAGTCCTCTTCAGTTTGTGGTTCAATTTCCATTCAGTTCGCGATACAAAGCAGCTTGCGGCTCGAAGTATGCTCAGCTTGTAACCTCATCCGGGTCGTGATCTGAGGTCGGCTCGTGGGTTCCAGTTCGATCGAGTCGTAGTCCATGGGCATTCTCCGATTCATGACTCCCATTCGGCTTGTGGTGTAAGTGCTCGGCTCGCGGAGGTGTCTTGTGGTTCAAGCTTTGGATCATGGTTTGCACCTTGGTATCGGTTCGTGGCTTGTAGAGGGGAACATGAGTAAGGGTCGGCTCGTAGAGTCCTTCACGATGGGGGGGGGGGGGGGTATGACCAATTTCCTACAACTTTTCCAGCGATCTATTTATGCCATACGACGGCGTTTTCGACCATTATAACTTTTCTATGCAATCAAAATTCATACCAAATAGTAGTAATAACATATAGGATCAACCATAAATAACAAAACAACAAGTTAACATGTTAATATGGATCAACATACCCAAAACCCTTGTTTCCCCTTAATCCTGTTTAGCTATATTTAGCAGTAGGATTAGCAAACTTAATCCTAACTAATCCAGTTTTCTAAAAGAGGCATAAAATAATATTTCAGAATTTATACATATTTTTCCATATTTTTATGAGTCATAATTTTGCTAATTGTCACTAATCACCCCTAATTAGCCGTAATTAGTGTAAAAACGTGCTAATCACTCACCTTAGCCACAAAAAAAATTCTGATCTGAAATTCTAACTGCTTTTGCATGGATCCTAATGTATTCCAGCAGGTCTATCTTGACTTCTTTGCTAATCCGCCTTAATTTGATGTAGATTAGGCTAATATTTGATTAGAAAGTGATTAAAGATGAATTTAAAAGGTGGAGGCCATTACTAGGTTTCAAGAGAAGTTAGTGGCAGCTAGAAAACTAAAATGAAATGTTTTCCCAAATTCTTTTAGCTCTCCCATAACCCTAATCCCGAAATGGGTTATGGGTCTAACTGCTAATTAACCAGCTAAGCCCAATTATGTTGTTTTTCACCTTCTAAACCTTGTTTCAGCCATATCTCTTAAACGGTAAGTCCATTTGATTAATGTGACAACTCTACAGAAAGGTAAACCATCATCTGAATCCAATGGAAGTGGTTTTAGATCAAAACTTCTTACCAGTCAAAAGTTATAGGCAAAATAAGATTTGCTAGGGGTAAAACGGTCATTTAAAAATCGGCAAAATTCGTGAACATTGGAAATGACCCCAATAGTCGTTCCCCAAAGTTACAAGACCATACGACTTCGTATGTGAATGAAATAAATATTCTACGATTCTCCGATGCGTATAATGTCGGTCGTTATAGTCTCCCCCCTTAAGAAATTTTGCCTCTGAAATTCCTTAACTCAGAACACAGCCAAAAGGTCCCGTATGCCTATCAACCATTTGCCACAATCAAACATATAAAATAAACACAATCAAACATATAAAATAAACACAACAAGCCTAACCTAGCATGCAGAATAACTATATCACGATTTAAGACCTTACCAGGCAAAGAGTTTTGGATACGACTTCCTTATGCCCTCCTTTGTTTCCCAAGTGCAATCATCCTATTATCGCCCCACTGGACCTTGACTAGTTCCACCGTCTTCCTTTGAAGTTGTTTCGTATCGTGTCCGACAATACGAATCGTCCTGCGGCTCCCAATTTCCTCGGATTCTACCTCGATATCATCCAACTGATCTGGTGAAATAGTCATATAAGCATCGTGCACGAACTTTTCTTAATTGGGAAACATGAAATACGTTGTGGACTCCCGCCATCTTTTTAGGCAACCCAACTTTATACGCTAAATTCCCAACTTGTTCGAGAACTGGAAATAGACTAATAAATCTTGGTGTCAATTTACCTCTTCTACCAAATCGAATCACACTCTTTAATAATGGAGAAATCTTGACGAATACCAAGTCGGAGAATTTCAAATCTCTTCGCCTTTTATCAGCATAACTCTTCTGCCTATCTTAGGAAGCCTTCATTTGTTGTTGAATAACTTTGATCTTATCCGAAGTTTCTCTTATTACATCTGGCCCAAGAACAAATTTCTCATCGGTTTCCAACCAACATGATGGCGAGTTGCATGGTCTTTCGTACAAAGCTTCAAATGGATCCATACCAATGCTTGACTGATAACTTTAATTATATGCGAACTCAACCAGATGCAAATGGTCATCCCATGAACCCCCAAAATCCAATATACAAGCTCTCAAGAGATCGTCTAATATGCGATTCACCCTCTTTGTTTGGCCGTCGGTTTGAGGACGGTACACGATACTAAGATGTAATTCTGACCCTAAAGCCTCTTGTAAACTCTTCCAAAACCCACTAGTAGATAATGGATCTCGGTCACTCACAATACCTTTAGGTACTCCCTGAAATCTCACTACCCACTTCATATACAGTTCCACTAACTTAGTTGTCGTTCTATTCGAATTGACCGATATAAACCTAGCACTTTTGGCCAGTCGATCCACAATCACCCAAATACTATCATGACCAAATCTAGTCCTTGGTAAACCATCTATAAAATCCATTGAGACTTGTTCCCATTTCCATTCAGGAAGTTCCAATGGATGCAACAAACCACTAGGCTTATTTTGCTCGGCTTTAACTAACTGGCAGTTCATGCACTTTGATATAAACTTCCCAACATCTCTCTTTGTCCCTTCCCAGTAGTAGGTCTGCTTCATGTCTCGATACATTTTGTAACCACCGGGATGTATAATCAGTTACGAGTGATGACACTCTCTAAGCACTTCATCTCTTAATCCACTAACATTGGGTACAACTAGTCTCCCATTCTTCCAAAGCCATCCTTCTCGATCGAGACCATCCTTGTTCATTCTCTCGTCATCGATACCCATCTCTACCTTGGAGATGATTTCCAATAGATTAGGATCGTCCGTTTGACTGGAGCCAATCCGCTCAATCAAAGTTAGTCTGATCGCCAAACTTGTTAATATCTCTGGATCCAATTCGCACTTAGGTCTGAAATCATATCATGCGATATCGCAATTGCTTCCATTCCAGAAACATAGCCCCCAAATTGGTGTGTCTCCTACTCAATGCGTCGGCTACCGCTTTGCCCTTCCCGGGTGTGTATGCGATATTAAAATCATATGAAGCCAAGAACTCTAACCATCTCTACTGACGAAGATTTAAATCCTTCTGAGAGAAAAGATACTTTAATGACCGATGATCGATAAATAACTCGAATTTTTCTCCCAAGGGATAATGTCTCCACATCTTTAATGCGAACACGATCGCTACCAATTCCAAATCATGGGTAGGATATCTTTTCTCATGCGATTTCAGTTGTCGACTAGCATAATCTACAACCCTACCTCCTTGCATCAGTACATCACCAACTTCGGTACCACATACATCCGTGTATACCATCATCTCTTCGTTCCCTTTAGGAATAACTTAAACTAGTGCGCACATTAACTTTTCCTTTAGGCTCTTAAATGCATTCTCACACCTTTCGTCCCAAACGAAAGCTCGATTCTTCTTGGTCAACTGAGTCAACGGTGCTGCTATCTTGGAGAAGTCTTGGATAAACTTACGATAATATCCAGTTAACCCCAAGAAAGTCCTCACATCCTTTCATTCTTGGGCGTAGACCAATCTATCACCGTAGCCACTTTTGCAGGGTCCATGGAAATACCATTTTCTGAAACAATATGGCCCAAGAATCTCACTTTCCTCCTCCAGAAGTGACACTTAGGAATTTTTTCTTTCAGTTGGTGTTTCCTCAACACCTCCATTACTGTCCTCAAATGTTCCTTGTGTTCACATCTGTCCTCGAGTAAACCAAGATATCGTCCACGAACACAAGAACAAACTTATTTAGTTGATCCCTGAATACCCTATTCATAAGATCCGCAAAATATATTGGTGCATTGGTCAATCTGAATGGCATGACCAACCACTCGTAGTGTAACACCCCACTCCCGCTATGATCACTCACTAAGGGAATGCCATAGCATTGGTGGAGTATTTTAGTGAATATAGAACAGAAAAATTACAACAAGACAGATATAAATAGTACTTGAAATTTTAAAACATCATCTCATAACAGCGGAAGTAAAACATGTCTGGTTACATCATAAAACCACAATAAAGGTCAAGTACAATATCCATCAAAATAAAGAAGTACATAATCCCACTCTCATACAATAGCCAAACAAAAGAAAAGATAACTGGATAACTGGAGCTTTACATCTATCCAAGCTCCTAAAGACTGGAACAGCAATCCGATCAAGCTCCACTACTGCTAGGATCCACCGTAGGACCTGAGGGTTGGGAAAAAGATAAAAACAACAGGGTCAGACATAAGTCTGAGCGAGTCCTATAACTTTAACAATACAATCGTTAAAGTAACCAGAGAAGACATAAACTGATATACGGTAACATATAGGGATGAATGGCTACCCTAAGCAGTCAACTAAACGAAGATAAAGGATAAAGACGCATCTACCCTCCCTAAGGTAAATTACTAAACTGCACCACACTAGTCGTTCCTAACTTAAAGGTTGATCCCACCCAAGGACTTATAAAATTTACTAATTAGTACCTGCGTACCCCTAGGTGACCAAGTAGGCGCCACGGGGCCCTACAATCCACTAGGTGTACACACTACTTCCCATTCGATCGGCTCCCTAACGTAGATACCCGTGCTGGCCCCACCGTGGGATGTATCATTCCCCAATGTGGCAACCTGATGGAACTAAAGGTGCACGGCTTATATCTACTCGATGCAACAACGGCTTACCTACCAGCCCGGGCCCACTCACGCATATGAAGCCCGTTGGACTTGCGTTGCCACCGCTAACCCGTTTGCCTCTTACAGTCAAGCCCAGTATGCGTGTCCCGTCCTCGACATGGGTCGAGCCCACAAAGATACGTATGGGTTACTGGTTGAAATGGGCCTCCACAAGCTACCCACCTAAGCTTGTCCCTTTTTCTAGTATATCCCACTTAACCCTTTAATCATGTTTTAATTACATGTTCCATTTTGGTTAAGTATTCTAATCGTATTTCCTATTGCCACCCAAGGCAACCACTAGATTTTCTCATGCCACCCGAGGCACCCACTTAACCCCTCATGTCCCTCTACATGCTAATATGGTTAAGTGTTTCTTAATTAATTAATTAAGAACGTAACCTTTGTAAAGACCTCTCACATTAGACTGTCTTTTATGACCGCTGGTTAAGCCGGTTGGGTCCGGGCAGCCTTATGTCATAACAGAGTCTAACCTCGTGTCTTTACATTAATTACGTATTTAGTTTGTGCCTAAGACCTCTCACATTGGGCTAACATTTGTAGCAACTGGTTAAGCCGGTTGGGTCCGGGCAGTTTTACGCTACAACTGAGTCCAACCTCGTGTCTTAGTCAATTAATTACACCTAATTAATCACCCTCATAATTTTATATTAATTATCCCTAATTAATCAAGTTTTCTTAACATGGGTAGACCTAACTTAATAGGTAAATTCCCATGGGGTAGACCTAACTCAATAGGTAAATTCCCAACACATAGTATGGGTACACCTAACCAAATAGGCAAATTCCCATACTATGTTTATTTATTTTGTGTTATGCATAATTATATTAATTTCACACAATCTTATTAACTTATGCATTTAATTACCCCATCGTTCCCACGTAATTTCGTTCATGATATAACACATATAAAAGGTGTCAACTTGCATATGAATGAACATGTTTCAAAGGTGCCATCTTGCATATTAACAAACACATAACTTGCATATGAACTTGCATAACATGTCACATAACTTGCATATAATATGTCACATAACTTACATATTCATTTTGCATAACAAACTTGCATATTAGCTTATAGACTTGCATAATGTGTCATCATGAACTTGCATATTAATAAACATGTAACTTGCATATTTACATACATGTAACTCGCATATTAACAAACATGTAACTTGCATATAAAGAAACATGTAACTTGCATATTTACATACATGTAACTTGCATATTAACAAACATGTAACTTGCATATTAACAAACATGTAACTTGCATATTTACATACATGTAACTTGCATATTAACAAACATGTAACTTGCATATTTACATACATGTAACTTGCATATTAACAAACATGTAACTTGCATATTTACATACATGTAACTTGCATAGCATATTACCATGAACTTGCATAACATGCATATGATTACATAGCCCACAACTTGCATATTTAGCATCATGCAAACATAACATACATCATATTAAACTTGCATAAGCTTACATACTCAACATGCATAAACATAAGATTAATGCTAACATCATATCATATGATTCAAAGCTCATTAACCCACATACAAAACCATAAATCTCATCACATCTCATCTAATTAGTTTACCAAAAGATCATCAAAGTGATAGAAACTCACAACTAGCAACTTTGAACACCAAATGAAGAAGATTAAGATGCTAAGAAGGGATTAGAAGTTGATTAGAGAGTGATTAGTATGCAACCCTCTTCATAAAATTAGTGGAGGCCATGAGAGCTAGCATTTTGCCATAGTTTAGTCACTAGGTTTAATTATGAATGAATTAGGGTAGGTTAGGGTCTTATTTATAGATTAGGCAAGTGTTTTAGGCCATAGGATTAACCCTAGATTCAATCCAAGCCATCAAAGCATGTCTTGGGGAAGAAGTCAAGTGTAGGAACCATCTAGGGCCTTTAGATTAAAGATGGACCATGAGAACCATTCAAATGCAAAATCTGCACTTGAGCGAATCGGCCCACGGGTTGACAGCCAAACACCCTGGATTAACCCCTAGTCGACCCAGCGGGCTCGGGTCGACTTCAAAAATCGGCCGGTTCGGTTATTCCCCTCTCCCAATTCGCTGTTTTGAGCATTTTTGCATATTTATTTATTAAATTTTCAATTATATATATATATATATATATATATATATATATATCAATATATATATATATATATCTACACAACCCATTTCACTTAATTAAGTATACTTTAATTTGGGAATTTTCGTGAAACTTCGCGAGGCCATATCTTGGTCATACGGACTCCGATTTTCGAAAACTCGGACTCTATTTCGCGTATTTTTCCGAGACGAACGCAATGGCATAGCCCGTTTCCCTTGATTCCCATTTTAGAATTAAATTCTGCCTCGATTTATGTTATTACAGGTTATTGAAAATACGGGTTGTTACATTCTCCCCTCCTTAAAGGATTTCGTCCCCGAAATCTTCAAGTTAGGAAGAACGTATCCTACCATCCAATCATCCATCTACTCAAAGCATCATCCACGAGCAATCATTGTCCTTACAAGATTCTAAATGCTGGATGGATATATGCAAAAGTGTGTGTATATGTACTTACCTAATGCAAAAATCAGGCGGTTACTGATACAGTAAACCTCCTTAATGCAAACCATGATAGTGCCATGCATCCAATATGTATGCGAAACCCTATTGACACATACAAATTTCTACATGCGTGCACAACCATACACAAAAATGCATCATCCATATGATAACACAGCCATGATACATCCATCAATCTAACTACCACATCCATTTATGCAATATGCAACATGAAGTGACTGAGCCGATCTAGTGCCTAATGTGTGTGTATATGCATCCACGAGCAACCACTAGCAAACAATTGCATCCATATGCATCCATCAACCATAACATGTTTCAAACACATGTTTCAACCATAGGTTTTACCCTATCTAAAGGTCATAGGTATTAGCGAGAGGATATACTAAAGATAAGATAAGTACTAGACAAGCAATAAAGGAGAAGTTAAAAGACATACTCTCAAAAAGAAATGGATACAAAGAACGCATCTTTGCTTCCGTCTCCCAAGTAGCATTGCTTTCGTCATCTCCCCATTGCACTTTAACTAGCTGAACTTCTCTGTTCCTCAACTTCCTAGTTTCTGACCCAAGGATGCGAGTAGGAGCTCGTCGAATCGTCGCATCACGCTCTACCTCTACATCTCTAAGCAAGCTCGGCTCTACCACCTCCGCGGTCTCATGTAAGCACTTCCTCAAATGTGATACATGGAATACATCATGAACACCACTAAGTCTGTCGGGCAACTCCACCCTATATGCCATCCGTCCAATCCTTTCCTTAATAGGAAACGGCCCAACAAATCTCGGTGCTAACTTCCCTACGGACCCAAAGCGAACAACATTTCTCAATGGAGATACTTTGACAAAAACCATGTCCCCAACCTCAAACTCAAGATCCGTCCTTCTCCGATCCGCATAAGATTTCTGTCTATCTTGCGCTGCTTTCATCCTTTTTCGAATTAAATCAATCTTCTCTGAAGTCTCTCTAACCATATCCGGCCCAAGCAAGATCTTATCCGTAGATTCCCACCAACATGTAGGAGATCGACAAGGCCTTCCATAAAGAGCTTCGAAAGGAGCCATACCAATACTGGACTGAAAGCTGTTATTATATGCGAACTCCACCAAAGGAAGATGTTCTTCCCATGTACCTCCAAAATCCAAGATACAAAGCCTCAAAAGATCTTCTAAGATACGGTTCACCCTCTCAGTCTGACCGTCCGTCTGAGGATGATATGCGGTGCTCAAACACAACTGAGTCCCTACCGCCTCTTGCAAACTTCTCCAAAACTCACTAGTGAAAATAGGATCTCGATCACTCACAATGCTGGATGGTACGCCATGCAATCTAACAATCTCTCTAACATAGACTGAAGCAAGCCATGGAGCGGTCCTCTTACTCTTTACGGGTATAAAATGGGCACTCTTGGTAAGTCTGTCTACCACAACCCAAATTCCCGTATTGCCCTTCCTCGATCTCGGTAACCCGTCGATGAAATCCATCGAGACACTATCCCACTTCCACTGTGGAACTTCCAATGGGTGTAGCAACCCACCGGGTTTCCTTTGCTCCACTTTAACTTGTTGGCACACTAAGCATCTAGCCACATACTCGGCCACATCTTTCTTCATACCGGCCCAGAAGAAAACTCTCTTCATGTCTTGGTACATTTTGTCTCCACCGGGATGAATAGTCATTCTTGAACGATGTGCATCATCCAAAATAGCCTTCTTCAAACCCTCATCTTGCGGTACACAAAGTCTACCGTCTCTATGCAACCATCCCTTATCATCTATGGTGTATCTACCCAAATGGCTGGACGACTCCCCTCTTATAAGCTTCTCTACCAACACAACCAACTGTGGGTCGTCTCGCTGAGCCTCGCCAATCCGTCTCAAAAGAGTAGGTCTAACCTCCAAGGATGCCAACAAACCAGGTACAAAATCAACAGAAGGTCTGAAGTCAAACAAAGAAAGAAACTCCAAGCTTCGTCGTTCCACGAACAATGGACTCAAAGATAGCCTTTTTCTACTCAAGGCGTCTGCCACCACGTTACCCTTACCAGGGGTATACGCTATCTCGAAATCATAGGATGCTAAGAACTCCATCCACCTTTGCTGTCTTAAGTTTAAATCCTTCTGAGAGAATAAGTACTTCAATGATTTATGGTCGGTGAACAACTCGAATCTCTCACCAAGAAGATAATGGCGCCAAGACTTAAGTGCGAAAACAATCGCGGCCAACTCTAGATCATGGGTAGGGTAATTCTTCTCATGCACTCTCAATTGTCTCCCTCCATAGGCTATTACCCTTCCCTCCTGCATCAAGACTGCGCCTAATCCTGTTCCACAAGCATCGGTATAAACAACAAACGGCTTACTCCCATCCGGGAGCACTAAAACTGGAGCGGTGGTCAAAGCTCTCTTTAACCGTCGGAAAGCATCATCACAATCTACATCCCACGAGAAAACCAGATTCTTTTTCGTCAAGCGGGTTAATGGGGCTGATATCTTCGCGAAGTCTTTGATGAACTTCCTATAATATCCTGCCAACCCCAAGAAACTTCTTACCTCGGTAGCATTTCTAGGAACTTTCCAATCCTGGATAGATACTATCTTTGCGGGATCCACAGCTATCCCTTCCTTAGAGACCACATGCCCTAAGAATCGCACTTCTCTTCTCCAAAAATGGCATTTAGAGAATTTAGCTTTAAGACTATGCGCTCGAAGAGTCTCCAACACTTCCTTGAGATGTAAGGCATGCTCTTCTTCATTCTTGGAAAAGACCAAGATGTCATCCACAAAAACTACTACAAACTTATTCAGATATTCTCTGAACACTCTACTCATGAGATCAACAAAGTATGCGGGGGCGTTTGTCAACCCAAATGGCATCACTAGCCACTCATAAAAACCATCCGGAGTCCGGAAAGCAGTCTTCTCTATACTGTCCTCCGCCACTCTTAACTGATGAAACCCTGTAGCTAAGTCCATCTGCGAAAATACTGACGCGCCAACCAACTGATCAAAGAGATCATCTATCCTCGGTAATGGGTGTCTATTCTTCTTCGTGAGCTTATTAAGTTCTCTATAATCCACACAAAGTCTGAGGGACCCATCCGCCTTCGTGGCAAACACTACTGGAGCTCCCCACTCCGATATACTTCGCCTTATGAACCCCTTCTCAAGCAACTCCCCTACTTGCTTATGAAGTTCTCTTCTCTCACGAGGAGCCATGTGGCGTACTGGAAAAGACACTGGTTTGGCATTATCCACCAAATAAATTCGGAAATCTATCTCCCGCTTCGGAGGCAAACCCTTTACTTCTTCAAACACATCCGGATATTCCCGGACTACTCTGACAGAACACAAACTCTCGACCGAAGCATCGAGCGATTCAAGATAACTTAGCAAAACAGATTCCATGGGATTGCAAGAGATCTCGAGAGTGTTACCCAAGCGGGTCATGAGCCTGACAACTCTCCTTTCGCAATCAAGAACGGCACCATTACTGGATAACCAGTCCATGCCCAAGATCAACCCATAGCCCGTGAAGCCCAATACAAAAGCATCACATCTAAACTCAACGCTAAGTATAGAAATCTTCAAACCCAAACATATCATAGACAGATATATGGAGCCCCCAATTGGGTTTGAGACAACCAAGGGATCATCAACTAGACTGGTGTCTAAGTGCAGTGACTCAACTAACGATGATGAGATAAAAGAATGCGATGCGCCAGAGTCAAACAAAGTACGAACTGGATGATCAAACAGAAAAACCAGACTTTCAACGGAAATAGTTCTACCTCTCTGCTGAATCGGTGGAACTGAGAGAACCTGAACTTGCCCCCCTGACTGAGGTGGTGCTATAAGAGCTTGCACCTGGCCTCCTGAGGTAGACCCCGTCTTCTGCCCCTTCTTTGGGCAGTTTTTCACAAGATGCCCTGCTTCACCACAATGAAAGCAACCGGTTTTCTTCTTTTTGCGACAATCCTTACTAAGGTGTCCTGGTGTTCCACAATTGAAGCACTTCTTCTTCGTCTTCTTTTTGTCACCATTGCCTTTTCCGCCCTTGCCTTGTTGTTGCTGTTGCGGTTTCTTCTGATCCCCCTTTTTCTCTGGTGCCTTAGAATTCTTATCATCCTCATGCATAAGTGCCATGTAGACAAGCTTCTCAAAAGTGGCCCCCATAGGAATGTGAGTCATAGCTATTCCTTGCAATGGTTTGTTCAAGCCTCTAACGAACCTCAAAGCCTTCTTCTCCGGTGTATTCACCAACTCTATGCCAAACCTTGCTAATTGATTGAATTTGTTGACATATTCTTTCACCGTGAGATTCCCTTGCTTCAAATTCAAGAACTTCTCCATAAACAGATTCTCTTCCGCCCTTGAGAGAAACTTAGCCCCAAACCTTTGCTTAAAATCTGCCCAAGAGTCAACAGGGCGTTCTCCATTAGTGACCTCCCACCAGAATGAGGCCTCTCCCTTCATTAACCAAGCCGCCAACTTGACTTTCTTTCCCTCTTCCACTTCAAAGATATCTAGCAACTCTTCCACTTCCTTAAGCCAATCTCTAGCCTCTACGAAAGTCTCTGAACCAAGAAAAGGTTTTCCTCCTATAGCCTTGAACTCCTTGCAAACCTTAGCAAAATTATCCACTCTAGGCTGAGGAGGAGGAGCGGTTGTCTCTGGTGTAGTAGCATTGGCCGGACCCGCAGCCGCGGCCCTAGCCTCTTGCAACCTCCTATACCATAGTGGTATAACTAAACCCTCCGGGATGTTAAGATCTTCAGCCATGCTGAAACGAAAGAGGAAAGATTCAAAAAGGAGATTCCGAAAGATAAAGATATGGCTATTGGGGATTATGCTTTTCTTTTTCAAAAACTTTTTCTCTTAGAAGACATGCTTTTAAAAATCCTTTCTTCGAAAATACTCTTAGAAAGTAGTTTTTCTCAAAAATTTTATCTGTTCTGGTAACCTTAAGCTCTGATACCACGTGTAACACCCCACTCCCGCTATGATCACTCACTAAGGGAATGCCATAGCATTGGTGGAGTATTTTAGTGAATATAGAACAGAAAAATTACAACAAGACAGATATAAATAGTACTTGAAATTTTAAAACATCATCTCATAACAGCGGAAGTAAAACATGTCTGGTTACATCATAAAACCACAATAAAGGTCAAGTACAATATCCATCAAAATAAAGAAGTACATAATCCCACTCTCATACAATAGCCAAACAAAAGAAAAGATAACTGGATAACTGGAGCTTTACATCTATCCAAGCTCCTAAAGACTGGAACAGCAATCCGATCAAGCTCCACTACTGCTAGGATCCACCGTAGGACCTGAGGGTTGGGAAAAAGATAAAAACAACAGGGTCAGACATAAGTCTGAGCGAGTCCTATAACTTTAACAATACAATCGTTAAAGTAACCAGAGAAGACATAAACTGATATACGGTAACATATAGGGATGAATGGCTACCCTAAGCAGTCAACTAAACGAAGATAAAGGATAAAGACGCATCTACCCTCCCTAAGGTAAATTACTAAACTGCACCACACCAGTCGTTCCTAACTTAAAGGTTGATCCCACCCAAGGACTTATAAAATTTACTAATTAGTACCTGCGTACCCCTAGGTGACCAAGTAGGCGCCACGGGGCCCTACAATCCACTAGGTGTACACACTACTTCCCATTCGATCGGCTCCCTAACGTAGATACCCGTGCTGGCCCCACCGTGGGATGTATCATTCCCCAATGTGGCAACCTGATGGAACTAAAGGTGCACGGCTTATATCTACTCGATGCAACAACGGCTTACCTACCAGCCCGGGCCCACTCACGCATATGAAGCCCGTTGGACTTGCGTTGCCACCGCTAACCCGTTTGCCTCTTACAGTCAAGCCCAGTATGCGTGTCCCGTCCTCGACATGGGTCGAGCCCACAAAGATACGTATGGGTTACTGGTTGAAATGGGCCTCCACAAGCTACCCACCTAAGCTTGTCCCTTTTTCTAGTATATCCCACTTAACCCTTTAATCATGTTTTAATTACATGTTCCATTTTGGTTAAGTATTCTAATCGTATTTTCTATTGCCACCCAAGGCAACCACTAGATTTTCTCATGCCACCCGAGGCACCCACTTAACCCCTCATGTCCCTCTACATGCTAATATGGTTAAGTGTTTCTTAATTAATTAATTAAGAACGTAACCTTTGTAAAGACCTCTCACATTAGACTGTCTTTTATGACCGCTGGTTAAGCCGGTTGGGTCCGGGCAGCCTTATGTCATAACAGAGTCTAACCTCGTGTCTTTACATTAATTACGTATTTAGTTTGTGCCTAAGACCTCTCACATTGGGCTAACATTTGTAGCAACTGGTTAAGCCGGTTGGGTCCGGGCAGTTTTACGCTACAACTGAGTCCAACCTCGTGTCTTAGTCAATTAATTACACCTAATTAATCACCCTCATAATTTTATATTAATTATCCCTAATTAATCAAGTTTTCTTAACATGGGTAGACCTAACTTAATAGGTAAATTCCCATGGGGTAGACCTAACTCAATAGGTAAATTCCCAACACATAGTATGGGTACACCTAACCAAATAGGCAAATTCCCATACTATGTTTATTTATTTTGTGTTATGCATAATTATATTAATTTCACACAATCTTATTAACTTATGCATTTAATTACCCCATCGTTCCCACGTAATTTCGTTCATGATATAACACATATAAAAGGTGTCAACTTGCATATGAATGAACATGTTTCAAAGGTGCCATCTTGCATATTAACAAACACATAACTTGCATATGAACTTGCATAACATGTCACATAACTTGCATATAATATGTCACATAACTTACATATTCATTTTGCATAACAAACTTGCATATTAGCTTATAGACTTGCATAATGTGTCATCATGAACTTGCATATTAATAAACATGTAACTTGCATATTTACATACATGTAACTCGCATATTAACAAACATGTAACTTGCATATAAAGAAACATGTAACTTGCATATTTACATACATGTAACTTGCATATTAACAAACATGTAACTTGCATATTAACAAACATGTAACTTGCATATTTACATACATGTAACTTGCATATTAACAAACATGTAACTTGCATATTTACATACATGTAACTTGCATATTAACAAACATGTAACTTGCATATTTACATACATGTAACTTGCATAGCATATTACCATGAATTTGCATAACATGCATATGATTACATAGCCCACAACTTGCATATTTAGCATCATGCAAACATAACATACATCATATTAAACTTGCATAAGCTTACATACTCAACATGCATAAACATAAGATTAATGCTAACATCATATCATATGATTCAAAGCTCATTAACCCACATACAAAACCATAAATCTCATCACATCTCATCTAATTAGTTTACCAAAAGATCATCAAAGTGATAGAAACTCACAACTAGCAACTTTGAACACCAAATGAAGAAGATTAAGATGCTAAGAAGGGATTAGAAGTTGATTAGAGAGTGATTAGTATGCAACCCTCTTCATAAAATTAGTGGAGGCCATGAGAGCTAGCATTTTGCCATAGTTTAGTCACTAGGTTTAATTATGAATGAATTAGGGTAGGTTAGGGTCTTATTTATAGATTAGGCAAGTGTTTTAGGCCATAGGATTAACCCTAGATTCAATCCAAGCCATCAAAGCATGTCTTGGGGAAGAAGTCAAGTGTAGGAACCATCTAGGGCCTTTAGATTAAAGATGGACCATGAGAACCATTCAAATGCAAAATCTGCACTTGAGCGAATCGGCCCACGGGTTGACAGCCAAACACCCTGGATTAACCCCTAGTCGACCCAGCGGGCTCGGGTCGACTTCAAAAATCGGCCGGTTCGGTTATTCCCCTCTCCCAATTCGCTGTTTTGAGCATTTTTGCATATTTATTTATTAAATTTTCAATTATATATATATATATATCAATATATATATATATATATATATATATATATATATATATATCTACACAACCCATTTCACTTAATTAAGTATACTTTAATTTGGGAATTTTCGTGAAACTTCGCGAGGCCATATCTTGGTCATACGGACTCCGATTTTCGAAAACTCGGACTCTATTTCGCGTATTTTTCCGAGACGAACGCAAAGGCATAGCCCGTTTCCCTTGATTCCCATTTTAGAATTAAATTCTGCCTCGATTTATGTTATTACAGGTTATTGAAAATACGGGTTGTTACACGTAGAATCTAAACAGCGTTCGAAATGTCGTTTTAGGTATAGTCTCGGTTGCTAATCGGAGCTGATGAAGACCTGTCGCGAGATCTAACAGGGAAAACACTCTTGCTCCACTTAACTGATCATACAGATCATCTACCCATGGAATAGGATACTTATTCTTCCTCGTCACCGTGTTCAACTCACGGTAGTCTACACATAAGCGAAGGGAACCATCGGCCTTGGTAGCAAATACAACTAGTGCTCGTCACTCGAAAACAATTCTTCAGATAAATCTCTTCCTCAAAAGGTCGCTTACTTGCACCTTGAGCTCTCGCTGCTCTCTTGGCGCCATACAACGAAGAGGCATCACTATAGGTATGGCATCTTTCACTAAATCAATCCAAAACTCGATCTCTGGTGTGGTGGAAGCCCGACCACTTCCCCGAAGATGTCCGGATACTCGCCAGCAATAGGCACATCCGATAACTCATCATGCGGGATGTGGAGGGAATTTAAAAAACTAGCCATCACCCTATCACTAGGTAGGCAACCAAATAGTACCCTCCGCCCATAGTCTTCTCTAATGGTCACTGAAGACTCCTCATAGTCTACCACCACCCCATAACTTTGGAGCTAATCGACTCCCAAAATAGTCCAAACCCAGTAAAGCCCAAAACAAAGCAATCACAAGCATACATACATCCATGACTCGATAAGACCAAATTACGAAAAATCATACTAAGGCTAGTCGAATCACCGATCGGGTTCGTCACAACTAAAGGTGTATCAACAATCTCGGGTTCCATTCCTAACCTATCTACCAGGTCACTAGATACGAAGGATTGAGAAGCCCTGGTATCAAACAATACTCAAACAAGAACATCATAAATGGAAAGCATACCTTGGATAACGACACCCTTTCCTTTCTACGTCGTAGTTAGGGCATTCAATGAAGAAGGAAAAGCATTGATAGCATATGCTTTCACAATCTCCTTCTCTTTAGGGGGTTGTGGACATTTATCCTTGTGATGTCCCACTTGGCCACAATTGAAGCACTTCTTATCTGCTGGCTTTGCTCGACAATCTTTGGCATAGTGGCCCTTCTTGCCACAACTACAACACTCAACTTCTTTCTTATTCTTCTTCTGACCATCCTTAGCTTGGTTCTGTTTCCTCTTATTCTACGAATTATTCTTGCCTCCACCGCTTGCCTGCGACTTCGGCTCCCCTGCAGATGTAATAGCATCCTCGGCCTTTGACTTAGCGTAAAGGCTCTCTGATCTCAATGCTTTTCCCACTATAGATTCGAAGGTCTCAATGATGTGGTTTTAAGTCTTTCCCCTAAGTACTCATCTAAGCCGGTTATGAACTTCTCGTTCTTCTTCTCGGCAGTATCGATAAGAGATAATCCATACTTCGATAAAATATCAAACTCAGCAATATATTCTGTGACTGCCCTACCATTCTGCTTAAGCTCTAATAATATACTAAACAATTCTGATTTCTGAGCAGTTGGAATAAACTTATCACTGAAGCTAGTCTTAAGCTGATTCCAAGTAACTAGATCCTCAGGAGCAGCTGCTTTAATAGCATTCCACCAATTCATAGCCCGTCCTTGAAGCTGACGCGATGCTAACTTTCTCTTCATTGCATCATTAATCCCCAAATCCTCGAAGATTCGTTCACAACTATCAAGTCAATCCTGAACCTTCGTAGCCGATTCTGTTCCATGGAACGACTTTCCACCAAGATTAGTATAATCCTTGTTGAGCTTGGCAAAATCGGCCCTAGGCGCCTGCATTACTGTGTCATCACTATTAGCAGCATTAAGAACTACTCCTTGAATATCCCTAAACATCTCTCATGAATGTAGTAAACATCGTCCTCGTATCAGAGGCATTCCTATTATTAGCTCCTGAACCCATACTCCTCATATTTCGGCTCATCGTCTAATCTATAAAAAGAAAACGATTAACCATCTCCTTAGTGGTGCCCGTGTTGCGACTTCCTCATTAGATATACTAATAATATATATATATATATAGTTTTTTGAAAAACCAAAATGTCATAAATACACGCTCTTATATACATATACTATCTCTCCCTGATGTCTTCCCCTAGGTTAACTATGCAACCTGGATCTGGTATCAAGTGTGACGGCCTGCCCTGCACCAGCCGGCATTTCCCTTGAAGTGCATTGTGCCAATGTCCAACCAGCATGGGATGGTCGTCAAAAGAAAGGGATCTGAAACTATGAATCGCCAAAGAACCTGTAGTATATATCACAGCTCATGGAATAAAATATAATAATAACATAACTTGACATAAAACAAGCGAGATAACACATAAGATGAAAACAAAACCATCATAGCAGTGGAATCCAAAATATAGCTTATGATCCCGACCATCATTATTACAACTCCAAAATACTGTCTCTAAAGCAAAATAGAAAAGGTACACTACTAATGCCCAAAGCACTGACCAGCAACAACACAGGAAGAATATATGTAAATAGTATGTGGAAGCCTCATGCTCGTCTCTGGACAGTACTCATGCATAAACACGTAACATGTCTCTAGTCTGCTTGTTTAAGAGCACCCAGAGTTATAAGAAGAGACATAAAACTCTGGGTTAGACAAAAGTCTACTATGAGCGATAACAGCAAAATAAAGCAGTAACATGTATAAATAATCATACCTGAACCTGGACCTGCAACCAAAGAGTTAGCACAACAAGATGTACAATACTCTAAGGTAAACACTAACATAGAGTGTAATATGGGAGTGTGTGTGTCATGGTGATAACAAACATCAAACATAGCAATCATCCTCACATCTCTCACTCAGTGCGTAAAGCATACGATATCCACCACTTTGGTCACCAAATCCTTTGCTACGACCACTTGCCCTTGGGAGTATTAATGACCCCCATTGCGCTGGTCCTTAGCCACTAATCCTTTGCTACGATCACTTTGCCTTTGGGAGTCTTAATGGTCCAATTGCACTAATCCATAGCCATGATACGATCACTTGCCCTTCGGAGTCTTAATGATCCCATTGCGCTGATCCATAGCCATTAATCCATCTCTCAGTGGTGAACTAAAGCTATAGATATCGATAACCCCTTTGCATACGCCTCACAACAAAGCCCAACTCATGAAGTTAACTCGTTGGTTCCCAGCTGAATCCTGAGTTCTAACTTCCCATTTAGACTACCTTTGCATCTCCGGTTTTTAGTCCTCTTCAGTTTGTGGTTCAGTTTCCATTCAGTTCGTGACACGTATCAACTTGCGACTCGAAGTATTCTCAGCTCGTGACCTCATTCGGGTTGTGATCTGAGGTTGGCTCGTGGATTCAAGTTCGGGCCATGGTCCATGCGCATGCTCCGGTTCGTGAGTCCCATTTGGCTCGTGGTGCAAGTGCTCGGCTCGCGGAGGTGGTTCGTGTTTCATGCTTCGAGTCGTGGTTCACACCCTGATATCGGTTCGTGGCTTGTAGAGGGGAACACGAGTGAGGGTCGGCTCGTGGAGTCCTTGGAATCCTTCATGGGGGAGGGGTGTCTGACCAATTTCCTGCAACTTTTGCAGTGAACTATTTACGCTATATGACGGCTTTTTAGATCATTCTAATTTTTCTATGCAATCACAGTTCATACTAAATAGTAGAAATAACATATAGGATCAATCGTATATACCAAAACAACAAGCTAACATGTTAATATGGATCAACATACCCAAAACACATGTTTTCCCCTTAATCATGTTTAGATGTATCTAGCAATAGGATTAGCAAACTTAATCCAAATTAACCCAAATTTCTAACAAAGGCATAAAATAATATTTCAGAATTTATACATCTTTTTCCATATTTTCATGAGTCATAATTTCGTTAATTATCACTAATCACCCGTAATTAGCTGTAATTAGTGTAAAAACATGCTAATCACTCGCCTTAGCCACAAATAAATTTCAGTTCTGAAACTCTAACTGATTTGGCATGGACCCCAATGTATTTTAGCAGCTCTATCTCGATTTCTATGATAATCCGTCTTAATTTGATGTAGATTAGGGTAATATGTGATTAGAATGTGATTAAAGATGAATTTAGATGGTGGAGGCCATTGCTAGGGTTCAAGAGAGGTTAGTGTCGGTTGGAAAACTGAAATAAAATGTTTTCCCAAACCCTTTCCTCCCTCCCATAACCCTAATCCTAAAATGGGTTATGAACCTATATGCTAATTACCAGTTAAGCCCAATTATGCTGTTTTTCACCTTCTAAACCTTGTTCTAGCCATATCTCTCAAAGGGTAAGTTCGTTTGATTATTGTGACCATTCTACGGAAAGGTAAACTATCATACAAATCCAATGGAAGGGGTTTCAAGTCAAAAATCCTTACCAATTCAAAAGTTATAGGCGAAACAAGTTTCGCTAGGGGTAAAATGGTCATTTAAAAATCGGTAAAAATTGTGACCATTGGAAATAACCCCAATAGTCGTTCCCTAAAGTTACAAGACCATAAGACTTCATATGTGAACGAAATAAATATTCTACGATCCTCCGATGCGTAGAATGCGGGTCGTTACAGTTATAGGGGCAATTTGGGCAATTGCTACATATTATTCTCTCCCAATGTAAGCTATTTTCTGGTTTAGGAGAAACGTGACTAATCAAGAGATTAAAATCTAGTTTTATTCTAATTAGGGTTTTGGAAACCCTAATCTTCTTCAATTCTTATCTCTACATAATCAAATTTTTCTAGTGAATTTGGTCATTGTAATTAACCTCTTGTACTCTTCTATTAGTATTACTAAAAGGTTCTCTCTCAAATTGGACATACACTAACAAGACGTCAGTGGAACCACTATAAATCCCTCTGTGATTTACTCTTTGTTATTGCTCTATTATATCTCTTGTTTGGTGAATGTGGTTGACTTGTGAATTGAGTTGAGATTTTTTTTTGGTTTATTGATTGGTTGTTTTTGCATGTTTACCACGATCTCGTCTTTTGCTAGGTTGGGGGCTTTGATTTGAGCAGTCTTGAGTCGTAATTCTCCACAATATTTGGTATCAAAGCTTTAGTATTGGTAGATAGATGTAGAAATGCCGGGAGCATATTCAAATAGTGCCTCAAAAGTTGGTCCAAGTGGTGTAGCTCTTTATGTACGTGGTTCGTATGCAGCATCTGTGTCATAGTTCATTACTAACAAATGGAATGACGATAATGATTTTGAAATACGAGAATGGAAGATGAAAGCGGTTCTTAGGTGGAATCGAGTGCATCAGGTAGTGTTTGATACACATTGCCAACGGACATATCAGATGTAGAGCGAGAGAAGAAATGGGGGAGTGGGCATTCACTACACTTCAACTTGTTATGGAGGAGAATCTTATGTCCGGGATTAGTGGTGAGACGACTACTAAGGGTATTTGGAACAAGTTGGAGGAGTTGTATATGAAGAAGTCACTCACAAATCGACTAATGTTGTTGCGAACTTTCTTTACCTACAAGATGAAGGAAGGAACTTCGCTAAAGGCGATGATATTGTTGTGTTCATTGCCTGATGTAACGTCCCGCATTTTCTGGCCAATTATTCGAATTATTTTATTATTTAAAATAATGATTTGAATTTAAATAATAGAATTTAACCATTTTATTTCGAATATGTTATTAAAATAAATAATATAATAATATTTTTATATTATATTGAGGTATTTTTAAATTAATTTAAAGTTGAACCAAATGAAAATCCATATGAATCTGATAGAGACGAAGCGCAACGTATCGTAAATTATACAAATATGAAAATACAGATATATAGGCAAAACAAAATGCTGCCTCATTTCGTCAACCATGTACACGCACCTACAGTGCCAACCTTATTTATCCCAATCAAATCTCGGCATGTGTCAAACTACAAATAAAGTTCCAAATTTACATTCAATTAGGGTGCGTTCGCAGCCAAAATTTGGCACGCTCATTTTTTTTTGGCGTCCGACGCGTCCGACGCGAGCACATTTTAACCCTTCCAGATTCCACGATTCTCGAACATTGGAAAAGTAACCGTTGGCGTCCGACGCGTCGGACGCCAACGGTTAATTTCCCAACGTCGTATCGTTTCGCTGGCTATAAGAATGACCCCCCCTTCCTCCTCATTCCAACCCGAAACCTCTCCCCTTTTACCCCTTATTTCGAAATTTTTTGAGCAATTTCGAGCTGCAAAAAGGGTAATTTTTTTATAGTTGAGTTTATTTTTCAATTCTCTACCATATATATTTTTTTCGATTTTTTTTGAATTTTTTTTGGTTTACGCAGATGGCTTCCACTTCCACCACTGCTACCTCGCAGCCTTTTGCGAATTGGACGGACGACCGGGAGTCCGCTTTCATAGATGCTTGCGTTGAGTTCATAGCGGAGCGCGATACAAGCGTCAGTGGGTTCTACGCAACAGTCACAACAACAATGAACAACCGTTTTAATCTGGAGTTCACAGAAAACCAGATTAAAAACAAATGGGACAACATGAAGCGAGCTTTTCGTGATTGGGACATGCTGCTTAGAACACCTGGGGGTGTATGGAATAAGGAGTTCGATTATCTAGACGGTCCTGATGAATTTTGGATTACTGGCGATGGCAGACGATTCAGAAAATTTAGGAAACACTCGCCGATGAAGTTTCGAGAGCATGACATTATGTTCGAGGGTTGTTTGCGGAAAGATACTTGTGCGTATCCGATTCCTCAGGTTGCACCTCCTACTGCACCAGAACCTCCACCAGCGCCTGCAGCAGCTGGTTCTTTCTCCCCCGGGGACGCGAGTTTCTATACTGGTTGGATGGCTTCGGGCGATCCACCGTCTGGTCAGCCCTCTAGGCGCAGACAGACAGAGCGTGCCAGCTCGTGGGTGACCGACCATATGAGACAGCTTGATGCTCGTTGTTTGGAGCTTGTTCGGAGATCGGGGACGCGTGTGGATCTTGGGGAGATTCTGACGATTTTTCGCAACGATGAGCGGAATGTTGATATTGCTCAGGAGCTTAGCAATGAGGGCTTATGTGCCTTTATTTCATCGAAGTTGAACTTATTACCTCATCGTCGTTTATTGTAGATTTTCATGTATTTGTTTTAATTCCAGTACCGTTGTGTTCTTTATGTTTTATGAAAAAAGTGGTCGTGTTATGAAATATGTTGTCGTTATAGTTGGATGCAATTAGAATTTAATTAAATCAAAACCAATAATTTAACAATTAAATACCACGCTCAAATGCCCCGTTCGTCGCTAAAAACACAATTTCCCTTCGCTATAGTACCACGCTCAAATGGCACGCTCAAATGCCACGCTCACGTTCATTAAGAACGCACCCTTAGTCTATACAGATCTCATCTAAACAGGGTACGATAGGTTCCTGCATTCAAAAATTTCAGAAGGGCACATGACTACTGCTGAGTAAATGATGTATGTCGTATTCTTCAAAATTTGCACTTGAACCAACACCAGTGTTTTTTTTCCTTTCAAATATTTCGGTTTGCCTTAACCAAGAAAGCGACACCCCTCAAAATAAATATAATACTAGAAGGTAGCCTTATTTCCTGACAAGAAGCTATAGCTAGTCAATAAAATAATATCTTTATATTTCCTTGACACCCATGCCTTATATTTCCTTGCCACCCACGCCTTATATTTCCTTGCCACCCACGTTTCTTCTTGTATAAAATAACCTGCTCCTCCCATTCTTCTCACTAAACAAATCATTTTCTTCTCGAGAGAAAATACACAGCACTTTCAACAAATTTCAAGAAAAACAAAACTAAACAATAAACAAACAAATATGCCTGTTCGTCGCCTTCCACTGTATAATGCGGTGCTATCTCGAGAAGCAGTAGTGGAGTTCAAAGAGGCTTGAACGAAGAGAGGAAAGGGTAGGAGGGTATTCTCGGAACTGGAAGTTGAGATTGTTGAAGTATGTGGTGGTGCAAGCTTTACTGTAGCATGTTTAAGTAGATAAGCAGTGTTTGCATGGGAAGAAGTAAATATGGGGAGCAACAGTCTATGCGTTGGGAAGAAGAAATGTAGTGGTGAGGAGCTGAAACGGTGATAAAAGTCTGGAGTGGTTTCGTCTTTATAGGAGATGGTGCTGAAGCTGTGCGTGATGAGGTTCTACCTCCGGTCGTCGCAGTTAGGAGGGCCGAGCAGCCGGAGTTTGGCCATGGTGAGAATATCATGCTGGAAACGCAGGTGAAAAGAAAAGAAATAAAAAAGGGACAGTATGGTAAAACTGGAACAAGAGGAAGTGAAACCAAACAAAGGCTTCTGAAGGTCAAAGGTGGAGCGACCAGAGTCGGAAACACAGGCGGTGGTCCTGTGGTCAAAATCGGTCTGTGGTGGCGGGTTTTTGTCGATGACGGAGATGGCGACCTGAAGGTCGATGGTAGCAGGTAGCACGCCGGTCATTTCTGCGGTGGTGCAGCCCTTTCAGATAGCCGGAGTTGATGGCATTTTGAGCTTAAACATCTGGGGTTTGAGATGGTTTTCCAGGCGTAGAGGGGGCTCTGGGTCACGGCGTCGGTATTGGGTGCAGGGTTCGGTGGCGTGGTGTTGTGGCGATGGTCAGAGGCGGCTCCGGAAGTGCAATGGCGACGGTGAGGGGGCTTCAAAGTTCCGGTGTTTTGTTCGATAGGGTAATCATGGAATAATGTCGGGCCTGGAAGGAATTGATACGAGAAAACGTGTTTCCACTTAAATTATTGAAGACGTGTAGGTAATTAATAGGATTAAACTAATTAATTAACAATTAAGGTTTACTTTAATAATCATTTAATGTTTATATCTTAGAATTAGTGTAACTTTTTCATACATTATCAAAATCACACAAAACATGATCTGTTGGGATCGTAGCGACGAAGCCGAGACGTTGGAACTGGTTTGGCGTCAAATAGAAGCTATTGGATTTTTGTATAATTTCAAATGCTCATTTGGAATTATATAAAACAATGCGTCAATCGTCAATCAGAATAATGGTGAGTTAATTCTCATACTTTTCTGAACTGCTATGATGTGAAAAATCCGTATAAATTAAAATATCATTAAAATTATATATTGGTTGATTGGCTGCTCTGGTTGCTTATGGTTGATTTAATGGTTGTTGTTGATTTTATTATCGTTGTTAATTTATTTATTTAAAATTTTATGCTATCACGAAGTGTTATAATAATCTGAAATGCAGGGAATAACAGGTTGGAGGAGTCCGATCGGATTCCTCAAATATTGTTTATGTTGTTTATTTTGTTATTGTTATCTATGAACCGACTGAACCCCGAAGAACATCAAAACCTGTTGGATTATTCATGGTTAAATGGACGTTACTTGTTGTGGAGATTTTAATCAATTGACAGTATTGATTAAGTGGTTGGCAGTAAACGGTTAAAAACCGTAATTTTTAAATGTTGATCGTCGTAAGGTAAAGTAACGTTATAAAATATACAACTGAAAAGAAGTTTAAATTATATTTTATAAAATAAAAGTTTATAAGTAAAATAATATTTTATTATAAGTTATTGGTTTTGGAAAACTAATAAATATATAAGTTTGTGGAGTCAAAATGAACGTAAAGATTGATAATTTGGGAACAATCATTTTGGGAAAACAATTAAGCGATATTATTAGATTAATTATATTAATCTAATGGGGAAAAACAATTGTAATCAGTTAACAGATTAACAGATAGTTTTAAGTTGACCGAGCCAAGTATTTAGTTGAGATTTGTTATTGGATTAATTTATTTTCAATTAATATAATGGAAATAGTTTGGAAAATAAATAAATATATTTAAATTTAACGAGATATCTTAAATGTAATTTACTTTATATAACGATGTTTAAAATGATCTCCAACTAATGAAGTTAACTATTTTGATTAAGATAATTTGCGAAGTAAAAGAAAATCAGTTAAAGGTTTAAATAAAACCCAAGTTTTCCAACCGAATTGTTAAAGTTAAGTATTTAAATAAGGTGTTAAATGATTTTGGAGAAATGGTTTAGAGTATAACTCTTGAAATGAAACAATTTGCTGAGAGATGGTTTAAAGATAAGAATTTGTATTTGTAAGTATTTATGAAACGAGTTCAATAAAGGGTATTATAAGTAGATGTGAACCTTAGGAAGAGTTCGTGTAAAGGTTGGATGATGAACTCAAATATGATAACGAAGTTATAAAGTAAAATTTGAGTAAAAGGAGATATTTCAAGATGGGTATTTATTTAATAAATAAAATTAGGTAAAAGCGATGCAATCCCAAGGGTTTCTATAAATAAAAGATATGAAACCAGTTGACATAAGGGATTGAATAAATAAAATTTTGGAAATAAAATCCGAAATATGTAAACCAAGATTTTGTAGGAATTTTAAAGTAAAAGAAATGATTTCTAACCAAATAATTTCTTAATATTTTTACAAAGTAAAAGCGACCAAATCGGTAAGTGATTTCCAAGCGGAAAGTGCAGTGGTGTAAATGAAGTTTGTAAAAGCGATTAATAAGCTAATGCAGAGGTTTTTCAATAAAAAATTTGTTAAGAAAAATGAAGGTGATTAAATAGGACTTCATAGAAGATGATTGAATGGACTCGTGCACAAGGATATGAAATCGTTGAATAACGTAAGAGATTATAAGGCCATTACCTTACAAGATATGGTTTACGAAAATCATTTTGAATTCGAATGGGAAATTAGATTGGGAAGTTTACTTAATAAAGTAATTGGAATTGGCAGGTAAAGTGGGTTTTTAAATAGAAGATAATGGTTTATAAAACCATAGGAAATGTGAATGGGAATGAAATATCAGATTTGCTAAATTGCAAATTTTTATTATCTTGAGATAAGAATGTTGTCGTTCAAGGTCTAAGAGGTAATTAGAATACTCCAACTTGAATGGCTTCATATTATCGAGAGGTAGTATTCGTTGTAATGGGTAGGAAAGTGATTATTGAGTTATTTATGTTGAATATAATTTTATCACTATTATTTAGATAACCTTTTAAAATGGATTAACTATGCTAGTTTTAGTTAATCGAAAAGATAACTACTTTTAATTAATAATAACTAAAGCGAGAGTTTTACAATTGGAATTCTTTTTCTTAAAACGGTGTAAAAGTTAAGAAATGGATGAGTATGAAAGGTATTTGAAGTTTAATTCAAAACATATAAATAAAGCTTGTAAAATGAGTTTAACAACTCTGTTATGATTTGATAGTTAAATAACTGACTATCAAATGAATATTATTCTATTGGACCTTTTAACGAGTTATTTCGAAGAAACCGGGATGGGAACTAGACCCAAACCACTTCAATTCAACGTTACGTACAAAACTAACTTGCAGGGAATAAATGTGAGGCATTGAAGACCGTGGATATTCATAAACGGAAGAACTACTTATAATCTCTGATCTGCAGCCATAGATCTACTGTGGTTCTGTCGTGATTGAAATCTATGGATTGCAAGGACTACTTGCTAATGATCGATAGGGTGATTCCTAGGATGCAGTAGGAGGGTGCCTTTGGTTCATCCTGTTCCTGGATGACTTGTATGGACGAATGTCTGACAGAGTATTTCCTTAAGAGTCATGTACGTTGATTTTTTACAAATATACCAAGTTTGGTGGCGGAGAATAAATTCTCTTGCTTAACACCCAGAGTGTATTTGTGGATGTCAATTAGTGATTTGACGGATCTAACGATGTGGCATTCAAAGTAAATGGAGATGTACTAAACATGACCTCAAGTCTCATCAACTGGGAATGACACAAAATCGGGTAGGCAGCATGGCCATGTGGGTCGCACCCATTAAAAGGGTATATCATTATCTGATCTGGAGAAATCAAATGCCTTCGGTTGTCCCTTTTTATTTTATATATGCTATTGGTTCGGTTAGTTGGCCCCCAACCGTGGTAATGATATATTCGGTACTCTCAAGAGAATTGAGGGGCCGACCATGTGTAGCCGGGTTACAAGACGTTCTTGTTGAACCCCAATGTATTCATCTCCAGAGGTACATTATCGGAAGGTGGTCCCATACCTTTCCAGGAAATCCATTCTCCAATAAGTGCTCGCGGTTTTGTTTGTATACTATTTATGTAGAGCGTGAGATGCAAGCGTTCTGCTAGATTGATATTTATTTGCGATTTGATAGACACTATCATAATATCAGAAAAGATATTGATTTCAAAAATGTTTTGGGTTATAGTAAGGTAAAAACCGTCTGTGTTTATGTGTGGGCTGGTCTTACTATTATCCTTTTCTTTCAAAAAGGATTTTTCAAAGTTAAACAAGTTGTTTGTTCTGTGAATTTATCTCTGAAAGTATTCCAGACTGATCCGAGTGAATTTTGCTTCGCTTCAAATGTGTTTGGGTCAGACCGAGTATATTTCCAGGTTAGGTTTCGCATGGAGATTCAGGAGTTGCGAGTAGGAGGATTTAGCATTAGTTATATACATTTATTTTCCGCTGTGATTGATGTATGATGTACTTTGATAAATGGTATGTATATATACAGTTCTTTTATAAGGAGGTTTGATATATTATATTTATTCATTCCGATGTGAGATACTGATATGTTCTTCTTATTCTAATATTCTAATATTTCTTTCGTTCTACTTCTCATCCTCTAACTTTTTTCTATTAACAATCTGGTGTTGTTCGATTCTTGAGTATTGGCAAGTAATATGAGTTTTATATATTATTGTTGAAATTCGAGTATCAAATTATCGTCGGGTCGTTACACCTGAGCGCTATACCGGATGCTCAAATAGTTTGATCTATGACCGAGCTACATTGACTCTTGATGATGTCAAGACGGGTCTTCTTATTGAGGAGTTGCGAGATCAGATGAAGGAGCTGAGTGATGGAAGTGGTTGTACAGGTAATGGTCATGTTTTATTTGTGGAGAGGAGGAAATATGAGACGAAGGGAAACCGAGGGCGTTCTAAGACTAGGAATACAGGTTGGAGAGGAAAATCGAAGGAAAGAAATAACAAGTGCTTTATACATAAGAAACCTGGTTAGTGAAAGAATGATTGTCAAGACAAGGGGAAGAAGGAAGCAACATCTTCATCAGTTATGGTAGAGAGAGATGTTGGTGGCGAAGATGTAGATGTTTTGTCGACTATAGCATCGGATGTTTCGAGCTACGAATGGGTGCTTGATTTGGGGGCTACATATCATGTGATGCCTAATAGGAAATGTTTTCTTCTTATGTTGATCGAGAAGAAATTCAATTGTTATGGGAAACGGTGCAGTTTGTAAGTCAAAGGGAATTGGATCTGTGAAAATTCAGATGTTTGACGGAGTTGTTCTACTCTCACTAATGTGCGCTATGTTTTGGGACTATGCAAGTCACTTATCTCTTTGGGACAGCTGGATATTTTAGGGTGCAAGATCATTATTTAGACTGATAGCTTGAGGGTTTCGAAGGGTGCACATGTGGTTATGAATTGTGCTAGGACTCATGGAGTTTATTTGCTTCAAGGAGTGATCATTGATGGCGAAACTTGTGTTGGTGTTGATAGTTCTCGTGGCTTAGATGGGACACGATTGCGCCATTTGAGATTGGGTCTTGTCTTGGAGAATAGTTTGGATATTCTTCATAGATGGGAGATGATTGATGGTGACATTTCAACAAGTTGGAGTATTGCACGGAATGTGTCATGGAGAAGCAAACTAGAGTGTCATTCGATGAAGGAAAACATGATTCAAGGAGGATTCTTGAGTATGTGCACACAGATGTTTGGGGACCAACACCTATAGCTTCTTTAGGAGGAGAAAGATATTATGTTTCTTTCATTGATGATTTTTCTCGGAAGGTTTGGGTGTATGTAATGAAGGCCAAGTCAGAGGCATTTGCAAGGTTCAAAGAATGGAAGGCTCTTGTTGAGAACGAGAGTGGAAAGATTTTGATGTTCTTCGGTCCGACAATGGCGGAAAGTATGTTTCCAGAGATTCTCTGAAATTTTGCATGCATCATGGTATTCGAAGGCATTTTACTACACCTGGAGATCCACAATCCAATGGAGCAGTGGAGAGAATGAACCGAAGTTTACTGGAGAAAGCTCGATGCTTGAGTTTGGCATCGGGTTTGTCTAAGGGATTATGGACCGAAGCTTTATCGTGCATACTATTAATCGATTTCCGTGCTCGGCTACTGATAACAAAATTCCAGTGGAAGTGTGGAAGGGAAAGAGCATTGACTCGAGTTATCTTCATGTATTTGGCAGTCCTGTTTATGTGCATGACCCGTGGAATGATAAGCTTTCACCTAAAGCTTTCAAGGGGTTTTGCTTGGCTATATGGACGGTGTTAAAGGCTACTGGATTTGCAATCCGAAAACGAGGAAGGTTGTAGTTTCTCTCCATGTTACTTTTGATGAGTTGGCTATATTCAAGGAGAGTAAGGGCTCATCGAATGCTCTAGATTTGGTTCACGGTGAATGAAAGGCAAAGGAAGTTATTCACAATTTCATACCTAGATAGAGTAGTGTTGTTGGAGGTGCTTACGAGGTGAAGGCGGTTGATATTACATGACATAATCCACGGGATTCCTCTAGTAGTGTTAGTGATGTGCATACTTCTAGAGAAGATTCAGTTCAAGGTGGAGTTGAAGGAAGACTAGGTGATGGTATTGCTACTCGTCGTGCTATAAGGACACATGAAAGATATGGTAATAGGAACTATCATAGCTTTTGTGAGAATTTGGACTATGCTCTTCATGTAGTCCAAGATGAGCAGATGAACCTTGATGACGTCATGGGTTCGAGTGATAGCTCGAAGTGGATTTGTGCCATGTAGAAAGAGATGCAATCATTGATGAAGAACCAGACTTAGGAGTTGGTTCCACTTCCTCAAGGAAACCTCGCTATTGGGTGAAAATGGATATACAAGGTGAAGTACGATGGAAGATACAAAGCTAGGCTAGTGGCTAAGGGGTTTCCGCAAAGTAGGGGAAAGGAGTACGAAGAGATCTTCGCACTGGTTTTGAGACATATTTCTATCCGGATATTACTTGCTTTAGTTGTTATTCATGACTTGGAGTTGGATCAACTTGATGTGAAGACATACAATCATTGATGAAGAGCCAGACTTAGGAGTTATTCCACTTCCTCAAGAAAACCGTGCTACTAGGCGAAAATGGATATACAAGGTGAAGTATGATGGAAGATACAAAGCTAGGCTAGTGGCTAAGGGGTTTCCGCAGATTAAGGGAAAGGAGTATGAAGAGATCTTCATACCGGTTTTGAGACATACTTCTATCCGGATATTACTTGCTTTAGTTGTTGTTCATGACTTGAAGTTGGATCAACTTGATGTTAAAACCACCTTCTTTTATGGTGACTTGGATGAAGACATTTACATGGAGCAATCGAAAAGGTTTATGGTAGATGGTAAGTCAAAATTGATTTGCAAGTTGAAGAAATCACTATATGGTTTGAAGAAACCATCTAGGCAATGGTACAATAGATTTGATCATTTCATGCTTGAAAGTAGCTCCCATAGAAGCATCAAGGATGCTTGTGTTTATCTTAAGAAGTTGGGATAAAATGGTTGGGTGCATTAACTCTTATATGTGGACGATATGATCATTGCTTTTAAGGACACGACGGAAATCAACAAGTTGAAATTGAGATTAAAAGCGGAATTCGAAATGAAAGACCTTGATATGCAAAGAAGATTTTGGGCATGGAGATTAAAAGGGATCAAAAGCATTTTAAATTGAAATTAACTCAAAAGGAATACATTGGAAAAGTGCTTTGTCGGTTTAGCATAGAGGATGCAAAGACATCAAATATACCTTTACCTTTTCATGCAAAGCTTTCGAGTATGGGATCACCTATCAAGGAGAAAGACAAGTCTTATATCGAAAAGGTATCATATGCTAGCATGGTTGGTAGTTAGATGTATTCCATGGTGTGTACAAGACCCAATATTTTAAATGTCATCAGGGTGATTAGTCGGTACATGGATAATATGGAGAAATTGCATTAAGAAGCAGTGAAATTTATTTTGAGATACTTGAAAGGTACAATATCTCAAGGTCTTGTTTTTAGGGGTAGTATGGAGAAGAATTGCATGTTGGTTGGAACTGTGATTCGGACTACGCTGGTGATAGGGATCGAAGAAAATAAAGTTCCGGATATATATTCTCTCTTGGTTGTACAGCCATAATGTAACAACCCGGATTTTTGAAGAAGGGTTGTAATAGCTCTGAAATTCTTAGTGTTTAAAAATAAAATAAATTAGGATTTAATCGTTGATTTGGACATCGATCCATTTTTAAACATAGAATTTACTTTTAAAAAAATGCTTTTGTAATCTCGGCGTAATTATTTTGCCAAAGTTGACGTTATCAACAAATACTAGTTTGAAACCCATTCTCCGCACATGGGTCAATTTTGAAAGCAGTGTGAACGTTTGTCAAAGCTGGGAGATAAGCGATGCTTATGTCATTAAGTAACTGGAAATTATTAAAGATATATGTATTGTGTTTGTGTACATTGTATACTACATGGTATGTACTTTGAGATTTTTGCCACTTAGTGAGCACAGCTAAATTTGGTTGACACCTGTCCATCTTTCTTTGATTTAACCACCAAGTGTTGTCATCTTGCTGCGTCTGGATTCTTCAGATTGAATTATAAAAAGGTGCGCAACTTGGCACAGAGGGGGTATCCTTTTCCTTATGGGTCACTTTCTCGCAAAAATGGAAGATCACTCTAGAAATTAAATTTTCCACCCAAATTAAATGAAAATGGCCACCGTCGATGGAAACCGTCCCATCAATGGTCTGCGCCACCTTCGAAATCAGTCCCCGTTCTCCGACGCCTTCATCCTACCTCCGCAACCAGGCTGTCCTTTCCACCTTCATCCTCTCGCATCCCGAACCTTTTGAGCTCCTCCTCTACGATCGAAGCAGCACCTGGACGCCGCTTCTTTCTCCGATCCTTCTCGCGATGAAGGTCGATGATGAGTTTTGGAAAAGCGGCGTTCGCAACAGGGAAAGGGAAACTAGTCAAGAATGGGAACCCGATCCACCGCCTGCGTCCCTTTGCGCTGCAATTTTGGTGCGCTATTATAATGTGTAATGATATGAATTTTCCAAAGTGAAGAGGGCGATGTACTACAAGATGGTTATATATTGAAGAAGTTACAGCAAACATAAGCTGCTGCATGTCTCTATTTGGAATCCTTCAGCCTCCAGAGTGATGAAATCTTGCCTGTAATCCACGCAAGGTGAGTCCGTAGACACGCTCAGTATTGTTTACAATTTTTTGTGATAATCAGATGACTGGGATCTTAGTTGTTCATGGAATTTGCTTCTCGTAAGTTGTATATTATAGTATCTTTACTGCTAATTGCAAAATTGATGACATCTATTTTTTTTAAAGCTTTAATCTCTCAAGACCTTTCTTGCTTTTATTTAATTCTCTTTCCAATACGTAGTCATATTATCCTAGTCCATCAATTCACGAAATATCAGTTCATGTGCATTGCTAGGCTTTGAGATCGTATACTTGCTTTGGGCATTTGCTTTTTGTCCGCTCTGTCTTGTTATTGAACTTGTATTGAATTGGTATTACTGCGCTTTGCACCATATTGGTTTGACAATTTACATTGTTTGACAGTAGGAAGATATACTTCATGGTTTATTCACATTGATTTTTGGTTTGGTCAACAAAACTAGATTTTTATTTATTTTATTTTAGTTCTTTCTTCTATAGCTGAAATGTTATCAGTCCAATTTCTATACCAAACAAAACAAGTACAGATTTTTATCAAAACAAGCACATATTTTGTATTAGATATTATCATGTATACTGAGATGATGATTCTATTATGCATATAATGGAAAATCATCAAGTATACCTGTTTCTAGTATAGTTCCACCATACTGACTTTTATCCGTTAGTGGTTCCATTACCATCGACCAACAGACCAGTTGGAATTATCATGTTATGTTTAGTACATCTAGGAAAAAAAACTTTCCTTGATAGAAAAGCAAAGTGTTTACTACAGTGACTGGTCTGAGCTTATATATATCATTCGTTCTTTTTGCCCAATAAGATACACTTCGTATTTATTTGTTTGCAGTTACATGTCTTAGTAGTGGTCGTTGATTGTTTATTGATTGTTTTTATAAACATATATGGATAACTTCATCGCATGAAAAGTGTTTAATTATTGATTTATAAATAACTGGAAACCATTCATTATAATAGATGCTTTATATTTTTATTCAGCTGCATTAAGGGGACTTTGAAGCGCTAAGTGAATGCATCCTTAATGTTAAAACAATTGTTTAATATTTGATAGGAAACACCATGCCTATTTCAGCAGGTAGTTTTGGATAATGTGGAATCTAAAGAGATAATAAGTTACTCAGTTCCTAAAATTTCCCGAAAGAGTAATCAGTTGGAACTCATTCAATAATTTATACCATTTATTCATATATCTTTGTATGATGCATGCACCAATATACCAGTTATTCATTACCTGGAGAAGAACCGTGTTTTCTTATTGTTGTAGAAGCATGGGGGTTAGGTGACAATGCACAAAAGTAGTTCTCATTTATAAACAAATTTTTCGTTGGCAATGGTGTCAGCCATACATATGAATTAACAAAGATTAATGTGCCACCAATTGTACAAAAGAAGACAGAATATTGCTCTTCTCAAAAACCACTTGAATTATTTTTATAAGTAAAGTCTAAATTATAATCTTAGAACAAACTAATACTGGTATTTATTTCTTAGCGTCTTGCTGTTGATTTTCAACTAAGGGTGGTTTTCTTTTATCTCATTGTTTCTTATAACATATGAAAACTTATGCAGCTTAATCCATTTTGGGACACCCAGTTCATTAAAAGTATCAACTTCCTAATAAAAGACTTAAGCTTTTGATTAGCATCAAAATTTCAACTAAAATCAAGTGATCATAAATAGAATCTCCACTTATTTAGTGTTTAATTGGCCATTGTGAGCTGTAAACAAATAGAGAGGGCCATTCCCACTGATATTCCATGTCTGCTATTAAAATGTGAACAAAGAAATGTTATTAACTATTTCTGTAAACTATGCTACAATCTTGGATTAATATTAGAAAGTACAATGCATGTGCAACTTTGGAAAGATCACACAAATTTGATTTATGGATTTTTAAATTCCAATTTATGTTTATACATGGTATTCTAATTTTGCTTTGATTGTTCATAACATCAATATGTTGTAAAGAGGTTAAACATGCATTAAATGCAATGAAATTTAAATGCACTAAAATAGCTTTAGATGAAACATGTCAGGTTGGTTTCAAAAGGAATAGTTATTAACATAAAAGCTTATAAGAACGTCTCCATTTATTATAAAATTGAAATGATGGAACCTTGTTCTAATGTTAAGGACAAGATTGTATGCGGCATGATTATTGAGGCAGAGAAAGAAGGCCTTAATGGTTGAAATTTTACCCATATCACCTATGTGTTGAGATAACTTGTATATGTGTGGTAATAGCAGATTGTAATACAGGCCCCAAGTGTAAAGATGCAAGGGTTTTAGCTCTTAAAGAGGACAGACGTAAGAAGACCTATGTGCGCGCTAGGCTCTATTAAATTGCAAATTTTTAATTAAAATATTTTTCAATGTATATTATTATTTTGCTATACAAAACACTTAAACCTTTGATATTTTTATAAAATTTTATTATTGCGCACTGTGATTCTATGTTACATTCTATTTTAAACCCCATAAGCCAATAACAATCTGTCGTTTTGAACACTTCGAGTTGGTTTAATCACCGACTTGGGGCGGTCAAAATGGCGGGCTGTTACACATAAGTTAGAGATCGAGATTGTAGACCGTAGTTGCTTTATCCACTACGGAGATGGAGTTGATAGCTGCGGTGGAGGCGTTAAAGAAAGCACTTTATTTGAAGCGATTACTGTGTGACTTGGGTTTTGAACATGATAGTGTTGATGTTCGATGTAATAGCAAAAGTTCTATCCATTTCGCGAAGAATTTGGCGTTTAGCTCACGGACCAAGCATATTGAAGTGAGAGAGTCATTTCTAGTAGTCATGGATGAAGACAAGCAAGTATATATGCCTTCGGAAAGTGCACCCAAAGGATAATGTGGTGGATATGAGGCATTGTCGATTGGGAAGTTCGAGCATTGCTCGAACTTAATTCATTTAGAGAGGTGCTAGGTGCCACGGGGTAGCATAGTTAAGAGAGAAGCTTGGTTATAGATGGAGAGGAGTATCGGGGAGAGATTGGAGTTCTATCTTCATGGTATGTTTGTCTTTTGGTGAGACTAATTTTGGAGTTGGATGTTTTCAACACTTCATTGGCGGGTGGGGCTTTTCCTCAACTCGTTGGTGGAGTGTAATGGGCGGTGGCTATGCCGGAGTTCATTAGGAAACATTTAAGCTTACTTGGTTGAAGGTAGAGGATGGTTTGGCACCATTAGTGTTGATGTTGGAGAATAATATAGTATTAAGGTAAACTATTAAACTTCGCGATGCTATATGGTAGAATTAAAGTGGGTGGAAGTAGCTTCGTGTCGGAGAAGACGGTTCGTAAATCGGAGTTCGTAAGTGAAAGTTACAGGAGTAGAAGTGCTTGGTTTCGGTAGGGTTCAGCGACAGACGTCTTTTGTGGGCATGACATATGTTGACGTCAAAAGTTGTTATAGTGACGATCAACCCCCAACGTGCATTAACCACGCACGAAAAGTAATCACAAAAATGCAAGAAAACGTAAATAATCATAGGAGACACAATATTTTTATAGTGCTTCAGCTTGATCCAAGCCTACGTCGACTTTATAATCTTTGTTTAAACCGTTGATTACAAGTTACATTGGTTTTTCTATGAAGAAAGTCGAGTGAGAGGAGTGAGTTTATACACAAAATCCTTTTGTTGAACTTGGAAAATATGGCATGCTATTCTTAGTAAGCCAAATAATAGGTTGTTTTGGGAGATTTTCAAATCCCTTTCGGTTTCTAGGGGTTGTTGTATTTATAGGTGAGCTAGTGGGCGAATCTTGCATGCGGCATGGCATACGTCCTTTTTGGGCTTTAACACGTGGAGCTCGATCCTTTTGAGTATCTGTAGGAGGCGGGACCTGGTAATTCTCATGAATAGTTCTTCCTCGAAATATGAGGCATGCGTGGAGTTTAATACTTGACGTATAAAAAGAAGTGCTGGTCAAAGCTTATCCACTGCTCCAGCCTTAGGAATAGGACTTCTCTTGATAGCTTATGACTTGCTTCGATAGTTATGCTGATCCAATACCATGAGAGATTACTTTACTTAGGTACTTCAGCTCCGGTATTTTAGCCCGATCTGATCTTTTAGGAACAGATCGGTCGACATGTTGATGACTCGACCTATTAGTTTAATCTTTTATTTAGGAGAACACTATCTTTATTTTTTGAAGAGCTATCTTGGGCCGACCTATGATGGATCGAACCATAATGAAAGTTGATTCTACCAGACATTGGGCCGATGTCTGCTAGAGAGAAGGCTTTTCTCTTGAGTTGTGACAAATTTTGCCAAAAAAATGATCAACGCTTTGCCCCCCAAAACATGTCTTCTTGGATAAAGGAAATGTGTTCTGGATCTTGGAGTACTAGAAATCTAGTAAGCCATGGTTGCGCCAAACCATATTAAGGTCAGAAAACCGATGACCGACAATTGTATTAAGGCCGTTGTAAAGACCCAAAAATTCCCACCCTTGGATCGACCATAAACCTCATAGGTCTGAACCAAAAGTCAGAAATCTTCGAATAGTTTAACTTTGGGAATACAATACATTAGAACAGATAACAACAGAATTTTATTACATCATGATAATATAACATCAGAGTACAAAATATATCAGAGTACATTGAAAATAATACAGCGGAAGATAAAATTACAAAAGATTTAATACAAGGCAGCGGAATTAAATAAACTGATACAGCGGAAATCTGTCAAATTCTGGACACATCTTTAAGTTTCGATCCAGAATCCTGCTCAATATATCTGCAAAAACAAGCTAATCGACTGCCCGTGTGGAAAATAAGGGGTACCCGAGTTTGCAAGTGAAACAAACAACGGGTCTGTCATGGGACTGATATGAGAAATCTTACTTAACCTATTAAATAATAAGGCTAACCACAGGACCACGCCGCTAATGCGGAACGTGTTTACCCCATTGGATTGCCAGTGCAAGAAGTAAAGTAAATCGTTAAACAACGCAATGCTTTTTAGAAAAATGAAACCATTATAAGACTCAAGTCCCATCACACAATGCAATGCAAACCGGATGATAGAGTTTTACCTTATAATGGTCAAAAGATGCTTGATATAATAAAAACGGATTTGATATTATTATTAATGTAATATGTTTTAAAAACAATTTCAATCATAATGTATCAATCATAGACGGCATAGCTACCATATACTATGTCGCCATACTAGTTATACAATCAAAACCGCATGATGTCGTATTGGAGGTTGGTTTCCATCACGAGTCAAGGCTAAGGACGATCTCCTAACCGATTCAAGACACTCTAGCAATGTCCCAGGATTCGAATGCTGGCAAATCCTTGGATACAGCAGGGCCAGTCCACAAATACTTTAGTGGATTGGCAATTCCTGAACACACACTTCCCGATCCTATTGGACCTATAAATTGGCCATTGGCGATCAATAAAATAATTCGAGGCGCCTCAATCCATCAACCACATAAGTAAAACTGCCGGGCCGTGTGAAAACCCAAACACCACTTCTAGTTAGAAAGAAACGTGTGCACTCCCTGCGTTCCCTTGTCTCGTTTTTGACTCTAACTGGGTGTGAGGCTCGCGAGGTAACGTAATACACAAAGCTATGCCTAACTAGGCTATGCTTTGATCATCATCCACAAAGCTCTGCTTTTCAAAAAAAGCCTTGATCCATGCATCTTTGTATGCCACATTGTCAATCCCTACCATTGATTTCTGCTAATATATAACCTCTGAACTCATACGTCTCAGAGAAGGGTATTAAGCAAGAGAATAAATTCTCCGCTACCAAACAGATATATATTAGCAGAAATCAACAGATACAATGTAAAGGAATACAACGTCAGACACACCATCCATTTACAAGTCCGTTCTGGGTTTGAACGAAACCGGAGGAACCTTATTCCTCGCATATCCGAACAATCAACATGTACGTCCGGACGGCTACCACTGTAGCCCCTTCAAGGTAGCTACTCCAATTATGAGCATCAGTAGCAACTCATCCATTTGACATAAGATCGTTAGTCTTGCACTGTCTTCAATTTCTTCGACTGTTAGTCGTCGTATTCATTATTCAGAATGGGTTAAACCCGGTCTTTCCGAATAACTCGCGTAATTTAAAATCAAGTGCTATAAAAACACGTCAAGCGCCTCATTCCAATTCAGAATATTCTTTTAATAAAGTATTCACAATATTAGGGAAGAGTCCCCATAAATTTTATCAAAGATAAAATTCTTTAAAGTTATTCTTTTTAATCTCTAAAATCATTACTTAAAGATTATTCAAATTTAAGAAATTAATCTTATCTTTAACTGGGTTAAAGAACCAATGTCATTAAAAACACAGTTCACGATAAACCCAAAATCGTCTTCCATTAAATATGGAATTTTTACAGAAATCGAATCAATATATAATGGATATAAATTTCTGTATCAGACAAATAATATAAATGGGATAACGGCAAAGCCTTTTAA
The DNA here is from genome assembly GCA_030737875.1 of Allium sativum. Classification (NCBI taxonomy): domain Eukaryota; kingdom Viridiplantae; phylum Streptophyta; class Magnoliopsida; order Asparagales; family Amaryllidaceae; genus Allium; species Allium sativum. The sequence goes on along the minus strand of CM060909.1, from coordinate 742,727,445 downwards.
ATTCCATATATAGTAACAGCCTTCTTTTACAGAAGCCCATCTCGATTATTACCGAACCAAATTCTATTCAATTCCAATTTAATGTAATAAATTGGAAAAACTTTATTTTGAAAAATTCCAATTAAATCTTAATAAAAGATTTATAAATTCCAAATTATATTTTCATTGTTAATTGGGTTAAAGAACAAATGTTGTTTTAAAACACAGTTCACGATAAGCCCAATTCATATTTCACTTTAATCCAAATACTAAATATAATTTGAAAACTCTATTAATCTTAATTAAAAGATTTAATCCCTTTACACGGGGTTTTAAGAATAGTGTTATTTAAGGCACCATTCACGATAACCCAAAAATCAAATTTATTTATTTTAAAACATTGGATTACCTCTCTAGTTAATAACTAGTTCATTTTGATAAAAATATATTTTACCTTTGCAAAATTGGAGTTTTTTCATCTTAAAATCTTTTTAAATCATTTATTATGATTTTACATAATTTTCCTATATTTTAAATAATTATGTTAAGGCCTTTACATTCGATTTCCATAAACGGTCATCGAACTGCATCTACAACAACCTTTTCTAAAATTGATTTGGACATAACTCCGAATCTAACTACTAGATTTCAAAAATCTTATATTCATTGGAAATCCCTTTTCGATACGAACCCAACGGTTTTGGTTTTTGGAGGATCCGACGGTCAAATCTCCCGTTACATCAATTTGAAGTTAATGGTCGAAATTCACGAACGGTCGCTGTGCGGCGCGTTCTATTAAGGCCATTATATATATATATACATATATATATATATATATATATATCGTCGATTTCTAATAAAACGTATTTTATAAAATATTTATAAATTCTTTTTAAGATGATTTTATCTTCATTTTCAATTTTAAATAAAAATTGAATATTCTATATTAAAATACTTATATTTTCAAAATATAAGATTTATAATCACTTCTTTTTATATTCATTTAAAGATGGAATAAATCGATCGATGAACCCGTTCGGGTTAAAAATAGCGTCTCTACATAACACGGCTTCATATTTTATATTCTTGTATCCATTCTAAGACGGACATAAAAATCATACTTTATTCTTTCCTAAATTTATTTTAAAATATTCATTATTTTAAAATATTCTTTATTCTAAGGTGTTCCTTTTCTAAAATGTTCCTTTTTCTTTAACATTAAAATGTATTTTTTACATTAAAACGTCCTTTTTCATTAACATCATTCTGAATCGGAATGCGACTCAATCAATTACCATATACTTACAGTTATATGGCTTTCATACATTGCATATATCCAATGATAATGATAAACAATCATCAAACAATACATTCACATCCAAGGTGAGATTTATAACTGTGTGAGCATTAAAATAAATAAATAAGTAATGCTCAACATAGACTGTCAATCCATTGATTGACAATTAATTGAATATTAGGGCTAGTGTATATCAAATGTCGTCCCAACACCTGTGTGGGGTTTCAACCAATAAACAATAATAGATTATTTGTGCACCTTGGCGATGTGTGAAAAATAATCGTCCCACCCAATCACATAAACAAGTCGGATAACTTGTAAATGGAAGTGTAACATTTCAACATCACAAATATATATTTTAAGACATCACTACATTATATTTTAACATATGAATATTCTTACTACCATTGCTAACACATGAATGACAATGTTTTTACTTCTACTCTTTTTATTTCTCTAAAGGGGCAATAAGAATGTAACATTTTAAAACTATTCTTTTTATTGTCTCTAGAATGACAATAAAAATGGAACATTAACAATCTGTTCCTTTTGTTTCATATAAAATGACCATAGAAATGTGACATTCAATTCCACTCTTTTATTATCTTTAAAATGTCAATAAAAATGTAACTCTCAATTCTGTTCTTTTTATTTCAACTAACATGACATTAAAAATGCCATATGTAATGTTATTCTTTTTATTGTCTCTAAAATGACGATAAAAATATTACTTTTGATTCAAGCATTTTTATTACTAGTAAAATGCAAATAAAAATGTAACTTTTTATTTTATTCCTTTATTTACAACTAAAATGCAAATCAAAATGTCACTTTTAATCTAATCTTTTTATTTACATCTAATTGTAAATAAAAATGTAACTTTTTAATTTATGTACATTTCCTTAACAAAAATGTAACTTATAATTCTATTTATTTTACTACAACTAACATGTAAATAAAGATGTAACTTTTTATCTAAAAAGAAAATGACAACAAAATATGTTCCTTTTTATCTAAAAAGAGAATGACAAAAAATATGTTTCTTTTTATCCTAAAAGGAAAATGACAATAAAAATGTTTCTTTTTATATCTGATAAATAAAAATGTAACTTTATTTGCATACAAATTTCTATCTTAATCATGATAAATAAAAATGTAAAATTTATTGGTATACAAATGCCTATCTTTCACTAACAAATAAAAATGACTACTTTTATTTGTTTACAAACTCAATGTTAAATTTGACAAATAAAATGAATGCTTTTATTTGTAAACAATTCAATGTATATTTGACAAATAAAAGTTAATGTTTTTATTTGTAAACAATTCAATGTATATTTGACAAATAAAAATTAATGTTTTTATTTGTAAACAATTCAATGTTTATTTAACAAATAAAAATTTATGTTTTTATTTGTAAAAAATTCAATGTTTATTTGACAAATAAAAATTTATGTTTTTATTTGTAAACAATTCAATGTTTATTTTGCATCAAAGAATGCAAATAAAGAACAACTTTTTATTTCAATGTTTATTTGCATCAAGGAATGCAAATAAAAGAACAACTTTTTAATTCAATGTATATTTGCATCAAAGAATTCAAATAAAAGAACAACTCTGTCTCAATTCAATGATATAGACAAAAATGATATATTTTCATTTGTATTGACAATTCTATTCCAATACAATAATATAACAAAATGATTTATTTTCAATTGTATTGACAATCCTATTAAATCCAATAAAATGACAAAATAATATTTTATATTGAATTTACAGTTCTACTTCAATTCAATAAAAATGATAAAATAATGTTTTATACTAGATTTAAAATTTCATTTCGATTCAATAAAAATAATCCAAATAATGTTTTTATATTGAATTGACAATCTAATTCAATTCAACAAAAATGATCAAAATAATGTTTTATGTTGAATTGACAATCTAATATAATTCAACAATATAAAAAAATGATTTATCTTTATTGAAATGGCAATTCTAATCCAAAACAATAATATAACAAAATAATTTATTTTTATTCAACGCATATAAATCTGTGTTTATACATCACCAACAAACAGATCAAACATCATCCAAAATGCCAGAACAAAGTAGATCTAAATCATATACATGCGATCATTACCTAGAAATTAAATTAAATTAATTAATTAATTATATAAAAAAAGAAATCTCACAGTCAGGTTATTCTATGTTGTTCAGAACTGCAAAATTTTCAAAAATCCAAACAGCTCAGAATTGCTTCTAGTTAGAACAACAGCGTAGATCTCGTCTCTACGATCGCACAGGATCTGAAATCGTTAATTTTCTATGTTGTATGAATTAGTTAGGATTTAAACAAGATTGGCAATAGTTTTAAATTAAATTATTAAAAAAAATATGAATTTACCCCTTCTTCCACTTCAGAAACTAAGGCCGTAAGCTTTTAAACTGAGTTCGATCCTAGGGTTCCTTTTTGCGATTAAAAGGTGCAACGGTCTGACGATCGGAGAGTAGGACGTCGGAGAGGAGAACGAGGTGCACAAGGGGGGCCCAAAATGGTGGAGCTCGATCGAGCTATGGGGGGAGCGGCGGCTCTTCAAGCCGTCGGTTTTGGGGTGCTGCAACACCTCGAATACACAACGGTTTCAAGATCAAACCGTATGGAATCGAAGGTGATGAAGTGCTCTTCAATAAACTGAGAAGGAGGGAGGTGTTTTAATGAGAGGATTGCGAGAATTTGGTGGAAGAAGGAAGAGCATTTTCGGCCTTTGGAATAGGGGGGTGGCGGCACTGAATAGACTAGGTTTTTGTAGAAGATGATCTATTTTTATATTATTTTAATGCTATATTTACAAATAAATCCATACATCTTAAACTAATCCGATTTCAGTCCAAATGGAGTTGACCCAACCCGATAGCCCCCATTCCGGATCCAATGGGCTAGGCCACATCAGCCCAAACAACTGTCTATTGCCTGAATTCTTTAATTTAATATTTAAATCCTTTATTAAATTAATTCAATCGTATATTTAAATTCATCGGGGCCACATACGAACTCAGAAAAATCTAGAAAAATTATTTCTTGCTTTTTTTTTACGATATGGTCCTAACAAAACTAATTTCGTCAAATTATGAGACTGTTTGAAAATGGCCATTTTCAAGTCGATCATATTTGACTTAAATTGACAAAACACATTTTCGTTTGCCACGCTCACATATTAATTCGAAAAATTATGGAAATTGAAACCTAGAAATAATTTGACATTCCGGTTCCAACAAAAGTGGTTTCATCGAAAACGGAGGTCATTTGAAAAATGGTTATTTTTAAGGGCCATATATTATATTACAATATATATAAATTCCACAGCGACTTTTCTAAATTTTAAACTAGCCATAACTATTTATTTTTAAAGTGAAATTTCAGTTTCTTACATTCGTTAGGAAGATATGGTTAAACAGATTTAAATATTTTTGGTTTTACTGAAATCCAATTTATTTTGAATCATGTACGTTCAGTTAAAGTTTAAAATCAAATTTTCAAACTGTCGCGCCATTTCTAACTCCTTTTATATTTAAATTAAATTTATTCATTTTAACTTTGATTAAAATAAATTTTTAGTCGTTATTATTTAAAATAAACCATTTTAAATATTAAAAATCCATTAAAATTTCTAAAATAAAATTTTTTAGTTGATTTAGAATTTGCGGGTTGTTACAGCCGGGAAACTGACGACCGTCAAGGATCATATTAAGGCCAGAGAACCGATAATCATCTGAGTGATCGTACTAACGGCGACCTCTTGTGAATGCTAGAAACAATTCGACCTTTTTGAGTCGATCTTGGTAGATGCATAAGAACCGGGTTTCCGCCAATTGAATGATACCTACAAAGAACTTGAATACGAGTATAATCCATACTCGGTTTTATAAGGCGAGGTATAAACCATACCCGGCGGAGAGTATAAACCATATTCAGTTTTACTAGGTAAGAGGGTATAGTTTTTTGTACCAGGGTTTTTTAATGTCGTACATTAACCTTATCCGGGAAATGATCAGAAGATTTAGCCATAAACAATACTCTTGAGTTAATATTTTTTTTACTTGTCAAATCCTGGCAAGGTTTGGATCGAGTATTACTCATAATGGGAGAAACAAGTTTGTCATATCCTGACAGTTAGAGTATTAGAATTGGCATTAATCATACCTTAAGGACTAGAATAAGTCATGCTCGGTTTTGTAGATCTGGCGAGTATAAATCATACTCAGCTTAATATAAAAAAGGGGGAGAGTATTAACTATACTCGAGTTAAAATCTTTAGGGAGTATTAACCATACTCGGCTTGATCGAACATAATCCATGTTTGAGAAAGAAAGTTTGTTGTCGCTAAAGAGCTATTAGGGAACTTAAAGTAAATCCTAATGGGTTTGTCATTAAATCCAGAGCACGCCTAGGGATTAAATCCTAACCCCGTATGTGTGTACTTCAACACAACCACATTATTGGAAAAAATATTAGAAGTACATTTCTTATATCCAAAGAAACAGGAAATATCCACGATGATCTAAACTAGATCAATTGATAATGATACCACGATTACTGGGCTCAGGGACCTTTCTATTTCAAGGAGCTCGGGGACTGACCTGAGGAGCATGAGAATAAGTTTGTGGCGGCACGGCTGGTACAGATTTTTTGACATATTCTGATAGCTCTGCACGTCTGACCCTTTCCTCGATGAGATCCTGTAAGTGCCTGCATTCGTTGGTCTCATGACCTGCCATATTATGATATATGCAGTGCTTTCCTCAATCAAGCTCTCTTTGAGTCGGCTCCCTCCTGGGAGGCTTCGGGAAAGGTAGTGATCCTCGTTCGTTGAGGTAGATGTCTAGCAGAGGGAATTTAGCTCGGTGTATCAATCGTTTTTGTCTTCTCTCTGGGATCGCACGTGTTGATCGATCTTTTCAGAGTCTTTCCCTTTTCCTTTGCTTTGGCCATTGGTATTGGATGGGACTCCGTCATTTGTGGTAAGTACTTTGAGATTTTCCATCTTGATGTTGGCGTCTTCTTGACGGAGGATTCTATCTGATTCTGCATAGAAGTCTTTGATATCTTTTGGGGATCTCAAGTTAGAGAGATCCTAAATTCAGATTGGCTTTGAACACTGGCTGTGGCGGCCATAAGGACCGTCGATGTAACACCCCACCTCCACCAGGGTGGCTCTTGCAAGCACTCTGACTTTGGAGGGGCGTTTGAATCAGGTAAACATGCATAATGATATATCAAGGCAGAACAAGAACATATGTATATATGTAAACAGAGTAAATAACATAGATAAAACAGCGGAAGATTTCAAAACATTTCAAAACAAGTCTGGTACAACATAGCTTTCCAAATAAACAAGTCTAGATAAAACAACATCAACTGAAAAACTGAAATAAATAAGTGCTATCCCCAATTAAGTGGTAACCATAGCTAGCTTCATGTCGAAACCGTACATGAGCTGAAATCCCACAAGCAAGCAATCCGAAATCCAAGCTAAGCTCCAATATTCCCTCCCTGAGAACCTGGGGGGGGGGGGGAAGGGGGGGGGGAAACGGAAGAAAAGAGGCGAAAGAAAACAGGTCAGTCAAAAAGACTGAGTAAGCCCTACTACAATCAATGTAAACTGATAAAGTTAACTGGCATGAGCAGCAGGGATGAACATAAGGATAACAATATACTAGCATGATGATTAACTAACAAGGTAGATAAAGGTGTCATCGCATAATCAGGATTAAGGTTTTGCACCACAGGTGTACTAGCAAACTAACATGACTTGAATAAACAAGTATTGATCCCTTGGCCCAAGCTTTGGCCCAATAACATGAAATGACCCTAATACAAGGTCCAACCAAACGGTCTAGTCGATCGGCTCCCTAAGCCTAACTCGTCACGTGTTGGTGTCAATACGGCCCAATCATAATTTCAGTCGAACTGTGCCGGGTCCACCCTTCGGATGTATCAAGCCCTAGGGTGTCAACCCCTGGACACCATGAACATGAGTGCACAGTCCCGATCTACTGGTACCCGTGCATGTTTTCTCCGGCTACGGACTATGTGCACGACCAGAGTCCGCCCGGAACTACACCGGCGTAACCTCTGCCGTCGCTTTTGGTCACTTACCTCCAGTCCAGTAATCGTGCCCCCACCCTAGCCTAGTCCCTAGGGTCATGATGATACTAACTTGGGATTACTGCTGGAGTGGGCCCCCATTGCTAGGATTTTTCTAGTGGGTTAAGTACGGTTTAACCTCTTGCTAATCCTGGATTAACTTGGTTAAGTGTAACGATGAGTTCACGACTTAACCCCGATTAATCTACCAAGCCCAAATTGGTTAAGTATTAAGTGGACCATGACTTAACCCTAATCACGAGGCATTAATTAATTTAATGCGCCTTAACCTCTCACATTAGACCTTGTTGTGGTTACTAGTTAAGCCGGGCGGGTCCGGGTAGCTTTACACCACAACTTGATCTAACCTCGGGTTCAAGGTACAACATGACCAACTTCTCACATTGGGTCCTATTGTTTGTAGCAACTAGTTAAGCCGGTCGGTTCCGGGTAGGTTTACGCTACACACTCAACCCAACCTCGAGTTGGCCACACTTATCTTTTCTAAGTGTCATGTCCATCATGTTTCCAAAACATGTTACAAGTTTTTAAGCAATTGGGTAGACCTAACTTAATAGGTAAATTCCCAATGGGTAGACCTAACTTAATAGGTAAATTCCCAAGCTTATGTTTTATGTCTTTTAAGTTTACCCAACCCCAAACGCAATCCCATCGCTTACATATCGCAATAGCACATAAAGGATAGAAAGAGGGAACTTGGCATTATCATGACATAAAGGTATTGAAGCCACAAGCTTAACATGGTGGCATATGAAATGTTCATATGTTCATACACTTGCATATTACATTTTTAGGCCTCAAAAGCATGCATAAAACCAAACTTAGCATATTGGTTATACATGGTGTTAAATGACATGTAGAGATGGCCATAAGTTCGCATTTAGCCTCACATGCAAGTTATCATAAGAGATATGATAACTTACATGTTGCTAAAATGCAACCTTTGGCATAAAGCTTAAAGCTTTATGTTCATAAACCCAAAATAAGCTTGCATAACATGACAGCATGAACAAAATGTTCAACCCAAACTTGCATAACATAACTTGGCATACTTGCATATAAACTTGCATATCACAACATGATAAACTTGCATATCACAACATGATAAACTTGCATATAAACTTGCATATCACAACATGATAAACTTGCATATCATACATTTAACTTTAGAGTTTAAGTATGAAAGTAGAATAGGGCTTACAATGCTTAAGAAGTCACAAAAATATGACAAAGCCCTTATGAAATCAATTAAACCCAAAATGCAAGCAAAACCCTTGAGCCAAAATGATCAAGACTCTTTCTTTATGATGCAAATATATAAACTTGACTTGAATGCAAGCTAATGATGCTCATACAAGTTTGAAAACACTTGTATGCATGGAAAATCACTTAGGAATTTATTTAGGAATTTTATGAAGAGAGTGGAGGCCATGAGAGGATTGATTTTGCCATAGTTTAGTTGTATGAATGAATAATGATGATTTAGGGTAGGTTAGGGTCTTATTTATAGATTAGGCAAGTGTTTTAGGCCATAGGATTAAACCTAGATTCAATCCAAGCCATCAAAGCATGTCTTGGGGAAGAAGTCAAGTGTAGGAACCATCTAGGGCCTTTAGATTAAAGATGAACCATGAGAACCATCCAAATGCAAAATCTGCATTTGAGCGAATCGGCCCACGGGTTGACAGCCAAACACCCTGGATTAACCCCTAGTCGACCCAGCGGGCTCGGGTCGACCTCAAAAATCGGCCGGTTCGGTTATTCCCCTCTCCCAATTCGCTGTTTTGAACATTTTTGCATATTTATTTATTTAATTTTCAATTATATATATATATATATATCAATATATATATATATATATTTCTCTGCGCAACCCATTTCACTTAATTAAGTATACTTTAATTTGGGAATTTTTCGTGAAACTTCGCGAGGCCATATCTTGGTCATACGGACTCCGATTTTCGAAAACTCGGACTCTATTTCGCGTATTTTTCCGAGACGAACGCAATGGCATAGCCCGTTTCCCTTGATTCAGATTTTACAGTTTAATTCTGCCTCCATTTATGTTATAACATGTTATTCAAAAATACGGGTTGTTACATTCTTCTCTCCTTAAAGGATTTCGTCCCCGAAATCTCCAAGTTAGGAAGAACGTATCCTACCATCCATCATCCATCTACTCAAAACATCATCCACGAGCAATCATTGTCCTTAAAAGGTTCTAAATGCTGTATGATCATATGCAAAGGTGTGTATATGTACTTATATAATGCGAAAATCAGGAGGTTACTGATTCAGTAAACCCCCTTAATGCAAAATATGTTAGTGAAATGAGTCCATATGTATGCAAATTCCTAACATAATTTATAATCTCTACATGAGTGCACATAACATTCATCCATATGCAACATCCACGTGATAACATAACAAGTTTTCATCCATGAATAAGCATAAACACTCATGCATATGCGGTATGAAAGTGTGTGAGTCGATCTTAGTGCCTAACGTGTATTATGCATCCACGAGTATCCACTTGCAAACACTTGCAACCACTTGCAACCATCAAGCATAACATGTTTCAAACACATGTTTCATCCAAAGGGTTTCTACCTAAGGTTCTCATGACAAGATTAACACGATAAACTAGATAAACATGGATAGCAAAGAGAAAGATATGCTAACAAAGAAAAGAGATTGAGAGTGTACCCTCAAAAAAGAATGGATAAAGCCCACGCATCTTCTCCTCGGTTTCCCAAGTTGCGTCTTCTTCGGCTTCACCCCATTGAACCTTCACCAATTTGACCTCTCGATTCCTTAGCTTCTTGGTCTCCGTCCCCAAGATACGAATCGGAGCTCTCCTCAAGGTAGCCTCTTTCTCCACTTCTACATCTTTTAGAACACTTGGCTCAACAACCTCTGCTGATTCATGTAAACACTTCCGGAGATGCGAGACATGAAAAACATCGTGTACTCCAGCAAGCTTCTCGGGCAACTTCACTCTATAAGCCATCTGCCTGATCCTCTCAATAATAGGGAATGGTCCAACAAACCTCGGTGCCAACTTCCCAACAGCTCCAAATCGGACCACATTCCGCAAAGGAGAAACCTTCACGAAAACCATATCCCCAACATCAAACTCCAAATCCGTTCTTCGCTTATCAGCATAGGATTTCTGTCGGTCTTGGGCCGCTTTCATCCGTCTCCGAATCAACTCGATCTTCTCGGATGTATCTCTGATCATATTAGGCCCAAGTATAAGCTCATCTGTAGTCTCCCACCAACATGTAGGCGACTTGCACGGCCTCCCATATAAAGCTTCAAATGGTGCCATCCCTATGCTTGCCTGATAACTGTTATTATATGCAAACTCAACAAGAGGAAGATGGTCTTCCCAAGTACCACCAAAATCCAGAATACAAAGCCTCAACAGATCCTCGAGTACCCTATTCACCCTTTCGGTTTGACCGTCCGTCTGTGGGTGATAAGCCGTACTTAGATTCAACCTTGTGCCCATAGCTTCTTGCAAGCTATTCCAGAATTGACTTGTAAAGATTGGGTCACGGTCACTGACTATACTAGAAGGGACTCCATGTAGTCTCACAATCTCACGAAGATATACAGACGCTAGCCAAGATGCGGTCCTCTTGCTCTTCACCGGAATGAAATGAGCACTCTTCGTAAGTCTATCCACAATAACCCAAATGCTCGTATTCCCTTTCCTTGACCTTGGTAGCCCATCGATAAAATCCATGGAAATACTCCCACTTCCATAGTGGAACGTCTAGAGGATGCAATAGCCCACCGGGCTTCTTCGACTCGGCCTTAACTTGCTGGCAAATGATACATCTAGAGACAAATTCTGCCACATCCTTCTTCATCCCAGGCCAAAAGAAAATGCGCTTCATATCTTTATACATCTTATCTCCACCCGGATGTATAGTCAACTTAGAGCGATGCGCTTCCTCAAGAACTCTTCTTCCTAGATCTTCTACCATTGGAACACATAACCTTCCGTCTCTCCTCAGCCAACCCTTGTCATCAATAGAATATCGAGCGAGATGACTAGACGTCTCTCCTCGAATTAGCTTATCCATAATCTCAACTATCTGAGCGTCTTCTCTCTGCGAAGCCCCAACTTGATCAAGAATGGTAGGTCTGAGTTCCGGAGATGCTAAAGAACTGGTCATCGATTCAATCGCCAAAGAGAAATCAAAGGTTGCCACATACTCTAAATTCTTCATCTCAACGAATAGAGGACTTAGGGTCAACCTTCTTCTACTCAATGCATCTGCTACCACATTCCCCTTGCCAGGGGTATAAGCTATCTCAAAATCGTAGGACGCCAAGAATTCCATCCATCTTTGTTGCCTCAGATTTAGATCCTTCTGAGAAAAGAGATACTTCAATGACTTGTGATCGGTATAAAGCTCAAATCTTTCTCCCAGAAGATAATGGCGCCAAGCCTTGAGTGCATATACTATTGCTGCCAACTCTAAGTCATGAGTGGGATAATTCTTCTCATGCACTTTGAGTTGTCTACCGCCAAAGCATATCACTCTTCCTTCTTGCATAAGAACAGCTCCTAACCCCGTGCCACATGCATCGGTGTATACGGTAAATAACTTCCCTCCATCGGGCAAAGCTAGAACAGGTGCTGATGTGAGGGCTCTCTTGAGCTTCTGAAAAGCAAGCTCGCATTCTATGCTCCAAGCAAAAACTAAATTCTTCTTCGTCAATTTAGTGAGAGGAGCGGATATCTTTGCGAAGTCCTTGATGAACTTCCGGTAAAAACCCGCAAGACCTAGAAAACTTCTCACTTCGGTTGCATTCCTTGGAGTCTTCCAATCCTGAACTGCCACTACCTTAGCGGGATCCACCGCTAAGCCTTGCTTAGATACTATATGCCCAAGGAATCTAACTTCCCTTCTCCAAAAGTGACACTTGGAGAACTTGGGCTTCAACTGATGCGCTCTAAGTGTATCCATCACCTCCATGAGATGCCTTGCGTGCTCTTCCTCATCCTTAGAGAAGATCAGAATATCATCTACGAAGACCACGAAAAACTTGTTCAAGAACTCCCTGAACACCCTACTCATCAAGTCCACGAAATATGCGGGTGCATTAGTCAAGCCGAACGGCATGACAAGCCATTCGAAGAATCCATCTGGAGTTCTGAACGCAGTCTTGTCTATACTATCTTCAGCTACCCTGAGCTGATGGAACCCCGTAGCAAGATCAAGCTGAGAGAAAACAGAAGCACCGACAAGCTGGTCAAAGAGATCATCAATCCTCGGTAACGGGTGTCTGTTCTTCTTAGTCAGCTTATTCAACTCTCGATAGTCAACGCAAAGTCGGAGAGAACCATCCGCCTTGGTAGCAAATACCACAGGCGCTCCCCATTCAGATATACTTCGTCTAATGAAGTTCTTCTCAAGCAACTCTTTCACTTGCTTACTTAGCTCCCGCCTTTCACGTGGAGCCATGTGCCAAACGGGCAAAGAAACAGGCTTTGCATTATCCACCAGATAAATGCGGAAATCAATCTCTCGCTTAGGGGGCAACCCCCTAACTTCATCGAAAACATCCGGATACTCTCGAACCACTCTCACAGACTGAAGAGTTTCCATTGACGAGTCGAGTGATTCCAGATAGCACAACATGACGGGACCTCTCGGATCACAAGAAATCTCTAGGGTATTTCCGAGGCGAGTCACGAGCCTCACAACCCTATGCTCACAATCAAGAATGGCTCCATATCTGGACAGCCAATCCATGCCCAATATCAATCCGTATCCCCTAAAACCAAGAACATAAGCACTGCACAAGAACTCTACACTCAGTATAGAGATCCTCAAATCCCCACATATCATAGACAAATGGGCGGAACCCCCAATAGGATTTGAGACACAGACGGGATCATCTACCAAGCTAGTACTAAGGTGCAAACTATCAACAAGATCAGATGAGATAAAGCTATGCGATGCACCAGAATCAAACAAGGTACGAACTGGAAAATCAGAAATATATACAAGGCTCTCAACAGAAATACTACCTCGATCGGGAACTGGAGCGACATTGAGAGCATGAACTTGCCCTCCTGAAGGTCCAGCACGCTGAGTCTGACCCTGGCCTTGCCCTTGCTTCCTCGGGCAATCCTTACTGAAATGTCCAGTCTCACCGCAGAAAAAGCATTCACCATTCTTCCTTTTCCTCTTCTTACAATCCTTAATAAGATGCCCAACTGAACCGCAATAATGGCACTTCCCCTTGTTGTTCTTGCCCTTGTTGTTATTGCCCTTGTTGTTGTTCCCCTTGTTGCCTTGACTCTTGTTCTTGTTCTGATTGCCTTGACTGCTCTGACCACTTGGATTACCATGATTTCCTTTTCCCTGGGAATCAGTCTTCTTGGCTTGAGTATCATTCATCTTGGTTTCTTTCTTGACATCTCCCTGAAGTAACGCCATATCAACCAAACTCTCAAACGTGGCCCCATGGGGAATATTTGACATAGCCAATCCCTGCAACGGCTCATTCAATCCTCTAGCAAAACGAAGAGCCTTCTTCTGAGGAGTATTCACCATATCCAAGCCAAAACGAGCTAACTGATTGAACTTGTTCACATATTCTTTGACAGACATATCTCCTTGTTTCAAAGTTATGAACCTCTCCATTTGCAGATTCTCCTCAGCAGAAGATAGAAACTTAAGCATGAACCTTGCCCTGAAATCGGCCCAAGTCTCAACAGGCCTAGTACCATTGGTGACTTCCCACCAATAAGCGGCTTCATCCTTCATAAGCCAAACCGCCAACAAGAGCTTCCTCTGATCGTCTAACCCAAAGATAGCAAACAAATCCTCGGTCTCTTTCAACCAATTTCTGGCCTCTACAAAAGTCTCAGTGCCTTGAAAGTTCTTGCCACCCATTGCTTTGAAATCTTTGCAAGTCTTTGCGAAGTCCACTTGAGGATGCTGAGGGGGAGGAGGAAGAGGAACCTCAGCGACAGGAGGAGGAGGAACATTAACCACCGGAGGAGGAGGAGGAGGAGGAACATTAACTACCGGAGGAGGAGGAGGAGGAACATCTGCGGGGCCGGCTTCGGTCGCCCTAGCCTCCAAAAGTCTCCTATACCAAACAGGTACGTGTACTCCCTCCGGAATAGCAAAGTTATCGGCCATACTGAAAATGAAGAAAAAGATAGATTCAGCATGGAGAAAAACGAAGGAATTTTGCTAATGGCTTTTTGGGGAATAGCCTTTAAAATAAACTAGACTTTTCTTTGGAAAATACTTTATACTTGGTTTTGAAAATAGTTTTCCAAAAGTTTTCTAAAAGCCTTTTTGTTCCTTCTCGTACCATATGCTCTGATACCAAATGTAACACCCCACCTCCACCAGGGTGGCTCTTGCAAGCACTCTGACTTTGGAGAGGCGTTTGAATCAGGTAAACATGCATAATGATATATCAAGGCAGAACAAGAACATATGTATATATGTAAACAGAGTAAATAACATAGATAAAACAGCGGAAGATTTCAAAACATTTCAATACAAGTCTGGTACAACATAGCTTTCCAAATAAACAAGGTGTCATCGCATAATCAGGATTAAGGTTTTGCACCACAGGTGTACTAGCAAACTAACATGACTTGAATAAACAAGTATTGATCCCTTGGCCCAAGCTTTGGCCCAATAACATGAAATGACCCTAATACAAGGTCCAACCAAACGGTCTAGTCGATCGGCTCCCTAAGCCTAACTCGTCACGTGTTGGTGTCAATACGGCCCAATCATAATTTCAGTCGAACTGTGCCGGGTCCACCCTTCGGGTGTATCAAGCCCTAGGGTGTCAACCCCTGGACACCATGAACATGAGTGCACAGTCCCGATCTACTGGTACCTGTGCATGTTTTCTCCGGCTACGGACTATGTGCACGACCAGAGTCCGTCCGGAACTACACCGGCGTACCCTCTGCCGTCGCTTTTGGTCACTTACCTCCAGTCCAGTAATCGTGCCCCCACCCTAGCCTAGTCCCTAGGGTCATGATGATACTAACTTGGGATTACTGCTGGAGTGGGCCCCCATTGCTAGGATTTTTCTAGTGGGTTAAGTACGGTTTAACCCTCTTGCTAATCCTGGATTAACTTGGTTAAGTGTAACGATGAGTTCACGACTTAACCCCGATTAATCTACCAAGCCCAAATTGGTTAAGTATTAAGTGGACCATGACTTAACCCTAATCACAAGGCATTAATTAATTTAATGCGCCTTAACCTCTCACATTAGACCTTGTTGTGGTTACTAGTTAAGCCGGGCGGGTCCGGGTAGCTTTACACCACAACTTGGTCTAACCTCGGGTTCAAGGTACAACATGACCAACTTCTCACATTGGGTCCTATTATTTGTAGCAACTAGTTAAGCCGGTCGGTTCCGGGTAGGTTTACGCTACAAACTCAACCCAACCTCGAGTTGGCCACACTTATCTTTTCTAAGTGTCATGTCCATCATGTTTCCAAAACATGTTACAAGTTTTCAAGCAATTGGGTAGACCTAACTTAATAGGTAAATTCCCAATGGGTAGACCTAACTTAATAGGTAAATTCCCAAGCTTATGTTTTTATGTCTTTTAAGTTTACCCAACCCCAAACGCAATCCCATCGCTTACATATCGCAATAGCGCATAAAGGATAGAAAGAGGGAACTTGGCATAATCATGACATAAAGGTATTGAAGCCACAAGCTTAACATGGTGGCATATGAAATGTTCATATGTTCATACACTTGCATATTACATTTTTAGGCCTCAAAAGCATGCATAAAACCAAACTTAGCATATTGGTGATACATGGTGCTAAATGACATGTAGAGATGGCCATAAGTTCGCATTTAGCCTCACATGCAAGTTATCATAAGAGATATGATAACTTACATGTTGCTAAAATGCAACCTTTGGCATAAAGCTTAAAGCTTTATGTTCATAAACCCAAAATAAGCTTGCATAACATGACAGCATGAACAAAATGTTCAACCCAAACTTGCATAACATAACTTGGCATACTTGCATATAAACTTGCATATCACAACATGATAAACTTGCATATCACAACATTATAAACTTGCATATAAACTTGCATATCACAACATGATAAACTTGCATATCATACATTTAACTTTAGAGTTTAAGTATGAAAGTAGAATAGAGCTTACAATGCTTAAGAAGTCACAAAAATATGACAAAGCCCTTATGAAATCAATTAAACCCAAAATGCAAGCAAAACCCTTGAGCCAAAATGATCAAGACTCTTTCTTTATGATGCAAATATATAAACTTGACTTGAATGCAAGCTAATGATGCTCATACAAGTTTGAAAACACTTGTATGCATGGAAAATCACTTAGGAATTTATTTAGGAATTTTATGAAGAGAGTGGAGGCCATGAGAGGATTGATTTTGCCATAGTTTAGTTGTATGAATGAATAATGATGATTTAGGGTAGGTTAGGGTCTTATTTATAGATTAGGCAAGTGTTTTAGGCCATAGGATTAAACCTAGATTCAATCCAAGCCATCAAAGCATGTCTTGGGGAAGAAGTCAAGTGTAGGAACCATCTAGGGCCTTTAGATTAAAGATGAACCATGAGAACCATCCAAATGCAAAATCTGCATTTGAGCGAATCGGCCCACGGGTTGACAGCCAAGCACCCTGGATTAACCCCTAGTCGACCCAGCGGGCTCGGGTCGACCTCAAAAATCGGCCGGTTCGGTTATTCCCCTCTCCCAATTCGCTGTTTTGAACATTTTTGCATATTTATTTATTTAATTTTCAATTATATATATATATATATATCAATATATATATATATTTCTCTGCGCAACCCATTTCACTTAATTAAGTATACTTTAATTTGGGAATTTTTCGTGAAACTTCGCGAGGCCATATCTTGGTCATACGGACTCCGATTTTCGAAAACTCGGACTCTATTTCGCGTATTTTTCCGAGACGAACGCAATGGCATAGCCCGTTTCCCTTGATTCAGATTTTACAGTTTAATTCTGCCTCCATTTATGTTATAACATGTTATTAAAAAATACGGGTTGTTACAGTCGATGGCTTAAGTCAATCGACTGATGCTATGGCCGCATTGAATCTTTCTAAGAAGGAGCATAGGGTCACGCCGGACCGCTGCTTGATGGATGTGAGGAACATGACACTCTTTGGCCGAGAGTTATGAACTCTGAACTACTCGATGAAGAAAGTGACAAGCATGTTCCAGCTGCTGATTGAATCAGTTGTTAGCTGTCGAAACCACATGTCAGCTATGTCGGTGAGAAAGAGCGGGAAGCACTTGGCCATGACATTAGTCGATGCTAATAGTACTTCCATGTATCGCATATATCGCATGAGATGTATGGTCGGATCAGTCCTGTCGCTATAGGGCTTTAGGACCGGAAGCTTGAAGTCGGGTGGATTTCGGGAGTTCCTGATCTTCCATGTGAATGGACTTTGATGGATGTTATCCACATTTTTTTGAGAAGTGTTGCCTCTAGTGAAGCGTTTGATGATACTTGCAATCATCCCCGAGGAGTTGTTGCCACGATTCCAATTCTGCATTGGGGACATTGGTAAGAACATTAGTTCTAGGCCTGTGTGGAAGCATACCCCGAGGCTTTGGGGTTGGTTCGATTCGACCTCTGAGAGTTGAGTGAAGGTGATCCCCATCTTCGGGCCTTGATTCGGGAGTAACTGAAGGCGCTTGGTTAAACTGAGTATTGGTTTGAACCATACCCATGGCGGTAGTACCAGATCATTCCAGGTGAAAGGTATCCATCCGGGGGTCGGCATTTCCCCCTCTCTAGGCGATGTTCGAGTGGTTTATAGTAGTGTTCCCCTCCGTCACATTGGGGACCGGCATGGTAGAGCGTTCTTGGTGACATGGAGTGTTGCTTCCCCTAGCCCTCCTTGGATTAACAAGTGGGGAAAGTTGTACAGGAGGATGCATAAGAGGGGTTTGCAGTATGATGCTAGGTCGAACCCGGAGATGCATCGGTCCACGTTCTGGTTGGCCAAGGGTTGCACTGGTTCAGGAGTTATTTGTCCAGGGAGTTGGATTTGAGTCGATCCCTAGGGTGGAGGCAAAATGGTCGACAAGTTCGGAATTTGGCCATGACCGACCTGAGAATCTATAGCTACCAATGCTCCGTTTAACGCTGGAAGTGAAGTTGAACCAGGAGTGAACAAAGGTATGGAACTATCTAGGGCTTGGGCCTCAGCAGACCGAAGATCAGTTGTTTCCCCATCTTTGCCTGGTGCAGCAAATAATACTGGAAAGTGAGTTCCCTTTTCTATCCGAGCAATGAAGTTACTTGTCATTTCCTATTAATGTTTGAGAGATCCATCCTGGTGTGCTATCTGATTCTGAACTCGGCCAAGACTTTATCCATCTCGTCCTTAGTTGGATATCGGGATGGGTCCTCATGGGAGGAAGCCTCATGGCTTGCCTCCATTGTTGTTGTTCCTACTGCATTAGAAAGTTGAGATTAAGAGTGAGAAGGTGGTGTATCCTTCTGCTGCTTTGTCATTTCTTCCTTAAGAGTCGTCGAAGGTCGTATGGTAGATCTACGCGCCCCTACCTGGTGCGCCAAAGTGTTGACATCAAAAGTTGGTATAAATGATCAACCTCCAACGTGCGTTAACCACACGTGAAAAGTAATCAAGAAATGCAAGAAAATGTAAATAAAAACAACAGACATAATATTTTTTATAGTGGTTCAGCTTGATCCAAGCCTACGCCCAATTTATAATCTTTGTTTAAACTGTCGATTACAAGTTGCAGTGGTTTTTCTATGAAGAGAGTAGAGTGAGAGGTGTGAGTTTATGCACAATATCCTTGTGTTACACTTAGAAAATACGGCATGCTATTCTTGGTAAGCCGAATAAGAGGTTGTTTTGTGTGATGGCCCGCAATTATGTACTATCTGAGTTGATTAATACTACACGTGTCCAACCCAAATAACACAGAAATACGAATAATTAGGGTTAAAGATGAAAATGATAGAAGTAAAGAAACAGCAACAACAACACAGAATCTCATTGTGGAACAAATAAATATATTATATAACGTAACCTTTGAAATAAAATATTTTGTACATATATACATACCATCATCAGAGTACAATACAACATTTGATATATCGAAAAATAACTCTAAAATATCTAACGGTGACGCCTCTTGTTCAAGCTCTTCCAAGTGTATCTTTTAAAGCCTAAAACACTTGATTTTCCGTACAAATTTGGGCACCCAAGAGTTTAGGTTAAAACAACAAAATAAACTCTGGGTCAATCATGGAACTGGTGTGAGTAAACTTCAACCATATTGTTTAAGTTTGAAAAAAACTTTTGAAAGAAAAGGATAACAGTAAGACCAGCCCACACATAAACATGGACAGTTTTTACCTTACTATAACCCAAAACATTTTTGATATGAAAGCCGGTGATATTGTAATAATGTCTAATCAAATAAATAAACATCTACCAGAACGCTTGCATCTCACGCTCCACATACATAATATAAAATAAAAAACCGCAAGGCGCTTATTGGAGATCGGATTCCAACTATGATAAGGTATGGGACTAACTTCCGACCAATGTACTTTAGAGGGGATACACTGGGGTTTAACAAAAATATCTTGCAACCCGGCCACACATGACCAATTACTCATTTAGCTTGAGTATACCAAATGTATCATCACCCATGGTTGTCGGCCGTCCAACGGTAACCTGTAAGATACAGAATCGAAGAAGAACAAATGAATTTTCTGTAGATCGACGAAAATACATTCTGCTTGGGTATGACCCAACTAGCTATGCTGCTTGCCCGATTTTTGTCATTTCCTGATTGATAAGGCTTGATGCTACATTTCATTTTAGAACATCTGGCCGCCATTCACTTTGAATGCCACATCACCAACCCGTCAAATCACTAGTTGATCTTCCCAAAAATATTAAGGGTATAAAAAGCTAAGAGAAACGAATTCCTCCGCCACCAAACGTAATACCTTGAAAAAAATGGTATTATGTGATATGTTAGGCATACTTTGTCATACGTTCGTCTATACAAGTTGTCCTCGGACTGGACAAACCAAAGGCATTGTCTTGTAAACAGAACAACCCTTGCAATTTACTTCGTCTTTAATTTTCTTTAGCATAATATAATTCACAATGCCTATGCCTATACGGAGCGGTTTTCGGGTAATAAATCCAACTAGTCTCCCCGTATTAAAAATGATGGTTAAAAAATCTTCAATAGCCGATGACTTAACTATCAAAGCAAAAAACATCCATCAAACAATCACTGGCCCTTTCTAATATTTCATTAATTAAATCACTTCCCAAATTCCTTTCGATATTTTATATATATTGATATATTGATTTCTAGTTATCAAAACTTCTTAAAAATATTCTGACTCCTTAAATATCATGAAAATTTCGCCAGCGTCTCCTTCGTACGGCTCAATCGGTACAACTACAACTCGCCACTCTAGGCCCTTTCCATTCAAAAAGAAGATCAAAAAGCCAAGTGACTTGCCCAATAGGTTCATAAAATCTCATATGGAATTTAAACATGTACCATTTTATCGAGCACTCAATTTATAATCTTCATTCTCTCCATTCCAAACCTATTTAACACATATGCATCCATTCCCAATTCATCTCAATCAACCTAATCGTTTTTCACAAAATTCGCTAACCACTTCTTTATTTAGCTCTTTTTCCTAATACGCTTTTGATTTGAACATATCATGTTAAGATATATTTCAATTCGCTCATACCCAAGTCGAGTTACATTTCTAACTCAAGTTTCATATTTGATTTAAATCCACTATTTCAATTCACTTAACTTCAATCCCAAAACTATTTAAGTAATTAGTTCTAATTAGTTAACTTCATTTAGTAACAAAAATCTAATTTTAGTTCCAAAGATCAATTCATCTACTTCACTTTAATTTATAGCTCAAGGCTGGATTTTTCTAATGGAAATTCTGATTTTTATTCACTCAGACCCCTTTTAGTTTATTCAATAAACCGTTATCGTATTAAAATGATTATAGTGTTGTTTTTCTAAAATTTTAATTTTGACATAACTCAAAATCTATAAGGCGAATTCTAGGTTTTTCTCTTCCATATCATCTAATAGGTCCAGGCGGTTCTTATTTCATCGAATTTCAACTTATATTGAGTTCTATAAACTCAATTGAAGTTCAAATCGTCAAATTTCGAACTACCGCGCCGCAGCGAGTTCATTTTAATTAAATCTAAATATAAACATTTAAACTATGTTTATTAAATAAATTTCAACTCCATTTTCAATATTTTAAAATAATTCAAGGTCGTTATCCAAATCCGACTTAACAATTCTGATTGTCCGGACTCGTCGATTATTTTATTTCCACATTCATAACTCGGCTATGAATTTATTCAAAACTCAAATTTTATATTCAACTACAATCCACCTGGAGTTAAATTATTTATAAAATTCGATCTAAATGAATTCCAATTATAAATAATTCCTTTAATGAGAATAATCAATTAATTCAATATCCTTTACCATTACAAACTAATATCATCCCTTGATAATAGTGAAGTCGTTCAAGTTAGGGCATTCTATTTACCACTCAGACCTTGATCAACAACGTTCTTATCTTGATAAAAGCTTGTAACACAAAAAACCCGATTAAAATCTCATCTTCTAGTCCATTAAAAATATGGTTTTATAAGCCATACTTACGTTGGAAAAAATCTATTTCCAAATTATCTGATGGAAATCACTTCATCACATTTAAAATCATTGTTTATAAATTAACTTCCTTATTAAAACAAACTGCCATTTTAATAATCTATTTGAAACTCAATTCCCATTTTGGAATATTTTATTTTCCTTATAAATCTCAAAGTTTATTTTCATTTTACATTTGAAAATATTTTATTACTATAAACTTATATTTATAAGCATAGAATTAGGGCTGTGATTGGATGCTTTCGGATACGGACAGTGCCATATCCGTATCTGAAATTATTTTCGGATATCGGATATCCGTATCCGTTTAATTTTTGGATATCAAATATCTGTATCTGCTTAATTTTCGGATACGGACAGATATCGGATATTTATCCACTCCGCATTTAATTAATAAATTTAAGAGTATTAATTAATAAGTTTGGATCGACATAAAATAATTTTTATACTAATGTTTGTAAAAATCTAGAAAATTAAGAAATGTAATTATGAAACATTGTTTTTACTAATATCCATAGGCATGTCAAAAAATATTCTAAAATTAAACACTAAAACTACCATTTTTCACTAAAAACTGACAAAAATTTATATTATAGTAACATCCAACAATTACATAATAATTATTAACTCTATTTTCCTATTTTGAGTCAAATATATTCCACCAATTAGTCGGAAGGATATTTTTTGGATACGGATACCACTATAACCATATCTGTATCTGAAAATCTTTTCGGTTATCCGTATTCGTTTTTTGGATAATGCAGGATAACGGATAGTTTGGATACAAATTCGAATGGATATCAGATTTTCGAGTATTCATTAACAGCCCTACATAGAATCTATTTTCATATTTTTAAATCCAGGAGATATTAAATTCTTAAGATATTAAATTTCAAATTTTAGTTCTACTAAATAAAATTCAAATGTCTTTCCTAAATTTTTTTTTATATAAATTTGACATATTCGAATTCTAGTCATAAACCTAAATGGATTTATTTCAATTTAATAACATTCTGAACATTGCAAATAATTCTATCATTTCCTTTTTCTGAAATGATTTCCAACCCCTTTTGATTCATACTAGGATTCACATTTCTCGAATTATCAAATGATAATTTATTTCACTTCATTTATAAACACTGTTTATCAATTTAACTGCTTGTTTTTTTATTAAAACAAATCAATAATTCTAGCCCATTTGACATTTAATTCTATTTTAGAAAAATATAATTTCCTTTTGAAATCTAAAAATCCCATTTCATGATATTTTAAATACAAATATCTAGGGCCTGTGATATTCAAACATCGATAACACACAATTATCAATTCACAGGTTTTCTAACATACCATATGTGGTAATATATATGAAAACAAATAAACAATAAATTTTAGGATTCCAGTTAGATCTCTCCAATCTGTTTTCCCTGCATCCACAAATGTTAGACAATTAACATAAATAATAACGACCGGCTTCAAGGCATGATATTGTGGTATAGAAGGTCATCCACTCAATGTATCATGGGGCGATAGGGTCATCCGCTAATGGTACTGCGAGAAATATCCAATATATATATATATATATATATACACACATTTTTTTGAAGGTGTGTAAACTTTTATTATGGGCTTTTAGCGGCCCAAAAAGAATTGTTGTTGCGCAAGCAACATGCGACAGCACATACAAAGCAAGTATAGTTAATCTCAAACACAATCCCACTTACAAACACATACTTTCCAAAATTAAAACAAAACCCCAAAATCGCATGATGGCGAATGGCGGCAGAGATCAAATTGTGCATGAATTCAGCGAGGCCTTAGGTTTTCGCATTCATACCGTGATACCCGCCTCTCCGATGGATCCACAACTCCAGTATCAGATGGTGGTGCTGCCGCTTCTAACGTATGGTCTCTTCTTCGACATTTGAGTATTAATTTGACCTCTTCCTCATTTAGCTTGTTAATTTCATTTACTGATCGACGTTTGTTGTGAAAAATCCTTTTGTTTCGCTCTTTCCATAACCACCAACATGTAGATATAATTCTAATGTTGTATTCTTTTATTTCTGCGACTATCTTCGACCAATTCCTCACCAAGTAATTTATAATATGTTGTAGCTTATTAATTTTTTTCTATGATGTTGTACTTACATTGAACGCTGATTATTATGTTTGCTGAGAATTCTCATTCAAAGAACAGATGATGGTGATTTTCTTCTAATTTCTCACGAAGAGGACAAATGTTTTTAGAAATAATACCCCACTTTAGTAATATGTCTCTCGTAGGCAAGCGGTGCAGTAATACTTTGTAAATGTTGTGTGATAATTTAGGTGGTAAATGTTTGTCCCACACTACATTTTTCCAGTCAACTATAGCATCCACAACTCTGCATGCATTCCAAGCACTTTTAATTGTGACGTTTTTGTTTGGTGTCCAGCTCCATGTGTCAAAATCTCTATCAATGAATAAGGGAGTAATTCAATTTCTCTCTTTAAAGTCTCTGCATGAGGCAATCGATCGTAGCTCCAAACACCATCAGAAATAATATGATTAACTGAATGGTTTGGACTACCATGGGCAGAAAATGTATCCCAACCCAGCCTATCAATAAAAGATTTACCTTTTAGCCATGGGTCTCTCCATAGGTCTGTATCATAACCATTTGCAATTTCTCTTTCACAATTTATAGCAAATTTATTTCTGATTCTAAGAATGGCTTTCCACGTTGTTGAGGCATTATTATCAATTGACATGGTCCAAAAATTGGTCTTGATATATCTTCTACACATCCGTCTTGCCCATAACCCCTGTTTGTTAATGATTTTCCATGCTTGCTTGATCGTAAATGCATCTCTCATTTCTTTGATTTTCCTCAGACCAACTCCACCTTCCTCTTTAGGCCTACAAAGATCCTTAAATTTAATTTTGTGCATTTTACCTCTCTAATAAAATCAGCACATACATTCTCAATTTTGCTAATAGAGGCATCAGGAATTTGAAAAGTTTGTAGCCAAAAATTGACTTTTTCCTGTATAACTGTATGCACAAATTCAATTCTCCCCGCAAAAAATAATAATCTGGAACTCCAGCCTTGCAATTTATCTCTGATTTTAGTAATTATCTCTGCACATTCTCGATCAGTGATTTTATTTGATGAAAGAGGAACACCTAGACACTTCATAGGTAATTCCCCTTCAGACACACCCAAAATGTCAAGCACATTAGTCCTGGATACACAGAACTTGTTGAAATAGCATTTAGTTTTTAGTTCATTCATCTTAAGACCCACATACATCTCCAAATTAAGGAATAATTCTTTTATTGTAAGAGCAACTTTAACATTTGCCTTAACACAAATTATTAGGTTGCTTGCATACAAAAAGTGGCTAACAGAAGGTTGAAAATTGTGAATTGGTTGAACCTCTTTATCATACACTGCAAGTTCCATCTGGAGAGAAAAGTACTCCATTACGATTGCAAATAGATAAGGGGATAGAGGATCCTCTTGTCTTATACCCCTGTTGCTAGTAATGAATCCTTTTGGTACTCCATTGATAAGGACATAAAAAGTAGGTGATTGGATACACTCAGAAATTAATCTTATAATTTTTATTGGAAAACCCATGACGTTTAACATATGAATGATAAAGTGTTTGTTAATCTTGTCATATGCTTTCTGGAGATCAACTTTAAGACAAAATTCATTTGCACCTTTTTTGTTGAAATTCCTGACTAGCTCATGAGCCAGTAATGAATTTTCTGAAATGCTTCACCCCTTTATAAATGAACTTTGACACTTTGCAATTAAGTGTGGTAGTACCACCTTCATTTTATTACAAATGACCTTGCTCAAAATTTTATATAGCACATTACAACATGCATTACGTCGATAATCTGCTATCTTTGTTGGTTTGTCAGTTTTAGGGATTAAACATAAAAACGTATGATTAATTTCTTTAATTATTTTACCTGAGTTGAAGGATTCTTGTATTACTGAAACTAAACATTTTTTCAGGTTGCTCCAGTGGTTCAAGAAGAAACTGGACCAGAAGCCATCTGGTCCGGGGGAGGAGTCAACATGAATGGATTTAATGGCCAACCACACTTCCTCGTCAGTAACTCTGCTGCGCATCCATCGTCTCCCACTAGCATTCAATAATTTCCTGGAATTAATGATGGGTAGGTCAGTTGCACTTGCACCACTATATAATTCCATAAAATACTCAATAGCCTCATTTTCAAAATTTTGTAAATCAACCATGTTATTTCCATCTTGATCTATAATTTGGTGGTTATAATTGGTATTACGACGAACATACATTTTGGTGTAAAAGAATTTTGAATATTCATCTCCTTCAGAAATCCATTTCTCTTTAGCTTTTTGTTTCAACTCTACAGCTTTAACTTTCAAGGCTTCTCGCAATTCAGCTTGACTATTGTGGTAATGTGACCAAACTTCATCACTTGAGTCTCCTGCATCAATAAGTTGTAATGTATTTGTCAATTCTTTCTCCAGATGATCAATTTTGTCGTATTCCTTTACCCTTATTCTGGTCCACTCTTTTAATTTAGCTTTAGAATCTTTGACGAATTGCAAGAGTGTGAACATATGAGTATCTGCATCTTTGAATACAACAGTATCAAGTTGTTCATTATATCCAGAGATCAATTTCCATTGTTTAGCATATCTAAATGGTTTGCCTTTTGAGTCAGTATCTTTGAAGATTAAATTAATAAGGATAGGGCAGTGGTCACTAGTAAACGAAGGCAATACATTAACTTTTAAATCTGAAAATTTGCTAATGCAGTCAGAGTTAATAAGAACTCTGTCCAATTTACAAGAAATTTTCCTTCTTTCACTACTTCTCCATGTGAAATGCAAGCCACAGTGGACTGGCTCAACTAACCCCGCAACTACAATGCAATTATTGAACTCAGACAATTGGGCTACACAAACGGTATTACCACCAATTTTATCTTCTGGTTTAAGAATTCAATTGAAATCACCCATAACTAACCATGAGTAATTCATGTTTGGAGCAAGTAATTTAATCTTATCCCATAACTTGATTCTTTCATTTGCTGAATTACTGACATATATTACTAAAACACCAATTATCAATCCCCTAGTATTAACAAGTTTAGTAGTAACTTGTTGTTCATCAATGTCAATGATATAGCTTTGCCATATGTTTTTATTCCATAACACAAGGATTCTACCTTTGTCAGTGAAGTTATTATTTGTGACATGTGACCAATTTCACCAAAAGAATCACATAAGAATTTCAAATTTTCTTCATTTAACTTATTTTCTAGAATACCCAAAAAAGAAGGAAGATGGTTCCTTCTTAGATTATAGAGGTCTAATAATCGGGTTTTATACATACATACATACATACATACATACATACATACATACATACATACATATATATATATAATAGCCACAACCACCAAGCCTAATATAACTAATATATATATATATATATATATATATATATATATATATATATATATATATATAATAGCCACAACCACCAAGCCTAATATAACTAATATATATAATAACCACAATTTATCAATAAACATCAATGTAACCAATCAACCAACAATTAGCATATAAATATTTGTATTAAATAAAAATTCGATTATAATAATTATTATCGAACCAGAGAGTGAGTTTACTCACCTTGATTTTAAATTATCGAATATCCAATTCAAATTCTATATCATCTCGGCTACGCATCTATTTGCATTGTCTTAAATAAATTTATCACCTATGATTATTTATTTTAATTATCGTATAAACATTTATTTAATTTATATTAACTACTTCAACAATTAAATAAATTCTCTATGTATTTTAAATTTCATAAAAAGTATACTTGCTGCCTCGACCCACTACGAAGCGAAGTCCAAATATTTTCGATCTACATATGCTCGTATCAACCCCAAAAACTAATCCATTCCTCTTTGACATTTCCTCGAACACCTTGCTGACAGCCTACCAATTCTTTTTAGCATCTCACCCACTGCTGCTTGTTTTAGTAACTCACCCAAATAGTACTTCACCACTGCCGTGCCTCACCACTGTCAGCCACAAATCCATTGGCCTTACTGCAGACACACTTCTCTAAATCGACATCCCACATTTTTGTCATATGAGCTCCATCATCCTCATATAATCACAGACCCAATCTCCCACATCACTGTCAAATACCTAGATCGAAAAAAATAACCCAGATGCCACCTTGTAAAGCTCGATCCCCATTCTTCTCCGACCTGGAGTCTCAACCTCGACTTCATCGATCACACACTACAAGATGCAACAAAACGTGTCATCATATTGCACCCAATTTTGATAATGCGCACCAACCTCCATGCTGAATCCAAATCTGACCTCAAACTCGTTCGTCGCTGCTTACATCTCCTACATGCCTAAACCCTAGCTCATTGCCAGTAACCGACCTCAGACCAAAAATCAATCGCAGTAACCCTGAACCCTTCTAGTGAGCATGGATCCCCCTTCCAAGGCGTGTGCTTCTTCAGGTTTCAGATATAAGCTATCGATCAAAGGTTTCCCCCATTTTTTTATTTCTGAAGCTTGTTTGATTTGTGCCAAAAAGAAGGTGGGGTGCGGTTTATTTAAATAAGGGAAAGAGTAGTCTGTGTGAATTTGTTTATAACAGAGGAGGGCGACCATTTTAATTTTAATCTGAAGCTTTCGATGGAGTTGCGAAAATATGAAGAAAGTGTGTAGCGATTGTTTAAATTTGTGTGTATTTTGATTTCTAGGAAGCGATCCGTTTTAATTTGATTTTTGAAGCTTTGATTTTCTTAGAGGAATAAAAATGAAGAGAAACAAAGAGGGGGTATCGCGTATAAGCAAATGAAGAACGGGAGACAATCGTACATGGGTTTTAAAGGTTTGTCCCTTGAAGTACATAGCAATTTTAATATGATTTGATTTTTTTTATTTAATTCAATTTGATTTTGTTCTTATCCATTTATATTTTAGAATAATATATTTTGCGTTTTCTAACTCCTATTTGAGTGCAACAACCAGCCTTCCCAGGGTTATATCGCTATTCTAGACACACTGCAAAATGTTGCAAAGCCTGATTCAATCGTCTAGAGAAGATAACAATTTAAATTGACGATTTTAAATTAAATTTTGAATTCAATTATTTATTGTTTCCATGTACGGTAATTCGACATATTTGAAATTAAATTGTATATCGATTATTAAATCGGTATACTCCATATTAAAATTCGTTTATTTTTTCAATTCAATATTTAAACTAATTTAATTGTTTTAAATTCAATTGACTAAAAATCAGGGACGTTACATTTTGGGAGTTTTTCTATTTCTGAGGGTAGTTGTATTTACAGGTGAGCTAGTGGGCCAAACTTGCATGTAGCGTGCCATATGTCTTTTTTGGGCTTTAACGCGTGGAGCTCAATCCTCTTGAGTAGTTGCAGGTGGCAGGACCCGATACTACTCATGAATAGTTCTTCCTCAAAATAAGCGGCATACATGGAATTGAATACTTGGCGTATGAAAAGAAGTGTTAGTCAAAGCTTATCCACTGCTCCAACCTTGGGAATAGGACTTCGTTTGATAGCATATGACTTGCTTCGATAGTTATGTTGATCTGATACCGTAGGAGATAACTTTTACTTAAATACTTCAGCTCGGTATTTTAGCCTGATCCGATCTTTTAGGGACAGGTCGGTCGACCTCTTGATGACTCGATCGATTAATTTGATCTTTTCTTTAGGATGACGCTACCTTTATTTGTTAAAGAACCATTTTGGGCCGACCTATGATCGACCGACCTAGAATGAAGTTGATTCTACTAGACATTGGGCCGATGTCTAGTAGAGAGAGGGCTTTCTCTTGAGTTGTGACGACTTTTGCCAAAAAGCTAGTCAACAACATTCGTCTGAGGGTACAGAGTGGAGTTTCTCGAGAGTTCTGACAGATGTCTGTCACTTTATGATAAACATCTGTGTGGAAGAAAATACTCTGACAGACGTTTGAGGGATAGTGTGACAGACGTCTGTCTTGTTAGAGAACGATTTCCTGAGCCTCTAGATAGATGTTTGTCACAATACGACAGACGTCTGAGGTGGTTTTTCAGCTATTTCGGGCTGAAGACATAGCATGCTGATTTGTGAAGGATCCAGGGGCATTTTGAGAAACTGCTACATATTATTCTCTCTGTATATAAGCTATTTTCTGGTTTAGGTGAAACATGACTAATCAAGAGATTAAGATCTAGGTTATTCTAATTAGGGTTTTGGCAACCATAATCTTCTTCATTTCTTATCTCTACAAAATTAAAATTTTATGGTGAATTTGATCATGTACTCAATCTCTTGTACTCTTCTGTTGATATTAAAAAGGTTCTCTCTCAAAGTGGACGTACACTGACAAGACGTCGATGGAACCACTATAAATCCCTGTATGATCTACTCTTCATTATTGCTCTTTTATTTCTCTTACTTGGTGATTGTGATTGGCTTGTGGATTGGGTTGATATTGTTTTGACATATTGATTGGTTGTTTTTGCAAGTTTACCACGATCTCGTCTTCCGCTGGGTTGGAGGTTTTGATTTGAGCGGTCTTGAGTCGAAATCCTCCACAACAACAAATTTTTTCAAGATCAAGTCTAGTCTTCAAGTTGTCTTTTGTTTTTCTCTATCCATCAATGTTTTAAATATATGAAGGGTTGTTAAAGGGACTCCACATTTGATTAAGAGAGTGGTAATTTTAATGGGACTCCAGCTTATTTTTTGGTTGGGGGGGGGGGGGGGGGTCTAGATTATTATTATTTTTAAAAAGAGAGAGACCTATATATACTACCCTAACTCATCATTTATGTTAAAACCTAACATAATAAATTTAGTGCAAATAACAAATGCTTGCTTCCAGAAATAAAATAGTGGTTCGAACAAAGACAACCAAATGGAAGCAGTCAGATCCCAATCTGATGTCGCAAGTGCTGCAAAGGTTAGTTTTATAAATTTGCAAAGGTTAGTTCTATAATATTTTTATTTTTACGTGCAACGTTAAATTGTAAGTATTAATTAGGATTTAGGTTTTATGGTTTTTATAATGAGGATTATAAGGGTGTGATATCGAAATTTTAGCTTATATGTTTAAGGGGAGGCTAAACTTATTTATACCCCCCATAACATTATACACTAAATTAAAATTGATCCCCACTCTATTCCAAATGTTGAGTCCCTTTAACAATCCCCTAAATATATTGTCGAACATGTTTTTTCAATATGCATCACGTCCAGATTATGGTGGATTAAATTTGGTTCCCAATAAGGAGGGTCCCGAAATATGCTTTTACATACCTAATTATGCGATTCACCAAAACCTGTTATTTTTTTTATTACTTAATTTAAATCCACATACAACATCAGACAAACTTGATACAATCTCCCTTATCTCAATGCCAAAACGTCGAAGAGGTGGCATATCCCATTCAGTGATATTCCTTTTGAACTTATGTTTTTGCCTTCTGAATGGATGGTTTGATGGTAAGAATTATCCGTGACAATTAAAAAACAAGGTTTTCCTCCATGTTCAAGAGTAAAAGACTTTGTTTTCTCCATAAATTAAGGGCATGAAAATCTTCCATGCGTACTTCAACCGGACAACATACCATATGCTGGAAAATCACTAATTGTCCACACCAAAGTGGTCTTAAAAACATTATCTTTTTTGTGCATATCATAAATACAAACACCATTCCACAACTCTACTAGTTCATCAATCAAAGGTCGTAAGGAAACATCCAAATTCTTTGCTGGAATTTTAGGCCTTGGTATGACCATGTTTAAGAATAAAAATGGTTGGTTCATGCACTTCTAAGGTGGAAAATTGTAAATTGTCAAAATCGCCGGCCAACATAAATAAGCTTTTGTAGAAGTTACAAATGTACAAAAACTATCGGTACATAAACCAAATCATACATTTCGGTCAGATGATACAAAATTTGGATGTCGACGATCAAATTCTTTCCATGCCTCACCATCTACTAGATGGGCCATTGAGCCATCGGTCGAATTATTGTAACAATGTCATGTCATGTATTTAACATGATATGTAACATGAATAATCTTTTCAATCTTGGAATGATTAGTAAGTAACGAAGTTGTTTTACATCAATACTTTTGCAATTATCTCTAATATCTTCAATCTTATACTGAGGACTATTACAAATATTACAAACAACCTTCATATCATTTTCTTTGTAATATAGCATGCAAAAATTCTAACAAACATCTATTTTGTCATAACCAAACCCAAGAGGTTTCAACATTTTTTTAGCTTCATAAAAAGTTTGAATTAGCTTATGCCCTTCATGCAACATGTTGTCAGATAGTGCACTCATATCCTCAAAACATTCTTATATCATACCCCCATCGAAATTTTAGAGCCATCAATGCACATGCAGATAACTTTGTCTCTTTTTTGCAACCATCCCAGAGTGGCTCATCAGTAGCTTTTAATATGTTTAAGAATTTTTGAGAATCAAGATTTGGTGGTTGATCTTTCACATCAGAACCAACACCCATTGCATCCAATATCATTTCTCGATGTGGATTATCATTATTTGAAATGCTTATGCCTACCTCAAACATTGTTGGTGTAGTGGCCATCAAATCTGTACTATCAAAGTTGACTAATACAACACACTTCCAAATCAAATAATACATAATTATGAGTCATTAGGGTTAAAGAAATAGAAACAGATAGAAGAACAGAAATAACAAAACAGAATCTCACAGCGGAATGAATAAAATATATTATATAACATAATCTTTTGAATACAAAATTTTGTTTCATATATACATACCAACATCAAAGCACAAATACAATATTTGATATAGTGTAATTAACTCTAAAATAACTAATGGTGAAGCCTCCTGCTTCAAGCTCCTCCACGTGCATTTGTAAAATCCTGAAACACTTGACTGCCCGTACAAATTTGGGCACCCAAGAGTTTAGGAAAACACAAACAAAATAAACTCGGGGTCAGCCATGGGACGGGTGTGAGTAAACTCCAACCATATTGTTTAACTTTGAAAATCCATTTGAAAGAAAAGGATAATTGTAACACCCGTATTTTCTGTAAACACTAAGGTTACGAATTAAAGAATAATTAATTTCAAATTTAACAATTAAGGGAAAAGAGGTTACTCTATTGCGTTCACATCTGAATTCTGCTTGAGATAGAGTCCGAGTTTGCGTAAATCGGACTCCGTATGAAGGAGTTATGACCTTAAGAAGTTTCAAAATTAAATTATAAATTCAAACAGCTCGGTTCAGAATTCAGAAATCAAAAATCAGAAGCAGAAGCGGGCTGGGTAGGAAACTTCCCGCCCAAGGCCAGGTCGACTAGGAGGTCGACCTCCCTCCCATATAGGTCGACCTGGGGGTCAACCTGGGGGTCGACCTACCCCCCGGGGCAGATTTGAAAGATGATGATTTCTGACTCCCTGCTATGTCATTAGGGCTGGTTTGGCTGTTCTATCTTGTCTGGGTGGTCTTGATTGCTTCTAGGGTTAGTCTGACGGCTCTAAATTAATTAAAACACTATATAAGCAACCTAACTCTCAACCCTAAATCACAAATATTCATACTAAGAGCTGCCATGCCGTCAATGGTGAACCTAGGATAGCCGTCATCTCTTTCAACTCAAAGGCAAGATAGAAGCTACATCAAAATCAAATCAAATCTAATTCAACTAAAAGAATTCAACGATCTACATCAAAGGCGAGCAATTCAGTTTCAGAATACAGATCCCGGAACTCAAGAATTCCTTTTTGGTTGTAAGTGTAGTTATCTTTCAGATGTGAATAAATTAAAGACATGGTTTGTAATGAATTGTAAAATAGAATTGTATCAAGTTGTATGTGATGCTGATTCATGTCTATTCATGTCTATTCTATCATATATGCCTATGAACTATTGTGGTCTATCGAACCTATCATGTTATGTGGAAATTGGTGAATAAACCTATGATGTTATATAGGAATTTCGGAATGAAATTATCATATGTAAGTTAGTTACATTATGAATACGTACAAGTTTTAGGCTAAGTCATCTCGTTTATGCCTAATTATTTAGATCCATTATGCATATATGTTTAGATCTACGACCTTATATGTTAGAACCATTTGCCTTTATGTTAGATCCATTTGCCTTTATGTTAGATCTATGATTCAAACCCTAAGCAAGTCCACCACTACATGGCTAATTAGGTTTTGGTAGTTCCATGTAAAACTATTATTTTATGATTCATGTTGAATAGATCTAATTTGCAAGTTCATAATTAAAATGTATATTATGCCAAGTTCATGTGACACATCTGTAGTGAGATCCATATTTTTGTATGACGTTGGAATGTTGCAAGTTCCTCTTTTTCCCCTTCTAGTTTATAAGTTAGGCTAAAATGTCGAGCCTAACATTCTATGAAACGTTGCGAACGTACAACGGGGGTAACGTTGGGGGAAAACATGAAACTACATGTAATTGACATATTTGGCCCATAACCATGTAAACGGTATGACATTGAAATGGTATAATTTACATACTAAAAAAATTATGAATTTGATTTAGAGGGAGAGTGGGTCATGACAATAAATTGTTTACAAATTTACATATAAGCATAAAAGGATAAACATGTAAATTTAGAAAAGACGAATATGCCTAACCCGAGGTTAGACTGAGTTGTAGTGTAAAACTGCCCTGAACCGACCGGCACATCCAATAACCACAACAATACCTGTCTAATGTGGGTGGTTAGTGCATTGAGCCCAAAAAGGACCCGACGTTGGACTGAGTTATGGTGTAAAACTGCCCGGAATCGACCGACACATCCAGTGACCACAACAATACATGTCTAATGTGAGTGGTTGGTGCTTTAATAAGCTAAGTCAAGATTGGTAGGATTAAGTCAATTAAAGAAACACTTAACCAATTCAACATGTTAACTAAACTGATGGGTGGGGTTAGGTAAACTTGGACACTTAACAAACTTAACATGTTGGCTAGAAAACCCTAGTAACGGGGACTCATTTCAGCAGTAACCCACATAGATGTATCATGGAACCATGAACTAGGCAGGGTGGGGCATTATTATTAGGCTGAATTGTAAGCGATCAAAACGTCGGCGGGTGGTGCGTCAGTGTAGGTTCCGACGGAATATGGGCGTGCATGTACTCCGGAGTGGAGAAAGCAGACACTAGGCATCAGTAGTCATACACTGTGCATCTTGAATCGTGTCGGGTTGCCACCATAGGATTTGATACACCCCATGGTGGGACCACCACATGCATGTACAATCAAGTGGGGGCCGAATGACACACGGGACAAATGTATGCGAGTAGGGGCTGATTGATTAAAAAAAAGGATCATTTCACCATGTATATGGGGTGCCAGTTGGGGCAAGTATAAATAGGTGCAGAGAAGTAGAACGGATGCGATAGTATATTCGGTTTAAACTTCCTTATCTTGGTTTATGTTAGTTAGTTATTCTGGTATGGTCCTATTTTCAGTTTATTCCTATCATGACCCTTTTCCTTATTCACACACTGGAAAGTCACTGGACTTACTTAGACTTATGTCTGACCCATTTTTCTTTCGTCTTCTTTTCTTCCGTCCCCCCCTCAGGTATCCATAGAGGGAATAGCTCAGCTTAATTTGGACCGTTCGTCTTTCCAAGCTTGAAGACTCTGTGATGTATAGCTTGGAACTTCTTATCTTTGGCTATGGCTCTGGACACACTACTACTTGGGGATTTATGCAGTTTTATTATGTTTTATGCTTCTTTATGCAATGATCAAGACATATATTTTGATGTTGTGATTTGGAAGTTGGTTTGAAACAGTTTGCTGTAATGTTTTGTTGTGAACCACGTTTGAAATAATGTTTGTTTCCACTGCTTATACTGTCTTGTAAATTATCTGTATATTTTACCTATAATGCTCCACCAAAGTTAAGGGATTCCCTTTGTGAGTGATCTTAACGGAGGTGGGGTGTTTCACTTGGTAACAGAGCAAAAGTTTACCGGATCAGATAAAAATTATGAAAACTGTTTTTCAAAAAGAAGTTTAAGAAGCCATTTTCAAGAAAAAGTGTTTATTTTAAAAGGCATAATTCCTCAAAGCCATATGCACTATCTTTCTATCCTTTGTTTTGAATCTTTCCTTTTTCATTCAGCATGTTTGGGCATCTTAACCTTCCAGAGGGCGTGCCGGTACCTGGCTAGTTCAGAAAGTACCTAGAGGCTAGGGCTAATGCCGGAGGCGTAGCAGACGTTCCTACTCCCCCAGCTGCTGCGGTTCCTCCTCCTCCTCCTCTTGCAAATGCTTTCTCAAAAATATGTAGGGACTGTCGAGCCATAGGCGGAAAGAACTTCAATGGAAATGAATCCTTCATGGAAGCAAGAAACTGAGGATTTGTTTGATATCTTCGAAGTGGATGATAGGCAGAAAATACAGTTGGCGGTATGGTTGCTCAAAGACGAAGCTTCCTATTGGTGGGAAGTCACTAACGCTGAAAGACCAATTGAAACCTGGATGGATTTTAGGATGAGGTTTGAAATGAAATTCCTCTCACAAGCTGAATGAAGCCTACAGATGGAGAAGTTCTTAGCTCTCAAATAAGGAAGTATATCGGTAAAGGAATATGTTAACCAATTAAATCAGCTGGCTAGGTTTGGATGGAGTTAGTGAACACTCCACATAAGAAGGATCTCCGCTTTGTTAAAGGATTGAATGAGCCACTGCACAGTGTAGCTATGTCCCATATACCTATGGGTGCGACTTATGAGAGACCGGTGGACATGGCACTGTTACAAGAAGAAGATAAGGTTGGTAAGAAGGAGATAAAGGTGGAAGCATCTCAAGATAAGAAAGGGGAAGGATCACAGATTAAGAAGACATATTCCAAGAAGGGCGGGAAGAAAAACAAAACCTATGACAAGAGGAAGTGTAATTTTTGTGGCATTCCTGGACATCTAGTTAAGGACTGCAGGAAGAAGGAAAGGAAGATGGGTGGCTGTTTCCATTGCGGCGAGGAAGGACACATGGCTAGGGACTGCCCAAGAAAGCAAGGGAAAGGGCAGAGAGGTGGATCTACTTCGGGAGGGCAGGTTCACGCTCTTATGGCACCTCCGCAAGAACGAGGTAGAAATGTTTCTGTTGAGAGTTTAGTTTATCTTTTTGATCATCCTGATCGTACACTCTTTGATTCTGGCGCATCGCACTCATTTATATCTACTGCATTAGTTGAATCATTGCACCTAGACACCAGTTTAGTAGAGGATCCCTTGGTTGTTTCAAATCCAATTGGGGGCTCAACTAATTTGTCGATGATTTGTTTGGATTTGGAAATTTCTATACTAAGTGTGGGATTTAGATGCAATGCCTATGTTTTGGGCTTCACGGGCTATGGGTTGATTCTAGGCATGGATTGGCTATCCAGTAATGGTGCCATCCTAGATTGTGAAAGGAGAGTGGTTACACTCATGAATCGCCTCGGTAACACTCCCGAAATTACACCCATGAACTCTGTTATGCTTAACTATCTAGAATCTCTTGATGCGTCTATTGAGGATTTGCAGTCTGTTAGAGTAGTCCGTGAATACTCGGATGTCTTTGAAGAGGCTAAAGGGTTACCTCCGAAGCGGGAGATAGACTTTCGCATATACCTCGTCGATAATGCAAAACCCGTCGCTTTACCCGTTAGACACATGGCTCCAAGGGAGAGGAAAGAACTCAGCAAGAAAGTTAAAGAGTTGCTTGAGAAGCAGTTTATAAGGCAGAGTATTTCTGAATGGGGTGCTCCAGTCATGTTCGCAACTAAAGCGGACGGTTCACTTCGCATATGCATTGATTATAGGGAGATAAACAAGCTGACCAAGAAGAATAGGCACCCACTTCCAAGAATAGATGACTTGTTCGATCAGCTTGTAGGTACATCGGTTTTCTCCCAACTAGATTTAGCTACCGGATTTCATCAGCTGAGAGTAGCTGAAGACATCATTGATAAGACTGCGTTCAGAACTCCGGATGGATTCTTCGAGTGTCTTGTCATGCCTTTCGGCTTGACAAACGCACCCGCTTATTTCATTGATTTGATGAGTAGGGTGTTTAGGGAGTTCCTCAATAAGTTTGTAGTGGTCTTCGTAGATGACATTTTGATTTTCTCAGAGAGTAAGGAAGAGCATGCTCAACATTTAAGAGAAGTCATGGATACTCTTCGAGCACGTCAGTTGAAAGCCAAATTCTCCAAATGCCACTTCTGGAGAGAGGAAGTAAGATTTCTTGGATATATGGTATCCAAGGAAGGGTTAGCCGTGGACCCCGCAAAAGTAGTTGCAGTGCAAGGTTGGAAGGTTCCACAGAATGCGACCGAGGTCCAGAGCTTCCTCGGGCTAGCGGGCTTTTACCGAAAGTTCATCAAAGACTTTGCAAAAATCTCAGCTCCGCTTACAAAGTTGACGAAGAAGAACCTAACTTTCAATTTGGATTTGGATTGCGATATTGCCTTCCAACGATTAAAGAGAGCTCTAACAATAGCCCCAGTTCTGACATTGCTGGATGGGAGCAAGATGTTTACCGTATACACAGATGCATGTGGTATGGGACCAGGTGCTGTCTTGATGCATGAGGGGAAGGTAGTATCTTTTTGAGGCAGGAAGTCGAAAGTACATGAGAAAAGCTACCCAACCCACAATCTAGAGTTGGCTTCCATCGTCTTTGCGCTTAAGTCTTGGCGCCATTATCTCCTATGTGAAAAAATTGAATTGTATACGGACCATAAATCGTTGAAGTACCTTTTCTCGCAGAAATATCTTAACTTGAGGCAACAAAGGTGGATGAAATTCTTGGCATCCTACGATTTTGAGATTTCCTATACCCCTGGAAAGGGCAATGTAGTAGCAGACGCCTTGAGTAGAATGAAGCTGACTTTAAGCCCTCTCTTTGTTGAAAGGCAGAGCTTGGAGTACATAGCCAATTTTGACTTTAGACCCTCCAGCGATCATGTGATTGGGTTGTTAGCATCACTAGAGGTGTGGCCTATTCTTTTGGATTCAATAGGAACCGCGCAACGTGAAGACCCTCAGCTAGTTGACATGATGGACAAGCTAATTAGGGATGAGACTTCTAGTCACCTCAATAGATACTCCATCGATAAGGGATGGTTGAGGCGGGATGGAAGACTATGCGTCCCGCAAGCAAGGGATTTGGTGAAGAAGGTTCTCGAAGAGGCGCACCATTCCAAGTTGACCATACACCCCGGTGGAGACAAGATGTATAAAGACGTAAAAAGGGTTTTCTTTTGGGATGGCATGAAGAGGGATGTAGCTGAATTCGTCTCGAAGTTCCTAGTATGCCAGCAAGTCAAGGCAGAGCAAAAGAAGCCTGGTGGTTTGCTTCATCCTCTAGAGGTCCCACAGTGGAAATGGGATAGCATTTCAATGGACTTTATTGATGGGCTACCTAGATCAAGAAGGGGCAATACCAGTATTTGGGTAATAGTGTACAGGTTCACAAAAAGCGCTCATTTTATACCCGTTAAAAGTAGGAGGACTGCCTCATATGTAGCATCCATTTACCTTAAAGAGATAGTTCGACTCCATGGGATACCCTCCAACATTGTTAGCGACCGAGATCCTATCTTTACGAGCGAGTTTTGGAAGAGCTTGCAAGAGGCGGTAGGCACACAGTTATGCTTAAGCACAGCCTATTACCCCCAAACCGATGGTCAAACGGAAAGAGCGAACAGAGTATTAGAGGACCTCTTGAGACTATGCATTCTTGACTTTGGAGGAACATGGGAGGATCATCTTCCTTTGGTGGAGTTTGCCTACAACAATAGCTACCAAGCCACCATAGGCATGGCACCCTTCGAAGCCCTATATGGAAGACCGTGTCGGTCACCAACTTGTTGGTAGGAGTCTACAGATAAGCTCATACTTGGACCAGATGTGATTAGAGATACTTCAGAGAAAGTGGACTTGATACAAAAAAGAATGAAGACTGCCCAAGATAGAAAGAAGTCCTACGCAGATAAGAGAAGGACCGACCCTGAGTTTGAAGTTAGGGACAGGGTTTTCCTTAAAGTATCTCCTTTGAGGAATGTCGTTCGCTTCGGATCTGCAGGAAAGTTGGCAGCAAGATTTGTAGGGCCGTTTACTATCATTGAAAGGATTGGGAAGATGGCTTACAGAGTAGAGCTGCCCGAAAGATTGGCTGGAGTTCATAACGGCTTTCACGTTTCTCACTTACGCAAGTGCCTACATGAGTCTGCGGAAGTGGTAGAACCAAGCATATTAGAGGACGTAGAAGTAGAACGAGAGGCGACTGTGAGAAGAGTTCCAACTCGTATCTTGGGTACAGAAGTCAAAAAGCTCTACAACCGCGAAGTCAAACTTGTAAAAGTTCAATGGAGTGACACTGAGGAAGACGCGACTTGGGAGACTGAGGCCGAAATACGCGCAGCCTACCCTTTTCTTTTTGAGGGTACATCTTTGATATCTTTTTCCTTAAATTTCTTCATGATCATATCTATCCTTTTAGTATTTTTCCTCAGCGTTGTTCTCGATCCTTAGGTAGAAACCGATGGATGTAAATATGTATTTGAAACATGTTATGGTTTATGGTTGCAAGTGGTTGCAAGTGATTGCTATTGGTTGCTCGTAGATGCATATACACACACATTAGGTATTAGATCGGCTCAGTCACTTTCATATTGCATATGCATATATGTACTTGTACATGATTGAAACTCGATGTGTTATCATGTGGATGTTGCATTTATATGAATGATTGTGCACTCATGTAGAAAGTATGATTAGGGAAGATTGCATACATTATGGACGCATGACACCGACATGACTTGCATTAAGGAGGTCAAATCAGTGGACCGCCTGATTTTGCATTAGATAAGGACATGTACACGCACTATGCATATGATCATGAAGCATTAGAAGTCTTTTAAGGAAAATGGATGCCTGTGTTTGATGGTTGAGTAGATGGACGATTGGATGGTAGGATATACGTTCTTCTTGACTTGAAGATTTCGGGGACGAAATCCTTTAAGGAGGGGAGAATGTAACACCCCGTATTTTTTGTAAACACTAAGGTTACGAATTAAAGAATAATTAATTTCAAATGTAATAATTAAGGG
Source organism: Allium sativum (assembly GCA_030737875.1). Taxonomy (NCBI): domain Eukaryota; kingdom Viridiplantae; phylum Streptophyta; class Magnoliopsida; order Asparagales; family Amaryllidaceae; genus Allium; species Allium sativum. The sequence continues at coordinate 742,685,985 of CM060909.1, read as the reverse complement.
AAACGGGTTACGCCATTGCGTTCGTCTCGGAATTCTTTGAGATAGAGTCCAAGTTTGTGTAAATCGGACTATGTATGAAGGAGTTCTGACCGTCAAAAGTTTCAGAATTAAATTAAAAATTCAAACATCTCAGTTCAAAATTCAAAAATCAGAAGCAGAAGCGGGCTGGGCGGGAAACTTCCCGCCTAAGGCCAGGTCGACCAGGGGGTTGACCTCCCCCCATATAGGTCGACCTGGGGGTCGACCTACCCCCCGGGGCAGATCTGAAAGATGACGATTTCTGACTCCCTACTGAATCATTAGGGCTGGTTTGGCTGTTCTATCTTGTCTGGGTGGTCTTGATTGCTTCTAGGGTTAATCTGACGGCTCTAAATTAATTAAAACACTATATAAGCAACCTAACTCTCAACCCTAAATCACAAATATTCATACCAAGAGCCGCCATGCCGTCAATGGTGAACCTAGAATAGCCGTCATATCTTTCAACTCAAAGGCAAGATAGAAGCTACATCAAAATCAAATCAAATCAAATCTAATTCAACTAAAAGAATTCAACGATCTACATCAAAGGCGAGCAATTCAGTTTCAGAATACAGATCCCAGAACTCAAGAATTCCTTTTTGGTTGTAAGTGTAGTTATCTTTCAGATGTGAATAAATTATAGTCATGGTTTGTAATGAATTGTAAAATAGAATTGTATTAAGTTGTATGTGATGCTGATTCATGTCTATTCACGTCTATTCTATCATATATGCCTATGAACTATTGTGGTCTATCGAACCTATCATGTTATGTGGAAATTGGTGAATAAACCTATGATGTTGTATAGGAATTTGGGAATGAAATTATCATATGTAAGTTGGTGACATTATGAATACATACAAGTTTTAGGCTAAGTCATCTCGTTTATGCTTAATTGTTTAGATCCATTATGCATACATGTTTAGATCTACGACCTTATATGTTAGATCCATATGCCTTTATGTTAGATCCATATGCCTTTATGTTAGATCTATGATTCAAACCCTATGCAAGTCCACCAATACATGGCTAATTAGGTTTTGGTAGTTCCATGTAAAAATATTATTTCATGATTCATGTTGCATAGATCAAATTTGCAAGTTCATAATTAAAAAGTATATTATGCCAAGTTCATGTGATACATCTGTAGTGAGATCCATATTTTTGTATGATGTTGGAATGTTGCAAGTTCCTCTTTTTCCCCTTTTAATTTATAAGTTAGGCTAAAATGTCGAGCCTAACATTCTATGAAACTTTACGAATGTACAACGGGGATAACGTTGGGGAAAACATGAAACTACATGTAATTGGCATATTTGGCCAATAACCATGTAAATGGCATGGCGTTGAAATAGTATAATTTACATACCAAAAATTATGAATTTTATTTAGAAGGAAAGTGGGCCATGACAATAATTTGTTGACAAATTTACATATAAGCATAAAAGGATAAACATGTAAATTTAGAAAAGACGAATATCCCGAACCCAAGGTTAGACTGAGTTGTAGTGTAAAACTGCCCGGAACCGACCGGCTCATCCAGTAACTACAACAATACCTGTCTAATGTGGGTAGTTAGTGCATTGAGCCCAAAAAGGACCTGAGGTTAGACTGAGTTGCGGTGTAAAACTGTCCGGAACCAACCGGCGCATCCAATGACCACAACAATACCTGTCTAATGTGAGTGGTTGGTGCTTTAATAAAGCTAAGTCAAGATTGGTAGAGTTAAGTCAATTAAGGAAACACTTAACCAATTCAACATGTTAACTAAACTGATTGGTGGGGTTAGGTAAACTTGGACATTTAACCAATTTAACATGTTGGCTAGAAAACCCTAGTAACGGGGACTCATTTCAGCAGTAACCCACATAGATGTATCATGGAACCCAGAACTGGCATGGTGGGGCATGATTATTAGGCTGAATTATAAGCGGTCAAAACGTCCGCGGGTGGTGCGTCCGTGTAGGTTCCGACAGAGTACGGGCGTGCACGTACTCCGGAGTGGAAAAAGCAGGAGCTGGGCATCAGTAGTCATACACTGTGCATCTTGAATCATGTCGGGTTGCCACCATAGGATTTGATACACCCCATAGTGGGACCAGCACTGGTATCTACAATTAAGCGGGGGCCGAATGACACACGAGACAAATGTATGCGAGTTGGAGCCGATTGATTAAAAAAAGGATCATTTCACCATGTATATGGGGTGCCAGTTGGGACAAGTATAAATAGGTGCAGAGAAGTAGAATGGGTGCGATAGTATATTCGGTTTAAACTTCCTTATCTTGGTTTATGTTAGTTAGTTATTCTGGTATGGTCCTATTTTCAGTTTATTCCTATCATGACCCTTTTCCTTATTCACACACTGAAAAGTCGCTCGACTTACTTAGACTTATGTCTGACCCTTTTTTCTTTCGTCTTCTCTTCTTCCGTCCCCCCCAGGTAGCCAGGGAGGAAATAGCTCAGCTTAATTTGGACCGTTCGTCTTTCCAAGCTTGAAGACTCTGTGATGTATAGCTTGGAACTTCTTATCTTTGGCTATGACTTTGGACACACTACAACTCAGGGATTTATGCAGTTTTATTATGTTTTATGCTTCTTTATGTAATAATCAAGATATAGATTTTGATGTAGTGATTTGGAAGTTGGTTTGAAATAGTATGCTATAATGTTTTGTTGTGAGCCACGTTTGAAATAAAGTTTTTTTTCCGCTGCTTATATACATATCTGTCTTGTAAATTATCTGAATCTTTTACCTATAATGCTCCACCAAAGTTAAGGCATTCCCTTTGTGAGTGATCTTAACGGAGGTGGGGTGTTTCAATAATAGTAAGACCAGCCCACACATAAAAACGGACGGTTTTTACCTTACTATAACCAAACCATTTTTGATATCAAAATCCAGTGATATTATAATAATGTCTAATCAAATAAATAACCAAATAGCAGAACGCTTGCATCTCACGCTCAACATACATAGTATAAAATCAAAAACCGCAAGGATCTTATTGGAGATTGGATTCCAACTATGACAAGGTATGGGACCACCTCCCGATCAGTGTACTCTAGAGGGGATACACTGCGGCTTAGCAAGAACGTCCTGCAACCCGGTCGCACATGACCGCCCACTCATTTTGCTTGAGTGTAGATAATATATTATCACCCACGGTTGTCGGTCGTCCAACCATAATCCGTAAGATACAAAATCGAAAGAAGAACAAATATTGAATTTTCTCTAGATCGGTGACAAACATATCTTGCTTGGGTATGACCCACCTAGCCATGTTGTCTGCCCGATTTTTGTCATTTCCCGGTTGTGAGGCTTGAGGCTACGTTAATCTTTCAGAACATCTGGCCATTATTCGCTTTGAATGTCACATCATAAAACCCATCAAATCTCTAGTTGATCTTACCAAAATATTACGGGTATGAAAAGCTAAGAGGAACGAATTACCACGTCACCAAACGTAATACTCGAAAAGATCGTCTTATATGATCTGTTAGGAGTACTTTGTCATACATTCGTCCATACAAGTTGTTCTGGGTCTGGACAAACAAAACAGCTCATGCTATTTACTCCATCTTCGATTCTTTCGTCAAATAATCTAATTCGCAATGTCTATGCCTATACGGAGTGGTTTTCGGATATTAAATCCAACCAGTCTCTTCATATTGACAACGATGGTCCAAAAATTCTTTGATAGCTGGTGATTTAACTATTAAAGGAGAAACAAACATCCATCAATAATCAAACAATCACTGGCCCCTTTTAATTAATTAACCATTTTCCAAATCCCTTTTCAAATTCTATATATTGGCCTATTGATTTCTATTCAAAATTTCTTAAAAGTATTCTAACTCCTTAAATTTTTGAAAAAATTCGCTAGCACCTCCCCTGTACTGGTCAATCGTTCAAACCCTAACTCGCCTCTCTAGGCCCTTTCCATTCAAAAAGAAAATCAAAAAGCCAAGCGGCTTGCCGATTCGGCGCATAAAACCTCATATGGAAATTTAAACATGTACCTTTTTGTCGCGCACTTAAATTAAAATCTTCATACTCTTCATTCACTTTATTCCATACCTGTCTAATATACATGCACCTGAATTTTCCACTTTATTTCAGTCCATACAACTATTTGGATTTAATCGCATTCAATTTCACTAATTAATTCTTTAATTAGTTCAATTGCTTTATTCACTTATAGTTTGAAATAGTAGTGTTCAAACATATTTTATCCACTTATAAACAAATCAAATTTCATTTATAACTCAAGCCACATATTTGATTTTAAATTCTACTTTATCAATCCAATTTACTTGACCAATCCAATTTACTTTACCCCCATTAAGTTCCTTTCAAATTCCATTAACTAATCCCTTTTGTTAATTAGTTAATATAATTCCATAATCCAAATTTTGATTTTATCCCAAAATCACTTCGTCTATTCGATTTGACTGCATATTTAATTTATAACTCAAATCTGGGTTTTCTAGTGGAAATTCAGATTTTTATTCACTAAAAATCCCTTTAATTAATTCAATAAATCGTTATGGTTTTTAAATGATTTCCAATGGCTTTTATAAAATTTGATTTTGACGTAACGTAAAATCGTTAAGACGGAATCCGGATTTTACTCCTCCACTAGAAAATTATTATTCAATAGGTCCAAATGTTTTTGGTTCCATCAAATTCCGACCTATATCGAGTTCTATATACTCGATTGAAGTTCGGAATCCCAAATTACAAACTATCGCGCTGCGGCGAGTTCGTTTTAATTAAATTAAATATAAACATTTAAAAACTTCATTTATAAAATAATTCCAACTCCATTTTCATTAATTTAAAAATAAATTAAGCCCATTATCCCAAATCTAACTTCACAATTCAGATTATTCAACTCGTCGATTTCTTTATGCCACATTCATAACTCAGTTATGAACTTGTTCAAAACTCGATTTCTATATTAAATTTCAATCCCACTGGGTTTAAATTATTTATAAAATCCTATATAATCGAATTCCAATTATAAATTTCTTTTATTGAAAAATCAATTATTTCAACATACTTCACTGTTACAAACTAATATCATCCCTTGATACTAGTGAAGTCGTTCAAGTTGGGGTATTTTATTTACCTCTTAGACCCTGACCGACAACATTCATATCTTGAGATAGATACAAGCTTGTAATATAAAAACTCGATTTAAATCCAACCTTTTCATTCCATTTCTTGCATTAAATTTCCAAATTACTTAATGGAAATTTTCTTCATCATATTTATAAATTTTGTTTATGAATTAACTGCCTTATAAAAATAAACTTCTACGTTATAATCTTTTTAAACTCGATCCCCATTTTGGAATAGTATATTTTTATAACATACATGGAATTATATTTCCATTTTAGTTTTACTCAAAATAATCCCAATATCTTATTTGGAAAATAATTTATTTGTTTAATAAATTCAACATGGTCAAACTCTAATTATAAATCCGTATGGATTTATTTCAGATCATTTTAAATTCTGAATGTCGGAATAATTTCATCATTCCACTTTCCTGAAATGATTTCAAATTAAAATCCCTTTTTACTCTCATATTAAAATTTCAATAATCAAATTTCTCATGCTAATTATTTATAAATGTTGTTTATAAATTTTACAACTTGTTTAAAATATTTAAAACAAGCTTATATTTCAAATTCCATTTGAAAATCCTATTTGCACATCGGAAAATAAATTTCACTTTTTAAACTCAAACTTGAATTTAAATTTATAAATTATTTAATGAAACATTATATATTTCACTTATTAAACTCAAACTTGAATTTAAATTTATAAGTTACTTCAATTCGACTCTGTAGCGTAGCTATCGCTGATACGAGTCCATCACACATTGAATTGCTCAAATATGACATTGTGCGATAAAGATATGTATTTTATAAGTTTTGATTCTACAAGTTTGAGTGTATACATTATAAATTAACAATTTAGTTAATTTAATAATAATTAGTTACCTTATTAAACAAAGAAATATTTATTTTTCCTAGTAAATCATAGGGTCAAACTATACATAGGTATCTAATTTACTTTTTTTGTAACTGATTTAACCATACTTTATATCATTTTCTCCCCTTTTTCTTAAATTACTGAATGATTATTAATCTAACATTCAATCCCTGTTTATATCCTATCCACATTTAACTGGAGTTGCAGAGCACATAGTCAATTAAGTTTATCAAAGATATACTTATATTATTACTCAAGCTTCCATCTTCTTTCCAGTATTTACAAACCGCACTCCTGTTGAAACATTCCTCACCACTGCCCCGACTTGAAGCCTCCTCAATGCCACCGTGGTTCTCTGCTCCAATCCAATGCACTACAGGAACTCCAGAACCCTAAAATACATCGCACCTCTCTAGCTTTCAAACCCTACTCCAATTGTCAACAATGCAGTTCCGTCCTCCCTCATGAAATCGCGATGGCTTCCCATACACAAGTGTTGCACTTCATCTATCAAGGTCTAAACCTAATTGAATATTTCCAACTCAGACAATCGCCCCTATACTAATATCATTCTCCCAACTGACGGTCCATTATTCCATCATCGGAAAAATCGAACTTCACCTAGTTCGAACCTACTCAAGTCGCATCCCCTCAGCATCCGTCGAACTCCATCGCGCACAAAGGAACATCGACATCTCCCTCTTTGAATCTCATCCCCAACCTAACACCAATTCGAACTGTCTCTTCCACTCGTACTCTAGCTCGAGTCGAGCTACCCATAACTCGCGATTAAATTCGCAATTGCTAATTCCCTTTTTATTTTTATGTTTGGAGGATCGATTTCGAAAAGAAACGGAGGAGGGAGGTGAATTGGTTTGATCTGAAATGTGAGAAAGAGGGCTTCGATAAGCTTTCTAATTTGGCTTTTGATTTTGCTTACTAGAGAAATGATATGGTAAGAGCATCTCTAACTGTTCCGGAGTGTGGATTTTCATTTTGCGATTATCCACACTCCGGAAACCGGGGAAACACAACAGTTTTCCATCCACACGCTTGTTTAACAAACGCGTGGACCACACGCTTGTTTAACAACGGCGTGGATTCACGCGTTTGTTAAAAAAGCGCGTGGAACTTCTTGTTTACCAATTTGTTATTAGTATATTTTATAACATTTAAAATTTTAAAAATTGTTATTAGTATATTTTATAACGTTTAAAATTTTAAAAAGCATTCAACGATACAAGTATTGCCTAATACACCGATATAATAGCATTTGGATACGATAGCATTTGGATACATTAATACACTGATACAATAGCATTTGGGTACGATGACTAATACATTGTTGCATACTACATAAGAATTCGGATACGTTAGTACACTGGTACAACGATACAAGTATTGCCTACTCATTGGGATATCGTGGTAATTGGGATTCTAAATCCGAGTTAAGTTGTTTTAGACGGAAAATCTCCTTTTTCAAGTTGTCGTTCTCATCTTGCATTTCTAATGCATACTCATGTCCTCTTCGGCACATCGGAGGATCAACCCACTCGGGATACTTACAAACTCTGAAAGTGTTCGGATAAAGTAGGCTCATATCGCATCTAGCACATTTGTATAGCCTATGCCCTGTACTAACGCTTATATTTTTGTTCACAACCACGCAGCAGGCCGACCCACAGTAACAAAGCTTTCTTGGTACTGCCTCGCCGATTGCTAGAGCTCGGTATCGATTAGTATACTTACCCCCATGCACCGCAACGAAATGAGTTTGGGGTGCACCGCCGAGATGATTTGGGAGTTCTACCATGTCAAATGTTTTAGGGTCGGGGTAAACTTCTTTACCCGGTCGACGGTGATTTGGGGACACTTGTTGGGAATCATCAATAACCGTCAGGCGGTCATAAGCGTCGGACTCCAAACTTTCCCAGTTTTTTGCCAAAGTGTCGTCGTCCGTTTCCCATTGATTCATCCTACACAGGCATGGGTTAAAATTTTATTTTCAAATCAACTATTTAAAATTCATTGCTAAAAGCTAGAAGTGAAGAGAAGTTCATGTAAGTACCTTGGTTAGAGCACTATTTTGATAAAGAGAAGGAAGCACACACCTTTGTTCTTCAAATTACTAAAAGCTAGAAGTGAACAAGGATTTTGGTAAAGTGGCAGGAAGAAAAGACAAATGAGGATTTTAATTTCACTTTTGTTCCATTTACTTTGCATTGAATGGTCAAATAACAAGTAGGTAGTAGGCACCAGCTACATATTGTTACTTTTTTGACCAAACACAAGGGCAACTACCATAACTTATTCCTCCTACACAAATCACACCTTCTTATATAGCAATACTTGTTCACCTTCTTAGAATACCTCCTCCTTCTAATACTAAGACAAAATGCCATCTTGGCTATCCCCCTCAAACTCTGAAGAAGAAGTGTATGAACAAATGCGACTTCAACAGTATGTGGACGAATTCCCGGAGCTAAACCAGTTGGGACTTTAGGATGTAGAACCTCAACAAGTTCAAGCACGTCAACAAGTTCAATCAGCTCAACAAGTTCAAGCGCGTCAACAAGTTCAAGTACGTCGACAAGTTCAAGCACGTCAACAAGTTCAAGAACGTCAACAAGGTCAAGAACGTCGTCAAGTTCAAGCACGTCAACATACTCAAGCACGTCAACAAGGTCAACCACTGCATGAATACATGGTTGAATCTTACCCCGTACGATGCTATTGCGGTTATGAGCTTGACGTTGTTGTTCGAGCTGATGGCAACCATATAGGTCGCCGCAGTCATATATGTGCAACTACACCGAATGGGTAGATGAACCTAACAGCCCGAGGGCAGTAGCTTATGCAAACGAACTAGAACGCGAGATTAGACAACTCCAAAATGTTATTGAACATATGCGTTTTTACCGTAACCACTGGTTTGTACGTGTGTGTTTAGAGCACTTAACTTTGTAGGATTTTTATTGTATCGAATGAATTGCATTAACGCGTGTTAAATGAATTGTATTGAATTGTATTGAATTGCATTGAATAATGCGGGTGGTAAATTAAACTTAACTAAAGTCACAGTCCATTATCGTCGTGGTTGATGTAGAACACTCAATTGTAAACTATTTAACAAAGGAGGTTGCTATTTGGTAAAACTCTGTCATCATTAAGTGAGTTATAGGATACATACATATGACAAGACAACCCTCTGTCCTAAACAGTTGATTTGCTACGGCTCTGCATTTTGCAGTTGATTGGACAACTCGTACTTATTAAAGATGACTTGACCACTTCTTTAATAAAGAAAAGCCAGAAATATTTAATGAATTTGTACTGTTTGGACTGGTCAAGTCTTGTACATTTCTCGTTTTATGGCAGAGTGGAGTCATGTCACTCTGTTTCGAGAGTTTTCAGATTTTAGTGGAGTCCTTGGGAATTTGTATTGTTGGGGTCGTCCTCGGTGTACTGTTTTATATCAGAAAGAGACAGAAAGATAACAATACAATACAATACAATACAACCATTATTTCTTTATGTCAGCAAGAAAGCCATTAATGCTTTATATCAGAACTACAGCAAGTGTTGCTTTATGTCCCTTTTTGGTATCCAATGAAGACCAGAATGCAGAAAACTATGTTATGTAAGGAGGAAACCTTTCAGCATTCAGCACTCAAACACAGTCCAATATTTTTAGTATATACGCTCAAAAAACTCGAAAGGCCACAATGTCCACCGAAGAGTGTATGTTGTTTGATGATTCTGATGAAGACTTTGATATTATGGTGGATGATCATTTTCATCGACAAAGACAGCTACTTGCTGCGTTAGGAGATGGTGAATCTAGCAAAAAACCTGGAGGTTCTGGTGTTGGCCGTTGATATAAAAATCGTCATCATGCATGGCACAATGACAGACTAACAGAAGATTATTTTGTGTCAAATCCAAGGTATACATCTACAGAGTTTAGAAGGATATTCCGAATGAGGCGTCCTTTGTTTCTTCGAATCCTAGACTGTATTAAACAAAACGATTCATACTTCATCTACAAACGCAATGCATCTATGACAATGGGGCTCACCGGAATTCAAAAGATGACAACTGCACTGCGTATGTTAGCCTATGGAGGTCCTGCTGACGCTCAAGACAAAAATTTGAAAATTGCAGAAAGCATAGTACCAGAATGCGTGGACCATTTCTGCCAAGCTATCGTAGACGTTTACGGTAATCAATACTTGCGTAGAACAAACGATGCCGACATTGCAATGTTAATGGATATGCACGGTAGTAGAGGATGGCATGGGATGTTAGGATCTTTAGACTGCATGCATTGGGAGTGGAAGAATGGTCCAAAAGCATACGCTGGAGCTTATCAGGGTAAGTCTCATACGTCAACTATTATACTTGAAGCTGTAGCATCGTACGACTTGTGGATATAGCATGCTTTTTTTGGAATGTCGGGTCCCAACAATGATTTGAACGTAGTTGAGTGCTCAACGTTGTTTAACGATTTGGCGAACGGTAGATCAGTTCCATATCATTTTACTTTAGGGGGTCACGACTATGACCATGGATATTATCTAGGCGATGGTATATACCCACAATGGAGTACCATTGTCAAGACAATACCGAACCCACAAAACAATAAACAAGCAAGGTTTGCAGCAATGCAAGAAGGACAAAGAAAAGATGTAGAAAGAGCATTTGGCATTCTACAATCCAGATTTGCCATAGTCAGTAATCCATGCAGACTTTGGTCTCCAAATAAAATGACTATAATAATGTATACTTGTGTTATTTTACATAACATGATCATAGAGGACGAAAGAGACATGGAGGATGACTTCAATTATGACTTCCCTGCTCCTCCACCTGAGATCTGGCACGAAAATATGATTGGAAGCGAGCTAGAGCTTGAGTTTCACGTCAAATGCCAGATGTCCTACCGTAACGCTCAAATTCATTGAAGACTCCAGAAAGATTTAACGGATCATCTATGGAACTTTGTTGGAAGTCAGTAAAACTATTTACCATTAGTTGTTGTGTTTTCGTTGCTTTGGTAGTTGTAATATTGTTCTGTAACCTTTATTTAGTACTTGAACCTATGTATCCATTTATTGTTAGTGAAATCATGTATCTTAAGCTTTTATAACCGTTCATCGTTTTTATATAAGTACATTTTCGTGTCTGCATTTCTATTTTTGTCACACTATTTCATCAAAAATCAATAATATAAATTTCTAAAGAGATCAAACAGTTTATTATAAGACACTCCAAGCGTTTGTTCAACATGCGCGTTATACATTGAAACGTACACGGTTGTTCAACAAACGCGTGATACACGCGCCTGTTGAACAACCGCGTAAAGAGTTTGCACATTCCGAAACTTTCAGCCCATAAATCCGAACTATGTGGTATTTCCACACACTGTTGGAGCTGATTATGGGGTTGGATTTCAGATATTTGGATATCTAATGTTTTGTTGGAGATGCCCTAAGAGGAAGCTGTATGCGCGTTATTTAATTTCAAAAAAAATTGGTGGCTTTGATTTTTGTTTCCAAATTTCCTGTGTGTTTTGGTCTCAAAGAAGTAGCATTATATAAAGACGACTGGCTTCTTATGAAAGATTCAAGGTGACTTCAGATGGAAGGAACGGGGTAGCGTTCAACAGAAGTTTCATGTTTATTTTATTTTCGGTTGAACTGGGTGATTTTACCTTACTTAAAATATCACATGTTTCCAAACTCCTATTTGGACATAATAGCAGACATTTCTAGGGTTATACCCTATTCTGAACTCACTGGAACAGGTTTCGAAGTATATTTCGATCGTCTGAAGAAGATATTAATTTAAATTGACTAACTAAATTAAATTCAATTTGTTTAAAATATAAATTGATTTCAAACAAATCAACTTCATCGTTAATAAATTAATATTATCATTCTAATTCAATATATATTTTATACTAATCGACTGAATTGTTTTGATTCAGTTTTAACTGAAAATTCAATTATTTTGTTTTCGTATTATGATAATCCAATTTTTCAAAATTAAATTGTATATTGCTTATTAAATTGATAAATTCAACATAAGTATTCATTTATAATTCTACTTAAATATATAAAACTAATTTAAATATTCATTACAAAGTAGCCAAAAATCTGGGACATTACAGTTGGTTCACTAACTTCATCCAGTCAATGGAAAATCTATGTTGAATAATATAGGACAAACTATTTAATAGTAAGTGCTTTGAGAATTCTTCCTCTATTTGAACTTTTTTATTTTTGCAAATGCAGCATGGATACCTAGTAGTTCCTCCATCTTGAACTTCATTGAAATGAGCAATCAATAAATTTGTTCACATCATCAACAAATTCTAAATTTATATATCCTTCTTTAAGTCTACGTTACATCCATGAATGGTCATTCATTTTGAGATTAATCCTACAAAGATATACAGCTAACTTAATATTTGATTACAGACAAAAAGCATTTTAAACATACTTATAATTCAATATACTCACATTTTAACAACTATAATGGTAGATTTTAAAAAAAACCATTCGATTTTCTTGTATTCTTCACGAAAACATGCATCTACGCATTTATAATAACAACTAGACAGTGTGAAGTAGGAAAATAAAATATTTACATAATGTCATGCTTGATGGATTGGCTTAGCAATTAAAGATAGATTATTAAATTGATGCTCTCAGCCTAGTTTTCAGTGAAGGATTAAAATGCTCAGAATTATTTAGATTACAGTGTATTGTATTACTTGCACTTTTAATCATGCGATTGAAACTTATCCACAACTTCGTGTTGCTCTATAAAGGATTTTTTCATGAAAACCAAACATTTGATTTTATTTTTTAAATATTATTACTATATGTAATTGTAAATGATAATGTTATATTTCATTCTATTTATAAAAAAATGCATAACCTAACTATTTAATTGTGACTATTGGCTGTGGACAAGCTTAAGTAAATTATTACACATTTTAAATTATGAATGATGCAATGTAACCTTTTTAGTACAAGATCGGAAAAAACATAGAAATAATGATATTGCAAAACAAAGAAAAATAATCACAATATAAATAATTTGAAAGTCGTAGGCAAATAATCAAATGCTCATAAATCAAAACCCTTAATTATTCATAAAATGCCCAACATTTTGCCAATATTTTGGAAGGATGTCAAAAATATAGGAAAACATCATAATCATATTGAAATTAACTACCTTCATCACATGGATCAAACTAAGGCATGATTAAATCTTAACATATAATTGGAAGTACAATAATGTATTATTGTAACGAACCGTCATTTTCCCGATCCTTATTATCGATACAATACCATATCGAATAATCAAACACCAGGAATTACCTGATCATTAATAGAAATAAGTTAGGGGGTGAGAAATAGAAAGAAACATTAGAATATAAGAAGATCAGAAATAACAACACAGAATCTCACATCGCAGCGGAACAAAATATAAAATATAGAACAACTTTTGGGATACGAAATTTCACCGTACACAGATATACATTCCATTTTCAAAGTACAATACAACACAGTGGAAAATAATAGTAGATAACTAACGTTGAAGCCTCCTGCTCCAAGCTCCTCCAAGTATATCTGTAAACACCTGAACTACTTGGTTGCCGATACAAATTTTGGCACCCAAGAGTTTAGCGTAAAAACAAAACAAAATAAACTCTGGGTCAGTCATAGGACTGGCGTGAGTAAAGTCCAAACACTTGGTTTAACTTTCAAAAATCCTTTTTAAAAGTCATGATAATCGTAAGACTGATCCACACATAAACATGGATAGTATTTACCATACGATAACCCAAAGCATTCTTTGAAATCAATATTATTCTGATATTATAATAGTGTTTTAAACAAATAAATATCAATCTAGCAGAACGCTTGCATCTCACGCTCTATATATATAGTATACAATCAAAACCGCGGGCTCCTATTGGATAATGGATTCCAACTAGCAAGGCATGGGACCACCTTCCGACAGTGTATCTCGAGAGAGGAATACACCGAGTTCAACAAGAACATCTTGTAACCCAGGTTAAACATGACCGGCCCCTCACTTCACTTGAGAGTACCGAATGTATTATCACAAACGATTGGGATCAGCAACCGTTCCGGCAAGCGACAACATCGATTGCTTTAAGAAGAAAAAGGAATTTCTCCAGATCAGGTGACAATACACCCTACTTGGCATCTAACCACTTAGCCATGCGACCTACACGATTTTATACCATTTCCCGGTTGCGAGGCTTGAGGTTACGATTACTTGATAGCACCATCACTTTGAATGCCACATTGTCAGATCCGTTAATCACTAATTGATTTGCACAAAGATATTCTGGATATTATGCTAAGAGAATAAATTCTCTGCGACTAGATATATATTTGTATAGACCAACATATGTGATCGCTGAAAATACTCTGTCAGACATTGGTCCATACACGTTCGCTCTAGGATTGAACGAAACCAAAGGCACAATTTCGATTAATCCATCTTAGGCAATTTCTACCTAGGACTAATAGAAAAAGCCCTTGCACTTTACTCCGTCTTCATTGTCTTCATATAATCTAATTCGCAACTCTACAGCCAATACGGAGTAGTTCTCGGATAATAATCCAACCGGTCTCTCCATATTGACAACGATATTGGCAAATACTTCGATAGTCAGTTATTTAACAATCGAAGAAAAATAAACAAACATTCATTCATAACATCAAACAATCACTAAGCCCCTTAATTAATATTTCATTAATTAAACCACTTTTCAATTTCCTTATCAATATTTGTTAATTCAATAATTCAACAATCATCTTGGCCTCTTACTCTATTTGGAAAACATTTCCATATATCGTCTTCTTTTATTTTCAGTACTTAGAAAATATCTTCTATTTATAATTGGAAAATATTCCAATTATTTATCTTTTTCAAGACCATTCATTTTTAGACTTAGGAAATATTTTCTATTTTTATTTCCAAAATTCCATTTACCTTGGTTAAAACGAATGTTGTGTAAAACATCGTTACAACAACTCAAATCACTGCACTCAACTAAAACTTATTCAAACATTGATCTTCGAGACTGAATCTTGTTATTTATCGGTTAAAAATGAAATCAATCAAGTTGGGGTATAATTACCTCGCAGACCTTGATTGAATAACATCTTAACTTCAAAACAGACAAGACCAGTTGCCTTGAATAATCAACACCGTAAAATCTAATTATTCAATCTTAAAATGTGTATATGTTTCTCTTTTTATTTTTAACAAATTTAATTATAAATTTCCTTTTTGTTTACAATATTCTATTTTAAATTCGTTTCCTTATCGAATTCAATATATATTGATATATTGATTTTCTAGTTATCTAATTTTCTTAAAAATATTCTAACTACATAAATTTTCGGAAAATTTCGCCATAACCTCCTTTGTACGGGTCACTCGGTACAACTATAAAATAGCTCTCTGGGCCCTTTCCATTCAAAAAGAAAATTAAAAAGCCAAGCGGCTTGCCGATTCAATGCATAAAACCTCATATGGAATTTAAACATGTACCCTTTTGTCGGGCACTAAATTTATAAACTTCATTCTCTTCATTCCATACCTGTTTAACACATATGCGTTCTTTTCTAATTTATTCCAACTTAATCTGGTCATTTTAACTCAATTTGCTAATTTATTCGTTATGTATCTCTTTTGCCTATTCCACTTTTTATTTGAACATATCACGTTCAAATATATTTTAATTACTTATAAACCAATCGAACTCCCTTTTCAACTCAAGTTATATATTTGATTTCAAATATAAATTACAAATCCCTTTTTCTTAATCAAAGTCCAATTTCAATTCAAAATTTCATTAACTAATTATTTTTCAAATTATTTAATTCTATTCAACAATTAAAAATCTCATTTTTGTTTCAAAAATCAACTCATTACTCCACTTGAGTTCAGATATATTTTATAACCAAAATCTAGATTTTTCGAATGGATATTCATATTTTATTTATATAAAATTATTTTATTAATTTTAAATAAACCGCTATGGTTTTATAATGGTTATGGCGTTGTTTTTCTGAAAATTTGATTTTGACATAAGTCAAAATCTATATGATGAAATTCAGATTTTTCTCTTCCATTAGAAAAATATTATCAAATCGGTCCTGATGGTTATTATTTCAAGGAATTCCGACTTAAATTGAGTTCTATATACTCAATTAAAGTTCGAAACGCCAATTTACGAACTACATGCAACGGCGAGTTCATTTTAATCATATTTAAAAATAAACCTTAAACTTCATTTGACAAATAAATTCCAATTCTGTTTCCAAAATATTAAATATAAATTAATCCAGTTTTCCAAATCTAACTTAAATATTCTGATTATCTCTATTCGATTATTCCATAATTCAGTTACAGTTCAATTGCAATTCCATTTTTAAATATTAATCTCAAATTCCATTAGAAATACATCATTTTACAAAATTCGATAAAATCAAATCCCAATTTTTCAACTTTCACGAATTTAACTCAATTCAGTTTATATTCTGGAACTCAAAATAAAATTTGTCGTTCCCTTTTTAAATGATTTCCATTTTCCTTTTTTAAATTCATACTTGAATTTAAACTTCCAAATTATCTAATGATAATTTACTTCACTACATTTATAAACATTATTTATAATTTAACTTCCTTGTTTTATAAGTTAAAACAAGTTTTCCTTATTCAAATCCACTTGAAGCCCAATTCCTATTCTGAAATATTTTATTATAACATATAAATATATGTACAACTAGTGAATCTATTTTCATATTTAAATTTAAACTTCTATTTAATATAATCCTAATATATTTTCTGAAAATATTTTATTTTAAATAAATTCGATCTAATCGAATTCAAATCATAAATAATCGAATTCAAATCAAAAATCCATACAGATTTATTTTAATTCCATTTCCATTCTGAATATCAGAATAGATTTCATTGTATCTCTTTTTAATCTAGTTCCAAATTTTCAATTTAAATTCATATTTGAATTCAAATAATTAAATTATCTAACTGATAATTTTTCACCTTTTATTTACAAACATCGTTTATATTACTTATTTATATATTTAAACTGGTCTCGATTTCTAATTCATTTGAAATAAAATTTCTACTTTGGAAAAATAAATTTTCCTTTTTTAAAAAAAAATCACACTTGTATTTACATTTCCCCAATTATCCAATGATAGTTCATTTCACGTCATTTATAAACATCATTTATAAATGAACTGTTTGTTTTCAAAACAAGTTAATATTTCTAGTCCATTTGAAATTAAAATTCTATTTAAAAAAAAATAGATTTTCCCTTTAATCACGAAATTTCTTTTCAGAATATTTCTATATATCAAAATTTTAGGCCCAGTGAGATTCTAACATTCAAAAACACTCAATTAACAACCACTGGTTTTCTAAGACATCACATATGATAATATATATGAAACAAACAAAGAATAATATTTTTGAGGAATCCAGTTGGATCCTCCAACCTGTTTATTCTGCATCCATAGACGTTAGCCAACATAAATAATACCCATCCTGCTTCGAGGCAGGATATCGCGATATAGAAGGTCATTCACTATCATAGCGTGGGCCGTATAGGGTCATCTGCTAATAGTACTGCGGGCATCCGCTAATGGTACTGCGGGAAATATCCAATCACCAATATATATATATATATATATATATATATATATATAATAGCCACAAACCCCAAGCCTAAATAACTAATATATTTTTATAATAGCCATAAAAATATTTAAACACATCTAAACAACCAACAAGCAATTGTTTTTAATGAATAAAATAATTCTAAATAAAAATATGAGTGAGATTTACTCATCGTGGTTTTCCTTTTGCCGAATATCCTGTAAATTCCAAATCTAACGGCTACAAGTTCTCTCGACTGAATCCATTCAACATCTATGATTATTAAATTTTATTTAACGATTAATCGATTACTAATTTAAAATAGCCTAACAAACAAACAAATAAATAAATCTATGTATTTTTAAACATTAAGCCCTTTATATATTTAATGCTTACTTAAATAAATAAACAACAAATTTAATTACTTTCTATCCAATTTTCTTTCGAGTTTGAGCACAAATTTTATAACTACAAAGGACACTAGCTATTAAAATAAATAAATTAAATTTACCTTAATCCCCTTTGAACAAATCGATCCCATACTGTACAGGTAGTTTCCCAAATGTACATTGTCGCACTTCCTCAGTTTTTACCATGTTCGTTCATCCTTACCATCCCACTATCCCTCCCAGTTCAAACCCCAAACTAATGTCGTCCTTCTAGAACTCGCATCACCACTTCGAAGAATCCAACGTCACCCCAAAAATTTATAACCCTAATGTACTGTTGAGACTTCGAACCTCCCTAGACTGATTCGCACCATCTCGTTTTGAGTGAAGCCTTCAGGGAACTTGCGCCTTTCGAACTCGCGAACCCCAAGTTTTGAACCACCAATGACGAACACTGCACCCTAAATTCGCCTTACAAAAATCGCAACTTCGAACTTTGGAATGATCTCATCTCGCATGCCTTACATTGATGATGCAACAGAGGACCGCGAGCCTTTGATTGGAATTGCGATTTGATTTTCATTCCGTTCTTCTTTCCTTCTGTTTTTCTTTTCAAAATTGATTTCATATGTTGGGGATATTAAGGAACCCAACTTTTATTTATTGAGGATACGACTTTCATTTGTGCTTTTATTTATGGGACGACTTCTGTTTATTATCAAGGAGGAGTTCACGGCTTTAAATGGAAAAATAGGAGAAAAAAATTCGATTGTGAAGAGTTCGACCATTTTTAATTTCTTTTCAAAGCTTTGATTTTTCTGTTGGAGGAAAATGGAAACAATGAAGGAAGTATTGCTGTATTTATGAATGAATAAGCTTCAATTTGAAGGAATAGGTCTGAGGAGGTACATGGGTAGGTGATAGGTTTACAGTGTACATTGTGAAGCTTAGGATGGAAGGAAACGTATTTTATATTTTTATTTATTTTAGTTTGGGTTGAACCGGTGTGATTTTACCTTAATTAAAATATCACATGTCTCTAAACTCCTATTTGAACACGACAATAGGCATTTCTGGGGTTATACCACAATTCTAAACACATTAGGACAGATTTCGAAGCCCAATTCGATCATATGAACAAGATATTAATTTAAACTGATATAAATTAAATTCAAAATAATTAATTCCTTGATAATGAATTTATATTATTATTCTAATTCAAACATAAATTTGTATTGATCATTTGAACTGTTTTAAATTCAGTTTTAAATTTTGAATTCAATTAAAGTCATTTTTGTATTACGATGATTATATATATATTCGAAATAAATCGTATTTCGATTATTAATCGATAACTCAATATAAAAATTCATTGATATTATCAACACAATATTTAAAACAATACTAAATAATTAAAACAAGCTGACAAAAAATCCGGGTCGTTACATTCTTTCCCCCTTAAAGAATTTCGTCCTCGAAATTACTAATGTAACGACCCGGATTTTGAGCGACTTTGGTTATCGACATAAGCTCGATGTCGATAACCAAAACATCGAAAAATCCCGGTAATTAATGAAAGAAATTAGAGGGTGAGAATAGATAAGATAGAAACTTAGAATAGAAGAAGAAGAAGAACACAACATCAGAGTAACACGAACCTCACAGCGGAACGAATAACATATAATGGGTAACATAACTTTGAAATATAACAGTTATGTATACAATAGCACTTATCAGAGTACAGCACTTACAACACAGCTGAAATAAACTATAGTTATATGATCCAGAAGCCTCCTACTCCAGCTCTTCAAGTATATCTGTAAATCCCGACTACTTGACTGCCCGTACAAATTTAGGCACCCATGAGTTTAGGGAAAACAACAAAGTAAACTCCGGGTCAGTCATGGGACTGGTATGAGTAAAACAGTTTAAACAGGTATATGAACAAGTAAACGATATTTCATAAGACCATGCCGCAGAACGGAACGGGTTTTTCCCTTATGAGAATCCAAAATATCTTTATATCAAAAACCTTTTGATATTATAATAATGTCTATGTACAAATAGATATCAACTAGCAGAAACGCTTTCATCTCACGTTCTACATATATAGTATACAATCAAAATCGCAAACGCGTATTGGATAATGGATTTCCAACTATGACAAGGTATGGAACCACCTTCCGATCAGTGTACTCTAGGAACGATACACCGGAGTTCAACAAGAACATCTTGCAACTCAGCCACACATGACCGACCACTCATTTCGCTTGAGTGTATCGAATGTACATCACCAACGGTTGGGATCAGCAACCATTCCCATATATATATGGACAACATTGATAGATTTAAGAAACAAATGAATATTCTCTAGATAGGTGATTATACACCCTACTTCGGTGCGACCGACTTAGCCATGCTGCCTGTCCGATTTCTGTCATTAACTGGTTGATGAGGCTAGAAGCTACGCTTTATCATCACATCAGATTCACTTCGAATGCCACATTGTTAGGTCCATCGAAAATCACTAATTGACGTCCACAACCATACATTATGTGTCAGCTAAAAGAAGTTTCCTTCTCCGCTTCCACTCTTGGTACGGTTGAAGAAATCAATGTACGTGTCCTTTCAGGAAATACTCTGTCAGACATTCATTTATACAAGTCATCCTCATTCACTTAGAATGTCACATCGTCATACCCGCCAAATCACAAATTGACTTATCCAAAAATAACACGGGTATACAGCTAAGAGAAACGAATTTCTCCGCCACCAAACGTGAATACGTTTGAACAGATCAACTTACGCGATTCATTGGATATACTCTGTCAGACCTTCTTCCATATACGTTGTCCTGGGACTGGACAAACCGAAGGCACTATTCAGTATATCCATCTTAGTCACTATTATCTAAGACTTATACAATAGCCCTTGCACTCTACTCCGTCTTCACTTATCTTTGGCATAAAAGATTCGCAACGCTTATGCCAATACAAAGTGGTTCTTTGGATAATAATCCAACCGGTCTCTCCATATTAACAACGTTAAAATGGTAAAAAACTTCGATAGTCTGTGAGTTAACTATCGAAGAAAAACGAGTGTGCAAACAACGATATTATTTCCATATGGAAATTATATCGATCAAACATCAAACATATTTAATCTCTTTAGTTCATTTTACATCTCTTGTTTCCCTATATTCAACAATTGCTATTTTGGTATCTCCTGTTTCCCTATATTCAACAATTGCTATTTTCTAGATTTAGAAAATATATGTTATTAACACTGGAAAACATTTCCATTCTTTTAATTACTAAATTCACTTTCCCATCTTTTACTGCCGAACCATACCCATTTCTTAGTTAAAAACGAAGCCAATCAAGTTGGGGTAGAACTACCTCTCAGACCTTAACTGAACAACACTTCTAACCTTGAATAGGCAAAGTTCACTTTATATTTCTTTAACTACTTCCGTACTTAACCTTTCTCTTCAACAACTATATTCGATTAACTCTTTTCAATTAACTCTATTGGACTGACCCTATTGGATTAACTCTATTTGATTTAACTCTAATCGATTTATTCTTTTTCACTTAACTTCTGTCGAATAAACTATATTCGATAACTCCTCTAACACTATTCGAATAAAGTGTATTCGATTAACTCTTCTAACTCTATTCGAATAAAGTGTATTCGATAACTACTTTCAAATAACTATATTTGATAACTCCTTTCGAATAACTAGATTCGATAACTACTTTCAAATAACTATATTTGATAACTCCTTTCGAATAACTAGATTCGGTAACTTCTTCTCGAATAACTATAATCGATAACTGCCTTCGATGAAATTAACATCGATACTCCTTTCAATGAAACTAACATCGATTAACTTAACTCGACGAACTTAACTCGACTCACTTATCTCGAAAATCTAACTCAAGAACTTAACTCCTATCGAATAACTAATATTCGATTTAACTTCATTCGCTTGACTTTAGATCGTAGCGATCCCAATGGTTACGCCTGACTCCCTCAGGAAACATCCGACTGCCGTAGGCTATTTACAGCCCTGCGAATTACGCTAGCAATCGTACGAGATGGCAACTTATCCTGAATAACTCTGTTTGACTAACTCTATCTCAAATAACTATATTTGATAAGCTTCTACTTCGAATAAGTGGTATTCGATAACTTAACTCGATTAACTCTTTTCAATTAACTCTATTGATCTGGTTAACTCTACTGAACTGGTTAACTCTACTGAACTGGTTAACTCTACTGAACTGGTTAACTCTACTGAACTGGTTAACTCTACTGAACTGGTTAACTCTACTGAACTGGTTAACTCTACTGAACTGATTAACTCTACTGAAGTAATTAACTCTACTGAACTGATTAACTCTACTGAACTGGTTAACTCTATTTAACTAACTCGACTCGACTAACCCCTTTCGAATAGCATATTCGTTTTACTAACTTTCGAATACCATATTCGATTTACTCCCTTCGAATACCATATTCGATTTACTTTATTCACTTTATAAAGATTTCCTTTTTAACAACGTTTTATTCATTTGAAAAGATTTACTTTTAAATAACGGTTCTACAATTAAAAAATGATTTCCTTTTTATAACGTTTCCTTTTCAATTCTATTTGTAAATGGTTTACAAATATTTCCTTTTCAAATTTATTCTTGAAATATTCTAACTCCTTAAATTTTCTGAAAAATTCGCCATAACCTCCTTTGTAACGGGAGCATCGGGAAAATCCCCAAACCCGCCACACAGGCCTTTCCATTCAAAAAGAAAATGGTTTGAAATTATTTCCTTTTTGAATATCTCCTATTTCTAAATATTCCAAATTTTATAAATATTCCTTATTTATAAATATTCCATTTATAATATTTTTATTTCAATATCACTTTGAAATAATTCCTTATCAACATTCTGGTATGTTATGGTATTCAATCATATCAAATCACGATGTTCATTATCGTCCGAACACATATAATCGTCACAGATTATATATCACATTATATATCACAATATATAAATCACAGTAAAATAACTGTTGAGGAATCCAGTTGGATTCCTCCAACCTGTTTCCCTGCATCACAGATGTTAAACAATATAGATAACATCACTTTCAGTTCCATATGATATATTCTGTTAAACAGAATCAATATAGAAATTCAACTAACTGACTAGCAGTTCAATCAAACAGTCAACACACAGTAAATCAGACAATTTCTAACAGTTCTGAAAATACAACATGAAATTATAAACTATTTAGAGTTGGTGAGATTTACTCACATTTGGACGATCATCGTCAATGACGATAACCATCGCTTGATTCAGACAATTTATTTTGCTATAAATTGTAACGGACTCCAATTGACTCGCGGTCAGTTCCATTGTGGAGTGCTCGTCCATACTATCCCAACACAACTCACGGTTCGTGATTCTGATTTCATATGACCAAGATATAACAGTTACAAGTTAGTGAACAAATTATTTAGAATAAACTTAAATTAAAAATCACTTCGGGCTTTAACCTTAATTTCCACAGTCCATTCCCTCTTAGGCCCAAACCCGCTTTTAAACCCCCTGACCCGCTCCCCCAATTCATCTTCTCCAATTAAACATCGCACTCCAGAAACCCACACTCCCAAATTCGTGCGCTGACCCCTTCTTCCATCTACCTCGGCCACTAACCCAAGGCGCCACCACCACCGAGACCTTCAGCTCTCCGATCTCCTTCCAATCGCTCATCCCAGATCAACTCCGGTTGCCTCCCTGAACTCGCGATAACAATTCCGACGTGAACCCCAAATGGTTCCATCGACAGCAAGTTCAACCGAAACCCCCAAAAATACCACATACCAACTCGGTTTCGACTTCTAAACCCAAATATAACCATCAATGCACCAATCGATGACCACAAACCATGATTCCTTGAAACCTAGAATGACTGCGCATTTTCTCACATCAGTAACAGGGCGTCGAACGCACCAAACCGGGTATGACGATGAACCTCAGCCCCTCACGATCTCAAATACACCCCTCTCTTGATTTAAAGGAATTTGTTTGATAATATTTTGATTTCCTTTTCTTCATTTTTTTTGCTGCGTTTGTTATGGTGGAGGAGAATATTTGTCTGGTGTTTTTAGAATACATTGTGTGGTTTATAAAGATGGTGGACTTGGCATCCTTAGGATCAAGCAAAGTTATTAGGATATTTTTGTATTGATTTTTATATTCAATTCTAATTCAACGCTGATTGTTGTTGTCCTTAAAAATTCATGTGACCACATATAATACCTAAAAATCACCAAACTGGACATGCAGCTACAGTTCGACATTACGGTCCCAACGAAACTGGTTTCATTGAATTCCGACTCCGTATGCTCACACAGCGTATTTTTAACTGTCAATATACTGACTGTTTCTCACTCTAAAAATCCGTACGGCCACACGGTGACTCTAAAAATCAAGAAACTGGAAATCTAACAACTATTTGACATTGCGGATCTAACAAAATTAGTTTCGTCGAATTCCGACTCCATTTGCAAAACCAGCTATTTTTAAAGCTTCAGATGACCCATTTAAATATATAAATATATTTAAATATTATTAAATTAAATATAAATAAATTTATATTATCGTATATCTTCACATATGATATCGTACAGCTCCAGAATATCATATCAGAATATACAGTTTGATATTTCAGATTCCAGATTATCCCGGTATTCAGTTTATACTGAAAATCTCTTTTATAACGTATATAAAGCGTCGCAAATTATAAAGGAATTTTACAGCGACTTTTCTGAAATTTGATTTGGACGTAAATCAAAATCTACACGACGAAATCCCGATCTTTCTCTTCCACTAGAAAGATATACTCCACCAGCTCCACACGTTTCTTGTTTCACAGAAATCCGGCTTAAAACGAATCATGTACATTCAGTTGAAGTTCGAATCGCCAAATAGCAAACTGCAACGCCATTTCAAGCTCGGTTTTAATTATAATATAATTATACGTTCAAACTGCCGTTCAAATAATATATTCGTTATTCTAGTTCAATTCTAAACTGAATTAAATCTTCGGGATGACCCAGTTCACATTATATTGTCAATTCACTATTTCTGGCTATTTCTGAATTAAATATATTATTTATTTATTTAAATTAATTAAATATTCACTATAATTTAATTAAACGACGATTTAATTCCCTACCTCACGATATATATAATTAAATTAATTAATTATAATACCCCTGACAGTGCGGGTCATTACAAGTAAGGAAGAAAAAATGCTACAAACCCATTAATTTTTCAAAAACTCATTTATGTTGAAACTCAATTCTTCATATTTCAACAAATTTTAGTTCTACCAAAACTTTTGGTTTCCATTTATATGGTACACCATATACGCTTACATTCATTTAATTTTGAATGATTTACAACTCATATATTCACAACTAATTCATATTCTAGTTAAATCTATTCAAATTGATTCTAGTCAATTTATTCACTTCAATTCATTTAACTTTCTTAAGTTAAATTTAAATTGCAGAATTCAAATTCCCGGGTCCTCATTTCAAATCCTATAGAATCCCATAAATATATACATATATTTATAACCACTTCAAATTCAAAACATTTGAATTTTCAAACCAACTTGTTTTTTTCAAACAAATTCCCTTCAAAAACTTTTCTAAGGTAGCAATCCATCACTTAGAAACTCGAAAATGAACACTGATGATGCTGCTGCAGCCATCATCAGAATTATTTTCCAACTATTGAAGTGAGTTCAGTGCTTTGTCACTTTCAAAATCCATTTAAAAATGGTTTTCATTCAAATTCTTTCAAAACAAAGCCATATTATTCAAATAAACTTTAGAAAAATATTTTCCAACTTTCCGAGGATTAAATTCTCGATTTTAATTCTGAATCCAATTTTTATTTCATCTCCTTTGTATATTTCATTCATATACAAGTTCTATTTGGTTATATATATCCATTTCAATAATCTCATTTGATTATAATAATATCAATCAACGCATCCATACCGTAATAATTTCAAAAAAGTATTCTTTCTATATCAAAATAGAATAATAGGTACAATTATTTCATTTACCCACTTTGAGACAATATTATGTCGAATTCCTCTGTTTAAGTGTTTAGAAATTCCTATCAACTTGGTGGCATCCTACAATTCGATCAGAATTCACAAGCCACTAACCAGACTAGCCTACACAATATAAAATAATTTTTTATTTCAATTACAAACACGCTCTCTCGTATATATATACTCCCAACTCATTCTAGGATACTACGATACTGTCTCTAATGAGTACAAGCACACCAAAGCCTTGGTATTTACTCAACCTAAGCTCTGATACCACTGTAACGAACCGCCATTTTCCCGATCCTAATTATCGATACGATACCATATCGACTAACCAAACAGAGGAATTACCGGATCATTAATAGAAAGAAGTTAGAGGGTGAAAAATAGAAAGAAAGAAATATTAAAATAGAATAAGATCAGAAATAACAACACAGAATCTCACATCGTAGCGGAATAAAATATAATATATATAACAGCTTTTGGGATACAAAATTTTTACTGTACATAGATATACATTCCATTTTCAGAGTACAATACAACATAGCGGAAAATAATACTAGATAACTAATGCTAAAGCCTCCTGCTCCAAGCTCCTCCAAGTATATCTGTAAACACCTGAACTACTTGACTGCCTGTACAAATTTGGGCACCCAAGAGTTCTGGGTAAAAACAAAACAAAATAAACTCTAGGTTAGTCATGGGACTGGTGTGAGTAAACTCAAAACACTTGGTTAAACTTTTAAAAATCCTTTTTAAAAGAAATGATAATCGTAAAACCGATCCACACATAAAATCGGATAGTTTTTACCTTACGATAACCCAAAACATTTTTGAAATCAATATTATTCTGATACTATAATAGTGCTTTAAACAAATAAATATCAATCTAGCAGAACGCTTGCATCTCACGCTCTACATATATAGTATACAATCAAAACCGCAGGCTCTTATTGGATAATGAATTCCAAATGGAAAGGTATGGGACCACCTTCCGACAGTGTATCTCTCGAGAGGTATACACCGTGTTCAACAAGAACATCTTGCAACCCAGGCTAAACATGACTGACCCCTCACTTCACTTGAGAGTACCGAATGTATTATCACCAACGGTTGGGATCAGCAACCGTTCCGGCAAGGGACAACATCGATAGATTTATGAAGCAAAAGGAATTTCTCTAGATCAGGTGATAATACACCCTACTTGGCAGCTAACCACTTAGTCATGCGTCCTACCCGATTTTATACCATTTCTTGATTGCGAGGCTTGAGGTTACGATTACTTGATAGCACCATCACTTTGAGTGCCATATTGTCAAATCCGTTAGTCACTAATTTATTTGCATAAAGATATTCTGGATATTATGCTAAGAGAATAAATTCTCTGCTACCAGATATATATTTGCACAGACCAACATATGTGATCGCTGAAAATACTCTGTCAGACATTCGTCCATACACGTTCGTTCTGGGATTGAACGAAACTGAAGGCACAATTTCCATTAATCCATATAAGGCAATTTCTACCTAGGACTAACAGAAAAAGCCTTTGCACTTTACTCCATCTTCATTGTCTTCATATAATCTGATTCGCAACGCTACTGCCAATACGGAGTGGTTCTCGGATAATAATCCAACCGGTCTCTCCATATTGACAACAATATTCGCAAATACTTTGATAGTCGGTTATTTAACTATCGAAGAAAAATAAACAAACATTCATCTATAATGTCAAACAATCACTGGGCCCTTTAATTAATATTTCATTAATTAAATCACTTTTCCATTTCCTTATCAATATTTGTTAATTCAATAATTCAACAATCATCTTGGTCTCTTACTCTATTTGGAAAACATTTCCATATATCGTATTTTTTTATTTTCAGTACTTAGAAAATATCTTCTATTTACAATTGGAAAATATTCTAATTATATATCTCTTTCACGACCATTCATTTTTAGACTTAGGAAATATTTTCTATTTATATTTACAGAATTCCACTTACCTTGGTTAAACGAATGTTGTGTAAAACATCGTTACAATAACCCAAATCACTACACTCAACTAAAACTTATTCAAACATTGATCTTCGAGACCGAATCTTGTTATTTATCAGTTAAAAATGAAATCAATCAAGTTGGGGTATAATTACCTCTCAGACCTTGATTGAATAACATCTTAACTTCAAAATAGACAAGACCAGTTGCCTCGAATAATCAACACCGTAAAATCCAATTATTCAATTTTAAAATATGTATATGTTTCTCTTTTTATTTTTACCAAATTTAATTATAAATTTCCATTTTGTTTATAATATTCTATTTTAAATTCGTTTCCTTATCGAATTCAACATATATTGATATGTTAATTTTCTAGTTATCTAATTTTCTTAAAAATCTTCTATCTCCTTAAATTTTCAGAAAATTTTGCCATAACCTCCTTTATATGGGTCACTCGGTACAACTACAAAATGCCTCTCTGGGCCCTTTCCATTCAAAAATAAAATTAAAAAGCCAAGAAGCTTACCGATTTGGTGCATAAAACCTCATATGGAATTTAAACATGTACCATTTTTTCGGACACTAAATTTATAAACTTCAATCTCTTCATTTCATACCTGTTTAACACATATGCGTTCATTTCTAATTTATTCCAACTTAATCTAGTCATTTTAACTCAATTTGCTAATTTATTCGTTAAGTAGCTCTTTTGCCTATTCCACTTTTTATTTGAACATATCATGTTCAAATATATATTATTTACTTATAAACCAATCGAACTCCCTTTTCAACTCATGTTATATATTTGTTTTCGAATATAAATTACAAACCCCTTTTTCTTATTCAAAGTCCAATTTCGATTCAAAATTCCATTAACTAATTATTCTTCAAATTAGATAACTCTATTCAACAATAAAAGTCTAATTTTTGTTTCAAAAATCAATTCATTACTCCACTTGAATTCAGGCATATTTTATAACCCAAATCTGGATTTTTCTAATGGAAATTCGGATTTTATTTGTATAAAATCCTTTTATCAATTTTAAATAAACCACTATGGTTTCATAATGGTTATGGCGTTGTTTTTCTGAAAATTTGATTTTGACATAACTCGAAATCTATATGACGAAATCCAGATTTTTATCTTCCATTGGAAAACTATTATCAAATCGATCCTGATGGTTCTTGTTTCAAGGAATTCCGACTTAAATTGAGTTCTATATACTTAATTGAAGTTCGAAACGCCAACTTACGAACTACCGTGCTGCGGTGAGTTCGTTTTAATTATATTTAAAAATATACGTTAAACTTCATTTGACAAATAAATTCCAATTCCATTTCGCAAATATTAAATATAAGTTAATCCAAATTTCCAAATCTAACTTAAATATTCTGATTATCTCTAATCGTCGATTATTCCATAATATAGTTACAGTTCAATCACAATTCTATTTTCAAATATTAATCTATAATTCCATTAGAAATAAATCATTTTATAAAATTCCATAAAATCAAATTCCATTTTTTTTACTTCCGCGAATTCAACTCAATTCAGTTTATATTCCGGAATTCGAAATAAAGTCTTTCGTTCCCTTTTTGAAACAATTTCCATTTTCTTTTTTTAAATTCATACTTGAATTTAAACTTCCAAATTATCTAATGATAATTTACTTCACTACATCTATAAACATTGTTTATAATTTAACTTCCTTGTTTTGTAATTTTAAAAAGTTTTCCTTATTCAAATCCATTTGAAGCTCAATTCCTATTCTAAAATACTTTATTATAACATATAAATGTAATGTCCCGACTTTTTCTAACTTTAGTTAATCATTTTAATGAGAAAATTAAAATGAAATAAGTTATTCAACAAAACTAAATTAATATCAAACATATGTGAAAACCTTTGAAAGTATGAATAAAACAATTAATGCACATATTTAAGGTTATGATTAAACTTGTTTAACATAACATAAATATGCAACTTTAAATAATAACTTGAGTGCGTATGAAAAGAAAGTATTTTGTCACCTTAAAAATACAAAGGACTTGGAAATAAAAACAAAGACAAACAAGGGTATATGACAAAGAAACAATTCGACCATGTATGAATGCCTTAGCATAAAAAATAGTATGCACATCATTTGTTTGACTCAAATTGACCAAAAGGAAAATATCTATGAACATAGACAAGACAAATTTAAAACCATATGGAGACAAATTCAATAATGAGATGTGAGTTAAATAGTGTCACTAAGGATAGGTAAAACCATTTCCTAAGACACAATGCTGTAAGCAGCCAAATAAATTAATTCTTTTAGAAAAATATCTCAATACTTAAGGGTTAATAAAGCCATTTTATAATTCATGAAAAGATGTGAGTATGATGGGCATTTAATGGAAGCATGGGTTGACTATTTTGTGCTTCTAGAAGGAAAACAAAGGACAAAGTGATTGGGAAAATATCTAAGTAAACAAATATTTCTTTCATGTATTGTCCACTGAAAACTTGTCATAGAGAGCTAAACAAAGGAGTGAGCCTACATGATTTACTTACTGTAGAAGATGTGAAGTGTAAATAATTTTTAAATATGAAGTCTTGGCTATATATAGACCAAGAACCATGCATTTCTCTCCACACCAAAATCTGGGTGAACTAGCAGGAAATAGGAAAGCATTTCGGTGAGTAAACTAAGCTTCTCTTTACTTTTTCTAGTCTAATGTAAGTTATGATAGCTGTATCATGCTGTTAGAAAGTTAGTGAGTAAACCTTGTTTAAATTTCATGTTTAAATGTTTTACTATAAGCAATTTTGTACCCATCAGTTTGTATGTTGATTTAACTGCTAGTTCATAACATGTTAACACTATCATCTTGCCAAACAAACAACAAATCATTGATGTTAGGAACCCTTGCTTATATCTGTTATATTC
Organism: Allium sativum; assembly: GCA_030737875.1. Lineage (NCBI taxonomy): Eukaryota > Viridiplantae > Streptophyta > Magnoliopsida > Asparagales > Amaryllidaceae > Allium > Allium sativum. The sequence continues at coordinate 742,654,755 of CM060909.1, read as the reverse complement.
ATATATACGAGTGCCAAAATGTTTGCATAAGTATTGATAGTTTAAGACATTAGAAAAACAACCTGCTAATGTGTTCTGTTAAACACAGAACATTTGCACACTTGTTTTTAGAGGTGAATCATACCAAATTTGCTCACACTAGGATGATGAAATTGTAAGATGTAGTGTATACCTCTCATACAGTAGTAAATATAACAAAGGAGAGACTTTTAGATCGAAAACATATTCAAGAAAACAAAACACAGTACATTCTCTGTTAATCCTCTGTAAACTCGAAAACTCAAACAAGACGAAACCATGTTTGGATTGTATGAATGGAAACCTGACTTCAAACCATGATTTTTAAAGTAAGTTTCATGATTTATAACGTTGGGGTGATCTAGGAATATTGAGATGATCAAAAGAGGAACTTTGATCAAATTCCGGTCTTCCAATTGATGAACTAACGAGGTGTGAGGCAGGGAGGAGCGCGAGAGGTTCTAAAGTTTAGGAAAAATATATGAAAAAAATTCTGTAATGTAAATTTTGAAAATGCTTTAAAATTTGAGTTAGGGTTCATATTTATATCCCTCGTGTTCTTGTCGGAACTGCTCACTGACAGCGGTGATAGGGAGGTGCGGTCCAAGGGGATCGGAGCGTGGTGGAGCACGGTGGTGTGGCAGAAGTGGGGCAGTGATCTGATTAATGGTGGAGGAGAAATCGGACCTTTCTCTGATGAACCCAATTTCGTTGATGGAAGAATTATACAGTGAAAACACTGTAGCGACGGTGGTGATGAAATCTGACGGTGGCGATGCGATCAAGAGGGGATGGTGACTTGTGGAGTTGATCGTAGGCGATCGACGGTGGCTGAGGCGGTTGTACACGTGTACGGATACCTGTCGGTGTACATGGATTGGGTAATGCGTTGGCATCGGTGTCCAGGGAAGTTTTGAGGTGATGAACACGGTGAGTGGAGGTGGTACTTTAAGGGGTGGTAGTACCAAGTGGTACTTTGGAAATCACATGCACAACATCAGTTTTTGAAGGCAGAACACGGTGACTGGAAGAGTGGCACTTTGGTATTTGGAAAAGTACCAGGTGGTACTTTGGCAAACGCATGCGCAGCCTTAGGATCTGAAGCGAAATCATGGCGTTTTGAAGCTGGTACTTTGGCAAATTGATATTTCAGTCAATACGCTTCAAAATGAGTTTCTGAATGAAGTTTTTAATTAAATTTTGTTTTAATTAAAATGAAAAATAAAATAAAATTTATGAATAAATAAATAATTAAATGAAAATGAAATTTTTATTTAATTTGGCATAGGCAAGTGGAAGGAAGAAAATGGCAGGAAGATCAAGTACAGAAGTTGATCTGAGAATTTCTATGAGTTTGAAATGTAGAAATATAAAGAAAATAAATTAAATAAATTATTAAATTAATTTATTTAAGATAAATTAGAAGTAATACAGTAATTTACCAGAAGAACTAGAGCAGTAAACATCGTCAAAACATCTATGTTAAACATAGTAAAATACCGTGTGCGATGCACACACTTTAACTGTTCATTTATAAAAGATATTATAAATATCCAGACATGAACAAGATAAACATATACTATTATGTTAACTGAAAAACCATAAATACAGGACGTATAAACTGAATTATAATCAGAGTAAACTGATAATTATTTATCGACTATAAAAGACATTTCGCACATATTTTCGAAGAGTGCAGAATGAATATTCTACTTCGACTTGAAGTATACGACGCGTGTCAGAAATATTGAAGATGGAGATATGCAAAGACTATTTTAAATAGTAGCGACGGTCTGTTCAGTCCCAGGACAAAACCGAATGGACGAGTGTTTGACAACGTAAATCAGTTAGATTCTGCACATCGAATTTACATACGTATATTATGTTGGTGGCAGAGAAATTCGTTTCTCTTAGCTTCATTACCCGTAATATATTTGGGTAATCGAATGAGTGTTTCTGACGGATATGACGATGTGACATTCAAAGTAATTGAAGAAATAATCTGTTAGAAGGATGAACGTGACCTCAAACCTCACAACCAGGAAATAACAAAAGTTGGGCTAGGCAGCATGGCTAGTTGGGTCATACCCAAGCAGGGTTTATTATCACCATCTAGAGAACTTCCATATTTAACTTCTTAATCTTTTTTCGCTGTCGAAACCTTCGGAATCGGTGGGTCATTCTCAACTGTGGAGGTGGTAATATATTCGTCACACTCAAGCTAAATGAGTGGACGGTCATGTGTGACCGGGTTGCAAGACATTCTTGTTGAACCCCAGTGTATCCTCTCTAGAGTACACTGATCGGTAGGTGATCCCATACCTTGTCTGTTGGGATCCAATCTTTAATAAGCGCTCTACGGTTTTAGATTTTATACTATGCACGTGAACGTGAGATGCAAGCTTTTCACTAGATGATTATTTATTTGACAAAACTATCGTAATATCAAATGTTTTGATATAAAATACTTGGGTCATTATCCATATATTAGTTATGGATTGGTCTAAAGATTTCTAAAGTAAATGAATCTGTCAATATGGAAACCTTATCTCTTATTTCCCTGTTTACATCTTTTGACTATGTTTACTCACACCAGTCCCCTGACTTACCTAGAGTTTATTTTCTGTGTTTCCTAAACTCTTGGTGTAACGACCTAGAAAATTTGAACCAATTTAAAATTTTTAAATTGGCTAAAATAATGGATTTTAAATATTTTAAATAATAGCAATGGAAAATGAGTTTGAATCGATGTTTGAAAATGAATATAATTAATTCTAATTATAAACAAGGCCTGAAATGGTGCTATAGTTTCAAAAATTGAATTCAAACTTTTTCGGACTGTACCGGGTGCAAAACAAAACGGATTTGAGTGAAACCAAAAATATTTAAACCTGTTAGTGAATACCTTTCTAAAGAATCTGAAAAATCGAATTTTCATAGCGGAAAGCAAAAGTTATGGCCAAATGAATTTTCAGAAAGGTCGCTATGGAATTTATATAGCCCGTGAAATTGGCCATTTTGCATACGACCTCGGAATTCGTAGAAACCACTTTTGTTGGATCCGGGATGTAAAGTTATTGCTAGGTTTCAAATTTCATAATTTTTGAAGCTAGTATGTGAGCGTGGCAAAGGAAAACGTGTTTTGATCAATTACAGTTAAATTGGATCGACCAGAAATGGGCCTTTTTGCAAATGGTCTCAAAATACGACGAAACTAGTTTTGTTGGGACCGTATCGTCAAAACATAGCAAGATTTATTTTTCTGGAATTTTTCGAATCGGTTTGTGGCCCTGGCAAATTGAAATGTACGTTCAAATCAAATATTGAATGTTATATATTTTAATTTGAATGAAAACTGACTGAAACAATCGAATGGGCCTACGAAACATATCCCATTGTGTTCGGAATGGGGGTAAAATGATAGGGACGACAGTGTTGGGTTTGGATCAGAGTTCGTATGAGATAAGGGGTATTTTCGAAATTTTAAAAATATATAAATAAAAGAAAAAAATATGATAGGTTGGTCATTTTCTCTCTCCCCGTTTTTTCTGGAACCCCCCCCACGAACGACGGCGAACGCTCCTTCCTTCTCTCCTCAAATCCGGCCGCCACCGCCACCACTCGACCTGCCACCTCCTCCTCTTCAAATCAGAACCGACCCCACCCCCTAACGTCGCTTGTAGCGGTGGAATCGAGGCCCCAAACTTCGCCTGCGCCGATCCGATTTTCTCCCTCCTCCGACGATCGCAGGGGACCACCCCACCATCGATCTGAAGCCCTCTCCAGCCTCTCTGACGTGGTGTTGGCTGATCTGAACAACGCTGCACCGATTGGAAGAAAATTTGCAACCTAGTTTTGAATCAAAAGGAAGGTATACGGCTGTTAATTATTTAACTGATTTCAACAGTTTAAAACCGTTGCAAACTTTGGAAAAATCATATCTTTTTCGTTTCTTGACGAAATTGATGAAACAGGAAACATCGTGACCGTGTGAACGTCTTCTACCTTCTAGAAGAGACCGCATATTTTTCTGAGCCTTCTGTAATTTTTGGTGGAGTGGAACCCAAAGTGAGATTTCTAATTTATAAACGATATGGAAAACGATGACGTATAAATTATATGGTCGATGTATGAGTTATATAAGCGTTGTACACCTCATGTATAAGCGTTGTATAAGTTGTACGTTCGATGTATAAGTTGTATATGCGTTGTAAAAATTATATATGTGTTGAAATAGAAGTGAATTGCTATATACAAGTATATATATATATATATATATATATATATATATATATATATATATATACGCCCCTCGTCCGCAAACCATGGACGATATTTATTGGTTGTGATTGGTGTGAAAATTGATTGATAGCGAATGGTTGATTGGGATTGTTTGTGGTTGATACTGATTGATTGTGGTTGAAAAATACCCATTTGTGGTTGAGAAATATTTGGTTGAAACCACATAGGATTAGTTTGTGGAAATGAAATAAATATATACATGCCGCCTGCGTGCGAACTAGATGCATGATCCCCATTGTCAAAAACCGCGAGGTTTTAAGGTAGAGCGAGGAGCCGTACTAGGGACGGTCCCGGTTTTAACTACCCTGCCGTTATGCTGCCGAAATTTTGAATAATATTCATGTGTTTGAATTATTTTCATTTGCTGAAACTATATTTATTCGTTGAATAGAAAACCTTCCTGTGTTGAATCGATATTCATTCGTTGAATTGAAATTCATGTGTTGAATGGTATTCGCGTTTTAAATATAAAAATCACATTTTTATTGATATATACAAAATATAGAAAACCTTCCTGTGTTGAATCGATATTCATTCATTGAATTGAAATTCATGTGTTGAATGGTGTTCATGTTTTACAATATAAAAATCACCTTTTTATCATCTATATGAACTATGTAAAATAATCTCGTTTTAAAAGAAATTGTTTTATAATAAAAATCCTATTTTATTACCTATATAAACTATATAAAATAATAGTGTTTTGAAAAGAATTGTTTTACAATAAAAAACACATTTTTATTATATACATGAATTGTTGAAATGTGAAGTGTTAAAAATAGCCACTCGTTCAAATAAATATGCATGAGTTGAAATATTCATTAATTAGCTAATGATATGATTTTTTCCTATGCATGCAACAATAGAATGAATGGTGTTTTTAAACCAAATTGAATCAAATATGAAGTTGAATGGAAAATGATAAGAGATAAGAACTGTATATATGTACATGCATATTTATTGAACAGGTTATAGCAAAGGGGCTAGAGAAGAGGAATAAAATTTTGTGCCCGACAAATGGGTACACATTTACTGTTTTGTTTGGGTGATGATTTTATGAGCCTGTTGGCTAGCCGCTTGGCTTTTTTCTATTTCTTTTTGACATGAGACGCCCGTGTGGCTATTTGGGAATTTTCCCAGCCCCTCCCGTACAAAGGAGGTTATGGCGAAATTTTCCAAAATTTAAAGGCGTTAGTGAAATATTTGAAGTGGAAACAATATAGGAATTTTTGAATGAACTATATTTATATAAATATAAATATAATTAAAACGAAACATGGCCGTGTAGTTCGTGTTTTGAAACCGTGATTTCAAACAACTAGTGCGGGAAATCCGACCATTGGATTTTCCCGAAACCGCAACCGTTGGGTTCGCTTTGGAAATATCTTTCCAACGACACCAACTTTGTAAAAATCCAACGGTTGGATTGTCTGGAATGTTTAATTCAAATCTGAAGAAAAACAGCGCCAGAATCGATTATATATATATATATAATTATATTTAATCGAATAACGACGCTGCAGTTCGTATTTCGAAATCGAAACTTCAAACGATTGTACCGGGAGATCCGACCATCGGATTTTCCCGAAACTGGAACCGTTGGATTCTTTTTGAAAAGATCTTTCTAATGATGTAAATTTTGTGTAGATCCAACGGTTAGATTTCCTGGGTGTTGATCTGATGTTGGTTTCGGCCTTCGGGGTTAATATTTGGAAAATCGTTCTCTTACTGATTGACGGTTATTGACTAATGAAATGAATTGATGCGTGTGTATGCTAGTGTTACACTTGTTTATTACATACGCGAGTTGCTCAGAAAGACCGGGTTTAACCCATTCTGAATAACTGAATCGACGATAAGAAATCGAAGATGAAGAAGGTGGTCGAAGACCGGAGATCTTCACCTCGTTTGGATGGTAACCGAGGTCCTGATTGGGAGGCATCCCGAAATATGGATAATGAGTGGTGATCGTCCAGACGTATGTGGTGATCGATGGGTTTGCGAGGTATATAGCGCCTCCGGTTTCGTTCAGACCCAGAACGGACTTGTAAAGGGATAGTGTGTCTGACATTGGAATTTATTCTATGTTGATTGATCTCTATTAAATATACATCTGTTTGGCGGCGGAGAATTTATTCTTTTGCTTAACGCCCTTCTCTGAAACGCACGAGCTCAGTGGTTGTATATCGATGGACATCAGTCGCATGGCATGAATTGCTAGTGTGGCATGCCTAAGTGGCAAATGATCAGGGCTTCTGTTGAAAAGCAAAGTCTTGTGGTGATGATCAAAGCACCGCCTGTGTGGCGTAGCTTTGTGTATAAAGTAAATTCGCGAGCCTCACACCCCGGTATGAACCAGAAATGGGAGAAGGACCTCAGGGAGGGCATGCGTTTCTTTCTAGCTAGGAGTTGTGTCAGTGTTTTTACATGGCTTGACAGTTTACTTATGTGGTTGTTACTGTTGCGAGGCGCCTCGGTTAGATCGGACGATCCGGGTCCGATGGAGTCATTCGTTGGCTCATTTGCGCCCCATAGGGCGGGGAGACGTATTGCTCAGGTATTTTAATCCACATCGGTGGACCGGCCCTGTCGCTCCAAGGGTCGATGCGTTCTGATCCTGAGACATGGTAGGCTAGATTGTCTCGAATTCGGTAAGGACTATCTTTTGCCTTGGTTCATGACGGAAATCCAATTTCCAAATACGACATCGTGCGGTTTTGATTGTATATATATACGACGACATGATATATGGTACCCATGCCGTCTATGATTGATAGTTATGATTTGAAATTGTTTTTGAAGCATATAAACACTAGTAGTAATATCAAATGCTTTTGTTTTATTCGTATCAAGCATATTTTGGCCATTATAAGGTAAAACTCTATCCTCCGGTTTGCGTTGCATTGTGTGATGGGAACTGAGTCCTATAATGGCTTCATTTTTATAAAAAGCATTGCGATGTTTAAAGGAATGATTTGTTTTAAATCACTGGCAATCCAATGGAGTAAACCCGTTCCATGAAAGTGGCGTGGTCCTGTGATTAGCCATATTATAAATGTGTTGAGTAGATTTCTCATACCAGTCCCATGACTGACTCGTAGTTTGTTTCACTTTCAAACTCGGATGCCCCTTTTTCTACATGGGCAGCCTTGTATTCAGGTTTAGCTGGTTCTTTCTGGATAGCTGGAGCTGAAGGTGGATTCTATTATTTATCTCTTTTTATGTTGTTCAGCTCCTATTGTACATATTATGTTTGTTTTCCGCTGTAGACATTTATGTATAGCTGAACTGTATTTGTACTAAGTAAGATCCTGTATACTGTGTAACTCTGATGATTACTTTTATCCAGTATATTCTATTGTTCATTATCTGGTGTATTTATTTAATTATGTTCTGCTATTATCTGTTTCTGTGTTATATTCCAAGGATTACCCTTGCCACCGTCAGTACGGGGTTTGGGGTCGTCTCACTTGGGTACTCATAATATTTATTATGAGTAGACAAGTAATTCAGGTAGGCAAGTGGAACATTATGAAGTTCAAGTTCAAGACCCGTCTAGTAGTATAACTATTTATATGTATCCAGTTTAAGTATCTGTATTATCCTAAGTGATCATGTATAATTGTGTTGTTGTACCATGATGATGTAGAATGATGTTGTACTATGATGTATCAGACCCTGTTATATAATATATTATGTATTTGTGAAATTCCACTGTGAGATTCTAATGTTTTTTCTTATTCTTCTATTCTACTAGTTCTATCTTTTCTATCTCATCTTCTAAATTCTTTCAATAATGACACGACCTTCGAGGCATCGAAAACCGTGCCATTACAGTTGGTATCATAGCTATTGGTTGAGTAGTAACCTTGGCTCTATGGCGTAACTCAGTAGAGACAGGGTTAGTAACACCCTAGATTGAGTTTGGATAAGAATTGAGAGAGCGTATTTTGAAAATTTAAACTGTAAAGTAAATTGTATACTTAGTATAGGACAACTAGAGTTATCAACTTAGGGCACCGTTAAATAAATCTTCCGATTAAGATTTGATTATCAGACTAGTATACTCAGAAAACTGAAAACGAGGTCATGAGGAAGAAGAGACCGAGGAGCAAGTAGGACCACCACAGTAACCAATGGAAGGAGTTAAATCAGGGTCGTCCTCAGGATAAGTTCAACAATGTTGAATTAGATTTAGAGAAATATCCAGTGAATAAAATTGGTATTCCCAATAATAAAAAAAATAGAATAGAGTTATTAGCTGGATATAGACCCATATGAGTTAAGTAATTGATTTTGTAATAGAATCAGAATTTTGGATTTTAGAAATAGTTAACTAAAAATAAGAAGTCTATCCGGAAGGTGGGGAAGATAGTTATGGATATGTTTGACTTTAGTTAAAACAAAAATCTACTCGTGAATTTATAATTTCGGGAACGAAATTCTTTTAAGGGGGTTAGACTGTAATGTCCCGACTTTTTCTAAGTTTTGATAATCAGTTTAATGAGAAGATTAAAATGAAATAAGCTATTCAAAAAAACTAAATTAATATCAAACATATGTGAAAACATATGAATGTATGAATAAAACAAATAGTGCACATATTTAAGATTATGATTGAACTTGTTTAACATAACATAAATATGCAACTTTAAATAATAACTTGAGTGCGTATGAAAAGAAAGTATTTTTTCACCTTAAAAATACGAAGGACTCGCAAATAAAAACAAAGACAAACAAGGGTATATGACAAAGAAACAATTTGGCCATGTATGAATACCTTAGCACATAAAATAGTATGCACAACATTTGTTTGACCCAAATTGACCAAAAGGAAAATATCTATGAACATAGACAAGAAAAATTTAAAACCATATGGAGACAAATTCAATAATGAGATGTGAGTTAAATAGTGTCACTAAGGATGGGTAAAACCATTTCATAAGACACAATACTATAAGTAGCCAAATAAATTAATTCTTCTTAGAAAAATATCTCAATACTTAAAGGTTAAGAAAGCCATTTTATAATTCATGAAAAGATGTGAGTATGATGGGCATTTAATGGAAGCATTGGTTGATTATTGTGTGTGTTTCTAGAAGGAAAACATAGGACAAAGTGATTGGGAAAATATCTAAGTAAACAAATATTTCTTTCATGTATTGTCTACTGAAAATTTGGCGTAGAGAGCTAAACAAAGGAGTGAGACTACATGATTTACTTACTGTAGAAGATGTGAAGAGTAAATAATTTTTAAATATGAAGTCTTAGCTATATATAGACCAAGAACCATGCATTTCTCTCCACACCAAAATCTAAGTGAACTAGCAGGAAATAAGAAAGCATTTCAGTGAGTAAACTAAGGTTCTCTTTACTTTTTCTAGTCTAATGTAAGTTATGATAGTTGTATCAAGTTGTTAGAAAGTTAATGAGTAAACCTTGTTTAAATTTCCTATTTAAATGTTTTACTATAAGCAGTTTTGTACCCATCAGTTTGTATGTTGATTTAACTACTAGTTCATGACATGTTAACACTATCATCTTGCCAAACAAACAACAAATCATTGATGTTAGGAACCCTTGCTTATATCTTTCATATTCATATATACAAGTGCATAAATGTTTGCATAAGTATTGATAGTTTAAGACATTAGAAAAACAACATGCTATTGTGTTCTGTTAAACATAGAACATTTGCACACTTGTTTTTAGAGGTGAATCATACCAAATTTGCTCACACTAGGATGATGAAATTGTATGATGTAATGTATACCTCTCATACAGTAGTAAATATAACAAAGGAGAGACTTTTAAATCGAAAACATATTCAAGAAAACAAAACACAGTACATTCTTTGTTAATCCCCTGCAAACTCAAAAACTCAAACAAGACGAAACCATGTTTGGATTATATGAATGGAAACCTGACTTCAAACCATTTTTTTTAAAGTAAGTTTCATGATTTATAACGTTGGGGTGATCGAGGAATATTGAGATGATCAAAAGAGGAACTTTGATCAAATTCCGGTCATCTAATTGATGAACTAACGAGGCGTGAGGCAGGGAAGAACGCAAGAGGTTCTAGAGTGTAGGAAAAATATAAAAGAATTGTTACGTAATGTAAATTTTGAAAACGCTTTAAAATTTGAGTTGGGGTTCATATTTATATCCCTCGTGTTCTTGTCGGAACTGCTCACTGATGGCGGCGATAGGGAGGTGCGGTCCGGGGGGGGGGGGTCAGAGCGTGGTAGAGCCCCGGTGGTGTGGCAGAAGTGGGGCGGTGAGCTGATTAATGGTGGAGGAGAAATTGGGTCTTTCTCCGATGAACCCAATTTCGGTGATGGAAGAATTATACAGTGAAAACACTATAGCGATGGTGGTGATGAAATCCGACGGTGGCGATGCGATCAATAGGGGATGGGTGACTTTTGGAGATGATCGAAGGCGATCGACGGTGGCTGAGGTGGTTGTACACGTGTACGGATACTTGTCAGTGTACATGGATTGGGTACTGCATTGGCATCGGTGTCCAGGGAAGTTTTGAGGTGATGAACACTGTGAGTGGAGGTGGTACTTTAAGGGGTGGTAGTACCAAGTGGTACTTTGGAAATCACATGCGCAGCATCAGTTTTTTGTTTTACTTAAAATGAAAAATAAAATAAAATAAAATAAATAATTAAATAAAAATGGAATTTTTATTTAATTTGGCATTGGCAAGTGGAAGGAAGAAAATGGCAGGAAGATCGAGTACAAAAGTTGATCGGAGAATTTCTACGAGTTTGAAATGTAGAAATATGAAGAAAATAAATTATTAAATTAATTTATTTAAGATAAATTAGAAGTAATAAAATTATTTACCAGAATAACTAGAGCAGTAAACATCGTCAAAACATCAATGTTAAACGTAATAAAATACCGTGTGCGTCGCACACACTGTAACTGTTTATTTATAAAAGATATTAAAAATATCCAGGCATTAACAAGATCAACATATACTGTTATGTTAATTGAAAACCCATAAATACAGGACATATAAACTGAATTATAATCAGAGTAAACTGATAATTATTTATCGACTATAAAAGACATTTCGTACATCGTTTCGAAGAGCCCGGAATAAGTATTCCACTTCGACTCGAAGTATACGACGCGTGTCAGAAATATTGAAGAAAGAGATATGCAAGGACTATTTTAAATAGTACCGTCGGTCTATTCAGTCCCAGGACAAACCCGAATGGACGAGTGTCTTACAACGTATATTAGTTAGATTCTGCACATCGAATTTACGTAAGTATATTATGTTGGTGGCAGAGAAATTCATTTCTCTTAGCTTCATTACCCGTAATATATTTGGGTAATCGAATGAGTGTTTCTGACGGATATGACGATGTGGCATTCAAAGTAATTGAAGAAATAATTTGTCAAAAGGATAAACGTGACCTCAAACCTCACAATTAGGAAATAACAAAAGCTGGGCTAGGCAGCATGGCTAGTTGGGTCATACCCAAGCAAGGTATATTGTAACAACCCGTATTTTCAATAACCTGTAATGAGGTAAATCGAGGCAGAATTAAATTCTAAAATCTGAATCAAGGGAAACGGGCTATGCCATTGCGTTCGTCTCGGAAAAATACGCGAAATAGAGTCCGAGTTTTCAAAAATCGGAGTCCGTATGACCCGATTAAGGCCCAACGAAGTTTTCAGAAAATTCAAAGTAAAAACAGATTTCAAATTCAAGTTTGAATTTGAAAAATTGGGCCAGTTTGGGCCAGGCGGGAAAATTCCCGCCAGAGCACCCAAGTCGACAGCCCTGTCGACTTGGGAGTCGACTTGGCTGGACCCAAGTCGACAGCCCTGTCGACTTGGCTGTCGACTTGGTCCAGCCGGGCTGTTTAGCCTGGTGCACCATTTTGAGATTGTGTTGAGCTTGGGGGCCGGATTCGGTTTTAAGGGCTGAGATTGCAACTAGGGTTTAATCCTATGGCCTAAAACACTTGCCTAATCTATAAATAAGGCCCTAACCTAACCCTAAATCATCATTAATCAACCCTACAACTAAACTATGGCAAAATCAATCCTCTCATGGCCTCCACTCTCTTCACAAAATTCCTAAACTATTTCTATGAGAGATTTTACATCATACAAGTGTTTTCAAGCTTGTATAAGTGTTATTAGCTTGCATTCAAGTCAAGTTTCTATATTTGCATCATAAAGCAAGGATTTTTATTGATTTGGGGCTTGCATTGTGGGTCTAATTGGTTGCTTAAGGGCTTTGTCATATTTTTGTGTCTTCATAAGCATTGTAAGCCCTATTCTACTTTCATACTTAAACTCTAAAGTTAAATGTATGATATGCAAGTTTATATGCAAGTTCACTATGCTATGATATGCAAGTTTATCATGTATGATATGCAAGTTTATATGCAAGTTTACTATGCTATGATATGCAAGTTTGTCATATGATATGCAAGTTATGTTATGCAAGTTTGATATGCAAGTTTGTCATATGATATGCAAGTTATGTTATGCAAGTTTGGTATGATCATTTGGTTCATGTTATCATGTTATGCAAGCTTATCTTGAGTATATGAACATAAAGCTTCAAGCTTTATGCTAAAGGTTGCATTTTGGCAACATGTAAGTTATCATATCTCTTATGATAACTTGCATGTGAGGCTAAATGCGAACTTATGGCCATTTCTACATGTCATTTATCACCATGTATCACCAATATGCTAAGTTTGGTTTTACGCATGCTTTTGAGGCCTAAAAATGTAATATGCAAGTGTATGAACATATGAACATTTCATATGCCACCATGTTAAACTTGTGGCTTCAATACCTTTTTGTCATGATTATGCCAAGTTCCCTCTTTCTATCCTTTATGCGCTATTGCGATATGTAAGCGATGGGATTGCGTTTGGGTTTGGGTAAACTTAAAAGACATAAAACATAAGCTTGGGAATTTACCTATTAAGTTAGGTCTACCCATTGGGAATTTACCTATTAAGTTAGGTCTACCTAATTGCTTGAAAACTTGTAACATGTTTTGGAAACATGATGGACATGACACATAGAAAAGATAAGTTTGGCCAACTCGAGGTTGGGTTGAGTTTGTAGCGTAAACCTACCCGGAACCGACCGGCTTAACTAGTTGCTACAAACAATAGGACCCAATGTGAGAAGTTGGTCATGTTGTACCTTGAACCCGAGGTTAGACCAAGTTGTGGTGTAAAGCTACCCGGACCCGCCCGGCTTAACTAGTAACCACAAAAAGGTCTAATGTGAGAGGTTAAGGCGCATTAAATTAATTAATGCCTCGTGATTAGGGTTAAGTCATGGTCCACTTAATACTTAACCAATTTGGGCTTGGCAGATTAATCGGGGTTAAGTCGTGAACTCATCGTTACACTTAACCAAGTTAATCCATGATTAGCAAGAGGGTTAAACCGTACTTAACCCACTAGAAAATCCTAGCAATGGGAGTCCACTCCAGCAGTAATCCCAAGTTTGTATCATCATGACCCTAGGGACTAGGCTAGGGTGGGGGCACGATTACTAAACTGGAGGTAAGCGACCAAAAGCGACGGCAGAGTGGTACGCCGGTGTAGTTCCGAGCGGACTTATGGTCGTGCACATAGTCCGAAGCCGGGGAAAGCATGCACGGGTACCAGTAGATCGAGACTGTGCACGCATGTTTATGGTGTCCAGGGGTTGCCACCCTAGGGCTTGATACACCCGACGGGAGACCCGGCACAGTCTGACTACAATCATGTTTGGGCCGTATTGACACCAACACGTGACGAGTTAGGCTTAGGGAGCCGATCGACTAGACCGTTTGGTTGGACCTTGTATTAGGGTCACTTCATGTTATTGGGCCAAAGCTTGGGCCAAGGGATCAATACTTGCTTATTCCAGTCATGTTAGTTTGCTAGTACACCTGTGGTGCAAAACCTTAAACCTGATTATGCGATGACACCTTTATCTACCTTGTTAGTTAATCACCATGCTAGTATGTTGTTATCCTTATGATCATACCTGCTTCCCATGCCAGTTAAATTTATCAGTTTACATTGATTGTAGTAGGGCTTACTCAGTCTTTTTGACTGACCTGTGTTCTTTCGCCTCTTTTCTTCCGTTCCCCCCCCCCCAGGTTCTCAGGGAGGGAATATTGGAGCTTAGCTGGATTTCTGATCGCTTGCTTGTGGGATTTTAGCTCATGTACGGTCTTGACATGAAGCTAGCTATGGTTATCACTTATTTTGGGGATAGTACTTATGTATTTCAGTTTTTCAGTAATGTTGTTTTTATCTAGACTTGTGTATTTGGGAAGTTAACATTATGTTGTACCAGACTTGTTTTGAAATGGTTTGAAAATCTTCCACTGTTTTATCTATGTTATTTACTCTGTTTACATATATACATATGTTCTTGTTCTGCCTTGATATATCATTATGCATGTTTACCTGATTCAAACGCCCCTCCAAAGTCAGAGTGCTTGCAAGAGTCACCCTGGCGGAGGTGGGGTGTTACATTTGGTATCAGAGCATATGGTTTACGAGAAGGAACAAAAAGGTTTTTAGAAAACTTTTGGAAAACTATTTTCAAAACCAAGTATAAAGTATTTTCCAAAGAAAAGTCAAGTTTATTTTAAAGGCTATTCCCCAAAAAGCCATTAGCAAAATTCCTTCGTTTTTCTCCATTCTGAATCTGTCTTTTTCTTCATTTTCAGTATGGCCGATAACTTTGCTATTCCGGAGGGAGTACACGTACCTATTTGGTATAGGAGACTTTTGGAGGCTAGGGCGACCGAAGCCGGCCCCGCAGATGTCCCTCCTCCTCCTCCTCCTCCAGTAGTTATTGTCCCTCATCCTCCTCCTCCTCCTCCAGTAGTTAATGTCCCTCCTCCTCCTCCTCCTCCAGTAGTTAATGTTCCTCCTCCTCCTCCTCCTCCTCCTCCGGTAGTTAATGTTCCTCCTCCTCCTGTCGCTGAGGTTCCTCTTCCTCCTCCCCCTCAGCATCCTCAAGTTGACTTCGCAAAGACTTGCAAAGATTTCAAAGCAATGGGTGGCAAGAACTTTCAAGGCACTGAGACTTTTGTAGAGGCCAGAAATTGGTTGAAAGAAACCAAGGATTTATTTGCTATCTTTGGGTTAGACGATCAGAGGAAGATCTTGTTGGCGGTTTGGCTTATGAAGGATGAAGCCGCTTATTGGTGGGAAGTCACCAAAGGTACCAGGCCTGTTGAGACTTGGGCCGATTTCAGGGCAAGGTTCGTGCTTAAGTTTCTATCTTCTGCTGAGGAGAATCTGCAAATGGAGAGGTTCATAACTTTGAAACAAGGAGATATGTCTGTCAAAGAATATGTGAACAAGTTCAATCAGTTAGCTCGTTTTGGCTTGGATATGGTGAATACTCCTCAGAAGAAGGCTCTTCGTTTTGCTAGAGGATTGAATGAGCCGTTGCAGGGATTGGCTATGTCACATATTCCCCATGGGGCCACGTTTGAGAGCTTGGTTGATATGGCGTTACTTCAGGGAGATGTCAAGAAAGAGGACAAGATGAATGATACTCAAGCCAAGAAGACTGATTCCCAGAGGAAAGGAAATCAGGGAAATCCAAGTGGTCAGAGCAGTCAAGGCAATCAGAACAAGAACAAGAGTCAAGGCAACAAGGGGAACAACAGCAAGGGCAATAACAACAAGGGCAAGAACAACAAGGGGAAGTGCCATTATTGCGGTTCAGTTGGGCATCTTATTAAGGATTGTAAGAAGAGGAAAAGGAAGAATGGTGAATGCTTTTTCTGCGGTGAGACTGGACATTTTAGTAAGGATTGCCCGAGGAAGCAAGGGCAAGGCCAGGGTCAGACTCAGCGTGCTGGACCATCAGGAGGGCAAGTTCATGCTCTCAATACCACTCCAGTTCCCGATCGAGGTAGTATTTCTGTTGAGAGCCTTGTATATATATTTGATTTTCCAGTTCGTACCTTGTTTGATTCTGGTGCATCGCATAGCTTTATCTCATCTGATCTTGTTGATAGTTTGCACCTTAGTACTAGCTTGGTAGATGATCCCGTCTGTGTCTCAAATCCTATTGGGGGTTCCGCCCATTTGTCTATGATATGTGGGGATTTGAGGATCTCTATACTGAGTGTAGAGTTCTTGTGCAGTGCTTATGTTCTTGGTTTTAGGGGATACAGATTGATATTGGGCATGGATTGGTTGTCCAGATATGGAGCCATCCTTGATTGTGAGCATAGGGTTGTGAGGCTCGTGACTCGCCTCGGAAACACCCTAGAGATTTCTTGTGATCCAAGAGGTCCCGTCATGTTGTGCTATCTGGAATCAGTCGACTCGTCAATGGAAACTCTTCAGTCTGTGAGAGTGGTTTGAGAGTATCCGGATGTTTTTGATGAAGTTAGGGGGTTGCCCCCTAAGCGAGAGATTGATTTCCGCATTTATCTGGTGGATAATGCAAAGCCGGTTTCTTTGCCCGTTCGGCACATGGCTCCGCGTGAAAGGCGGGAGCTAAGTAAGCAAGTGAGAGAGTTGCTTGAGAAGAACTTCATTAGACGAAGTATATCTGAATGGGGAGCGCCTGAGGTATTTGCTACCAAGGCAGATGGTTCTCTCCGACTTTGTGTTGATTATCGAGAGTAGAATAAGCTGACTAAGAAGAACAGACACCCGTTACCGAGAATTGATGATCTCTTTGACCAGCTTGTCGGTGCTTCTGTTTTCTCTCAGCTTGATCTTGCTACGGGATTCCATCAGCTCAGGGTAGCTGAAGATAGTATAGATAAGACTGCGTTCTGAACCCCAGATGGATTCTTCGAATGGCTTGTCATGCCGTTCGGCTTGACTAATGCACCCGCATATTTCGTGGACTTGATGAGTAGGGTGTTCAGGGAGTTCTTGAACAAGTTTGTCGTGGTCTTCGTAGATGATATTCTGATCTTCTCTAAGGATGAGGAAGAGCACGCAAGGCATCTCGTGGAGGTGATGGATACGCTTAGAGCACATCAATTGAAGGCCAAGTTCTCCAAGTGTCACTTTTGGAGAAGGGAAGTTAGATTCCTTGGGCATATAGTATCTAAGCAAGGCTTAGCGGTGATCCCGCCAAGGTAGTTGCAGTTCAGGATTGGAAGACTCCAAGGAATGCAACCGAAGTAAGAAGTTTTCTAGGTCTTGCGGGTTTTTATCGGAAGTTCATCAAGGACTTCGCGAAGATTTCCGCTCCTCTCACTAAATTGACGAAGAAGAATTTAGTTTTTGCTTGGAGCATAGAATGCGAGCTTGCTTTTCAAAAGCTCAAGAGAGCTCTCACATCAGCACCTGTTCTAGCTTTGCCCGATGGAGGGAAGTTATTTACAGTATACACCGATGCATGTGGCACGGGGTTAGGAGCTGTTTTGATGCAAGAAGGAAGGGTGATATGCTTTGGAGGTAGACAACTCAAAGTGCATGAGAAGAATTATCCCACTCATGACTTAGAGTTGGCAGCAATAGTATATGCACTCAAGGCTTGGCGCCATTATCTTCTAGGGGAAAGATTTGAGCTTTATACCTATCACAAGTCATTGAAGTATCTCTTTTCTCAGAAGGATCTGAATCTGAGGCAGCAAAGATGGATGGAATTCTTGGCATCCTATGATTTTGAGATAGCTTATACCCCTGGCAAGGGGAATGTGGTAGCAGATGCATTGAGTAGAAGAAGGTTGTCCCTAAGTCCTCTATTCGTTGAGATGAAGAATTTAGAGTATGTGGCAACCTTTGATTTCTCTTTGGCGATTGAGTCGATGACCGGTTCTTTAGCATCTCTGGAACTCAGACCTACCCTTCTTGATCAAGTTGGGGCTTCGCAGAGAGAAGACCCTCAGATAGTTGAGATTATGGATAAGCTGATTCGAGGAGAGACGTCTAGTCATCTCGCTCGATATTCTATTGATGACAAGGGTTGGCTGAGGAGAGACGGAAGGTTATGTGTTCCAATGGTAGAAGATTTAGTAAGAAAAGTTCTGGAGGAAGCGCATCGCTCTAAGTTGACTATACATCCGGGAGGAGATAAGATGTATAAAGATATGAAGCGCATTTTCTTTTGGCCTGGGATGAAGAAGGATGTGGCAGAGTTCGTCTCTAGATGTATCATTTGCCAGCAAGTTAAGGCCGAGTCGAAGAAGCCCGGTGGGCTATTGCATCCTCTAGACGTTCCACTTTGGAAGTGGGAGAGTATTTCCATGGATTTTATCGATGGGCTACCAAGGTCAAGGAAAGGGAATACGAGCATTTGGGTTATTGTGGATAGACTCACGAAGAGTGCTCATTTCATTCCGGTGAAGAGCAAGAGGACCGCATCTTGGCTAGCATCTGTATATCTTCGTGAGATTGTGAGACTTCATGGAGTTCCTTCTAGTATTGTCAGTGACCGTGACCCAATCTTTACAAGTCAATTCTGGAATAGCTTGCAAGAAGCTATGGGCACGAAGTTGAATCTAAGTACGGCTTATCACCCACAGACGGACGGTCAAACCGAAAGGGTGAATAGGGTACTCGAGGATCTGTTGAGGCTTTGTATTCTGGATTTTGGTGGTACTTGGGAAGACCATCTTCCTCTTGTTGAGTTTGCATATAATAACAGTTATCAGGCAAGCATAGGGATGGCACCATTTGAAGCTTTATATGGGAGGCCATGCAAGTCCCCTACATGTTGGTGGGAGACTACAGATAAGCTTATACTTGGGCCTGATATGATCAGAGATACATCCGAGAAGATCGAGTTGATTCGGAGACGGATGAAAGCGGCCCAAGACCGACAGAAATCCTATGCTGATAAGCGAAGAACAGATTTGGAGTTTGATGTTGGTGATATGGTTTTCGTGAAGGTTTCTCCTTTGCGGAATGTGGTCCGATTTGGAGCCGTTGGGAAGTTAGCACCGAGGTTTGTTGGACCATTCCCTATTATAGAGAGGATCGGGCAGATGGCTTATAGAGTGAAGTTGCCCAAGAAGCTTGCCGGAGTACACGATGTTTTTCATGTCTCGCATCTCCGGAAGTGTTTACATGAAACAGCAGAGGTTGTTGAGCCGAGTGTTCTGAAAGATGTGGAAGTGGAGAAAGAAGCTACCTTGAGGAGAGCTCCGATTCGTATCTTAGGGACGGAGACCAAGAAGCTAAGGAATCGAGAGGTCAAGTTGGTGAAGGTTCAATGGGGTGAAGCCGAAGAAGACGCAACTTGGGAAACCGAGGAGAAGATGCGTGGGCTTTATCCATTCCTTTTTGAGGGTACACTCTCAATCTCTTTTCTTTGTTAGCATGTCTTTCTCTTTGCTATCCATGTTTATCTAGTTTATCGTGTTAATCTTGTCATGAGAACCTTAGGTAGAAACCCTTTGGATGAAACATGTGTTTGAAACATGTTATGCTTGGTGGTTGCAAGTGGTTGCAAGTGTTTGCAAGTGGTTACTCGTGGATGCATTATACACGTTAGGCACTAGATCGGCTCACACACTCCTCATATTGCATATGCATGAGTGTTTATGCTTATTCACGGATGAAATTTTTTGTGTTATCACATGGATGTTGCATATGGATGTATGTTATGTGCACACATATAGACGTTATACATTATGTTAGGAATTGCATACATATGGATTCATTTCACTAACATAATTTGCATTGATGATATTTGCATTAGATAAGTACATATACACACACCTTTGCATATGTTCATACAACATTTAGAATCTTGTAAGGACAATGATTGCTTGTGGATGATGTTTTGAGTAGATGGATGTTGGATGGTAGGATACGTTCTTCCTAACTTGAAGATTTCGGGGACGAAATCCTTTAAGGAGGGGAGAATGTAACAACCCGTATTTTCAATAACCTGTAATGAGGTAAATCGAGGCAGAATTAAATTCTAAAATCTGAATCAAGGGAAACGGGCTATGCCATTGCGTTCGTCTCGGAAAATACGCGAAATAGAGTCCGAGTTTTCGAAAATCGGAGTCCGTATGACCTGATTAAGGCCCAACGAAGTTTTCAGAAAATTCAAAGTAAAAACAGATTTCAAATTCAAGTTTGAATTTGAAAAATTGGGCCAGTTTGGGCCAGGCGGGAAAATTCCCGCCAGAGCACCCAAGTCGACAGCCCCGTCGACTTGGGAGTCGACTTGGTTGGACCCAAGTCGACAGCCCTGTCGACTTGGCTGTCGACTTGGTCCAGCCGGGCTGTTTAGCCTGGTGCACCATTTTGAGATTGTGTTGAGCTTGGGGGCCATATTCGGTTTTAAGGGCTGAGATTGCAACTAGGGTTTAATCCTATGGCCTAAAACACTTGCCTAATCTATAAATAAGGCCCTAACCTAACCCTAAATCATCATTAATCAACCCTACAACTAAACTATGGCAAAATCAATCCTCTCATGGCCTCCACTCTCTTCACAAAATTCCTAAACTATTTCTATGAGAGATTTTACATGCATACAAGTGTTTTCAAGCTTGTATAAGTGTTATTAGCTTGCATTCAAGTCAAGTTTCTATATTTGCATCATAAATCAAGGATTTTTATTGATTTGGGGCTTGCATTTTGGGTCTAATTGGTTGCTTAAGGGCTTTGTCATATTTTTGTCTCTTCATAAGCATTGTAAGCCCTATTCTACTTTCATACTTAAACTCTAAAGTTAAATGTATGATATGCAAGTTTATATGCAAGTTCACTATGCTATGATATGCAAGTTTATCATGTATGATATGCAAGTTTATATGCAAGTTTACTATGCTATGATATGCAAGTTTGTCATATGATATGCAAGTTATGTTATGCAAGTTTGATATGCAAGTTTGTCATATGATATGCAAGTTATGTTATGCAAGTTTGGGATGATCATTTGGTTCATGTTATCATGTTATGCAAGCTTATCTTGAGTATATGAACATAAAGCTTCAAGCTTTATGCTAAAGGTTGCATTTTGGCAACATGTAAGTTATCATATCTCTTATGATAACTTGCATGTGAGGCTAAATGCGAACTTATGGCCATTTCTACATGTCATTTATCACCATGTATCACCAATATGCTAAGTTTGGTTTTATGCATGCTTTTGAGGCCTAAAAATGTAATATGCAAGTGTATGAACATATGAACATTTCATATGCCACCATGTTAAACTTGTGGCTTCAATACCTTTTTGTCATGATTATGCCAAGTTCCCTCTTTCTATCCTTTATGCGCTATTGCGATATGTAAGCGATGGGATTGCGTTTGGGGTTTGGTAAACTTAAAAGACATAAAACATAAGCTTGGGAATTTACCTATTAAGTTAGGTCTACCCATTGGGAATTTACCTATTAAGTTAGGTCTACCCAATTGCTTGAAAACTTGTAACATGTTTTGGAAACATGATGGACATGACACTTAGAAAAGATAAGTGTGGCCAACTCGAGGTTGGGTTGAGTTTGTAGCGTAAACCTACCCGGAACCGACCGGCTTAACTAGTTGCTACAAACAATAGGACCCAATGTGAGAAGTTGGTCATGTTGTACCTTGAACCCGAGGTTAGACCAAGTTGTGGTGTAAAGCTACCCGGACCCGCCTGGCTTAACTAGTAACCACAACAAGGTCTAATGTGAGAGGTTAAGGCGCATTAAATTAATTAATGCCTCATGATTAGGGTTAAGTCATGGTCCACTTAATACTTAACCAATTTGGGCTTGGTAGATTAATCGGGGTTAAGTCGTGAACTCATCGTTACACTTAACCAAGTTAATCCATGATTAGCAAGAGGGTTAAACCGTACTTAACCCACTAGAAAATTCTAGCAATGGGGGTTCACTCCAGCAGTAATCCCAAGTTTGTATCATCATGACCCTAGGGACTAGGCTAGGGTGGGGGCACGATTACTAAACTGGAGGTAAGCGACCAAAAGCGACGGCAGAGTGGTACGCCGGTGTAGTTCCGGGCGGACTTAAGGTCGTGCACATAGTCCGAAGCCGGGGAAAGCATGCACGGGTACCAGTAGATCGAGACTGTGCACGCATGTTTATGGTGTCCACGGGTTGCCACCCTAGGGCTTGATACACCCGACGGGAGACCCGGCACAGTCTGACTACAATCATGTTTGGGCCGTATTGACACCAACACGTGACGAGTTAGGCTTAGGGAGCCGATCGACTAGACCGTTTGGTTGGACCTTGTATTAGGGTCACTTCATGTTATTGGGCCAAAGCTTGGGCCAAGGGATCAATACTTGCTTATTCCAGTCATGTTAGTTTGCTAGTACACCTGTGGTGCAAAACCTTAAACCTGATTATGCGATGACACCTTTATCTACCTTGTTAGTTAATCACCATGCTAGTATGTTGTTATCCTTATGATCATACCTGCTTCTCATGCCAGTTAATTTTATCAGTTTACATTGATTGTAGTTGGGCTTACTCAGTCTTTTTGACTGACCTGTTTTCTTTCGCCTCTTTTCTTCCGTTTTGTAACGACCCGGATTTTAAGCGACTTTGGTTATCGACATAAGCACGATGTCGATAACCAAAACATCGAAAAATCCTGGTAATTAGTGAAAGAAATTAGAGGGTGAGAAAAGATAAGATAGAAACTTAGAATAGAAGAAGAAGAAGAACACAACATTAGAGTAACATAAGATTTCATTTATGTCTGACTGCTACAGACAGAAATAAACACACCATCGTGACGAGCGAGGTGTCCCGACTCTAGAAATATAATAACGTCGGTAGGTTAACTCAGATTTTGAAACTTCAAAATGTTGATTTCAGGGTGCGAAATACTTCAAATAAAAAGTCGCTTATTAAATTAATTAAAAATTACAGAAAAATTCTAAAAATTAAATTATCGCTATTTCCCTAAAGAACCTTGTGTGAATTCACACCCGATATCTAGTTATTTCGAAATAATCGTTATGGACGATAAACGATTCTATAGCGACTTTTCTGAAATTCGATTTGGACATATCTCAAAATCTACACGACGAAATCCCGATCTTTCTCTTCCACTAGAAAGATATACTCTACCAGCTCCACACGTTTCTTGTTTCACAGAAATCCGATTTAAAACGGCTTATGTACATTCAGTTGAAGTTCGAATCACCAATTTACGAACTGCAACGCCATTTTAAGCTCAATTTTAATTGTATTATAAACTATACGTTCAACTGTCGATGATTGAATATATTCGTTATTCAAATTCAATTCCAAGCTGAATTAAATATCACAGATGATCCGGTTCACACCATATCGCCATTTCAGCCAATTCTGATTATTTTAAATTAAATATTCATCATTATTTAATTAAACCACCATTTAATTTACTATATCACCATTTATATAATTAAATAAATTAATAATAATACCTCTGCCAGTGCGGGTCATTACAATCTTCCCCACTTAAAATAATTTCGTCCTCGAAATTGCTAAAAGGTAGAGGACGACCCTATCGACTGGTTAGAACATATTTGTTCACTTCTTCATTTCAGTTTCAACTGAACCAATTTAATTTCAATTAAATTTTTAATTAATTCTTATCAACGAAAATTTTCAAAAATCCTGAAAATTTTGTAACGCCTTAATTTTTCGAAATTTTTTGCTAGTACCTCCTTTGTACTGGTCAATCGGTCAAACTCCCACTCGCCTCTCTGGGCCATCTCCATCCCAAAAGAAAATCAAACAGCCAAGCGGCTTGCCAATTCGGCTCATCAAAATCTCATACCCAATATATAATATAAACTGGTACCCTTTTCTCGGCATATCATCATATCCTTTCCCCCTGTTATCAATTCAGCGGGTACAAGGGTCATCCCAATCAAATTCCAATCTGCTTTTATTCACAACACAACCATTCGCTTATATCCGAGCCACATATCATTTCAACTCGAGTTTCTTCTCGATTCCCAACTCTTAACTTGATTATCACATTACACTTCAAATTTGAATCTCACAATCCAATTTGTTTTGATATCATTCTAATTCAACCTCAGTTACCACTTTACTGGCTTTACTTTAATTCAATTTTGCTTTCACAAATTTCTGTTAAATTTGTTTTTAATTCAAATAGTCTTTCCCTGGGATTTTTTTTATATAGTTTATTCTTTTCAAAAATCAAATTTTCCTTTTGAACATGTCACTGAGCCCTTAATTAATATCCCATTAGTTAAATCACTTCTCTATTTCTTTATCAATATTTGTTAACCAAATATTTTCAATAACCATATTGGCCTTTTATGTTATTTGGAAAACATTTTCGAATATCGCCTTCGTTTATTTTCTAAACCTTAGAAAATATATGCTATTTATAATTGAAATATATTCCAATTGCTTATCTCTTTTCCGATCTCATTTATTTCTATACTTAGGAAATATTCTTTATTATATTTCCAAGCTTACACTTGTTTGGGTTAAAAACGGATGTTGTGTAAAGCATCGTTACGACAACCCAAATACTATATTCAACTAACTCTTATTCAACATTGATCTTCAAGCCTGAAATCTTACTATTCATTTGTTAATAATGAAATCAATCAAGTTGGGGTATAACTACCTCTCAGACCTTGACTGAATAACATTTATAACGTCAAAACAGATATGACTACTTACTCGATTAATCAATACCATACAACTACTTATTCTCTTTGAAACACATATACACCTTCTCTTTTTATTATTATGAGATTTTATTCTTAGTCTTCCTTTTTGATTTTACTATTCTATTTCTAAGTTCGTTTGCTTGTCGACTTCTATATATATTGATATATAGATTTCTAGCTATCAAATTATCTTAAACATATTCTAACTCCTTAAATTCCCGGAAAAATTCGCCATAACCTCCTTTGTACCCGGAGCATCGGGATATTTCAAATAGCCTCCCATGGCCCTCACCAATCCAAAAGAAAAATAAAAAGCCAAGCAGCTAGCCGATACGGCGCATAAAATCTCATATGGAATTAAATACATACCTTTTGTCGAGCAATCTATTTATAACTCTTGCATTATCCTTATCCATACCTATCTCATGTATATTTATACATTTCTAATTCATTTCCACTTAATCCAATCATTTTAACTTAGTTCGTTAAGTGATTTTCAAATTACTGGTTTGCCCATTTCACCTTTTTATTTGAATATACATGTTCAAATATAGGTTTAACTTGTTTATCAACTAATTGAATTTCATTTCAATTCTCTTATTCAAATTCTATATTTGAATTTCATTTCAATTCCCTTTGAATCTTCTATATTCAAATTTCAATTTCAATTCTATTTGAATCTTCTTTATTCAAATTTCATTTCACTTTCGATATTCAAATCCTATATTTGAATTCCTTTATATTTCCTATATTCAAATTCTATATTTGAATTCCATTTGAATTTCTGTATTCAAATTCCATTTCAATCTATTTGAATTCTATATTCAAATTTCATTTCAAACTATTTGAATTCTATATTCAAATTTCATTATTACTCTATATGAATTCTATATTCAATTTTCCATTATTTAAATCTTCTTTATTCAAATCTCATTTGAATTTCTATATTCAAAACCCCTTTGAATTTCTATATTCAATTCTATTTCAATTCCATTGAATTTCATATATTCAAACTCCCTTTGAATTTCTATATTCAATTCTATTTGAATTCTCTTTATTAAAATTCAATATTTAAATCTATTTGAATTCTCTTTATTCAAATTCTATATTCAATTCTATATTATAAATCCCATTTTGAAATCCAACACAACTTGTCTTTCCCAAAACAAATTCAAAACAGTATCTCTGGTAGTAATTCGTCACTTACAACTCGAAAATGAATACTGATGATGCAGTTGTCATCATCAGAATCTATTTTCCAGCGATCGAAGTGAGTTTAATACTATAAAACCAATTCTAAACATTTCCACTTTGAAATTCATTTCAAAATATAATTCACACTGCTTGTAAAACAATTTAAAATCTCCCAGGATCTTAAATTTCCCTTATTTTTAATCCCAATCCGTTTACAAACACTTATCCATTTCCCCAGAGTTTTATTCAATTCCTAGTTAAAATTTCAGATTTAACTCATCTGATTTCACGTATTTCACTTATATGAATTCTGATTGGTTATTTACATAACCATGTAATTTATAATCTTACTCGATTATAATAACAACCAATGTATCCAATATATATCAAAAATATACGTTGGGTAAAATTATTTTCATTTACCCTCTTTCAAAACATATCGTGCCGACCCATCGTATTCAAGTGTTTAGCAACTCCTACCGATACAGTGGATCAAACTGATCGACCAGAATTTACAAACAACTCAACCAATGAATCTCCACAATATAAAACAATTTTTTTATATCAATAACAAATACGTTCACTCGTATATATACACTCAATCTCAGTCTAGGGTATTACAAACCCTATCTCTACCGAGTTACGCCACAGAGCCAAGTAATTCTTAATTTAAGCTCTGATACCAACTGTAACGACCCGGATTTTAAGCGACTTTGGTTATCGACATAAGCACGATGTCGATAACCAAAACATCGAAAAATCCTGGTAATTAGTGAAAGAAATTAGAGGGTGAGAAAAGATAAGATAGAAACTTAGAATAGAAGAAGAAGAACACAACATCAGAGTAACATAAGATTTCATTTATGTCTGACTGCTACAGACAGAAATAAACACACCATCGTGACGAGCGAGGTGTCCCGACTCTAGAAATATAATAACGTCGGTAGGTTAACTCAGATTTTGAAACTTCAAAATGTTGATTTCAGGGTGCGAAATACTTCAAATAAAAAGTCGCTTATTAAATTAATTAAAAATTACAGAAAAATTCTAAAAATTAAATTATCGCTATTTCCCTAAAGAACCTTGTCTGAATTCACACCCGATATCTAGTTATTTCGAAATAATCGTTATGGCCGATAAACGATTCTATAGCGACTTTTCTGAAATTCGATTTGGACATATCTCAAAATCTACACGACGAAATCCCGATCTTTCTCTTCCACTAGAAAGATATACTCTACCAGCTCCACACGTTTCTTGTTTCACAGAAATCCGATTTAAAACGGCTTCTGTACATTCAGTTGAAGTTCGAATCACCAATTTACGAACTGCAACGCCATTTTAAGCTCAATTTTAATTGTATTATAAACTATACGTTCAACTGTCGATGATTGAATATATTCGTTATTCGAATTTAATTCCAAGTTGAATTAAATATCACAGATGATTCGGTTCACACCATATCGCCATTTCAGCCAATTCTGATTATTTTAAATTAAATATTCATCATTATTTAATTAAACCACCATTTAATTTACTATATCACCATTTATATAATTAAATAAATTAATAATAATACCTCTGCCAGTGCAGGTCATTACACGTTTCCCCCCCAGGTTCTCAGGGAGGGAATATTGGAGCTTAGCTGGATTTCTGATCGCTTACTTGTGGGATTTTAGCTCATGTACGGTCTTGATATGAAGCTAGCTATGGTTATCACTTATTTTGGGGATAGTACTTATGTATTTCAGTTTTTCAGTAATGTTGTTTTTATCTAGACTTCCTGGCGGAGGTGGGGTGTTACATATATTATCACCATCTAGAGAACTTCCATATTTAACTTCTTAATCTCTTTTCGCTGCTGAAACCTTCGGACTTGGTGGGTCATTCCCAACCGTGGAGGTGGTAATATATTCGTTACACTCAAGCTAAATGAGTGGACGGTCATGTGTGGCTGGGTTGCAAGACGTTCTTGTTGAACCCCAGTGTATCTTCTCTTGAGCACACTGATCGGTAGGTGCTCCCATACCTTGTCTGTTGGGATCCAATCTCCAATAAGCGCTCTGCGGTTTTAGATTTTATACTATGTACGTGAACGTGAGATGCAAGCGTTTCAGTAGATGATTATTTATTTGACAAAACTATCGTAATATCAAATATTTTGATATAAAATACTTGGGTCATTATCCATATATTAGTTATGGATTGGTCTAAAGATTTCTATGTAAATGAATCTATCAATATGAAAACCTTATCTCTTATTTCCCTTTTAACATCTTTTGACTATGTTTGCTCACACCAGTCCCCTGACTTACCCAGAGTTTATTTACTGTGTTTCCTAAACTCTTGGGTACTCATAATATTTATTATGAGTAAACAAGTAATTTAGGTAGTCAAGTGGAACCTTATGAAGTTCAAGTTCAAGGCCCGTCTAGTAGTATAACTATTTCTATGTATCCAGTTCAAGTATCTGTATTATTCTAAGTGATCATGTATAATTATGTTGTTGTACGATGATGATGTAGAATGATGTTGTACTATGATGTATCAGACCCTGCTATATAATATATTATGTATTTGTGAAATTTCGCTGTGAGATTCTGATGTTTTTTCCTATTCTTCTATTCTATTAGTTCTATCTTTTCTATCTCATCTTCTAAATTCTTTCAATAATGGCATGACTTTCGAGGCATCGAAAATCATGCCGTTACAATAAATATATGTATAACCAGTGAATCTATTTTCATATTTAAATTTAAACTTCTATTTAATATAATCCTGATATCTTTTCTAAAAATATTTTATTCTAAATAAATTCGATCTAATCGAATTCAAATCATAAATCCATACGGATTTATTTTAATTGCATTTCCATTCTAAATATCAGAATAGATTTCATTTTTTTTCTTTTTAACCTGGTTCCAAATTTTCAATTTAAATTCTAATTTGAATTTAAATAATTATATTATCCAATTGATAATTTTTTACCTTTTATTTACTAACATCGTTTATATTACTTGTTTATATATTTAAACAAGTCTCGATTTCGAATTCATTTAAAATAAAATTTCTAGTTTGGAAAAATAAATTTTCTTTTTTTTTTAAATCACACTTGTACTTACATTTCCCCAATTATCCAATGATAATTCATTTCACGTCATTTATAAACATCGTTTATAAATGAACTGTTTGTTTTTAAAACAAGTTAATATTTCTAGTCCATTCGAAATTAAAATTCTATTCAAAAAAAATCCCTTTAATCTCGAAATTTCTTTTCACAATTTTCTATATATCAGTGAGATTCAAACATTCAAAAACACTCAATTAACAACCACAGGTTTCTAACACATCATATATGATAATATATATGAAACAAACAAAGAATAATATTTTTGAGGAATCCAGTTGGATCCCTCCAACCTGTTAATCCTGCATCCACAGATGTTTGCCAACATAAATAATACCCATCTTGCTTTGAGGCAAGATATCGTAGTATAGAAGGTCATCCACTATCATAGCGTGGGCTGTATAGGGTCATCCGCTAATGGTACTGTGGGCATCCACTAACGATATTGCGAGAAATATCCAATCACCAATATATATATATATATATATATATATACATATATATATATATAGTAGCCACAAACACCAAGCCTAAATAACTAATATATTTTTATAATAGCCATAAAAATATTTTAAACACATCCAAACAACCGACAAGCAATTATTTTTAATGAATAAAATAATTCTAAATAAAAACATGAGTGAGATTTACTCACCGTGGTTTTCCTTTTGTCGAATATCATGTTAAATTCCAAATTTAACGGCTATAAGTTGTCTCGACCGAATCCATTCAACATCTATGATTATTAAATTTAATTTAACGATTAATCGATTACTAATTAAAATTAGCCTAACAGATAAATAAATAAATCTATGTATTTTTAAATATTAAACCCTTTATATATTTAATGCTTACTTAAATAAATAAACAACAAATTTAATTACTTTTTATCCAATTTTCTTTCGAGTTTGAGCACAAATTTTATAACTACAAAGGACATTTGCTATTAAAATAAATAAGTTAAATTTACCTTAATCCCCTTTGAACCAAATCGATCCCATACTGTACAGGTAGTTTCCCAAATTTACATTGTCGCACTTCCTCAATTTTTACCCTGTTCGTTCATCCTTACCATCCCACTGTCCCTCCCAGTTCGAACCCCAAACCAATTCCATCCTTCCAGAACTCGCATCACCACTTCGAAGAATCCAACGTCACCCCCAAAAATTTATAACCCTATTGTACTACTGAGATTTCGAACCTCCCTAGAGTAATTCCGCACCATCTCATTTTGAGCGAAACCTTCAGGGAACTTGCGCCTTTTGAACTCGCGAACCCCAAGTTTTGAACCACCAGTGATGAACGCTGCACCCTAAACTTGCCTTCCAAAAATCGCAATTTCGAACTCTGGAACAATCTCATCTTGAATGCTTCAAATCGATGACACAATAGAGGACCGCGAGCCTTTGATTGGAATCGCGATTTGATTTTCATTCCGTTCTTCTTTCCTTCTATTTTTCTTTTTGAAATCAATTTCATATGTGGGGGATATTAAGGAACCCAGCTTTTATTTGTTGAGGATATGGCTTTCATTTGTGTTTTTATTTATGGGACGACTTTTGTTTATTATCAAGGAGGAGTTCACGGTTTTAAATGGAAAAATGGGAGAACAAATTTCGATTATGAAGAGTTCAACCATTTTTAGTTTCTTTTCAAAGCTTTGATTTTTCTGTTGGAGGAAAATTGAAACAACGAAGGAAGTATCGTTGTATTTATGAACGAAGAAGTTTCAATATGAAGGAATAGGTCCGAGGAGGTACAAGGGTAGGTGATAGGTTTACAGTGTACGTTGTGAAGCTTAGGATGGAAGGAAACATATTTTATAGTTTTATTTATTTTAGTTTGGGTTGAACCATTTTGATTTTACGTTATTTAAAATATCACGTGTCTCCAAACTCCTATTTGAACACGACAATAGGCATTTCTAGGGTTATACCACCATTCTGAACACACTAGGACTGATTTCGAAGCCCAATTCGATCATATGAACAAGATATTAATTTAAACTGATATAAATTAAATTCAAAACAATTAATTCCTTGATAATGAATTTATATCTTTATTCTAATTCAAACATAAGTTTGTATTGATCATTTGAACTGTTTTAAATTCAATTTTAAATTTTGGATCCAACTAAGTCATTTTCGTATTATGATGATTATATATATTCGAAATATATCGTATTTCGATTATTAATCGTTAACTCAATATAAAAATTCATTTATATTATCAATGCAACATTTAAAACAATATTAAATTTTTAAAACAAATTGACAAAATATATGGTTGGTTACAATTATAAACCATTTAACTAAAGCTAAATAATCCTATTGTCTAATGTCTCTACTTCATTTAAATATGTGACGGCCCGCCCCGCACCAACCGACATTTACTCCAAAAGTGTGTTGTACACATGTCCAATTGGCACGGAACGGGTCGTCGGAAGGAAAGGAAGAAGAAAATGAACATACAAGGAACCTGTAGAATGTCTCACAGCGCATAGAACAAAATATAATAATAATAACATACTTGACATAAAACAGGAGAGACAGTGCATAAGCTGAAAATCAGAACTAAACATCATAGCAGCGGAAATCCAAAATACAGCTTATTATAACTTTTCAACTGTCTCAAAGCAAAGTAAGATAAATGAGGTACACTACTAATGCCCAAGTAGCGACCACCAATGACACAGGGAGAATGTGTATATATATATAATACATGGAAGCCTCCTGCTCGCCTCCGAATCAGCTACTCGCGCATCACCAGCTAACCTGTCTCTAGTCTGCTCATGTGAGCACCCAGAGTAATAAGAGGAGACATAAAACTCTGGGTCAGACATAAAGCCTGGTATGAGCGATAAGCATCTAAAGTGAACAATAACAGGTAGACTAAAACATACCTGAACCTGGACCTGCAACCAAAGAGTTAGCACTACATACTGTACAACACTCTAAGGCATCATATCAAACGGTATAAAGATACGGAGGTGGGGGAGGTGTGCATGTCATAATGATGGCAAACAGTCAAGCATAGCATCCATCCTCGCATCTCCCACTCGGTGCATAAAGCATACAACATTCACCACTTCGATCACCCGACATTCCTTGCCACGATCACTTTGCCCATGAAGTCATAAATGGCTCCACTGCACTGATAACGTAGCCACAAATTCCTCGCTATGTCCACTTGCCCCATGGAGTTATTTACCCCATCTGCGCTGGCTCATAGCCTTACCAATCCTTACTATGTCAACTTGCCCCATGGAGTTATTCACCCCATCTGCGCTGGCTCATAGTCTTACTACGCATCACCTTGCCCCTCAGGTCATAATGACCCTACTGCACTGATAACGTAGTCTTGCTACCATCACCTTGCCCCTTAGGTCGTAATGACCCTACTGCACTGATAAGTAGCCCATCATTCCCTTTAGTGGTGAATCGAAGTTATGAATGTCGACAACTCCTTAGCACACGTCCCGCAGCAAAGTCCAACCATGAAGTGAACTCGTTGGTTCCCAACTGGTTCCGGGATCCTGAGCTCTAACTTCCCCTATTGGACTACCTTTGCATCTCGGGTTATTGGTCAATACTGGGTCAGGTCGGGTTCTTCCTCAGGTCATCGGTTCGGGTCGGTGTTCTTTATCCGTTCGGGTCGGGTTCCTCTTCTGATGCGGTTCGGGTCGGCATTCCTCTGGGTTCGAGTCAGCTGCTTCTTCTTCTTCGGGTCGGGTCGGTGCTTCTTTTCGGGTCGGGTCGGGTCCTTCCTGGTTCGTACTTTCGATCCGTCTTCATGCTTCCCTTCATATGCTCCTATCCGATCCGCTTTCTTGCTCCTTCTCTGATTCGCCTTTGTTTTTCCGATCCGATCCGTCCTCTTCGATCCGATCCGTCCTTCTCGATCCGATCCGCTTTTCTCTATCCGATCCGATCCCAGTTCAGCTAGCGTGGCCTTCCTTTTTGCTACTTTTCCCAAGTGTTGGGTTCGGATCCGATCAGATTCTTTGCTCAGTTCCACATATCCGATCCGAGCCCCCTTATCCGATCTGATCCGAACCCTGCACTGTTTTCTGAAACTGTTCCAGCAAGGGTTTACGCCATTCGACGACGTTTTCGACCATTCTAACTATTGAAATCAATCACCAAGCATTTCATACAGTCATAGCAACATGCATAATCAACCACAAACATCATTCACATCAATATCATAGGTTAAAATGGATCAAACATACCCAAAATCCCATATTTCCCCTTAAGCATGTTTAGGTGAAACTAATGATAGGCTTAGCAAAATTTAACCAAATTAACCCAAATTCATATCAGAGGTCTAAAACATCATTTAGGAATTTATGAACATTTTTCCCAAATTTTATCATGCTTAATTTCGCTAATTAGCACTAATCACCCCTAATTAGCCATAATTAGTGTAAAACTATGCAAATCACTCACCTTAGCCACAAAATAAACTAAGATCTGAAATAATTCTCTGATTTGATGTGAATCTCAATGCCAACAGCAGCTCTTATGTTGATTTGGTGAAGATCTTCCTTGATTAGGGGTTGCTAAGCTTAATCCTTGACCAAAAGATGATTCGGAGGTGATTTAGATGTTAGAGGCCATTTTTAGGGATCTTTGGTGATAAGTGGAGGCTAGAAAACTGAAATGGAATGATTCTCCATCTCATTTCAGCCCTCTCATAACCCTAATCCCGAAATGGGTTATGGGCCTACTCACTAATCACCCGATTTGGCCCGGTTAAGCAGTTTTTCACCCTCCAAACCCTGTTTCAGCCATATCTCCCAAACGGTAAGTCCGTTTGGCTATTATGACAACTCTACGGAAAGGTTAACCATCAAACGAATCTAATGGAAGTGGTTTAAGATCAAAATTCCTTTCCAATCAAAAGTTATGGCCAAAACAGTACTAACCAGGGGCAAAATGGTCATTTAAAAATCGACAAAAATCATGAATATGGGAAATGACTCTAACAGATGTTTCCCTAAATTACATGACCATACGACTTCACATGGGAAAGAAAAAAATATTCTACAATCCTATGATGTGTAGAATACGGGCGTTACACTCTCCCCCCCTTAAGAAATTTCGCCCCCGAAATTCCTTAATCCTAACACATACAAAGGTCCCGCATGCCTATCAATCATAAAACAACAATCAAACATGCAAAATAAGCAAAACAAGTCTATCCTGGCATGCGGAAAACTAAATCGCAAAGTAAATCTTACCAGGCAAAGAGTTCTGGATAAGCCTTCCTAATGCTCTCCTCTGTCTCCCAAGTACAATCATTCTCGTTCTCGCCCCACAGAACCTTGACTAGCTTCACCGACTTCCTTCGAAGTTGCTTCGTATCGTGCCCCACAATACGAATCGGCTTGCGGTTCCCAACCGCCTCAGGTTCCACTTCGAAGTCCTCTAACTGATCAGGTGAAAAAGTCACATCTGAGTCGTGAACGAACTTCCTTAGTTGGGAAACATGAAATACATTTTGAACTCCCGCCATCTTCTCTGGTAAGCCAACTCTATATGCCAAATTCCCGACTAATTCAAGAACAGGGAATGGGCCAACAAACCTTGGTGCTAACTTGCCTCTCCTGCCAAATCGAATCACGCTCTTCAACGGAGAGATCTTGACGAACACCAAGTCACCAACGGAGAATTTCAAGTCTCTTCTCCTCTTATCGGCATAGCTCTTCTGCCTATCCTGAGCAGCTTTCATTCGTTGTTGAATGATCTTGATCTTATCCGACGTTTCTCTCACCACATCTGGCCCAAGCACAAACTTCTCGCCGGTCTCTATCCAACATGATGGTGAGTTGCACGGTCTTCCATACAAAGCTTCATATGGAGCCATACCGATACTGGATTGGTAGCTATTATTATATGCAAACTCTACTAGATGCAAATGGTCATCCCATGATCCACCAAAATCCAATATATAAGCTCTTAAGAGATCTTCCAATATACGATTCACCCTCTCCGTCTGACCGTTGGTCTGAGGATGATATGCGGTACTGAGATGTAATCCTGACCCTAGAGCCTCTTGTAAGCTCTTCCAAACCCACTAGTGAACAACAGGTCTCGGTCACTCACAATGCTTTTGGGTACTCCATGAAATCTCACTACCCACTTCATATACAATTCTGCCAACTTGGCTGCTGTTCTGGTCGATTTGACTAGTATAAATCTTGCACTTTTAGTCAATCGATCCACAATTACCCAAATACTATCATATCCCGATCTAGTCCTTGGTAGGCCATCGATGAAATCCATCGAGACTTGCTCCCATTTCCATTCGGGAATTTCTAATGGTTGCAATAACCCACTAGGCTTCTTTTGCTCGGCTTTAACTAGCTGGCAATTCATGCATTTGGATATAAACTTCCCAACGTCTCTTTTCATCCCCTCCCAGTAGTAAGTCTGTCTCATGTCTCGATACATCTTATTAGCACCAGGATGTATAGTCAGTTTTGAGTGATGACATTCTCTAAGCACTTCATCTCTCAAACCATTCACGTTGGGCACAACTAGTCTTCCATTCTTTCGAAGCCATCCATCTCGATCAAGCCCATACACATTCATCTCCTCATCGATACCCATCTCTAACTTGGAGATGATTTCTAATAAATTAGGATCGTCCCTCTGGCTAGAACCAATCCGCTCTATCAAAGTGGGTCTGATCGTCAAACTAGCTAGCATAACTGGATCCAATTCGTACTTTGGTCTGAAATCAAACCCCGCGATGAATTCCAGTTGCTTCCATTCAAGAAACATTGCCCCTAAGCTGGCATGTCTCCTACTCAAGGCATCGGCTACCGCATTACCCTTCCCAGGTGTATACGCGATACCAAAATCATACGAAGCCAAAAACTCTAACCATCTCTGCTGACGGAGATTCAGATCTTTCCGAGAGAAGAGATACTTTAACGATTTATGATCGGTAAACAGCTCAAATCTTTCTCCCAAGAGATAGTGTCTCCACATCTTCAGCGCAAATACAATCGCTGCCAATTCTAAATCATGGGTAGGATACTTCTTCTCATGCGGCTTTAGCTGTCGACTAGCATAAGCTACAACCCTACCTCCTTGCATCAATACTGCACCCAGTCCGGTACCACAAGCATCTGTGTATACCGTCATCTCTTCATTCCCTTTAGGAATGACTAACACTGGCGCATGCGTCAACCTCTCCTTTAGACTCTTGAAGGCATGTTCACACACTCCGTCCCAGACGAAGGACTGATTCTTCTTAGTCAACTGAGTCAACGGTGCTGCAATCTTGGAGAAGTCCTGGATAAACTTACGATAATATCCAGCTAATCCCAAGAAACTTCTTACATCCGTTGCATTCTTGGGCGTAGGCCAATCTTGTACCGTAGCCACCTTCGCAGGGTCCACGGCAATACCACTCTCTGAAACAACATGACCCAAGAATCTCACTTCCCTTCTCCAAAAATGGCACTTAGAGAATTTCGCTTTCAATTGGTGTTTCCTCAACACCTCCATCACTATCCTCAAGTGCCCCTTGTGTTCCTCCTCTGTCCCTGAATAAACAAGGATATCATCCACGAACACAAGAACAAACTTATTCAACTGATCTCTGAATACTCGATTCATAAGATCCACAAAATAGGCCGGTGCATTGGTCAACCCAAATGGCATAACCAACCACTCATAAAATCCAGACGGCGTCCTAAATGCCGTTTTCGGAACACTCTCATCTGCTACTCGAAGCCGATGAAATCCTGTCGCGAGGTCCAACTGGGAGAACACTCTAGCTCCTTCCAGCTGATCAAACAAATCATCTATCCACGGTAGAGGATACTTATTCTTCCTCGTCACCTTATTCAACTCGCGATAGTCCACGCACAAATGAAGGGATCCATCTGCCTTAGTGGCAAACACAACTGGTGCTCCCCACTCGGAGACACTCCTTCTAATAAATCCCTTCTTCAAAAGATTGCTGACTTGCACCCCGAGCTCTCGCTGCTACTTTGGTGCCATACGACGAAGTGGCATCACTATAGGTCTGGCATCTTTCACTAAATCAATACGGAACTCAATCTCTCGGTGTGGTGGAAGGCCGGTCACCTCCTCGAAGACGTCCGGATACTGGCCAACCACGGGCACATCTGACAACTCATCTTGCGGGATGTCGAGGGAATTTACAAAACTAGCCATAACCCTATCACTAGGTAGGCTACCAAACACTACCCTCCGCCCATCATCCGCCCTCACTGTTACCAAAAAGCCCTCACAGTCTACCACCACCCCGTATCTTTGGAGCCAATCGACTCCCAATATAATGCCATACCCAGTAAAGCCCAAAACAAAGCAATCACATACAAACATACATCCATGACTCGATAAGACCAAATTCCTGCAAATCATACTAAGGCTAGTCGAACCACCAATCGGGTTCGTCACAATCAATGGTCTATCGACTATCTCGGGTTCCAGTCCCAACCTATCTACCAGGTCACTAGATATGAAGGAACGGGAAGCCCCAGTATCAAACAAAACTCGAACTGGTATATCGTAAATAGAAAGCATACCTTGAATAACAACATTCTTTCCTTTCTCCGCCGCAGTTGGGGCATTCGACGAAGAAGGAATAGCGTCAAGAGCATATGCTTTCACAATCTGCTTCTCCTTAAGAGGTTGCGGACACTTGTCCTTGAAATGTCCCACTTGACCACAGTTGAAGCACTTCTTATCCGCTGACTTGGCCCGACAATCTTTAGCATAATGGCCTTTCTTTCCACAGCTGAAGCACTCAACATCCTTCTTGCTCTTTTTCTGGCCACCCTTCGATTGGTCCTGCTTCCTCTTATTCTGAGAGTTATTCTTGCCTCCACCGCCTGCTTGCGGCTTTGGCCCTTCTGCAGATGCAGCCTCAGTCTTTGACTTAGGGTAAAGACTCTCTGACCTCAAAGCTTTCCCCACGATCGATTCAAAAGTCTCATCGATGTGGTTAATAAGCCTCTCCCCCAAGTACCCATCCAGGCCAATAATGAACTTCTCATTCTTCTTTTCAGGAGTATCAATGAGAGACAGTCCATACTTCGACAAAGTGTCGAACTCAGCAATATAATCTGAAACTGCCCTCCCGTTCTGCTTGAGTTCCAAGAACCTCTTAAACAATACTGACTTCTGGGCAGCTAGAATAAACTTCTCACTAAAGCGAGCCTTGAACTGATCCCAAGTAACCTGGTCCTCTGGAGTAGCTGTTCTAATGGCATTCCACCAATTCATCGCTCGCCCTTGCAGCTGACGAGACTCTAGCCTTCTCTTCATCGCATCCTCGAGACCCAAGTCATCAAAGATACGGTCACAGCTATCCATCCAGTCCTGAACATCCGTGGCCGACTCCGTCCCGTGGAACGGCTTCCCACCAAGATTAGTGTAATCCTTGCACAACTTGGCAAAATCGACCCTAGGCGCC
Organism: Allium sativum; assembly: GCA_030737875.1. Taxonomy (NCBI): domain Eukaryota; kingdom Viridiplantae; phylum Streptophyta; class Magnoliopsida; order Asparagales; family Amaryllidaceae; genus Allium; species Allium sativum. The sequence goes on along the minus strand of CM060909.1, from coordinate 742,616,049 downwards.
TGCACTACTGGGCCAGCACCAACTCCGGGATTGGGAATTGCCCCTTGCACTTCTCTAAGCATGTCCCTCATGAGGTTGGTAAACATCGCCCTCATGTCAGCGGCATTCCCATTATTGGCCCCTCTACCGGTACCTCTAACATGTCGGCTCATCGTCAATCTGTAAAAGGGAAAAGATTAACGACCCCATAGTGGTACTAGTGCAGTGCAACTTCATTCTTATACTACTAATAGTATATATATACATAGCTTTTGAAAACCAAAGTAATCACAAATACGCGCTCTCATATACGTACTAACTCTCCTTAGTGTCTTTCCCTAGGTTAACTACGCAACCTAGAGCTCTGATACCAAGTGTGACGGCCCGCCCCGCACCAACCGACATTTACTCCAAAAGTGTGTTGTACACATGTCCAATTGGCACGGAACGGGTCGTCGGAAGGAAAGGAAGAAGAAAATGAACATACAAGGAACCTGTAGAATGTCTCACAGCGCATAGAACAAAATATAATAATAATAACATACTTGACATAAAACAGGAGAGACAGTGCATAAGCTGAAAATCAGAACAAAACATCATAGCAGCGGAAATCCAAAATACAGCTTATTACAACTTTTCAACTGTCTCAAAGCAAAGTAAGATAAATGAGGTACACTACTAATGCCCAAGTAGCGACCACCAACGACACAGGGAGAATGTGTATATATATATAATACATGGAAGCCTCCTGCTCGCCTCCGAATCAGCTACTCGCGCATCACCAGCTAACCTGTCTCTAGTCTGCTCATGTGAGCACCCAGAGTAATAAGAGGAGACATAAAACTCTGGGTCAGACATAAAGCCTGGTATGAGCGATAAGCATCTAAAGTGAACAATAACAGGTAGACTAAAACATACCTGAACCTGGACCTGCAACCAAAGAGTTAGCACTACATACTGTACAACACTCTAAGGCATCATATCAAACGGTATAAAGATACGGAGGTGGGGGAGGTGTGCATGTCATAATGATGGCAAACAGTCAAGCATAGCATCCATCCTCGCATCTCCCACTCGGTGCATAAAGCATACAACATTCACCACTTCGATCACCCGACATTCCTTGCTACGATCACTTTGCCCATGAAGTCATAAATGGCTCCACTGCACTGATAACGTAGCCACAAATTCCTCGCTATGTCCACTTGCCCCATGGAGTTATTTACCCCATCTGCGCTGGCTCATAGCCTTACCAATCCTTACTATGTCAACTTGCCCAATGGAGTTATTCACCCCATCTGCGCTGGCTCATAGTCTTACTATGCATCACCTTGCCCCTCAGGTCATAATGACCCTACTGCACTGATAACGTAGTCTTGCTACCATCACCTTGCCCCTTAGGTCGTAATGACCCTACTGCACTGATAAGTAGCCCATCATTCCCTTTAGTGGTGAATCGAAGTTATGAATGTCGACAACTCCTTAGCACACGTCCCGCAGCAAAGTCCAACCATGAAGTGAACTCGTTGGTTCCCAACTGGTTCCGGGATCCTGAGCTCTAACTTCCCCTATTGGACTACCTTTGCATCTCGGGTTATTGGTCAATACTGGGTCGGGTCGGGTTCTTCCTCAGGTCATCGGTTCGGGTCGGTGTTCTTTATCCGTTCGGGTCGGGTTCCTCTTCTGATGCGGTTCGGGTCGGCATTCCTCTGGGTTCGAGTCAGCTGCTTCTTCTTCTTCGGGTCGGGTCGGTGCTTCTTTTCGGGTCGGGTCGGGTCCTTCCTGGTTCGTGCTTTCGATCCGTCTTCATGCTCCCCTTCATATGCTCCTATCCGATCCGCTTTCTTGCTCCTTCTCTGATTCGCCTTTGTTTTTCCGATCCGATCCGTCCTCTTCGATCCGATCCGTCCTTCTCGATCCGATCCGCTTTTCTCTATCCGATCCGATCCCAGTTCAGCTAGCGTGGCCTTCCTTTTTGCCACTTTTCCCAAGTGTTGGGTTCGGATCCGATCAGATTCTTTGCTCAGTTCCACATATCCAATCCGAGCCCCCTTATCCGATCCGATCCGAACCCTGCACTGTTTTCTAAAACTGTTCCAGCAAGGGTTTACGCCATTCGACGACGTTTTCGACCATTCTAACTATTGAAATCAATCACCAAGCATTTCATACAGTCATAGCAACATGCATAATCAACCACAAACATCATTCACATCAATATCATAGGTTAAAATGGATCAAACATACCCAAAATCCCATATTTCCCCTTAAGCATGTTTAGGTGAAACTAATGATAGGCTTAGCAAAATTTAACCAAATTAACCCAAATTCATATCAGAGGTCTAAAACATCATTTAGGAATTTATGAACATTTTTCCCAAATTTTATCATGCTTAATTCGCTAATTAGCACTAATCACCCCTAATTAGCCATAATTAGTGTAAAACTATGCAAATCACTCACCTTAGCCACAAAATAAACTAAGATCTGAAATAATTCTCTGATTTGATGTGAATCTCAATGCCAACAGCAGCTCCTATGTTGATATGGTGAAGATCTTCCTTGATTAGGGGTTGCTAAGCTTAATCCTTGACCAAAAGATGATTTGGAGGTGATTTAGAGGTTAGAGGCCATTTTTAGGGATCTTTGGTGATAAGTGGAAGCTAGAAAACTGAAATGGAATGATTCTCCATCTCATTTCAGCCCTCCCATAACCCTAATCCCGAAATGGGTTATGGGCCTACTCACTAATCACCCGATTTGGCCCGGTTAAGCAGTTTTTCACCCTCCAAACCCTGTTTCAGCCATATCTCCCAAACGGTAAGTCCGTTTAGCTATTATGACCACTCTACGGAAAGGTAAACCATCAAACGAATCTAATGGAAGTGGTTTTAGATCAAAATTCCTTTCCAGTCAAAAGTTATGGCCAAAACAGTACTAACCAGGGGTAAAATGGTCATTTAAAAATCGACAAAAATCATGAATATGGGAAATGACTCTAACAGATGTTTCCCTAAATTACATGACCATACGACTTCACATGGGAAAGAAATAAATATTCTACAATCCTATGATGTGTAGAATACGGGTCGTTACAAAATAAATCTTACTGAATGTGCAAGCGTTTTAAAAAATATTCAACAATCTAAATATATATATTGAACCCTAGGTTTAGTACTAAGAATAAAGAAAGCCTTGTATGCTATTGAATATATGATTAAGGCATCAAAAGATTTAAAATATCAATGCACACATTTTAGATAATCATGACCCTCAAACATGATAGTTGCAAATAAACAATAATTAAGGTAAATTGCAGAGATACACTATTTTATGAATAATTCAACAAGAACCTGAAATGTAATAGAATAATATTAATTAATAATTATTTCACAATTACAATGCAAAAATTATGTTTGAATTGGTCACTGCAAACATGAATTATGTAATTACATCTCAAACTTTGTTCCGGAAAGATACAAAAAAGCATGTGATGATGTCAAAAAAAATATAGCACTATCAGTTCTGTTGGTTACTGCAAAATAGAAAATAAATGCCGGAATATATAAATATAATTACTCAAACCAAGTAACTTTAACTTAAAATTACATGTTTTACTGAGAAGAAGAAGCAAACCAAATTTCAACAGTCAAATGTCAGTAAATTTAAAATTGATTACTGTAGTTTTAAGTTGAAAACCACGTAATTTACCAACAAGAGGAAGAAGAACTTGCAGTTGCTTACAGTTGTTCCCCTATTTAAGGAAGAACATACAACTATGCTTAGTAATCTATTTACGTAATCAAAACTTGAAGGATATTGAAATTTATTCCATGACAACAATCATAAGTAGCATTCACAAAAAAGAATTTTTTTAATCAAATAAATCTGCAACAAAATTCAATTTTTATGAGTCAAAAAGAATGTAGAAACAAGTAAGGAAAATTACCTTCGTTGTACATGTAAATGGGCGCTCAACAATTTCGGTTGATAGAAAAATCCGAAATTTGATTCTATATGGCACGACGAAGAAGATGCTCCACTTTTCCCTGAAGATCAGAAGATTGCGTTTTGAATGATTAATTTAACTAAATTATTCTAATATTAGTTAAATTAATATCATGTCATGATATGATTGTATTGATTGATGTTTGGTAGTTAAATTTCATATTTATATTGATTTGCATCGATTGTGTAGTTTAATTTGACTGTTATATTAAATTTTACAATTAAGTTAAAACTCGACATTTAATTGCCAGTAAAAAAATCAGACATCTGATAATTAGTAAATTTATACGATATTGAGCTGTTTGTATGTATTGGTGTGATGTATGGTTTGGATTTGACATATTCGACATACTGATGTTGTTGTGGGAATTTATCTGTTATTTACATTGATTTTTATATGACCATTGTTTATGTTAATTAATCCTAATCATTTATGTTAGATGTTACGGGCGTCGAATAAACTCGAGATTAACCATTGAGATGAATTAAGAACATAAGTTGAAATGATAAATACCTATGACCCAGATTTGGACTGAAATGATATATATCCTTTCCCAAAATACTAAAATTTAAATTTAAGTATTACTTGGCCATAGGATAGAAAATTATATACGGACAACGGTTGGTTAAATAAAAAAAATTACTTGAATTTTGGAATATTGTTTTAAAGACAATATAAATGTTATTATTAATCGATCTTCTTTGAATTTGAACTTTGAAATTTAAAATAAATAAATTTAAAAAATTCATAAATGTGGATAACTGAAGTTAAAACTGAATTGAACATGAACTAAATTTATAAAAATTGAATTCGTTATCCATCTCCGAAATTTGTTTTAAATTAACTTGATTTAAAGTTTTATTTAAATTGTGAACTTGAGAATTTATAGGTTGAAATAATTCAAATTGAGAATTATAATTGAAATTTCAAATATTTGAATTGAAATTTCAAATATTTGAATTGAAATGCCAAATTAAATTGTTTGAATCGAACTATTGAATCGAATTGAAATAGAAATGGGAGGTTGAGTCCTTTTGAATTGAGAATATCAAAATTTAGTCGAGTTGATTTGAAACTGAAATATGATTTCCAATTTGTTTAATATTTTTGAAGAAACAATTCTAATTCCAATTATAGTATTTTAAACCATTTTATAAACTATTTTAATAATAATTATTTTTCTTTATAAACTATTTACCTTATAACTATTTTATTCTTATTAATTATTTTAAATAAACCATTTTAATAATTAAAAAATTATTTTATAAACTATTTTATATTTTAACTATAGATTTTACTGACTATGAAAATTCTATTTTAGATGCAAATTATTTATTTTCAAACTGTTTCAATTATATATCTAAACTATTTTAAGTATATTTTTAACTATTTTAATATTTAAATTAGTTTATAGTTGAAACTGTTTCAAGATTTAAGTTAGGTTTTAAATGGAGATTTTATTATGAAATATTCTATCTCGACTACTGAAACGAGTTTAAAGAAAAAATATGATATTTTGACATGAAGTATGAACATCTTTGAAATGTAAAAGAACTGACCGGTGTGAAAAATGTAAACGTTTAGTTGTTAAAGAGACCGAGATCAGATATTGTCTTACTCTCTGCCAATACCAAAAACCACTTTAACAACTATGTACGCGGTGGAGTTCTAGAATGAAGTAGGTTGATTTGGAGGCGATTATTGGATTTGAAGAAAGAGAACGATGATGGATGTACTTGACCCTTGGGTTATAATTAAAATGACTAAAACAAGGCTATACCGTGACCAAGTGGGGTTATCTACCTCCATCGGCAACACTTCTTCCTTTATTACTATAGTCCCTCGGTTTGATTGATTTGACTTAATGCGCATCCGTGATTTGGAAGTGTTGTTCGAGGTGGGCGGTAGTCGCGGCTATGCGTTACTACCAGTCCGGGCGTGCAACTAGTATATTCATACTCTGGGCATCCCTTGCGTCCCTTGCTGTATTATCCTGATCGAGCCACCTACGATTTTGATTTAACGTTGTCGTATCACGACGCATCCCTATCCGCCGATGTACTAGTATGTTATATGCAAACTGTACGACAACGGTGTAAGGGTAATAATGGTAATCCCGCTTACGTTATTTTAATATTTTATATTCAACCATAGACACTATTGTAATAGCGTATTATATTATATAGTATCTAGTTCAACGGATCCTTAGGAGATGAAAATTCTTATAACATCTCTTAAGTTATTGCACTCATATTATTGCATGAATTTGATTTAACTAATATGAGAATATTTTAGTTCTGATCCAGTATTTTTGTCTTTTCATTTATGTTCGGGTCAGCCTGAGTTTCAGTTATCGAAGATGTTGTTTTGAAGATGAAGATGGAGCTTGCTAGACGTATTATTATTTATTTCCGCTGCAAATATTTGTATGATTATGATAGTTAACTCTAAAAAAATTGTTGTAAAATAAAATCAAATGTATGTTTTAACAGCTTCATGAACTGTTATTTATTAATTATATTTTGTCCTTCCGCTATAAGATTCTGTGTTTGTTTTTCTTCTTTCTTCTTTTTCTTATATAAATCCCAATAACTATCTGTATTTTTGATTTTTTTAAGTCGACAATGAGGACCATTGTCAATTTAAATGGTCAAAAATCACGGTTGTTACATTCACTTTCAAATATCCCACAGATATAGCAACAAATCTCTCCACAAAAAATGGATCTACACAGAAAATTTGTTGCCCACAATTGTGATTTTTGTATCACAAATCTCAACACTCCACCTTGATACCAAATCACAACATCTCATCCACTTAACACTAGCCAAATTATATCTCACTTTAAACCTACTTTTCTCAATTAACATCATTACAAACCTCCAGCATCGCCCCACTAATGGTGCACCTCCCTCATCCGTGCACCACACCAACAATGATCTTTGAAAACTTTTGTAATACCACAAAGACCTCCATCTCGCCTTAGTGGATTTCACAACTTGACATCCGCCTTCCTCTTGACATGATCTCTTCATCTCCGGGATCCCTCGAGCATCATCAACATCTAGACCCTTGTCGATACCATGATCCTCCACCTTAGCAGCATCAACGGTGACCATATTAACCTCTCCACCTTGCTATGGACTAGGTTCTTCAACCGTCACCTGCCTTTCACTGTCGACCACCGAACTGACCAAACTATATAGGTTTTCCTCCTCCAAAACTCCTCGCATCATCACACGACCACCCTTCTTCACTCTCAAAACTTCACCTCGAGTCTCATAAGTGCAACCGCCGTGATCTAACTAACCGAGAGATATGAGGTTATGCAAACAAGTGGGTATGTGCCTCACACCTGCCGCTTCTCTCACCACTCCATCGTGCATTTTAAAACCTAACAACTCTAACTCCACAAATTGCTAGCTCTACTCCATTGGCCGCCTTTATGATGCCAACACCCTTCTTGCAGTTGAAACAAGTCATTGCATCTTTACGCTTGGCTCCCTTTTTCTGCCAAACCGTATTCTTCGAGTCCCTTGCTACCATCGCCTCAATTTGAAGCAATTTCAACTCTGATACTTTTCACCTTAGCTCCTCATTCAAAAGACTGCTTCGAACCGTTTCTAAAGAGATAGTTCCATTAGCATTGGAATTACTCAATGAAACAACCAAAGTCTCCCAACTTTCCGAAAGAGAGCTCATCAACAAAAGATCCTGCAACTCATCATCAAAATTGACCTTCATGTTTGCCAATTGATTGACGACATTCTGAAACTCGTTTAAATGCTCTGAAACCGACTTTTCCTCATCCAACCCCAGTTGTACCAGCTTTCGTGCTAGAAAAGCCTTACTTGTGTCACTTTTCGACCATATAGCGATACTAATTTGTCCCATAATGCCTTCTTGGATTCACGACTAGATACATAGTGGAACACTGAATCATCCAAATATTGGCGAACCAATGCAATCACCTTTTGTCCATTTTCTTCCACTTTCCCTCGTCCATGTGCGAGGGCTTCTCCCCATCTCCATCAACGGGATCATGTGAATCATTGAGATATATAACAAATCCTCTATCTTCGGCTTTCATATACCCCAATTCTTTCCATTCAAAATAGCTATCTTCGAAAATGCCATCATCTACAACATTAAAAAAAATCAATTTTTCCAAACAAAAATCATTTTTTTTTCAAACAAAAATCAATTTTTTTAATCTTTAAATCCAAAATCACTCTAATCTATGTGATGACCTGAGCTCTTATACTAACTATTGTGGTTTTGTACGCAGTGGAAGTTTGGCAGAACACCCGAAAAATAAAACAAATCATTTTCACCCAATCACTTAGAGATGAATGTGATAGAAAAAACAACAACAACACAAACAATGTCGGAAATACAAACACACAATATTCAATCCAACCACATCTTTATTGTTTACAACTGATCTCAACTATCGTTACAAACAGGTACAACTTAAACCAATAACTTTACTGAGAAATAAGTAGAGAATATTTAATGGCTAAACAATTTGAAAAGAATGACAATAAAGAACAATAACAAATTTTCCATAACTGATAAAAATGTCAACGAGGCATTTTATAGAGTGAATTTCTTCATACCCAAGTTATCTTTGCAACCAAGTAAACTTGCCACCCAAATTATCTTCATATATGTCAAAAATCTATTTGGATAAGTACTAAATAATCATTGCCTTCACTTTCAAATATCCCATAGATATAGCAACAAATCTCTCCAAAAAAAATGGATTTAGATAGAAGATTTGTTGCTTACAATTGTGTTTTGCGTATCACAAATCTCAACAGAATGGTGCGCTTTGCAAGATCTAAAAGATCTGCTTTCCTAAAACGTCGGAGGAAGAATTAGCTAGAGTTTCTTTGGATTCAAGGGGAATAATGCGTTTTGAGTTTGTGCGTAAGCAAAAATATTAGCGTAGAGCAGTACCTGAGATATTAGAGGATCAGATTGAGTTTGTGGTTACGGTAATATGCTGAGACCAATTAGAAACAAAAATTGCACTTTCTATTAAATCATCAAAGACAAAGTCATTTTGTCTCTAGATGGACCTTCTTTTTAGAACAAAATTGTTTGTAGTTCCAAATTAGGGTTTTTAGGCACAACGACAAACTTAACAAAAAATTTATCAAATTTTATCCATAAGGACAAGAGGCTAAAATTTTAGCTACAAGGACATTTTTTTAGTGTAAATGGAGAAATTCAGGGGACCGCTATCATTTCAAACTTTACACTAAAATTTGTCCTTAGAGCTTCTCCAATAGAAGCTTGGATTTCAACATTTATGAAATTCACACTGGGAATGTGCCCCCAACAGGGTGAAGATTTTACCCATAGTTTGGATTTCGGGGCGCGGATATCCGGAACCTGTAAACTCTTGTGGCGCTGGTTGAACAAGCGCTAGAAGTTAGGCGTTTATTGAACAACCGCCTGACTTCTAGCGCTTGTTCAATGAGCGTTGGAATGTAGGCGTCTGTTTAACAGACGTCAGGATTTTTTTTCCAAGCGTTTGTTTAACAGACGCCTAGATCAGCTACTTTTTTGTTTTCATAATTGTTAACATGTTACTAAACCAATATGAGTACATAGTAAGCATCTTTTTTAATGTGTGTTATCGTTTTCAACTCAGTGATTGTATTTTACTACAAGTTTAAGTATTTTTTCTTGTTATTCAAATTAACGAAATAGTTTAAAAACAAAGCTTTAGTTAAACAAAAACAATCAATGGTTATATTGCTAAATTAGAAAAGCTTAAACAAAGGTAGCATACAAACTAAGGATACATAGACTGGCTTCCAACAAAATTCTAAGATGGTCTATTAGATCAGTTTGGAGTCTTTGATGAATTTGAGCCTTACAGTAGGACATTTGGCTTTCTACGTGAAACTCAAGCTCTATTTCGCTTCCAATCATATCTTCGCGCCAAACTTCAGGTGGTGGAGAAGCTCTGTCGTAACTGAAATCTTCTTTCATGTCTCTTTTGTCCTCAATAATCATGTTTTGTAAAATAGCACACATGTAAATTATCCTAGTCATTTTAGTTGGTGACCAAAGACTACAATGATTACTGACTATAGCAAATCTGATTGAAGAACGCCAAGTGCTCTTTCAATATCCTTTCTTTTTCCTTCTTGCATTGCTGTAAATCTTGCTTGTTTATTGTTTTGTGGGTTCGAAATTGTCTTGACAATGGTACTCCATTTTGGGTATATACCATCTCCTAAATAATATCCATATTCGTACACGTTACCCTCTAAAGTGAAATTACAAGTCACTGATCTACCGTTAGCTATCGTTAAACAACGTTGAACGTTCAACTACATTTAAATCAATGTTCGACCCCAGTATTCCAAAAAATGCATGCCATATCCATATCCATAAATCATTGTTCAAAGTGTATTTAATGTTATGGTGTATTTGGGCCGTAGTTATATATTGGTGTATTGAACGATGTTAGTATGCAAGTTCCTTTATTTATCAAAGTAGGTGTTTCGTTATAATATGGTGTGTCGAACGTACCGTGAATGTATCATGTGGGTTTCATATCTCTTAGTTATCGTAGTATTATTTAAGTGAATGTATCATGTGGGTCGTCTTTGGTTCAGTTATAATTTTGGGTCATCCTCGGTTTAGCTAATCAGTCAAAAGCTTTGGAAATCGTGGCTTTAAGTAGTGACCCATCACACCAGGTCAGTACATAAAGCAGATTCGCTGCAGTATCACGTCGGGCGTACCAGTGACCAGTCATATCATAACTTGTTTTATTCACTCAATAATATGCAGTTATACATTTCTAAGGATTCTGTTGCTTTATGTCATCGTAAAGACTATACTGGCTTTATATGTTGGTGTATCGGACGATGTTAATATGCAAGTTCCTTTATTTATCAAAGTAGATGTTTCGTTATAATATGGTGTATCGAACGTACCGTGAATGTATCATGTGGGTTTCATATATCTTACTTATCGTAGTATTATTATAAGTGAATGTATCATGTGGGTCGTCTATGGTTTAGTTATAATTTCGATTCATCGTCGGTTTAGTTAATCAGTCAAAAGCTTTGGAAATCGTGGCTTTAAGCAGTGACCCATCACACTAGGTCAGTACGTAAAGCAGATTCGCTGCGGTATCATGTCGGGCATACCAGTGACTGGTCACATCATAACTTGTTTTATTCACTCAATAATATGCGGTTATACATCTCTAAGGATTCTATTGCTTTATGTCATCGTAAATACTGTACTGGCTACTGTATAACATCATAGTAAATGTCAGTAATAATGGCTACAATATAAAGTGGGAATAGTGGTTGTATATGTAACTATAAGGGAGTTATCAACATCATATTTAGTTTTATACACTCGACATATTACTGTTATATATATCTAAGGTCTTTTCTCATAATTCTATACTCAAACTAGTTTTAATTTGTACAAAACTTTTCATCTCAAAAGATATGCCTTCATGGCCCTCGTCAATGAATTCTGACTGGGATCAAAACTTAGTTCAATGTTCGCCAGATAGTCCAAGAATAGATATTGATTGGCTTATCGAATACCAAGAGCGGCACTATGAGGACGTGCATCGTGAGTACCCAAATCTGAGCCAATTCAGGCTTTAAGAACCTATTGCTCATATTCTAGATTTTAGTCAGCAGGTAGTTCAACCTATATATGAACAAGACGTACAAGCGACTACTGTCACTAAACCTCTGACTCAAGAAGTGTTAGATCGATTCTTGGAAGCTCAACCTCCATATGAACAAGAGGTACGAGCGGCTTTAGCTACCCAACCTCCTAGCGATCAAGAGTTTAACTCATATCATGTTTATTGCCACTGTGGATACGCTGTAGAATTAGTGGTAAGGGCGCGGACGGAGAAAATATTGGTCGTTGGCTATAGTTATGCTCATTATGGTTGAACGGCTGCAATTACTCTAAATGTATTGACAACTGTTTATGTCCAAGAGGGATTTCTTATGCCAACAAGTTAGAACAAGAGATTAGGCGACTTAGAACTGCTTTAGAATCCCTTAATATTGAACATACTATGTTGTTTGCTTGCGTAATTAATTTCCTAGTTAACAACTACTGTATCCTGCATTTTAGTAGTTGTTTCCTAGTTGATATCTCTTGTATCCTAATTTTTAATACTTATTTTCTAATTAACAGCTGTAGTATCATAAGTTTTCGTATCTATTTCTTAGTTAACATCTGTTGTATCATAACTTTTAGTACCTATTTCGTGGTTAACATCTGTTGTAATTATTGATCTAATTAACAAAGTGTTGCAATAATGTTGGTCAGATCAAGAAACATTCTAATTGTGCATTAACCATTAATTAAGTGTTAAGTGTTATTAACAACAAATTAATTAAAGTGCGGTCGTAGTGTCGAAACTTGGGCGTTTGTTGAACAAACGCCTGATAACCAGGCGTTTGTTGAACAAGCACCCGAGACAGGCGTTTGTTCAACAAGCGCCTAGTTATCAGACGTTTGTTTAACAAATACTCGAACGCAAAAACTATTGGGGAAATCAGTGTTCCAAATTTTCGGGGTGCGGAAAATCTAAAGTTAGATATGCTCTTATAGCTGCATTTTTTACCTCTTGTCCTTATGGATAAAAATTTTGTTAATTTTGTCTTTCACACTATTTTCCTGTTCCTTCCAAATTTCTATCTCAATATTATTTTGTTGTTGTACTGAATGGGAGTGATTAAAATATTAACCTTTGGTAGGGCATACTGACTTCTGGCCAAGAAGTAGAGTAGATCGCACATTGAATTTCTTTTCAAATTTGGCAAATTCGTGGAAAATTTTGATGGCAACTCTTTTGCGCGGCTCGATCCGAAAAAACCACAGATCGCCATACAAGGTTTATCCCAACTAAAGAAAATAGGAGGCCAAAAGTGGTTATCCATACATGGGGCATAAAATCACCAAAAATACACTAATGACAAAAACCATAATTTTACATATACTACATACCTGTTTTTAAAGCAAGCTTAGCATTTAGATGCAAATAAAAGTGAATTCATGATGATAAATTGATTTTAAATTCTGTTATGAGACTTCCTTATGCAATGGATTGACTTGAAATTTTCAATGTCAGCAAATCATGTTATGTTCATGCTTTGATATAGGATAGTTGTGGAAGGTTGTGACATGGTTTTGTTTCATCTTTTATGATTTAAGCAGTGTAATTTTTCACCCTTTCGGTGTATGGCGATGTGGTTTAGTTATAGTTTGTTGTATAAGATCGGTTCTATGTAAGTTTGTGCGCGCTTTGGTAGCTTGTAATGTTGTGGTGCTCCGTGCGTCGAGTTGCCAATGGTTGGCTTCACTTATCAATGTAAATAATAATATTGTTAGGCATAAACGATAATGAAAAAAATTAATTCCTCTTTCAAATATTTTATGAATAATTTAGAATTTACGTTATATAATTTCAGAAAACGAATATTATTTCAATTATTAAATACAAAATAATAAATATTACTTCATAGGTATTAAATATTATTTAAGTTTATTGATTCCTAAATATTAGTCCGAGTTATCAATAATATGTTAATTAATAGTAATTATAAATTATTATGTACATATTGATTCTTTAATGTTAGTTATCATCTATATATTATTATGTCTTAAAAGAAAATATCAAAAAAATTAATTATTAAATATTTCCTCTTCATCGCGAAATATTATTCATCCATTACTAATTTTTAAATATTAAACTTAGTTATTAATAATGATTTACGTAATAGAAACTACATTATTAAATGTTATTTTTTAATAATCAGTTATTATTCATTACTTATTTTACTTAATTATAATTGTATATTTTTTTTCTTGAAAGGCAGTGTTAAGCTTTTATTACTAACAAAAAATTTACAAGTTGCACTAACAACAATCACCATTCTCTCAATTATTAATGCCTCCTCGCTGATCCTCACCATACAACGCTTACATAATATTAGTAGTAACTGGAGAAGCCCTTTGCATATGCAAGCAACATACCATTAGTATGAAGCCCAAAGTGTCAACCTTCTACCACAAGAGAAATATCACTTAACAGCAAAAGGTCCCATCTAACAACAGCAAATGAAAATATGTAGCAACAGCATCACATCAAGTAAGAGAAAGGTCGTACAATGGGTTTTTCCGTGTATGCCTTCTGGAAGCTTTCATTTTATTACTTTGAGGAATTACATCGTCTGGACCATAATCAATGCCTTCATCTAAATCGTCGTCTTGCCAAAATTTTCCAGTCAGTTTATTGCTCTTGGATTTAGAAGGAGGAAGAGAGCTTGTGGGCACCGCCGAGGACAGCAGAGCAGCGTTAACGGTTGGGACTGTGACAGCTGGAGGGGGTAGTTGAAGGCGTGAGGGTGGCTTCAGGTTTCCATAAGGGGAGGTTTTTGATGGTGTAGCAGTTACATTAGCTGATGTACATGATTTGGTTGCAATCGGAGAGGATTTAGCAGCGACGGAATTGACAACAGAAGCACACATGGATCCACTTGATGCAGCAAAATTAACCATACCAGAATTTCCACTTGCGGATTTGTCAATATCAACGGAATTATCATCAAAGAGATTGCCAACCTCTATAACATCTTCAGTTTGAATAATCTGCTCTTTGTCATGATTAGCAGCCTCCTTAATAGTGTTTACTTGTGAATCATTACTAGTGGAAGCAACAACATTTCCATTGAAATTATAATCAGCTTCTTGATTATTTCCTTGCACATTTGATTTAGAGTTAACATGATCATCAATCGCCTCAGTATTAACATTTTCATCATTCTCATTAGCCAAAGCATCAAAAGGATTTGCATTAACATTAGGTATTTCATCGTCAACATTAACATTAACATTAACATTAGGCATTTCAGCGTCAACATTAACATTAGATTTATCAATAGCAGCACCTTTTCTTCTCCAGTACTTTTTAGCTTTATTATTAACTGATGTCCAATTGCTTGTATTAGCATTTGTTGGGACTTTCCTATTAAACTGACCATTTAAAACATGAGGTCTGCCATGTAAATTATTGTCCTCTACATGGTCATCATCCGCAATTGCATTTGCATTAAACTCGCATTTACTAGTTGAATGTCCAAAAACCTTACAAGTGGTACAAATGTTGGGTCTCCAGTCGTAGGATAACCTAACTGATGGGCATTCCTTCCCTAAACCATCTACCACAATTTTATCTGGTAACTCAAACTCAGAAGAGATCTCAATTAATGCTTTTGCGTATCTAAATCTCTGCATCTTTTCCGTGCTACTATCAAAACAAATTAATCTACCCACATGACAAGCGAGCCAGTTAATACCCAACAATGTCCAGAGAATGGTTGGAATTCTATAGAAATGGACCAAGATAGAGACTTTCTTAATCTGCGCTTGATTATTTCCTATGGATGGATCCCATCTAGTTATTGTTAATATTAATTGTTATACAATTATTTTAATTACTAAATTATAAATTATTAATTAATTAATGTTAATTATTAATTATTGATTATCAAATATATACATTACAACTTTTAAGAGAAAACAGATGCTCAAAAATCCAATGGTAAGACAACATATTAAAATAATTGTTATAAATCAACAATCGCAGCTTGTTTAGATAAAATGTTGTTAAAGGTTTTATAACAAATAACATGGAAAAAAAACAAGTTGTAGAAAACAACATTTTTGCAACCTCTTCTGTTTTTAAAGGTTGTAAAACGGATATTTTACAGCAAAAAAAATAAAACTATTCTTTTATTACATGGTGAATAATTTGCTACAACAAATAACAGAAGTTTTATTTTTTATTTTTTTTATTTTTTTATTTTTTTTTATTTTTTTTTTTTAGGGGGAGGGGGGTTGAGATGGTATGCTATGATGTTATAATGCAACAATTCGTTTTACTTGTAGATGTGGGGCGATATAATGGAGGTAACTACGATATTAACCATGGGTAGGGAATACTGACTTCTGGCGAAGGAGTAGATCTCATTCTTAAACACAAAAGGTGGAAAGGAGGAGTGAAGTCAGTAGTTGTCAAAGGCCAATTGCATTCACGTAATGCATTTCTTTGCTTATTTATTTATTATGATAGATTAGTAGTACATTTGCTTAAAAGAAGTAGCGACAATATTATACATGTTCGTTAGTAGAGCACTCAGGCGGGAAACCCTGAGGGTACTTCGCGGTATCCTTGCAATAGTCATAGACCATGTACTGCTGCCTGACAGACCTAAGCTTTGCCTCATCGACTGTCCTACTGTACCACTCCCCTTGGCTTTCGCTGTGGTAGTTACGGTAGTATGCAACAAAGGGGGCCTTGCTCCAATCTATCTTTATCCTCCCCTGCCTTGTTGCCCATTCCTCACCGTTCCAAACCGCTACATGTGTATTCAAATGCTGCTGATTCAAGTATGGTACTCCCTGCATGTTCCTGTATACTCTCACTGGTGTTTCATCCACCAACCATCTGCATATATGTATGTCAGAAAGGAAAATACGTACGTACTCATTTGTTCTTTCTTTCATTTTCATATACAAGGCACTGGATTACGCACATAGTTTACGTTATGTGAACGAGAACTTACATTATGTTTTGGGGATTCCATATGACAGTGTAGGTGTGAAAGTCGGCCGAGGGGTCAAACCAAAGGTTCATTTGCTCTTCTCGGTTGCCTACACCATTTGTCCATAGATTTGTATGTAGCAAATATGGTTCTCCGGTGACGTTTCCAAGTAACTCGAAGTCAATCTCATCGTTGGTTGGTCTTGGTGATTGCAGCTGCATGAATACATATATCAATAGAAATTCAGAAGGTGTACGTACTAGTGGGATAAATATAATATGCATGGTTGCAAATTTCTTAAACAATACATACGAAGTAGGAGGATACAGTGCCAGCAGCGTATCCAGCGACTGCTTTGATCTGCATGTCGAACCTTCCATATAGGTATGTCTGTCTAGTCACTGCTTCTGCACCTCCTCCCTGCTCAAGCGATAGCTGCAGCTGATTCCCATCTTCTTGAATCTGTGCATTGCCGCTCACATCAAGGTCGGTCGAGAAATTTTCAGATGAGACTGTACCAGCAATTAGGGTAACCAAGATGGAAACAAACAAAGCTTTCAAAAATGAGGAATGTGATATATTCATGTTTATTTATTTGTTAACCTGATCGATGAAATGAAATATAAGGAGGGATGATGAGTTCTTGTATGAAGCTCACAGGGTTTATATAGCAATACCACGATAAACCTTCCAGAGTCGGATATGCAAGTTTTTCTACTGATGACACGGTAGTATGACATAAGGCGCAGACGAAGATTTTTTGTACCTTAGTTTTATTTTCTGAACGAGTTTAGTTTTGCTATCGCATATTGTTGAATATCCCGACAATAATTTTGTATGTGCAACAACTTCTGCCGCTTCAATTAGGATTTATCTTCATATGTATATCTACCTAACTAATTAATACGTACTCTCGTTGATAAAATAATGCACGCTTCCTTGTACGGCAGACCCTGCGAGCTATGCCTGCGGTGCATGTAATTTGATATGTACGTATCACCTGAAATAGTATCCTAAGGTTTTCCATATCTTGTGGAATGCAGTCTTGCAGTGATTGTGCATTGAAATAAACAGAATATACAGACTTTACATGAGCACATAGGGCTGGTGCATATATATGTATACACATTACCAAAATGATATATTGCTTGGCGTCACCCAAGCTTATTCCAGCCATTCATTCTATGTACCAATTCATTAGTTTTTGATATGGTGTGATCCGATCAGCAATTAAATCATTAGATGCAAGACTGGGAATGAATCGGAGACCGACAAATACTAGATATGAGTACAGAGGAATTGAGCAGTGCTTATATGCAGCATTCACAAATAATATCCTAAATTAATAGTTGCAGTGCAGTGATAGTGTTTGTCTCATGGTAGGCTGGAAAGATCACTATGTTAGATTATTGCAATCTATTATTAATGTCTACTTTATACACTCTTTATTGACATCAGTGGCAATTCTATTTTAGATATTTTTAATGTTTATGCTCCAAATTCTAAGATTAATCGTAGAGTTTTACGAAAAAAATGTTTAGAATTTGAGGCACTTGTTCTTGGATCATGAATTTTAGGTGGTGACTTTAATATTATTAAATTTCTAGGTAAGAGATCTCTTGAAAAGGAAGATTTCTCAACTATGGAAGAATTTAATTAGTTTATTGTCAACTGTAATTTAATTGGGATTATACTAAGTAATAAGCGTTTCACTTGGTCAAATGGTAGAGTTATCTATCTTTTTTTACTCTTTTGGATAGGTTTTTTTTTTTTTTTTTTTTTTTTTATTAGTGATGGGACCGAAGATAAATATCCCTCTTGTAATGTTGTGGAATTTTTATATTTATTTCTGTCGTGGATTTAAAAGTTTCAGATTTGAAAAAGTGTTGCTATTAGAAAATACTTCTAAAGATTTAATTGTTAAGAAATGGTTTCTATGAATTTTTATAATTTTAAATTTTCTAATAATTCTATTAAAATTTTAGTTTGCAAGCTTAGGGATTTATGAGGAAAAATGGAATAAGAATGTTTTTGGAAATTTTAAAACAAAGAAGGTTAATTTAATAAATGAAAATTTGAATTTGTATAAAATTGAAGAATATTTATGTTTGAAAAACAATGCTTTTTCTAACCAGAAAGAGGAACTTAATAAGATTATTCTTCAAAAAGAAATTATGTGGAAGCAAAGACGTAGGACTCAATGGATCGATGATGAGAATTTAAAAACTAATTGTTTTTTTCTTCATATAATAGCCAATGGTAGGAAACGTGGTGCTAATTGGGATCTATTATACTTTTTTGATTCAAAATTTAACTTAAAAGATTTAGATTATCCTTTCTCTAAAAATGAAATTTTGCATGATACTAAAGATAAGCCAAATGATAAAGCCAGGGTCCAGGCGATTTTCCTATTTATTTTATGAAACCTTATAGGATAATTTTAAATGTGATTTAATTAAATTGTTTAATGATTTTTATAATGGATCTCTTCAATTAGGTAGATTTAATTTCGAAGATGTTATTTTATTACATAAGAAAATAGGGCTACTCAACTTAAAGGTTTTAGACCTATTTCCCTATTAAACTGCACTATTAAAATTATTTCCAATGTTTTAGCTAATAGATTTGTTAGCCTACTTTGTGAACTAGGCTACACAAAGAGCAGACGGTTAGAGAGCCACCAACCGGTTCGGATCGGAGGAAGATAGCACAGGAGGTAGGTAGAGATCAAGGACGCAGATACCGTACCTGTTCGGATCGGAGGAGTACGTCAGCAACGTCATAAACCAAGTGACCTCATCGGATTGGATCGGAGGCATCCAATCCGAACCCCTTCCTCTGAACCTGTGACCGTTACAGCACACGTCTCCTGAAGACTCGGGCCAAGCATGACTATTTCCTCCCACGATCTCCCACCAAATCGATGCGTTGTCACCATCTAGAGACCTCCGAACCTGACTCTCATGGGATGGGTGCCACGTAGTTCCGAACCGAAGCCACTTCAAGAGATTTTTCACCTATAAATACACCATCAAGAGGCATTTGAAAGGATCTTTTGGCAAATTCTCAGTTCTAACTTCCTCCATAGCCGAATTTCATAACTACATTCGAATCAAAATCATCTCTTAAAGTCTATTTTTGAGAAATTTGAGTGAGTTTATGCATTGTAATTGTGAAGTTAAGTGAGAATCATTGCTGTATTTGCATTTGAATCATCAATTAAAAGAATAGAAAATGGACGTAGGCTCTTTAACGCCGAACCACTATAAATCGTGTATTTTTTGTTGCTTTTTAGTTCTATTTCATTCAATTCATAGCTCATTTGGGTGTTAGAACCAATTTTTGGTCTAACATTTTGGTGCTTTCACTGAGAAACCTTCGAATTCTCAGCCTTTCTGGGATTATCATTCTACTATTTTGACTTTCAAGTTCAAAGAAGTTAATCCCTTGTCTCTGACATCTTTCAGTACTTGTTGACCAACTATTGAAGAATCGAGTATCATGGCTAAGACCAAAGGGAAAGAAGTGCAAGGCGCTAGGGGAAATGATGCTAGAGAAGATCAGCAAGCCATCGTGATAACAAGGTTACGCGCTCAAGGCTCTGGAGCAGACCACTCCGATTAGGAGGATCCGAACCGGATCGGAGGTGCCGATCCGAACCGGGTGGAAGGCACCGATCCGATCCGATCTGAAGAGGTCGGGGGCACTCACTCTCTCCATCCGAACCGCCCCGACCAGGCTGTTGTGAACCAATCCGATCTGAACCAGAATGAAGCTGGAACTTCTACTCGAGCTCCCTCCAACGCTCCGATTCCAGCCACGATGACTAATATTCAGCCTGATCCATCTGCACCCATTACCCAGGGAGATTTTTCACGTTTTCTTGACATGCTACAGAGCACTAAAGAAGCATTGGAAGCCCAAAGGCGTGACAACCTTCGCATGTAGTAAAACATGATCACTATGGGCAGAGAACTACATGAGCTCCGGAGGCAGAGGACTCCTTCCCCAGCATGCTGCATTGCTACAAATGATTCGTCTTCTTCAGAGGAGGAACGTCCTTGCGAGAGAAGGCCGCTTGAACGACCTCAGAACCTCGATCAATTGACTTTTGGATCTTTAAGATCCCGAGAAGATGTTGCTCGTGTATTGGGCCCTGATGACCCGAGTCTGCAACAGCCTATGTTGCTACCTATGCACGGATCCCACGTCTTACCCAGGGATCCTAATATTACCAACCCCACACAGCAACATCTTCTCCAACCTCTACCTCCAGAGATCGACCGGGAGCACAGAGAGCAACGTAGAGCAGCTGCCGCCAGAAACAGGAGGTTAACCTCTGATCAGGAACCCAGGGGTAATCCGAACATCAGATCTAGAGAGCCTGTGCAGACATTAACCAACGTCGATGTATGGGCAATGGTGCGCCAGATTATGTCTGAAAGCCGACGGTATACTAATGAAGATTGGGGAATTGAGCGAAGTCATACCCCTTTCACAGATGACATACTGAATTTCCAGTTCCCCCGGCGATTTAACTTGCCTCAGATGGATCGATATTCAGGAAGAACGGACCCAGGGCAGCACTTGATGAGATACGCATGGTTCATGAACGCAGCAGCAGCTCCAGATGCCGTAAAATGCAAAGCTTTTCCAATCTATCTTGAAGATGTAGCCTTAATGTGGTTCACCCAACTCCCACCTCGGTCGGTATCAAATTTCACAGAATTGAGTGAGCGCTTCATGAATAAATTCCGACTCTGTGCCCAAAAGTCCAAGACCGTCATAGAATTGTCATGGACTAAACATGCCCCAGGAGAATCTTTGAAGTCATATTTGGATCGCTTTAACCTGGCCGTCACCGAAATCCCTGATCCCCATGAGCCCACTATCCTGATGGCTTTGATAGAAGGGGTAGATCCTGACACGGAGTTCGAGGATTACTTGGCCGGAAAACCACCTCCTACTAGAGAATTGTTCTATGAAAAGGCTAATATCCGCTTAAGGCGAGAAGAAGTTAAGGCAAATCGGAAGAGAAAGTCCGAAGGGGTCTCGAAGGAAGGTGTCCAGAGTAACGTTGCTGTGAAACAATCTGGTGACAGTTCAGGGAAGGTGGAAGTAAATGTTGGAAACCAGAGTGGTGGTAATAGCAACAGAAATGGGAACGGCAATAGAAGGAACAGAAACCGAGGGAATAGCTCTAATAAAAGACCCAAATTCCAAACTTTTGAAAATTACACACCGTTAAATGATACGTTGGGGAATATTTATTTGGACACATATAGCACATTGCAGTATAAAAAACCACCACCTAGAGACTCCACGGAAAAAGAGATTGCCACAGGAAAGTTTTTCTTGTTTCATGGAACCCGCGGTCATTCCACCAATGAATACCGTCATTTGAGAGATATTGTCGAAAAATTGCTGCGAGAAGGAAAGTTAGACAAGTACAAAGTCGCCCCAAGGGACAGTGGGCAAGGGGGACAAGCCCCGGACTCAAACCCCTCTACCTCGAAACCCACAGCCCAGCAAAAAGGCAAGAGGATCGTCATTAATTCTATTATAGGTGGACCTCACCTAGTTGGTCGTAGTTTTAAAGCTATGGATCAGTACGTCAACGCGGCTAAGAATTTTGAGGTTGGAGAGTGCAGTAGCCTCGATGATGTTACCCCAGTAAAACAACAAAAGACGATGTCAGACGACGTCGTATTCCGCAATAGAGATGATTCCGGAGTTCAATCTCCAACCGACGATCCGCTAGTAATTACCACAACAATTGGCTCTGCTTTAGTCCATAAAGTGTTAGTGGACAACGGAAGCTCGGTCAATATCCTTTTCAAGAGAGCTTTCGAACAGATGAAACTTGAGGCAAAAGACTTAAAGCCATGTCAAGGATGGATACGTGGCTTTAACGGAGTATCTACAGCTCCGATGGGTTTTGTTGAACTACCAGTCACACTAGGGCAGGGAGATCGCCAGAGAGTAAGGATCCTACCATTTGTAGTTTTGGATTTGGAATCGCCTTACAATGCCTTCCTAGGCCGACCGGCCCTTGCCGAATTTAGGGCATGTATTGCGCCCTGGTGCTTGCTGCTTAAATTCCCAGCTGACTCAGGAATTGGGGTGATGAAGGGGGACCAAGCTACAGGACGAGCTTGTTATGTGGCAGAGTTGAAGATGTTAATGAAGGGGTTGAATATAGATGCGAAGGATGATTCCGCCCCTCCAAAGGATGCCTCAACATATCAATTAAGGGGTCCTGCCCCAAGAGAGTCGCCCCTAGATGTACTCGAGGATATAGACCCTAGAGAGGATAGTGAACCCGGGGACAGGAAGGCAACTCCCAACGAAATAACAATCGATATACCTATTGATGAAATAGATCCGACGAAAGTACTAAAGATCGGCTCGCAACTGGATCCAGTTAGAGCGAGGGAATTGGTTGATTTCTTAAAGGCAAATCTGGATGTGTTTGCCTGGACTCACGCTGACGTGTGTGGGATTTCGCCTACCATCATGAGCCACTCTTTGTGTATTAATCCAAAGCACCCACCGGTCAAGCAGAAAAGACGGATGTTGGGCCCAGAGCGGTCAGCAGCTTTGAAAGAAGAAGTAGAGAAATTAAAAGGTAATGGATTCATTAAGGATTCAAAATATCCCGACTGGATATCGAATCCTGTCCTAGTCAAAAAGTCAAACGGAAAGTGGCGAACGTGTATCGACTTTTCTGATTTGAACAAGGTTTGCCCGAAGGATAGCTTTCCTCTCCCTAGAATTGATCAACTAGTAGATTCGACGGCCGAGCATGAACTTTTATCCTTTATGGACGCCTATTCCGGGTACAATCAAATTCCCATGCACATACCAGATCAAGAGCATACGAGCTTTATCACAGACTTGGGGTTGTATTGTTACGTGGTAATGCCATTTGAGTTGAAAAATGCCGGAGCCACGTATCAACGCCTAGTCAACCGCATGTTTTACAACCAAATCGGGAAAACCATGGAAGTTTACGTAGATGATATGCTCATGAAATCCAAGCAATCTCCCGATCATACGAAGGACTTAGCAGAAATGTTCGGCAAACTATGAAGGTATGGGATGAAGTTGAATCCCTTGAAGTGTTCTTTTGGAATGGCATCAGGCAAGTTCCTTGGCTTTATCGTGAGTTCCAGAGGAATTGAAATCAATCCGAACCAAATAGCAGCGATCCGGAATATAAAGGAGCCGCGGAAGATCAAGGATGTTCAAAGCTCAGCTGGGAAGGTTGCAGCATTGGGCAGGTTCATCTCCAAAGCAACGGACAAGTGTGTACCTTTCTTCGATCTCATAAAACGGGGAAAGCGAAATTTTGAATGGACTCCCGATTGTGTGGAGGCGTTCCAGAATCTATTAGACTTTTTAGAAAAGCCTCCAATATTATCAAAGCCTGTGGAACATGAGGACTTGTTCGTCTACTTGGCAGTATCATCTCACGCCGTAAGCACAGCATTAGTACGTGAAGAGGATAAAGTCCAGAAACCGGTGTATTACGTAAGCAAAAAACTAGCTGCTGCAGAACGTAACTATCCGAACATAGAGAAGCTTTCTTATAGCCTCCTGATTGCTTCCCGCAAACTTCGCCATTGTTTTCAGGCACACCCAATAGTTGTATATACCGATCAACCTTTGAGACAAGTGCTGCAGAAACCCGAAGCATCGGGGAGGTTACTCAAATGGAATATCGAGCTGAGTCAATTTGATTTGAACTTTTAGCCATGAAGATCAATAAGGGGGCAGGCCTTGGCTGACTTCATAGCTGAATTTACAATTCCTGAAGAAGAAACGGTGGGTGACAAGATAGTTACTTTGGATCAAGAGTTGGAGCTTAGCCCGTGGAGACTATATACGGACGGAGCCAAGAACGATAGAAAGTCTGGCGCCGGAGTTGTTTTAATAACTCCTGAAGGACGATCTATTTATTATGCATTACGGTTGGAATTTGCTGCTACTAACAATGATTCTGAGTATGAAGTCCTGATTGCCGGGCTGAAACTCGCCAAAGATTTGGGAGTGAAGACACTAGATATATATTGCGATTCCAAGATAGTTGTATGTCAAGTTCGGGAAGAATTTGCTGCTAAAGGACCTCGACTCGTCACTTATCTCCAAAAGGTAAAGGAGTTATTGGAGGGTTTGGAGCATTATAGCATAACACACATTCCAAGGGCGAAAAATCAGAAAGCAGATCGACTAGCGAAGCTAGCAAGTTCTGATAACCCTAAAGAAACCGAAATGGTTCCGATAGAGGTGTTGGAATCACCGAGTTTCGACCTAATGGAGACAGAGCTAGCCCTGGAAGTTGAACCAGAAAGAGAGTCCTGGATGGCATTAATTAAGAATTTTCTCAAGAACGGAAACCTCCCGTTAAGAAAGAGCGAAAGACGAGTTGTAAGACGCAAGGCTGCAAGATACGTTTTACAGGATGACATCCTTTATCGTCAGGGGTTTTCAATGCCCCTATTACGGTGTATCGCACACGATGACATTAAACGTGTACTACAAGAAGTACATGAAGGTTAGTGTGGAGATCACATTGGGGGTCAAACCCTAGCAAAGAAAATATTATGGTATGGATATTTCTGGCCCACCGTGAATAAAGACGCGGCTGATTATTCACGACGCTGCGATAGATGTCAAAGATTCGCCAAAGTCCCCAGAGCGCCTCCAACCCAGCTCAAGTCGATGGTAAGTCCATGGCCGTTTGCCATGTGGGGAATTGATATTATTGGAGTGTTACCTATTGCCAAAGGAGGAGCTAAGTACGCGATGGTAGAAGCTGAACCTTTAACAACAATCATGGCACGGAAGGTGATCAGTTTTGTGGTCAGAAACATCATTTGTCGATTTGGGATACCGAAGACCATCATAACTGATAATGGGACGCAGTTTCATAGCATCGAGTTTAGAAACTTCTGCCAGAAATACAAGATTGATAAACGATACACTGCAGTAGCTCACCCGCAGTCAAATGGTCAGGTCGAAGCCATAAACAAGGTCATCAAATCAATTCTGAAGAAGCGGTTAGAGCGGGCCAAAGCTAGACGGGTAGATGAGTTGCCATTAGCTTTATGGGCCTACAGAACAACCTTTAAGACAGCTACCGGCCATACTCCCTATTCACTTTCCTTTGGGTCGGAAGCAGTGATCCCGGTAGAATTAGAAGTTCCTTCTCATTGAGTTGCGTATTATGATCCGATGACAAATAAAGCACTCCTCCTAGAATCTCTTGATATGATTGAAGAAAAAAGAGATGAATCCGACTTGCGTGCCTCGAGACATCGACTTCAAGTAGCGCATTATTATGACCGGAAAGTTCGCTTTAAAACCTTTGAACCAGGAGACCTAGTACTGAAGCGAGTCTTCCCACCGTCGACCCAATTGGGTCCAAAATGGGAAGGGCTATACACCATCCAACGGAAGCTTGATATAGGAGCATTCAAGCTAACGACTGTGGATGGTGAAGAGATTCCCAGAGCCTGGAACACTCAGCACTTACGACGATATCTGAGCTAAATATGAAATGTCATCTCTTTTGTTTTCATAAGCTATGTAAAAAGGCACGACTTGCCTTAAAAAGTCTATTTATGTGAACAAAGGATTATAAAGTGGATGTAGGCTACGACTTAGCTGAACCACTATATAAATATCATGTGTCATTTTCTTTCCTGCATTATTTATATCTTCAATAATTATTCTATCATGACTGTGAAACATGAAATGTTAAATTAAATTTGGAAAGTTGGAGATGACCTATGTGCAGGAGTAAATAAAATGATTGTCTGTACGATGAAACACAGAAGAATGGGAAGACGACATTCTTAACTCTAACTCTCAAGAATCGAGAGCGGGTATAAAGGATGGGAAGACGACGTCCTCTGAGGCATGAAGGTGCACCCATATGAGAGACCGCCTCAGCGATACTCTAACCTGGTTTTGAGATAGGAGAGTATAAAGATGCTAGAAAGAATAGGCATCAACGACAAAAGGAATATGGCCCCGTCAGAGAATCGGGGGCAGTTGGATTTTTTAATTCAATCAACCTTGAGTAATTCTTGCTCAGTTATCCAAGATTAACTGGGGGCATATATGTGCATATGTATTCCCCCTCAACAATGACTTCATTATATAACTTTAATATGACATACTTTTGTATTTTCACTTAAGTGCTGGACTAACGACTATCAGACATTGCAGGAAATAAACTATTTTTATTCACAAACGTGTGAGTTTGTACAAAGAAAACAAGCAAAAAAGAAGATGCGAGGGCCACGCTCGCTGCAACAATTGCGAAACTATTAAATGCCAAAATAAAACAAAGCACTTCATCACTTGGGCTTTGGAGCGGACTTGGATTTTTTGGCAGCCTTCTGAGCATCCTTAGCCTCTTTTTCAGCATCAGTCAAAATGCGCTTTGGCTTTTTCTTCCCAGCAACCGAAGTGCTAGAATTGGTTTATTTTTTCCCAGGAGTCGGAACACTGGAATCAAGAGAATACTTTTTAGCAAGCTCTTCTGTAACAGACCTAGTTGAAAGCTTAACAACTAACCTTGATCCAGGATCCACCACTGCAAGAGGCTTGAGGCTTTTAGGGTTCAGGTCTTTAACTTTTAGCTGCATATGTCTGTCTTGTTCGGCTTTCATTTCAGCTAAAGTGATGTCATTAGCGCTTTTTGAATCTCTAATTATAGCCACATCAGGGTCTTCCTCATGTCCTTCGCTACCGCCATCGTCTTTCAAGGCATCAATCATCTCGTCATCGTGAGAAGTGTCGGCCTTAGACAGTTCAGCTCCCCCTCCTGACTCTACGGTGGTAGCCTTATCTTGTTCTCCTTGAGCCTTACCCACGGATTTTATCCCGGTGGTGGTTACCTGAGGCACATCAGTCTTCTCGGTCGGTTCAACACCTACAGAATGAGAAGCAACAGTTATCAACTCAGGAGAAAATAAGGGATCATCTATCGATTTCCCAATTATGAGGTGAAATGTGGAGACAGCCTTGACGAATTGAGGTGAAAAGGTAGAAATACCTTCCGATGATTTCTCAACTGGAGTGGTCGCCGTCTCTGACGCTGATTCGGGTATAGGAGATAAGAGAGACGTTTGAGGAATCCCCGGGTTCTTGGGATCAAATCCCTCAACTTTGGGAGTTTCAGCGGTAGTAGAAGAATAACCAGCCTTAGCAATATTCTTTTGTTTGGCCATCCGTTTCTCTTCCTCCATAGCAGCGGTAATGAGGCGACGCCCCTCGGCCAGACGTGCCGGCTCATCATCTCTTAGATATTTTTCCATAAGCTTATCTTCGTCGACGAAGTCTACCTTGAGCTCCTCTTTCTCCCATTCAACAATTTGACTCCATACGTGAACAAAGGTAGTCGGATAATCTTCAATCCAAGAGATGTTTCGGCGACGAATTATATGCGCGAAGAATTCAATTAGTAGTTCGCCAAACCGTGCACTTCTCCCTGAGCCTCTGACAGCTGTTTACAGGTCTCTTTAGAGGACTTAATAACGTTTTCCACATTCTTCTCCGCTAGGGCAGCCCTATTCTCGGCCTCCATCAACTTGGATTCCAAGTTAGCATTTCGCTTCTCCAGTTCAGCATTCTTTCTCGCTAACTCGGTTTTTTCTCGCTCAAGAGTATTGTAAGCTAGTTGCATTTTGGCGTTATCCGACTTAGCATCTTCTGCTTATTTTTTCAACTCCAAGCGCTCTTAACTATGAGATTATAGCAAGTCATGATAACGCTTCTGTAACTCTTCAAATTGATGTTTGAAGTTGGTAGCATCTCGTTGAGCGATGACAAGTTGGGCCTGTGTGTCCTCAAGATCCTTCTCCAAATTTTTCAAGGCTTTTGCGTCGGCGTCTACAGTCTTTTTCATCGAATCAACATCTGTAATTAAAGTTCGAATGATTCTGGAGAGGTTACGTGAATACTTGAACATCTCTGAATATTGCTTCTCGACCGCGTCAATCTTCGCTTTGGCCTCATCCGCCCACTTTGAGGAAATAGGCTCGAGAGCGGGTAAGAAAGTCAGATTTTCAAAATAGTGGTCGGGGAACTGCTTCTCCAGATATGCCCGCTTAACTTTAGATTCAGCATCCAGTGGTGGAGGTTCGTAGTATGTTAGCTCAGTATCCTTATGTTTAGTAGGCACGATAGCTGCATCACCCTTCCTAGGCTGCTTATCAGAAACCTTATGTTTGCCTCGTGAGTCGGTATCTTTCGGCGGGCTCCTTTCCCGACTGTGTTTCTCTTGAGGAGAAGTTCGGTCTTTGGGTTGCGATGTGTCTTCTCCTCGACGACTCTGATAGCTTTTATATCGGTCTGGATCCGACCGGACGGGGGAGCCAGAGCGTGAGGTGGGCGACTGATAAGAATCATGAGGCCTTCTGTCCTCTCTACCCCGGCTTTCACGGCGATCGTGCTCGACCTCGTAAGGGGGTCTAGTCATGCTGCGACGTATTTTCCTGATGTCATAGTAAGGGTGAGACATTGTACCTGCGCAACAATGTAAGTGGAATTCAGAATCAGTATTCTCATGAGAAGTAAGTCTTGTGAAGCGTGGTTCTGTTGTGTTAAGTGCATCCTAAGTGGTGTTCCCCCCAACAAACCCGAGTCCGAAGCCAGACCAGCGCGAGTGGGCTCTTTGGCCTTAATGAGAGTAGTCTCCTCTGAAGAAGTGAAAACTAAAGGATTTGTGCCAAAATCCTCTGAAGTGTAGATGGTTTCAGGTAGGGGGAGATCTCCTAAACCTTGAAATGTGGAATCATCGGTAGTGGGGACATCTCCTTGAGAAGCGTCTATTGGCAGTTCTTTAGGAGACGTTGACTTCTCCGGAGAGATAGCATCATCAGGGATGACGTACCCTTCTCAATGCTTTTCGGCTATGTTGGCCAATTCATCGTCCTGAGTTGAAGATGGAGAAGGTGAAGTCCGAAGAGGTATCGTTGGATCTCTCGAGCCCTCGCTCGTTTCAGGAATAATGTCTACTGGGGGTATGTATACATACGGGCCCGACCCATGACTTATGCTACGGGTAATGGATAATAACCCGTGATGATGGAGGTACTCATCCTTAAGAACTTCATCGATGGTTAGAAATTTTTGATCGCCATTAAGGAGAAGATGCATCTGATCAAAGTACACTTGACCCGATATTTGTTTTGGGTTATCAACTGCAAACGAAAAAGAAAGCAGGTTAATGTGTTGACATGAACATTCGAAATTGAGATCTAGAAAATTGATGCCATACTTGATTTTTTGTATCTCCTGGCGCACCCCAGCTGTTGCCTAATATAAAACCATTCTAGCTTAGAATCGCCGGCCTTGCTGCTAAACGGAGCTGAAATAATTTTCCTTTTTGGGACAGATTCGAAATAAGAGAAGGAAGGAGTTTCCCGAGTCCGATGCTTAAAATTATAAAAAAAATGGACGTCGTCGAAAGTAATTTCTATACCAAAAATCTCTCTGTATGCTATATATAAGGTATATAAGTAAGCATAGGAGTTGGGATGTAACTGCATGGGGACAATCCGCATCTGTCTCAGAAAGTCGACAACAAAAGGAGGAAACGGTGGAATAGCCCCAACCATACACATCAATCGGGTAATTTCCATAATCCTTCTAGGGGATTGTGAGGACGGTCAGTTTTCTATAGCACCAGGGTATCTCTTTTCAGTATCCCGTTCTTTAAACATATTCGAACAAGTCTGTCGTTATCAATCGTCGATTAACCAGAATCTTTAGGTAGTTCCAATATGATGGCGGACTCAAATTCATCAGGAGCTCGATTATCTCCAATCCCTCCTTCCTCTTCAACGCCCCGAGAAACTACACTATTGGAATGCGTTTCGTTGTTATGCGCTCCTACTTCATAATCTGGGCCCTCATCCTCCCATTCAGGATCTGAAGAAGAAGATATGTCATCAAGACTATATTTCTCAGAAGTTTCCGCAACTTCCATCTTCTTTGCTAATCTAGAAGAACGTCTCTCGTCCATGATCACTAGACTATTGAAGAAACAATGGCAAGGATTAGAGTAAAGTTGTCTGTGTCCCCCGTGTGTGTATGTGAACTAAAGTATGTGCTACGTGTAACAAAGATGGAAAGTAAACACATAAGAACGTGATATGAAGATTCAAAGAAGTAATAATGGTTCGGAACAGTTCTTGATGTTTGTTATGTTCATAAGGCGCTATCCTAACTGTTCATCAAGTTGAAGGTTATGCCAAGCATTGATTAAGCTAGTTGGAAAAATTCTTACACATTGAGTTAGACTGTTTCGGTTCGGTTCGGATGTATGTAATTGGATCGGATCGGAGGGCAAAGTCGTGTTTCACTCTGAAGCAGAAATTCACACTCAGTAATTAAAACCGGATCGGTTTCAGATGTATGCCACCGGATCGGTTCGGATTGGTTTGAATAATAATGCCTCTTTTCCTCCTTGTCTTTTACTCCAATCCGACCCGGTCAAGAAGCTTTGTTTTTCCTTTTTTTGTTCTTTCTTTTGCTCCGACCCGATATGACCTTGTAAACATCTTCTCCTCTTCACCTGAACCGATCCCAGTTCCTCTCCTCTTCTTCATCTCCTTCATTTTTTACCTCACTTAACCCATACCGAACCCAACTCTATCTCACAAAACCCAGTTAAAACCAAGCACTTACGTGCTCAATCATATTGTAGAATCCTAATTATCTCTCCACGCCTCGAAGTGGTGATAGAACCATCAACGATGACGGGGAGGAGGGAGGGGGCCCAGGCGTTGAAGCCAGGCAAAGGCCATGGCCAAACCGCTCGAAATTGGCCACAAATTATTTCTGAAATCAATTACTACAAGGATAATCAAAGCTTTTGACCTACCAAGATGTTCAATCTAAAGAGGAATGAGAAAGTTTCGGAGCTTTTGAAGTTTTAGGGTTTCGATGTGAAATCTGTTGAACGAGAGCGATAAAAGAAGGAGAAGAAGAAAAAGACGGGGGGGAGGACTTATATAAGCCTCGTGTGACCACTCGTATTCCCAGTCTACTTCACCCCGTTCGGACCGGAATTCAGGCCCACGAAGGTACTCTGGCCCATTAGTCCACAATTAAGCAATGCAGGTAGGAATTCCATTCGGATCGGAGTCCGAACCGAAAGGGACCATATACGCTGATCTGACACACAGGGTGAATTTGAGGAAAAGTAAAGAAAAAGCTTACCTGGAAGAATCACAGGACATTAAAAGGAGCTCTCAGAGTTGTTTGAAAATGAAGAAAGTAATTCATATGGATTGTGGATATATATAAGCAGCAAAAGCCTTGACTTTATGAAGTGACACGACACTACAAGTAAATGGAAGCGATCATTCAATGGTTCTAATTCAAAGGTTGTTTCGTAAACTGCTTCGAAGCACACTTTATCTCAAATAAGAGTGTACTTCGAGGGGGCAAAATGTTAGCCTACTTTGTGAACTAGGCTACAAAAAGAGCAGACGGTTAGAGAGCCACCAACCGGTTTGGATCGTAGGAAGATAGCACAGGAGGTAAGTAGAGATCGAGGACGTAGATACCGTACCAGTTCGGATCGGAGGAGTACGTCAGCAATGTCATAAAGCAAGTGACCTCATCGGATCGGATCAGAGGCATCTGATCCGAACCCCTTCCTCTGAACCTGTGACCGTTACAGCTCACGTCTCCTGAAGACTCGGGCCAAGCATGACTATTTCCTCCCACGATCTCCCACCAAATCGATGCGTTGTCACCATCTGAAGACCTCCGAACCCGACTCTCATGGGATGGGTGCCACGTAGTTCCGAACCGAAGCCACTTCGAGGAGATTTTTCACCTGTAAATACACCATCAAGACACATTTGAAAGGTTCTTTTGGCAAATTCTCAGTTCTAACTTCCTCCATAGCCGAATTTCATAACTACATTCAAATCAAAATCATCTCTTAAAGTCTATTTTTGAGATATTTGAGTGTGTTTATGCATTGTAATTGTGAAGTTGAGTGAGAATCATTGCTGTATTTGCATTCGAATCATCAATTAAAAGAATATAAAGTGGACGTAGGCTCTGTAATGCCGAACCACTATAAATCGTGTGTTCTTTGTTGCTTTTTAGTTCTATTTCATTCAATTCATAGCTCATTTGGGTGTTAGAACCAATTTTTGGTCTAACAAGATTAAAAACAAAAAATGAATAAATTGATTGACAACTGTGACGATCGCCCCATAACTCCTACAACAAACTAAGAAAAAGATGCACTAAGCGACGTGCCAGACCGATATGGGACGATCATCAAGGAAGAATAACTCGAAGTAAACCTGTCGTATAAAACACAATGCATAAATAACGTATAATAGAAAATATACAACATGATATATAGTGGTGAAACATAACAGAATAGAAACTCAAATCTCATAACATCTTCAAGTCATCAATACAAAACCACTATGGAAATGAGTAACCCGTACATCAAGCCTCACGACATATCTCTCAGAGTATCATAAAATCTCAACAAATATTGGTAATAACAAAACATTTATATAGAAGGTAGTAGTCACCTCCTGCTCGTCACCGCACAACATCATCGGCATCAAAACCTGCTACCTGCTATCTCAGTCTGTTCACCATCAACATTGATGAGCAACTTAAGGTAATAAGAGAAAAACATAAAACCTTGAGTCAGACTATAGTCTTAGTGAACGGTAAGTAACTAATAACATTTACATAGGATATATGAGTGCAGATAGTTCAGTCATTTGATCTGTCCAACAACACAAGGATTAGCACAAGATAATAATCTATCATATGCCACTCTATAATCGGGAAGGACATCCCCGGATCCCACTTCTCTTTAACAACCTACGGTGATAGCCTACCCAGAGAAAATAGAGAAAAAAGCACATGATCACTCAAATAGCATCTGTAACAACCAATATCCTAGCAATCACCGACTAAAGCCTTGAATACATCAATAATTTGATGGTTGGTCGTTGTTGTCCGTCAAGGGCTAACGAAAAACTCTGCTTCTAGTCAGACTACCATACATCTGTTTTGTGTATGTTTGCCTCCAACCGAGACAACTAGATCACTCTTAAAGTCGATCCAAGGTACACGATCCTACCTGATCCTGATGGACATCCCCACGATACCCCTGCTTTCAGCCTGCTAGAACCTTCAACAGCCATCCATTCCTTGGCACTTCAAATCTATCGAGTCTTCCTTCTTGGCGATCACATCTATACTTCGAGCAACTTCACAAACAAATTCCATTATCATCCTCGATTAACTCCCGCATGACCTGAATTAATCTATCATCTTTCTGGATCATACATCATCACGCGATCAGTATCATATTAATCCATCTCTGATCACTCTAACTTGAGTTCACAATCGAAGCATTATCCATCATTGAGTTGTGAATCAATCATATGAAGTCCATTTATTACCAAACTTCATTAGCAACCCTTAGAAGACCTCGTAACCATGCCCCACAAAAATGAGCACCATCTAATGTAACACGATGGATCGGTACCGGTCCATCGCCCATGAATCAGATCGGTCCATACACTTAGCATAAAATGGCTAAATGTTTGTAGTTCCTTGCTCAATGCTCCAAGTGCTTTCTACCAGTCCAATTTCGAAGTGTTTCACCCGTCCAGCTAAAACTCCTAACGTTCCATTACTGCACTCGAGCGATCAACCTTCGACCCATCCAAAAACACATCTAAATGACTTGAAAATTTGTAAGCAGCTTCGATTTATCACCACGTCACTTTGCCCTAAAAATCAATGTCATACACCCAACCGACATAGATCGATATCGGTCCATCGAGCAAGAATCGGTGCTGGTACATGTACTTAGTGAGATTTAACATGAAATTTTCGTATCGTCTGGCTTCGTCTACGAGAGATCCTCCACCAAGTTTCGTCAGAATTCGAGCTAAGGATTGGATAGTTGATTCAGATCTACTTTCAGCGATACTCCTGTCCTTGTAGTGAGGACATGGTTTGGTAAAAGAGTGATCCCATCTTGCTCACTGCGATGCGGTTGTATTTAAGATTTTGTATGCGGTTGTTAGAGTTGGTTCCAGACTCTAAGTACCTACGCATTCACATATAAATTGACCTGAGTTAGTTATGTTAATATGTCGTGAAGCATGCAAAGATAAGGTGCATGGATGAAAAATAGTTTTATAGAAGAAATAAATATAATTCTAAGTAAGGGTGGAATCACATGTTCTTTGCAAATCCATTTTGACTTGTCCTACCTCTTCCAGGAGAGGACTGCTAAAGGTCTAGTTATTGAAGGAAGCTCTTTCATATTATTGTGGTGCAGAAGTCCCAAGAACGATTAGGCCTTCGTCAAAGTCTTGAAAAGACAGAGGTGGTTTAGAGAGTTTGTCAGCAAGTGATAAAGTCACATCCTCTTTAAGTTACTCTCCTTCCCCAATGTCAAGGACAAAGAATAAGAGTCAAATGGTCAGATCAAGACCATTACTAGTAGTATCTCAGCTTATTAGTGCTAAGATAGTGATCTTCAGGAGAACAATGGATACACGTCTTTGGAAGCTTCGCACTTTTCCCCGTCGAAAAGTGGGATAAGGCGGGTAGGAAGACAGTCAAGTCTCTTCCATCTATGACTATGCTTTTGGTCCCATGCCAAGAATAAGGGCTGATGTGTGGATAGTCAATTTGCTTGTAGGATTAAGTGTTTCAAACTCTTGACATGCCATAGTTCTGGCAAGGCTAAGGTAGTTGTCGTATTTTGGGCACAAGCATGATTACGGGAGGTTATGACATATCAGCTTCGGATTAGATGATGGAGTCATGAGCAGTTCACGCTCGGATTTCCATGTTGCCCTTACGTTTGGTGTATGAGTAGATTGACAAATGCTCAAGGAAGAAAGTTAAATTGTGAATCTTTACATTCTAATATCAAAACACTAATCGCTAGAAGTCTCATCCATATACATCTTCTATTAGATAGTCGGTTGATTATTGCCTTTAAAGCATTAGCTAGTGCATTGAACTTAGCAATGAGAATTGTCTAGGTTTATCCTGGGATGACCTTCGGAAGAGAATAAGTAATATCGAATTACCCTAATTCGATGTTACACTTAGATGATCTTCCAGATGCCTCAGGTCATTGTTGGACGACAAAAGTACGAAGTGGAGAGTGGATGGTTAATTCACATTCGCTTTGATCTCGAGCTATCATCTTTGGGCTTCGCATGGCGGCTAATGAGCAAGCGAGTTGTTGTCATCTTGATGAGGATCAATATATCCGATCATGGCCTATAGAGGTTTAATATGTACCTGACTTTGGGTACCTAAGTATGTCATTTAGCACTTATCAGGTGGAAACCAATCGTCATCGGACCAGTTTATGGAAAATGGTCAATGGATAGATTAGCTAAGTTCCCCGGGTAGTGAGTCTCAAGATATATGTCCATCATCATGTCACATGAGTTAAGTGTAGGTTTGCAATATTGGATCCTTAGTCGCTTTCCAGTATCCCGTCATTGAAAATTATCGTCACTAAGGTCATCTGAGTCATCTTCGGAACAGGATCCAGACTGCTCCATATCAATGTCATTTTAGATTTTGTCGGTTGGATGTGTTTACATTGTGTAAACTGGGTGGTTACTACTCCTTTGAGGATAATGTTTGTTACTTAATTGGAATCTATGCACCATTTCTACTTCTGCAAAGGAGCTACAGGGAATTGGTTCTCCCTGCCTATTTTGTCATGCTTAGAAGTTTTAATCTGCACAGGAACTTCACATGTAGAATAATGTCAGCAAATGGATAATGGCTCCATGAGGAAACCCAATCGTCACCATTTTATAATTGGTATTCTTGGACTAATAGCTGAATCATAGTCGCCATTTTAGGTCTTTTCCTTCAAATTTAGGTCGTACGCAAAAAATACTTTTTTATAGAAATGATCTTGTCTCGGGTCAATGTGCAGGAGTTCGGAAATGGCTAGTGATCTAGGTCGGTATGTTTGGAAGAGTCGGTTTGGACTTGGTCGACTCGGAGTAGGTCAACCTGAAGTTGGTCGACACGAAAAGGTACAAAGGACTCGGATCGGTATGAGCTGGCCTGGTGGGGTCGATGCCGACCTGGAGTAGGTCGACCCGAGCTCTGATCGATCTGAGCTTGAACATCACTATAACAACAGTTGTTCGAACCGATCTCACTCCGACCCAAGACTTTCTTTGAGGCAAGCTACATGCTGATGTGTCCTCTCATGCCATGCCTTGTACTTCCTTGTTTGCCTATGCAGATCTGAGTAGTCGATGAATCAAACAAGTCAGCTATGGATCTCCCCTTAACGGACCATGTTTACACCAAAATTTGGCAAAACAACCAAAGTATCGCTTAAAGCGTTACCTAATCGGAGGCGAGATGCTTAGGAAGCATGTCACATTTTCAAAGGCAAGACGTAAGAATACCTTTTTTATTATCTAAGGCCATATCTAATACATGAAAACATCAAAATATAGAAAGAAGACAAGAGTTTATAGTGGTTCGACCTTTGAGGAGGTCTACGT
Source organism: Allium sativum (assembly GCA_030737875.1). Classification (NCBI taxonomy): domain Eukaryota; kingdom Viridiplantae; phylum Streptophyta; class Magnoliopsida; order Asparagales; family Amaryllidaceae; genus Allium; species Allium sativum. Next base: position 742,578,856 of record CM060909.1, on the reverse strand, counting down.
CCACTCTTAAGAGAGAATTTTATTATCAACAAGTTGTTTACAAGGTAAGATCACCCATACATTCAACCAAACTTTCTCTCACACACATCCTTCCATTTGAATTGCTGAAAATGGTAGAGAAATATCTTGGACAGCGAGGAAATCTTTTTATTACCAAGCTTTTTCCATGGATCTTCGACCTTAAGCTCTATCATATATCATTTGTGGAAGCCATGATTCCATGCTCCATAGATCTTTGTCGGATTATGAAGAATAGATGTTGGAATGCTTGAAGAAGTCCAAAAAGCAATTTGACAGCACCTCCTCATGGTTCCTGGGAAAGTCCCCCTAAAATGATGGAGGTAGGGTGCTATTTATAGGCGGCGGAGTGGCTGAAATCTTGTATTCAGGGTTCTGGTCGGTATTTTTGGGTATTTACGAGAATGCCACTGCCAGTTGTCACCAGCTGTTAAGCTGTTTTATACTGTTTTGACCGACCAGGAGCCCTCGTTGAAGAGAAAGACGACTAGGAGGCTTGCAAGCGACCGGGAAACTGAGGCTACGAAGCGGACCGACCAGGTGATGAGGGAACAGGATGGCGCATCATTCTGTACATGCGGGCTGATTAGGCTAGCACGGAGGAAAGAACGACCAGTTATCTTCTACATTTGGAGCGACCAGGTTGGATGAGAACTGACCGATCAGCATCTGGAGCCTGACCGACCAGATGTTTGTGAACATAGCAGAGTTGGCCTCTGAAATATGGGGTCGACTTAGGGAGAAGAACGACCAGGAGTCTGTGAGGAAAAGGACGACCAGGGTTTTTAAGAGAAAAAGAACGACCAGGGACTTCGTCCATTATAACCGACCCTTCTTGAGGAAACGGTCTGAAGGATTCCGACCAACTAGGAATTCCTGTGAGACCGACCCCTCCTTAAGTGTTACAGAACCGACCCGTATGAATTCGTCAATAGCCCATCATGCCGTTTTTAGTGGATAACATTTGCCCCTCGGAGTTTCATAATATTTTGTATGAAAAAATTATGGACTTCGAAATATTACCCGATACGTTGGTGGATTGTATTAATCGAATTTTAACTAGGGATCGGTTTCAAACTTTATTCGCAGTGGTCAGTTTTTATGTGGACTGGATTTCCGTTGTGTCGGTTATTTCAGGATGGGCTGGGTCGGCCTGTTGGCGTAACCCCTATATTTAAGCACTTCCGTCTCTTGCTCTTCCCCATTCGTATACAACCTTCTCCGAGCAGCTTTAATTTCGACGGCGCTCCATTAAAGATAGTTTGTCAACTCCGCCTTGCTTCTTCGATTCAAGCTTTTAATTCAATCCAATCCTTCAAATCGAACTAATCTCCGGTCGCGCTTCTCTTTGAATCGATCTTCAACGCTGGTCCGACATCGATCTCCCCGAATTCGAGTTTTCAGTCAGCTCTGGAAGTCCGATCTAAGCTCTGCCAGTTAGTTGATCTAATTGCAGGTATAAATCTTCATCTTGATGTTAATTTAGCTGTAATTGTCATCGTTGCTTTGGATTGAGCTATGCTCGAATCGGATTTGATGTATAATTGTGATTTGTGGTAGAATCCTTGAGTCTGAAACCCTTGGTGTACTGAAATGTTTGACAGCAATGTAGCAATCAACTTGAGTTTGTGGATGATGATTTTTGAAATGAGAATTCTTGTGATTTTTTCTTTACTACGATAATGATTACAATGTGTTTGTTAGAAAACTTGAATGACTGATGCGTGTATGATTTTCTGCTTTGTTCATCATCCCATAATGTTTCTATTATGCATTCGTATCATATCCAATTTTCTTACGTACGACCAGCCTGGTCGGTCTTGCGTTGTGTTAGTCTTGGGTGATTTTCCATGGTTCTATTAGCCAATTTTTTGTTTAACCAACCATTTTAAAGGGATAAAACAGCGTGTGAACCGACCAGCTTTATTTTCGTCTGATTGACCGACCAGAAATGTATCCAGGAACAAGCTCGTTCGAGTTTGAACAACTTTACCGATAGGACCGACCCAGGCGGATTTGAATTTTGACCGACTAGGTTGTGATTGCTTCCAGATTAATCGTAGAACAACCAGCCCAAGGATGTTTATATCGACCAAATGGGGGTTAGTTTTGTGCGACCACTAGATCCTGACTGGTTTAGAGCGACCATGTCTTGGCTGGTTTAAGGCGACCAGGTCTTGACTAGTTTAGAGCGACCGGGGTTTCACCCGTTTTGGTATGACCAGAGCTTTAATAGTTTAGGGCGACCGGGGTTTCACCCGTTTTGGTACGACCAGAGCTTTAATAGTTTAGGGCGACCGGGGTTTTACCCATTTTGGTACGACCAGATCCTGACCATTTTTGAGCGACCGGGTTTTTAACTGGCCAAGGCCGACCCTGCTTGAGCTTAATTAATATTCTTGTGGTTTGTTTTTCCAACATGCTTGTTTGTGTAGAAATGACGACCAAATGAAGGACTCGCAAAATTGTTGAGGGAACCTCACCAACTAGAGAAGTTGGGACCTCTGATCGAAATATTGAAACATCTTCGACTGCTACCACTAAGATGAATGTTATTCAAAACTTCCCGAGCCCTCGATTTCTTACTCATACACCAGTTGATAGCTACTTGACGACGCTTGAAGTTGACTCATATCTTAAGTTGTGCAAGCAATATGGCCTATCTGACGACGAAGTCAAGTTCCCTGGAAAAGATGGTTTGCCTGACCACCCTCCCCCTAGATATGTTGCAGTCAATCGGGGGATGCTCCAGAGTGGAGCGATTCCTCCTTTCAACCCTTTCATAGAAATGATCCTAAAGAATTTGGCCATTGCTCCTTATCAGTTACACCCTAATGGCTATTTTATCCTTATGACTTTATACGTGTTGTTCATGAGAATCATAAAACACGAACCAACTTTCAAAGATATATGCTCCTTATACTCTTTTAAGAAACGGAAGAAGGATCATCCTTCCTTTTTCTTCATGGAAAGCAGGCAATCTAGGGTCATAACTGGCTTGTTCAAGAGTATCAAAGGATTTCCCGATCAATTTTTCTATGTGCGATGTCCTGACAACTTTTTCGGCCGATGGACCGAAGGAGGTAAATATCCACAAAGATTTCGTTTTACCTTTTACGATTATTTACTGACTTTTCTTCATTTTACAGAAGCTCCTTCTAACCAAGAAACAAATATTAACCAATCTCTTATGGAATTATTATTATCTGTTAGCGAAACTGAAAGGAGTAGACAGTTTTTGCTTTCCGAAGAATTCCTTCGACAATACAACTTGCTTCCCCCATCTCGTACTTTGACGGTGAAGAAGACAGCCAAGAAATACATGAAGAAGTGTACACAATCAGGTAGTGTAAGCAAAAAACCTGTGAGCACCCCTGAAAAACATGAACACACCTCTGAAAAACAGGTTGACACTTTGGAAATCCCGGAAAAAATTGCAGAAACCCCGCCTCCTTTAAACACCGGAAAGAAAATTGTACAGCGGGAGGGTAAACAGCTTGAGGTAGAGGAAACGACTTTAGATAACGAACAGATCATTGAAGATGTTCTTATGGATTCATCTATTCCCAATGCCCAAGATGGAGATTCCACGGGTACCTTTGGTGAACTTTCTGACTTAGATACCGTGCAATATCTCAATAAGGACAAAACTCCTACCTCAGGTTCCACAGCCCCCAGCGTTCAGCCTGATTCCAATCCTCAAGAAATTCCCGAGCCAGTGCCGGATGCAAGCGTAGACTTAGGATCAAATCCCGATACACGCTTGCTAGGCATGTTTTTTAGGATTAAGCTCGTTTTCGTAGTCATAATCTCATCTACTTACTTCGCATGTTGTTTTACTCACATACTTTTCAAATGCTGAAGGAGTCTGTTACTTTTGCAGGAATGAGGCCGCCCTCACTTATCAACAATTTTCGGAAGAACAGACAGTCTTCCTCCAACCTTCCCCATCCCTTGAAGAAACGCTTTAAGCCAGCCCCTCCTTCAACCAAGACATCTCAAACTCAGAGATTGCATGATCATCACCCAATTTCTTCTCATGCTTCTTATGAGTGAACTGCAGAGCAAAGAGCATGGTTTTACGATCATCTCAGGGCAACGGATGATGAGGCAAGGCGAGAAAAAGAGAGCTCTCTGGGAAAGAGAAAAGGTGGAGATGATCTGAGCATGGAGATCCCTCAGAAGCGTGCACGAGGATATGTCCCTCCCTTTCCAACCCCGGCCAAGCTTCAAGCCATTATTTCAAGGCCGCGCGAAATACTTGACGTAAAGAAGGAACTTGGAGGTTCCAGTTCTCCTTTTTCTCACAGATTCGGAGATTGGGATATGAGAGGGATAAAATTTGATGTAGATCTCTGCCCCAAAGACAAACAGGACATTATTGAGGATGTGGCAAAAGCAAGGGATCTTCTAGATGGTATCGGCAAAACCATTGACAAGCGTTTTTCAGCGTGGCATCGACTTGCCTATGAGTTTCAAAATCTCAACACCCACCGAATTGAAAGCATCAAAAACTTGGAGGATGAAAAGGCCTAGCTTATTCAAGTCATCAAAGCCCAGGAAACCCAGATCTCTTCATTAGAAGGGGGTTCAAAAGTGAACAATTTGGAATCCGAAATTGAAAGGCTTCATAAGGAACTTGAAGCTGCTAAACATAAGGAAGCCGTATTGAAGAAACAATCTGAAGACGCCTTAAAAGCACAAGAAGATGCTGAAGCTCAGCTAGCCCTGGAAAGAAGGACTTCATCTGCTCTTGAGTCGGAAATCATATCTCTTCGTGACAAACTTGCCGTTGAAACTGCCAAAACTTCTACTTTGGAGAAAGAAAGGCAAGAAGCTTTGGACAATGCCCGAAAGATTAAGGAAGAGGACGAGGCAACCTTCATGGAATTTTATGTTTGCAGCGTTATGTATGGGGGGAGCCTTCGTTTCTTAGGAGAGGGTTATGGGAACATTCTTGCCCATGTTTGGGAAGAGGTATTAAAACGATCTGACGGGGCCGAGGACAGCCAGCTCCAGCTTGATCTACTGGATGAAGAGGATCGAGAGGCCTTAGCTGAAGGCAGAAACTTCCTCAAGAGCCAACACGGTGAATCATCCGGAGCTAAGACTTCAGGTACTATTGTTGATAATACTTTTACTGGGTTAACTGATGACGTTGACATCTCAAGCTTTTTGACTTGTGTAGATATCGTGATTCCTTCCCCTGTTGCTGGAAATTCTGCTGAAGACAGACAGCAAGATTCGGATGGAGAAATAAACATTGATGATTATGAAATCAGTGCGAACCTTCCCTCCTTAGGTAAAGATAACATGTGCCAAGTTATGCTTGACTTAGATTGTCTCTTTCCCCCTCTGGGACATTTTAAGCTCGTGGATCATTATGATTATGCAATGAATTCACTTTCACCATTGCCCCCTGTCGGTGGATACACAGCCATGGTGATGAACGCCATTGAAACTGACTTGTCTTTATTTAATACAGGCCCACTTGTTGATGCTTCCACGGACATAATGCTTTCTCAACCAGGCTCCCAGGAAGAAAGGATTGACGTGATTGCCAACCTTGATCGAGACCTCCACAACCTCCAAGAAGACGACCATGATTCTAAAGAAACAATCGATGATGTGATCGACAATCAAGGGGAAAAGGTCAGTTCTTCCACTGGTCGGAAAAACCGAAAGCGTTCTATCACAAAGAAGACCACCAGCTCGTCAACCCCTGAGGGTTTTGCTTCCAAACCTGCATTGAGATCTGGCGGTTCAAAGAAGTAGTGGCTTAGACTCGCTTATTTTTCATTTACCAGACTTTATCCAGACCGGATGTATATATGAGTATCGGCCCTCGCTTACTACTTTGCAATGTTCTGAATTCTGAATAATTTGTACTTGACAATGCTGTGACTTGATCCTGTGCTTGAACGTGATGTGACAATGTTCTGTGTTTTTGCACTTTTAACCTTGTTATCACGTTTTTCCCGTGTATTCTGGTCTGTCCACCGCACTTGCACATCTTTCTTTACACATTCTATTGTCTATGGATTTTTCAATTATATATGGTTGTAATGATCCTTTGGCATGCGAAGAATCAAACAGTTACTTTCGGCTTTCTGATATGATATGCCCCCGTACCAATGGATTGTTTCAACCCTGATATAATGGCAATGAACTTAAGCATTAGATGCTTTAAGTTGTAATCAGAATTTAAAAGCGTCTGTCATTGCACTGTGACATTTGGAGCTTTTTATTCTTCATACGAACTTTACATGTATTATTTGGAGTTCCCCGTTCTTTGCATCTAAATGCATTAGATATCCGAGAAATGAATAAATGCCTCTTGAAGATGTTTTTTGTTGAAGACTCGGCTTGGCGATAACGTGGTCAGATTTTGTTTGACTTTAAGTTATTTGGCTGAGCACCCCCGGAGAGGGTTTGGGTTTAAAGACTCAGTTTGACATGGCCAGATTTTGTCTGACTTTGAGTTATTTGACTAAGCACCCTCGGAGAGGTTTTGGGTTTAAAGACTCAGTTTGACAATAACGTGGCCAGATTTTGTCTGACTTTAAGTTATTTGACTGAGCACCCCCGGAGAGGGTTTGGGTTTAAAGACTCAATTTGACAATAACGTGGCTAGATTTTGTCTGACTTTGAGTTATTTGACTGAGCACCCTCGGAGAGGTTTTGGGTTTAAAGACTCAGTTTGACAATAACGTGGCCATATTTTGTCTGACTTTGAGTTATTTGACTGAGCACCCCCGGAGAGGTTTTGGGTTTAAAGACTCAGTTTGACAATAACGTGGCCAGATTTTGTCTGACTTTGAGTTATTTGACTGAGCACCCCCGGAGAGGTTTTGGGTTTAAAGACTCAGTTTGACAATAACGTGGCCAGATTTTGTCTGACTTTGAGTTATTCGACTGAGCACCCTCAGAGAGGTTTTGGGTTTAAAGACCCAGTTTAGTAATAATGTGGTCAGATTTGTACTAACTTTAAGTTATGTGACTGAGCACCCCCGGAGAGGTTTTGGGTTTAAAGAATCGGTTTAGTAATAACGTGGTCAGATTTGTACTGACTTTAAGTTATGTGACTGAGCACCCCCGGAGAGTTTTTGGGTTTAAAGACTCAGTTTGACAATAACGTGGTCAGATTTTGGCTGACTTTGAGTTATTTGACTGAGCACCCCCAGAGAGGTTTTGGGTTCAAGACTGTGTCTGCCTAGTTCCACGGAGTGGGTATTGATTTTGTTGGACCTTTGAGTTGATCGAGATGCCTCAGTTATAAATCCATAACCCTAGGTCGATCCTCTTGAATGATACTCCTTTGGTGGAATTTTAGCGAGTCTTCTTTGATTTTACTCCATTGGTTTCTCCCGCTGATTGGCCTTGGTATTTTGTTCTTTTTTTTTATCTTATGGAGACATTCCTCACTTACTGTATTTTGACGGGAGTGCTTTATGGATCCATGTGCTTAATTTGTCCTTTTGGACTATGCTATGAACTAACACCAGGCTTTCATCGGGGAATGAACCAGCGAATTTTTCCTTTTAATTATGTCCTATAATCTGAAATCATAACTGAACATCTTTGTGTATATAATCAAAGGTATGTGATGTATAATTCAGACAGGAGTCAAAAGAGTTGTTTTACTCATATTCATGTAATTTCATACAAAGTATCCGTTATATTCATAGAAAAACACAAATGAATATGAGCCAAAAGAGTTATTTGAAATAACGCCGGAGGTGATCACTGTTTCAGGCCCTTGGGACTTCTATTCCGTCTATAGTCCTGAGCTTAAAGGTGCCGTCGAGGAGCTTTTGATCGATGACAAACGGACCTTCCCAGTTGGGGCCAAAAATTCCTGTTGCGGTCATGATCTTCTTTAACACTCCCACTTCGAATGTTCTATGCCTGACCTTTTGATTGAAGTGTCGGGCAATTCTCCTTTGATGGGCGACTATCCTAAGCTCTGATTCAGTCCTTTTTTCTTCGAGTAAATCGAGGGCTTCAAGCTGCAACTTTTCATTCTCTTTCTGGTTAAAGTGAATTCTGCGGTGAGTAGGAACCTCTAACTCCACAGGTATCATTGCTTCCGATCCAAATGCCAGAGAGAATGGAGTATGCCCCGTCGTAGTTTTATGAGTCATATGGTAAGCCCATAGTGCAAGCGGCAGTTCTTCAATCCAGTTACCCTTAGCTTTCTCGAGATGCTTCTTAATGGTGGATTTCAGGATTTTGTTGATTGCTTCAACTTGCCCGTTGGCTTGCGGGTGGGCAACTGCTGCGAAGCTTTTCTGAATGTGATATTTGTCGCAAAAGTCTTTGAACTCATCGCTTTCAAATTGCATGCCATTGTCGGTGACGATCTTCTGTGGAATTCCAAATCTGCATATGATGTTTTTCGAAACAAAATTGATCACTTTTCTTGATGTGATGGTTGCCAGTGGCTCAGCTTCCGCCCATTTAGTGAAATAGTCCACAACAACTGTGGCGTACTTGAAACCGGATTTTGCAGTAGGTAATACTCCAATCAAATCTATGCCCCAGACAGCGAATGGCCAAGGACTCAACATTTGTGTCAACTCAGTCGATGGAGCTCTCGGAATCTTTGCAAATTTCTGGCATTGGTCACATTTTTTAGCAAAGATCATAGAGTCAAGATTTACCTCTGGCCAGAAGTAGCCATATCGAAGAACTTTTTTGGTTAGAGTTTGTCCACCTACATGTTCGCCACAATCTCCTCCATGTAATTCTTCCAGGATTGCTTTGGATTCCTCCTTTGTTACACATCGTAGCAAAGGTGTTGAATATCCTCTCCTGTATAAGTGACCATCCTGAACGAGATACAAACGGGACTTTCGGAGCAACTTCTTACGATCCTTCGGGTTTTCAGGAAGTGTCCCATGGGGTATATAATTCTTGATGGGGGTCATCCATGAGTATGGCTCGTCAGCTGTCTCCATAACCCAATCTATATCAGATTCTTCAACACTGGAACTAGATAAAACTTCAACTGGAACTAGGCCGCAGATTTGAGGATCTCCGGTACTAGCCAGCTTTGATAAAGAATCGGCTTTCCAATTTTCTCCTCTAGGGATATGAGAGATAGAATAGTACTCTAGATTGTCAAGAAACTCTTTGACTTTGCGTAGATACGTTGGAAGATTTCCGCTCTTGGTCTCAAATTCACCTTTGATTTGAGAAACCATCAACTGTGAATCGCTGAAGATCAACAAACTCCTCAGGCTTAACTCTTTCGCAACTCTCAATCCTCCGAGCAAAGCTTCATACTCGGCCTCGTTGTTTGTGACTGGGAATTCGAATCGTAGAGCACAGCATATCTGTCGTCCTTCTGGAGTTTCAAACATGATTCCTGCCCCAGCACAGTATTCATTCCTAGCACCATCAACGAAAAGCTTCCATCTAGCGACCAACTCATTGGTTTCTTCCATTTATTCTCCTCTATCAGTGAACTCGGCAATAAAATCAGCTAGGGCTTGCCCATTTATTGCTTTCCTGGGGTGATAAGTGACATCGTACTGACTGAGCTCAATATTCCATTTTAGTAATCTCCCTGAGGTTTCTGGACGGAACAACACTTGTTTCAAAGGTTGATCTGTAAGGACCTTGATAGAGTGAGATTGGAAATAAGGCATGAGCTTCTGTGATGCAATAAGCAAAGCATATGCAAGCTTTTCGATCTTCGGATAATTCATCTCTGCCCTGGTAAACCTTTTGCTGATGTAGTATACCGGCCACTGAATTTTATTTTCTTCCCTGACGAGGGCTGCGCTGAGAGCATGGGATGATACTTCAAGATATAGGAACAGGGTTTCTCCATCTTTTGGTTTTAACAGCATCGGAGGTGATTCCATGTGTTTGATAAGATCCTCAAATGCTTGTTGGCATTCAGGAGTCCACTGAAAATTCTTCCTTTCCTTTTTCAATGCATCAAAGAGGGGAATGCACCTGTCCGTCGCCTTTGAAATGAAGCGGCTTAAAGCTGCCACCTTGCCATTCAAACTTTGGAGTTCCTTTTTAGTTCGCGGAGCTCGCATTTCTCGCAAGGCAACCACTTGTGCTGGGTTTGCTTCAATGCCCCGGGCGTTGACCATGAAGCCAAGAAACTTTCCTGAAGCTACACCAAATGAACATTTGAGTGGATTTAGCTTCATGCGGTATCGCCTTAGGATTTGAAACATTTCGTCAAGGTCTTCCATATGACTTTTTGCTTCCTTGGATTTTACCAACATGTCATTAACATAGACCTCCATGGTTTTTCCAATTTGCCCTTTGAACATCGAATTCACCAGACGTTGATACGTGGCACCTGCATTTTTCAAACCAAACGACATTACTTATAACAATACAAACCGCGATCGGTTATGAAACTAGTACTATCCTGGTCTGGCTCATGCATAATGATCTAATTGTAGCCTGAATATGCGTCCATGAAAGACAACAGTTCATGCCCCGCCGTTGCATCGACAAGTTGATCAATTCGAGGTAAGGGGAAACTGTCTTTTGGGCATGCTTTGTTTAGATCAGAATAATCAACACACACCCGCCATTTGCCGTTTGACTTTTTTACAAGAACTTGGTTGGACACCCATTTAGGATAGGTGGACTCGCGAATGAAGTTGTTCTTTAATAGCCTATCCACTTCATCCTCCAAAGCCTTAGACCTCTCAGGGCCGTGCATCCGTCTTTTCTGTTTCATAGGGTGTATGCCAGGATGAATGTTCAGCTTATGCACAATCACTTCCGGAGATATTTCACACATATCTGAATGGTTCCAAGCAAAGACATCCAAATTCGTCTTTAGAAAAACAATCAATTCTTTTTGCAGCAGAGGATCCAACTGAGAGCCTATCTTTACCACCTTATCTGGATCGTTATAATGGACCTGTATAGAAATTGTAGCTTCAGCCGGTGCTGCCCTTTCCTCCCCTGCACTGGTTTTTCGCGGATCCATATCTTCTTGCATGTCGTTGTATTCTCCAGCACATGGGGAGGTCATTAATTGCTATAAGGGGGCTTCATGGATGCAGATAGGAGTCTCTACATCCTTCTTGATGTAATACTTGCGAGCTTCAATCAACTCTGCCATATAGCAGTCTCTCGACTCTTGAGGATCTCCTTTGATTACTCCCACTCCGTTTGCAGTTGGGAACTTCATCGTCAAACACCATGGAGCAAGAGCTATCTTGAAAGCAGCTAGTGCTGGTCTTCCCAAAAATGCATTATACCCTGACAGCGAGTCTATTATCACAAAAGACTGCATCATGGAAACTTGCTTCTTCCCCTCACCAAGCTCCACGAGGAGATCGATTACACCAATAGGCTGAGTTGGTACACCAGTGAAACCGTGTATTTTATTTTTACTTGCTCGTACATTATCCATGGACAACCCCATTTTAGAGAAAGTATTGTAAAACAGGACATTTACAGATGCCCCATTATCAATCAGTACCTTCTTCACTATTGCTGGACCCAAGCCAATAGTGATCACCATTGGGTCAATGGTTGGAGTCAGTATTCCACTGGAATCCCGATCTCAGAATACCACATCTTCCCGTGATGTTTTTGGTATTTTCCAACGAAGTGAGTTACTGCAAACTTCAAATCCATTTTCTTTTGAAGCACTGCCTAGTTCATTTGTATACCTGACAATATCCTCCCAGGTATCTCCTGCAGGATGAGGTCCACCACTGATTGTGTTGATAACAGGTCGAGAACCATTTGCAGGTGTTCTTCCGTCTTGACTTGGATGAATCTGCTGCCCTTGAGTAGGCTTAGTATCCGACGAACATTTCACGTGCTCCTGAAGACGGTTCTTTCTTATCAACTCTTCAATTAGATTCCTCAAGTGCCGACACTCATTTGTGTCATGACCTAGTCGATTATGAAATCGGCAAAACCTCCCTGAATTTGCAGCTTCTTCGGACACCTTTATTGGTTTCGGGCTCGGATAATCCTCCGTAGCTTTAGTTGCCATGTATATGTGCTCAAGCGTATCATTCAACGGAGTAAGGTCCGTAGGCTTGAAGAAGCGTCGCTTTTTAAAATCCTTATCGTTCTTGGCATCATTACCGTTTCCTCTTTTTTGTCCCCCACCTGAATTTATCTGATCGGATTTTGTAAAAGCTTCTTTTTTCTCTAGAACCACATTAGTTTTGGTCTTGCCAACAGAGTAAATGGGATCATCTTCAAGACTCATGTATTCCTCGGCTTTGTCATAGAATTTCTCTAATGTGTTGGGCTTCTTTTTCTTTAACCACCTTCCAAATTCAGAATGTTTATCTATGCCCCCCTTCAAGGCCATTAGAATTAGCCTTGGCTCGTGGGTCCCTACTTCAGCAGCAGCAGCATTAAAACTACTTAGAAAAGATCTAATCATTTCACCCGGGGCTTGTTCCAACTCGTAGAGGGACATAATATCTCTAACCTTTGTTGTTTGGAGGCGGAATTGGTCTTGAAAACATCTTGCTAGTGTGAAAAAATTATCAATAGATCTGGGAGGCAATTTAGTGAACAATAATGATGCTACTCCTTCCAAGTACACTGGAATGTACAAACACTTAAGCTCGTCGGTTGCTTGGTCCCCATCCATGTGTTGGTCATATCGAAACAAAAACATATTGGGGTCGCCTGTCCCATTGTAGGCTTGGATTGTAGGTGGCTTGAATTTTCGTGGGAAGGTTGCCCTTTTGATTCTCTCAGTGAGAGGGGTTTTTGATGTCGCGAACTCCCATTCAGCCTCATTATCATTTCGAGATTTGCTTTCTTTCATAAGCTGTTGGACCATTTTCAGGAGGCGTTCCCTCTCGTGGAGGCTATCTGCGGGGCGGACGCTTTTGTCTTGACCGGCAGCTTGCCTAAGCAAGCCATCACGGTTGTGACTCCGGGGTCCTGGTCTTTCATCATTAGAAAGTGCCCCTTTGGCAGAATTGGCCGCTTGACGAGAAGTAATCCCCGCATTATGGTTCCGACCAACATGCTTTGAATTCTCATGCTTTCCTTTATTAGGATCAGAGATCTGTTGGATAGATTTTTCTCGGTTCGGACTAGAGGAAGAAGATCCGGGACCCTCTGCATGAGCAGTCCTTGTGGCTACATTTGCTGTAGCGGTTTGAAGAGTAAATAGTGAATCTAGCCTTACCATTATGGCTTTGTTAGCTATTTCATGTTGTTGTGTCAGACCCGCGACGGCTTGATCAAGCTCGCCTCTTGTGACATTCATGCCTCCATTCGATGTTTCGCCTACTTCAAACCAGTTAACGGCGGGGGTTTCCTCTCGATTTCCCTCGTTAGATGCTCAAGCCCTTACTTCCTTATTTGCTTTTGGCGGCATTATTCCAGAAAGTAGCTTGAACTTTGAGGAGATTTCGTCAGAAGGCTCAATTCATAGATTCAAGCGGTCTATTTTGAGACTAGGCTCAAAAACTCCAAGATCTTCACAATATATTTGATGTCAAAAAGTAGATCGTCCCCACGGTGGGTGCCTAATTGTTTACACCAAAATTTGGCAAAACAACCAAAGTATCGCTTAACGCATTACCTAATCGGACGCGAGATGCTTAGGAAGCATGTCACCTTTTCAAAGGCAAGACGTAAGAATACCTTTTTTTTATTATGTGAGGCCACATCTAATACATGAAAACATCAATAAATAGAAAGAAGAAGAGAGTTTATAGTGGTTCGACCTTTGAGGAGGTCTACGTCCACTCTTAAGAGAGAATTTTATTATCAACAAGTTGTTTACAAGGTAGGATCACCCATACATTCAACCAAACTTTCTCTCACACACATCCTTCCATTTGAATTGCTGAAAATGGTAGAGAAATATCTTGGACAGCAAGGAAATCTCCTTATTACCAAGCTTTTGCCATGGATCTTCGACCTTAAGCTCTATCATATATCATTTGTGGAAGTCATGATTCCATGCTCCATAGATCTTTGTCGGATTATGAAGAATAGATGTTGGAATGCTTGAAGAAGTCCAAAAAGCAATTTGACAGCACCTCCTCGTGGTTCCCGGGAAAGTCCCCCTAAAATGATGGAGGTAGGGTGCTATTTATAGGCGGAGGAGTGGCTGAAATCTTGTATTCAGGGTTCTGGTCGGTATTTTTGGGTATTTAAGAAAATGCCACTGCCAGTTGTTACCAGTTGTCAAGCTGTTTTATACTGTTTGGACCGACCAGGAGCCCTCGTTGAAGAGAAAGACGACCAGGAGGCTTTCAAGCGACCAAGAAACTGAGGCTACGAAGCGGACCGACCAGGTAATGAGGGAACAGGATGGCGCATCATTCTGGACATGCGGGCTGATTAGGCTAGCACGGAGGAAAGAACGACTAGTTGTCTTCTGCATCTGGAGCGACCAGGTTGGATGAGAACCGACCGATCAGCATCTGGAGCCTGACCGACCAGATGTTTGTGAACATAGCAGAGTTGGAGTCTGAAATATGGGGTCGACTTAGTGAGAAGAATGACCAGGAGTCTATGAAGAAAAGGACGACCGGGGTTTTTAAGAGAAAAAGAACGACCAGGGACTTCGTCCATTATAACCGACCCTTCTTGAAGAAACGGTCTGAAGGATTCATACCAACTGGGAATTCCTGTGAGACTGACCCCTCCTTAAGTGTTACAGAACCGACCCGTATGAATTTGTCAACAGCCCATCATGCTGTTTTTAGTGGATAACAGACCACGACATCCATTAGAAGATGAGAAGACAATGATGGAGATTTAGTCATTTTGTCAATGAAAGCACCAAACTGTTGATGCCAAAAAGTGGCACCAACACTCAAAAGTCGAATTCAGAGCATGAAACATAAAGAAATAACTGAAAAAGAAAGACAACAACATTTTTGTAGTGTTTCGGCATTAACAAGCCTACATCCACCTCATAATCTCTCAATAATGTCAGAAAATTAGAGTTACAATCAATGAGATTGTCAGAATCTCTAATGCAATGATGTTTCTGATGATTATCTCAAATTACAATGATTAATTTAGCTAAAATTTCGAGATTTAAGTTGTTGGCATCCACGATTGATTCATGCAGAGCATGCAACAGCCAAAAAGTCCTTAATTTATTTCTCGGAGGTGTTATTTATAGCTGCTTTAGGTCTCGGATCGACTAAGACACGTGGCAGTCTACCCAGGAATGTAGAAAGTGTGGAAGAAGCCTTCTTTTCGTCAGAGATGGCACTGCCCAGCTAGGCGTGGACACGTGGAGGTAGACCCATAGTTCTAGTGAGCTAGAAGACGTCTTTCAGTAGATATTTTTTCAGGTGTAGACCAGGCCCTGGATAAAGTTAACCCGGGAAAGTCAACCCAAGAAAGTTGACCCGAGACTTGTACTAATCTGGTGCATCTTCGTGTAGTCTGCTCTGTTCGAGCTGAGTTCGTTCGACTCAGGATTAACATTTTCCTTAAACAATGATCTCCACCGACTTGAGCTCTGGTCGAGTAGGGCTCGGGGTTAGGTGTTGGTGACTGCGCTTCATAGTTTGTGGGAACCTTCATGTGTGGTAGCACCCACATCGAACCGAATCTAGTTCACCCGAGGTAGTATGCATTTGGAGTTGTTGGGCTTGGACGTGCTTAAAGGTGATCGAGTGAGCGCTCTGGTTGATCCGAGTGAATATGAGCTTAGTGCTATAGGGCTTGACCTAGCTCATAGGTAGCTAAGCTTGAGCTTGTCATATCTTGCTCTGATTGAGCCAAATTCAGATCGGCCTTGAGATGATGCTCTTTGCTTGGTTACCATTTGTAGAGAGATCAAGCATACTTTGATATGCCTAGAGTCTTAACGATCTGAGTGAATATGAGCTTAGTGCTAGAGGGATTGACCTAGCTCATAGGTAGCTAAGCCGGAGCTTGTCATATCTTGCTCTGATCGAGCAGAATTCAGATCGGCCTTGAGATGATGCTCTTTGCTTGGTTACCATTTGTAGAGAGATCAAGCATACTTTGATATGCCTAGAGTCTTAACGGTCTGACCAAAAGGTTGGTCAATAAATAATTTATTACTCCTATATATGGAAATTCCAAACAACCTAACTTTTAAATTTTGCAAAGACTTTTCGCTCTTTTTGGTCACTATGACATAAATTGAGCACAAGCCAGACTTGACAAATTTTACATTAGCAATCATTCTAACCGTGAATACACTCTTTTTCATTGTATCTATCTTACTTTCATCTTTAACTTCTTTAATGCCGATTTAAGTGGAGAGGAATTTTCCTCGTGGAAAATTTTCTCCATAGCCCATATCCATCTCATGCAAATTCCTGTAACTTTTGAACCTTGTGAGTCATTTACCAAAAAGGTGCAAAGTCTCACTCACAAACAACAAATGGAGAAAGAAGAAGGGGAAGAGGAAGAAGGAATAGAAGTAGAGGATGAAGAAGAAGGTGAAGAGGTAGCGGAAGAAACCTCCATAGAAAGTATCGATTTTATGGCCCATCCATCCATCGAAGGTCTTCTTATGAACCACTAGAATATTGTAAAGAACTAAAAGACACTTAAATGATCCTTGTATAAGAAATTTAACAAGATTTCAATCAAAATGGACAAGTTCTTTAGGAAGTTTGGAAGGAAGCTCGATCTATCATCATCATAGGCTACATTCTAGCTTATCTTTCTTTAATTATGTTGTAGTAGTCATGCATCTTAGTCTTTTAAGCATTGTATTACTTTAATTCGTAATAGTAGTAGTAATCGATGATTAACATGAGTAGAAAACCTTTTATTTTCTGGTAGTAGTCTCTGGAATCGATAAAACAACTATATGAAGCTTAAAAACTCAAAAACAAATTACTTTTTAAATCCTTCTAATACATGTCGACATACCCCCCCCCCCCCCCCCCGACATGTTGACATATAACGACTAGGAAACAAATTTTCAAATTTTAAATTTAAATAACTACCCTATGTCTTTTCATTTCAACCGAATTTCTCTCCCTATAAATACCATTCCAAATCGGAAAAAAAAAATTAAAACCTTATTTTCTTCTTCTCATCTCGTCTTTTAATTAACCAAAATAAAGGATAATCCTATCCATAGTTTAAGTAAAAATTAGAAAAATGCTTGAATTGTACTAGAATATTCTCACTTTTATACTTTGAAATCAAATACATTTAGAAGTAAGTCAAATATAGATGATTAACGAGCACGAGAGGCACATTGATGTTATTCGGTGGATGATCTCCTCATTCTCTAAAGATGAACCTAAAGTTAATCCTAAATGCACTATAATGACTGCGAATGAAATGCTATAAGGCAAAATCCCATCTTTGGCAAGGATGGTTAGGTGGAAGTTCCACGTAATGTTTGAATTTACTTGTTTAAAATATACTCAAGTATGGATCTATAAAAGACATACGGGTGTGTGTTAAACATATGATTTGATTGGGTTGATTTCATTTGTCTGTTTGAACATACTAGTTTATATATACATACATACATACATATATATATTATAAAGTTTGGATTGGATTGAAATACTTGAATTGTTTACATAGCTTATCTTAAATAT
The DNA here is from genome assembly GCA_030737875.1 of Allium sativum. NCBI lineage: Eukaryota > Viridiplantae > Streptophyta > Magnoliopsida > Asparagales > Amaryllidaceae > Allium > Allium sativum. The sequence goes on along the minus strand of CM060909.1, from coordinate 742,561,295 downwards.
CTATATGATTTCTTATGTTTATTCCCTACAATATCCTATATTTAAATTCAATATTAGAGTTGGCCTAAATCATAGTTGATGTATACGTTATTATTCATATAAAAATTAGCAATTTAGTGCTCTACCAAAAAAATTAGTATTTTAGCATAGATAATAATCAAGTTGGTTTATTCATAAATTATGGTAGTTTTTGTTGATAACAAACGGAAGAAAATCTGAAATATACATAGATTGAGGGGGAGTGTAGATTAAGTAGGAGTTACTGAATTCAAGGGGAGTTAAAAAAAAGTTAAGGAGATATTTTATAAAATGGTTGTCATCATCAAAAATGTGGAGATTACTAGTACTATGAATAGTAGTTTTGATGATAACAACCTCAAGTAACGAATATTTTATATTGAACATGTACTGATTAATATATATATATCTGTGTGTGTGTGTTGTATAGTATAGGATATATTGTAGAAATTTGATAATTAGGATAGTACATTATCAAGATTGAAGATTCAAGACGATTCAAGAATATGAAGACTCGTGAGTTTCAAGCATTTAAAAGTTCAAGCATTCAAGATATTATAGAGACTTAGAATTATGTTAAAACTCGGATTGCACTTAACTGATCTCCATCTATTTGTACAAAATAATTTTAAGAAATATATGTTTTCAAAATCTATTTTTGAAATGATCTTAAAACAAATACCGCTTTTTAAATTCTCTTTACCTAAAGTTTTGAATCATCCTTTGTTTTCGAAATAGTCCTTTAAAATAATTTTCAATTCTTTTATAGTATTTAAATAAATTTATTTGAAATATTTTATACCTATTAGATTTTAATATATACCTTTACTTATATACTTTAATACTTATACTTTTTAAAATAATAATTTTGGGTTTAATATTGTACTTTGTTTTTTATACTTAAATATTTTTATAAACTTATACTTTGTTTATACTTCGATTTCAAATATTTGCTTCGGTTTTCATATATTTTTATTATACTTATGAGACGACCCCAAACCCCGTACTGACGGTGGCAAGGGTAATCCATGGAATATAACACAGAAACAGATAATAGCAGAACAGAAATAAATAAATACGCCAGATAATGAACAAAACAATATACTGGATAAAAGTAATGATCAGAGTTACACAATATACAGGATCATACTTAGCACAAATACAGTTCAGCTATACATAAATGTCTACAGCGGAAAACAAACAAAATATGTACAATAGGAGCTGAACAGCATAAAAAGAGATAAATGATAGAATCCATCTTCAGCTCCAGCTATCCAGAAAGAACCAGCTAAACCTGAATACAAGGCTGCCCGTGTAGAAAAAGGGGCACCCGAGTTTGAAAGTGAAGCAAACTACGAGTCAGACATGGGACTGGTATGAGAAATCTACTCAACACATATATAATTTGGCTAATCACAGGACCACGCCACTTTCGTGGAACGGGCTTACTACATTGGATTGCCAGTGCTTTAAAAAAACAAATCTTTCTTTTAAACAACACCATGTATTTTATAAAAATGAAGCCATTATAAGACTCAGTTCCCATCACACAATGCAATGCAAACCGGAGGATAGAGTTTTTACCTTATAACGGCCAAGATATGCTTGATACGAATAAAACAAAGGCATTTGATATTATTGCTAGTGTTTATATGTTTTGAAAAAAAATTCAAATCATAACTATCAATCATAGACGACATTAATGCCCCATACCACTATATCGCCATATATAAGTATACAATCAAAATCGCACGATGTCGTATTTGGAAATTGGATTTCCGTCATGAACCAAGGCAAAAGATAGTCCTTACCGAATTCGGGACGCTCTAGCCCGCCCCTCAGGCACAGCCGCAACCGTACCTTGGATCGTCAGGGCCGGTCCACACGAAGTGGATTATAATGCCTGAACAATGCGTTTCTCCACCCTTTGGGGTGTAAATGAGCCAACGAATGACTCCATCGGACCCGGATCGTCCAATCAAACTGAGGCGCCTCGCAACAGCAACAACCACATTGGTGAAAAGTATATAAATGTCAGGGCCGGACACCACCCTAGCTAGAAAGAAAACGCACGTCCCCCCGAGGTCCTGCTCCCGTTTCTGGTTCATACCGGGGTGTGAGGCTCGCGATTTCACGTTATACACAAAGCTACGCCACACAGGCGGTGCTTTGGTCATCACCACAAGACTTTGCTTTTCAACAGAAGCCCTGATCACTGCATCTTAGCATGCCACACAGGCAGTTCATGCCATGCGACTGATGTCCATCGATATACAAACTCTGAGCTCGTGCGTTTCAGAGAAGGGCGTTAAGCAAAAGAATAAATCCTCCACCGCCAAACAGATGTATATTTAATAGAGATCAATCAACACAGAATAAAATCCAATGTCAGACACACAGTCCATTTACAAGTCCGTTCTGGGTCTGAACGAAACCGGAGGCACTAAATACCTCGCAAACCCATCGATCACCACGTACGTCTGGACGATCACCACTCATTATCCATATTTCGGGATGCCTCCCAATCAGGACCTCGGTTACCATCCGAACGAGGTGAAGATCTACGGTCTTCGACCACCGTCTTCATCTTCGAATTTCAATCGTCGGTCAATTATTCGAAATGAGAATTAACTCGGCCTTTTCAAATAATTCACGTATATTTAGAATTTCAAATCAATTTATTGCAATGGTTAAATCATTCGACAACACCAATTTTGTTCTTTAATGTAATTTTTCACACCAAACACTCTCAACAATCAAATACCACATAAATCGAGCAAATTCAGTTTATTTCCATTCCATATCATTTATGATATTTTATAATGATTTATCGCTATTTTTATTTATTTTTAAAAAGCCTATTTATTCAAAACGACGCTTTGGGCCATAACGCGGCCGTGGCGCTGTTTTTCTTCAGATTTGATTTACACATATCTGAAAATCTAACCGTTGGATCTTCACAAAATTTACATCATTAGAAAGGTCTTTTCAAAACGAATCCAACGGTTCCAGTTTTGGGGAAATCCGATGGTCGGATCTCCCGGTACAATCATTTGAAGTTTCGATTTCTAAATACGAACTGCGGCGTCGTTATTCGATTAAATATAATTATATATATATATATATAAAAATATAATCGTTTCTGGCGCTGTTTTACTTCAGATTTGAATTAAACATTCCAGACAATCCAACCGTTGGATTTTTACAAGGTAGGTGCCGTTGGAAAGATATTTCCAAGGCGAACCCGACAAAACGTGAACTGCACGGCCACGTTTCGTTTTAATTTTATTTATATTTATATATTTATATAAATATAGTTCATTCAACAATTTCAATATCATTTTTACTTCAAATATTTCACTAACGCCTTAAAATTTTGGAAAATTTCGCCATAACCTCCTTTGTACGGGAGGGGCTGGGAAAATTCCCAAATAGCCACACGGGCGTCTCATGTCGAAAAGAAAAAGAAAAAGCCAAGTGGCTAGCCAACAGGCTCATAAAATCATCACCCAAACAAAACAGTAAATGTGTACCTGTTTGTCGGGCACGATATTTTATTCCTCTTCTCTAGCCCCTTTGCTATAACCTGTTCAATAATTATGCATGTACATATATACAGTTCTTATCATTTATCATTTATCATTTTCCATTCAACTTCATATTTGATTCCTTTTGGTTCAAAAACACCATTTATTCTAATGTTGCATGTATAGGCAAAAATCATATCATTAGTTAATTAACGAATATTTCAACTCATATATGTTTATTTGAACGAGTGGCTATTTTTAACACTTCACATTTCAACGATTCATGTATATAATAAAAATGAGATTTTTATTGTAAAACAATTCATTTCAAAACACTATTATTCTATATAGTTCATATAGGTGATAAAAATAGGATTTTTCTTACAAAACAATTTCTTTTAAATAACGAGATTATTTTTCATATTCCATATAGTTAATAAAGGGTGATTTTTGTTATGAAACAATTTATTTCAAAATATGAATACCATTCAACATATGAATTTCTAATCAACGAATGAATATCGATTCAACACATGAAGGTTTTCTATAGTTTCTATATATAGATAAAAATGTGATTTTTACATTTAAAATGCGAATACCATTCAACACATGAATTTCTAATCAACGAATGAATATCGATTCAACACATGAAGGTTTTCTATAGTTTCTATATATAGATAAAAATGTGATTTTTATATTTAAAACGCGAATACCATTCAACACATGAATTTCTAATAAACGAATGAATATCGATTCAACACATGAAGGTTTTCTATTCAATGAATAAATATAGTTTCAACAAATGAAAATAATTCAAACACATGAATATTATTCAAAATTTCGGCAGCATAACGGCAGGGTAGTTAAAACCGGGACCGTCCCTAGTACGGCTCCTCGCTCTACCTTAAAACCTCGCGGTTTTTGACAATGGGGATCATGCATCTAGTTCACATGCAGGCGGCATGTATATATTTATTTCATTTCCACAAACTAATCCTATGTGGTTTCAACCAAATATTTCTCAACAACAAACGGGTATTTTTCAACTACAATCAATCAATATCAACCACAAGCAATCCCAAACAACCATTCGCTATCAATCAATTCTCACACCAATCACAACCAATAAATATCGTCCATGGTTTGTGGACGAGGGGCGTATATGTGTGTATATATATATATATTTATTTATTTATATATAGAAATTCACTTTTATTTCAACACATATATAATTTTTACAACGCATATACAACTTATACATCGAACGTACAACTTATACAACGCTTATACATGAGGTGTACAACGCTTATATAACTCATACATCGACCATATAATTTATACATCATCGTTTTCCATATTGTTTATAATTTAGAAATCTCACATTGGGTTCCACTCCACCAAAAATAGCAGAAGGCTCAGAAAAATATGCGGTCTCTTCTAAAATGTAGAAGGCGTCCACACGGTCACGATGTTTCCTGTTTCATCGAATTTCGTTAAGACAGCAAAAAGATATGATTTTTCAAAGTTTGCAACGGTTTTAAACTGTTAAAATCAGTTTTAAATTAAAACAGCCGATACCTTTCAAAACTGTTCGAAACTAGGTTTCGATTTTTCGATCAATCCGTGCAATGGTTTCACGATCGGGTTGCGTAGGGTCGAAGAGCTACGTGAGGCGCACGTGCGCCAGGAAGGGGGCCCACTTCGGTGGCTTCTGGTGACGGCGGCGGCGAAGTGAAGGCGGCGACTTCTCGGCGTCCGTTCTCCCAAAATACACAATGAAAAAATCGAAACTAGGTATGGATGGGAAGAGGGAGGAGATTACTCTAAAAAGTTCAACTGGAGGGAGGTCTATCGAGGCGTGGTTTCACCGGAAAATGGACGAGAAGATTTGAACGCTGGTCGCCGTTCGTCGCTGAGGATATCGGGTTTTTTTTTTAATGAAATAAAAAATCCTATTGTCCGATGTTATATTAAATTCAAAAATTGGGTTTTTCTTGGACGAACTCGAAATCAAACCCAACGACTGTCGTCCGTAGCGTTTTACCCCCATTTCGAACACAATGGGATATGTTTCGTAGGCCCATTCGACTGTTTCAGTCAGTTTTCCTTCAAACCAAAATATATAACATTCAAAATTCGATTTGAACGTACATTTCAATTTGCCAGGGCCACAAACTGATTCGAAAAATTACAGAAAAATAAATCTTGCTATGTTTTGACGATACAGTCTCAACAAAACTAGTTTCGTCGAATTCTGAGACTGTTTGCAAAAAGGCCCATTTTTGGTCGATCCAATTTAACTGTAATTGACCAAAACACATTTTCCTTTGCCACGCTCACATACTAGCTTCAAAAATTATGAAATTTGGAACCTAGCGATAACTTCACATCCCGGATCCAACAAAAGTGGTTTCGTCGAATTCTGAGGTCGTATGCAAAATGGCCATTTTCACGGGCTATATAAATTCCAAATCGACCCTTTCGAAAATTCATTCGGCCATAACTTTTGCTTTCCGCTATGAAAATTCGATTTTTCAGATTCGTTAGAAAGGTATTCACTAACAGATTTAAATATTTTTGGTTTCACTAAAATCCATTTTGTTTTGCACCCGGTACAGTCCGACAAAGTTTGAATTCAATTTTTGAAACCCCAGCGCCATTTCAGGCCTTGTTTATAATTAAAATTAATTATATTCGTTTTCCATTGTCGAATCAACTCACTTTTCATTGCCATTATTTAAAATATTTATTTTAAATATTTAAAATCCATTATTTTAGCCAATTTAAAAATTTTAAATTGGTTCAGATTTTCTAGGTCGTTACAGTCTCCCCCACTTAAAACTTTTCGTCCCCGAAAAGGAACAAAGTCGAAAGTGGTTTGATAAATCTATAATCGTACAACACAACCAACAATCAAATCGTTTTAATCTTTCAAAAATATACTTATCAACTTCTATACTCTTTTTTTTTTAAATCATTCAGACTATAGAATTTAAAAGTGCACATCCATGAAAAGAAAATAACAATAGAGTAGAGAATTGAATGGTAATGCAAAGTAGGGTAAATGTACCTTGCACCAGAGTCAATCAGAGATCTCTACTCGGCATCTGGGATAGGCTTCCTGAATGCACTCCTCAGTTTCCCAAGTACAATCTCGCGGATCTCCACTCCATTGTACTTTGACTAAGTGAACCTTCTTGTTCCTAGGGATGGCAATGGGGCGGGTCTAGGGTCCAAACCAGCTTGACCCACCCCTATTTTGACCCATTTAGACCCGCCCCATAGGGTCTTCGGGGCGGGTAAACCCGCGACCCGCTTTTGGAGGTCCGGGTCTCGGGTCGGGTCTGGGGCACGGCTAACCCGCCCCAACCCGACCCGCACGATTGAAACAAATATAAAAATTTCATAGTATTAAGTTTCATCAATGATAATCATACAATAAAAAATGCATACATTTTGAACTATTATCTTACAATTCATTTTATTATATTCTGTTATCATTGTAAACACATTACAATATGTATATAATTTATCATTTACTGATAAAAAGTATAAGTATATAAATTTGTGTACATTAGAACACAATATCACCGGGTCATGGGGCGGGTCGGGTCTACCCTGACCCGTATGGGTTTCGGGTATGGGGCGAAATTCTAGACCCGCACCGGGTCTACGGGACGGGTCTGGGGCGGGGCTTGAAAAGTCCGGGTCGGGTCTGGGGCATGAGAAACCCGCCCCAACCCGCCCCATTGCCATTCCTACTTGTTCCTCAGCTCTTTGGTTTCTTTGCCGATAATCTTTAGCGGCTCTCTTCTCACAGCAATTCTGGGGTAATTTCAATGTCATGTTGAGCTGCTTCTTCCACGATCAAGTCTGGATCATGAACGTGTTTCCGAAGTTGAGATATATGAAATACATCATGAACTCCAGGCAACCAATCAGGCAATTTAACCCTATAAGCGAGAGTTCTGATCCGTTCCAGAATAGGAAACGGACCAATGAATTTGGGCGCCAACTTTCCAGTTTTACCGAACCGGATAACTCCTCTCATCGGCGATACTTTCAAATATACATAGTCGCCAACAGCAAAGGATATATCTCTTCTTCTCCTATCGGCATAGCTCTTTTGTCGGCTTTGAGCGGCGAGTAATCGCTTCTTGATAAAATCGACTTTGTCGGCAGCTTCTCGAATCATATCAGGACCCAACACAAGTCTATTTCCAGGCTCGACCCAACAAGCAGGAGATCGGCACGGTCTACCGTACAATGCTTCGAATGGCGACATTGTCAGGCTCGCCTGGTAACTGTTGTTATATGAGAATTTAGCCAAATGCAGATGGTCTTCCCATGATCCACCGAAATTTATAACACAAGCCCGCAATAGATCTTCTAAAATACGATTTACCCTCTCAGTCTGACCGTTTGTCTGAGGATGATAAGCGGTGCTTAAGTTCAACTTCGTTCCTAGCTCGACTTGAAATGCTTCCCTGAATTTGCTAGTGAATATTGTATCTCTATCACTGACTATACTGAGCGGCACTCCATGTAGTCTAACTATTTCCCTGAAGTATATCTGCGCCAAACTCTGAGCGGTTCTATTTGATCTGACAGGTATGAAATGGGCGGTCTTCGTGAAGCGATCTACGATCACCCAAATACTGTCATTCCTTTTTCTAGTTCTGGGCAGACCATCAATGAAATCCATAGAAATATGTTCCCACTTCCAACCAGGAACTTCTAGCGGTTGTAATAATCCAGCTAGTTTCTGTTGGTCGCTCTTGACTAGTTGGCAAGTAGGGCATCGGCTAACATATAAAGAGATGTCCCTCTTCATCGACTTCCACCAGAAAGTGCGTTTGATGTCATTATACATTTTGCTTACCCCCGGATGGATACCAAGTTTTGACTTATGGCATTCATCCAGTACTTCCTTTCGAAGCTCAGGAATGTTAGGGACACAGATTCGACCTTTGAGCCTTAGAATCCCATCATTATCAACTTGAAAACTCGAGGGTTCGCCTTGTTGAATTATCTCTATGATCTTCTGAATGAAGTGATTATCCTCCTGAAGAGCAGATATTTTATCTATCAATGAAGTCGTGATAATAAAACTGGCGATCATCTCATTCTTTCGGCTTAACGCATCGGCCACGACATTGGCTTTTCCTGGAGTATATATAATTTCAAAGTCATATGCTGCAAGAAACTCTAGCCAACGTTGCTGCCTCAGATTCAGGTCCTTCTGAGTGAACAGGTACTTTAACGACTGGTGATCTGTAAACAGTTCAAATCTCTCACCCAGAAGATAGTGTCTCCAGATTTTCAAAGAGAACACAATAGCCAATAACTCAAGATCATGAGTTACGTAGTTCTTTTCGTGCGGCTTCAGTTGGCGGCTAGCATAAGCAATCACTTGGCCCCTTTGCATTAACACTGCGCCAAGGCCTTCTCTAGAAGCATCAGTCCAGACTTTCAAATCCTGGTTGCCATCTATGATGGTTAGCACTGGAGCAGTGGTTAATCTCAACTTTAGCTCTTCAAAAGCCTCCTCACTTTCTGGAGTCCATTTGAATTTAGAATTCTTCTTCGTAAGCTTTGTTAAATGACCAGATATCTTCGAAAAGTTTTTAAAGAACTTCCGGTAATAGCTAGCGAATCCGAGAAAACTGCGGACTTCAGTGGGAGTACAGGGCTGTTTCCAATTCTGAATAGCTGTGATTTTGCTTGGATCCACAGCGATTCCGTCTTTCGATACGACGTGGCCTAGAAATTTCACTTCATCTTGTCAGAATATACATTTGGAAAACTTTGCCTTCAATACATTCCTTCTCAGAATTTCTAGAACTTGTTCCAGATGCTTTTCATGTTCGGCTTTTGATTTAGAGAAGATTAAAATATCGTCAATAAAAACCAGAACAAATTTATTCAATACTCCTCTGAACACTCTATTCATCAGATCGACGAAGTAAGCAGGAGCGTTACATAAGCCGAACGGCATTACTAACCACTCATTGAATAAGTCGGGACCTCTGAATGCTGTCATTGGAACACACTCTTTGGCAATTCGAAGTTGATGGAAGCCTGTAGCTAGGTCCATTCGTGAAAATACTTGTGCTCCATTTAATCGATCTAACAAATCATCAATCCGCGGCAATGGATATTTGTTCTTTATTGTCTGTTTGTTCAGATCACGATAATCCACACATAAACGTAGAGTACCGTCAGATTTTGGGACAAACACCACTGCTGCTCCCCAATCAGAGAAACTAGGCCTGATTAGACCTTTCCATACTAGCTATCGTGTTTGATTGTCTAATTCCTCTTTCTCTTTCAAGGACATTCTTCGAATAGCGTGAACTACCGGCCTTGCATTCGGAATCAAAGCAATCTTGAAATCTATTTCTCTCTGTGGAGGTAAGCGAACAACTTCCTCAAACACATCCGCATAATTCTTGACGACAGGAATATCTTTCACTAGATCGGGAATATTCTCTGTGATTTCGGGGATATTTTCCATTTGGGCTGGAGAAACATTTAGAGCTGCCCAGTAGTCTTTTCTATTAGCATTCTGACCTTCACAGGGAATGGTTATATAATCACCTGATTTAATCTTCGCCTTTACGACTCTGTCAGCGCATTTGACTTCAGCTTCATATTTGGTCAACCAGTCTAACCCCAAGATAAGATCAAACTCTTTAAAATTCATGACGACTGCGATGGTAGGAAACCGATATCGAGAGAAAGAAACCGGCACTCCACAAATCCAACTGAGATCAATGGAACCCCCAACCGGATTCTGGACAGTCATTGGTTCCTTGAGCTTTTTCAAATTCAAATCCAGTTTCTTAGCTGCATCTTTGGCAATGAAGCTTCGTGACGCGCCTGTGTCAAACAGTACTTTAACTGGAATATTTTTGACAGTAAGCGTTCCTTCTAAAACATCGGCCCTTTCCTGACTAGCTAAGGGCACAGAAGTTTCCGCTACTTCATTTACCTGAGCTTCTTTGGTTGTTTTTAACAGCCGGCACTCTTGTTTTACATGACCAAACCGATGACATTGATTGCACCTTTTCTTTCCTTGAAAATCCTTCTTGGATTTAGATCCACTCTTTCTTCGTTCGTTCCAAGATTTGCAACTTATCACCAAATGTCATTTTCTATTGCAGCTTGAGCACGTGGCGGTCGTTATTCGTTCGTTCCCAGATTCAGACCTTTTTCTCTTGGCACTGGGCTTCTTATTGACCTCAGACCTCGTACTGGCTTCAGGAATATCAGTTCCCGACTCTTCTTTGTCACTACAACAGACTTCTTCTTCGTCGCGCAACATTCCTTTCTTATGAAGATCTTCATACTGATAAGCCATATAAATCATTTCAGAAAAAGGAAGCTTCACATTCCTCAGTACACTATTCTGATATCTCCTCTACAGGCCATGAATAAATCTCAAATTTTTCCTCTTTGGGTCTTTAATCATATGAGGAGCAAAATGAGAGAGTTCATTGAATTTCTTATGATATTCTGGGATGGTCATATCACCTTGCATCAGATAAGAAAATTCGTCACATAATCTCTCGGTTGCTTCGAGAGGAGTAAATCTTTCTAAGAAAATCACTTTGAATCTGTCCCAGGTGATATCACCTTCTGGATTATCTTTAATAACCGAATCCCACCAAAACAAAGCTTCTTCTTTGAGCGCCCAAGACGCCAGTAATCTTTTCTGATCGTCTCTCAGCTTTAAACCCTCAAAGATTTTCTCTGCAGAACGAATCCAAGCTTGTGTTTCCATAATGGACTCCTAGCCTAAGAATGGCGATCCACCAAGATTTCGAAATCTCTTGAATAGAACTTCTATATCGGATTCTGGCGGCGGGAGCACAACTGGCTCATTAGCTGGTCGAGCCATACGATTATTTCTTCTATTCCTGTCACTCATTTTCTAGTACGTCTGCAATTAGCAGACAAAGTGTCAGGTCAACAGAAAAGATATTTGAAAATATCGAGACAAATACTTGAATGTAAATGTGTCTATCGAGGTGTAATTTCATTCTGCTTTACTCATACTAGGATATTACTGATCCTATCTGTATAGAGTTACCCATCCTAGAACACTACTGGTTCTATTTCCGACGAGTTTGTTCAAATGTCATATTCCAGAACTAAGCTTAACCTAAGCTCTGATACCACGTTGAGACGACCCCAAACCCCGTACTGACGGTGGCAAGGGTAATCCGTGGAATATAACACAGAAACAGATAATAGCAGAACAGAAATAAATAAATACACCAGATAATGAACAAAACAATATACTGGATAAAAGTAATCATCGGAGTTACACAGTATACATGATCATACTTAGCACAAATACAGTTCAGCTATACATAAATGTCTACAGTGGAAAACAAACAAAATATGTACAATAGGAGCTGAACAGCATAAAAAGAGATAAATGATAGAATCCATCTTCAGCTCCAGCTATCCAGAAAGAACCAGCTAAACCTGAATACAAGGCTGCCCATGTAGAAAAAGGGGCACCTGAGTTTGAAAGTGAAGCAAACTACGAGTCAGTCATGGGACTGGTATGAGAAATCTACTCAACACATATATAATTTGGCTAATCACAGGACCACGCCACTTTCGTGGAACGGGCTTACTCCATTGGATTGCCAGTGCTTTAAAAAAACAAATCTTTCTTTTAAACAACGCCATGTATTTTATAAAAATGAAGCCATTATAAGACTCAGTTCCCATCACACAATGCAACGCAAACCGGAGGATAGAGATTTTACCTTATAACGGCCAAGATATGCTTGATACGAATAAAACAAAGGCATTTGATATTATTGCTAGTGTTTATATGTTTTGAAAACAATTTCAAATCATAACTATCAATCATAGACGACATTAATGCCCCATACCACTATGTCGCCATATATAGGTATACAATCAAAATCGCACGATGTCGTATTTGGAAATTGGATTTCCGTCATGAACCAAGGCAAAAGATAGTCCTTACCGAATTCGAGACGCTTTAGCCCGCCCCTCAGGCACAGCCGCAACCGTACCTTGGATCGTCAGGGCCGGTCCACACGAAGTGGATTATAATGCCTGAACAATGCGTTTCTCCACCCTTTGGGGTGTAAATGAGCCAACGAATGACTCCGTCGGACCCGGATCGTCCGATCAAACCGAGGCGCCTCGCAACAGCAACAACCACATAGGTGAAAAGTATATAAATGTCAGGGCTGGTAGGTCACTGACACCACCCTAGCTAGAAAGAAAACGCACGTCCACCCTGAGGTCCTGCTCCCGTTTCTGGTTCATACCCGGGTGTGAGGCTCGCGATTTCACGTTATACACAAAGCTACGCCACACAGGCGGTGCTTTGGTCATCACCACAAGACTTTGCTTTTCAACAGAAGCCCTGATCACTGCATCTTAGCATGCCACACAGGTAGTTCATGCCATGCGACTGATGTCCATCGATATACAAACTCTGAGCTCGTGCGTTTCAGAGAAGGGCGTTAAGCAAAAGAATAAATCCTCCACCGCCAAATAGATGTATATTTAATAGAGATCAATCAACACAGAATAAAATCCAATGTCAGACACACAGTCCATTTACAAGTCCGTTCTGGGTCTGAACGAAACCGAAGGCACTAAATACCTCGCAAACCCATCGATCACCACGTACGTCTGGACGATCACCACTCATTATCCATATTTCGGGATGCCTCCCAATCAGGACCTCGGTTACCATCCGAACGAGGTGAAGATCTCCGGTCTTCGACCACCGTCTTCATTTTCGAATTTCAATCGTCGGTCAATTATTCGAAATGAGAATTAACTCGGCATTTTCAAATAATTCACGTATATTTAGAATTTCAAATCAATTTATTTCAATGGTTAAATCACTCGACAACACCAATTTTGTTCTTTAATGTAATTTTCACACCAAACACTCTCAACCATCAAATACCACATAAATCGAGCAAATTCAGTTTATTTCCATTCCATATCGTTTATGATATTTTATAACGATTTATCGCTATTTTTATTTATTTTAAAATAGCCTATTTATTCAAAACGACGCTTTGGGCCATAACGCGGCCGTGGCGCTGTTTTTCTTCAGATTTGATTTACACATATCTGAAAATCTAACCGTTGGATCTTCACAAAATTTACATCATTAGAAAGGTCTTTTCAAAACGAATCCAACGGTTCTAGTTTTGGGGAAATCCGACGGTCGGATCTCCCGGTACAATCGTTTGAAGTTTCGATTTCTAAATACGAACTGCGGCGTCGTTATTCGATTAAATATAATTATATATATATATAATCATTTCTGGCGTTGTTTTACTTTAGATTTGAATTAAACATTCCAGACAATCCAACCATTGGATTTTTACAAGGTTGGTGCCGTTGGAAAGATATTTCCAAGGCGAACCAGACGGTTGCGGTTTCGGGAAAATCCAATGGTCGGATTTCCCGTACTAGTTGTTTGAAATCACGGTTTCAAAACGTGAACTGCACGGCCACGTTTCGTTTTAATTTTATTTATATTTATATATTTATATAAATATAGTTCATTCAACAATTTCAATATCATTTTTACTTCAAATATTTCACTAACGCCTTAAAATTTTGGAAAATTTCGCCATAACCTCCTTTGTACGGGAGGGGCTGGGAAAATTCCCAAATAACCACACGGGCGTCTCATGTCGAAGAGAAAAAGAAAAAGCCAAGCGGCTAGCCAACAGGCTCATAAAATCATCACCCAAACAAAACAGTAAATGTGTACCTATTTGTCGGGCACGAAATTTTATTCCTTTTCTCTAGCCCCTTTGCTATAACCTGTTCAATAATTATGCATGTACATATATACAGTTCTTATCATTTATCATTTTCCATTCAACTTCATATTTGATTCCTTTTGGTTCAAAAACACCATTTATTATAATGTTGCATGTATAGGCAAAAATCATATCATTAGTTAATTAATGAATATTTCAACTCATATATGTTTATTTGAACGAGTGGCTACTTTTAACACTTCACATTTCAACGATTCATGTATATAATAAAAATGAGATTTTTATTGTAAAACAATTCATTTCATAACACTATTATTCTATATAGTTCATATAGGTGATAAAAATAGGATTTTTCTTACAAAACAATTTCTTTTAAATAACGAGATTATTTTTCATATTCCATATACTTAATAAAGGGTGATTTTTGTTATGAAACAATTTATTTCAAAATATGAATACCATTCAACACATGAATTTCTAATCAACGAATGAATATCGATTCAACACATGAAGGTTTTCTATGGTTTCTATATATAGATAAAAATGTGATTTTTATATTTAAAACGCAAATACCATTCAACACATGAATTTCTAATCAACGAATGAATATCGATTCAACACATGAAGGTTTTCTATAGTTTCTATATATAGATAAAAATGTGATTTTTATATCTAAAACGCGAATACCATTCAACACATGAATTTCTAATCAACGAATGAATATCGATTCAACACATGAAGGTTTTCTATAGTTTCTATATATAGATAAAAATGTGATTTTTATATTTAAAACGCGAATACCATTCAACACATGAATTTCTAATCAACGAATGAATATAGATTCAACACGTGAAGGTTTTCTATTCAATGAATAAATATAGTTCCAACAAATGGAAATAATTCAAACACATGAATATTATTCAAAATTTCGGCAGCATAACGGCAGGGTAGTTAAATCGGGACCGTCCCTAGTACGGCTCCTCGCTCTACCTTAAAACCTCGCGGTTTTTGACAATGGGGATCATGCATCTAGTTCGCACGCATGCGGCATGTATATATTTATTTCATTTCCACAAACTAATCCTATGTGGTTTCAACCAAATATTTCTCAACCACAAACGGGTATTTTTCAACCACAATCAATCAATATCAACCACAAGCAATCCCAAACAACCATTCGCTATCAATCAATTCTCACACCAATCACAACCAATAAATATCGTCCATGGTTTGTGGACGAGGGGCGTATATATATATATATATATATATATATATATATATATATATATAGCAATTCACTTTTATTTCAACACATATATAATTTTTACAACGCATATACAACTTATACATCGAACGTACAACTTATACAACGCTTATACATGAGGTGTACAACGCTTATATAACTCATACATCGACTATATAATTTATACATCGTCGTTTTCCATATTGTTTATAATTTAGAAATCTCACATTGGGTTCCACTCCACCAAAAATAGCAGAAGGCTCAGAAAAATATGCGGTCTCTTCTAAAATGTAGAAGGCGTCAACATGGTCACGATGTTTCCTGTTTCGTCGAATTTCGTTAACACAGCAAAAAGATATGATTTTTCAAAGTTTGCAACGGTTTTAAACTGTTAAAATCAGTTTTAAATTAAAACAGCCGATACCTTTCAAAACTGTTCGAAACTAGGTTTCTATTTTTCGATCAATCCGTGCAATGGTTCCACGATCGGGTTGCGCAGGGTCGAAGAGCTACGTGAGGCGCACGTGCGCCAGGAAGGGGGCCCACTTCGGTGGCTTCTGGTGACGGCGGCGGCGAAGTGAAGGCGGCGACTTCTCGGCGTCCGTTCTCCCAAAATACACAATGAAAAAATCGAAACTAGGTATGGATGGGAAGAGGGAGGAGATTACTCTAAAAAGTTCAATTGGAGGGAGGTCCATCGAGGCGTGGTTTCGTCGGAAAATGGACGAGAAGATTTGAACGCTGGCCGCCGTTCGTCGCTGAGGATATCGGGTTTTTTTTTTAATGAAATAAAAAATCCTATTGGCCGATGTTATATTAAATTCAAAAATTGGGGTTTTCTTGGACGAACTCGAAATCAAACCCAACGATTGTCGTCCCTAGCGTTTTACCCCCATTCCGAACACAATGGGATATGTTTCGTAGGCCCATTCAACTGTTTCAGTCAGTTTTCCTTCAAATCAAAATATATAACATTCAATATTCGATTTGAACGTACATTTCAATTTGCCAGGGCCATAAACTGATTCGAAACATTACAGAAAAATAAATCTAGCTATGTTTTGACGATACGGTCTCAACAAAACTAGTTTCGTCGAATTCTGAGACTGTTTGCAAAAAGGCCCATTTTTGGTCGATCCAATTTAACTGTAATTGACCAAAACACATTTTCCTTTGCCACGCTCACATACTAGCTTCAAAAATTATGATATTTGGAACCTAGCAATAACTTCACATCCCGGATCCAAAAAAAGTGGTTTCGTCGAATTCTGAGGTCGTATGCAAAATGGCCATTTTCACGGGCTATATAAATTCCAAATCAACCCTTTCGAAAATTCATTCGGCCGTAACTTTTGCTTTCCGCTATGAAAATTCGATTTTTCAGATTCTTTAGAAAGGTATTCACTAACAGATTTAAATATTTTTGGTTTCACTAAAATCCGTTTTGTTTTGCACCCGATACAGTCCGACAAAGTTTGAATTCAATTTTTGAAACCCCAGCGCCATTTCAGGCCTTGTTTATAATTAAAATTAATTATATTCGTTTTCCATTGTCGAATCAACTCAATTTTCATTGCCATTATTTAAAATATTTATTTTAAATATTTAAAATCCATTATTTTAGCCAATTTAAAAATTTTAAATTGGTTCCGATTTTCTGGGTCGTTACAACTTATACATTGTTTCAATATTATACTTAGACATTAAATTATACTTTAGATTTTAATTTTAAACTTTATAATCATAATTTAATACTATTATAATTTTTATTTTTGCATTTCAAGTTTAATATATTTGATTACATATAGTTTTAATATGAAAATGTTATGTTCTGATTTAGATTATTTTTTTAATAAGTTTTATTATGATATATATAGTTTTAATACATAAACATTATGTTTTTATTTGAATTCTTTTTAAATATTTTTAATAAGTTTTCTTAAGTTTTACTATGATTAATGTATATATTTACTATGTCAAAATAGTTTTACAAAGATTCATGCTATAGCATATAAGTTTATATTTGCAAAATAATTTCAAATAAACTAGTTTTAAGTTTTACGTAACATATATCGAAATGTGGTCATTATTTTTCAGCATATAATAAAACAAATTAAAAATTAAAATAGTGTCTATGCGCAATACCTTTCGCTATCAGGTATATCTCTTTACTTTTACAAAATACCCTTTATCTAACTCTCATAATATTTTTCTTCACTCTCTTTTCTCTTCTACTAAAAATATAAATTTTATAAACATATTCTATCAATTTTCAAACAAAATCAAGTAATTTCATCTCCAATTTGATTCTACGTCAAAGTCTCTTCAATTTTACTAAGACAAAAGTTCAAACCAAAGTTATAGGAGAAATTGTAATCAAGATTGAAAGATCCAAATCCGTATTTATTGTATAAACAACTCAAAAACCAATATGGGCATGACTAGGTTAGCCCTGATTCTAGTTGAGTTTGATTGTGCCTAGTAATAAGCAATTGAAAGTGACTTAATTTTCCCAGAAATCAAGTTGGTTAAGGATCCGTGGCATGCATATTATATTGACCTGCCAGAGATCTAAGTTCTAGATGGCATCTCCTCGTGGCCTTGAAATCAAGGAGTGTAATTTTTGTTATTGATTGAAGATTATATGCAATGCAAAACCGGATGTTAGTAACTCCAAACTAGTATAAAAATCCCGATGTGTTCTTTCCTTTACTACACTAATTTTTCTAGCATTTTTATTTACTTATTTGATTCTATAATCATTATATATATGTACATATAATTATATTGCAAAATATTTCTACAAAGTCCATAAATTCAAGAAAACACTATTCACCCCCTCCACCTTAAGTTCCTTAATCCGCATCACTTTCACTAGTATCTTGGACTATGAGGTAATCGAGTTCGTAGCTGACTGAGGGGCATAGATTCGAGTACTGAGGAAACTAGAACTTAGTGTATTCCTACAACATGGGTTAGTTGTACAGGTATCGTATATCATATGCATTGAGTGACTGATTGTGAAGATGGATGATGGATGCTATATTTATTTAATCATTCATTACCTTTGTGGCGTCGTGCAATGTGGATTATCAACGACTGGACTTCTTAACACATGTAGTATTCTAACGTAGAATACACACAAGATGATTGTCATAGAATAGTATATATTTTGTATGTGCTAACCTTGCAGGTGTAGGGACCAGTTAGGTATCATTCTCCTTACAATCAATGCCTAGGACTATTATGACTTTTTTAGTATTTTAAGATTTATTTACAACTCACACTAGACTATTGTCTGACCGATGGTTTTATGTTTACTCTTATTACTTTAGGCACTCGTCGGCGATGCTGGTGAGTAGGCCAGGTAATAAGTTTAAGAATCATTTGGAGCTTCACGGGTGGATTGGTCGGAGATGGCATCCTCTTATATTTACACCTGTACTGCTATTTATTCCTCTTTATGACACTGTGGAGACATGACAATGTTGACTATTTGTTATTAGAGAAAGTTTATTAGTTGAGTTTATTTATCTCTTGAATAAACTCTATTACTATTCTAATTAACTGTATGAGCCTATGTACTCTGATTATGTGGTTTATAAATTCATTATTGTCTCACTTGTTTAATGGTTGCGATTATTGTTATATGTTATTCGATGTGTTATGAGATATATGACATGCTCAATGATAATGCATTATGTTCTTCTATCTCCTTTTTTCCTTTATTTCCCTCTCTTACTTTTTATTTCTCTTTTTTTATTCCACATTTTCCTCTGTTGACCGCTCTACATCGATCGGGTGCTTGTACAATGTACTTTTGGGTTATATGAGCACCAATGGTATAGGATAGTCATTACATCGATCATGTATTCGTAGGGTGATCAATTAGCCAGAATTGCTTAGTTAAAACACCCCACAACCCTTAAAATCATTCATATAAGGATGCGCTAAGGTTTATGAAGCACTTAGGTATAAAATAACAACACATAGACTGAAATTCACAAGACAGAAATATAAAACAGAACGGAAGTTCTAAAACAACATTTAATAAGGAAAATCAAATCATGGTGGTTATTATGTTTCCAAAGTACCGAATAGTCATCAACGTAAAACCGAAGACACTACCTCACGGAAAACCATAATATTAGAGAACACAAGTAAAACCATCCCACACAATGTCAACACAACAATCAGAAAATGAGAAGTGAACCATTGCATGAGTTTGAAATGAGTTTGAATCCAACTGAACTGAACAATTAATAATCACTACTAAGACTCTGCACCTTGCTAACCTAAGTAGAAAGGAAGGGAGAATGAGAAAACAAACTAAGTCAGACATACGTCTGGCGAGTTCTAGTAATTTCTAGCATAAGCATAAATTAAGGAAGCATTTGATAGATGAACAGTTCAAAGGACATGTGACGTGAAGGTATAGAGGCAGTAATAGAGGCAGTAAACAAAGTTAAGCACAAATAAAGATTGGCTTCCTGTTCATATCCAAGACTGCTACACCAACTTAACAAAGATATAATAATTAAGATTTGACTAAGTTTTACCCGTCGATCGGCTCTTATAACCACAATTGATAACCTATGCCAGCTATGGAACTCAAGGTTGTCAAGCCCGAGCCCATCAACTAAAATGACATAGCCGGCGATTTAGCGACTTATTTTCCCTAATCATCACGATTCATGTCATTGTCATGTCGGAACGCTTATATGGATCATGTGTATCTAATTAAGCAAGTATAACTACTTTAAAAGCTAGAAATGCAAAAATAAGTAAAGTAAAGACAATCACACTAGTGTTTTATCTTGGTTCGGACCTCCCGTCCTACATCCGGTCTCAAAGCTACTCTTTGGCTATCTAACAATTAAAAATAGCCCTCCCTTTTCCCTGGAGGAACAGGCATACATAAGTGTAGTTTCCTTTGACAAGCTTGTGATCTATACAACACTGATTTTGACTGAATGCTTAAAAACTTCTCCTATGATATCCTTAAGTAGATATAAGATTTTATGTGCTTTTGCATATAAAAGAATTAGTATGCTTTTGAGTAATAAATAGATTGCAAGAGAGTATAAAAAGTATAAGAAAGATTCTGTGAGTAAACTCTTTTATTTTCAATCTATATATAAAGATTGAAGAGATTTATTGAAAAGATATTGCTTTTAGAATGAAAACTCTTCAATTGAATAGTTATAACCATTGATAAGTAGAAACTAGGATTTAAAGAAATAGATATGACTTTTGAATTTGGAAAAAAAAAACTCTTAGGAAAATAGGTTGTCATCAGGACAGATGTCTAACCCATATTGAGAACAGACGTATGTTCTTACTCTGTAAATTTTCCCGAAGTCAATGACAGACGTCTGTCCTTAAAGGTCAGATGTCTGTACTGAGTATGAAAATTTTTCGGAGTATGTAGACAGATGCATGATCTTGTTATACATACGTCTGACATATACACAGACCTATTTTCTAATAAACTTATTCAAAATATGTCTAACCCAGGAGATTGTACATTTTATTTCTATTATTATACAAAGTACTATCTTACTATGAAGATCTTGTTCATACTCCTTGTGTATGTCTTCAAATCTTCGATGATATTTATGCATATGTATATCTCCTGCAAAGAAAGGTAGTGTATATATATGTTGTATATTATGGTTGTATAGTTGTTGTCATTAAAATCATGAATCGAAGGATTTAACTTTCTCCACATTTTGATGATGAAAAATATACAATCGCAGAGTACTCCTCCTAAATTAGTGATATCTCCCCCTTTGACGTTATCAAAAAGCATAATAGATAATTATAGAGAAAACCAAATCAAGAAACAACATTACACTACACACAAATGTCATAGAGTTATTACAAATTAAATATTTCAAACCATCGAATTAAAGTTGTTTGAAGATAAAACGGATAAAGTTATAAATTTTTCATTAGAATGATTGCTTAGGAACCGACGAAGTAACCCCATAAGTCAGAAGATTGATCATCATAAGCGTAGTTCGGCCATTGAGACTCATCATGATATTCGAATTTTTCTTGAATTGACAAGCTTTCAAATGACTGATAATGACTGTAATGGGGTGCATCCTCCGCAGGCCATGAATTTTCTTCTTCCTCCTTTTCTTATTATTACGCGGGTATAGGGACCTTTGGTTCCTTCCCGGGTGCATGCTCCTCAAATTGTTCCATAGTTGTACTCGGACCCGATGGAAATTAATGACTAGTAGTTGGAGGCCGAGGTGGTATTGTTGGAGAATTGGAGGAAGATCTTGATGACAAACGACCACGGACTTTAAATATGATCTTTCCAAGAGTAGAAACAACTTTGTCAAGAGTCCACTCAACTTTGGTCATTCGTGTAGAAAATGAACGTTCTAAACTATTAGCTTTCTTTCCTAAAATGTTTTGGTTAATAGATAAAAGCTATTGATTTTAAAGGGTAACATCATGAATATTTTCTCTTATTTCCACTGCAACTCGAGCTTCTTGAATTTCCGAATCGGAATAGTATCCAGTAGATTCAATTAGTTTAAAAGAAGCTGAAGGTTGGCGTTGTCTTCCTCCCCGTCGTCGTTGTTGTTGTTGTAAAAGAGGTTGTGACTATGCCTTTGTAACCAATCTTCAAAAGACATAATATTGGTGGTGACTTGGTAAGATGCATGAGTGACACAAAATGAATTCGGCTTTCTAACATCAAGTTCTTCATATTTAGATAGATATAAAGTGATTCCTAGAGACGTAAGAATCCTTGTAATATATGGTGCATACGGAATAATCCATTTTGTAGGTGTTCAAAAACTCTTGATCTGTTGAAAAATGTGTTAATCCCAATTTGCATTTGTGTTTCCGAATATGGCGTATAATGTTTTATGATCATGATCATAACCTAGTTCATGACTTCTACGCCTTGAAGTAATAGTATTAATTAGAATTTGATTGTGTAGACGTGCTCTTGGACAAAAATAAAGAGGAGCCATTTTAGGGAATTCACCTTCCCAAATAAGATGAGTAATGGGGTCCTTTGGCTTAATATGCATATCCAGAATGTCTTGTAATCGTGTTGCACGGTAAGAGCATTGCAAAATTTGACCACGTATCTCAATATTGAATTTTACAATGTGACCATAAACACTTGACCAAATCCATTTATCAAGATCGGTAGGGTTCCAAACATGGATCAAATAAAGATTAATAAAGAACAAATCAATTGCTAACGGGTCTATGACATCTTTGTTGGATTCACACTCAATTAAATTCCCAATTTCAGCATTGATAACCAGATCTTGAATGTCGTTTTTTCTTAAAGGAAGTAAAGAGTAAAAAGGACCTATGTGAATGTTCTTTTTCTTTAATTTCTTGAGTCGGTTTTTTCCATCACTTTCAAACATCCAATATTTGCTTTGATCTTCGGATGCAATTCTCACTTCAATCTCGGATGATTATGCTTGCTGGATTATCTTCTTGTGCTTGTAACATGGTTTCTAAGGAGCCATGGTTGTAAAATTGAATTTAAATTTGATTTGGGAATTTAGAGTTTGGAAGGGAGATTGGGTTGATGTAAAATGTAAAAGTGAAAAGTCAACTTGGAGCAGAAGAGACGGATAAAAAGTGGAATTTCTAACCAAATAGACATTCGAGCATATATAACAGATGTCTGTGGTTTCAGGGATTTATTTCTCGAACATTCTAACAGCCGTTTGTTTATTTTTATCAGATGTATCTGCTTATAAAGGAATTTCCTGAACATTTGAACAGATGTCTAGTTTTCTGACGACAGACATCTATTGTTACATGAACATTAAATCTGAGGGCTTTATCGGACATCTAGAAATTAAACAGTCGTCTATGTTGAAAGAATATGATTTTTTACTTTTATTTTCTTTGGTTACAAAAAGACATTTGTTAATTTTTTACAAACGTCTGTTATTTTTGTCATTTTCAAATTTTTTGATAATCAAGCCGGAACAAATTTTATTTATATAGTATTCGATACCAAAGATTATTAAAAAAAATACTTACAACATACAATGTATACGTATACTAGATTTACATTGATGATTCATTTGAACGATCGGAGTTTTCATCATATGAGTTTCATTTGTTTTGAATGACTGGTTTTAATGGCGAATGTTCAGGACCTCTAGGGCTCTGATGAGATGTTCCTTCTTATTGCCAGAGATTTCCAGGTGTAATATCATAAGGAGAAGTAGTGTCAATAGGGAAATTTGTTGTGGATGCAATTTTTTTTGGTGAATGTCCGTAAATCAGAAATAAGCTTTTCTTCGAAAAACCATAGATGCATTCCTTGTCCTCTTTGTTTATAATACATTTCATGTTCTTTCTTTTTGGTAATGTTGTATTTCATCCAACTTTCATGAACAGAGCTGTGAGTAGCTGGAGACTTATCGCTCTTAAGTTTCTTAAGTAAGGGTGAAAGACTACATCGATTTCTGGGAGAAGAAGCTGGAGTTATTGGAGCAGGAGATGTTGGATTTGTGTTAGATAAGGGTGAAGTCAATATAAATGAAGAAGAAATTTTGTGAGAAAACATTATTTGAATAATTATATTTTTCAAGTAATTAAGAATATCTCAGTTTACACATAAATATAGTAAGTTGTTTACTATAAATACAGGACGTTTTTGTGTGCTGTGAAAGTTTAATATAATTTTAACCGTCTGAGTGTAAATATGTTGTGGAGAAAAGTTAGCTTATACATTGATTATATAATCATTTATTACTTAAAAATTTGTATTGTAGTATGTAACTTTTCTAATAAAGATTTTTATAATTCAGATAACGAGCATATCCCTAATTCTTTATATAATTTAATAATGGTGGTTTCACATAATGGTTTTGTAAATATATCTTTAATTTGTTTTTTAGTTTTAACAAATTCGAATGTTATGTTTCCTTTTTCAACATTATCTCGAAGAAAATGGTGTCGAATATTGATATTCTTTGTTCGAGAGTGATTTATCGGATTTTTTGATAAATTAATTGCATTCGTATTATCACAATATATTGATGAGTTTAGTAGTTGTTTCCCATAATATTTTAGAGTTTGTTGCATATGGATTGATTGAGCACATGCTAATGTAGCAGAAATGAATTCTGCTTCACATGTAGAAAGTGAAAATAATTTTGTTTTTTTACTAAACCATGAGACTAGAGATTGGACAAAAAAATGACAAGTGCCCCTAGTGCTTTTTCTATCTGTTTTGCAACCTCCAAAATCATTATCACTGCATAATACTAATTCAAAAGTTGCCTTTGGGATAGAAAAGGCCGTAATACCTGATATTGGTTAAAGATCGAAAAAATCGTTTTACTACTCTATAGTGAGATTCTTTTGGTTGTGATTGAAACCATGCACACATGCAAACACTCATAATAATATTAGGTCTACTTGTTGTTAGATGTAGTAAGGAACCTATAATGTTATGATATAATTTTTGATCAAAATCTTTTCTGTTTTCATCTTTATCTAAATGAATCCTCATGCTCAATGGAGTAGGTCCAGCTGTCTTTTTCATTCCGAAACATTTTAGAAGATCATGACAATATTTTTCTTGATTTATAAAAATGTCTTTTTTAACTTTTTAATTTGTAGTCCTAGAAAGAAATTTAGTTCTCCCATATGAAACATTTCAATTTCATTTTTCATAATAGTTAAAAATTCGTTACATAAATTTTCATTTTTTGATCCAAAAATTATATCATCAACATATATTTGAACAATTAAGAAACCGCTTTGAATTCTTATTATAAAGAGTGTTATATCAACTTTACCAACTTTAAAACCAGAATAAATTAAGTGAGATTTTAACCTATCATACCTAGCATGAGGTTCTTGTTTTAAACCATATAACGCTTTCTTTAATTTATATACATGTTCTGGAAATTGTTCATGTAGAAATAAGGGCGGATTTCTACATAGACTTGTTCCTTTATAAAACCATAAAGAAAAGCTCTTTTAACATCCATTTGAAAAATTTTTATATTGAGATGACATGAAAAAACAAGTAATGTATGAATTGCCTCAAGTCGAGCTACAGAAGCAAAAAATTCTTCGTAATCAATTCCCTTTTCTTGGTTATAACCTTTAGGTACCAATCTAGCTTTATTTCAAATGATGATCTGCTTCCTTGTTATAGACCCATTTTGTTCCAATTACTGGTTGATCCAAAGATTGTGGAACAAGTCCCCGAAAAACATTTCTTTCGAATTGATGTAATTCTTCTTGCATTGCTATAATCCATGACTCATTGTTTGCTACTTCTTTATAATTTTTTGGTTTTACTATTGAAATGAATGCATATGACTCATTTATTTAGTTGATTTCGAGCAGATACTCTTGAATTCAGATCTCCAATGATGTTATTTAAGGGATTATCTTTTAAATTACAAGGAGTTGATCTTAACGAGTTTATTGACTCATTATTTGAAACTATATTATTTTCAGTAGATAGTATTACAACATCTTCCTCATCATTGTTTTTATTAGTCGAAAAGTTTTCATCAAATGAAACAGGTAAAATTTCTTCTATAGTGTTTGTTTGTTTATTAAAATTCTATACGCTTTACTTTGATCTAAATAACCGATAGATATTCCTTCATCGGATTTTAGATCAAATTCCCTTAGATTATCTTTTGCGTTCAGGATAAACATTTTGAACCAAAAGTTCTAAAATGTGACGATCCGAAAATCCCCGCCTCTGAATCGATCGTAAGCCATAATGGTCCGATCCAAATAGCTGAAATCCTCGAACCGTTATTGGATACAATGCATTAGAACAAAAACAAGAAAGAACATTTCATTGCTATTACAACAATTTTACACCAGATAATATAATATAATAGAGTACACATAATTGATACATAGCGGAAAAATATCAAAGAATAGTAAACTACAATACAATGGAAACATAAATATATTTAGTGGAAGACTATCGGAATAATCCAGAATATAGCTCTAGCCATAATCCTGGATCCTACTTTGAAAATATCTGCAAAACCAAAACTACTTGCTGCCCGTGTTGTAAATATGAATACCCAGAGTTTTGGTCCAAATCAAGAAACTCCAGGTCAGTTATGGGACTGGTATGAGAACCAAAAACAGTTATACTTTATTTTAAAGTTGGGTAAATCACAGGACCAAGCTGTATAACACGGAACAAGTTTTCTCCACATGAATACCAGTCATAAAAACTCGTAATGATTTTAGGAAAATGAAGCTATTATAAGACTCAAGTCCTATCACATAATGCAAGCGCAAACCGGAGGATAGAGTTCCGCCTTATAATAGCAAAATATGCTTGATACGCAAAATTTCCTTTTTATTATTACTAGTCAATAATGTGAAAATCAATTTTGAAAATAAATATATCAATCCTAGACGGCATAACACTCCATCCTATTATGTCTCATATAGGTTTACAACTGAAAACACAAGGTTCGTATTGGAAGTTGGATTTTCATCAATGACCAAGGCAAAGGATCTTCCTTAACTGATTCAGGTTGCGTCTCTAGCAAGATGTTCAGGACTCACATGCACGTGCAACTAGAGCGGCAGAGCTGGCCCACCGATTCCCAGTGAGTTCGGGTTACTACTGAACTACATTCCCCCGGTCGTATTTGACCGTCTTCTTGGTTGTATTTGACCATCATCCGAGGCGCCTCAATTCCAACATCCACATAAGTAAATTATCTAGGCTCCATACCATGGAATCACTTTTTGCTTGAAGGAAAACCTATGTCCTTACTATATGGTCTTTCATCCTGTTTTAGGCCATTACCGGGTTGTGAGACTTGTCGTAGTCACATTTTAACACAAAGCTATGCTATATCAGCCATGCATTGATCAACACCACAAAGCTCTGCTTTTCAACAAGAAGCTTTGATCAATCAACAACATAGCATGCCACAATGTCAATTCACATATATGATCAGTTTTTATTAATAATATAACTTTTGAGCTCATACGTCTCAAAGAAGGGTGTTAAGCTAAGAGAATAAATTCTCCGCCACCACAGATATATCACCAATTGCAACTAATCGGTTATGTTCTGAAATACAACATCAGACACACATCCATTTACAAGTTTGTTTTGGATCTAAATGAAACTGAAGGCACCTTATTCCTCGTCCTCTAAAGGATAGAGGCCCCTTGCATATCCATCTAGTCTCCTAGTACGTCTGGACGACCGCCACTTTAACCTTATAATGGGATCTACCCAAGGCATCGGCAATAATCCAAATGATGTGAAGATTTGCGATATTAAACCATCGTCTTCAATATCTTTAACCATCATCGTATTAGTTATTCAGAATGGGTTGAAACCCGGTCTTTCGAATAACTATCACATCATTAAAATCAAGTGATATATAAACATATCATAAGCCTCATTCCAATTCAGAATATTCTTTTATTCAAATATAATTTATATTGAAATTACTCCAATAAATCTTATCAAAGAATTACATCATTTAAACTTCTTGTTTAAATCTTTCTTTGGAAATCATTTCAAAGATTATATTATATAATCTCTTTTCACAAACTTAACTCAAATTAAGGTTTATAAGCCTTAATGGGATTATCGAGCCTTACAAAAATGTAATCTCCCATATAGTTATCCCATTCCCATCCTATTCATCCCATGAAGCAAAACTGGTGGTACTCCATATCTGACACTCCTCGTGTTTTGGTAAATTAAATTACCTTCTACCATTTCAAATCTAATCAAAGATTGATTACAACTCTAACTTAGTTTTAATCTCCATTTCATTAAATCAAAACTTTATTGAAAGATTTATTAAAACTATAACATAGTTTTAATTTCCAAAAATCATTATCCAAATCTTTGGTTGAAAGATTTATTACAACTCAAACTTAAGAAATCATCTTTTCTTTAACTGATTTGAAGAACAAATGTTATTTAAAACATCATTCACGATAAACTCAAAATCAAACTTCCATTAGAAATGGAATTTTTGAGGAAATCATACCAGTTCACAATCGATATAAATTTCCGTATCAGACTATACTATAAGAGGAATAACGACAATGCCTTTTAAATTCCTTAAATAGTAAAGGTCATCCTCCATGGAGGTTCATCTTGATTATCATTAAATCGATTTCCATTAAATTCCAATTTAATTCATTAATTGGAAACTTAACTTCGGAAATTTCCATTAAATCTTAATTAAAAGATTTATTCCATAAACTTCATTTACAGGTGGGTTTAAAAACAATGTTATTGAAGAAACCATTCACAACAAACCCAATATCCAATTTGATATCAAATATAAGGCTTTGAATAGAAATCATGTCGACTTATATTCAACACAAATTCTAAAACCAACAGATACTGTACAGGGAATAATGATATCTCCATCTTCCAAATTCCTCAAAACAGTATCCATATAATTACAGAATCCAATATTGAAATATCCGAAGATTATTTCCATTCAAATCCAATATTCATATATTGAAAAAAAAAACTAAACTTGGTAATTATTTATTAACTTCAAACCGTTTCAATCACTTTTATCAAAATAGCTAATTTTCACAAAATAACTTTATATTGTCCAAAAATAAATATATCTAGTCCAAATCGCTTTTATAACATTTATTATGATTTATCATAAATTTTCCTATTTTTAACCAGTACTAAGGCACGTGCGTTGGACGTGTACATAGACAATCGAAGAAAAGATGGATTATTTGCAAAAGCAGATAAAGTAAGAAAAAACAACAAATGTTAACAACATCATACATGTAAAATCCGGAATAAAAGATATCAAACATTAGCAAGGCCTGCATAAAGCTGGCGGAAAATAGAATTAATTATATGTGAATTACATAAAAATACCCACAACTGAAGGTAAACCGTAGTAACATAAGAACAGCTATGTACAGATAATTGTTGAAGTAAAAAAAACCATATAGCACAATTTTGTTTAACACAAAGAAAACAGTGCAAACTTTCTATATTTGAAATACACATCCATGATAAATGTTATTTTTTATTCTAATACAAACACCAAAGAAAAAATAGGTTAAAATGAGAACTGGGAGTATAAGGTTCAAACAGTAGGACTGGTAATGTGTACATTTGGCAAAAAACTTAGCTGCAACCTCATCACATTCTTAATCTATGAAAGGAAAAAAAATTGATTACAATAGAAGTTTATCTTTCCATGAAGTATACATTATGAATCAAAAGGATAGATAGGTCGATAACAATACTGGAAGTTCACATAATGACATTCACTAAAGCAAGAACCATATAAACGCTGCATCAATCCTAAATCAAACCTTTTTGTGACTAATACTAAAATTATAGAAAACAATATAATGGTAACCATCGCATAAACCACAATATAATTATATTGTATGTATTTCAAACTTTTAAAATTGGGTGATTAATGAATCTCCAAATATGAATAAATAAATTAAAAAACATTATTCGATATATCAGATTAAGGAGAAACCTGATGAATTAATTTGCTTGTGGCTTTGATCTGTTCTAATCACTAGACATTGTTTTATTTTCTTCAAGTTGTTCCTTTTTCCAGTATCTTTGTGCTTTTTCTTTCGATCGTGCTATTAGCTTCAACTCCTAATGGCTTTTCTGAGTCTAAAAGCAATAGTATATGAACTGATGATTGATGAGCAATAACAATGTAAAGAACCGTAACTTCCCCGGTGAGGAAAGCGCGAATAGTTCGAGAACAAGCCACAACAGAACGTAGACGGAATAACATTTCATTGTATATTACAACAATTCATCAGAATACAAGAATATACAAAGTACAAATGAATATTACACAGAAATACATTACCCAGGTCCTGTCACACAATGCAACGCAAGCCGGGGGATAGAGTTTTCCCTTATAATAGCCAAACATGCTTAGTACATTTAAAACAAATCATTTGATACTACTTTAAGTGCATAGCGTGTAAAACAACTTCAAATCATAAGTATCAATCATAGACGGCATGGGTACCATATATCATGTCACCATACTAGTTCTACAATTAAAACCGCAAATGTCACGTATTTGGAAGTTGGGTTATCATTATGGTATGAACCGAGGCTAGGGATCGTCCTCACCGATTCAAGACTGTCTAGTCCGAGTCTCAGGAACAGCCGCAACTGCCCTATGGATCGTCAGGGCCGGTCCACACGGAGTGGATTATAATGCCTGAACAATACGTCTCTCCGCCCTATGGGGCGTAAATGAGCCAACGAATGACTCCATCGGACCCGGATCGTCCGATCAAACCGAGGCGCCTCGTAACAGCAACAACCACATAAGTCAAACTCATCAGGGCGTGTAAAACCACTGATGCCACTTCTAACTAGAAAGAAAACGCATGTCCCCCCTAAGGTCCTTCTCCCGTTTGTGGTTCATACCGGGTGTGAAACTCGCGAATCAAACGTTACACAAAGCTATGCCACAAAGGCCTTACTTTGATCATCAACCACAAGACTTTGCTTTTCAACAGAAGCCTTGATCATTTGCCACTTAGGCAATTCATTCCATGCGATGGATATCCACCAATATATAACCCCTGAGCTCGTATGTCTCAAAGAAGGGCGTTAAGCAAGAGAATAAATTCTTCGCCGCCAAACAGATATATATTTAATAGAAATCAATCACACAGACTGAAATCCAATGTCAGACACACGGTCCATTTACAAGTCCGTTCTGGGTCTGAACGAAACCGGAGGCACCTAGTACCCCGCATATCCATCGATCTCCAAGTACGTCTGGACGATCACCAATTGTTTCCATCTTCTTGGGTGTACATCCCAATCAAGATCATCAGTAATTACCCAAACGACGTGAAGACCTCTGGTCTTCGACCACCGTCTTCATCTTCGACTTATCGTCGTATCAGTTATTCAGAATGGGATAAACCCGGTCTTTCCGAATAACTCGCGTATATTATAAACAAGTGTTACCCAAACACAACATACGCCTCATTCCAATTCATCATTCACTAACCGTAAATTAACAAGAGAATAATTCCCCAAATATTAACCCCGAAGGCCGAAACCAACATCAGATCAATATCAAGAAAACCATTCTGCTTAGCTAACCGACAGTTAGTTTCTAAATTTCACATTCATAGGGAAAGGTTCCCATTAATTTTATCAAAGATAAATCCTTTAAATTTATTCTTTAATCTTCTTTTGAATTTCGATTCAATTAGTCGAGATTAACGAACCTTACCGAAGTAATCATTTGTTTTAATTTCCCAATCCCAACCTATTCATCCCATAAAGTAAAACTGGTAATACTTCATATCTAACACCACGGTGTTATCGGTAAATTCATTTACCATTTCACGTTTAAATCTAATTAAAGATTTAACTATCGCCTGGAGCAAAACTGGTGATACTTCATTCTCGATCTTTTCAATCTAATTAAAGATTCATTAAAACTCCACTTAGTTTTAATCGTTAACTGGGTTAAAGAATCAGTGTCATTTAAAACACGGTTCACGACAACCCAAAATCACATTCTATTCATTATCGGGTTAAAGAACAAGTGTTATTTAAAACACCGTTCACGATAAACCCAAAAATCAATACCAATTCAATTCCAATTAAATATTACTTAATTGGTACACTTCATTAAATCTAAATAAAAAGATTTAATCTTTTCTCGACTGGGTTCAAGAACAGTGTTAATAAAGACACCATTCACGACAAACCCAAATCACATTTGATATTAATTACAAGGCTCTGAATAGAAAATATACCGCCTTATATTCAATATCAAATTCTGCGACTAACAAATATCGTATTGGAAATAACGATATATATATATATATATATATATATATATATATATCTTTCAAATTCCCATAACAATATCTGTATAATCACGAAATCCAACATCGAAATAATCCGAAGATGATTTCGATTCAAATCCATTCCAATTCAATTATTGGAAATTCTGGTTATTTTCAAAACCATTTCAAATCCAATTTATTGATTTTAAAAATAAATAAATTACTATTCTAGTTCAAAACTAGTTCATTTCGATAAAAATTTGTTTTTATCTTTTCAAATGTGTAGTTTTTCATCCCAATTCTTCCCAAATCATTTCTTATGATTTTACACAAATTATTACTATTTTTAATAATTTAATTTAGGCCCGTACAGTCGATTTCCATCAACGACCATCGAACAGCACTTACAACGACCTTTTCCAAATTTGATTTGGACATAATTCCAAATCCAACCATTAAATTTCTAATTTCCAATATTCGTTAGAAAGCTCTTTTCGATACGAACCCAACGGTTCTGGTTTTAGGAGAATCCAACGGTCGGATCTCCCGCAATATTCATTCGAAGTCGATGGTCGAAATTCACGAACTGTCGCGGCGCGGCACGTTCTATTCAGGCCGTTATATTATATATATAATATATACTTCGTCGATTTCCTTTTAAAACGTATTTTATAAATCATTTTAAAAAAGTTTTCAACTTCATTTCAAATTCAAATCAAAATTGAATTTTCCAATATAAATTCGTTTTAAATTCATTTCAAATTGATTTCAATTCAAATCGATTTTAATTCGATTCGAATTCATTTTATTTTCAATTCAATTCAATTCGAATCCGTTCTATATTCAATTCAACTCGAATTTGTTTTATATTCAGTTCAATTCGAATTCGTTTTATTTTCAATTCAATTCGAATTCGTTTTATATTCAATTCAATTCAATCTAATTCGAATTTCAATTCTTTTCAATATAATTCGAATTTCAATTCTTTTTAATATAATTCGAATTTCAATTCTTTTTAATATAATTCGAATTTCAATTCTTTTCAATATTCATTGAAAAATGAATAAAATCGATATAAATCTCGTTAGCGTCAAAATGGCGTCAATCTAATCAACACGTCTTCATATATTTCTATTTTCAAATATTATATTTCAAATATTTTTATTCAAATATTTCTATTTCAAATATTCTATTTCGAATATTCTTTTCAAATATTTCTATTTCAAATATTCTATTTCAAAACTGGAATGAGGCCCAATCAATTACCATATAATGTTAATATATGGATTTTCTACAACACATGTATACAATAACAACAATGAATACTCAACCATCATCCAAAGTGCATTCTATGTTGTATAAGCATCAAATATAAATATTCAACGCTTATAACAGTCTGTCAATCAATCGATCGACATTCAGCTAATTATTGGGACTAGTGTACGTCATATATCGTCCCAATACTCGTGTGGGGTTTCAAATAATCAAACACAGATTTTATTTGTGCAGTTGGGCGATGTGTAAAATTTATCGTCCCAATCAAAATCAGTCAAATGTGTGTATATAAACAAATCGTCCGATTTGTTTATTTTTATTTCATTTCATATACACGTTAAAAATTCTATTTTTAACTATAAAAATATTTTTAACTATATAAATATTTTATTTCATTTCACATCACATCACACAATCAACTACACATCAAAATCAAACAAACAAGCATATAAGCCATCCATGGTCTGTGGACGACGGGTGTCGGGTGCTACTGAACACCGTCTGCATCCTAGTATATATTTCAACTAGAAAAATATTTTAAAGGTGAGAAGTTCTCACAGAATAGCTAATCCAATGCCACGACTCTTCTTAGGTAGAAATCTTCGCCGTTCTCGCCCTTTTGTCAATTTTCACTGCCCGTATTCTCTACATATATAAAAATCACATTTTTACTTCACTATTCAATATATAAAAATCGAATTTTTACTTTGCTATTCAATATATGAAAATCGAATTTTTACTTTGCTATTCAATATATAAAAATCGAATTTTTACTTTGCTATTCAATATATAAAAATCGAATTTTTAGTTTGCTATTCAATATATAAAAATCGAATTTTTACTTTTCTATTCAGTATATAAAAATCGAATTTTTACTTTGCTATTCAATCTATAAAAATCGAATTTTTACTTTGCTATTCAATCTATAAAAATCGAATTTTTACTTTGCTATTCAATCTATAAAAATCGAATTTTTACTTTGCTATTCAATCTATAAAAATCAAATTTTTACTTACTACACTATATAAAAATTATATTTTTATTCACTAATTTATAAAATTTAAAACCTAATTTTTAAAACCATGTATTAAATTAAATAAAAACAGTAAAATAAACGTACTGTGGTTCGACTGAGGGAGGGGGGTTTCATTACGCCGGGGTCAGAGAAGAAGAAGGGGAGGAGGGAGCTTCGGTGGTCATCGGAGGTCGGTGCAGGGGGGTGAGGCTCGCGGCAGGCGGTTTGGGTTGAATTGAGCTAGGGCTCGGTTCGACGCGGGGGTTCGAGACAGGGAGGAGGAGAACGGGAAGAGAGAAGGAGGGGGTGGCGAGGTCTGTTGGGCGCGGCGGAAGGAGGGTGGCGTGAGGCATCGGCGGTGGCTCGAAGGCCCCAGGGCGGCGGCGCGATTTGTTTTCTCTTTTTTTATTTTAATTTATTTTACTGAATGAATATAACGGGGGAGGGGGCTGAGATAATAGGGTGAGGGGAAGTTTTAATTTTTATATTATTTTATTTCCAATTTATGTTGACTTTTTATTTCGACCTCGAAATGAGCCCCACCACATGTCCATAGCTAATTACCCCCATTCCGAACACAACGGGATATGTATCGTAGGCTGATTCGATTATTTCGATCAGTTTTCGTCAAAATCAACATATAACTCTATATATTGAATTTGAACGCGCATTTCAATTTACCGGGGTCACATATGAACTCTAAAAATTTCAGAAAAATATTTTCTAGCTTCGTATTGACGATACGGTCCTAACAAACTAGTTTCGTTAAATTCTGAGACCGTTTGAAAAATGGTCATTTTCCAGTCGATTAAAATCAACTGAAACTGGTCAAATGCGTTTTCCTTTGCCACGCTCACATATTGATTTGAAAAATTACGAAAATTGGAATCTAGCAATAACTTTACATCCCGGATCCAACTAAAGTTGTTTCGTTGAAATCCGAGGTCGTTTGCAAAATTTCCATTTTTAAGGGCCTGAATTCCATAGCGACTATTCTGAATTTTCAACAGGACGTATCTTTTAATTCCCGCTATGAAATTTCAATTTTTCGGATTTGTTGGAAAGATATTCTCAATTAGATTCAAATATTTTTGGTTTCACAAAAATCCGGTTTGTTTTGCACCCGGTACATTCATTTGAAGTTTGAAATCGAATTATCGAACTACCGCGCCATTTTCAATTCTATTTATAATCATATATAATTATTTATATTCTAATGATGATCTATATAATATATACGTTCGAATTCTATTCAAAATAAATTTCTCGTCGATATTATTTAAAATAATTCATTTTAAATAATCAAAATTCGCTAAAATTGCCAAAATAAAAATTTTAAATTGGCCCAGATTTCCGGGTTATTACAATCTCCCCCACTTAAAACTTTTCGTCCCTGAAAAGGAACGAAGCCGAAAGTTGTTTTAAATACCAACTCAACTTTCATTATTTTGACTACGGCTTAAGTTCTTCAACTTTTCAGTTTCTAAGAACTTTTCAAATTTTTCAAAAATTTGGCTAACACCCTAAATTTTCGAAAAATTTCGCCATAACCTCCCCTGCACCGGGAGCACCGGAAAATCCCGAAATTGCCATACGGGCCTTCTGATCTCAAAAAGAAAAAGAAAAAGCTAAGCGGCTAGCCAATCGGCTCATAAAATCATCATCACCCAAACAAAACACTAAATTATGGTAAACATGTTCCTATTTGTCGGGCAAACAATTTTATTCTTCTGCTCTAGCCTCTTTGCTAAGACCTGCTCAATGTAAGTACATGTATATGCAAGCAAATGCGACCAATTCTCAATACAATTCACTATTTGACCAATTTGGTTAAAGGTTCAACATTTAATTATTCAAACAATAATCAAACAACCCAACCATCAATCAATTAGTGAATTATCATTTCAAATTCATAACTTTGATATATAGTCAAAAATCACATTTTTGATGCCAAATCACAACAATAAGAACTATCTAGTTTTGGTTCTCACACCAGTCTAATGGAAATATATAGAAATCCCACCTTCGAAACTCGAACATAAATGTTGATGATGCGATCGCTATCATCGATATCATCTCCGGGTTACTAGAGTGTGATGCTATATCTATCCAATATATTAAAACTTCGAATATACGTTTGCAAGGCGTATATGCAAATTCTTTATATACTGGATTGTCCAAAATCAACACAAATAAAAATTCAAATACGTATAATTGAATTAAAATTTTTTAAAACAAGACTTGTTTTCAATTTTTATTTTAAAAACATTACTCTTCACACTCGTTCTAGGATACTACTGATCCCATCTCTAACGAGTCATTCTCTTTGGATATTACTAATCCAATATCTGATGAATTCTTTCGTATGGTTCTAATGTGCCTTGTTCTTTGAGTTTTGTAAACCAAAGCTCTGATACCAACTGTAAAGACCCGTAACTTCCCCGGTGAGGAAAGCGCGGATAGTTCGAGAACAAGCCACAACAGAATGCAGACGGAAGAACATTTCATTGTATATTACTACAATTCATCAGAATACAAGAATATACAGAGTATAAATGAATATTACACAGAAATATCAGAGATTTAAATACATTACATAGCAGCGGAAAATAATACAATACACAACTGGAAGAGATATACGGATACAAAGCTTTCCGGATATCATTCCAGCTGTAAACCAGGATCCTGTGAATATAAATCTGCAAAACCAAAACTACTAGCTGTCCGTGTCAAAATAAGGGCACCCAGAGTTTAGGTTAAAATAATAAACTCCAAGTCAGTCATGGGACTGGTGTGAGAACTAAAACAGTTATTCAAAACTTTACTTGAAATTAGATACATCAAGGGACCATGCCGTATAACACGGAACGGGTTTCCTCCCAAGAATACCAGTACATATAACAAAAAACACTATGCTTTTTGGAAAAATGAAGCTATTATAAGACCCAGGTCCTATCACACAATGCAACGCAAGCCGGGGGATAGGGTTTTCCCTTATAATAGCCAAACATGCTTAGTACGTTTAAAACAAATCATTTGATACTACTATAAGTGCATAGCGTGTAAAACAACTTCAAATTATAAGTATTAATCATAGACGGCATGGGTACCATATATCATGTCGCCATACTAGTTCTACAATTAAAACCGCAAATGTCACGTGTTTGGAAGTTGGGTTATCATTTATGGTATGAACCGAGGCTAGGGATCGTCCTCACCAATTCGAGACTGTCTTGTCCTAGTCTCAGGAACAGCCGCAACTGCCCCATGGATCGTCAGGGCCGGTCCACACGGAGTGGATTATAATGCCTGAACAATACGTCTCTCCGCCCTATGGGGCGTAAATTAGCCAACGAATGACTCCATCGGAACAGGATCGTCCGATCAAACCGAGGCGCCTCGTAACAGCAACAACCACATAAGTCAAACTCGTCAGGGCGTGTAAAACCACTGACGCCACTTCTAACTGGAAAGAAAACGCATGTCCCCCCTAAGGTCCTTCTCCCGTTTGTGGTTCATACCGGGTATGAAACTCGCGAATCAAACGTTACACAAAGCTATGCCACAAAGGCCTTGATTTGATCATCAACCACAAGACTTTGCTTTTCAACAGAAGCCTTGATCTTTTGCCAATTTGGCATGCCACATAGGCAATTCATTCCATGCGATGGATATCCACCAATATATAACCCCTGAGCTCGTACGTCTCAAAGAAGGGCGTTAAGCAAGAGAATAAATTCTCCGTCGCCAAACAGATATATATTTAATAGAAATCAATCACACAGACTGAAATCCAATGTCAGCCACACAGTCCATTTACAAGTCCGTTCTGGGTTTGAACGAAACCGGAGGCACCTAGTACCCCGCATATCCATCGATCTCCAAGTACGTCTGAACGATCACCAACTGTTTCCATCTTCTTGGGTGTACATCCCAATCAAGATCATTAATAATTACCCAAACGACGTGAAGACCTCCGGTCTTCGACCACCATCTTCATCTTCGACTTATCGTCGTATCAGTTATTCAAAATGGGATAAACCCGGCCTTTCTGAATAACTCGCGTATATTATAAACAAGTGTTACACAAACACAACATACGCCTCATTCCAATTCATCAGTCACTAACCGTAAATTAACAAGAGAATAATTCCCCAAAAATTAACCCCGAAGGCCGAAACCAACATCAGATCAATATCCAGAAAACCATTCTGCTTAGCTAACCGGCAGTTAGTTTCTAAATTTCACATTCATAGGGAGAGGTTCCCATTAATTTTATCAAAGATAAATCCTTTAAATTTATTCTTTAGTCTTCTTTTGAATTTCGATTCAACTAGTCGGGATTAACGAACCTTACCGAAGTAATCATTTGTTTTAATTTCCCAATCCCAACCTATTCATCCCATGAAGTAAAACTGGTAATACTTCATATCTAACACCACAGTGTTATCGGTAAATTCATTTACCATTTCACGTGTAAATCTAATTAAAGATTTAACTATCGCTTGGAGCAAAACTGGTGATACTTCATTCTCGATCTTTTCAATCTAATTAAAGATTCATTAAAACTCCACTTAGTTTTAATCGTTAACTGGGTTAAAGAATCAATGTCATTTAAAACACGGTTCACGACAACCCAAAATCACATTCTATTAATTATCGGGTTAAAGAACAAGTGTTATTTAAAACACTGTTCACGATAAACCCAAAAATCAATACCAATTCAATTCCAATTAAATATTACTTAATTGGTACACTTCATTAAATCTAAATAAAAAGATTTAATCTTTTCTCAACTGGGTTCATGAACAGTGTTAATAAAGACACCATTCACGACAAACCCAAATCACATTTGATATTAATTACAAGGCTCTGAATAGAAAATATACCGCCTTATATTCAATTTCAAATTTTGCGACCAACAAATATCGTATTGGAAATAACGATATATATATCTTTCAAATTCCCATAACAATACCTGTATAATCACGAAATCCAACATAGAAATAATCCGAAGACGATTTCGATTCAAATCCATTCCAATTCAATTATTGGAAATTCTGGTTATATTCAAAACCATTTCAAATCCAATTTATTTATTTTAAAAATAAATAAATTACTATTCTAGTTCAAAACTAGTTCATTTCGATAAAAATTTATTTTTATCTTTTCAAATATGGAGTTTTTCATCCCAATTCTTCCCAAATCATTTCTTATGATTTTACACAAATTATTACTATTTTTAATAATTTTATTTAGGCCCGTACAGTCGATTTCCATCAACGACCATCGAACTGCACTTACAGCGACCTTTTTCAAATTTGATTTGGACATAATTCCAAATCCAACCGTTAAATTTCTAATTTCCAATATTCGTTAGAAATCTGTTTTCGATACGAACCCAACGATTCCGGTTTTAGTAGAATCCGACGGTCGGATCTCCCGCAATATTCATTCGAAGTCAATGGTCGAAATTCACGAACTACCGCGGCGCGGCGCGTTCTATTCAGGCCATTATATTATATATATAATATATACTTCGTCGATTTCCTTTGAAAACGTATTTTATAAATCGTTTTAAATTCGTTTTCAAAATGTTTTCAACTTCATTTCAAATTCAAATCAAAATTGAATTTTCCAATATAAATTCGTTTTAAATTCATTTCAAATTGATTTCAATTCAAATCGATTTTAATTCGATTCGAATTCATTTTCTTTTCAATTCAATTCAATTCGAATCTGTTCTATATTCAATTCAACTCGAATTCGTTTTATATTCAGTTCAATTCGAATTCGTTTTATTTTCAATTCAATTCAATTCAATCTAATTCGAATTTCAATTCTTTTCAGTATAATTCGAATTTCAATTCTTTTTAGTATAATTCGAATTTCAATTCTTTTTAATATAATTCGAATTTCAATTCTTTTTAATATTCATTGAAAAATGAATAAAATCGATATAAACATCGTTAGCGTCAAAATGGCGTCAATCTAATCAACACGGCTTCATATATTTCTATTTTCAAATATTCTATTTCAAATATTTCTATTCAAATATTTCTATTTCAAATATTCTATTTTGAATATTGTTTTTCAAATATTTGTATTTCAAATATTCTATTTCAAAACTGGAATGAGGCCCAATCAATTACCATATAATGTTAATTATATGGATTTTCTACAACACATGTATACAATAACAACGATGAATAATCAACCATCATCCAAACTGCATTCTATGCTGTAGAAGCATCAAATATAAATATTCAATGCTTATAACAGTCTGTCAATCAATCGATCGACATTCAGCTAATTATTGGGACTAGTGTACGTCATATATCGTCCCAATACCCATGTGGGGTTTCAAACAATCAAACACAGATTTTATTTCTGCAGTTGGGCGATGTGTAAAATTTATCGTCCCAATCAATATCAGTCAAATGTGTGTATATAAACAAATTGTCCGATTTGTTTATTTTTATTTCATTTCATATACACGTTAAAAATTATATATTTAACTATAAAAATATTTTTAACTATATAAATATTTTATTTCATTTCACATCACATCACACAATCAACTACACATCAAAATCAAACAAACAAGCACACAAGCCGTCCATGGTCTGTAGACGACGGGTGTCGGGTGCTACTAAACACCGTCTGCATCCTAGTATATATTTCGACTAGAAAAATATTTTAAAGGTGAGAAGTTCTCACAGAATAGCTAATCCAATGCCACGACTCTTCTTAGGTAGAAATCTTCATCGTTCTCGCCCTTTTGTCAATTTTCACTGCCCGTATTCTCTACATATATAAAAATCACATTTTTACTTCGCTATTCAATATATAAAAATCGAATTTTTACTTTGCTATTCAATATATAAAAATTGAATTTTTACTTTGCTATTCAATATATAAAAATCGAATTTTTACTTTGCTATTCAATATATAAAAATCGAATTTTTACTTTGCTATTCAATATATAAAAATCGAATTTTTATTTTGCTATTCAATATATAAAACTCGAATTTTTACTTTGCTATTTAATATATAAAGTCGAATTTTTACTTTGCTATTCAATACATAAAAATCGAATTTTTACTTTGCTGTCCAATCTATAAAAATCGAATTTTTACTTTGCTATTCAATCTATAAAAATCGAATTTTTACTTTGCTATTCAGTCTATAAAAATCG
This sequence comes from Allium sativum, assembly GCA_030737875.1. NCBI lineage: Eukaryota > Viridiplantae > Streptophyta > Magnoliopsida > Asparagales > Amaryllidaceae > Allium > Allium sativum. Next base: position 742,519,375 of record CM060909.1, on the reverse strand, counting down.
AATTTTTACTTTGCTATTCAATCTATAAAAATCGAATTTTTACTTACTACACTATATAAAAATTATATTTTTATTCACTAATTTATAAAATTTAAAACCTGATTTTTAAAACCATGTATTAAATTAAATAAAAAAAGTAAAATAAACTTACTGTGGTTCGACTGAGGGAGGGGTGTTTCATTGCGCCAGGGTCAGAGAAGAAGAAGGGGAGGAGGGAGCTTCGGTGGTCATCGGAGGTCGGTGCAAGGGGGTGAGGCTCGCGGCAGGAAGTTTGGGTTGAATTGAGCTAGGGCTCGGTTCGACGTTGGGGTTCGAGACAAGGAGGAGGAGAACGGGAAGAGAGGAGGGGGTGGCGAGGTCTGCTGGGCGCGGCGGAAGGAGGGTGGCGTGAGGCGTCGGCGGTGGCACGAAGGCCCCAGGGCGGCGGCGCGATTTGTTTTCTCTTTTTTTTTTTACTGAATGAATATAACGGGGGGGCTTAGATAATAGGGTGCAAGGAACTTTTAATTTTTATATTATTTTATTTCCAATTTATGTTGAATTTTTATTTCGACCTCGAAATGAGGCCCACCACCTATCGTCCATAGCTAATTACCCCCATTCTAAACACAATGGGATATGTATCGTAGGCTGATTCGATCATTTCGATCAGTTTTCGTCAAAATCAACATATAACTCTATATATTAAATTTGATCGCGCATTTCAATTTACCGGGGTCACATACGAACTCTAAAAATTTCAGAAAAATATTTTCTAGCTTCGTATTGACGATACGGTCCTAACAAAACTAGTTTCGTCAAATTCTGAGACCGTTTGAAAAATGGTCATTTTCCAGTCGATTAAAATCAACTGAAACTGGTCAAATGCGTTTTCCTTTGCCACGCTCACATATTGATTCGAAAAATTACAAAAATTGGAATCTAGCAATAACTTTACATCCCGGATCCAACTAAAGTGGTTTCGTCGAAATCCGAGGTCGTTTGCAAAATTTCCATTTTTAAGGGCCTGAATTCCATAGCGACTATTCTGAATTTTCAACAGGACGTATCTTTTGATTCCCGCTATGAAATTTCGATTTTTCGGATTCGTTGGAAAGATATTCTCAATTAGATTCAAATATTTTTGGTTTCACTAAAATCCGGTTTGTTTTGCACCCGATACATTCATTTGAAGTTTGAAATCGAACTACCGTGCCATTTTCAATTCTATTTATAATTATATATAATTATTTATATTCTAACGACGATCTATATAATATATACGTTCGAATCTATTCAAAATAAATTTCTCGTCGATATTATTTAAAATAATTCATTTTAAATAGTCAAAATTCGCTAAAATTGCCAAAATAAAAATTTTAAATTGGCCCAGATTTCCGGGTTATTACAAACAAAGTAGCTAATAAAAATATAAATACTAATAATAATAAAGTACTTTACTTTTTAATGTGTACTTATGTATTTGTTGTCTTGTTATTATATCATATTACATATGCTTGAACAATTGAATGGTGGTTCTTCACAATTTTGCAGTTAGGTTGTACCTACTTTAGTTATATTGTACTACAGTTTACATGTACATTTACTAAACTAATTAACCGCTTTATACCTTAAATCGGTTTCAGCATGCTCGCCATAGAAAACAATTTTTATAAGCATGTATACCTTTGCTTTTTGGTACAAATGAAATAAGGTATCAATTTTATGCAAATGAAAAACCCAAATATTTATTAACTAACCTTAATGTCACTTATACTAATAAAAAGTAGTCAGTTAACAAACTAAATAAATGGGAAACTCATGCCAGATGATTGTCATTCTCAAATATCAAACAATAAACTGAAAATTTTATCATAACTCAAAGAATAGTCATTCGATTGTAATGGACAAATCATAAAATAAGGTTTTATATGATTTACATTTAAATGACTTAGATATCATAATTATCTAAATTCTCTACTGAATCATCGGATTTGGTTCATTTGTGTGTGATTTTGAACATCACTAAAAATTTGTAGGTAAAGGATATCTTATGAAAAGAGAATTACTTCTCAATAGGAAAACAACTTCAATAACAATTTCATGAAGAAATAAACCATAGAAAGCATTACATGGTATACCTCTAAGTTTTCATGCATAAAACAATACTGGAAACTTAACCAATACGATCATTTGTAAAGAATCACGCAAAATGTAAGTAAAACAAATAAAAGTAAATAACAGTTAACAATAATTATAGATCTACTACCAAGGGCTATTTGATTTCTCTATTCATGGGACATCAATCATTATCAAATTACATTAAAAATATGACATTGATGTCAATGGTCCATCTTCTTATAATCTAAAAGCCAAGCAAACAAACTAGACTCAGAATAATATACAAAGCATGAGTATAGAGTTAGATTCCAACCATTTATATAACTACACTTCGCTACAGTATTATTATTATTATTAGGTGACACCATTACAACTTAATTCCACAATAATTATATATTTTACAATAAACTATAGCTAATTTAATTTTGATTCAGTATTTGAGGTATATAAAAACGATAAGCTATTTTTCCTATTTAACACTGTAAACACATGAACATAAATCATAGCAAGTTGAGAAGTACAAACATATTCCGGAAGCTCAGTTCCACCCGAGAGCATAATAACGAAAGAAAGGAAATAAAAAAGTTATCAAGAATTTCATAAAGCTGAGAAATTTGACCTAGCATTGCTGATTGAAGACATGAGTTCGGATCATAGAACAAAAGATTTTATGTTGTCTCCAGAAAATGTATTGTTGCCTTTATAATTTAGAACCTATTTAAGATGGAAAGAGCATAAGAATCTTTTGTTGAAAAACTAATATTATTTTTTCTCAAATTTGAATTATGCTTAATCTATTCAATTTACAAAAAAAAACAGATGTATATATGTACATTAAATTATTTATAAAATGGCAAACAAACACAAATTGTAAAACTGAACTCCATAATTTTAGCTTATCCAGCTAAGTTTACATGTGTTATTTGTTACAAATTTCATTTCTCTAAAGAATATAAGGTAGATTTTATTAACATATGCACTAAAGAGTCACTTATATGGATTGATATTTCACTAAGGATCGTAACATGAAGTACTGTTACTAAAGATGAATCTGTTATCTAATTTTTTGTGAATGTTGCATGTATTTGATAGGCATAATCCATGCTCACTTGACCTTAAATTAAAAAAGGCCTAAAATATAAGAAATACAGTCTACCCAAGTTAGAATATCAATCATAGACGATGTTACTTCTTGTCTTTTATGTTTTATGGGTAGAATTGCAAACAGGAAAAGCAGATGTAAGATTAAACAAAAGAAGCATGTACGTATTAACCAATGATATCAACCAAGCTAAACGTGGTTAACCAACTAATTCAGAGAGATAATAGATTGATCCATATGTAAGAAAAGTTTATATAGTATAAACCCGCATGGATCAGGTGTAATATGACAGCAAAATTTTGGTAGCCAAGTAAATATACAAAATTATATATATTAATGCAATGACCATTCAATCCATATTAAACTTACAACAAAATCATTACTACTGAATTAACAGATGAAATTTAAAAAAATGGAACGGTTATGCCTAAGGTTAGGTGTAGCATAACAGATAAATTTTCGCAACTAACTAATTTAAGAAAAATGTACAAAATAAAATATGTCAATGATATTGCCCTTCAATCCATATTAAGATTTCCACTTAATCACTTTTATTTTACCAATGGATGATAAATTAGAAATGGAACCGCCATAAACTATATTTACTAATTAGTCATCGTTTAGTAACTAAAATCATATAACATAGGACTGCATAAGGGCAATACATTAAATTGCATAAAAGTACCAAACTACCCAAAAGACAGCATATTATTTTCATGAATGTGGATGGACTATTTTTCCTATTTGACATTGTAATTGCATGAATAGAAATCATGTATGCTCAATTAATAGCCTTTTAAAATGTATAAGTATACCTTAAAAAATTACTACATTGTGACAATCCAAAATATGAGCACACATAAAAACCCGATTTAAGGGCTGGAACAATGAAAAAAATAGATTGTAACATATTACAAACCTAATCAGCGTAAAGAAAAAAGGCCTAAAGTTTACCCAATGTTGAAACTAATATGTCAAAAGGAAGAGAGTAGGGACTAAAAAAATTGTAAATTAAAGAGTGATAAATAACTGTATCAACAGAAAATTACTATACCATCAAAAAATAGGAAGCAACCTGAACAATCCAAAGGAGAGAAGTACCAATAAAAAGAGCATCCAAACAAAAAACAATCATTTATTTTTATTTATTTTTTAAAAAGCAAAAATCGAAGAATACCACAAATTGAAACTTGATCCGAGGTGTTGGGACACCACAAATCTGGATTCGTGGACTGCCAAATATGTCGCTTTGGGCCGATTCATTTCCTTCGTTAGAAGATTTGACGAAATCTAGAAAGTTTGAAGCAAAGAGTAAGAAATAGAACGATGGAAGGAAGAATTAAAGAAATTTACCAGTTATGTCATCGTCGAGGCAGTAGACAGATAGGTCGGTTGTCAAATCTGAACTTTAGTAGCAGATCTGACCAAAACTAGAAATTTCGATTCAAGTTAAATATCTGCTCGGTCGATTAGAGGATTGGGAAGAAAGCTGATGGATCTGGAGAGGAGAAGGTTGGAGGAGGCGAACAATTGAAGAAAATGAAGGTCGAATTTGCTGAAGGTGGAGTATAGGTGGAAGATTTAGTCGCTTAAAGTTTAGGAATAGGGAAGAAAATACATGGAAAAGAGGAGAAACACAGAGAAGGATGTAAGGAAAAGAAGAAAATAAAAGAAATGCATATAAATGGTTGACAAACCGCATATGATGGAGTGGGGAGAAAAAAGTGGAATGATGGAAGATGTCTTTTCCTCAAACCAAATATTCTGTGATGCTAGATTGTGGGAGGATAGTGGGTATTTCTTGAAACGCATAAAAGCTTCATCATCATAAAAGATTTTCTTTATTAATAGAGATAATTTAAAAATAGCTTAATTCATTAAAAACCAATTTTAGGTCATTAATAGCAATATCGCTGTTTCAATTCAAATTTGATTTGAATTATCTAGAAATCTAACTGTTGGACTTTAAAACTTTTTATATTATTAAAAATCTCCTTTCTTTCTAAACCAAACGTTTTTTGCTTTGGGAATATCCAACAGTCGGATCTCTTGACACATCAATTTGAACTTAATGGTCGAAATTCGTGAACAGTCACTGCACGACATGTCCTATTCGAACCAGTTTATAAATTTAAATAAGCTTCATCGATTCAATTTAAACGTATTTTGTAAAATGTGTATAAACTCGTTTAAAAACGATTTCCAATTCAATGTTAAATCAAAATTGAATATTCAACATTATTATAATAATAAAATAATAATGTTTTTCAAAATATCAAATTATGAAATCCAAACTTTTCTGGCATCCATTATAAAAATAAATAAGATCAATGGAAAAATCCATTCGAGTTAAAAACATCATTTATATACCTAACTCAAACTAACATTTTGAATTTACTATTCAAAATCCAATATGAATAGAAACAAGTCATTTTTAATTCAAATTTTCATCAAGTCCATTTCAGTCATTCCAAAAGTTTTTTGAAACTGTATTAATTCCATTTTCAAATCAGTTTGGATTTAAAAATCCAATTCAATTCTCTTATCAAATTTCATTGAATATTTTATTTATAAAACATTCAAATTATTCCAAATTGGAATGGAATTCAACCAGTTACTATTTAATTCAGTTATATGGATTTCACACATCATTAACATCCATATGAACTACCATTCAACAATCAATAGTAATAATATAAGTGCTTTCATCATCAGCATTTATATTCACGGTTTAATAATAATAATAGTAAAAACTGTAAACATCATCCATTGACCACAAAGCAAACATTGCAATCACAGGCAATCAATACATATTCAGGTATGAATATAACAATTATAAAAAAATCAGTTGAGTGAGTGAGTTCTCACGTTGATCTATTTGAAATCATTATAAAATGATTATTTTTAATTAAATTAAATAGTGTGTTTAATTTAACAAAAATTACAGCCAGCTCCAAATTCCTCCAAATTACTTTACTTTGAAGCTCTTGATTTCATGATTTCAATGAAGCTGGTTTCGCTCGATTCTTTTTTTCATTTGAAAAGGTTATGGCCATTTAAAGTTAACTACATTAATAAGTTAACCTAAGATAACTTATTTTATAATTAACCTAAGATAATCGTTCTTCTACATTTAACTTCTCCATGCATGGTTGAATTGAGCTCGCCTCCTCCAGCCTCTGCGCGCGTCACCCACGAGACCCCAAACAATGATCTCCCACCACCACATGAAGCATCGTGATGTCCTCCTCAATCACTAGGCATAACGGCGAACTCAGCCTCCCCATGACGTCTGAAAACACATAATCATGCGACACGTTTGAGCGGAAAATTCAAGCGATTTAAGCAATGAAAATCCATCATCTCCGTATGGAATCAAAGCTTTGTAAAAGATCTACAATTTTTGTTTTGTAGTCACGACCTAATTCGAGAGGTATTAGAAGAGAGTTAGAGATGAAATTTCGAGAATCATGGTCGTTCGTTTATAAGTGTGTTATCCCTTAAAAATTTGTACACACATTAAATGATTATGTAACACCCCGCATTTTAACTACACTAAAGAGGATAAATTAAAGAATAATTAATTTAGTATTCTGAATTAAGGGAAATGGACAATGTCATTATGTCTGTCTCGAAATTCTGGTTAAGATAGACACCTGGTTTACGTAAAACTGATAACGTATGAAGAAGTTACAGACGATAGAAGCTTAACGATGACAGTAGGAACAACTGGCGCACTTGACAAGTGCGCAAAGGCATTTTTACACTGGCGCACCAGCAAAGCGCGCCCATAGTAGTTTTAGGCATCCGGACCCAAGTGGGTGTCGACCCATGGCCCGATTCCCTCTAGGACTGAGGTGGCAGTCGAATTCTGGAGGCTGGCAGCTATAAATATATCCTCATTTCTCTTGTTTTCGCATACTAATAACAATGGAGGTCAAATGTTGTCAGTGTCTGAACTGGATCTAATCCTTTCTTCTTCTACAAATCAAGTTTAAAGATTCAAGTGTTTCAAGAATAGATCTGAGGTTCAACACCAACAATTTCTTTTCTATCTTCTAAAATCCAAACACTGTGAGTTAGTTACTTTTAGATTTAAATGATTAAAAGTAAACGTGATGTGACTTTGATTTGGATCTGTTATAAATTGTGAACCTATGACATTCTTGGATCTTAAACTTTATCATGCTAGATCCATCTTTATAGATCAAATTCGCTTGCTGTTAATTTATCATGTCACATTTGTGGATCTTAAACTTTATCATGCTAGATCTATCTTTATAGATCTAATTCACTTGCGGTTAATCTATCATGTCACATTTGTGGATCTTAAACTTATCATGCTAGATCTACTTTTATAGATCTAATTCACTTGTGGTTAATTTATCGTGTCACATTTGTGGATCTTAACCTTTATATATGTTTGTGGCTAATTTGGATCTGTCATTATTTGGACAGTTAAAACCTTGCTTAGATCTAATTCTCCATCTAGATCATCTTGTACCTATCATGTGGTGATTAATTTAGATCTATTATTAATTGAACATATGAATCCTTATGTATTCATGCCTATTATGACGTCCTTAGTATGTTAGATCTAGTTTTATTATCACATGCTCACTAGATCTATTTTTGTATGTCCACCTTATCACTATGCCAATTACATGTTTATGTCACTTTTGTTAAAATAATCATTATGGTCATCTTCCCATCACCTTTCCCTTTTTATTGTTTATGGCCAGGCTACTTTCTAGCCTAGGCATGCTGTTAAATATATGCGGATGTGTTAACTGCACTTATGACATGAGGTTAGATTGCATTTGTGGTGGAAGTCTGCCCGGACCCGACCGACATATCCAGCAACCGAAAATGTTGAATCTAATGTGAGGGGTGTAAGTGGACAAATACGAGACGGGATAAGACACGAGGTTAGGCCCAACTTGTGGAAGAAGTCTGCCCGGACCCGACCGGCATATCCAGCATCCACAAATTGTAGGCCTAATGTGGGAGGTCTAGCCCATTATAACCATAAATGGACATGGTAACGAATTGGAATACTCAACCTAGTTGAATCATTAGGGATTGTGTGAACATAAACATGAATAGGGGTTAAGTAAACTTGGCTGAACAATGGAAGGGTTAAGTTAAGTATATTTGGGTTGGGTGGGTAATATTTAAATATAGGCCCACAAAACTTAACCAATTGGGGGTTTTGTATTATAGACACCTATAGGTAAGCATAACTGGTAGAAAGATTGGGGTTATATAATTAAAGACACCTTTTAAGGTAAATATAACCCGTGGAAAACCTAGTGGGGGATACAAGACAAAGGGGAGAGCTTATATCATATTGTGTGGGACCCATTTCAGTCAGTAACCCGGAGCAGGTATCAAGCAAAGTACTCTGAACTAGGTCGGAGAAGGGGCACGCGTACTGAACTGTTTATAAGAGATCCAAATGCGGAGGATGGTGTGGGCAGCGCAAACCAACCGAGTCATGTGCATGCATGGGACGAGCAGAAGGGGACAAGACGACTGTGACACCTGTAGATATGGTGTTGTGCATATCAGCGAAGGGTTGCCACTTTAGGACGTGATATATCCTACGGTGGGGCCGGCACAGAGTATCTACGCGGATTTGGGAGCTGATCGATTAGGGTAGTAGTTAGGGTACATTTGGACGTATGCCTAAGTCTACCACCTTATAGAGGAAGGGATCATCTCATTCTAGATATACTAGTAGTAGTGCAGAGTAACCATTCAGGAAGCGTATACACCCTATCCTGTTTACCTAGTCATACTTGCCTTTTTTTGTAGTTATCTTTCTTGTCCACTTTTTATTCCTGTCATGCTACTTTTATTTATTTATTTGCTAAAATTAACTGGACTCGCCAGACTTTATGTCTGTGACAACCCCAAACTTCCACGAGTGAAAGAAGGAGAAATCATTTTTGGAGTACAACATAAATACAATAAAACAGAACACAGATACAATATAGCAAAGGAGGTTCATAGAGTAATAACATTATAGCAGCGGAAAAATATAATGTCATCAATCACAGAAATTCCATAGTCACAGAAAACTAAGATTATTACAACAAGTTTGCAGAAAGAAATAAGTTTGATGTCTAAAAAGAAAAGAAAAGATGCCAATAGGAACAAAAAGTCTTCAAGCTCCAAGTCATCACCTCTTCTCCCAAGCAGAATCCAAGAGAGAGAAAATAAGCAGCTTCAAAGAAAAGCTCCAAGCAAAGAATGAACATGTCTACTTGGCTGCCCGTGTAGAAGAGAGGGCACCCAAGTTTGCAAAAAGGTGAAACAAACTATGGGTCAGTCGTGGGACTGGTGTGAGAATTCTTAAATAACTTATACTAATAAGGCAAATCCAAAGACCACGCCGCTAACGCGGAACGGGTTGTACCAATGGATTGCCGTGCATAACTATAGTGTCAATACAGATAAGTAAAACGTAACAAAACGCAATGTCTTTTGAAAAATGGAACCACCATAAGACTCAGGTCCCATCACACAATGCAACGCACACCAAGAGGATAGAGTTTTACCTTATGGTGGTTAAACATGCTAAATAAGCCAAATACGTAACTAATACTATTATTAGTGTATATGGTTTCAAAACAATTCAAATTATAAGTATCAATCCTAGGAAGCATAGGTACCATATATTATGCCTCCAATACTAGTAATACAATCAAATCCGTCGGGGTCGTATTGGAAATTTGGGTTTCCATCATGAGTCCAGGCTAGGGAGGACTCCTTACCGATTCGAGACGCTCTAGTTAACGTCTCAGGATTACCCGCAGTTAACCCTTGGATCCTGCAGGGCCGGTCCTCACATACAACTTAGAGGATTGGCAATTCCTAAGCACACGTTCCCCGGTCCTATAGGACCTATCCGAGGCGCCTCATTTCATCATCCTCCAAAAGTAAAATGACTACTAACTAGAAAGAAACGTGCTACTTTCCCTGCGTTCCCTTCCCCCTTTTTAGACTCTACCAGTTTGTGAGGCTCGTGAAGTCATGTTCTTCATACCACAAGGTTCTGCTTTTCAACAAGAAACCCTGATCATTGCATCTTAGTATGCCACACCGTCACTCCATACCGTACTATTGATCGTCCGTCACTATATAAACGGGTGTTAAGTAGAGAATAAATTCTCTACCACCAATCGTTTATATATTAACTGAATATCAACAACATAATATTTTGTGGGGTACGATGTCAGACACACTATCCATTTATACCCATGCTCTAGGTCTGAACTAGGGTCAAACCCGTGAAATCAACACGTACGTTTGGGCAATTATCCCGACCCTTGAATTGGGATCAAACCAATTCAGAGTCTTGATCGTTGTCCATTCAAGGGGAGATTTACGGTCTTCATACGCCGTCTTCATACTTGAATTCTTGAAATCGTACGATCAATTGGAATGGGATTAACCCGGACTTCCCAAATAATCTCGCATTCATATATTTTGAGAAAAACATATTTCATATCGTTATTTTATTTTATAACGATTAATTCTTGCCTTAATTATTTTAATATAATTAATTCCTTATTTAACGACGCTTCAGGTCAAGGGCGACCTTGGCGCTGTTTTCAATCAATTTTGATTTTCACTTTCCTCAAAATCTAACCGTTGGATTTTAGCGTAGCTTATATCGTCGGAAAGATTTTTCCACGACGGTCCTAACGGTTTCAGTTTTGCGAAAATCCAACGGTCGGATCTTCCGGTATATTCGTTTAGAAGTTCGATTTCAAAACGCGAACTACTGCGCTCGATTCGTTTAATTATAATTATATATATATACATAAATAGTTCGTTTAACTCGTCGCTCCTATATATAACTGTCGTTTCTCTTATCTTTTACTTTTCTACTTACATGACAATATAATTTAGAATTAGACGATGAACCTTTTCTTTTAATTTATTATTATTTATTTTTATATTTTATAATTTACATTCGAAAATGAAAATTATAACATATCATTCCATTAATTTCTTTATATATGTTTCTTTTCCCATTTCATTATGAACAATGAACATTTTTCCATGGTGTAAACTCTCTTTATACATTATAAATAATGTAAATCTTTTCCTCCATTTCATTTCTTTTTATTTAACATTAAAAAATAATGTTAATTCTTACATACAGTTTCATTTCTTTTATTTAACATTATAAATAATGTTAATTCTTCCTACGGAGTGAATTCTCTTTTTATATACATTATAAAATAATGTTAATACCATACGGTATAAATTCTTATGTGTTAACATTAAAATTAAATGTTAACTTGACATACGACGAAATTTTCTCTTATATTAACATTAAAAATAATGTTAACTACATACAGTGTTATTTTCTTTTTAACATTAACATTAAAATGTTAATATCATACGATGGTGTTATTCTTATAATATAATGCATAAATAAAATGTAATCTCTTTCCTACAGTTAATCCTCTTTAAATTACCATTATAACTAATGTCGATTTCCCATGCATTGTAAATTACTTATTTTTAACATTAAAAATAATGTACTCTTCCCACGATAGAAATACTCTTTTTATTAACATTTAAAATAATGTTACATTTACATACAATAAATGTTAATGAACCATATAGTGAGTTTTTCTCTTTTATTTTCCATTCCATTAACATTAGAAATAAATGTTAATGAATCATACAATGCATTTTCTATATTTTTAATATAGACAAAAATGTTAAATTATCCTTTATTAACATTAAGAATAATGTACATTTTCCCTACGAGGTAAATTTTCTTTTCATATACATAATAAAATAATGTACATTTATCTTACAATGCAAATTCCTTCTTAATTAACATTAAGAATAAAGTTACATTTACATACAATGCGTTTTTTTTTGTTTTAACATTGGAAGTAATGTTCAATTTACATAAAATGAAAATACTTTTATCTTAACATTAAAATTAATGCTAAATCATCCTTTCTTTTCATATAACAATCAAAATGAATGTTAACTTTATATGCATTCATTTCCTTTTAATTAACATTAAAAATAAATGTTAATCTAACCTACAATACATTTTCCTTTTTATTAACATTAACAATAAATGTTAATTTATATGCATTATATTTCATATTTATTAACACTAAAAATAAATGCTAATTTTCTTACAATGCATTTTTTTATTTTATAACATGTCAAAATGTTACCTTTCATTCAATGCATTTTCAACATGACACAATGCTAGTTTAACATACAGTGCATTTTTATATTGTTAACATGACCAAATGCTAGTTAAACATACAATGCATTTTTAACATTACAAAATGCTAGTTTAACATACAATGCAAATTATATTATTAACATGACAAAATGCTAGTTTTCATACAGTGCAAATTATATTATTAACATGACAAAATGCTAGTTTTCATACAGTGCAAATTATATTATTAACATGACAAAATACTAGTTTTCATACAGTGCATTTATCTAATTTTAATATGACAAAAAATGCTATTTTACATAGAATGCATATTTTCTATATAATATTAACAAAATGCTATTTTTCATACCATGCACATTTTATATTTAATATTAACAAAATGCTAACTTCCCTTACCATGTAAATTTAATCCTTATATTAAAAATATAAATTCAATCTTTTTGTACAATGTAAATTTCCACTCTTCTTATTATTAACAAAAATGATACCTTCCTACGATAAAAATTATCTTATCTTTAACATTAAAGAAATAATGTCAATCAATCATACGGTGAATAATTCCATATGATGAAATTTCTATTTTTAACATTTAAACAAAAATGTTATTTTTCTTGCAATGCATTTTCTATGTTTATAACATATCAAAAATGCTATTTTTCATACAATGCATTCTTATATCCTAACATGACAAAAATGTTATTTTTCATTCAATCCATTCATCTAATTTTAACATATCAAAAATTCTATTTTACATAGAATGCATTTTTATATTTATTAACATTGCAAAAATGTTGTTTTTCATACCATGCATTTTTATATTTTCTTATATTAACATTTGACACAAATGTCATTTTCATACGGTGACCATTTTCTTTTATTAACATTAATAAAAATGCTAAATTTAACATGCGGTGACATTTTCTTTTATTAACATTAATAAAAATGCTAATTTAACATGCGGTGACATTTTCTTTTATTAACATTAATAAAAATGCTAATTTAACATGCGGTGACATTTTCTTTTATTAACATTAATAAAAATGCTAATTTCACATGCGATGAATAATTTCTATATTAATATACAAAAATTTGTCAATTAACATACGGTGGCAATTGCTATTTTAATATTGACAAAAATTGTCAATTAACATACAGTGAGTAATTTTCTATTCTAAACAATGACAAAAATGCCAATGAACATACAATGAATAATTCTATTCTAATATTGACAAAAATTTGTCAATGAACATATGGTGAGTGATTTTCTATTTTAAACATTGACAAAAATTGACAATGAACATACAATGAATGATTCTATTTTAATATTGACAAGAATTTGTCAATTAACATACAGTGAGTAATTTTCTATTTTAAACATTGACAAAAATTGACAATTCAATCATACGGTGGAAATTTACCATATAGCATTAACAAAGATGCTAAATTATCATACGGTGAATAATGTCTTGTTTAACATTAAATGAAAATAAATGACCATTTAACATACGATGACATTCCTATTTTAATATTGAACAAAATCTATCCATTTTCTATCTTAATATTTGACCAAAGATGCTAATTTCACATGGTGACAGTTGTCTAATTTTTAACATTAACATAAATGTCATTTTCCTACGATGAGCATTTTAAAAAAAATTGTTCATCAACATTCATTGAATAATTTCTTATTTTAATATTGAACAAAATATTTTTATAACATGACCAAAAATGTTATTTAACATACAATGCAAACTTATATTTTTATAACATTAAATAAAAATGACAAAAATACCATTCACATACAATGCATTATTTCCTAACTTGGACAAAATACTATGCTATACATACAATGCATTATTTACTTATTCTAACATGACAAAATACTATTTTATGCAAAGCAAATTTCTATTTTTCTATCATGACAAAATACTATTTTATGCAATGCAAATTTCTATTTTTCTATCATGACAAAATACTATTTTATGCAATGCAAATTTCATAATAACACAAATTTGTTCATTCAACATACGGTGCTCTTTATTTAAACAAAATATATTCACTTACATACGATGTTTTCTTATTTTGATAATGAACAAAATATTAGTTCATTACATATAGCGGCCAATTCTATTTTGTAAATGAACAAAAATATACTTATCTCAAATGGCGACAAATTCTATTTTAAAATATTGACAAAAATGTCAACCAACATACGGTGTTTATTTTCTTATATAAACATTGACAAAAAAAGTCAATCATCATACGGTGAATAATTTCATATGATGAAATTTCTATTTTTAACATTTAAACAAAAATGTTATTTTCCTTATAGTGCATTTTTTATTTATCACATGACAAAAATGTTATTCTTCATATCAATGCATTTTCATATTTACATATTTCTAATGTAAAATTAAACACCGTTTTTCATTGCAACTATATTTACAAATTTCAAATGTAAAATCTATCCATCTTATTAAATCAACAAAACATATACTTTTATATGTTTGCAATAAAAGTGTGGTCTTTTGTTTATAACAACAAAATATATAACTTTCTATATAATCAATAAAAATATAATCTTTTTATAAAAACAATAAAATCTCTAACTTTTGTTTCATGTCATATTAACATCGTCCAACTTAAATTTCCTACCTCTATAGTGATTCAAGTTTTCATGTCATACACACATCGCTAATCTTATTTTTCCATGAAACATAACAACAACAAATATATTCATCGATGCTAAATTTCAGATCTACTATTTCTAATCATTCAAAACATCAACCATACAATTCAAACATCATACTTCATACATCAAATAATAGATCTATAATTAATTTAAATAAAGTGAATACTCACAACATTAGATCTAGCGTACATACAGAGGTTTGGTCATAGCTGATTCACATCGCATTTGTTCATAGCAGGTTCACATCGCATATTATGAATTAAATTAAATTAATTAAAATAGAAGAGAACTCTCACCTTAAGAACTCAGTTTTGTTCAAAACTTCAATCTCGATTTTCTCTGGATTTACTGAACGAAATTGAGCGCCGTTTGTTGGAAAAGGACCAGGAAGGAGGGAGCTTTGAGCGCCGGGAAGGGGGGTGGTTGCGGCTGGACGTGGTGGCGTCCACGTGGCTGCGTGCGGCGGACGTTTGGGTGGAGGCTGGCGGCGGCACGGGTCACGGGGGCGGCGGAGATTGGTACCAAATTAAAGATCTCGGAAAGAGCTTCGAATCGGTATATGGTTTGCTGAAAACCGTTAAGATATGAGGGAGAAAAGTGGATTCAAAGATTTGAAGGAGAGGTGGGTTTCGGCGGCCACAAACAACGAAGGAGGAAGAAGGAGTATACGTAATGTATATGTGCGTATTTGTACTATAATACTAGGTTTTTCTAATGATTATTTTATTTAATTAATTAATTCTAGAAAATACAGTTTTCACATACGATCTCCGATTCACGCTCAACGACTGTCGAACTTAATGTTTTCACGCCTTCTGAACGCGATGGCGCTATCCCCATGGTCTAATTCTGAAGTTACAGTCTGGTTTTATTTTATTTTCAAATAAACCTTTTATTTTTAATTCGAACGAAAATATAATTTTGCCGGGGCCACATACGAAGTCAGAAAAATTCGGAAAAATTATTTTTGGCTTTCTTATGCCGATACGATCACAACAAAATTTGTTTCGTTCAATTCTGAGACTTTTTCAAAAATGGCTATTTTCAGGGCGAATATATTTAATATTAAAAATACATTTTTAAACAAATAATTTCTGAAACTCGAAACATATAAGTGTTTACTGTTTTTCAATGCAGAAACGTCATTCTGAAACCAATAGAAGTGGTTTCGAGTTCAAATTCCTCCATATGTGAAAAGTAGCATTTTTGTCCTATGCAAATTACCCACCGACCTTTCTAAAAATTGAATTAGCCATAACTTTTGATTTCCGCTATGAAATTTCGATTTTTCGGATTCGTTGGAAAGATATTTTTAAATAGATTCTAATATTTTTGGTTTCACTAAAATCCGTTAAATTTTGCATCCTGTATGGTTAGTCAAAGTTCAAGTTTGACTTTTCAAACTACCGCGCCATTTCTAGCTCTTTTTATATTTAAAATTAATTTATTCATTCAAACTTCGATTTGAACCAAATTTGTGATCCTTATTATTTAAAATAGATTATTTTAAATATCAAAACTCATTTAAAATCACTTAAAATAAATTTTAACTTGGTCCCAAAATTCAGGGTCGTTACAATGTCTGACCCTTTTTGTTTCCTCTTTTTTCTTCTGTTTCCCCCAGGTTCTCAGGGAGGGAATTCTCAGGTTTAGTCAGGACTCATTTATTATCTTTCTTGGAGCAGCTTCTGAAGTATTGCTCATGTTCTTGTCTCTACTATGACTTTGTCTCTTTTGGGCAATTATTCTTTTTATGTACTCTGATGGAACAAGACAGAAATTTTTATATTTTTGTAAAGCTTTTATGTAGTTTCAGACTTGTGATATTTTGGACCACGATGTTATGATTTATGTTTGAAATAAAAAATTAAATTCCATTGTTGCTTTTATGTCTATCTTGTAATATTCCTGTTTCTGTTTACCTATAACGCTTCACGACACTTAATGCATTCCCTTAGTGAGTGACGTTAACAGACGTGGGGTGTCACACTTAGTATCAGAGCTGAAGGTTACTAGATTGGATAAAAGTTTTTGAAAATTATTTTCAAAAAGGTCTTAGAAAAAGCATTTTCAAAAGAAAAGTCTATTTTGAAAAACATATTCCCCAAAGCCGTAGGAAATATCTTTCGATCCCTTATCTGAATCTCTTTCCTTTTTCATTTCAGCATGTCTGGGGAACCTTATTTTCCCGAGGCGTAGAAGTACTGGATTAGTTCTGTAGGTATCTTAAAGCCACGGCACCAACCGAGAGCCAAGGAGACGTCCCTCCCCCAGCTGCAATCGATGTTCCTCCACCATCGCGAGTATATGATTTCTCTAAAAAGAAGGAAGTTAAGGTTGAGGAAACACAAAACAAGTAAGTGTGGCCCAAGAAAGAACAACAACATTGGGGCGGAAAGCACGACAAGGATCAAGGCAAAAAGAAATGCCATTGTTGCGGGAACGTGAGTCATTTGGTCAAAGACTGTAGAAAAAGGAAGAATGATTGCTTCAACTGTGGTGAAGTTGGACACTATACTAGGGTGTGCCCGAAGAAGCAAGGGCAGGACCAAAGGGCAGGATCTTCTAAAGGGCTGGTGCATGCTTTTGTGGTTGGCGTACCGGATAGAGGTAGGAAAGTTTCTATTGAAGGTTTGATTTTCTCTTTCCAATTATCCTGTTAGAACTTTTTGATTCTAGCTCTTCACATTCATTTATATCTAGTTCTGTGGTTTAATCTATGCACTTAGATACTAGTATGGTAACGGATCCCGTAGTTGTCTCAAATCCCGTTGGTGGTTCGGCTTATTTATCTATGATTTGTCGGGGTTTTAGAATATCTGTGTTAGGCGTTGAGTTTGAGTGCGACACATATCTTGTTTCATGGGCTATGGTTCGATTCTAGGGATTGGTTGGCTAGCCATGTATGGTG
The DNA here is from genome assembly GCA_030737875.1 of Allium sativum. NCBI lineage: Eukaryota > Viridiplantae > Streptophyta > Magnoliopsida > Asparagales > Amaryllidaceae > Allium > Allium sativum. The sequence goes on along the minus strand of CM060909.1, from coordinate 742,501,335 downwards.
CCATTCTAGATTGTAAGTGGAGGGTCGTTAGACTTTTGACTTGCCAAGGGAGGACCCTCGAGATTCCTTGTGACCCCAAGGGTCTGTTATGCTTAGTTTCCTAGAGTCTTTTGATGCATCTATAGATGATTTGTGATCTGTTCCAGTAGTCTGAGATTATTCTGATGTTTTTGAGGAGGTTTGGGGCCTACCTCTAAGGCGCGAGATTGATTTTCGTATATACTTAGTGGACAATGCAAAATCAGTTGTGTTACCTGTGTGCCATATGGATCCAAGAGAAAGAAGGGAGCTCAGCAAACAAGTAGGGAGCTACTTGAGAAAGGGTTTTCTTTTGGGATGGGATGAAGAAAGATGTAGCAGAGTTTGTTTCTTAATGTCTGATTTGCTAGCATGTCAAAGTTGAGCAAAGGTATCCTGGTGGTTTACTTCATCCTTTAGAGGTCCCGCAGTGGGAGTGGGAGAGCGTCTCCATGGATTTCATAGATGGTTTGCCTAGATTAAAGAAATGCAACACCAGTATCTGGGTTGTGGTGGATAGGGTTACTAGGAGCGCTCATTTCATACCAGTTAAAGAGTAAGAGGACGGCAACATGGTTGGCAGTAGTTTACATTCGTGAGGTAATCCGTCTTCATAGAGTACCTTCCTGCATTGTGAGCAATCATGACCCCATATTCACCAATGAATTTTGGAGGAGCTTGCAAGAAGCATTAGGAACACAGTTGTGTTTGAGCACCGCTTATCATCCTCGGACTTATGGACAGACGGAGAGGGTGAACATAATTCTTGAGGATCTTTTAAGGCTGTGTATCCTAGACTTTGGAGGGACTTGGGAAGAGCATCTTCCTTTAGTAGAGTTTGCCTACAACAATAGTTATCAAGCTAGCATCGACATGGCACCCTTCGAAGCATTGTACGGACAAACCTGTAGATCACCAACTTGTTGGTGGGAATCTACAGAAAGATTATTACTTGGACTCGATATGGTTAGAGAAATGTCTGAGAAAATTGATCTTATTCGACGAAAAATGAAGACAACTCAAGATAGGCAGAAGTCCTATGCAGACAAGAGAAGGACTAACATCGAATTTGAAGTGGGAGACTTAGTTTTTATTAAAGTATCACCTCTAAGGAATGTGGTTTGCTTCGAATCTGTAGGGAAGTTGGCTCCTAGATTTGTGGGACCATTTCCCATAACCGAAAGGGTCGGCCAAGTGGCCTATAAAGTAAACCTACCAAAAAATCTATCCAGAGTTTATGATGTTTTCCACGTTTCTCATCTGCGGAAGTGTTGCATGACACCGCAGAAGTTGTTGAGCCAAGTATATTTGAGGAAGTAGAAGTGGAGCGGGAGGCGATAGTCAGACGAGTCCCTACTCATATTCTTGAATTAGAAGTTAAGAAGCTACGCAATAAAGAGATCAAGCTGATAAAGGTCCAATGGGGAGATAACCCAGAGGATGCGACTTGGGTGATCAAAGACAAGATTCGTGCTTCATACCCTTTCTTTTTCGAGGGTATGTTCTTAACTCCTTTTTCAAAGTTTTATCTATGCTTGTTTCTATCATTTGAGTATGTCCTATCAATAGTATTTTCGACCTTTAGATAGGAATTCTATGGATGTAAACATGTGTTTGAGACATGTTATGTTTGATGGATACAAGTGGATGCAAGTGGTTGCTATTGGTTGTCTGTGGATGCATATACACACGCATTAGGCACTAGATCGGCTCAATCACTCTCATACTGCATATGGATGTGTGTGTGCATTTTTCTTTCTTTTAATGGATGAAAATGGAGGTATCATCATATGGATGTTGCATTTGGACGAGTGGTTGTGCACACATATAGAGCTTACATGTTATAATAGGATTTTTGCATACATGTTGGATTCATAACACTAACATACATTGCATTAAGGAGGTCAACTGAATCAGTGGGCCGCCTGATCTTTCGCATTAGTGTTAGGATATATACACACACTTTTGCATGTGTTCATATAAGCATTAGAAAATTTTAAGGGCATTGGATGCCTGTGATTGGTGGATGAGTAGATGGATGATAGATGGTAGAATACATTCTTCTTAACTTGGAGATTTCGAAGACGAAATCCTTTAAAGTAGGGGAGAATGTAATACTCCGCATTTTGACTACACTAAAGATGATACATTAAAGAATAATTAATTTATTATTCAGAAACAAGGGAAATGGACTATGTCATTGCGTCTGTCTCGAAATTTTGGTCGAGATAGACACTTGGTTTGCATAAAACAGATAACATATGAAGAAGTTACAGACGATTGAAGTTTGACGATGAGAGCAGGAATAACTGGCGCACTTGACAAGTGCGCCAAGGCATTTTTACACTGGCGCACCTGCAAAGTACGCCCATAGTAGTTTTGGGCATCCGATCCCAAGTGGTTATTGACCCATGGCCCGATTCCCCTAGGGCTGAGGTGGCAGTCAAATTCTAGAGGCTGACAGCTATAAATATACCCTCACTTCTCTTGTTTTCAAATACTAAAAACAATGGAGGCTAAATGCTGTCAGTGCCTGAACTGAATCCAATCCTTTCTTCTTATACAAATCAAGTTTAAAGATTCAAGTGTTTCAAGAATAGGTCTGAGATTCAACACCAACAATTTCTTTTCTATCTTCTAAAATCCAAATACTGTGAGTTAGTTACTTTTAGATTTAAATATTAAAAGTAAACGTGATATGACTGTGATTTGGATCTGTTATAAATTGTGAATCTATGACATTCTTGGATCTTAAACTTTATCATGCTAGATCTATTTTTATAGATCTAATTCGCTTGCGGTTAATTTATCATGTCACATTTGTGGATCTTAAACTTTATCATGCTAGATCTATCTTTATAGATCTAGTTCACTCACGGTTAATTTATAATGTCACATTTGTGGATCGTAAACTTTATCCTGCTAGATCTATCTTTTTAGATCTATTCACTTGCGGTTAATTTATCATGTCACATTTGTGGATCTTAAACTTTATCATGCTAGATCTACTTTTATAGATCTAATTCACTTGCGGTTAATTTATCATGTCACATTTATGGATCTTAACCTTTATCTGTGGTTGCGGCTAATTTGGATCTGTCATTATTTGGATAGTTAAAACCTTGCTTAGATCTAATTCTCCATCTAGATCATCTTGTACATATCATGTGGTGATTAATTTAGATCTATTATTAATTGGACATATGGATCCTTATTTATTCATGCCTATTATGACATCCTTAGTATGTTAGATCTAATTTTATTATCATATGCTCACTAGATCTATTTTTATATGTCCACCTTATCAGTATGCCAATTACATGTTTTATGTCACTTTTGTTAAAATAATCAGTATGGTCATCTTCCCATCACCTTTCCCTTTTTAATATTTTTGGCTAGGCTACTTTCTTGCCTAGGCATGCCGCTAAATATATGCGGATGTGTTAGTTAGGGAATGGGGGAAAACATTGAAATTGGCATAATTTGAATAATGTTTATGAACATAAATTTAGGAATATAATCCATTATGAATATAATTGGGTAAATGGGCATAAACACCTATAAAGACATAGGTATAATTAATTGATTAATAATTAAAATGCCTAAGATTACAGTAATTAGAAACTGTAACTGCACTTGTGACACGAGGTTAGATTGCATTTGTAGTGGAAGTCTGCCCGGACCCGACCGACACATCCAGCAACCGCAAATGTTGAATCTAATGTGAGGGGTCTAAGTGGACAAATATGAGACGGTCTAAGACAGGTTAGGCCCAACTTGTGGAAGAAGTCTGCCCGAACCCGACCGCATATCCAGCATCCACAAGTTGTAGGCTTAATGTGGGAGGTCTAGCCCATCATGACCATAAATGGTGACATGGTAACGAATTGGAATACTTAACATAATTAAATCCATAGGGAATGTGTGAACATAAACATGAATAGGGGTTAAGTAAACTTGGCTGAACAATGGAAGGGCTAACTTAAGTATATCTGGGTTGGGTGGGTAATTTTTAAATATAGGCCCACAAAACTTAACCAATTGGGGGTTATGTATTAAAGACACCTATAAGTAACATAACCAATAGAAAGATTGGGGTTATATGATCAAAGACACCTTTTTAGGTTAAATATAACATGTGGAAAACCTAGTGAGGTATGCATGACAAAGGGGAGAGCTTGTATCATATTGTGTGGGACCCGTTTTAGTCAGTAACCCGGAGTAGGTATCAAGCAAAGTATCTGAACTAGGTCAGATAAGGGGCAAGCTTACTGAATTGATTGTAAGATATCTAAATGTGGAGGACGGTGTGGGTGGCGCAAACCGACCGGTTCATGTGCGTGCATGGGTCGGGCAGAGGGGGATAAGACGACCATGACACCTGTTGATATTGGATTGGGCATATCAGCGAAGGGTTGCAACTTTAGGACATGATACATCCTACGGTGGGGCCGGCACAGAGTATCTACACAGATTAGGGAGCAGATCGATTAGGGTAGTAGTTAGGGTACATTTGGACGTATGCCTTAGTCTACTACCTTAAAGAGGAAGGGATCATCTCATTCTGGATATACTAGTAGTAGTGCAGAGTAATCATTAAGGAAGCGTATACACCCTATCTTGTTTACCTAGTCATACCTTCCATTTTTGTAGTTATCTCTCTTATCCACTTTATATGCCTGTCATGCTACTTTTATTTATTTATTTGCTAAAAGTAACTGGACTCGCCCGCCTTTATGTCTGACCCTTTTTGTTTCCTCTTCTTTCTTTCGTTTCACCCCCCTTTAGGTTCTCAGGGAGGGAATTCTCAGGCTTAGTCAGGACTCCGTTATTGTCTTGCTTGGAGCAGCTTCTGAAGTATTGCTCAAGTTCTTGTCTCTACTATTTCTTTATCTCTTTTGGGGAATTATGCTTTTTATGTACGCTGATGGGACAAGACAGAAAGTTTTATATTTTTGTAATGGCTTTTATGTAGTTTCAGACTCGTGATATTTCGGACCACGATGTTATGATTTATGTTTGAAATAAAAATTTAAATTCCGTTGTTGCTTTTATATTTGTCTTGTAGTATTCCTGTTGTAGTTTACCAATAATGCTTCACGAAACTTAATGCATTCCCTTAGTGAGTGACATTAATGGACGTGGGGTGTTACAGATAAAATCTGAGTTAAAGGCGCAAGATAAACACTCGAGTTGGATAAGCATCATAACAACTTTGTTCGCATGCAGGTTAAGGGTTGAGCATGATGCGAGGGGTCGGTCAGTCATACCAGAAAAGGGGTCGTATATACAAACCAAGATCGGAGGATGGTACAACTCAAGTACAGTAAGAGATCGCCTGTTCTTCTTCTTTCTAAACACACAAGGGGAAATCGCCCAAACACTAGGGGACACTGGAGCAGAATGACTCATATGTCCTTGGAAAACCCGCTCACACATAAATATAGCTCGCTCTGCTTGTTAGTAAGGTTATCCGCTCAACATAGCTAGAATCATTCATATCGTATAGCATGACCAAACAAAGAGGTCATGCACATAAAGCAAGCTCAAGTGCAGCACAACGCAAGGACGGTAAGGCCCGTATATCTTGGAAAGGTCGTCTATATTAAAGGAAGTCGTTTATTCTTATATGAAAGAGGTCGGTCATACAAGACAAGAAGAAGGATTGGCCTCGATCACACATTCCACTCTGCAATCGTTCGTTCATACTATCCTGGTTGATTTTGAGTACGGAACCCAAAGATACCAGAGGTTGCACATGCATCCTATGACCGCTCATAGATTGCAGCCTCAGTCGCTCGCTCCTTAATTAATTCAATCAGATGCTATCTACCGGTCGGTCAGATACCAGCTCCTGAAGGGTCGCGGTTACAAGCCCTAATCGCTTGACAACAGATTACAGTGCTGGTCACCCGTTCATCTACAATCAGAGATAGCTACGTCAACCAGATACCATCTATCAGTCAAACGTTAAAAGGCTTAACATGGCGCTAAGTTGGTCGCCCATACACCAATCCAAAAGCTCTAACTAGTCGCCCGTGTACTCATCGCCTAACAACCTGATCGTTCTGCTCAGATCTATGCAACCACTCGCTCCTATGAAGTAGCTCGCACAAAATAACTGAATAAGGCTACCAGTAGTTGGCTACAGCTAAGCAGTGCCATTTTAGTAATTAATGGGACAAGCGACCCGCAGCCTGCATATATGGATTTCAGCTCATTTCTTCGGGGAACTCACCTATAAATAGGCCATGGCTTCCACCATAAAGAGGATCGACTCCTATCCACCATGAAGTGTTGTCGAATTCTTCCCTCCACCATTCCTTAGCATTTCGACCATCATCGTCATCTCCACTTAAAGATCATTCATCCATTTGGCATGGCATCCATTGAGATCACCTAAGTGACTAAGAGGTTGAATATTATTCATCATCTTCCTCGACCAAGGACACTCTCCTTCTCCACCGACGGTTTATCCTCCTCCTTCACGGATCATATCATCTCCCCATCGAATTCCATGAATTTAAGTGTGAATCATATGTGAGAGAGATAATACGTTGTAAAAAAGAGATGATGCATGTACAAGGAGAGTTTGAATGTCCATTAACCATTGTTATGATAGTGTTAGCAACATACATCCATAGTGGACGTAGGTCTAGATTAGGGCCAAACCACTCTAAAAACTTTGTCTCCATTTTACTTTCCTCGCATTTTTGTTTTTAGCTCTTGTTGATTGCGGCTCCATTTATTTTCTAACTACATTGGTGAAGTACGGTTCATGTACCATTGGTGTTTGAGCCATTTTTTGGTGAAAACATTTGGCGCCCACTGTGGGGCCGTGTTCGCATTTCCTTCCTTTACACTTCTTTTTAATTTCAAAAGCCTACCCTTGAAGTCCTAAACCTGTACCATATGTTTTGCAATCCCGCGACCGGGACACACCAACGAATTTTCATCAAAATTTAAGGCCTTATCTGAAATCATGACTAAATCTAAAGTGGCAACGAGATTTCTCCACTCTCCAGCCACTTCAAAGTGGGGGAATCCTCAAGGCCATCCTTGAATCGAGAAGAATTGAATATGGTTGTAACTAACTTGAACGAAAAAATGGATGCCACGACTAAAATGATGATGGAAAAATTGAATGCTTTGATTAATACTCAACCCATTCCTCCACCTCCAAATATCATGGCCAATATTGACGAAAAAGATGACTCTTCTGCCTCAGACCCTAGTCGATCCCACTTTTCAGGGTAGGCGAAGGAGAGGCTGACGTGGAGGACTCTAAGGTTAAAGCGGCATGCCATGAAAAGAAACGCACGACTCAGAGAACCACAAATCCAACCAAGGGGGCACCTCCCAAAGAAGGTACGGGGCAGCGGAGCTTGAACCATGGTCATACCAGTAAAAAAAATTATGCTCGCCCCGTGGAACGGGATGGTGATGAGAAGCGTATTTCAGATATGATCCAATGATTAATGAAAGAGAACATGGCCCGTCAGGACAATGAAAAAAGTGCGAGTTTTCTCCTAGTGAGAACCCGTTCACAGAAAGGATCAACCAAGCGAAATTCCCTAAGAAATTCACACCTCCAACGATAGCTCCTTATAGTAGAACTGGAGATCCAAACATCTTCCTATTCAAATACGATCAACACATGAACGGAGCCAGGGCTACTGATGAAATAAAATGCTTATACTTCCCTGTGTGCTTGGAAGGTGTGGCTTCACTATGGTTCACTAGATTACCACCTAAATGTGTTGATCAATTTGCTGGTCTGGCAAGGAGGTTCCAAGACCAGTTCCATCTACAAACTACCAAAGTAAGATAGGTAATGTCACTAAGCTAGATGGAACAAATATCTAGAGAAACGATCAAAGCTTTTCTTACCCGATTCCACGTTGCAGCTGCTAAAGTGATAGAACCAGAACCTTGGTATTTGTTGGCAGCTCTGAAAGGTACTATCGATAAAAAATGCGAATTTGGGAAATGGCTCAAAATGAAGAAACCTAAAACTCTAAAGAGGTTTTACAAGAAGGCCGAAGAGTATATGAGCGTGGAAGATGATCCATCTAATGTCCGGAAGGCTGTAGAAGCTAGTGTTATCAAAGAAAGTAAAGACATCGAAGTCCAAACTGAGCAAAAGTATTACTCATGGCAGAAAAGGGGAAATGAAGGAAAGGATAACAAAGCGCATAAGAAGGCATGGTTCTTCAAGCAGACAGAGTTGACTCCCCTAAATGAAATCCCAGAAAGGATTTATTCTGCTACAAAGGACTCAGGCATTTTTCCTTTGGTAAAACCACAAAGGGTTACAGAGCAGCAAGCCAACTCCAGAAAATTCTGTCGGTTTCATAACCAGCCAAGGCACAACACCAATGAATGCCGGCACTTGAGAAGCCTAATTGAGGAGCTCATCCGAAAGAACCAAGCACAACAATATGTCAAGAATCCTCAAAATTCTCCAGCTATCCAAGGGCAGAGTAATGCTGCCAGTCAGCCCGGATCACATGAGAAAGCTCAAGCTCCCGTTGACCTACGACCAATCATCGACTGACAACCACTGATGACAGTTCAACATCCAAAGCTCAGAATAAGCGATCCCCATCACCTTTACTTTGCTTTACTTCTTGATATGTTCTTGTAAACAATATGTGATAATTTACCTATATTGTACCCAAAAAAAAGCTTTATGAACCAAAAGTTCTTTGCTCGCATAAGTCGTACATTTGCTAGCTCATGCTAAAATCGATTTCTTAAACATAGGAAAAGTAGAGGCAACCGCTCACTCACAACTCAACCATAGCTGAAAGCTTCCTAAGCATATCTTGGTTGAAACAACTCAAGCGTTAAGCACCAAAAGAATCATGCAAACTAAGCAAGATGACTAAGTGCACTGCTTCAAAAGAATAAACTATTCTGGGGTAAATGGTGAAAAGCACAGTAAATGAACATCAAGTCGAAAAGCTATACCATTCATCGCAAAAATATCAAATCCTTAGCAAGCATCCAACAAAGGGATTGGAACTAAACATTGAGAATGATGCAAAGGTGAAAGCAACCCAATTTGTTTCACGGTTGAAAGATTGTCATTCTCGTAAAAGAGGCACCTTCTTAGGTGCAGGACACGAGTTCTTTAAATCGAAATGAAACTCGATAAGAGGAACTAGCATCCACCCCCTGCGATGAAGCAACAAGATGGAAGGACTAGCTGTCGGAAGGACCGATAAACCTAGGCTGAAAGCACCAATCCTAGTGCCGGAAGGACTGGCAACATGCTGGAAGGAACAATGCAAACATAAATCCTAGCTAAAAGGCGGTAATGGAAATCCTTGCCGAAAAGGGGTATCTAATAAGGTCTTTTTTGATTTTGAAATAACCAGAACAGACAAGTCCAAAATTGGATCGAAACTTAAAAACCCAAGTCCTCCCCTAGGGGCATGTACTAAAAACTAATCTCCGAAGGACTTGGGTCACCGAGTTAATGAGATATGGGGTGAATACATTCTAATAAAGAACAATAATATGTATATATACGTGTATGTGTTTCACCAAATCTCCGAAGGGCTTGGGTCACCAGGTTTGTGAGAAACGTGGTTAAATACATCGAGAACAGAAACTTGTGTTTGAATCGAGTCTTCAAAGGGCTCGGGTCACCAGGTCAGTGAAAAACACGAATAAATACATTATAGGATATATATAACCCTCTTCGGGAGGCATGCTTTCGAGTCCAAACTCCGAGGGGCTTGAATTACCAAGTTTTTGAAAATACGAGTGAATGTGATGCTAAGATTACAACGAACTTTGGTAGGGGGCATAACCATAGCGTTAAAGCGAACCAACAATGCTAATTTTACATACCATAAGTCCGTTACAATCATACGATTAACAAAGTATATTGTGATACAAATGAACTATGATAAAAGTGCAATGTGCAACATACCGGTGAAAAGGTAACAAAGCTGAATAAAAGGCTGTAGTACAACCTACAAGAAACACTGTCCTATGCAAATAAAGCAAAGCACAAATTCATCACAGAATCACAGATCAATCACAGGGCTACAAAGTTGGCAACATAAGCATAATATAGCGAGTGAGGACCGGCACTTGCATATACAACCAGTCTAAGAATCATCATTTTTCTTTGCCATCTTCAGTACACTGCTTGGTGGTATCTTCCTGAACAATATGTTCATCAGTAGAATGAGCTTCAGTAGCATTTTTATTGGCATGAATAGTGGGAAGGCCCACAGGAGAAGTCTGAGAGCTTGAGGCCTCAGCATTAGCAGGACAGGGAATGCGAACAGCAACAACATCCAGAGCCTTTTTTCCAAGAGAATGAGCTCGTTCTTATGTTAGTATTTTTCTACCCTCAGCTAAAGCATCACGATCTTCCACTTCTAGGAGGGTCTCTTGGAGAACACTATCTTCTTTACCTTTGGAATATTTAAGTACTTATTGCCAGATGAGAGCCAATGTTCGAGGAAAATCCTTATTCAAAAAGCTCAGGCTTCCACGATTTATAAAACTAAAAACATAAAATTTGGAACAGAGTTTCGTCAGTTTTAACCTTGGCTCGCTCAAGATCGCTGGCTAGCTTTGTTTTATCCTTTTTTAGAGTTTTAAGAGCTTTTCTTTGAGAAATAATCTTCTCTTCAAGAACTATCTTCTCCCATTGGTAAGAAGCTAAAGTCTGCTGTTCCAAAGCCAGTTGAGATTCAGCAGATTCTCGGCCAGATTGAGCCTCACGAACTTGCTTTTTAGTAGCCTCAATCTGTGCCTTAAGCTTTTCATTTTTAGCTTCTAAGCTACATATCCTACTATCTACGGCCTTTAAAGATGCAATTTCATATTCTTGAGATATAATCACATGGATCAGTCCGACTTTGTCATTTTCAAGGAGCTCAATACGCTCAAGGTGTCGGGTGTTCAACCTCTGAAATTCAAAGCTAGATTTGTTCCATGACTCAAATCGGCTTCCGATAGTATTAGTAGCCTTGTCTGATTGTACTTCAAGTTGACTTTTGGCAATGTCAAGTTGGGTAGTCATATAGCTTTTTATTGTACTCAATTCTCCGACGGCATTCTGATTATCATCTGGGTACAAATCTTAGTCAAAGTCCATTCCTCTTAAATCCTAACCTCAAAATCGATCCTTCGGCTTTGAATTTCCAGGAATAATTTCGTAAGGAGGCCTAACAAGGATCGCTTGTATCTGGATAGAAGCGGGGACAATAGATTGAGAAGCTACAAAGGGTTGTTCTGGAGAAACAAGAGGATCGGGGTTAAGAGCTCGGCTGATCTATGAGATTCCCAGGGCTCGTCCCCTTCTTGTTCATCACTATCAAGGACACTCTCCTTCTCCACCGCCGTTTTATCCTCCTCCTTCACGGATCATATCATCTCACTGTCGAATTCCATGAATTTAAGTGTGATTCATATGTGAGAGAGAGAATATGTTGTAAAAAGGAGATGATGCATGTACGAGGATAGTTTGAATGTCTTGTAACCATTGTTATGATAATGCAAGAAACATCCATAATGGACGTAGGCCTAGATTAGGGCCAAACCACTCTAAAAACCTTGTCTCCATTTTACTCTCCTCGCATTTTTGTTTTTAGCTCTTGTTGATTGCGGCTCCATTTATTTTCTAACCACATTAGTGAAATATGGTTCACGTACCATTAGTGTTTGAGCCTTTTTTTGGTGAAAACAAAGTGGCGGTGCTAAAACGGTGGGGTTAGGATTTTAGGGTATTTAGGGGTTTTCATAATATATATTTATTAATATTTGATTCTTTATTTGCTTAGCCTTGAAATTTTCGTGCCCGAACTCCAAACGAATCCCAACAACTGATGTCCCTAGCAAGATACCCCTGTTCCGAACACAATGAAATAGGTTTCAAAAGAAGAATTGATCGTTTTAATTAGATTTTCTTGATATTAAAATATAAGCCAATATAACGTTAAATATTGATTTTCAACTTGCGTTTTAATTTGCTATGACCACATACTAACTTCAAAAATTATAAAATTTGAAATCCTGCTACATTTTTTCACAAATACGGTTTTAAATAGCCTGGTCTCATCAAATTTGAAAACCGTTTGAAAAATGGCCTTATTACTAGGTTTTATTGAATGGGTCAGCTTGTCTCAGGTCCCTAATAGGTTTGGAAATTAGGCTCACATCCTTGTGTTATTTTGATATAAATTACATCCTTATTTTTCGAAAAATCATCAAAAAATATGAAAAATAATGAAAATTCATAATTAAATACAATAACTAACCATCATCAAAATCATGTGTTAAAACACCAAAAAACACGCCAAAAAGAAAAAAAGAGAAACAACATTATTATGCATCAAAAAATGCACTTATTTATAAATAGTTGCATACATTTATGCATATATTTCAGTTATGCCTCAAACTGCACTATTTATGCATACATGTATGCAGTTAAACTGCAGTATATGCATCGTTTTATACATATATTCAATTCTAACCTATTTTTTCAAGCATACGCCTTTTATGCATACATTTCTGCGTATATAGTCAGTAAATGCATGCATGCATGCACATTTTCGTAAGCCTTCATCCTTTTTATCTTTGTTGCATACATATATGCACTTATACGGAATATATGCATAAATTTCTATAACTATTTGTAACACATGAAGCTTAGTTCAACTTTATATGCATACATGTATGCATAAATTCATCCAGATTTGCAATGAAAACGCTGGATGAATATATGCATACATGTATGCATATATTAGTAATAGTTGCATACATTTCCGCAACTTTTTTTCAGATTGCTTCTAGGAATATTTGCGATTTTGTGAATTTTTTATGTACCAGCGCTTTTTTCTTTCAAAAACACGTAACTCGCAAAAGAGGGACCCGCTTTGCATAAAACATTATAGGGGGACGTCGTTTGTATTTTGAATTTTTTTGGGATATGTGGCTTATTTTCACTTATTGAATTTTAACTGAATTTTCAACACGCGTTTATATTTCATATGCTTACATATGAATTCCAATTGATTTGAAATTTGAAACCTAGCAATAACTTGATATTCCGGATCTGATAAAATTGATTTCGTCAGAAATGGAGGGTTTTTGCGAAATAACTATTTTTAATGTTTAAATTAAATCAATAAAATATAAATAAAATTAAAAACAATTCTAATAAATAATTATAAATCAATATTTTTGTATATTTCCAAATAGAATATCATATAGCTCTAGAAATACTTGGGTTTATAACCCGATATTTTCAAACTCGAAGTCAAATCGATATTCAATTTCATAATAAATCCTTTTAGTTTATTCAATAAATAATTATAATTTATAAACGATTCCATAGCGACCTTTTAAAATTTTGATTTGGACATAACTAACAATTTATAACATGAAATCTCCATTTTCCACCTTCATTAGAAAACTATTGTTCAATATATCCTAACGTTTCTTGTTTTACAAAAATTCGACTTATTTTGAATTATGTATGTTCATTTGAAATTCAAAATTAAAATTTTCAAACTATCATGACGTTACGTGTTCATTTTATAATTAATATAAACTTATACATTCAAACTCATTTCAAATAAATTCTAAGTCATTAATACTCAAAATAAATCATTTTAAATATTTAATATCCATTAAATATTTCTTAATAAATTTTGGGTCGTTACATTCTCCTACACATAAAAGGATTTCGTCCTCAAAATCGAAGATGGAACTGAAGGTCGTTTACTTAACCAACACAACCTTCGTTCTAACTTAAGTTCTTTAACTTTTCAGTTTCTAAGAACTTCTAAATTTCTCGAAATTTGCCTAACACCTTTAATTTTCGAAAAATTTCGCCATAATCTTCTTAGTACGGGTCGATCAGTACAACGACAACTTGCCTCCCTAGGCCATCATCAATCAAAAAAGAAAAGCCAAATGGCTTTACAATTGGCTCATAAAATCATCAAGCCCAATCGATACCATAAATAAGTAACTTTGTGTCGGACACGAAATTTTATTCCTCTTCTCAACTTCCATGCAAGAACATGTTCAACATATATATACATATATATCCAATCCCAACTAATTTCTTAATCAATTCAACATTAATTTTGACTTGGCGTAAATTACCTTCCATTCTCATATTGGTTTTATCATTCCAAGTTTTATTAGTTGAATTAATTATCACACATCACAACCAGCAATCAATTGGTTGATTAACTTTCCAATTTATAGAATATATATATATATATATATATTATATCCAAAGTATATTTTAAAAGTAAATTAACAAACATCAAACTCTAACTAGTTTTTTGGTCCTCATACTAATCAGTTGGAATTATATAGTCATCCCACTTTCGAAACTCGAAAATAAACACTGGTTATGTCGCAACTATCACCAAAATCATCCCCGAGAGAGTAAAGTGTGATTCTATATCTATTCAGCATATTTGAGACTTCGTATATACGTTGGCCAGGGGTATATTCAAAATCCTTATATATTCGATAGTTTAAACTTAAATCAAGTAAAATACTCAAATTCTTATTATAAGATATAATCTTTCACAACTAAATCCATTTTATCTCTATACAATTCATTTTCTTTTATATATAATACTCTTCAAACTCATTCTAGAGTATTACTAACCCTATCTCTAATGAGTTACTCGTATTACTAATCCTATCTCTGATGAATTCTTTCATCTTATTCTAATGCGCTGTATCCCCAGAGCTTAGTAAACCAAAGCTCTGATACCACTTGTGACGACCCAAAAATCCCCGCCTTTTAATTGGTAGTAAGCCACATAGGTCCGATCCACATGGCAGAAATCCTCGAACCGTTATGGGATACAATGCATCAAAACAAAAACATAAAAGAACATTTCATTGCTATTACAACAATTTTACATCAGAGAACAAAATATTACAGAGTACAGATAATTGATGCACATCGGAAAAATATCAGAGAATAGTAAATTACAATACAGTGGAAACATAAGTATATTTAGTGGAAGACAATAAAAAAATCCAGAATATAGCTCCAGCCATAATCCAGGATCCTGCTTTAAAAATATCTAGAAACTGCTTGCTGCTTATGTGGAAAATATGGGCACCCAGAGTTTAGATGGAAAATAATAAACTCCAGGCCAGTCATTGAACTGGCATGAGAACCAAAAACAGCTATTTACTTTATTTTAAAGTAGAGTAAATCATTGGACCGCGCCGTATAACATGGAACAGGTTTTCTTCACATGAATACCAGTTATAAAAACTCGCAATGCTTTTAGAAAAATGAAGCTATGATAAGACTCAAGTCCCATCTCACAATGCAAGCGCAAACCGAAGGATAGAGTTTTACCTTATAATAACCAAACATGCTTGATACATGAAATTTCCCTTTTATTGTTACTAAAGCATAGTGTGAAAATCAATTTTGAAAATAAATGTATCAATCATAGATGGCATAATACCCCATCCTATCATGTCTCCATATAGGTTTACAAATGAAAAATCATGGTTTGTATTAGAAGTTGGATTTCCATCAATGACAAAAGCAAATGATATTCCTTAACCGATTCGGATCGCATCTCTAGCAAGATGTCTAGGACTTACACACATTTGCACCTAGAGCGACAAAGTTGGCCTACCAATTCCCGGTGAGTTCAGGTATCTCCTGAACTACGTTCCCCTGGTCGTATTTGACCATTGTCCTGGTCGTATTTGACCATCATCCGAGGCGCCTCAATTCCAACATCCACATAAGTAAATTGTCTGGGCTCCGTTCCATGGTACCACTTTTTGCTAGAAGGGAAATGTATGTCCTTACTCTACGGTATTTCATCCTATTTTAGGCCATTATCGGGTTGTGAGGCTTGTCGATGTCACATTTCAATACAAAGCTACGCTATACCAGTCATGCTTTGATCATCACCACAAAGCTCTGCTTTTCAACAAGAAACTTAGCATGCCACATTGTCAGTTCACACATATAATCAGTTTCTATTAATAATATAACCTTTGAGTTGATACGTCTCAAAGAAAGGTGCTACGCTAAGAGAATAAATTCTCCGCCACCATAGATACATCATCAATAGCAACTAATCGGTTATGTTATGAAATACAATGTCAGACACACATCCATTTACAAGTTTGTTTTGGGTCTGAACGAAACCGGAGACTCCTTATTCCTCATCACCTAAGCGAGAAGACACACATCCATTTACAAGTTCGTTTTGGGTCCGAACGAAACCAGAGACTTCTTATTCCTCATCCCCTAAGCGAGAAAGACCCTTGCATATCCGGTCAATCTCTAAGTACGTATAGATGAATGCTACTTTAACCTTGTAACGGGAGCTACCCAATGCATTAGCAATAATCCAAACTATTTGAAGATTTCTGGTTTTCAACCACCGTCTTCAATAACTTTGACCATCGTCGTATTAGTTATTTAGAATGCGTTGAAACCTGGATTTTTGAATAACTATCACATCATTAAAATCAAGTGATATGTAAACATATTATAAGCCTCGTTCCAATTCAAAATATTCTTTATTCAAATATCCTTTATATTGGGGATTACTCCCATAATTCTTATCAAAGATTTACATCATTTAAACTTCTTGTTTAAATCTTTCTTTGGAAATCATTTCAAAGATTATATAATCTCTTTTCACAAACTTAACTCAAATTAAGGTTTATAAGCCTTATTGGGATTATCAAGCCTTACAAAAAGGTAATCTCTCATATCATTATCCTATTCCCATCCTATTCATCCCATGAAGCAAAACTAGTGATACTCCATATCTAACACTCCTTGTGTTTTGGTAAATTTAATTACCTTCTACAATTTCAAATTTAATTAAAGATTGATTAAAACTCTAACTTAGTTTTAATCTCCATTTCATTCAATCAAATCTTTATTGAAATATTTATTAAAACTCTAACATTGTTTTAATTTCTAAAAATCATTATCCAAATCTTTGTTGAAAGATTTATTACAACTCAAACTTGAGAAATCATCTTTTCTTTAACTGGGTTAAAGAAAAAATGTTATTTAAAACATCGTTCACGATAAACCCAAAATCAAACTTCCAATAGACATGGAGTTTTCACGGAAATTATACTAGTTCACGATTGATATAAATTTATGTACCAGACTAATAATATAAGCAGAATAATGGAAAAGCCTTTTAAATTCCTTAAACAGTAAACGTCTTCCTCCATGGAGGTTCATCTCGATTATCACTGAATCGATCTCCATTCAATTCCAATATAATTCATTAATTGGAAATTTAACTTCGGAAAATTCCACTAAATCATAATTAAAAGATTTATTCCATAAACTCCATTTACAACTGGGTTTAAGAACAATGTTATTGAAGAACCATTCATGGCAAACACAAAATCCAATTTTATATCAAATATAAGGCTTTGAATAGAAATCATATTGACTTATATTCAACATGAAATTCTAAAACCAACAGATACCGTATAAGGAATAACGATATCTCTATCTTCCAAATTCCTCAAAACAGTATCCGTTTAATTACAGAATCCAATATTGAAATATCTGAGTATTATTTCAATTCAAATCCAAATATTCATATATAGGAAAAAAAACTAAACTTGGTTAATTATTTATAAACTTCAAACTGTTTCAATCACATTTGTCAAAATAGCTAATTTTCACAAAATAGATTTATATTGTCTAAAGCTAAATATATTTAGTCCAGATCACTTTTAAATCATTTATTATGATTTATCATAATTTTTCCCTATCTTTAATAATTTAAAATTAGCTCAAATCATTAAAAAAAACAATTTCACTTCATTAACAGCAATAGCGTTGTTTTTATTCAAATTTGATTTAAATTTATCTCAAAATCTAACCGTTAGATTTTAAAACTTTTCATATCATTGGAAAGCTCATTTCATTCTGAACTAAATGTTTTTTATTTTGGGGAAAATTTGATGATCGGATCTCCCGGTGCATCTATTTGAAGCTAATGGTCGAAATTCGCGAGTGGTTGCTGCGCGACACATCCTATTCAAACCATTTTATTATTTTAAGTAAACTTTGTTGATTCGGTTTAAACATATTTTATAAAACATTTGTAAACTCGTTTAAAAACGATTTCCATATCCAATTCAATTTTAATTCAAAATTGAATATTCTATATTATAATACTAAAAAAATAATATTTTTCAAAATATCAAATTATGAAATCCAAACTTTTCTGGCATCCATTATAAAAATAAATAAGATCAATGAAAAAATCCGTTCGAGTTAAAAACGTCATTTATATATTTAACTCGAACTGACATTTTGAATTTACTGTTCGAAATCCAATTTGAATCAAAACAAGTCATTTTTAATTCAAATTTTCATCAAGTCCATTTCAATCACTCCAAAAGTTGTTTGAAACTATATTAATTTCAAATCAGTTTGGATTTAAAAATCCAATTCTATTCTCTTACAAATTTCACTGAATATTTTATTTATAAAACATTTAAATTTATTCCAAATTGGAATGAGATTCAACCAATTACCATATAATTCACTTTATATGGAGTTCACACATTATTAACATCCATATCAACTACCATTCATCAATTAATAATTAAAATATAAGTGTTTCCATCGTCGTAATAGTAAAAACTGTAAGCGTCATCCATCGACCACAAAGCAAACATTGCAATCACAGATAATCAACATATATTTAGGTATGACTATAATAACAATAATAAATCAGTTGAGTCGTTGAGTTCTCACATTGATCGATTTGAAATTATTATAAAACGATTATTTTTAATTAAATTAAATAGAGTGTTTAATTTAACCAAAAATTGCAGCTAGCTCAAAATCCCTCCAACTTACTTTACTATGAAGCTCTCAATTCCATGGTTTCAAAGAAGCTAGTTTCGCTCGATTTTGTTTTCATTTAAAAAAGTTATGGCCATTTAAATGTTGATTACATTAATATGTTAACCTAAGATAATTAATTTATAGTTAACCTAAGATAATCCTTCTCCTTCATTTAACTTCTCCAGGCACGGTAAAATTGAGCTCGCCTGCTCCAGCTTCCACGCACGCCAACCACGAGCCTTCAGACCGTGATGGCCCACCACAACATGAAGTGCCACATCATCCTCCTGCATCACCAGTCATAGTGGAGAATTTGGCCTCCTCATTACATCTAAAAACACGTGCGAACACGGCATGTTTTAGCGGTAAATTCTAGCGAAGTAGGCAACAAATATTCATCATCTCCATATGGAATCAAAGCTCTCGAAGAGACCTACAATTTTTGTTATGGAGTCGACCTAATTCGAGAGGGAAAATCATGATTGTTCGTTCATAAGTGGCAACACTGAAACAATGGGGCTAGGGTTTTATGGTATTTAGGGGTTTTTATACTATACATTTATTAAAATTTAATTCTTTATTTGCTTAGCCTTGAAATTTTCATGTCCGAACTCCAAACGAATCCCAACGACTGACGTCCCCATCCAAATACCTTTATTCCGAACACAATGAAATATTTTTCGGAAGATGATTCAATTGTTTTAATCAATTTTTCTCAAAATTAAAATATAATTCAGTATAACATTAAAAATTTGTTTTCAACGTGCGTTTTAATTTGCTACGACTAAATACTAACTCCAAACATTACGAAATTTGAAATCTTACTGCATTTCACAAATACGGTTTAACAAGCCTGATCTCGTCGAATTTGGAGACCATTTGAAAAATGGCCTTATTGCTAACTTTCATTGAATTCTAACTGAATTTTCAACACATGTTTATATTTTAATGCTTACATATGAATTCTAATTGACTTGAAATTTAAAACCTAGCAGTAATTTAATATTCCAGACCTGATAAAATTGGTTTCATCAGAAAGAAGATCGTTTGCATAATGGATATATTTAACGCTTGAATAAAACCAATAAAATATAAATAAATTCAAAAACAGTTCCAATGAATAATCAAAAATAAATATTATCGTATATATCGAAACAGAATATCATATAACTCGAAAATAAACGTACTTGGGTTTATAACTCGTTATTTTTAAGATCCAAGTCAAATCGATATTCAATTTCATAACAAATCCTTTTTGTTTATTTAATAAATCGTTATAATTAATAAACGATTTAATAGCGACTTTTTAAAATTTTGATTTGGACATAATTTACAATTTATAACACAAAATATCCATTTTCCACCTTCATTAGAAAACTATAGTTCAATATATCCTAAAGTTTCTTGTTTTATAGAAATCTGACTTATTTTGAATTCTGTATATTCATTTGAAATTCAAAACTAAATTTTTCGAACTACGGCGATGTTACATGTTTGTTTTAAAACTAATATAAACTTATATGTTCAAACTTCGTTTTAAATAAATTCTAAGTCGTTAATCCTTATAATAAATCGTTTTAAATATTTAATATCCATTAAATATTTCTTGATAAATTTTGATCATTACATAAAATATGATACTTTTGGTTTCTTTCCGTAAAACTTCTCGTAATAAGTGTCTTTATTCATTGGTGGTAGTGTTTCTCTAATTATCACATAACATGTCATTGCTATAGCTTCTGCCTAAAATTGCTTGGGTAACCCACTTCCATTTAATAATGTATGAACACACTCTTGTAATGTTCGATTTTTCCTTTCAACAACTCCATTTTGTTGTGGTGTTCATGGAAATGAAAATTATGACTTTTCCCTTTTTGTTACAAAATTAGTAAATAATTCATTTTTGATTCGCCGCTATGATCACTATGTATATTTTTTACTTTTAAATCCATAAGATTTTTTATTCATTTAGCAAAAAATTTAAACATACCAAAAATATGACTTTTATATTTTAAAAGTAATGTCCGTGTGGTATCTTGAAAAATCATTTACAATCACTAAAATATACTTACTGTGATTTAATGAACGAACTTGAGTAGGACCAAATAAATCCAGATGTAACAATTCTAGCGGATATTTTGTTGAGATATTATTTTTAGACTTAAATGAACTCTTCTTTAATTTACCAAATTGACTTGCATCACAAATATTATCGACTTTATAATTAATATTTGGTAAACCTCTTACTAGTTCATTTTTAGCTAGTTTACTAGTATACTTAAAGTTTATGTCGCAAAACTGTTTATACCATATCCATGGATCAACATATTTTACGGCCAAACATAAATCAGAACTTCGTTTAATATTCATGTTTAAGATGTAAATATTTCTTTTCCTGGATCATTCGAAAACTAATCTTTTATTATTATCAAGTACATTGCATTTATCTTTTTTAAAATTAATTTGAAAACCTTTGTCACATATTTAACTTATACTTAGAAGATTATGTTTTAAATTTTTACTAATAATACATTAGAAATAATATGAGAGTTAGATTTACCGATATTAATGACTTCACCAATGTCAAGGACGTATCCTTTTGAATTGTCACCAAAAGTTACTGTGCCACCATCCATGTATGTTATATTTGATAACATGCTTTTGTTTCTCATCATGTGCTTGGAGCAGCCACTATCTAATATCCATTTCTCCTTTTGTTTTGTTTTGGGTACCTACATGATAAAAAGATTTAGTTGGTACCCACTTCCTCCGTTAGGGTCCTAAATGTTAGGCGAAGAAGGCAGCCATACCCAAATGGGTGCGGGGCTTTAAAAGCATAATTTGTATTATAAACTACATTTTGCAGAAAATTTTCGATATGCTTTTGTCTAATAATTTATTATTGAATTTGGAATCCAAATTTTGAATCCTTTACCTTCTTATTGAAAGTTTTCTTTTTGACCTTTTTACAGAGAAAACTATAGTTTTTAGATTTTGAATCCTTTTTAAAGCCTAGTTCCAGAAGGTTTGGAACTTTTGATTAGATTATCTAAATTTTGTTTTCCTTTGTTAAATTTTGAAACAATTGTATTTCTAACTCATTTTTGAGTTTTGGAATTTCAGAAAGTGAAATTTCTATATTACTTTCTAAAGTTATATTTTTATTAAGAATATCATTAATTTCTAGTTTAACTTTTCCAAATTCTTTTGATAGTAAATCATTTTCTGAAGATAACTTTTTACAATTATTTTGTATATTTTCTAATTCTTCTTGTAGAACGATTCTTTCATCTTTCAATAATCCTATCTCAATTTCCATCCTATTCATTTTGGCAACATATTCTATATTCGAATTTTTTGTTCTCTATATTTATCATTTAATTCCATGCTAATTTATAAGATACCATATAAGTAAGTTTAGCATATACCTCATCTATGTCAGCCATAAAACATACATTGGCTTGTTCCGTGTTGTTTTCGCCGTATGATGAGAAAGAGTCGGAATCATACCAAGTGATTTGAAAAGGCTCTTCTTTTCTTTTTGAAATTCTCATTTTTGTGTTTCTTCTTTTCATTATTGAGTTTTGGACAATCTTTCTTCACATGGCTAAATTCGTCACATTCAAAGCATTTGATTGAGGTTTGATTTGCTGAGCTTGATTTTTCGTCCTTTTTGAATTTTGTCACTTTTCTAAACTTGTTGTAGTTTTTGGATATGGGCACAATTTCATCCTCATTTAAGCTGGATTTTTCATTATTTTTCGAAAACTTTTCACTGTTTTGTTCCTTTCTTGCCTACAGGTTAGCTTCAGAGGACATTAAATTTCCTATCATTTCCTCAACTTTGAGTGTTGAAAGGTCATTAGCTTCTTCTATGGATAATACTTCCCTTTACTACTTAGATGTCAAAGAATTGAGTATTCAAGAGACTAAACCAAAACCAGTGAATTTTACTTCTATGACCATTAGATCATGTTGAATAGTTTGACATCTCGAATACACATCAACTATGGATTCACCTTGTTTCATTTTAAAACATGAAAATTGATATATTTCTTTAAATTGAAATTTTGGTTTGTTTAACTTTGGTAGTACCTTCTTGTGTTACTTGTAAGGTATGGCAAATATCATATGCAGTGTTACATAACATAACTTATGAAAACTCATTTTTATCTCAAGAAAAAACAAAACATTCATCGCTTTTGCGTTGTTTGAAGCTACAGTTTTTTGAGCATCAGACCATGCACTCATTACAGTGGTAGTTGCATTATACTTATTTCGACTGGCGGACCAAATTTCTAATCTGTTAGCTTCTATAAAAATTTGCATACGGGTTGACAAATATACATATTTGGAACCATTGAAAAGTGGGGGACATTGTATGGACTGACCTTCTTGAAATATACTTTCCATAATAGTGTGATAGGAATACATGTTACTGTAGTTGATCAAAACCTTGCTCTGATACCAATTGGGAGTTCTTATATGGATTGTGTGTATCTAATTAAACAAGTATAACTACAGTAAAAGCTAGAAATACAGAAATAAGTAAAGTAAAAACAATTACACTAGTCTTTTATCCTGGTTCAGACCTCCCGTCCTACGTCAGTCCCAAAGCTCCCCTTCGACATCTAACTATCAAAAGCAGCCCTCTCTTTGCTCGAAGGAATAGGCTTACACAAGTGTAGTTTCCTTTGACAAGCTTGTGTTTTATACGACACTGATTTTTACTGAATGCTTGCAAAAATTCTCCTACAATCCCTTTGAGTAGATATACGAGTTGAAGTGCTTTTGTATATAGAAGAATTAGTGTGCTTTTGAGTAATGAATAGATTGCAAGAGTATAAAGAGTATAAGATAGGTTCAGAAAGGTTCGTTGAGTAAACTCTTTTGTTTTCGATCTACATATAGAGATTAAAGAGATTTATTGAAAAGATATTGCTTTTAGAATGAAAACTCTTCAATCGAATAGTTGTAACCATTGCTAAGTAGAAACTAGGGTTTAAAGAAATAGATGTGACTATTGATTTTGGAAGAAACCCTTTCAATAAAACAGGTTGTCACTCAGGATAGACGTCTGATCCATGAGAACAGGTGTATATTCTTACACTGTAAATTTTCCCGAAGTCAGTGACAGACGTTTGCCCTTAAAGGCCAGACGTTTGTGTTGAATGTAGAAAATTTTTAGATTCTATAGACAGACGTCTGACATATGCACAGATCTATTTTCTGATAAACTTATTCAGAATATATCTAACCAAGGAGATTGTACATTTCATTTCTACTATTATACAATGGATTATCTTACTATGAAACTTTTGTTCATACTCCTTGTGTGTGTCTTCAAACCTTCGATGATATTTCTACATATGTATATCTCCTATAAAGAAAGATAATGTATATACGTTGTATGTTATGATTGTATAATTGTTGTCCATAAAACCATTAATTAGAATATCTAATACCCACCACGTTTGGACCTCCTCTGTCTAGTACAATACAAGCGTTCCTCCGCCTCTTCGTGAGACCTAAGTGCAGTGTGATAAAAAGTAATATCGTCTGATACAGATGCCCAACCAAAAATGCTATTAACACTAGTCACCCTTAGAGTTGGTCCCATTTATTTTTCTGTTAGGCCACTTATCTACCCAACCAGCCCCATGCTGCCGGAACGTACCTAAACTACGAGCCGCTTATTTTTGCCAATCATCCCCGCGCTGCTGGAACAGACTCCCATTACAATCTTATTATTTTATTAAGCCTCTTATTTTCCTTAATCAGCCCCATGCTGCCGGAATGGACCTAACCTATGAGGCGTTTATTTTCCCCAATCAGCACCACGCTACAGAAACGAACTCCCACTTCAATCTTATTGATTTTATCTTTAATTTAACTTAATACAGTTTAAGTTTATTAATAAGCCCAATGTAATCTCATGTTATATTCCAAGGTCGTATTAAACATTCCTAATTAATGTTATCCTTTTATACAACCCAAACCCGCATTACTTAGTGTCCAACTCAGTTAACCTAATCCAGTTATATGTTTGCATGTTATCCAATTGCATATTAAGTTTTATCCCTTTTTATTCAATTCCAATAGTGTTCCAAATTTAGTGCAAAATTACAGTAATGGCCCAGGCTCCCTTTAAGATTAGTCTCAGCGCTAAAATTAAAAGGGAAATAGTCTAGGCTACTCACAAGTCCTAGACCCCCAAAAAAAAAAGGCATAGCCTGAACTGTAAGTAAAACCACACCAGAGAAAGAGATAGGAGTATTACTTATAAACAGTAAGTTTACAAAAAAACCAAACATATAAATACTGTAAATAACTGTAAACTTTAAGCTTGCAAATTCGAACTATTTAACTATCTAAATTTTCCTACACAATTTACTAATATAGAAATCACATTAAAAATCACAGATCTGACGAAGAGAACTTCATCTGTGGCCTTTCTTATTCCAATAGAACCCCCGCCTCCAGAAGTATTTATAAAAATAAATATTAAAATTACATGACTTCTTTATCCCTGTAAAAATTTAATTATTTGTCCCTTCCTAATTTAGAGGATAGGCCTAGGGAAGAAGAAGACGGAAAGAATGGATGTGAAGAAATGAGAGAGGCTCTGCTGGTTTATTTATAGGGTTTACTAGGCATCCTCAACCGTCCAAATTTAGGATTTAATATGGGCCAGCCAGGTCACTGACCAATCAAAAAGTGTCATGTCGGCCTCAGGTTCAAATTGAACCACTAAGACAAATCCATGTAGCAGAAATAACGTTTAAAAAATATAATTTTCGTCGAATAATGCATGCACACTAAGGCACATACCTACAGGCGTGTTGGATCAACCCACCGGCTTCTTGGGTCAACCACCAACTTCATTGTATATATTATAAATATATAAGTTCTAATTTTTAAATTATCTTCTTTAATTCATAACTTGTTCATTTTTACTCCATTTTCAGCAAAATAAATGTCTATTTTCGCCAAAAAATTACAACGGACACAATGGTGATAGTTCCATTGTCTAATTCTAAAGTTTATTTTGATTAATATTTAGTTTGTTAACCTTTTCTATTTAATTATTGTTTATTAAAATTCAGGGTGTTACATTCTCCCCTCCTTAAAGAATTTCATCTATGAAATCTCTAAGTCTAGAAGAATGATATAAATATTATCAACTATTATCTGCACTCATCTACTTAACCATCAACCACTGGCATCCATTGTCCTTAGATTTTCTGACGCTTTTCGTGAACATATGCAAAAGGTGTATATGTCCCTAAGCTAATGAAAAAATCAAGCTGTCCACTTATGTAGTTAACCTCCTTAATGAAATTTCATGTCTGTGTCATGCATCCAACATGTATGAAAAGGAAACCTAATAATACATATAAAACTCTATATGTGTCCAACAACCATTCATCGAAATGAAATATCCACGTGATGCTACATCCATATTCACTCATATTTAAGGTAAACTAAAATTGTGCACATTTCTATACGGAATTATGTAAGTGTCTTAGTTTTCTGATCGCTAACTAGTGCCTAGTGTGTGTATGTGTGTGTGTATGGATCCACTTCATCCACATGAATCCATTCAACCATAACATATTCTATTAACATTTTTTAAACAATTTCTTATCATTCATAGGCTTCTACATAAGACTTATAATTCAAATGATAGGAAAACTAGATTAAAATTCAAAGCTTAGGAAAGGATTAAGAGCGTACCATCAAAGAGAAACAGAAAAGAAGAGCAAATCCTATCCTCTTGCTCCTACACCGCGTCATCGTTGTCCTCTCCTTACATAATCTAAACAAACATGATCCCTTAATTCCGCAACTTCTTCACTTCAGATCCTTGTATCCATGTAGGAACTCACCTAACAGATGCCTCCCTCTCTATCTCAATTCCTCAAGAGTACTCGGCTCCACCACTACCCCAGAATTATGTGAGCGCTTTCACAAGTGCGAAACATTGAATACATCATGAACTCCTGCCAATCTCTCCGGTAGTCTAACCCTATAAGCCAACTAACTTATCCTCTCTACTATTGGGAATGGCCCTACAAACCTCGGCGTCATCTTCCCCACTGAGTCGAAACGAACAACACTTCTCAATGGTGACACCTTGACGAAACCAATTTCACATACTTCGAACTCTAGTCCATGCTCTACTATTCTACGTACAAATTCTGTTTGTCCTGAGCTGCCTTTGTCTACCTCCAAATCAAATTAATCTTATCTGAGGTCTTCATAACAATCTAAGGCCCAAGTAAAAGTCTATCCATGGACTCCGACCAACAAGTAGGAGGTCTGCTAGGCCGCCCATACAATGCCTCGAAAGGAGCCATATCTATACTTGTTTGGTAACTGTTATTATATCATATTTTATCAATGGAAGATGCTCCTCCTAAGTCCTTCTGAAGTCCAAGATACGCAGCCGTAATAAATCCTCAATAATCGTATCAACCCTCTCTGTTTATCCATCTGTCTAAAGGTGATAGGCAGTACTAAGTTGTAGCTACGTCCCCAATGGCTTCTGCAAGCTTCTCCAAAACCCATTGGTAAAGAAGGGGTCTCTATCACTAACAATACTAGAGGGAACTCCATGAGGTCGGATGATCTCCCTAAGATACAGTGATGCCAACCAAGCTGCCATTCGCTTACTCTTAACCGGAATGAAATGAGTGCTCTTAGCCAACCTATCGACTATAACCCAAATACTGGTGTTGCCCTTCCTCGAACTGGGAAACCCATCTATGAAGTCCATCAAGACGCTCTCCCATTTCCACTATGGCACGTCCAGAGGCTAGAGTAATCCACTAGGTTTCTTTTGCTCAGCATCACTCCCTAACAAGTCATACATCTAGCCACGTACTCTGCCATATCCTTCTTCATCCCATTCCAACGAAAGGCCCTCCTCATGCCTTTATACATCTTACCACCTCCTGGATGGATGGTCATTTGACAGTGATGAGCCTCCTCTAAAACCTATCTCAACAAATCATCAACTTGAGGAACACATAATATCCCATCACAACGTTGCTACCCTCTATCTTCCACGGAATTCGTAACAAGGTGACTAGAGATCTCTCCTTTACTGAGTCGATCCATGATATTCATTAACTGCTGATCCTCGCGCTGATTGGATCCAATGCGCCATAAGAGAGTAGATCACACCTCCAATGATGCCAATAATCCCGATGCATAATCCGTAGATGGTCTAAAACCAAATTCCGAGATAAACTTTGAACTCCGCCACTCTATGAATAATGGACTCAAAGTCATCCTCTTCCTACTCGGTGCATCCGCCACTACATTCCTTTTCCCGGGGTATAAGATATCTCAAAGTCATAGGATGTAAGAAACTCAATCCAGCGTTGCAATCGCAAATTAAGATCCTTTTGCGATAACAAGTATTTAAGAGACTTATGATCGATATATAACTCAAACCTCTCACCTAATAAATAATGTATCAAATACTTAAGTGCAAACACTATCGCCGCTAGCTCCAAATCGATGGTTGGGTAATTCTTCTCATGTACCCTAAATTGTCTACTCCGTAGCAGACAATCGTACCCTCCTACATAAGCACCGCACCTAACCCCATGCTGCAAGTGTCTGTATATACAGTGAACATTTTGGTACCATCCGGAAGAGTCAATACTTGAGATGATGTAAGAGCTTTCTTTAACCTCAAGAATGCGTCCTCGTAGTCCACATCCTAAGAAAATACTAGGTTTTTCTTTTTAAGGCAAGTAAGCAGAGCTGAGATCCATGCAAAAACTTTAATGAACTTCCGACAGTATCCCTCTAAAGATAGAAACCTCCTCACCTCTATTGCATTCATGGGGACTTTCCAATCCTGCATTGCGACAACCTTAGCGGGATCCACCTCTGTGCCATCTCTACAGACAACATTCCCTCAAGAACCTCACCTCCTTCCGCCAAAAGTGGCATTTAAAAAACTTTGCCATCAACTGTTGTACACACGGAGCATGGAGGAGCTCTCCCAAGTGCAAGGCGTGCTCGTTCTCGCTCCTCGAGAACACAAAGATATCATAAACAAACACTACCATGAACTTACTTTGGAACTCTCTAAATACCCAACTCATTAAATCAACAAAATACGTCGGTGCATTGTTAGCCCAAAAAGAATAACCTGCCACTCAAAGAATCTGTCGGGAGTCCTAAAGGCAGTCTTATCTATGCTATCATCCGCCACCCTAAGATGATGAAAACTTGTAACCAAATCCAACAATGAGAAAACTGTAGTGCCTACCAACTGATCGAACAAATTATCTATCTAAGGGAGTGGGTGTCTATTCTTCTTTGTTATCTTGTTCAATTCTCTGTAATCCGCAGATAAATGAAGAGAGTCATCTGCATTAGTTATAAATATGATTGGTGCTCCCCACTCAGAAATACTCCATTTAATAAACCATTTCTCGAACAACTTACCCACTTTCTTAGTAAGCTCCCTCCACTCCCTCGGAACCATGTGGCACACTCACAATGTAATAGGCTTAGCATTATCCACCAAATATATTTAGAAATCAATCTTGATCCTAGGAGGTAGCCCTGTCACCTCCTCGAATACGTTCGAAAAGTCTCTAACAGCGGGCACCAAACTGAGATCGTCTATGGAAGCATTTAGGGAATCTAAGAAACTAAGCATGACTGACCCTCGTGGGTCGCAAGAAATTTTGAGAGACCTACCATAGAACGTCAAAAGCCTCAAAACTATCCTCTCACAGTCAAGGATAGCGCCATACATGGCCAGCCAATCCGCCTCTAGAATAAACCCATTACCCATGAAACCCGGTACATATATGTCACAGCCAAACTCGATGCCAAGAATAGAAATTCTCAAACCCTTACACATAATAGATAGGTGAGCCGTACCTCCTATGGGGTTTGAGACAACTATTGGATCAGGAACTATAGAAGTATCCAAGTGTAGACTATCAACAACAGAACTGGATATGAAGGATAAGAAGCACCAGAATCGAAAATGGTCCTAATAGGAAAGTCGAAAAGAGGATTCAATCCTTCTACAGTAACCTTACTACCTCTATCTTGACTCCTACCACCGGTCTGAGCCACCTCAAATGCATGAACATGTGCTCCGGATGGTCCTACTCCCTATCCCTGCCTCTGAGAGCACTTCCAGCTATAATGTCCCATTTGTTCACACTGAAAGCAAGCACCCTTCTTAGATGTCTTCTTGAATTCTTTGAAGAAGTGACTTGTCATGCCACGCCCATGGCACTTCACTTTCTTCTTATTTTGTGCTTTGTCCGGCTTCTTTCCCTTTTTCTTTCCACCTTTCTTGGGCCACCACTTTTCTTTCTAAAACCCGTTTTGGCCACCTCAATTTTAGCCTCATGTGTACTCTCCTTCCCATCATCGTGCATAAGGGCCATCTCCACCAGAGCCTCAAAAGTCACACCCATAGGAATGTGCGTCAGTGCTAGTCCTTGGAAGGATTGGTTCAGCCCCCTCGCAAACATCAATGTCTTCTTATGCGCAGTATTAACCAGAACTAAGCCAAATCTCTCCAACTCGTTAAAGTTATTCACATACTCCTTAACCGATATATCACCCTATCTTAGACTTAAGAATCTTTCCAATTGCATCCCTTCTTCGTCTTGTGATAGAAACTTATTCTCGAACTTATCCTTGAACTCATCCCAGGTCCTCACAGCCTGCTCCACCTCGGCCACTTCCCACCAATAAGACCCCTTTCTTTCAGTTGTCAAGCGGCCAACTAAATCCTTTTCCTGTCGTCAAGCTCTAATAATCTAAATACACGATCGATCTCTCTAATCCGATTATGAGCAACAAAAAAGCTCTCCGATCCAAGAAATGGCTTGCCTCCCATAGAAGAAAAATCCTTATAGAGCTTAGAAAAACCAGTCATTGGATTTGATGGGACTACTGCGACTACAGAAGGAGGTTGGGAACTTCCTCGCCCTTCGGTAAGTGTCGTTGCTTCATCATACCTACGGAACCATGCTGGGATGGGAACACCTCTGGAAAGTTGGGAGCCCCATAAATTTTGAAAAAGAAAAGAGAAAAGGATTCATAAAAGCAATTAAGGGAATATTGTAGTTGACTTGAGGGGATATTTTTCAAAAACAAGTATTACTTGGAATTTACTTTTGAAAGCACTTTTTCAAAAAAAAATCTATGATCTTGTAACCTTAGGCTCTGATACCAAATGTGACAACTACGGGATTCAAACCCCTGACCCCCCGAAAAGCGACATTAGCACTAACCACTTGTGCTAAAATATTTTTTTGTTAGCTTTACGAAAAGGGAGTTAAAGACTACCTCCCTTAAAGAGACAACCGTCTTCGTTGGCTCATCATTACTCACCACCCAGGCGTTGTGCGCGTAACCCGCATTAGTACCATACCGACTAACATCCGCAGCACTACATGCACAATTCCGGCTGGGTACAGGCACTAATACCGAATGAAACACCCCACGCCACTTAACGTCACCAATATAAGGATGCTCTAAGGTTTATGAAGGGCTTAGATATAAAGTAATAACACAAAGACTAAAATTCACAAGACAGAAATATAAAACATAGCGGAAATTATAAAATAACATTTAATAAAGAAGGTCAAATCACAGTGGTTATTACATGTCCAAAGTACCAAATAGTCATCAACGTAAAACCAAATACACTATCTCATGGAAAACGATAATATCAGAGTATATAAGTAAAACCATCTCTCTCAATGTCAACATAATCATCAGAAAATGGGAAATGAACCAATACATAAGTATGAAATGAGTTTGAATCCAAGCTGAACTGAAGAATTAAGAATAACTTCTGAGACCCTCCACCCTACGAACCTAGGGGAAGAAAGGGAGAAGGAGAAAACAAACTAGATTAGATATACGTCTGGTGAGTTCTAGTAATTTCTAGCATGAACATATGTTAAGGAAGCATTAAACATATGAACAGTTCTACGGACATAAGACATAAATGTATAAAGCCAGTAAATGAAGTTAAGCATGAATAAAGATAGGCTTCTTATTCATATAAAATATTGTTGCACCAACTTACCAAAGATATAATAATTAGGCTTTACCTAATTTTACCTGTCCATCGGCTCCTATAACCACAATGTGATAACCTATGCCAGTTATAGAATCCGGGGTTATCGAGCCTGATCGCATCAACTAAAAGGACGTAGACGTTAATCATAGACATTACAACGGTCTATTTTCCCTAATCAGCATGGTGCATGCTCTTCGTCCCACTGGAACGCGCCCGTACCTACCTCATTTGGACCTCTTATTGTACAATACAGTATAAGCATGCCTCCGCCTTCTTATGAGACCTTGGTGTAGTGTGATAAAAAGGAATGCTGTTTGATATGGATCCCCATCGAAAAATGCAATTGACACAAGTTACCCTAAACTTGGTCCTCATTTATTTTTCTGTTAGGTCAATTATTTTCCCCAATCAACCCCACGTTGTTGGAACAAACATAAACTATGAGCCATATATTCTCCCTAATCAGCCCTGCGCTGCCGGAAAGGACTCCCACTACAATATTATTATTTTATTATGCCTCTTATTTTCCCCAATAAGCCCCACGCTGTCGGAATGGATTCCCATTATAATCTTATTAATTTTATCTTTAATTTGACTTAACACAATTTAAGTTTATTAATAAGCCCAATATAACCTCATGTTTTATTCCTAGGTTGTATTAAACATTCCTAATTAATGTTATCCTTTTATACAATCCAAACCCTTATTATTAGCATCCAACTAATTTAACCTATTCCAGTTTATATGTTTTCATGTTCTTTAACTACATATTCAGTAATATCCCCAATTTACAATACAATACTGTTTATAATATTTAATTAGTTCTAACATGCCCAACTACCCCTTTTTATTCAATTTCAATATTGTTTCAATTTTATTGCAAATTAGCGATAAAGGCCTAGGATCTCTTTAGGCCTACGCTCAGCGCTAAAATAAAAAGGAGAATGTTCTAGGCTACTCGCAAGGCCTGGACTCAAAAATAAGAAAACAAATAAACTAGGGCATAACCCGAACTGTAAGTTAAACCACAATAGAGAAAGGGATAAGAGAAGGAGAACTACTTATAAACAGTAAACAACTGAAAGGAAATAGATATACACTACACCAAAACAGCAAATTTAGCACATAAGGATGCGAAGATACAACATGGCTTACAGCTGTATCAAATTTGATAGTGCTTAGGTTCGTATAAAACTACATTTTGCGATCCACACCACTTCAATCACCTTAAATCTGACCGTCCATCAACAAAGCTCTGGATCAGTTAATTTGATACGACTTCAGGCCGAATCGAATGCATATCATATTGTGCATCCCATTTGGCACTTGGAGTAAAAAGTTTGGCCTCTCCTCTTTCCCTCTGTTTTACTTCAATGGTGATCGAAAACCCACCAAATCGTGCCTCCACTTTTCTATGGAATCTCCTCCTCCAACAGAGACGAGCAGCCCTCTCCTTCGACAGAAATGCAGCAACCCTAGGTCCCTATCCCTCCTTCAACAGCAAATATGTGTTTAAATGGAATTGGGTTGTACATGCCTGATAGTAAGGCACAAGTTGAAGTCTTACTGTGACAAATCATACTAGTCTTAATTGGTATGTATTAGTATATTATCTGATTGGTACTTTGTGTATTAGTGTATTACTGGTCTTAATTGGTATGTAGTTGATTGCTACTTTGTGTATTTGTGTATTAGTGTATTAGTGACAAATCATGCCGGTTTTGATTGGGATGTATTACTGTGACAAATCATACCGGTTTTAATTGGTATGTATTAGTATATTAGTGATTGCTACTTTGTGTTATATTTTTCTCATACTATATCATACTTTGTAATGATTACTCGGTTTTGAGAGATAACAGGTTTACAGAAAATATATTAACAGGTTTGCTGAAAATTTGAAAGATGGATGATTACTCTACTTTCTGGTTAATAATTTAACGTGCGGTCCATAAGGTGGATGCATTTTAGCTCACGCGTAGAGTCGGGTATCCATGCTTATTAGCTTTATCCAAGTGTCAGATGCTGCTTCACTTAACCTTAGTAAAAAGTTGCTTTCACTAGCAACTTTCCCCTACTTTGTAGTAGAGATTGTAGTGTAAGTTTCACTACACAGTCTACTTCAAAGAAACTGAAAGTTGCAAGTGAAAGCATCTTGTTCCAAAGATAAAGTGAAGCAGCATTCGACACTTGGATAAAGCTAACAAGCATGGATTACCGACCCTACGCGTGAGCTAAAATGCACCCACCTAGTAGATCACCCAGTAAATCCTTAACCAGAAAGTCAAGTATGTGTGTCATCCGAAGATGATGATTCGATATCTTTAGACGTTGGGGCAGGTATATATAATTTTACACTTAACTCTACGTAGTATCTTACATAAGAATTGAATGCACATGGTGTGTGCACATGTACGATACCTTGCTAAAACCATGTCCATATGTATTGTGTGCATACGGTAGTTTGATTTTACTCTTACTGTTATACCTTTTGTAACTGACGGTTCATTTTCCAAATATACATCCACATAACCCAATAAATTGCAGTAGACATACGGTGATATTTGAAATTTGATATGATATCATCTTGAATATTCTTTTGGCTTATTTGTTCTTTTTGTGTGTATAGGAGGATGTTCAGTATGCTAAGTTACGAACTACCGATGTTGTAGATCGACTATAGTTTGGGTGATTCTTCTTTTGGGTTTACATTTCTAATGACTATCAAATTTCCATTACTATCTACAGCTAATTTCATTTAAAAGCCTAGGTCATAGCAAAACCAGTTTACAATGTGCATTCATTCAGCTTTGAGACATATACTGATCGACTACACAAACACATGGATAAGGCTAAAAGTGTTATTTTAGTTTCTCTGTATTCATGTTTACATCTCAGTCACAGTGACTTACAATGTAGATCTCCTGTCAAGTGAAGTATTTATAACTTGTATAATGAATTTATATGCAGTCCTGTTGGAGAAAACAAAAGGAGTAGGGAGGTGTATCGGCTATATACGATGTTGGAGGTCATGTTAAACCACAAATCATATGAGATGCTGGTATGTTTCTAGGTTGTATATTCAAGTTCATGAAATCATGTCATTAGCATCATAAACATGTTAAGATAGAAACAATTGACTAACAGACGCAGGAAGCAACATAAACGGTTAGAACGATTATTCTTTGTGTGCCTTTGCTTACTTGGAATTTGTCATATCAATTTTTTTTTAACCTTTTTTTGGGGAAACAGAATTAGAAAATGGATGGAAGTCCTTTCCAATTGTATAAACAGCTCAGCATTACATATCCTTCTCTATTGCAACCTCTCTATGACAACCTCTAATTCGACAGACTGATTTTTTTTTTTAAATTCCAATCTATCTTCTGTAGAAAAGACAGAGACATAAAACATGTCAGAGCTAAGAAAATATCTCACAGCGGAATTGATAAAATATAATATAATCAAAATATAGCCTTACCGTATTAATAATACTGCCTAACCAGTATCCAAGGCTATCATGTCCCTGCCACAAATCTAACCTGTGAGTATGTTATGAGGAGGGGGTCAGAACACAAGTTCTGGTGGCTAGATTTAAACTATACACTTTGGATAATCCTACATATACCACTCAATCATATTTTCTTATTTATTAGGTTACTTGGGCCAACAGCACTCAAGGCTTACACACACGTCACACCCATTTACTTCCCAGTGGATTAACCTAATATAGTATATATGTAGCTACCCCCAATATTAAGGTACACCCCATGGTACCCCACTCACACGGTTTCCACCGCAACATTATCGAAATATACGCGGCCGACGTACGAATCCCTATATAACAATGTTATATTTCGCATATATCTGTTATTACTATGCTACACAAGTGTACAGACTGCCACCTTTGTTCGAATCAGAAGTCATACTGGAGTAATGCCCTCAAGTCTACGATACACCACCAGAGCCGACATGCATGTATCTAGACTGTCCTCCATACGTATCTTCACTTGTAGCTCGATGCCTCAATTGCACGTCCTCTAATGTGCACCGAGTTCCATGGCAGGGCAATATAAGAAACAAGGAACTCAGTCGGGAGCTTTTCCGTACCTGTACAGGCCCGCCTTTAAGAGCCTCGAAATACAGATATCCATAAGGTCTGTTTTCGCGGTGGCTATGGCCCCACCTCAGCCCCTCCCTCAACTAGTGAAGACTACAAGAGCTAAGCGACATCCCTTACAATAACAATCTAAACATCCATGTGGCATCTAACCTCAACCCCTTACCTCGATAGTGAAGAGTGAAATGATATCTTGGGTTTAGCTCTAGTCTTTTCGCATCCCACTGGCTATCGATGATGGGTATCCGACGATCTACTATCATTTTTGGTCATGACCCTCCACCTCCCCGTGAGGCAACCGCCGAATCACCCCTGGTGTCACCCCGTCATAGCATTTTGACTGCATAGCTAAATCTGCAGTCAAGGCCCACCCACCTAGTAGTTACGCGCATACCTAACCTCTGCGAGCACAACCTAAGACATCTATCACCGCACAGAGGTCTACTAGGAGCACCTTACGTACCTCAAGAAGTCGCGTGCTTCCCCTTTCAGTCCTTTGGAGCCCTCATAACATTCAGATGAAAGTGCGCTCCGCTTGTGCCTTATAACACCTCGATGATCTACCACGTTGGGTTATTCACCCTCAAACGTATGAACTAGTCCAAACGCCTTACTTTAGTATGTTGTTAGACCTTGTGTCTAAACATTCTTTTACGCTATTGCCTCACCTCATCAGGTTTCCAGTTAATTTGGTTATTCCAATTCATATTGAATTCTTAATCAAGTTACCAAGTTCGTCTTGCATATTAATTTCAGTTACAACTTAATCCATTTAAGTTTATTAATAAGCCCACAACATGTTATTCCCTCGATTGTGGCCCAAGGTCTGAAATCCACAATCTTTTTTATAATCTTGCTTGATTTCATCATTACAATAACATGTTTTGCTTAATATGTAATTAAGTATATTCAATTCACATGTTTTCTAATTAACATGTCACTTACCATTTATCATTAAATATAACTTATTTCATTTCATAAGTTTTCCTCCTCCTTTCTCATTTAAT
The DNA here is from genome assembly GCA_030737875.1 of Allium sativum. Classification (NCBI taxonomy): domain Eukaryota; kingdom Viridiplantae; phylum Streptophyta; class Magnoliopsida; order Asparagales; family Amaryllidaceae; genus Allium; species Allium sativum. Next base: position 742,464,223 of record CM060909.1, on the reverse strand, counting down.
CATAATTGCATTTTACATTGTCAATACAACTTATCGTTATTTACTTATTAACTTTGTTCTATTAACTAAGTCCATTAATAAGTTTCTCTACCCGTTTATTATAACCTATGTTATAATTTCCTCTTGTCCCTAGGATGAGCGTAAACATTCTTATCAACGGGTTTCAAATTTCCAAGCTTACAGATTATTTAATTTATAATTAAGTACAACCTCTTATATTTCATATATTTTCCCCCTTTTTCTCAACTGATTTCCGGCTTTCCCCATTTACTACTTAATTAATTTACAATTAAGTGTCCCTTAACTCATTTCACCAGTTATCCAATTTCCCTATTAGTTTATCATAGCCGAAGTTATAATCCCCACTTGTCCCTAGGACAAGTCTACCTATTATACAACATTTTCATTAATGTTATTTATTTATAATAGGTGATTATCATTCCTCTTTTAAACCATTTTCTTTTACTATTGTAAACCATTACTCTTCGTTCACTGTAATATATATTCCTTATTATATTAAGGAAAACACTTCATGCACCTTATCAGTTTGACAGAAGGAATCAATGATTTATTTTCATTACGTATTCCCTAAATCCGTGGTCGAAAGTAATTTCTTTACTTTTATTTATTTATTGTGGCTGACTTGCAAAAACGTTTTCAGAAATAAGTCATTTAGGGAAATACATCACTTTTCCTTCTTATCACACTAACTCAGTTCATTACATCCATTCCTTTCTTATTTTCTGAGTTAGAAATTTAATTACCTCCATTTCCATTTATTCATATCTTGTTATATACATATATTTATATATATAAGCACTAGACCTCTCACATTAAGCCTACACTTGTGGACGTTGGATTTGTCGGGTGGGTCCGGGAAGACTTCTACCACAAGTTGACTAAACCTCGTGTCTTTGCACCATTACATGTTTTTAATTTTTGCACTTAGGCCTTTCTCATTAGGTTCAACATTAGTGGCTGCTGGATATGCCGGTTGGTTCCGGGCAGACTTCTGGCACTAATGCAACCTAACCTCGTGCCATAAGTGCAGTTACAATGTCTACTTATAATCCTAGGCATAATCATCTTCATTAAACCATTTATGTCCATATCAAATTGTGCTCCCAAATTAAAGTTTCAAAACATAATATATGTTATGTTCCAAAATCTCATTACAAATTATGCCTAAATCCCAATATGTGTCGCATGTCTTTCTACATGTATTTAACTTTATTTAAAATAAAGTGTAATTCTCCAATAGTGTATCATTTACCAAAAATCTCAATTATTTTAATCCAACAAGTTTAACATGTCAATTAATCAATAATATGCCCCAAGCGAATTATATAGTTACAACAATAGCAATCATTGTCCACATTCTATCAAGTTTATACAACATATAATCATTCCAATACTTTAACTGATTCATCGTACGAATTATTCATGTTAACATCTCAACTTGTTATAACAATAATTTATAATTAACTTGGCAATTTCACAATTTATAACAAGGGGAATGCAAAACGATAATCATAATATTATCTAAAGGCTATAGTTTAAAGCCACTCACCTTTCATGCTTTCCTCAAATTTTGTGTGACGACCCCAAAACTCGTACTAACGGTGTTAAGGGTAATCTTTGGAATATAACACATAAACAGATAATAGTAGAACAGAAATAAATAAATACACCAGATAATGAACAAATAATACACTGGATAAACGTAATCATCAGAGTTACACAGTATACAGGATCATACTTAGTACAAATACAGTTCAGCTATACATAAATGTCTACAGCGGAAAAACAAAACATAATGTACAATAGGAGCTGAACGGCATAAAAAGAAATAAATGATAGAATCCATCTTCAGCTCCAGCTATCCAGAGAAAGCCTGATAAAACCTGAATACAAGGCTGCCCGTGTAGAAAAAGGGGCACCAGAGTTTGCAAGTGAAACAAACTACGAGTCAGTCATGGGACTGGTATGCGAAATCTACTTAACACATTTATAATATGGCTAATCACAGGACCATGCCACTTCCGCGGAACGGGTTCACTCCATTGGATTTCCAGTGCTTTAAAACAAACAATTCTTTTAAACATCGCAATGCTTTTTATAAAAATGAAGCCATTATAAGACTCAGTTCCCATCACACAATGCAACGCAAACCGGAGGATAGAGTTTTTACCTTATAACGGCCAAAATATGCTTGATACGAATAAAACAAAAGCATTTGATATTATTACTAGTGTTTATATGTTTCAAAAGCAATTTCGAATCATAAGTATCAATCATAGACGGCATTAATGCCCCATATCACTATGTCGCCATATATAGGTATACAATCAAAACCACATGGTGTCGTATTTGGAAATTGGATTTCCATCATGAACCAAGGCAAAAGATAGTCCTTACCGACTTTGAGACAATCTAGCCCATGTCTCCGGAACAGCCGCAACTGCCTCTTGGATCGTCAGGGCCGGTCCACACGGAGTGGATTATAATGCCTGAACAATACGTTTTCCCGCCCTTTGGGGTGTAAATGAGCCAACGAATGACTCCATCGGTCCCGGATCGACCGATATAACCAAGGCATCTCGCAACAGCAACAACCACATAGGTGAAAATAATATAAATGTTGGCCAGTTTAAGCACCGACACCACCTCTATCTAGAATGAAACGCATGCCCTCCCTGATGTCCTCTCCCATTTCTGGTTCATACCGGGGTGTGAGGCTCGCGAATTCACGTTATACACAAAGCTACGCCACACAGGCGGTGCTTTGATCATCAATCACAAGACTTTTCTTTTCAACAGAAGCCTCGATCACTGCATCTTAGCATGCCACACAGGCAATTCACACCATGCAACTGATGGCTATCAATCACACATAATGAATTCCAATGTCAGACACATAGTCGATTTGCAAGTCCGTTCTGGGTCTGAACGAAATCGGAGGCACTATATACCTCGCATATCCATCGATCTCCACGTACGTCTGGACGATCACCACTCATTATCCATATTTCGGGATGACTCCCAATCAGGACATCAGTTACCATCCAAACGAGGTGAAGATCGGTCTTCAACCACCGTCTTCATCTTCGACATCTTATCGTCGATTCAGATATTCAGAATGGGATAAACCCGGTCTTTCTGAACAACTCGCGTATATAATAAACAAGTGCTACACAAACACGACATACGCCTTATTCCAATTCATTAGTCACTAACCGTAAATTAGCAAGAGAATGATTTCCCAAATATTAACCCCGAAGGCCGAAACCAACATCAGATCAAAACCCAGGAAACAACTCGATCTAGCTAACCTTCAGTTAGTTTCTAAATTTCACATTCCACATCGTTTATAATATTTTATAACGATTTATCGCTATTTTTATTTAATTAAAATAGCCAATTTATTCAAACGACGCTTCAGGCCATAACGCGACCGTGGTGCTGTTTTTCTTCAGATTTGATTTACACATATCTGAAAATCTAACCATTGGATCTTTACAAAATTTACATCTTAATCTTTTCAAAACGAATCCAACGGTTCTAGTTTTGGGAAAATCCAATGGTCGGATCTCTCGGTACAATCGTTTGAAGTTTCGATTTCAAAATACGAACTACAGCGTCGTTATTCGATTTATTTTAATTATATTTATATATATATGTATAAATATAATCAAATCTTCGATTTCAAAACCATATATCTATGATAAAAATTCATATAGATGGTAAAAATATGATTTTTATTATAAAACAATTTATTTCAAAACACGAATACCATTCAACACATGAATTTCCATTCAACGAATGAATTTCAATTCAACACATGAAGGTTTTCTACAGTTTATATATATAGATAAAAAGGTGATTTTTATATTTACAACACGAATACCATTCAACACATGAATTTCTACTGAACAAATGAATTTCAATTCAACACATGAAGGTTTTCTGTAGTTTATATATATAGATAAAAAGGTGATTTTTATATTTAAAACACGAATACCATTCAACACATGAATTTCTATTCAACGAATGAATTTCAATTCAACACATGAAGGTTTTCTATAGTTTATATATATAGATAAAAAGGTGATTTTTATATTTAAAACACAAATACCATTCAACACATGAATTTCTATTCAACGAATGAATTTCAATTCAACACATGAAGGTTTTCTATAGTTTATATATATAGATAAAAAGGTGATTTTTATATTTAAAACACGAATACCATTCAACACATGAATTCCTATTCAACGAATGAATTTCAATTCAACACATGAAGGTTTTCTATAGTTTATATATATAGATAAAAAGGTGATTTTTATATTTAAAACACGAATACCATTCAACACATGAATTTCTATTCAATGAATGAATTTTAATTCAACACATGAAGGTTTTATATAGTTTATATATATAGATAAAAAGGTGATTTTTATATTTAAAACACGAATACCATTCAACACATGAATTTCTATTCAACGAATGAATTTCAATTCAACACATGAAGGTTTTCTATAGTTTATATATATAGATAAAAAAAAGGTGATTTTTATATTGCAAAACAATTTATTTTAAAACATGAATGTCGTTCAATAGATGAATTTCTATTCAGCACACGAATATAGTTTCAACACATGAAAATAATTCTAACACATGAATATTATTCAAAATTTCGGTAGCATAATGGCAGGATAGTTAAAACCGGGGCCGTCCCTAGTACGGCTCCCCGCTCTACCTTAAAGCCTCAAAGCTTTTGACAATGGGGATTTCATGCATCTAGTTCGCACGCAGGCGACATGTATATTTTTTTTTCATTTCCACAAACTAATCCTATGTGGTTTCAACCAAATATTTCTCAACCCCAACCGGGTATTTTCAACCACTATCAATCAATTTCAACCACAAACAATTCTAATCAACCATTCGCTATCAACCAATTTTCACATCAATCACAACCAATAAATATCGTCCATGGTTTGTGGATGAGGGGCGTATATATATATATATATATATAATATAAGCATTTCACTTCTATTTCAACACATATATAATTTTTACAACTCATATATAACTTATATATCGACAATACAACTTATACAACGCTTATACAAGAGGTGTACAACGCTTATACAACTCATACATCGACTATATAATTTATACATCGTCATTTTCCATATCGTTTATAATTTAGAAATCTAACTTTGGGTTCCACTCCACCAAAAATAGCAGAAGGCTCAGAAAAATATGCGGTCTCTTCTAGAATGTAGAAGACGTCCACACGAGTCCACTATCTTTTGTTTCACTGAATTTCGTCAACAAACGAAAAATATATGATTTTTACAGTGAAATAAAAAACCGTAGCGCTTTAAACTTCTATAATATAGTTTAAAATAAAACAGCCGTATACCTTCACAGTTTCGTTCAAAACTAGGTTAGCGATTATCACCAAATCCGAGCAACTAGGGGATGATCGGCTGATGCCATGACGTAGGGCTTCGAACAGCGTACCAAGGAGTGGGGACCGCGGCGAACTCGAACCAGGGAGGAGGGCACGGCGGCGCTCGAAAGCCCCATACTTTCTGGGCTTGGATCTCGCTCCATACGACACGATAGAGGGCAAGGGTTATATGGATTTGAAGCTTGGAGGACCCTCTTCAAAAACCTTGACTGGGGCGCTCGATTTCGTGGAGAGAATAAAGAGAAAAAGGGGAGAGAAGAAATCGGCTGTAGCCGCCGTTCGTTTTGGTCGGGGAGAGAGAGAAGGGCGGGGGGGGGGGGGGGGGCTGATGTGGACTAATATTTATTTATATATTTATATATTTTAAAATCTCCAAAATACCCTCTTTCACACACGAACACCAATCCAAACCCAACGACTGTCGTCCCTAGCGTTTTACCTCCACTCTGAACACAATGAGATATGTTTCGTAGGCCCATTCGAATGTTTTAGTCAGTTTTCATTCAAATTAAAATATAAAACATTCAATATTTGATTTGAACGTACATTTCAATTTGCCAGGGCCACAAACTGATTTGAAAAATTCTAGAAAAATAAATCTAGCTATGTTTTGACGATACGGTCCCAACAAAACTAGTTTCGTCAAATTCTGAGACCGTTTGAAAAATGGCCCAATTTTGGTACATCCAATTTAACTGTAATTGACCAAAACACGTTTTACTTTGTCACGCTCACATACTAGCTTCAAAAATTATGAAATTTGAAACCTAGCAATAATTTAACATCCCGGATCCAACAAAATTGTTTTTGTCGAATTCCGAGGTCGTTTGCAGAATGGCCATTTTCACGGGCTATATAATTTCTATAGCGACCTTTCTGAAAATTCATTTGGCCATAACTTTTGCTTCCCGCTACGAAACTTCGATTTTTCAGATTCGTTAGAAAGATATTCACTAACAGATTTAAATATTTTTGGTTTCACTCAAATCCGTTTTGTTTTGCACCCAGTACAGTCAGTCAAAGTTTGAATTCAAATTTTGAAACTACCACGCCATTTCAGGCCTTGTTTATAATTCAAAGTAATTATATTTATTTTCAACTTCGATTCAAACTTACTTTTCATCATTATTATTTAAAATATTTATTTTAAATATTTAAAATCGACTAAAATAGCCAATTTAAAATTTTTAAATTGGTTCAGATTTTCCGAGTCGTTACAATCTCCCCCACTTAAAACTTTTCGTCCCCGGAAAGGAACAAAGTCGAAAGTGGTTTGATTAATTAACTCTACGTTCAATCTGGCTCCCATTCTCCAACTTTTCAATTTTTGAGAATTTTCAAATTCTTCAAAAATTTGGCTAACACCCGGAATTTTCGAAAAATTTCGCCATAACCTCCTTTGTACGGGAAGGGGTTTGGAAATTTATTGGGCCGTATTAGGTACCCAATAAATCCTATAAAGCATACACATATTTATAGTGATATATTCTGGTGTTTACAGGGGAGCGTGTATAGATAATAACTCCAGAGAATAAATTCTCGTCACCCTGTCAAAGCCTGAGGGAGTGTGTATTTTTAATTGCTCTAGAGAATAAATTCTCGTCACCTCGTCCCGTGTGGGAAATAAATAATCCATGTGCCGTATCTAATGACTAGAGAGACGTGATTATTGTCAACTCCAGACCCGTGTGGGGGTTTTATTATTCTGGCAATTTATCGTTACAATTTTATATGGTCCATACCAGTCATCAATTCAACCTATAGTATATAGTCATCGCCATAAAAGCCTCTCGCTCGTATGGTAAATCTTCCACCTCGTCACCCAAGCTCCAAATGCTTATGTGGTATATGATGAAGTATGCCTATCTTCAAGAAGTATGCCATGTAGTGTAGTTCAAAATTAATTGTTACTATCCTATGGCGACGTTTATTATTACACACAGAATAACCAGCACTCCACATTCAATGGCATTCACAGAAGTTGATATAATAATATTTCACATCCAACTCATTAAGGTTTACCTATTTGTCGGTCACGCAAATAATTTCTTTACTCAACAGCTATCCATTTACCTGTTCCAGCATATATGATGCACATGTATATATTTCTATCTATTTTTAAATCAGTTCAATGTGTGATTTAATCGAATAAATTCTACCATTATTCTCTTATTGATTAAATTAACTATCATTTTAATAATTTAAATTAATCAAATCTACTATCATTCAACACAAACAACAATCAATTTGTTTTTAACTTTTCACAATCATACAAATTAATTCATACACTCTTTTTAAATTAATCAGACTATAGAATTAAAAGTGCACAACCATGGAAAGAAAATAACAACAAAGTAGAGAACCAAATGGTAATGCAAATTATGGAAAATGTACCTTGCACCGGAGTCAATCATAGATATCCACTCGACACTTAGGGTAGGCTTTCTGAATGCTCTCCTCAGTTTTCCAAGTACAATCTCGCGGATCTCCACTCCATTGCACTTTGACCAAGTGAACTTTCTTGTTCCTCAACTCTTTGGTTTCTTTGCCAATGATTTTTAGCGGCTCTTTTCTCACATCTAGTTCTGGAGTAATTTCAATATCTTGTTGTGCGGCCTCTTCCACAACCAAGTCTGGGTCATGAACATGCTTTCGAAGTTGAGATATGTGAAATACATCATGCACTCTAGGCAACCAATCAGGCAATTGAACCCTATAAGCGAGAGTTCCAATCCGTTCAAGAATAGGAAACAGACCAATGAATTTGGGCGCCAATTTCCCTGTTTTACCGAACTGGAAAACTCCTCTCGTCGGCGATACTTTCAAATATACATAGTCGCCAATAGCAAATGATATATCTCTTCTTCTCTTATCAGCATAGCTCTTATGTCGGCTTTGAGCGGCGAGTAATCGTTTCTTAATGAAATCGACTTTGTCGGCAGCTTCTCGGATCATATCTGGCCCCAATACAAGTCTATTACCGGGTTCAACCCAACAAGTAGGAGATCGGCACGGTCTACCATACAGTGGTTCGAATGGAGACATTGTCAGGCTCTCCTGGTAGCTGTTGTTATATGAGAATTCAGCCAAATGTAAATGGTCTTCCCATGATCTACCGAAATCTAGAACACAAGCCCGCAATAAATCTTCTAGTATACGATTCACCCTCTCAGTCTGACCATTTGTCTGAGGATGGTAAGCGGTGCTCAAGTTCAGCTTGGTTCCCAGCTCTACTTGAAATGCCTCCCAGAATTTGCTAGTGAATATTGGATCTCTATCACTAACTATACTGATCGGCACTCCGTGTAATCTAACAATTTCCTTGTAGTATATCTGTGCCAGACTCTGAGCAGTTCTGTTTGATCTGACAGGTATGAAATGATCGGTCTTCGTGAAGCGATCTACGATCACCCAAATACTGTCATTTCCTTTTCTGGTTCTGGGAAAACCATCTATGAAGTCCATGGAAATATGTTCCCACTTCCAACCTGGAACGTCCAGCGGTTGCAACAATCCAGCCAGTTTCTGTTGGTCACTTTTGACTAGCTGGCAAATAGGGCATCGGCTAACATATATTGAAACATCTCTCTTCATAGCCTTCCACCAGAATGTTCGCTTGAGATCGTTATACATTTTGGACACACCGGGATGGATACTTAGCTTGGATTTGTGACACTCATCTAACGCTTCCCTTTTTAGCTCGGGGATGTCGGGAACACAAATCCTTCCTTTCAATCTCAGGGTCCCATCGTTATCTATTTGAAAACACGAGGGTTCGCCTTTCTGAATCCTTTTGATCATATCCTTAATAAAATTATTATCCTTCTGAAGAATAGATATTTTGTCAATCAAGGAAGTCTTAATAATAAAGCTGGAGATCATTACATTCTTTCGACTCAGCGCATCGGCCATGACATTGGCTTTCCCTGGAGTGTATAGAATCTCAAAATCGTATGCTGCAAGGAACTCTAGCCAACGTTGCTGCCTCATATTCAAGTCTTTCTGGGTGAACAGATACTTTAACGACTGATGATCTGTAAACAGTTCAAATTTCTCACCCAGGAGATAGTGTCTCCAGATTTTCAAAGCGAATACGATAGCCAACAACTCAAGATCATGAGTGACGTAGTTCTTTTCATGCGGCTTTAGTTGACGGCTAGCATAAGCAACCACTTGACCTCTTTGCATTAACATTGCACCAAGGCCTTCTCTAGAGGCATCTGTCCAAACCTTTAAATCCTGATTGCCGTCGATTATCGTTAACACTGGAGCAGTTGTTAATCTTAACTTTAGCTCTTCAAAAGCCTCCTCACATTCTGGAGTCCACTTGAATTTCGAGTGCTTCTTTGTAAGCTTCGTTAAGTGAATAGATATCTTCGAAAAATCTTTGACGAACTTCCGGTAATAACTAGCCAATCAGAGAAAACTGCGGACTTCTGTAGGAGTACTAGGCTGTTTCCAATTTTGAATAGCTGTGATTTTACTTGGATCCACAGAAATTCCTTCTTTCGATACGACATGGCCAAGAAATTTCACTTCATCTTGCCAGAATATACATTTGGATAGTTTGGCTTTTAAAACGTTCCTTCTTAGAATTTCCAGAACCTGTTCCAAATGCTTATCATGTTCGGCTTTTGATTTAGAGAAGATTAGAATATCATCGATAAAAACTAGAACAAACTTATTCAGGACTCCTCTGAACACTCAATTCATCAAATCGACGAAGTATGCTGGAGAGTTACTGTAACACCCCACCTCCGCCAGGGTCACTCTTGCAAGTACACTGGCTTTGGAGGGGTGTTGGACAAGGTAAACATGCACCAAGATATCACAAGACAAAACATATAAGTAAACAGAGTAAATAAAGCAGCGGATAAAACTACTATTTCAAAACCATAGTCAAGTTACATCAAAGTACTTAGTCATTTTTTTCCAACAAACAAAGTCTAGAAACATAAACTGAAAACTGAAAATGACATAAAGTAACTATCCCCAAAGTAGAAGTAGTACAGCCATAGCGAGCTCAAGTCCAAACCGTACATGAGCTATCCAGAAAGCAAGCTAAAGATCAAAGCTAGGTGCTGGTGTTCCCACCCTGAGAACCTGGGGGGGAACGGAAGAAAAGAGGCTAAAGAAAACGGGTCAGTCAAAAAGACTGGTAAGTCCTACCTACTATTAGTATAAAAATTAACGAAGTTAACTAAACATGTAAAACAGAGATGAAACATAGGATGATAACTGGCATGGTGAAAAGTTAACAAGATAGATCAAGTGTGGCACCGCATATACAAGGTTAAGCTGCACCAAGTGTACTAGTATTCTAATCCGTGTCAAGTATAAACAAGAAATGATCCCTTGGCCCAAGGTTGGCCCAACATCATGAGATGACCTAAATCAAGGTCCACTACTAGGTCTAGTCGATCGGCTCCCTATATGCCTAACACGTCAAGTGTCGGTGTCATACGGCCCAATCAAGGAATGTAGTCAAACTGTGCTAGGTCCACCCTAGGGTGTATCAAGTCCTAGGGTGCCAACCACTGACACGAATCAAGCACGCATAGTCTAAACCTACTGGTGCCCGTGCCTGCTTTTTCAACTCCGGACTATGTGCACGACCATAGTCCGCCTGAACCTACACCGGCGCACCAACTCAGCCGTCGTTCTGACCGCTTACAATCAGCCCAATAATCGTGCCCCACCCTAGCCTAGTCCCTAGGGTATCGTTGATACATCCAAGAGGGTTACTGCTGAAAAGGACCGCGTAACTAGGGTTTCTAATGGGTTAAGTGTGGTTAACCCTATCCCATCATGTATCAAGTTGGTTAAGTGTACCCATGTGGTTCCTGACTTAACCCCAACCATCCATCGTGTTTAATTGGTTAAGTATTCAAGTGGTCCATGACTTAACCCTATCACGTGACATTAATTAATTTAATGCACCAAACCTCTCACATTAGACCTTGTTGTGGTTACTAGTTAAGCCGGGCGGGTCCGGGTAGCTTTACACCACAACTTAGTCTAACCTCGGGTTTTAAGTGCAACATGACCAACTTCTCACATTGGGTCCTATTGTTTGTAGCTACTAGTTAAGCCGGTCGATTCCGGGTAGGTTTATGCTACAAACTCAACCCAACCTCGAGTTGGCCACTTTCATGTTTTCTACATGTCATGTCCATGTTCATGTTTTTCAAGCATAATCACATGTCATATTTCAAAACCATGTTTTTATGTCCTTAAAGTTACCTAACTACCCATACGCATTCCCATCGCACGTATGTTTCGTCACAACACAAAATGGATTAAAAGAGGGAACTTAGAAGCATGACAAAAATGGGCATAAGGTGATAGGATTTGGCCACAAGTTAAACATGGTGGCACATGAGGCAAGATGTGTTCATTAAACTTGCATATTACATTATAAACCTCAAAACATGCATGACATCAAACTTAACAAATAGGTGATACATGGTCATAGATGGCATAGGATGATAACTAGTGATTCGCAAATAACATCATATGCAAGTTAACATAAAGGTTATGAGAGTTCCTATGTTGCATTATGCAACATTTCCAAATCAAGTTCATAACTTTCAATCCACAAAGTCAAGGTGATAGCTTTACAAACATACATAGAACAAATCCATGCATAACATGATAGATTCAAAGCACAAATCATACTTAGGCCCAAACTCAAACTTACAACATGTCATATTTAACTTCATAGTTTAAATCTAAGAGTAGAATAGGGCTTACAATGCTATGAAGACTATAAAATAAAACAAGATTGAGGCGAAGCCACTAGCAAATCCGCAAAGAAAATAATATGCTCCACCCTAAGCCTTGAGAAATAAGTAAAATAGCTTCTATGACGAAGAAAGATGGCTCTTTGAACTAAGAAAGATAGCTTCTTGGACTTAGATTTGATTTGGAACACTCATGCTCTCATGGAGAAGGTGGAGGCCATGATTAGAGAGCATTTTGGAAGCACTTAGTTGTAGGATTAGTTTGTGTGAGTTTAGGGTAGGCTTAGGGGTCTTCTTATAGAAGATTAGGTTAGTTTAAGCCATAGGATTAACCCTAAATCAAATCTGAGCCATCAAATCACGTCACTAGCCAACGAAACAGGTCCAAACAGCCAAAATAAGTGCACCAGGCCGACCTGGCCGACCAGGGAGGTCGACCCCCAGGTCGACTCTAGTGTCGACCTGGTTGGGGGGGAGGTCGACCCTAGTGTCAACCCCCTTGTCGACCTGTCTGGGCGGGAATTTTCCCGCCCAGTCTGTTTTGGCTGAATTTGAATTCTGAATTCAAATTTGAACTGTTTTTGAACTTGAAATTTTCTGAAAACTTTGACGGGCCATAACTTGGTCATACGGGCTCCGTTTTTCGAAAACTCGGACTCTATTTCGCGTATTTTTCCGAGATGAACGCAATGGCACAACCCGTTTCCCTTGATTCAGACTTTAACATTTAATTCGGCCTTGATTTATGATTATAGCATGTTATTAAAATTCGGGTTGTTACAGTTACATAAGCCGAACGGCATTACTAACCACTCATAGAATAAGTCTGGACCTCTGAAAGCTGTCATAGGAACACACTCTTCGGCAATACGAAGTTGATGGAAGCCTGTAGCTAGGTCCATCCTTGAAAATACTTGTGCTCCATTCAGACGATCCAATAAATCATCGATTCGCGGCAATGGATATTTATTCTTTATTGTCTGCTTATTCAAATCATGATAATCAACACATAGTCGCAGAGTACCAACAGACTTTGGGACAAACATCACTGCTGCTCCCCAATCAGAGAAACTAGGCCTGATCAGAACCTTCCATACGAGCTCTCGTGTTTGATTGTCTAGTTCTTCTTTCTCCTTTAGGGTCATCCTCCGAATGGCGTGCACTACTGGCCTTGCGTTCGGAATTAAAGCGATCTTGAAATCAATTTCTCTCTGCGGAGGTAGACTAACGACTTCTTCGAACACATCTGCATAATTCTTTACGACGGGAATATCTTTGATGAGGTCGGGAATATTCTCCGTGACTACCGGGATATTTTCTATTTGAACAGGAGAAACATCCAAAGCTGCCCAGAAGTCTTTTCTATTTGAATTCTGGCCTTCACAGGGAATGGTTATATAATCACCTGATTTAATCTTTGCCCTAACAACTCTGTCGGCGCATCTAACCTCTGCCTCATATTTGGTTAACCAATCCAATCCCAGAATAAGATCGAATTCAGTAAAATTCATGATGATAGAGATGGTAAGGAACTTATAACAGGAAAAAGAGATAGGCACCGCACAAATCCAGCTAAGATCGAGAGAACCTCCAACCGGATTACGGACAGTGATGGGTTCTTTGAGCTTCCTCAATTTCAAGTCCAACTTCTTGACCGTATTCTTTGCAATAAAGCTTCGTGACGCGCCTCTGTCAAACAGTACTTTGACTGGAATGTTTTTGATAGTAAGCGTGCCTTCTAAAACATCAGATCTTCCCGGCCTAACTGAGGGTGCTGAGGTTTCTGCCACTTCATTTACCTGAGCCTCCTTGGTTGCCTTTAACAGCCGGCAATCCTGCTTTACATGGCCAAACCGATGGCAAATGCTGCATTCACTGGTCTCTTGAAACTTGCTCTTTGATTTAGGTTCATTCTTCTTTACTTTCTTTAAAGATACGCAATTTCCTTGCAAATGCCCTTGCTTATGGCAGTTATTGCATACGGCAGTCGTTGCTGGTTCTTTTTCAGATCTGGCCCTCTTCCAATTGACTTTAGGCTCCTTACTGACCCCAGACATCGTACTGACCTCAGGACGATCAGATTCAGGCTTACCTTTATTACTAGAACTGACTTCCTCCTCATACTGTAACATACCTTTCTTGTCGAGATCCTCGTACTGGTAAGCCATGTATATCATTTCAGAAAAAGGAAGCTTCACATTCCTCATTACACTGTTCTGATATTTTCTTTGTAGGCCAGGAATAAACCTCAGATTCTTCCTCTTTGGATCTTGAATACGATAAGGGGCAAAGTGGGAAAGTTCGTTGAATTTCTTATGATATTCTGGGATGGTCATATCACATTGTATCAGATAAGAGAATTCATCACATAACCGCTCAGTTGCTTCGGGAGGAGTAAATCTTTCTAGGAAAATCACTTTGAACCTGTCCCAGGTGATATCATCTTCTGGATTTTCATTAATAATCCAATCCCACCAAAAAAAGCTTCTTCTTTGAGTGCCCAGGAGGCCAGTAATCTTTTCTGGTCATCCCTCAGCTTTAAACCGTCAAAGATTTTCTCAGCAGAACGAATCCAAGCTTGTGTTTCCATAATGGACTCTTTGCCAAAGAATGGTGATCCACCCAGATTTTGAAATCTCTTAAATAGAACTTCTATATCTGATTCTGGTTGCGGGAGCACAACTAGCTCATTAGCTTGTCGAGCCATACGATTATTTGTTCTATTCCTGTCACTCATTTTCTAGTGCGTCTACAATTAGCAGACAAAGTGTTAGGTCAACAGAAAAGATATTTCAAAATATAGAGACAAATACTTCAAATGTAAATGTGTCTACTGGGGTGTATTTCATTCTGCTATACTCATACTAGGATATTACTGATCCTATCTGTAATGAGTCACTCGTCCTAGAACACTACTGGTTCTAATTCTGACGAGTTCGTTAATATGTTATATTCCAGAAATAAGCTTAACCAAAGCTCTGATACCACGTTGAGATGACCCCAAAACCTGTACTGACGGTGTTAAGGGTAATCTTTGGAATATAACACATAAACAGATAATAGCAGAACAGAAATAAATAAATACACCAGATAATGAACAAATAATACACTGGATAAACGTAATCATCAGAGTTACACTGTATACAGGATTATATTTAGTACAAATTCAGTTCAGCTATACATAAATGTCTACAGCGGAAAAACAAAACATAATGTACAATAGGAGCTGAACAGCATAAAAAGAGATAAATGATAGAATCCATCTTCATCTCCAGTTATCCAGAGAAAGCCTGATAAAACCTGAATACAAGGCTGCCCGTGTAGAAAAAGGGGCACCCGAGTTTGCAAGTGAAACAAACTACGAGTCAATCAGGGGACTGATATGCGAAATCTACTTAACACATTTATAATATGGCTAATCACAGGACCATGCCACTTTCGCAGAACGGGTTCACTCCATTGGATTGCCAGTGCTTTAAAACAAACAATTCTTTTAAACATCGCAATGCTTTTTATAAAAATGAAGCTATTATAAGACTCGGTTCCCATCACACAATGCAACGCAAACCGGAGGATAGAGTTTTTACCTTATAACGGCCAAAATATGCTTGATACGAATAAAACAAAAGCATTTGATATTATTACTAGTGTTTATATGTTTCAAAAGCAATTTCAAATCATAAGTATCAATCATAGACGACATTAATGCCCCATACCACTATGTCGCCATATATAGGTATACAACCAGAACCGCACGGTGTCGTATTTGGAAATTGGATTTCCATCATGAACGAAGGCAAAAGATAGTCCTTACCGACTTCGAGACAATCTAGCCCATGTCTCCGGAACAGCCGCAACTGCCCCCTGGATCGTCAGGGCCGGTCCATACGGAGTGGATTATAGTGCCTGAACAATACGTTTCCCCGCCCTTTGGGGCGTAAATGAGCCAACGAATGACTCCATCGGTCCCGGATCGACCGATATAATCGAGGCGCCTCGCAACAGCAACAACCACATGGTGAAAATAAGATAAATGTCGGTCAGTTTAAGCACCGACACCACCTCTAGCTAGAAGGAAACGCATGCCCTCCCTGATGTCCTCTCCCGTTTCTGGTTCATACCGGGGTGTGAGGCTCGCGAATTCACGTTATACACAAAGCTACGCCACACAGGCGGTGCTTTGATCATAAACCACAAGACTTTGCTTTTCAACAGAAGCCTGGATCACTGCATCTTAGCATGCCACACAGGCAATTCACACCATGCCGCTGATGGCTATCAATCACACAGAATGAATTCCAATGTCAGACACACAGTCCATTTGCAAGTCCGTTCTGGGTCTGAACGAAACCGGAGGCACTATATACCTCGCATATCCATCGATCTCCATGTATGTCTGGACGATCACCACTCATTATCCATATTTCGGGATGCCTCCCAATCAGGACATCAGTTACCATCCAAACGAGGTCAAGATCGGTCTTCAACCACCGTCTTCATCTTCGACTTCTTATCGTCGATTCAGTTATTCGGAATGGGACAAACCCGGTCTTTCTGAACAACTCGCGTATATAATAAACAAGTGCTACACAAACACGACATACGCCTTATTCCAATTCATTAGTCACTAACCGTAAATTAGCAAGAGAATGATTTCCCAAATATTAACCCCAAAGGCCGAAACCAACATCAGATCAAAACCTAGGAATCCACTCGATCTAGCTAACCTTTAGTTAGTTTCTAAATTTCACATTCCATATCATTTATAATATTTTATAATGATTTATCGCTATTTTTATTTAATTAAAATAGCCAATTTATTCAAACGACGCTTCAGGCCATAACGCGGTCGTGGCGCAGTTTTTCTTCAGATTTGATTTACACATATCTGAAAATATAAACGTTGGATCTTTACAAAATTTACATCATTAGAAAGATCTTTTCAAAACGAATCCAACGGTTCTTGTTTTGGGAAAATCCGACGGTCGGATCTCCCGGTACAATCGTTTGAAGTTTCAATTTCAAAATACGAACTACAGCGTCGTTATTCGATTTATTTTAATTATATTTATATATATATGTATAAATATAATCGATTCTTCGATTTCAAAACCATATGCTTTTCATATCTATGATAAAATTTCATATAAATGATAAAAATATGATTTTTATTATAAAACAATTTATTGCAAAACACGAATACCATTCAACACATGAATTTCCATTCAACGAATGAATTTCAATTCAACACATGAAGGTTTTCTATAGTTAATATATATAGATAAAAAGGTGATTTTTATATTTAAAACACGAATACCATTCAACACATGAATTTCTATTCAACGAATGAATTTCAATTCAACACATGAAGGTTTTCTATAGTTTATATATATAGATAAAAAGGTGATTTTTATATTTAAAACAAGAAAACCATTCAACACATGATTTTCTATTCAATGAATGAATTTCAATTCAACACATGAAGGTTTTCTATAGTTTATATATATAGATAAAAAGGTGATTTTTATATTTAAAACATGAATACCATTCAACACATGAATTTCTATTCAACGAATGAATTTCAATTCAACACATGAAGGTTTTCTATAGTTCATATATATAGATAAAAAGGTGATTTTTATGTTTAAAACATGAATACCATTCAACACATGAATTTCTATTCAACTAATGAATTTCAATTCAACACATTAAGGTTTTCTATAGTTTATATATATATATATATAAAAAGGTGATTTTTATATTTAAACCACGAATACCATTCAACACATGAATTTCTATTCAACAAATGAATTTCAATTCAACACATAAAGGTTTTCTATAGTTTATATATATATATATAAAGGTGATTTTTATATTTAAAACACGAATACCATTCAACACATGAATTTCTATTCAACGAATGAATTTCAATTCAACATATGAAGGTTTTCCATAGTTTATATATATAGATAAAAAAGGTGATTTTTATATTGCAAAACAATTTATTTCAAAACATGAATGTCGTTCAATGGATGAATTTCTATTCAGCGCATGAATATAGTTTCAACACGTGAAAATAATTCTAACACATGAATATTATTCAAAATTTCGGCAGCATAACGGCAGGGTAGTTAAAACCGGGGTCGTCCCTAGTACGGCTCCTCGCTCTACCTTAAAGCCTCACAGCTTTTGACAATGGGGATTTCATGCATCTAGTTCGCACGCAGGCGGCATGTATATTTTTTTTTCATTTCCACAAACTAATCCTATGTGGTTTCAACCAAATATTTCTCAACCCCAACTGGGTATTTTCAACCACTATCAATCAATTTCAACCACAAACAATTCTAATCAACCATTCGCTATCAACCAATTTTCACATCAATCACAACCAATAAATATCGTCCATGGTTTGTGAACGAGGGGCGTATATATATATATATATATATATATATATATATCACATAAGCATTTCACTTCTATTTAAACACATATATAATTTTTACAATGCATATATAACTTATATATCGAACGTACAACTTATACAACGCTTATACAAGAGGTGTACAACGCTTATACAACTCATACATCGACTATATAATTTATACATCGTCGTTTTCCATATCGTTTATAATTTAGAAATCTCACTTTGGGTTCCACTCCACCAAAAATAGCAGAAGGCTCAGAAAAATATGTGATCTCTTCTAGAATGTAGAAGACGTCCACACGAGTCCACTGTCTCTTGTTTCACTGAATTTCGTCAACAAACGAAAAAGATATGATTTTTATAGTGAAATCAAAAACCGTAGCGCTTTAAACAGCTATAATATAGTTTAAAATAAAACAGTCGTATACCTTCACAGTTTCGTTCAAAACTAGGTTAGCGATTATCACCAAATCCGAGCAACTAGGGGATGATTGGCCGATGCCACGACGTAGGGCTTCGAACGGCGCACCAGGTGGTGGGGACCGCGGCGAACTCGAACCAGGGAGGAGGGCACAGTGACGCTCAAAAGTCCCAGACTTTCTGGGCATGGATCTCGCTCCACACGACATGATAGAGGGCAAGGGTTTTATGGATTTGAAGCTTGGAGGACCCTCTTCAAAAACCTTAACTGGGGCGCTCGATTTCGTGGAGAGAATAAAGAGAAAAAGGGGAGAGAAGGAATCGGCTGTAGCCGCCGTTCGTTTTGGCCGGGGAGAGATAGAAGGTCGGGGGAGCGGATTTGGACTAATGAATTTTTTTTTATATTTATATATTTTAAAATCTCCAAAATACCCTCTATCACACATGAACACCAATCCAAACCCAACGACTGTCGTCCCTAGCGTTTTACCCCCATTCCGAACACAGTGGGATATGTTTCGTAGGCCCATTTGAATGTTTCTGTCAGTTTTCATTCAAATTAAAATATTAAACATTCAATATTTGATTTGAACGTACATTTCAATTTGCCAGGGCCACAAACTGATTTGAAAAATTCTAGAAAAATAAATCTAGCTATGTTTTGACGATACGATCCCAAAAAAATTTGTTTCACCGAATTCTGAGACCGTTTGAAAAATGGCCCAATTCTGGTCGATCCAATTTGACTGTAATTGACCAAAACACGTTTTCCTTTGCCACGCTCACATACTAGCTTCAAAAATTATGAAATTTGAAACCTAGCAATAATTTAACATCCCGGATCCAACAAAAGTGGTTTCATTGAATTCCGAGGTCATTTGCAAAATGGCCATTTTCACGGGCTATATAATTTCTATAGCGACCTTTCTGAAAATTCATTTGGCCATAACTTTTGCTTCCCGCTACGAAACTTCGATTTTTCAGATTCGTTAGAAAGATATCCACTAACAGATTTAAATATTTTTGGTTTCACTCAAATCCGTTTTGTTTTGCACCCAGTACAGTCAGTCAAAGTTTGAATTCAAATTTTGAAACTACCACGCCATTTCAGGCCTTGTTTATAATTCAAAGTAATTATATTTATTTTCAACTTCGATTCAAACTTACTTTTCATCATTATTATTTAAAATATTTATTTGAAATATTTAAAATCCACTAAAATAGCCAATTTAATAATTTTAAATTGGTTCAGATTTTCCGGGTCGTTACATTTTGGATCTGATCTGTTCTATCATCCATGGTTTCCCCTTTCCCTTTAATTTGATTTGAAACCTAATAACCGTGGATCATTTAATTTTCATGAAAAGAGAAGGGAAGGAGAAAAAAATTTAAATAGATTGCTCTTAGAAATTTACCTTGCTTTCATGATTCAACAATCTTTTTTTATTAATGTTGACTCCCTCTTCCAGATCTGAATTCATGATTTTCCTAGGCTAATATTTTAATTTCCAGAATAGATTTGAGAAGAGAGAGAGTGTAATGGCAGAGCTCCGCCGTAGATACCGAATTATGATATTTAGCATTAGGTATAGGGTCTTATTTATAGGAGTATGGAGCAAGCAGGACCCTCAGATTTACCCAAAAGCCATCTGAATCTTCAAAATATCAAAAACCCTAATCTGCCAAAAATCTGCCGTAGGTGGGTAGACACCCTTTTGAGGGGGCCGACACCGGGGTCGACACCCCCTAGCGGGAAATCTGCCGCCTTCTGAAAATTCGAATTTTGAATGGATTTTCAATTTTCTGGACCCATTTTTTAATTCTGAACCTAATATATATTTATATATATAAAAATATATATGTTCTTCCGGCGCATATACAAACTTCGAACCTTAATAACTTCTTCATATGGTGTCCGATTTACGCAAACCAGGTGTCGATTTTGACTAGAATTTCAAGATGGACGCAATGTCGCAGTCCGTTTCACTTAATTCTGAATATTTAATTAAGTCATTCTTATTTTATTATCTTGAGTTAAAAATGTGGGGTGTTACATTCTCCTACCCTTAGGAAATTTTGTCCCCGAAATTTGATAAGGGTAAAATTAATTAACCCCTTGCATAATATACATTCATGATGTGTGCATCCAATTTTGGCAACCATTGTGCACTTGTGCAAACTGAAGTACAACATAATAATGCATTTACGCCTAAGCGGTACCTTCTATGTGTATGCAAATTTTCAAAAATCCTTTTAAAATATGATGCTCACATCCTAAATATACTAGCAGTTCTACATGAATGCAATATTTTGAAAATCAAAATGTTTTTCATCCAAATTCTCCCACACTCTTACTGAGTAAGAGTGTAGTTCATCCAATTGTTGCATCCAAAATCCTACCAACCAACTTTATTTTTCAAATTTCAGAAAAAAATAATTTTCTAAATTCGATTTCTTATGTTACAAAAAGGTGGAAAATGGAAAAATCCGCATCTCCCGCTATTCTTTTTTAACCTTTTTCTAACCATACTTGGATTTTTATATAACAATTTATAAAGATTCCATATTTTCCTATCAAGGCATAACCAACATAAGAAAATTTTCTTTGTTACTAATTTTCTTTTTCATCTTATCTTGGAAATTTTTATTCTTATCCATCTTTTCCTATAATTTTCCATTTTTGTTGCTTTACTGAATTTTCTGTTTCCTTTTCAGTTGCACCATTTCTCTTTCCTTAGCTTATTTAATTATCTTATCTTAGTTTGAATTTAAACAAGCCTTATAGTCTTTCAACTAAAACAGGAGAACAGACACCCTACATAGCTACTACTAAGGGCCAAGAATCTCGGGACTATGTCCCCTTCAGACAGAGAAGTCCAAACTACGGGATCCACGACAGGTTTAGGTGTTAACCTAACTACCCAACAAGAACAAAATAATGGAACGATCCCAACCGAAATGTAGCAATGGATTTTACCCCTAACATGGAAATTAGCAACAAGATCTAAACACTTGCTTGCCCTTTACTATCTAGTAGTTACTACTAACTCTAGCTGTGTACCAACAATTGTTCCAAGCAACACCCTAGGCTTTCAATGCTTACGCATTCTATGGGAACTCACTATTATTCCAAGATAATTCTCGCTATTTACTTTATAGCGTCAAAACTTTTTCCATCTTTCCCAGGCACTAATCCTTACCTACTTCATACCTTTTAAAACATGGTTTGGCTCTTTTTCATTTAAATTTCCTTCCAAAAATTAAAAGTGTCAAAACTTTATTTTCCTCATGAAAACTTTCTTTTGCCAAACCATAAAAACATGTCATCTTAAAAGAAAATGTAAATCATCATTTTTTTTCAAATCACAAAAACTGGAGTTGATAAGGACAGCTATCGGGTTTACAACTGGTTCTTACCTATATGGTCGGTTCAGTCCCTTGCTACGAGGTTCAAACACCTACTCTACTCCTAATTTCTACGACTTATTTTGTCCACCTAACAAAATCCATTTTATCATAAGAATAGAGATTTCAAATCTTACTTTTATAAGACTTCTTATCATGAAATATAATAAGAAAACTAGCGAGCTAAGCTCTATAATATGCACCTTTTACTGAGAGAATTTTACTTTCGATAAAGTTTGCAAGAAATCACTATTTTGAAAATATACCCCATTTTACTTTAAAACTTAATATGTATACTTTACATATTTAAAACTATAACTTTTAAGATTAAAACTTGAAAACACCACAAATCATTTTCCCAAAACTTTTATAATTTCAAGTTCTTAAAAGTTTACAATGGGGTTAGACACAAAGCGGGTTTGTAATTTTTTTTCTATGCTTTCCTAGACATTCCCCAATATCAATTCTCCCTATTATATATTCCTAATCCATTTTTCTCTTTCTAACCTTTTCCAATCTATAAGGTTTTACTACCAAACCCACTAATCTAAAATACTAATCAAATGGGATTTACTTTCTTTCCATACAAAGTATATTGTACACTCTCCACCCGAATTACCTAAAGGTCTCATATTTCTTTATTCATTCCTTTAGTGTACAAAATAATTATCCCAGTTCTTACCATATTACGCTCTTTATATTTAGTGGGTCTCCCCATGGATCTAGGTGTATATATATATATATAATATTTATATTTTTAAAAATACAAATACATTCACTAACTATTTATATAGGAATCCTAAACCTAAGCTCTGATACCCGATGTGACAACCCCAATTTCGACAGACCGTTTTTTTCTTCAAAATTCCAATCTATCGAAACTCTGATTGAGTTGCTCTGGTATCTTGTAGAAAAGACAAAGACATAAAACATGTCAGAGCTCAGAAAATATCTCACAGCGGAATGGATAAAATATAATATAATCAAAATATAGCCTTACGTATTAATAATACTGCCTAACCAGTATCCAAGGATATCACGTCCCTGCCACAGATCTAACCTGCGAGTATGTTATGAGGAGGGGGTCAGAACACAAGTTCTGGTGACTAGATTTAAACTATACACTTTGGATAATCCAACATATACCAATCAATCATATTTTCTTATTTATTAGGTTACTTGGGTTAATAATACTCAAGGATTACACACACTTCACACCCATTTACTTCCCAGTGGATTAACCTAATATAGTATATATGTAGCTACCCCTAATATTAAGGTACACCCCATGGTACCCCACTCGTTCGGTCTCCACCGCAACATTATCGAAATATACGCAGTCCCTTATCCTACGCCACACTAACATACGAATCCCTATATAACAATGTTATGTTTCGCATATATTTGTTATTACTATGCTACGCAAACGTACGGACTGCCATCTTTGTTCAAATCAGAATTCATACCGGAGTAATGCCGTCAAGTCTACGATACACCACCCAGAGCCGACATGCATGTATCTAGACTGTCCTCCATATGTATCTTCACTTATAGCTCGATGCCTCAATCGCATGTCCTCTAATGTGCACCGAGTTCCATGGCAGGGAAATACAATAAACATGGAACTCGGTCGGGTGCTTTTCCATATCTGTACAGGCCCATCTTTAAGAGCCTCGAAATACAGATATCCCTAGGGTCTGTTTTTGCGATTGCTTTGGCCCCACCTCGGGACCTCCCTCAACTAGTAAAGACTACAAGAGCTAAGCGACTGCCCCTACGCAAATAATCTAAACATCCATGTGGCGTCTCCCCTCAACCCCTTACCACGATAGTGAAGAGTGAAATGGTATATTGGGTTTAGCTCTAGTCTTTTCGCATCCCACTGGCTGTCGATGATGGGTATCCGACGATCTACTATCCTTATTAGTCATGACCCTTCGCCTCCCCGTGAGGCAATCGCTGAATCACCCTGGTGTCACCCCGTCATAGCATTCTGACTGCGTAGCTACATCTGCAGTCAAGGCCCACCCACCTAGTAGTTACGCGCAGACCCAACCTCTGCAAGCACAGCCTATGACATCTGTCACCGCACAGAGGACTACTAGGAGCACCTTACGTACCTCAGGAAGCCGTGTGCTTCTCGTTCCATCCTTTGGAGCCGTCAGAACAATCAGATGAATGGGCGCTCCCCTCATGCCTTATAACACCTTGATGATCTACCCCATTGGGTTATTCACCCTCAAACGTACGGACTGGTCCAAGCACCTTACTTTAGTATATTGTTAGGCACTATGTCTAAACATTCTTTTTCGTGCTTGCCACACCTCATCATGTTTCCAGTTAACTTGATTATTCCAATTCATATTGAATTCGTAATCAAGTTACCAAGTTCCTCTTGCTTATTAATTTCAGTTACAACTTAATCCATTTAAGTTTATTAATAAGCCCACAACATGTTATTCCCTAGATTATGGCCTAAGGTCTGAAATCCACAATCTCTTTTATAATCTTGTTTGATTTCAACATTACAATAACATGTTTTACTTAATATGTAGTTAAGTATATTCAATTCACAAGTTTTCTAATTAACATGTCACTTACCATTTATGATTAAATAAAACTTATTTCATTTCATAAGTTTTCCTCCTCCTTTCTCATTTAATCATAATTCCATTTTACATTGTCAATACAACTTATTGCTATTTACTTATTAACTTAGTTCTATTAACTAAGGTCCATTAATAAGTTTCTCTACCCGTTTATTATAACCTATGTTATAATTTCCTCTTGTCCCTGGGATGAGCTTAAACATTCTTATCAACAGGTTTCAGACTTTTAAGCTTACAAATTATTTAATTTATAATTAAGTGCAACCTCTTATATTTCATATATTTCCCCTTTTTTCTCAACTGATTTCCGGCTTTCCCCATTTACAACTTACTTAATTTACAATTAAGTGTCCTTTAACTCATTTCACCAGTTATCCAATTTCCCTATTAGTTTATCATAGCCAAATTTATAATCCCTCCTTGTCCCAAGGACAAGTCTACCTACTATACAACATTTTCATTAATGTTATTTATTTATAATAGGTGATTATCATTCCCTTTTTAATCCATTTTCGTTTACTGTTGTAAACCAATATTCTTCGTTCACTATAATATATATTCCTTATTATATTAAGGAAAACACTCTATGCACCTTATCAGTTTGATAGAAGGAATCAGTGATTTATTTTCATAACGTATTCCCATCAAAATCCGTGGTAGCAAGTAATTTCTTTACTTTTCTTTATTTACTGTGGCTTACTTGCAACAACGTTTTGAGAAATAAGTCATTTAGGTAAATACATCACTTTTCCTTCTTATCACACTAACTCAGTTCATTACATCCCTTCCTTTCATATTTTCCGAGTTATAAATTTAATTACCACCATTGCCATTTATTCATATCTTGTTAAATACATATATTATAAATATAAGCACTAGACCTCTTACATTAAGCCTACACTTGTGGACGTTGGATTTGTCGGGCGGGTCCGGGCAGACTTCTACCACAAGTTGACTTAACCTCATGTCTTATCATCATTACATGTTTTTAATTTTTGCACTTAGGCCTCTCACATTAGGTTCAACATTAGTGGCCGCTGGATATGACGGTTGGGTCCGAGCAGACTTCCGCCACTAATGCAACCTAAACTCGTGCCATAAGTGTAGTTACAATTTCTTCTTGTAATCCTAGGCATATTCATCTTCATTCAACCATTTATGTTCATATCAAATTGCACTCCCGAATTAAAGTCTCAAAACATAATTTATGTTATGTTCCAAAATCTCATTACAAATTATGCCTAAATCCCAATATGTGTTGCATGTCTTTCTACATGTATTTAACTTTATTTAAAATAAAGTGCAATTCTCCAATAGTGTATCATTTACCAAAAATCTCAATTATTTTAATCCAAGAAGTTAAACATGTCATTTACTCAATAATATGCTCCAAGCGAATCATATAATTACAACAATAGTAATCATTGCCCACATTCTAACAAGTTTATACAACATATAATCATTCCAATATTTTAACTGATTCATCGTATGAATTATTCATGTTAACATCTCAACTTGTTATAACAATAATTTATAGTTAATTTGGAAATTTCATAGTTTATAACAAAGGGAATACTAAACGATAATCATAATATTATCTAAAGGCAATAATTTGAACCCACTCACCTTTCATGCTTTCCCCAAAATTTGGATCTGATCCGTTCTATCATCCATGGTTTCCCTTTTCCCTTTAATTTGTTTTGAAACCTAATAATCGTAGATCGATTAATTTTCATGAAAAGAGAAGGGAAAGATAAATAATTTAAATAGATTGGTCATAGAAGTTTACCTTGCTTTCAAGATTTAATAATCTTTTTTTATTAACGTTGATTCCCTCTTCCAGATCTGAATTCATAATTTTCCTAGGCTAATATTATAATTTTCAGAATAGATTTGAGAAGAGAGAGAGTGTAATGGCAGAGCTCTGGCGTACATACCGAATTATGAGATTTAGGGTTAGGTCTAGGGTCTAATTTATAGGAGTATGGAGCAACCAGGACCCTCAGATTCGCCCAAAAGCCATCCAAATCGTCAAAATATCAAAAACCCAAATCTACCAAAATTTGTCGTAGGTGGGTAGACACCCCTTCGAGGGGGTCGACACCCTTTTGAGTGGGTCGACATCGGGGTCAACACCCCTTGGCAGGAAATTTTCCGCCTTCTGAAAATTCGAATTTTGAACCGATTTTCGAATTCATGGACCCATTTGAAGTTCTGAACCTAATATATATATATATATATATATATATATTCCTCTTGTGCGTATACAAACTTCGAACCTTAATAACTTCTTCATATGGTGTCCGATTTACGCAAACCAGGTGTCGATTTTGACAAGAATTTCGAGACGGACGCAATGGCGCAGTCCGTTTCACTTAATTCTGAATACTTAAGTTATTCTTATTTTATTATCTTAAGTTAAAAATGCAGGGTGTTACACTCTCATACACGAGCGTGGTGTGGTACTTATATTTAAACAACATATTAATTGTTTGGGTTTGTTATATTTAGTATTTTAGTTTCTAAGTGACACGATATGCACACATGAACACAATGACACGATATGCCCTTCACTATTATCAGCATGGCGCTCAACTAGTCACGACTAGTCGTCGACTAGTCGCGATAGTCGTCGACTAGTCAACAAATCGAGATCAAACCATTGACATGAAGTCTCAACTTGCTTTTTGTATGAATTTAAGGCACATGGGTAGAAATTAGTCAACTAATCGACCAGTTGAGTCGACTAGGTTGTTATTGGTGTCGACTGATTTGGTATTGGTCCATTTTAGAAAAGAAAAAAAATCCGAACCCCTTACAGTTAACGATACATCAAACAATAAAAAATTGAAAGTTGTTGATA
The DNA here is from genome assembly GCA_030737875.1 of Allium sativum. Classification (NCBI taxonomy): domain Eukaryota; kingdom Viridiplantae; phylum Streptophyta; class Magnoliopsida; order Asparagales; family Amaryllidaceae; genus Allium; species Allium sativum. Next base: position 742,436,274 of record CM060909.1, on the reverse strand, counting down.
CATGTATCGAATAATATTAAAAACAATAGAAAAGGATCGATACTTAGTATTGATCAAAAAAACAATCGATCGAAAGTCGATTTACAATTTTGAATTGAAAAGGATTGAGTATCGATTATCGAACAGAAAAAACTTCAAACCCAAGCTTCGATCGAAAGTCAATCGATCCTGAACCTGCAGCGCCGTCATTCCACTGCCATCTTGCAACTTGCAGTTTATTAAATTCAATGCTTTATGTTACGAAAATTCGATCGAAAATCGATCGATACTCTGAACCCAAGCTTCGAACCCAAGTGTCATGTTGTTTATTTTCTTTGTTCGATAGCAATTTATTTGTTGGTAGCAATATATTTGTTGGTAGCAATATATTAGAATTGACAACTTTTTGGTGGCATCAATACATTTGTCAACTAGTCTAAGACTAACCGACTAGTCGACTAACTGGACCTCGGTACTCGACTCGACTTACCGCCATAATAACAATGATTCCCTCAAACTTGCACGTGTATTTGTACCCACTATTTTGGCTGCCCTGGACCTATTAACCTTCCATATGCCTATTTCCCCATGTACATGTTGCTGGCCTTGTATCTTTCTCGCCATTATTGACCTGATTTGTCGCCATTACCGTTTTGTACTTGAATTTTTTGTAATGAGTGGTTTGGTATTTTCATGAATATGCATAAAATATGCATGTGATTCATGCATATATCAACAGTTAGCTTAATTATGCTCATCAATGCTATGAAATATATAAATTTTGTACATTCTGTATATCAACATCTAGCTTATGCTCATAATTTCTTTGATTTACAGCAACGTGGACTTCATCAGCATGATCAACACGTATGCTCAATCTTTCCGGCGTCCTCCAGTTTTATCAGGCTGATCTGTTTTTTCTTTACATTTGTTACTTTGTAATTTGATGAAAAATCTTTGACAGATTACTTTTATTGTATATGTTTGTATTTTCATTGTGTTAGTGTTATGAAAAATCTTGTTTTCCTTTGAGTATATATAAACTGTGTTATCCTGTGTATAAATTGTGTTACATATGCTTTGTGTTATGAAAAATATGCGCTGTAGTTTATGTTTATGTTTATATGTATATATATATATACACACATATATATACACATATAATTAGATATGGTCTAAGACCGTATTTGAATTACACCATATACGTCTACAGATTATTTAGATACGGTTTATATTCGTATTTAGTAAACATTTTGATACGACTAAGAGTCGTTAGTTATTACTAATGAGATAAGGTTTACAGTCGTATCTAATAATATAACATGCCATTTTTTGATGCGGCTTATAGCCAGGTCTAATTGTTTTAGATACGACTAGAAACACAACCTAATTAGCATATATAGTGTAGTGATAGACAATAAACAGTGATAGACAATAAATAAATCACCGTAACTTTACATAAAAATCAAATGCATAATTACTATAAATAACTATCAGCTTAAATCTTGCAAATTAGAACTATATAGCTATATAAATTTTCCTGCATAATTCACTAATCTAGAAATCACATAAAAACTCACAAATCTGACGAAGAGAGCTTCCTCCGTGGCCTTTCTTATTCCAACAAAACCTCTACCTCTAGAAGTATTTGTAAAGGTAAATATTAAAATTATAGAACCTCTTTATCCCCGTAAATATTTAATTATTTAGCCCTTCCTAGTTTTGAGGATAGGCCTAGGGAAGAAGAAGTGTACAATAAGAATGGATGTGAAGAAATGAGAGAGGCTCTGCTGGTTTATTTATAGGGATTACTGGGCATCCTTAGCCGTCCAAATTTAGGATTAAATCAGGGCGTCCTCGAGTTCAAGTTGAACCACTAAAATAAATCCATGTTGCAGAAATAACGTGTGAAAATTATAACATTTGTCGAAAATTCATCCGCACTGAGGCACACGCCTATAGGCATGTTGGGTCGACCTACTCACGTCTTGGGTCGATACAGGGTTGACCCAAAGCGACCTAAGGATAGACACTAGGTCGACACAAGTGGGAACGGGTCGTACCACTTAACGGTTTCACTGTATATATTTTTATTTTATAAATTTTGTTTTTTAACTTATCTTCTTTAATTCATAACTTATTCATTTTAACTCCGCTTGCAGCAAACCAAGCATTTAGTTTCATTAGAAAATTACAATGGATCTAATAGTGCTAGTCACGTTGTCCAATTCTGAAGTTTATTTTGATTAATATTTAGTTCATTACCCTTTTCCATATAATTATTGTTTTTTAAAATTTGGTGTTACATTATTTATCGGCTACGATGTGGATGAAGGGTCGGATTTGAATCGAAATGGATGTAGCATGATCAAAAGCATTAAGAAGGTGTATTTTGAGAACTTAGAAGCAAATTAACCAAAAATTAGCGAAGTAAATAGAGTGACACTGATCTATAGGGTTTGGATTGGTACCGATCCATCCAATGGTGGATACATGCTATACAATCCACATGGGAGATAGAGAATTTTATCAGGAGCATGTGGCAAATTATGGTTATTTGTTAGTGACTCTTTGATTGCAAATTCGTGTAGGAATAGTCGAAGGAGTGTAATGAGCAGCTCGGGATGGAAAGAGGTTGTAAGATACTGGATTGGTTTGAAGTTGTACTAAAATCTAATGAAGAAATGTGCATTCCTTGGAAGTGTTAAGTTATCATTGTAACATCTATAATTTTTAGTAAACATTATCCAGCTAATTTAATTAGGTAAGTTAAATGAGATAATAAAGTAGGATGCTGAGATGAGATTTGTGGTTAACTCACAGTGGTTCGTCCATAGAATTTAACCAATCTAAATGAAAGCAGTGAAGGATTATGAGAGAGGAAAAGTGGAGAACATATAGCCTTATATATACATAATATTTTGCTCTTTTACACTTTCATTCTTCATTTCTAAAACCATAAAAAATAAAGCATAAGAGGTCGACCATTACAACTATGAAGAGCAAGATAAAACTAAAGAGAAAGATAATGAAAAATTCAAGCTTAGGATTCTACAACAACAAATCCCAACTTACCATCTAAAACTAAAGTGAATAATGATTTGTAACCTATGTTTTTTCAAGTTATATATCATACTCAAATAATTTATGTGAGTGCATGATTGTTTTCGTGTTTATGTTGATGTTAATGAAATGTTTGGATAGAAAAATGCTTTAACTTGTTTGTTTGTGCTTTGTTTGCATGAAAATGGATAGATTTTAGATCAAAATCCACAACTTACCATCTTTAACAGATTCGAAATTTAGATATGATGTCCATAATACGATTTTGGAGCTAATTTTTAAATTTAATAATTTTCTAAGTAGTTAGGAATTTCCTATTAATTTCCAAAGATGATATACATGTTAATTATGAGATTGATTAACAAGAATAATTAATTAGTGAATTTGGACTACAAATTTTAGTATATATAGGAGAAGGATATTCTCTAATTTTAGTGAATTTTTGGGGCATGCTTTTATTAATTAATATGAATTTCCTAAGTTGGTTAAACTTAGGATAATTAAGAAATTAATTAAGAAACTAATGAAATTTTTATATTTTGGAAACATAAATTGTGAAAAGTTTGAGTATTTCTCAATCATACTTTTTTAACAACTAACCACCTTTTTTACAAATATAGTGGTGTCAGTGAACTATATTATTTAATAAAGAAATAAATTAGTTTTCCATTTTATATTGTAAGTTCCATTAACCCAATCTATAGCTTGCCAGACAAGGTCGAAAGACCCCTCCAACATGATCAACTTGATGCTTGGAATATCATGAAGTATATTATAGGAGGCATCCAGATGTTTCACCTTCATCCCTTTCGACTTGGTCTTGGTCACTTGCATTATGTTTTAAAAGTTAGCACCTACACATAAGAACTTTCAGCAAAGTTGATAGAGGCTATTTCCTATAAAATTCTATTTTCAAACTTAGGATGCCTTTAGCCACCATAATCTTTTGACAAAGTCGAAATAGTTTGTTTCCAAACCCCAATTTATAACAAGCTTTAAAGCTATCACCTTAATGCTCTGTCGACAAGGTTGACGATGTTAATTTTTCTAAACTATGTTTAACAATAAGCTTTGCTGCCTTTCTCCTTAATGCTCTTTTGATAGAGTTGAAAGGGTTTGTTTTCTTTGAACATGTTTTATAAAATTTAGAGTCTATAGCCTCTATACCCTTTTTACAAGGTCAAAAAGGTCTATTTTCTAAAACCTTGTTTCAATAGCTTCAAAGGTCTCCTCAATACTCCTTTTACAAGTTTCAAAGGGGTCACTTTCCTTTGTTCCATGTCGACAAAGTTGATGTTGATGAGGATTGTGTCGAAGTACATAAATTACTGCCTTCATGCTTGTCAACATATTTGTTGTCAAAAGGTTGTTTCTAACTTATGTTTTAAAATTATTTTCAGAAATACCAAGGCTATTTCCTTCGACATCCTCGCCACTATTCATGTTGACAGAGTCTATTTTCAAAGAAAACCCTTAACATCAATGTCTATGTCGACAAGCCTTACTTTAAATTTTATTTTCTAAAATACTTAGTGGATAACAACTCTTTTCCTTATAGTTATAGTTAGGTTCAACAAGGAGCTCTTATGCCAATTTTAAAATTAGAGGCTATTGCCTTTATAACATGTTGTTCCGATAATGTCGACAAGGAAAACTTTATAAATTGTTTTCAAACTACCATGAGGATTTCGCCTCAATATCGTGTCACCATTGTTCATGTCCACAGGGCTTATTTTGCTTGATTACTAGAAAAGTGTTGTTAGGGTTATACCTATCACTATATTAAAATATATTGACTTTGATGCTTATTGTGAGAGTCAAAGAGGATAGGGTCAACAAGGTTGTCATACCCTTTGTCCAATATAATGCTTTCGGTAGGGAACCAATCATATCAATTGACTATTACTTTGACCTAATCGATAAACATGTTGGTTATGCTGTATTTGTTGATAGCCATAACTAGTTATAGTAAATGTTTTGGACATATGATTTACAAATATAGTGGGGATAACAATTGGAGGGATTAAATAATGTATTATTTTGGGCATCAATACATCTAAGTTACTTTGAGGTTACCAGATTATACTTTGGGGTTACCAGATAATATCGAGGAGACATTAAAAGGTTCTTATTTAACCTATGGTAATACATGATCTGATATTGTATGAGTGATATCAAATTTAATTAACAATCGGTTAACTAGTGGACAAGTGAATAACCTATAATATGATGAATAATCATAAAAGCGTTAAGATGGTTAGTCAAAAAAATGGAGATGGTTGATTCATAAATCGATAAGGGATGGGTAATCTTAGATTTAATAAACAAGTGGTTAACTTGTGGATAAGTAAATAACTTGTAATACGATGGTTAATAAAAAAAACAATTTAGATAGTCAATTGGGAAAACAAGGCTAAGGAATCCACTCTTTTTTGCATGTTGCACATTCTTATTATCAATATTATTATATTTCTAACCATTGATAATGGAAGGGCACATGATTGGTCATTTTATGCAGTTAGACCGTAGAGAGAGGGAAAACGGTTGCGCTAAGTGGTTTGGTCTCGCTAGATATCCTTTGGGATCGAGTAGTTAAATTGCCAGTTTTTTGACTGACCTAAAGTTTCTATTTTTCCCTTAAACTCTCGGCTACTCAGTTTTTTAAGTTAAGAGTGAAGTTTTATAAGTTCTTCTTCTATGAATAAGCTTCCGTATACGTGTAGGAGGTAGTTAGCTATTTAGAACTAGGGCAAGGATACTTATTGCCTGTATTTAGACTCTGGTCAACCAAGAGGGCATCTTCGTATGTCACTCTTGGAGTTTTACTTTATAATAATTATATTTGATCTGAATGGGGTTTTCATAATGGGAATTTATAATAAAAAATTAATAATGAATGTGTTTTGAAACTTTTCATATTCACGTGCTCTATAATGTTATGATTCATTAACGTACCAATTTTCTATTGCTGGAAGATAATACTGTAGAGACCGCAACATCTATAACACTTAGCTTTGGATCTTAGAGAATGGGTGTTATAATTTGGTAACAGAACATTGGTTGTTTTTAAACTTAAAAATATTTTCTTAAAAGATTACAAATTAAAACCAAAAGATCAGAGTAATATACCAAGGTATCGGATAATGAAATTATAACATACTTGTATTTGTATTATGTAAATATGCATATAACCCATACTCTTAGATCGTCCTTGGTATCTTAAAAGGTTTGTATGTAGATAAAGGAAGTAAGATATGAAGAGGAGTGAAAGAGTGAATCATGGTGGCGGGAGCACCACAACCAATCAAAATGTCTTACTTGATGTTTGAGAGAATCAAGTTTATCAGACCTACGAGAATGAAGGTGTTGCAACTCCTCTAGTTGATATGGGCATTTTGTACTAGTTCATTGTTCAGTTAATGCAGGCTGGAGTTGTTGCAGGCTTTGCTCGAACCAATGTTATTACTATTGCAGGAGCTACTCCTGTGGCACTAGTTAGAAACAACCATGACAAGTTAAGAAAGGATTATGCTAACCTTAGAGAAAAGCCATTCTTTGAAAAGAAGGATGTTGTTGAAGTGGAAAATTGGCTTCTAAATTGTGAAAGGATCTTCTCTGATTTAGATTTTATTGATTCGTAGAAGAGAAGGCTCACTTCGAAACAATTACAGGGTGTTGCTTTACATTAGTGGAAAGTTGTCACTATTGGAATGCCAGATGAGAAAATCACTTGTGCTAATTTTAGAGCTCGACTTGAGGATAGATATTTATCTGAGGAAGTTAAGGCGATGCTATACTGGAAGTTTACTGAGCTGGTGCAGGGCAATATGACTATCATAGAGTATGCCAATAGGTTTAATGAAGTATCCAGCTATGCTCAAGGCACTATTGATGCTTCGATCAATAAAACCAATAAGTTCATCTGGGGACTGAAGCAGCAAATTACTAAGCTATGATGCCACATTTGTGGAATCCTAATCACATTGTGATAGAAATGTATGTCAGGAATGAATAGATGCTCAATTTGTTTAGCAGGGAGAAGCCGGTTGACGAACAGAGCTTCCAAGGAAAGAAGAGAAAGCTCATTAAGGGGAAGAAAGCACAAAACGGTGGAAAAGCCAAGAAGAACAAAGCTAAGGTTTTCTATCTTAAATGCAACAAGAAAGGCTACGATGCTAATAAGTTTGATCAAGTGACTCTAGAGTAACTGTCAGAAAATAAAATATGAGATTATTTAATTGTAGCAAGTTAGAGCACTACAAGAATAAGTGTACGAATGTAGCAAAAGGGAAAGTCCCTGCTTTGGAATCTTCATCATCTAGACTCACTACTACAAGAAAGGAAAAACTACGTCGTAAGGTACACTTATAACTCATAACATATCTATTAGAATATTATTTGATACTGGTGCATCATATTCATTAATCTCTAAATATTTGGTTGATGAGTTACCATTAGAACCATTATTGTTACCCCCTTTAGGTAGCTAATCCTATAGAAGGGTACGCAACTCTGGGGTGAGATGCGATAACCTAGAATTTCAATTACTAGGTTACACTTTGTCTGTAGTTTATATGGGTTTGACTTTGTGGTCTTTGGCATCATTTTGAGTACGAATTTGTTAAAGCAGTATGATGTCAAGATATTTTTCCAAAATAAGGAAATATCGTTAGAATACCCTAGTTATGATACTTATATTATATACTCATTTGAAAACACAAGTCCAAAGAATTATGCATTATTTAGTGTATCGAAGTTAAAATATAATGTATGTCAAGTTCCCATTGTTAAGGAGTTTGCATATGTTTTGGAGTCAGTCACGGGATCATCGCTCAAAAGACCTATAGAGTTTGGAATATCTCTCGTACCTGGAGCCGACCCAGTCAGTAAACTTCCTAGCAGGATGGAACCTACAAAGATAAGGGAACTAAACATGTAACTAGTAGAGCTAAAAGGAAAAAAAGTTCACCCTTTCAAGCAGTTTACCATGGGATGTGGTGGCACTTTTCATATGGAAGCCATGGATCATTGAGAATGTGAAATGATTATCATAAGCTCAATGAGAATACAATAAATAATAGGTGTCCTTTATCGAAAATCGATGATCTGTTCGATCATCTGAGTGGATCTTGAGTATTTTCTTAGTTGGATCTGGCTATTGAATATCATCAATTGCGAGAAGTGAAAGATATTATTCCATTGATGGCGTTTCAGACAAGATATGAATCGTACGAATGAATGATCATGGTGTTCGATTTAATTCGTGTGCCTGTTTTCTTTATGGAATTAGTGAACTTGGTTTTCCAACAACACTTTTATAGGTTTGTGCTACTCTTCATAAATTACTTTAAGGTGTATTCCAAAGATGAGTAGGATCATGAGATATAACTTTGGATTATATTTGAGGTTTCGAGGAAAATCAATTGAAGGTTAAGTTTTCTAAGTTTCACTTGGAAGAAGGAAGTGAAGTTTCTTGGTCACATAGTTTTAGGTAAAGGGTTGTGTAACGATTATATTTTTAAGGATATGATATTTAAATAATTTATTTAAATATTGATCGTTAATTATCCAATTGGCAATTCCAAAAAGAGACTTTTCACAAACAGCCGAATCATAACTTAGGGCTAGTTACAATGAGTCTGGAATGTTCATTATGTACATGCATTGCTATATTTCGAGTTCAGACTAGTTCACGGCCATAACAATCTCGAGATATGCGTAAATAGTCATTTTCAGAGCATAGTGTCGGACTAGGACGAGCCATATGTTTTTGGAATAGTTGTAGTGATTTGTTACATGATGTCAATTTTCTCAGTGATCAGACGTACTGTTCGACCGTGCGTAAATAAACCATGTGTCAGTTTTTGTAAGAAACTAACATTATATAATTCATGTTTTAAAGGCTAAATTCTATATACGATTAATTTGGGTCTCGAGACTAATCTCGTTGTTATCAAAAGGCATTATTACATAGATGAAACCAGACAGAACAAGTCGGTTAGAGGTTGCGAGTTTTTGGGCTTATTTGTGAATTAATCAGTCAGGCAATGTCATTAAAACCAAATTATTTATGTTATTGGCCCGATTACTATTCATGCAACTGTTCATCGTTGTAACAACTCGCATAATTTATGATTATTTAATTAAATATCCTACCGTGTCTTTGGTTTAATACCCAAAATTTGTGACTTCTTGTAAACTGATGAATTTGGACTCGAGACTACTTCCATTGAGTTCAAAATGCCAAACATCAATATATTTTAGATTTATGAAAATTGGGACTTCTGATGGGGCTTGGTTTTGTGAACATAGCATACTTCCTTATAAACCCACTTAGCCACTCTCCTCCTCATTTATTCCTAACACTTCAAGAAAAAGAAAGGGGAGAAGAAATGGAAATAAAAATTTCTAAACCTAATTTGATCTTAGGAATCTCTATTCGTGAAGAAATCAAGTTTGAATTCAAGAAGAAGCTTGGGTAAGTCCGTCTCCATCTTATTCTCTCTTCAATCCTTGTGATTTCCTATAACGTAACTTCTAGGAAATTTGTGTATTCGTATTTAGGTTAAAGATACTAAATTGGTGTTTGAAGAGAGGTTGATCTTGCTTAGTTCTGGAGCCTCTCCTTCCTTATTAAGATCAAAGATGAGTTCTTTCAAACTCACATCTATGACTAAAGCTTATATGCTTGGCTGATGTGCCCTAGGCACGTATATGTTGTGTATGCATTGTGTGATTTAGAATGTTTATGTGTAAACTGTCCAATTTACGGTTTTGAATTCATTTACATGTTAGGGTAATTCTTTGTATATGTTTGATCCATGTAATATTAGTTGTTTTGGAAAGCCTTAGAAGCTTCATTGTCACTTATATATGTTATAAGCCTTCACCATTCATGCGTGCTCGACCGGAAATGTCAGATATCGACGTTTCCTCCAAAACACTAAAATCAGCACTTTTAAGCAGATTTAACTGACTGAATTAATGTTTGCTCTCAGGAGTGATTCGATGTACATGTCAAACGACCGAGTTTTCCGTTCATCCGAATCTTATTTCAGTCGACTGAATGGGTTAATTCAGAAGGCTGAAGTTTAGAACATAAAAATATGTTTCTGGAAAACAGATTTAGCCAGTTGAACCATAGGTTTAGTCGACTGAATCATGTTTTATGTTGTTAACCAGTGGGACCAGGGTCAACAGTCTAATTTGATCCACGCTTCTTCCCGATCGAGTTTCGACTCATTTGCTTTTTTCCTTTGATTTCTCAATTTCTCTAATTCGTGAATTTCAGCAGCTCGACTATACAAACCATTGATTTTATTTGTGGTGATCAAATTTATAATCAGTATAAATGAGATTTAATTTACATTATTAAAACGTGAATTTTGGGATTGATTTTTATTACATTCGATATTTTATGAGATTTTCCACTTCAAACTATATAGGTTTATATTATTAGTAGATACCAAATCTTCTACTAAAGTGGTTTCTAACGCTACTTTCATTATACAATGTTTTTTTATAAATTGTTTTCTGATCTACTAGTACATATATTATAAACCTTTTCCTCACTCGTATGAGAAATCTAATTAAACGCCTTAGTAAAACGAGCGGTTTGAGATGCTTGGGTTTGCTTCGATGACTAATTATTGAACTCATTCGATTGAAATAGTGGCAATGATTGTTTCAAATTTCTAGTGGAATATAAAACTTGTTCCTAACTATTAGAGTAGAGAAAGTGGTTATGGGACATGTAGTTTAACTCTTACATTTACTAGCTTAGAGTAATTTACATTATATTGGATAAATTATAATCTTTTTGAGATTTAGACTAGCTATATGTAACGTCTCTGAGTTATGGAATTTATTCCATATTTTGAGGATCCTCAAATCAATTTGAGGAACCTGGGTTCTGGGGGAACTTCAAATCATCTTGAGGATCTTCAGATCATTTTGAGGAACTTTGGTACTGTAACATCCTGGAAAATCAGAACCAATTTAAAAATTTTATTTTGGCAATTTTAATGAATTTTGAATAAAATGAATTATTTTAAATAATTGCGACTAGAAATTTATTTTGAATAGAATTAGAATGTATATATTTATTTGAATCGAAATTCGAATATAAATTTTTATTTTAATTATTAAAGGAATTGGAAATGAAGCAGTAGTTTGAAAATTCGATTTCAAATTTCAATTGAATGTACAGGATTCAAAATAAACCGGATTTTAGCGAAACCAGAAATATTTGAAATTGTTCGAAAATATCTTTCCAACGAATCTGAAAAATTGAAATTCCATAGTGGGAATAAAAAGTTATGTCCAGTTGAAAATTCAGAATAGTCGCTATGGAAATATAGCCCTTAAAAATAGCCATTTTACAAACGACCTCCGTTTTCGACGAAACTACTTTTGTTGGATTTAGAATGTCAAATAATTGCTAGATACCAATTTTCATAATTTTTGGAATCAATATGTGAGCGTGGCAAAAGAAAACGTGTTTTGTCAGTTTTAGTCATTTGGATCGACCAGAAAATGGCCATTTTTCAAACGGTCTCCAAAAAATAGTTTTGTTAGGACCGTATTGTCAAAACATAGCTAGATTTATTTTTCGGGAATTTTTGGAGTCTGTATGTGGCCCCCGTAAATTAAAATGTGCGTTTGAATTTAAAATATAATGATTTATATTTTAAATTTAGCGGAAACTGATCGTAACAACCGAGTTGGCATTCGAAACATATACCATTGTGTCCGGAATGGGGGTAATTAACTAGGGGCGACAGTCACTGGGTTCGATTTGAAGTTCGAATGGAAAATTAACTTCATAGAATTCAAAATTAAAATAAATAATAAATAATTATATAAAAAAACCTTACCTCTCCTTCTCTCCTTCTGGTCAATGCCATTCATAATAAAATTAAAAAAAGGAAAAGAAACCCCAAATCGATCGAACGATCGAATCGCCCCTGACCTTCACCGTCGTCCCTCGCCATCGCTCCCCCTCCATTGACCTCCGCACCTCCGTGTGCCCTGTCACCTCCTCCATCAGCCACAACAACGTCGTTCAGCGATGCCTAGTTATGAAGCGCCTCCAGGCGTGGTAGGGCCATCGACGGCGGCATCGAGGAAGGCGCAGGGAGAGAATGGTTGCGACATTCAAATGGCGGTGGGTGGTGAACTCCAGCGACTGGAGATAGGAATCGCGGTGGAGCTAAAGTGCTTAAGCGGGTTTCATTTCTGAACGAGGAAGAACTGTGGGTTTTTTTCATATTTTTAATTATAAAAACATTGTGCAAATTTCAGTTTTATTTTTATTTATTTTACATAAAAACATTGTTTAAAATCTGTGTTTTTTAATGTATAAATAGAATTGATAAAAATGTAACTTTTAAATATATAACCTTAGTTTTAAAGTTCATATTTTTGTATAAAATACATTAGTTTTAGAAAAAAAATCAGATCTTCATATGAAAAACATTGAAATAAGGATACGATTTTTTATTATATAAAGATATGATTTTTATTTATGAAAAAAAATATGATTTTTATTTATACATTAGCAATATAAAAATATAATTTTTATAATGAAGTAGCGGTATAAAAATTCGATTTTTATAATGAAATAGCGATAAAAATTGGATTTTTATTATGAAGTTAGCGAAATAAAAACATGATTTTTATGTAAATAGCTTTATATAAAAATTCGATTTTTAGTTATAAAAAAATTCAATTTTTAGTTGTGTGGAAATATAATTTTCATATAGAAAACTGAATTGAAGGAATATGTTTTTTAATATAAAAATCGTATAAAAAAGATTGTGTTGGAGCCACGGGGAGAACATTGTGTGATGAAACTGGCTGGAAACAAATCCAGATCCAAACCGTTCAGAATTAAAGAATGACGGAGTGGTTCCCAAAGGTGAGAACTTCTCACTTTAATTTATTTTCTAGTTAGAAATTTATACTAGGATGCAGACGGTGCATAGCAGCACCCAACACCCGTCGTCCACAGACCATGGACGACTTGTTTGATTTTATTATGTTGTGAATATTGATTTTGATGTGGAATGGAATAAATAAAATATTCATGTGTTGAAATAAATAGTTTATCGTTAAAAATATAATTTTTAACGTGCATATGAATAAAATAAATATTCATTAGCAAATCGAACGATTTGTTGATGTACGCCCATCTGACTGATATTGATTGGGACGATATATTTTACACATCGCCCAACTATACAAATAATAATCAGTGTTTGTTGTTTGAAAACCCCACACGGGTATTGGGATGATATTGGACATACATTAATCCCAATATTTAGTTGTATGTCAATCGATGGGTTGGCAGGTTGTTGTAAGCGTTAATTATTTATATTTAACGCTTATGTAGTTGTGTAATGCACTCTGGATGATGGTTGACCGTGTTTAATTATTGTTGTGCACATGTGTGTATGAAATACATATAAACAAAATTATATGGTAGTTGACTGTGTCTGATTCCAATTCAGAAAGAATGAATATTTTAAAATAACGAATATTTTAAAATAATGAATATTTTAAAATAATATTCAGTAAAAGATCAAAATATGATTTTGATGTCCGATTTGGGATGGACACACAAATATTTAAATATATGAAGCCGTGTTGATTAGATTAGCGTCATTTAGACGTGAACAATATTTATATCAATTTTATTCATTTTTATAATGAATATCGAAAAAGAAGTTATTTCAAAATCTAATGTTTTTAAAATACTATCATTTATATATCGATGATATGGAATATTCAATTTTGATTTGAAATTGAATATGAAGTTGAAATCGTTTTGAAAACGAATTTAAAACGATTTATAAAATACGTTTTAAATGGAAATCGACGAAATATATATAATATATATAATAGCCTGAATAGAGCGCGTCGCGCCGCGGCAGTTCGCCAATTTCGACCATTGACTTCAAACGGACATTACGGGAGATCCGACCGTCGGATTCTCCTAAAACCGGAACCTTTGGGTTCGTATCGAAAAGAGCTTTCCGAAGAATATAAGGGATTTGAAATCTAACGGTTGAATTTGGAATTATGTCCAAATCAAATTTGGAAAAGGTCGTTGTAAGTGCAGTTTGATGACCGTTTATGGAAATCGACTGTACAGGCCTTGAAAATTTATTAAAAATATCAATAATTTGTGTAAAATCATAATAAATGATTTGGAAAGAATTAGGACGAAAAATTCCATGTTTGAAAAGATAAAAGCATATTTTTATCGAAATGAACTAGTTATGAACTAGAAATATGAAATCCAATATTTTTAAATAAATAAATTGATTTGAAATGGTTTTAAAAATAACTAGAATTTCCAGTATTAAATTGGAATGGATTTGAATCGAAATTGTTTTCGGAATATTTCGACATTGAATTCCGTGATTATATGGACATTGTGGAGGAATTTGGAAGATACATATCGTTATTCCAATACGATATTTGTTGATTTTAGAATTTGATATTGAATATAAGCTGATATATTTTCTATGTAGAGCCTTGTATTTTATATCAAATGGTATTTTGGGTTTGTCGTGAACGGTGTCTTCACTAACACTGTTCTTAAACCCAGTTGAGAAGAGATTAAATCTTTTATTAAGATTTAATGAAGTTTACCAAATAATTAATATTTAATTGGAATTGAATTGAATTTTGGGTTTGTCGTGAATGGTATCTTTAAAAATGATGTTCTTAAACCCAATAGAGTTAAGAAAATTAGAAACTAACTGGAGATTAGCTAAGTTGAATGGTTTCCTGGGTATTAATCCGATGTTGGTTTCGGCCTTCGGGATTAATACTTAGGGAATTGTTCTCTTACTAACTTACGATTAGAGACTGATGGAATAGTGTCTTCAGTAAAGCTGTTCTTAAACCCCATGTGAAAAGAATAAATCTTTTAATTAAGATTTGAAGAAGAATTACCAATTAATTAACATTTAATTGGAACTGAAAATGGAATGTGAATTGGGTTTATTGTGAACTGTGTTTTTAACGACATTCATTCTTTAACCCGATTTACAGTGAAATGTAATTTGGAATTTATAAATCTTTTTATTAAGATTTAACGGGAATTTTCCAAAGTAAAGTTTTCCAATTTAATATATTAAACTAGAATTGAATGGAATTCGATTGATAATAATCGAAGTGAACTTCTGTGGAGGAAGACTGTTAATACATATGGAATTTAAAAGGCTTTGCCATTATTCCATTTATATTATTAGTCGGATACGGAAATTGATATCGATTATATATTGATTTGTTTTTCCGTGAAGATTCCATAATTAATGGAATGTGACTTAGGTTTATTGTGAACTGCGTTTTTAACGACATTCGTTCTTTAACCCGATTTACAGTGAAATGTGATTTGGAATTTATAAATCTTCTTATTAAAATTTAACAGGAATTTTCCAAAGTAAAGTTTTCCAATATAATATATTAAATTGGAATTAAATGGAATTCGATTGATAATAATCGAAGTGAACTTCTGTGGACGAAGATTGTTAACACATATGGAATTTAAAAGGCTTTACCGTTATTCCATTTATATTATTAATAGAATACGGAAATTGGTATCAATTATATATTGATTTGTTTTTCCGTGAAGATTCCATAATTAATGGAATGTGATTTGGGTTTATTGTGAACTATGTTTTAAATGACATTAGTTCTTTAACCCTGTTAAAGGTAGGATTACATGTCAGTCATTGTATTTCGAACTGTATGGTCGATCTCTACTAAATATATATCTGTTTGGTGGCAGAGAATTTATTCTCTTGCTTAACACCCTTCTCTGAGACGTATGAGCTCAGAGGTTATATATCGGTAGAAATCAATAGTACGGTGTAGATTGTCGATGAGACATGTTTGTGGTTCCAAAGTTAAATAATCATTAATACTGATTTTTGGGAAGATTAAAACTAGGTGGGGTTTTTATGAATCTTTAATTAGATTGAAATGGGAATTGATAATTTAAATTATCAAATTTGGGAGATGATCGAGAACGGAGTATCACCAGTTTTGATCCTAGCAATAATTAAATATATAATTAGATTTGAACGTGGAATGTTAATTAAATTTACCAATAACATCGTGGTGTTAGATATGGAGTATTACCAATTTTGCTCCATGGGATGAATAGGTTGGGGTTGGGAGATTAAACAAATGATTACTTCGGTAAGGTGCGCTAATCCCGACTGGTTTGGAAAACCGTAACATGGTTTGAATTGATATCCAAAGGAAGATTAAAGAATAAATTTAAAGAATTTATCTTTGATAAAATTAATGGGAACATATCCCTAAGAATGTGAATATTTGAATAAAAGAATATTCTGAATTGGAATGAGGTGTATGTTGTGTTTTATAGCACATATTTATTATATACGTGAGTTATTCGGAAAGGTCGGGTTTATACCCATTCTGAATAACTGATTCGACGATAAGTCGACGATGAAGACGGTGGTTGAAGACCGGAGGTCTTCACATCATTTGGATGATTACTGATGTCTTGATTGGGATGTACACCCAAGACAAGGTAATAAGTGGTGATCGTCCAGACGTACTTGAAGATCGACCAGATATGCGAGGACCTTTCTCCTGTATTGGACATACGGGACGAGGAATAAGGTGCCTCCGGTTTCGTTCAGACCCAGAATGAACTTGTAAATGGATGTGTATCTGACATTGGATTTTATTCTGTGTTGATTGATCTCTATTAAATATATATCAGTTTGGCGGTGGAGAATTTATTCTCTTACTTAACGCTCTTCTCTGAGACGTACGAGCTCAGAGGTTATATATCGATAAACATCAGTCGCATGGCGTGAATTGCCTGTGTGGCATGCTGAGATGCAAATGATCAAGGCTTCTTTTGAAAAGCAGAGTCTTGTGGTTGATGATCAAAGCACGGCTTTAATATAGCATAGCTTGTGTATATCGTTAATTCGCGGGCCTCACACCTCGGTATGAGTCAAAAACGGGATAAGGGACAGCAGGGAGTGCATGACGTTTCTTTCTAGCTACGGATGGTGTCAGGATTTTGCATGCCCAGACATTTTTATATTTTTACCTATGCGGTTGTTGGAATGCGAGGCGCCTCAGATATATCGTTTACTACGGAGCCGATGGATAGGTCCTATAGGACCGCGAAACGCGTGTTCAGGAATTTCCAATCCTCAAACGTAATAGAGGACCGGCCCTACAAGATCCAGGGTTACCTAGAGTGTGTAGTCTCGAGGCATTTGCTAGAGAGTCTTGAAGCGGAAAGGAGTACATCCCTTGCCTAGACTCATGACGGAAATCCAATTTCCAATATGTGAAATTTCGGTTTTGATTGTAGATCCTAGTATTGGCGACATGATATATGGTACCCATGCCGTCAAGGATTGATACATTTATATTTGAATTTGTTTTGACGCTATACACTTATAATAGTATCAAATGATTTGTTTTAAACGTACCTGTAATGACCTGCATTGGCAGAGGTATTATAATTAATTTATTTAATTATATAAATAGTGATATAGTGAATTAAATGGTCGTGGAATCAAATAATGATGAATATTTAATTAAAATAATAAATTAAATAATATATTTAATTCTGAAATAACCAGAATTGGCTGAAATGGCGATATGGTGTGAACTGGACAAATTCAAAATATATATTTCAGTTTAGAATCTGAATTTGAATAACGAATATATTATATAAATGACAGTTTGAACGTAGAATTATAATATAATTAAAATCGAGCTTGAAATGCGCTGCAGTTCGTAAATTGGCGATTCGAACTTCAACTGAATGTGCAAGATTCGTTTTAAGCCGGATTTCTGTGAAACAACAAACGTGTGGAGCTGGTGGAGTATATCTTTCTAGTGGAAGAGAAAAATCAAAATTTCGTCGTGTAGATTTTGATGTACGTCCAAATCAAATTTTAGGAAATCCACTGTGGAATTCCTTTATAATTTATAAAGGAATTATTTATATTTTAAAAAAGGAATTTCAATATAAATCGGATATCTGGTTGACCCAGTTTGAAATATCGAGTTAGAAATCCATATAGGAATATTCTAGAGTTGTATGGTATTCCACTGTGAATATATACGATAATGTAAATTTGTTTATATTTAATTTAATTATATTTAAAAATATTTATATATTTAGATGGGTCATTCAGAGCTTTAAAAATAGCCAGTTTTGCAGATGAAGTCGGAATTCGATGAAACTAATTTTTGTTGGATCCACAATGTCAAATAGTTGTTAGATTTCCAGTTTCGTGATTTTTAGAGTCACTGTGTGGTCGTATGGATTTTTAGAGTGAACAACAGTCGGTATTTTGACGGTTAAAAATACGCTATGTGAGCATATGGAGTCGGAATTCGACGAAACCAGTTTCGTTGGGACCGTAATGTCAAACTCTAGCAGTATGTCCAGTTTGGTGATTTTTGAGTATTGTATGTGGAGATAGGAATTTTTAAAGTGATAATCAAGTTAGAAAAGGAATATAAAAATATTATATTCACCCTATAAATACACCACAATCCCTCCTTACCCTAATTTACTTTTCACTTCTCTGGTCAACACTTTTGTGGCCACCGAAGTTCTTCACTCATAGCAAAGGCTTTGTTTCATAATTCAAAGTAAATTCAAAAGAAAAACAATAAATCCTCTAATGTATATTTTTGAAATCGTTGGTTGAAGCTCTTCATTCTGGTATGCGATTCAATGGGGTTCGACATGTTTTGGTCGATGCGAGATATACTGCGTTGGTTTTTTCTTCTAGGGTTTTGTGGATTCTTAGATTTAGAGATATCGATATCAGTTTTGGAGTTTTTATTTGTGTTTGTGGTGTCGAGGAGCTGCATCCGTGTGAATTTGGTGGAATTCAGTTGAAATTATTGTCGATAGTTTCTGGGTTCGTGAGCATTTGGGGACGACGGAAGTTGCCATGGAGGTGCGAGTTGGTCATTGATGGTATGGCGATGGAGTGGGAGAGAGGAGGAGTTGAATGGTGGTAATTGTTGTGGGTTTCAGTTGAAAAATGGGGATCGATTGGAGGCGGAAATGGTGAGGTAATCGACTGGAACATGTGCGAGGAGAGGTAATCGAGTTTAATAGAAAGGGTACTGGTGTATAGAGATTTTGAGGAGGATCGAAGTGATGAAGGAATTGTGATTTTTAATTGAGAAATGGATTTGAATGAGTGGTTCAAAGATCTGAAAATGGCGTGGGATGATACTGAGGCTCGCGTTCGGTTTTGGGAAGAAGATGATGTCCAGATTGTAAAGGGTGCGGATGGGCCTTGGTGGAAGGGAGTTGGGCCGATTTCAGAAAAAGGGGTGAGCCCGATTAAGTTTAAATGAATATAATTTGTGTAATAAAATATATATTAACTTCACAATATCGTAACTTGATCATACGATATCAGATTGGCGAACCGTAAGTTGCGTTGGGATCATATGGACGGGTACTACCCAATGGAACTGACTGGAAGTGGATTGGGACTCATATAAATTTATGGCAAAATAAACTGTTTGATTCAAATCAAACAACAGTTTATCGTTCTTTAACGATGAACTGCAAATGTGAGTAAATCTCACTAACTCTGAACAGTTTATAATTTCATGTTGTATTTTTGGAACAGTTAAATATTGGCTGATTGACTATGTGTTGACTGTTTGATTGAACTGCTAGTCAGTTAGTTGATTTCTATATTGATTATGTTTAACAGAATATATCATATGGAACTGAAAGTGATGTTATCTATATTGTTTAACATCTGTGATGCAGGGAAACAGGTTGGAGGAATCCAACTGGATTCCTCAACATTTATTTTACTGTGATTCATATATTGTGATATATGATGTGATATATAATCTGTTGTTGATTATGTGTGTTTGGATGATATTTATCGTTGTTATATGGTATGTTAAATACCATAAGAAATACTGGATGTGGGAAAGGGGATTTTCAAAGTGTATTTTGAAAATGAATTATTTATATAAAATCGATGGATTTTATATAGAAAAGGAAAAGGGTTTTTATAAAAGAAAATAATTATAAAATCGAAGGATAAGTTATAATAAAGGAAATATTTATTGGTTAGAATAAATAGAATAGATAGAAAAGGAAATATTTATTGGTTAGAATAAATAGAATAGATAGAAAAGGAATAATTATTTGTTAAATAAATAGAGTTAAAAGGGTAAATAAGTTAGAGTTAACCAGTAAGAATTAATCGAATAGAGTAAATAAGTTAGAGTTAACCAGTTAGAGTTAAATCGAATCAAGTTAATCGAACAGAGTAAACCAGTTAGGTTAATCAAATAGAGTTAAACAAGATTAGAAACTGACTAGAGATTAGTTAAGTTGAATAGTTTTCTGAGTATCGATCTGATGTTGGTTTCGGCCTTCGGGGTTTATACTTAGAGAATTGTTCTCCTATTAGTTTACAGTCAGGGACTGATAGTTGTGAAATGATAGTGATATGTAATAACAATGGAAATGTTTTCCAGTGTTAATAACGTATATTTTCTAAACAGAGAAAATAAGGAAATATATATATATATATATGTGAATGTGTGTGTGTGATTGATGATTGATGATTGATTGATAGAATTTCCATCTGGAAATAATATCGTTGTTTGCACACGTATTCTTCTTTGATAGTTAAATCACATACTATCGAAGTTTTGACCATTTTAACGTTGTTAATATGGAGAGATCGGTTGGATTATTATCCGAAGAACCACTCCGTATTGGCATAAGCGTTGCAAATCATATATGCCAAAGAAAATTGAAGATGGGGTAAAGTGCAAGGGCTGTTGTATAAATCTTAGATAACAGTGCCTAAGATGGATATACTGAATAGTACCTTCGGTTCATCCTGTTCCTGGATGACTTGTATGGATGAATGTCTGACGGAGTATTTCCAGAAAGGTCACGTACATTGATTTCTTCAACCGTACCAAGAGTGGAAGCGGAGCAGGAAACTTCTTTAGCTAACACGTAATATACTGTTGTAGACGTCAATTAGTGATTTTCGATGGATCTGACAATGTGGCATTCGAAGTGAATCTGGTGTGATGATAAAGCGTAGCTTCAAGCCTCATCAACCGGTAAATGACAGAAATCGGGCAGGCAGCATGGCTAAGTCGGTCGCTCCAAAGTAGGTTGTATAATCACCTGATCTAGAGTTTCATTTATTTCTAAAAATCTATTGTCGATACTGTCCCATTCGGGAAATGGTTATTCATCCCAATCGTTGGTGATATACATTCGATACACTCAAGCGAAATGAGTGGTCGGTCATGTGTGGCCAGGTTGCAAGATGTTCTTGTTGAACCCAGTGTATTCCTTTCTAGAGGTACACTAGCAAAAGTTGGTTCCATACCTTGTCAATAGTTAGAAATCCATTACCCAATACGTGCTTGCGGTTTTGATTGTATACTATATATGTAGAACGTGAGATGAAAGCGTTTCTGCTAGATGATTATTATATTGTGGTTGATAGACAGTATTATAATATCAAAAGGTTTTTGATATAAAGATAATTTGGATTCTCATAAGGGAAAAACCCATTCCGTTATACGGCGTGGTCTTATGAGATATCATTCACCTGCTTGAACTGTTTTAAAACTGTTTTACTCATACCAGTCCCACGACTGACCCAGAGTTTATTTTTTTTTGTTTTCCCTAAACTCTTGGGTGCCCAATTTTATACGGGTAGTCAAGTAGTCAGGAATTTACAGATACTTGAAGAGCTAGAGCAGGAGGCTTCAGGATCATATAGCTATAGTTATTTCCGCTGTGTTGTAAGTGTTGTACTTTGATAATGATGTATATTCAAGTATTGATGTATATTTCAAGGTTATGTTACATATATTATATGTTATTCGTTCCGCTGTGAGATTCGTGTTACTCTGATGTTGTGTTTCTTCTTCTTCTTGTATTCTATTTTTCTATCTTATCTTTCCTCACCCTCTAATTTCTTTCATTAATGACCAGTATTTTCGATCCTTGGATGTTCGATATGTGTTGTATATCGGATAACCAAGATCGCCAAAATCCCGGGTCATTACAGTACCAAACATGTTTGGCTATTATAAGGGAAAATCCTATCCTTCGGCTTGCGTTGCATTGTGTGATGGGACCTGGGTCTTATAATAGCTTCATTTTTCCAAAAAGCATTGCGTTGTTTTGTTATATGCACTGGTATTCTTGGGAGGAAACCCATTCCGTATTATATGGCGTGGTCCCTTGATTTACTCTCTTTTAAAGTAAAGTTTTAAATAACTATTTTAGTTCTCACACCAGTCACATGACTGACCTGGAGTTTATTGTTTACCTAAACTTTGGGTTACATATTTTCCACACGGGCAGCTAGTAGTTTTGGTTTTGCAGATTTGTATTCATAGGATCCTGGTTTGTAGCTGGAACAATATTTGGAAAGCTTTTTATCCGTTTATCTCTTTCAGTTGTGTGTTGTATTATTTTCCGCTGCTATGTAATGTATTTTAATCTCTTATATTTATCAAATGTATATTATTTGTTCATACTCTGTATATTCTTGTGCTCTGATGTAAATTGTTGTAATAAGCGATGAAATGTACTTCTGTTTGTGTTCTGATTTATCGTGTTCTCATTACAATCCGGGATTTCCTTTATGGGGAAGTTTGGGTCGTGCCAGGTTCGTTGAGTTTTCAAGCTTCAATAGTATGGAGTTTTTAGGCTTCCATCTTGTGACAATCTTCATATCATTTTGGTCTAGGAC
The DNA here is from genome assembly GCA_030737875.1 of Allium sativum. Lineage (NCBI taxonomy): Eukaryota > Viridiplantae > Streptophyta > Magnoliopsida > Asparagales > Amaryllidaceae > Allium > Allium sativum. The sequence goes on along the minus strand of CM060909.1, from coordinate 742,413,424 downwards.
CATATTGGTGTTTTGAAATCGTGTTATCAACTTCGTGTGGATTTGATAGGGGACATCATTTCTTTTAGTAGTTACATAACTTAGAATGTGTTGTTCTCTCGTAGCTCCGGGATTTCTTTGAGATATTGTATGGACATTCTTGGGGCTTCACATTTACAGGTGAACATTGTTTATTTTGTTCATATGTCATTATCTGTTTATAGCTCTTATCCTATATCGGTTTACTATGATACATACAAATTGACTGATCCGTTTATCGTTTATTTTCTTGTAAATAATACTCAGTTCAGACTGAGGTATCATAGGTGCTTCTTTATGACTTCTAGTGGGGACCATCTCCTGACTTTTGGCAAATACATTAGTATCGTAGTATTTTGGGTTATATGTATATGAGACTTCTATGTATACATATTCTTTTGGCTAGAACTTGTACCTATTCTTTGTTGTATAGTAGATTGAGTATGACCATTATTTTTGGTGTATAAACTTATGTGTTATATTCATATTTACTTCCTCCTTAGTAATGTGAATATTTATGTCTGATTGTGATTATATTGTAATGTTATTTTATATTGATTCCAAATTATATATAGCCACTGTGTAGTGGGTTTGAACTTGAATTAGATGTGTTGGATTTCCTCTTGAGATTTAAAAAGTAAGACCACATTATTAGGCATATTTAACACTCGTTCAAAGCTATTATACATATGGTCACTCATCAACGACCATATTCTTTGGGTTAGTTGACAATATTACTTGTAATGTCCTTGGCTAACGCGAGTATAGAGGTAGTGTCTCACAATCATTCTTCTCCAGTAAATTATGGCCGCCACTCTTTGAAACTTCAGAATATCCTAGGAACCAAAATACTCAACAATAAATCGCAATTCAAAGCTTGTTGGAATCATGAAAGGGAGCTCTATCACATATGTAAATCTTGGATTATTCAGTGGTGATGGAAATTGTCGGTAGTAGACTAGGGTTAGGTCATGGAGGCGTTACAACCATTGATTGGTGATGATGTAGTACGCTTGGTCATCTCTTCCCAGTGCGCTTCTTTGAGCAGTGGTCGATCGAACTTTGTTGGTCAAACGTTGATCTTGACCTAAAGGAGGCCGTTCTCGGCTGTTGCATGTCGCGTTTTTCTAGGATGGATTGGAGCAAGAAGTTTTGATATGTATGCATCAGGTTAATAAAGAGAAACACAGCGGTGAAGACAAAATTTGATTCTGTCGAGCGAATCTCCATATCAGTATAATTGTTCTTAGGTTTGCAAGGGAAGATACACTACCTGCGTACCATCTTAGAGAAGAATAATTAGAGGGGTCAATAATGTAACTAAATAAGTTAATTATCATTGGTTTAGCTTATAAAATCGTTAAACAACCTGATAAATTGTATAATTTATTTCTGTTGCATACGAGGTCGAAATTTGACACTATTTCTTCAATTGGACTCGTATTGGCGAGTCCTACGCATTAGAGCTGGTTTGGACTGATCTGGTTGAGGTGAGTGATATTATCTTTCATTGGACTGTATTTGTTAGTATAGTATAGATTTGACGTTTTAAACTGTTTACTAATTATAAAACGTAAAATCTAGAATAGTTGACCTAGTAAATAATAAATAAAAAGGTAAAATAGTGAGTTAAGTATATTTGACTATATTGTCACAATTTTACCTATATACGCGTTATTTACCCACTTACACGCTATTTCGTGCTATTTTGGCCACACTATTAGATTTAGGTTATTTGGACACTTATTTCATTTGGTTGCTATAAATAGATTCTATTTGATATACTGATGTAATTATGGATGTTTGTATGCTAGTTTAGGAACTTTTGTGATTATTGGTTATATAGTTGAATTGTTTGATTAGCTTAGCTTAAAATATCATTCGTAGGTGATCTAGTATAAGGGTAAATCATATTTGTTAGAGTTTGAGGTGCTTATCACTCAAATACACATGTCAGTGTATATTGATTGAACGCAGAAGGAGGTAGACTCAACGGATGGGATAATTTCTCAAAGGAGCTTCAGAGTGCATGGATGGGTTCGACGACGGAGCGATGAAGCTCGACGACGGATTTGAAGGCGGAGCGATGCTGGAGCTTGGTGGTTGATCTGAGGACGAAGGGCGACGAGCTAGATTTCACAATGAATGTTGGATGTTTTCCATGAATACGTATTTAAACAATTTTGGTTAAATAAGTGATCTAAGTAGTAGTTATCGATTACTATGAAGCGCTCGATATCGATTGCTATTGTTATTGGCCACTTTGACCAATTTGACATGGACAATTGTGCGATTTAAAGGAGCAGGACATGATGGTTCATTCAATAGCGATTTCGATAGAATGACTCATCGATTAGTGGTTTGGCTTGAGGCGAGGGTGCCGACGCTTCTATTTATATGTCATTTGACGGGGATGATTCCAAGATGGGGAGCAAGGCTACTGCAATGGATAATTTTCTCCGAGATGCAGAAAAGACGACATTTGATCATAATGAGATGGCTGTCATATGAGGATGGGATGATGCATAGTTGTTACAACTTAGAGGGCAGTAGATGAAGTCCCATGTCAGTGCAGATCATCGAGGAAGCCCACTTGTCGATCGACCTACGCCAAAATGTGGATTTAGCTACTCCCTTTCGGATACAGTTGTTAGCCATATCAAATATAATACGGTTATTAGCCGTATTTAAATTTTATTTACGACTATCATCATTATTATATGTGATACGAGTTTTAGTCGTATCCAATTTCATGCCTCTTTTTTGTCGTATCCAATTCCCCTCCAATTAATTGGCTTTTTCTCTCATTTGGGTACTTATTATAGCCATATCAAATTAGATACGGGCAAAATTGTATCTCATTGTGTATCTTATTATGTACGGGAAAAATTCACTCTTACCCTATTCGTTTCCCCCACAATTTGTCTATTCTTTTCCCAAAACATTTCCCAAAAAAACCTTATTTGCAAATCTGCAAATCCCCCAAAAATCCTAATTAGACCCGATAATCATGAAAATCCCATCATTGTCAGATCCAAGTCCCTCCCTACTTTGGTTTTTAACTCTCAACTACTATTAAAGAGGTATATCCGATATCTTCCAGGTAAATTAGTATATGTATGTTATAAAAAAAGAGGCGCAAACTTGATGTTTTATAAATATACATATAGCTTTAGTCTTTTTATATAAACAGATACAAGGTCTTGATTTATGGTATGTAGGTTTGTATATGTGTGGTATGTAGGTTTGTGTATAAATATACAAGTATTATTTGACATATGTATATATATAAAGAGAGAGGAATATGTATATATAGTTTATATATATATATATGTATATAAAATAAAATAAAATAAAATAAAATAAACATGGGTTTTGTTTTGGTTAAATATATATATATATATATATATATATATATATATATATATATATAGTTTACATATATTACTAGTTATTTACTGTTTTGTTTATATACAGTTAATATATTTATGAGTTGATTCCAAGATATAGTGTAGTGAAGTTTATATAAAATTGATATTGTGGTTTATATAAGCTTCAGTGTTGCACACATTACATAAGTTAATGTCATTGCGTTGCACTTACATGTGTTGCACTGTCTTGTTAACCAAGATACATTTTTTCAGGTTGATATTTAATGCTGGTTGAATATCCAACCACATACGAATACACTGACATTCTATGTGGACCATCAAATCCTAATCCGTCTTCACCTAGAGAACGAACTTCGTGGTACATTGAAATGGAAGAGTGACACTACAGAGATTTGCATGAGAGAGAGTTAAACTTAGGGATGCATGCAGATAGATCACTAACATCAAGAACCACCTCCTCAACGTACCCAAAGGTCTCGAAGTGTAATTCCTCCTTCCCAAAACATCATTATGGATGATGAGGTCAAAACTGTGAATATTGTATGTTTCTGTGGGTTTGAAGCACGAATCTTAACCATCCAACGTGGAAACGATGTTGATCGCTGATACTATTGTTGTTCGCTAAATCCAAATGGATGTGAATTTGGATAGTGGATAGATGAACGTTTCCCAACTAGATTACTTATTCTTTGGAATGTGAAGAAGAGATAACGAGGCTTTACACTCAACTCCATGATTGTATGCGGGCAAATTACCGCCTTCGTTATGGTTTAAATTAAAAGTTGTTAAATGTCTGATCTCATTGTCAATTTTAAGTTGATTACATTGCAAGTATATTATAGTCTTGTCTCATGTTCTGTTATATATGGTATAAGAGGGTAGCATGTCTTTCAGCATAGACAAACATTGGATAAATGAATTTGATATAAGATCTATATACTATGTAGACGGGGTGCAAAAGTTCATTAGTTTTGTTGTAGAAAATGGTGGAAAGAAAGTAATGTATTTATTCCTTGCACCCAGTGCAAAAATACAAAGACAATCAAATTAGAGGTAGTTCATCATCATTTTCTTAGATAGGGTCTATCCAATCATATACAGAGTGGTATTTTCATGGGAAAAAAGGTAGAGATGGAAAAACAACAACCAGTTAGTCATGCCAAAATTACTGATGAATCTGAACATATTAGGATGGAAGATCCGGTTAATGATGCAAATAGGTTTCATCACTTTCAACCTAAAAATCCATTGCATGATCGTGCTAATGTTGAGGATCAGTTTTCAAATAATGGTGTGACTGCACTCCTTGAACTAATAAATGAGTTACTCCCCGAAAGTAATACGTTGCCGACTAAGCACTCCGACGTGAGGAAGATAATTAAGGAAATTGGGATGAATTACAAAACTTATGATGCATGCATCAATGATTGCATATTGTACTGGAAAGATGATGCGAACAAAGTTTCTTGTACAACTTGCAATGAACCAAGATATAGGTCATCATTCAATGAAGTGAGAAAAGGCACCAAGGTCCCTCGAAAGGCACTAAGAAATTTTCCTTTGATTCCTAGATGGAAGAGACTGTATACTGTACCATGGGTAGAAGATGCGATGACATGGCATAGTCATCCCAAGTTTGGTCCAACCGTAATGCGTCATCCATGTGGCACTTATCAATGGAAAGTCGCATATTCTTTTTACCAAACGTTCGCTACCGAGCCACGAAATGTCATACTTCGAATAGCAACAGTCAACAGATGGTTTTTGTCCACATGCTTCTCTATCTAACCATTACAGTCGTTAGCCAGTAATTGTAGTACCATATAACCTTCCGTCGTCTATGTGCATGAAAAGAGAGTTCTCAATGTTAACATTGTTGACTTCTGGGCCAATACAACCAGACAAGGATATTGATGTTTATTACAACCATTGGTAGACGAGTTAAAGCAGTTATGGGAAGAAGTCACTACAGTTGACTTGTTAAATTCATCTGAGTTCACAATGAGAGCTAGGGTGATGTGGTCGGTTCATGATCATCCTGCTCTTGGGACTTTATCAGGATGTACAACTCACAGTTAATTTGCATGTCCTATTTGTGGGGAAAACACTTGTTCTTATCATCTTCCTGAAAGTAAGAAGATGTGTTACATGGGATATCGAATGTTTCTTCCCAACGAACACAAGTTCCAATACGATAAGACAAATTTCAACAACGAGCATGAACTTCGCCATCCTAAATGGCCATTGACTGGTTTCCAAGTTAAAAAGAAAGTAGCGAATTTAAGAACGAAAGTTGATTAAAAAAAGATACTGGTTGAAAACGAAAAAAAAATGAACCAATGAAGAAGTTGACAAAGTTTCTGGATGGTATAGGCGGTCTATCTTCTATGATTTACCATATCGAAAAGCAAACTTGGTTTGGTATAATATTTATGTTATGAACACGAAGAAGAATCTCAAAGAGCATCTCATCAGCATCATTATGGGCCTTAAAGATAACTCAAAAGATGGCATTAATGCATGCAAGGATTTGAAAATAATGGGTATTAAACAAAAGTTGTGGGTGATAGAAGATCCTGAAAGAAATAAAATAATCATACCAAAGACAACTTCCACTTAGATACGATTTTGCACCTTTTTGAAAAAACTGAAAGTGCCTAACAAATTCTCTTCTAACTTCCACAACAATGTGGTCATCAATCCTCCTGAACTAAGGAATGTCAAGTCTCATGATTACCATGTCATAACGCAATATTTGCTTCGGTATTGCTTAAACATTCTTATCCACAACACAAGGATCTATGAAATGTTGTTCATCGTATTAGTCTATCATTTAACATTTTGTGCTCAAAGGTAATCAACAGGGATCATCTTTTAAAAGCAAAGGCTAGCTTGGTAGAATCAATGTGTGTTTTTGAAAAACATTTTCCACCGGCATTTTTCGATATCAGTATTCACCTTATGGTTAATTTAGCCAATAAAGCATTGACTTACGGTCCTGTCAAATATATATAGATGTATCCCTTTGAACAGTAAATTTCTATTTTCCGTTATGTACATCATTATTCAATATAAATACCTATACTTTACTTCATACAATTGATCACATTCATAGGTTGATGAAAACATATAAAGGATATGCGTGCAACAAAAGATTCATTAAAGGGCGTATTGCAGAAGAATACATCGTATAAGAAGCTGGTCTTTACTTCACAGAATATATGCCAAATAGAGGTGATGGAAATCATAAACATATCCGTGAAGCGTTTTTAGACGATGACCATGAGTTTGCTGGGGAGATACCTCTAGATAATGGTAAAGACATAACGTTAACCCAAGTGTAGTATGAACAAGTGCGTAGATGGGCCCTTAATAAGTACGATGGATTGGATGAATGGAAGAAGTAAGTTCACAAATTTATCCCAACATTTCCATTTTTTTAATTCAATATACATATACATTTTGATAATGTGCTTTCTGTAGGAGGTATGACTCCTATGTGAAAAGTACCAGATATCAACCTCGAGGTAGGGTTACAACTGTGGAAGTCGGTCACAGTTTTACTCTATGGTTACTTAGCGAGGTATTACATCGTCTTAAGTATTTTACGTGTTTGTAAGTGGGAAATATTACACCTACGTGGCTATGCTTTTTTATTTATTTTATTTTATGTAGTTGTTAAAGACGTCGATGTTAACCCAACTCTATGGTGGCTAGTGCACGGGCCGAACTTCACGACGCATAATTATATGAAGTACCAAGTGAATGGGTTTTCATTCTCCATGAAAAATTACGAAGACCATTTGGTAACACAAAATAGCGGTGTAAGCATGCGAGCATTTACTAAATTTAGAGCGAGTGGTAATAATAAAAATTATAAGGAAGCAGAAACAACGTATTATAGAGTCATTCGGCAGATACTTGAGTTGGATTATACCGAGTTCAAAAAAACAGTTTTTTATTGTGACCCGGTAAAGGTCGAGGATAAGGTCAATGGTAAGAAAATAGATCCCTTTCAAACCTGATCACTCTTAATTAAGGAAAATTGAAGAACAAAGATAACGTGAATGATGGGCTATTCAGTCTTGTATCAGAAGAGAGTCAAGTGTTCAACTCAAAATATTTAATGAATAATGGATGGTTTGTGATTTAACATACACCAAAATGGTTGGCTATAAATGTGGATACTACTGAGTTCCCGACCGTCGATCAATCAGCTTTTGAAGACAATGAAAAATTAAAAAGCCTTAGCAAATCCATATGTTAGCTTAGTAGTTTTAATACATCGATCATGTTATTGTGTGTCTGTATATTTTTAATTCCACGTTTCTATGTATGCATGTTCTTAATTGCACGATCTCTGTTAGTTTTAGTAAACATTCAATAAGTTCATAACACATTTTTTTTCAAAATAGTCATTATATTTTGCTGGGAACTATGTCAGAAAATGCACCATCTTCACATTCATCATGTTCAGAAATGAATAAAGTTAAGCAAAGCATTCTTGGTATTCTGATATGCTGCAAAAATCACCACTATGCTTGGTAAACTAGTAAGAGCTCATGTGCCGATATCATATACAAGTTGGGATAAAGTTCCCGGAACATACAAGGACACTGTTTTGAATGAATTGGTGGAAAGTATATATGTATTTTAACTTTAAAAAACCAGTATAAATTATAAAATAGGTAATTTTTAATTAAACTAATGTACTTAATTATTTATACTTTTGCAGTTCGTCTACAATTGCAGTTTGACTCTCGCATTTGCTACATTTACAATCTCTGTAAGCTTAATTATAATTTATCTACAACTACAGAAAGACTAATCTCATAATTTTTGCAGGAAATTTATGAACTCGGGTCGCTATTAAAGGAAACATTTTTAAGGAGAATGGTCAAGGCTTTTAGGAGACACAAGAAAAACTTGAGAGTAAATTATTTTGACCCTTACCATACCGACGAAGAAAGGAAGAAAAATTGTCTACCTATAATTGCTCAAAAAGATTGGGACGAGTTCATAAAAAATGAAGCAATGCCTGAAGCTAGCAGAAGGAGGCAGTCTGGTAAAAATAAAAGCATTGATCAGTTATGTGCACCATTCAGGGCATATAAGTCACGCTTAAATAGAACAAGAAATGGTAATTTATATTCATTTTCTTTCAAAAGTGGTAAAAATTACAACTAACGTTTTTTATATATTGCAGATCGTCACTAGCCCATCTGGATTTATCAATCGTCATCAAGTATTAGAGAAGATACACACGAAAAAAGATGGTAGCATATTAGATGCCACTTTTTCGTACTTTGTAAGTTCAATATTTCTTTGTCATAATTTCTGTTTAATCTCCATGCATCCTTTCAGTAAGCGTAATATTTCCCTTACTTGCGTTGTATGCCTCTGCTAATTTGTTAATGTATGCGTCTGGGGGTGTGAGTTTAGAGTATGGAGTGTCCTTGCTTTTCTTTCCATAGTTTATATTCTGTGGTTCCTTAATCATGTCTCCATTTTCTATGAGATATTCAAAATCTCATTCTCATGAACTTTATAGTTATGCATATGAATAGAAGCATGCACATGATGTATACTATTGACCACCGAATTTTCTTGAATGTTGTCAATGATGAGGGTTGAGTGTTTTCCTATTATTTCCACTTCCTCTAAAGTGGTAAAATTAGTTTCACTACATTGTTTACTAGAGATTATGGGTCCATAATGTTGGAGTACTAGCATTTCAGATGTTAGAAACTACTTGATCATACTGAGCGACCTCTTCAAGTATACGTTTTAATTCGGTATTTTGTCCAAGTTATTCATATAAGTAGAATGATATTTCAGGATAAAATTGCGAAAGCAAAGGAAAAGATCAATGATAACAATGAAGAAAAATCGACAATGGATGAAGGCATCTTATCACAAGTGCTTGGTAAGGATGAAAGGGGTAGGAGTCATTGTGTTGGGACTGTTATACCAAGGACTAAACTTAAAGCTTGTGCTCTTATATAGAAACGACTCAAACACAATCATGAAGACACTGATGAGTTGAAAATATAGGTGGGAAGTGTGGACGGTTCAGTGGGAAATCTATCTAGGAAAATAGAGGTTCCAATCAACATGGTGGGAAACATCGATCAAGGAATTTGTGCCCTGGTCAATTTTTCTGATGGAGGACGCATCACACAAGTCAGTGCTCCTGAAACTGCTACTCCTCAGTTCCAGATTCGACCAATGTAGTGAATGGACAAAAATGTGAACTCCTCAACGCTAATCTGGACGTAATAGCAATAGGTATGTAT